>WQNJ02000004.1:1650000-2912500 GCA_016584745.2 Phylloscopus trochilus trochilus | reverse complement strand
TATTGCATTACTACCACTACTTTCACAAGTGCCAAAAGTACCTTTATGATGACATCTGCCAGTATCACCTGACAGACACAAGCACCAAAGCCCATCTGGAAAAGCTGCCTCTCCCCATAATATTTTTGCATACTTCATGAGATTTTCTTGCAAAAATTTTTAATGATTTGTTTAAACACACAAAAAAAAGCTGAAGAGTTGCATGTGACACTGACATCTGTTACATTCAAACTCTCTTTGGGGTCCCGTTAACCAAGTTTCATCCCTAACTAGGTGGAATTCTAGAGGTGCAAGCCTTGCAAACTTGCCATTTATGGGACCTGCACTGAAAATACAGGCACCTTGCTCAACTCCTAAGAGCAAGGACAGCTCTCTGCAGCACACCCAGCCTGGCTTGTCCTCCCAGTGGAAGTGCAAAGCACACAAGAGTGCAAAGCAGAAAACCAGATTGTCACTGAAGTGACCCAGAGACAGAAAACCTATTTATTACCCTGAACCTAAACTATCTCCCGCCTCTCCCTGGCACAGCACAGAACCATCAGAACAAAGATGTGATCTGAAGATAGAAAGCTTTTGAGTTTGGAGTCTGTCACCAGGGGCACGTGTGACACTCTTTGGACCTGCACCTGTTCCACACTGGAGCAGAAGCTGGACAGAGTGGGAGCAGAGCCAGGAGGTGACCATGTCAGTGAGGCCACAGGACTCCAGCCACCACCAGAGATTTACCACTGCTCAGCCATGTTAGCCCAGGGCTGGCAAGGAGCCTTTCTCCACACAGTGAGCTCTGAATCAGGTTCTTAGATGGCTTGCACTTCTTTTCTGAGATATTTCCTCCCCATCTCCATTGCCCTAAGGTTTGGTGTGGGTGGACCCACCAGTGTACACATATCATAAAGAAATATGTTCTACAGTCTCTCCACAGTGAGGAGATCAAACTGGAAAAGACCTTAGAGGCCCCAATGTCTTTAGCCATGGGACAAAACTGTTTCACTACAAATCATCATGCACAAGAATGACTCACCTCCTTTTGGTATGGGAAGGTCATCAGATGCTCTGATGTTTGACCAGCTGAGCAGCCACTGGCAGAGCACCTTCTCCTCTGAGATCAGTAGGTCTGTGCCAGTCAGGCCATTCCACCAGCAGTGTCACCTACATCCACAGTACCCAAACTGCAGGACTGCATGAAGCCATTCCAAGGTGAGCTGCTGCCACAAAAGGGCTCCTGTCATTCCATTCACATTATTTGGGCATGACTGATACCAGCTCCTTACCCTGAGCCCACAGGACCACAGCTTTCCTCTCCTTAACATCAATGGGATATCTAAAACAGTAAAACACTTTTACTGAAGCCCCCAACTCCTCCTGAAAACAAAGATTTGTACTGGAGGGGAGAAAGCAGAGATCCCAGTTTGTCCTCAGAATCCAGCAGGATGAATCCATCACTGCCACTTGGCTTCCAGCTGTTAATTTAAGTGAAGGAACTCTTATCTTCTATGGAAACCTTCTCAAATCAGCAGGAACTTGTTTGTTAAAACTGCTTCCCTGTCTCTACTGCAGTTGAAAGCACCTTGGTCTTTGCAGAGCAGTGCAAAACAACACAGACAACTCTAAAATGTCTCACATGGCAGCTCCAAATGCTCACAGTTTATGTAAAGCCATGGAGCCAGCATGATAAGATCTAATTACCAAGCGAATTAGTAAAAAAACAGCTGCAAGGTTTGCAGAAATGTCTGGAAGTGCAGAGTAAATGGCCACAATTGATGGAGTTATTGCACAGGCATCCTGAGGGCACAGTCTGCAGCACTCCAGTCCTAACCAAAATCACTGTCAACAGTTGTTGTTTTCTCCATTCTGTTAAATGAGAAGAGCATGAAAATGATCCTGCAAGCAGCCATTTGATATTCTCATGCACGTGAACTGCAATTATCAGCAGCAGCAACAACAAACTCTGCTGTAATGTGTTCATGGTTAATCAATTCAATTGATCACTGTTTATTAAATAAAAACCTGCTCTCTAAACAGTTCTTCTCTAAATGGCATGTTTTGGGGCTTGGGGTTTTTTCCTAGCTTTCTTTTTCTTTTTTTCCTTTTTTTTTAAACATGCTTCTAGGAGGATCAGGAGACCAATTAAAGCTTTTAATTTAAATCCAAGCAAATATAGTGCCTTTACAAAAGCATTAGCTTAAAAGAGGTTTGAATCAGCCTAGCCACTCCCTGGAAAAGCTGCCCTGGATCTGATTCCTTCCAATTCCAAAGGCTTTCAAGGCAACTTAGCAACAGCCAGTGTTTTTATCTGTGTAAGAGACAGTCATGACCAGGTCAGCTCAGGATATCAGAAGTGGGCTGTTGGTAATGCAGATTAGGGGACACACTTTATTCACATCAGCACTGTAGCATTGATCACCCCTATTCTGCACTTTTACAAAGTAGATTGGAAATCAATGGATTGCAGGCTGAGGAGATGCTGTGGATAACAGAAATCCTCTATAGCCAGTTATCTCCCTACAAGGAATAACGATCCTGCACAGAACTGAATGCTTTATATCTACGAAGAATTTCCACTACATCACAAGTTCAATGGAGATTGATACCAGGCACAGGCAGGGTCTGGCTGTACCCCAGCCCAGAGCCAACTCCAGCACTTGAACACCACACCCAGAACTTCCACCTGCAGTGCTGGAGTCCTCCCTGCCCTTCAGCTGCTCCAAACGCTGCAGAAGGGAGGAGAAGGGGAGTGTTGACACACAAAAATAACCTCGTGGGATTTAATTAAGACCACTGAACCTGTGTCACTTGTAATTTATGGCAGATTTGAACCCGTGCCTCCAGAGGGGGAAAATGAAGGCATTTCCAGTACATTAGCTGACTTCAATAGCAAAGTCAAATCTGATGTCCTGTGACCCTCGAGTGAACGAAGACTAAGGAGTCCCTGTTATCCCAATTATTTCTGACTGGATTTGTGAGAAGTTTGCACTACCGTGGAATCCAGCCACAACCAGGTACCTGCCCTAATGGGGTAAGTGCAAAGCCTCCCCATGCCATGAAACCCTGGTAAGAGCATTAGAAACCTCCAGCAAAATTGGGTCATTAATGGCCCAATGTTCCATGGAGAAAAGGGGATGTGGGGCATATTCCCTCCCCTGCCAGCAGACACCTGGCCTCCACAGGAGCTAAGAGAAGGCTTACAAATAAAGCTCTGCAAATAACCAGCTTTGCCTTTTATGACCAAAGTGAAAAAATGAGCTTCCCAAAAATGCTTTAGGTCAAGTAAGATATTTTGTTCAGGTTCATATCAGGTGCTTCACTTTTGATCCCTTCGGAGACTGGGGGAAGGGTGAGAACTTGGTCAAAATGAGGCATATTTTCCAATGGAAAATGTTAGCATTATTTTTTAATTATTTTTTAATTCCTTCCTTTTCAACCAGAATTAATTGCTAATGATGCAACCAACTTGCAAATAGGTTCAGCCGACCCAAAATTATCAGTTCTCTTCAGGGGCAGGAGAGGAAATCGCTGAAATCTTTCACTCAGAATTACTTCTACAAAGGTATTTCAGGGAACTGAAAATTTTATTTGAGTGTCCCAAGTAAACGAGTTCAATAAAATAATACTAAAAGGAAAACTTTTCCCCAAGATGGAATGTCTTGCCTGACTGACCAGCCCTGAAACCAATAACAACACCAAGAATGCTGAAAGCTGCAGCAGTAGCAGCAGCCTCTCTAGTCTGACCTGTTTGAGAGAAAAGGGATTATTAGGGAATAAAATTAAATCCTTTCGTTATAGGTTCCACAGCCAGTGAGTTTAGCACACAGCTGTCTAGTGACTGTGTTAAATCCATCTTTACCCCCAGGCTTGCCAGGCAGCATCAGCCAAATGAATTCCTGACGCTGCTGATCAGACAGCTGACAGCCGGGAGAGGAGCGAGGCAGGTACAGCCACTTGGAAAGGTGCCGGGGGGGACCCTGCCCAGCCCAGCCCTGCAGAAATGTCCCCAAATTGTGCTAAAACCCCAGCCCTGTCCCGGCTGCTTGCATGAGCACGCCACTGAAGGGAGTGGGCTGTTCCCCGTAGGAAATTGGCATCTGAAGTTAGGATAGAAGCGATGCCGCATCAAAGTGCTTCATAATGAGCTACAAATTTTGCTTGTAGTTCGGCAATTTATACGGATTAGCAGCCGCTGACCTTCCCAAGGCCCCCGAACGCCTGCAGGCTCCATCGCTGGTCACAGAGTGACCTCTAGTGTTACCTACAGCCGCGCAGATTGGGCTGAGCCCAAGGGCTGTGAGCAGCTTCCCAGCTGGGCTAAGCTGGCATCCTCCCACTGACGCGCCTGGAGCTCTGTTTATTTAAGTCAGGTGATGAAACGCCTCCCGGAGCCTGTTCCAGCTGTGCTGCACTTGGTACCACGGCGGGATGATAGAGAAGTACCCGGAAACTTGAAGCTGTTGAGCCTAATCATAGAATCACAGACTGGTTTGAGTTAGAAGAGACCGTGAAGCTCATCTCATCCCACCCCTGCCATGGGCAGGGACACCTTCCACCAGGCCAGGGTGCTCAAAGACCTGTCCAACCCAGCCTTGAACACTCCTTCCTATGTCTTCTGTTTCCCCACTTGTGAGAGCAATCTGCTCCTCTTACTAATTGGCACACAAAAGTTTTAATGAATTTTTAAAACCCTGAAGAATGTTAGTGCAGAAAGGTAAAACAGAGCTGAGCGAACAGGTTTGAATCTATTTCCTGCAGAGCCCAGGTGTCTGTAAGCAACTAAACAGACCTGCTGCTGAACAGGATACTAAAGCAGCATCATCCTCCAAAGGCTACTTATTCCTGCGTCTTTCCAACTCCAATCTGGAAAGCCAGGAGCTCCAGCACACTGCAGGAGGGGACAGATACATGGCAGCTCTGAAGCCTGGCTTTCTGTTTGAGTCTGGCTGAGCACTGAGCACACCCAAATCAAGGCAAGTGAAGGTCACTGAGTCACTGCACAGTGACAAATGCTGGGAGTGAACATTGTCACACATCTTCTGACAATCATTCCTGCAGCAGATTTTCTTTTTCTGCACAGCTAGCTCCCTTTGGGCTGGGAGCTGCATTTCTGACCACAGAAGGAAGAAACAGCTTTGAATCTTTCCTCTTATCAGTTACTGTCCCCAGTAACCATGGACACTGGACTTCCATGGAGCAGGGGCAAAACTACACTGCAGACAAACCCTCCAGGTCTTCTCTGCAGGGTCATAAGTGTAAAACAGCATTAAATAATATAAGCCAAGTTCACTCAGGTCTTACTGAGATGACCACAAAATGTTCTCAAAACTTCACACCACAGTCAGCTCAGGTGCCTGAAGATTCGGGGGCCCCATGGACTCCAGTGGGGCAAGTCCAGCACAAAATCCCCATGTCTGCCTTTCAGTGATGTGCAGTAAAACCTCACCTCTCCAGTCTCACAAGGTTCACATCCCTTCCCTAAAAGAACATCCTGGACTAGCAAAAGTTGAGTAAGTGAGGTGCCAGTAGCTGAAAGTAAGGGTAAATGGGAATGGTAGAAATTACTGTAAGGGTGGGAGTACAGAGGTACCAAAAGCTGACAGGAGCAGGGGAAAGAGCTGAAAAGCAGAGATGTTGCCAAACTGGCTGTTACTGTGATCATGGAATCTTACAGCTTCAGCTTTTCTTGTAACAAAAATTAATGCAAGTGTTTTCACTTGGATGGGCAACTGAGATAAGCAGATTTGCACTGCTGGGGTGAAGTCAGGGCTTACAGATGCTTCTTTGACATTTCTGATTCCTCTGTGCTTTTAGCTGCTGCCTTATCTGTCTTTCCTCTCATCTATAAGGACTTCTCAGACCACTTTGGGTTCTGACCATCTACTGAAATTCATGGGCAGGCTTCCACCCTCCACAGACCAACAGCCTGCGGCACACATCTCCTTCCCCAGATCATGGAACGAGTAAAACATAATAAAATAAACAAAAACATTTAATTTTAAGACCTTGTCCAATCTACACAAAAGAGTTGAAGGGACAAGTGCCTATTTTTTAGCAGAGAAGGCCAGAAAGTCCACCAGTAGCTGACACAGTGGCTTTTCCAGACGAAATGAAGACATGAGCTGGAGTGGCATGAACGACAGGGCTGGCATTCCTTGCAGGCCATGATTATCACTTATCAAATTACCCATGAGCAGAGCAAGCCAAGTGGAGCAGCACATCACACTCAGACACACACACCAAACCAAGAACCAAGGCCTCAGGAAGCTTCAGAACTCCCTGTCCTCAGCTGGGGGGAAGAAACGTTGTAGTTAGGCATAAGAGAGTGACTCAGTGCTCAAAATTACCTGTTCTCTTCTCAGAATCATAAAAGCCACAAAAGGAACACGCTGCTCAGAGAAAAAAAAAAGATATTCTGATATTATACAGGGATGAGGAATAGAATAAAAGAAGGGTTAAGGAAATGTCAGCCTGGAATACATCTGGTAATTGCTTGGTTCAGTGTTCTCAGGGATTGGCTCAATTGTCCTTGGAGTGGTTTCCATCAACTTCAGGAAGCCCTTAACACACAACCAGTCTGACAGATGGATCTCCACCATACTTCAGGTACCACTGCACCTGGAAAAAAATCTCAGCTGAAAGAGAAAGCAGGCTTGATGAAGGCTGAAATTAAGGCTTGCTCAACACAGGCCACTGAGTTCAAATAGGAGGGAGAAAAATTAGGTATGTCTGAAGGCTCCCTGACAAGACACAGATTCTGGAATAACAGTACCAATACCCTGCATGCCTTTCCAAAGGGCAAAGGAGCTTCCATGGAGTGATAGTCCAGAGTTATTCCTGACTGATATCTCCTCCTGTAGACAAACACTTGCTAACAGCAAAAGGCAGTGTATTGACAGGAATAAACTGCAGAATTCAGATGCATTTGTTAGGGCTAAGAGAAGTGTAAACCTCGGGGATAAAATTAGGGAAAGTGTCTACTTGTAACTTGTGGAGGAACTAAGGAAAAAAGCTAAAATCAAACAGTACCAGACAGACAACTATCAGTAACCCAAACAGAGAGGTACAACAGGGCAGAGAAATAGCAGCCCAGATGGTGGTCATGTGAAAAAACACATTCCACAGATTGCAAAGTACTTAACTTATTTATGATTACACGAGACAGAGAAACATGGCAAAGTAAAAAAAGAAATTTGCTTGGACCACCATCACTGGCATATGCCAGTTGTGCACCTCTCATTTTGACTCATTGTCTCTTGACTCATTTTTCCAGCAGGATATCTTTGATGATTTAGATATGTCTAGAAGGAAAAAAATATCTCACAAGATAATTTATGATACTGCATGCCAAAATACTGAAGGAAATGGTAATTTTGTTGAGAGACAGAAATTCTAAAAAATGCTAAGCTGGTCAACAGCTACTTGCCACTGATCTCCCCAAGAAAAAGACTAAGGTTACTCTGATGAGTAAAGTGATAATATTGCAGCTTTTCCCAGTATTGCCTGAGCATCAGTGCCCTAACCAGAGAAGAATAGCCATGTCAGGAACATCTCTCCTCTTTGTCTTCATTAATTTACATTTTTGGCTGCAAACCCCAGAGGTGTGCAGCAGAGAGGAATGTGCAGGCTACAAAGGGCTCAGCTGGAATTGCATCCCAGTTCTACCATAAAATGACTCAAAATTCATTAAATAAAATAAACCTGTTGTAGCCCAAGGATTGACTGACTTGCAGTTTCCCCTGCTCCTGGGTTAATACAGCAGAGTTGGCACATTGATAGAACACTCAGCAGGACAATGGGGTGTGCTGAATTCAAATGAGCCTTCAAGGCCGGTAGGACTCTGCAAGGGACTCTGTGCATAGTCTGCAGCTTGGAGGAAGGGAACAGAATACAGATAAAAAGGGAAGAAAAATGTAAAAAACAGCAGTTGCACACTGACATAGATTTGTCACAGAAAGTGGATCTTTTGTGACAAAGAAGATTTTAGATTAAGCGGATCTTCTGCTTTAGGTATGTCTGACTACCTATGTCAGCTCATTAGGAAAATCAACAGTCCATACATCCCAATGGGACATTGTCAGAAATCCCAAAACAGCACACACCTGGAAAACCAAATCCTGCAGAAAACCAGTGATTACCAGAGTCCCTTGGGCAGGTCCCTGTGCCCAGGTCACAGCCCAGGTGCACTTCCTGCAGCAGAGGTCACAACCACACAAAGCTGAGGTGAGGTTGTGACACCTCCAGGAGCTGGCAAGGTGGAGCCCATCCATGAGATCCAGGTGCCCATCAGCTGCAGGTTTCTGCTTGGAGAACAACCTGATAAGAGCTGCTCCAGGAGCCAAAATATACAGTGGGTGGCCTGCCAAAACCTTCTGCCAAAAGCAATCAGGGCATCACTCCAAAAGTTGATTCTGGTTTCAAATCAGTTAGGCCAGCACTCAAGAAAGTGACTCAGGCATTGGGCTCTTCAGGCTTGAGACTTAAGTGCACAACACTGAGCAGGGCCCAGGTCTGGGAGACACGAGAGCCAACACAACAGGGAATGCCAAGCAAGAGCAAGCACCTGGAACCCAGCCTCTCCCACAGTCAGACAGAAGGCTCCTCTGTAAAACCACAGCCCAGGCCTGCAGCTGAGTCCTACCATCAGCAGAGAGGCAGCTGGGACTGTGACTCCAGGGAGGGTGGCACGGGGACTTGACTGCCAAGGCTAAGGCAGCAGATCTCATGGGAGTCTGAACTGGCTTTCAGGAGCTCCTGCAGAAAAGCCCAGTCCATATTGGCACAAATGATAAACAGAAAGGCAGGAAAGAGATTCTGGAAGCAAAATTAAGGCTCTGGGAAAAGGAAACTGGAGACAATGAGTGTTCTCAGAAAACACTCCCAGTAACTCCGTGCAGGATTGGAAAGAGAGGCAAAAAAAGCCAAGGTTTAATACCTGGCTGAGAAGAAGGTTGAAAGACCAGATTTGTCAGGAACTGGGGACATTTCTGCAAGGGAGGAGGCTCATGCTAAAAGGACAGATGTCTCTGCTGCATTGCCCAGTAGTTTTATGGGCAGTTCAAACCAGGATGGTTGTGAGCAGGCTTTTATGCTGGGGAGCAGAGGGAAACAAACAAGTGCAGAGGCACAAACAGCTTTGGCCAGTGCTTCTTTGAGGATAAAGCCACAGAAATCATGTATTCTCATGTAGAGGACACAGCAGGGAACAGAACAAGTCAGACAGAAAGACAGAAAACAGAGTAGGTGCCATTTGTGCAAAGTACTCTGGGAACCAAAACAATGATACAAAGTGCCAGAAATCAAATAAGTGAGAAATCTGGAATATCTTCAATAGGTGAGGACATCAGCTAAATGTGTATTTCACAAATTTGGAGGACAGAAGACAACCTGAAATATTCTCCCCACATACCGCCCACTCCATTTATGCACAAATCAGATAAATACGGGGTGATTTTCTCCATGCACAAGAGAAGACATTCTGGGAGAAATGCCCAATGGCTAATATTTGTTCCCTGCTAGATGCATCAGCAGCGTTCTGGCAGCAATATTAAAGCACAAAAGCAGGGTTTGTGCCTGGGTGCACTCAGTACCTCCCCTGGGAGATGCTGCCACCTCTAACTAGCATTTGGGTCATGTTCAGCATGCACAGGTTGTCACTGCTGAATGCAACACACCTCCCATGCCTTCAGAACAAAGGCTGAATGCAAGTGTCTTGAGCTGGAGAAGAGAGAAGTTTGGGAAATACATTAATTCCATAAAACAGAAATAATGCACTAGGTAAGAAGTTAACATACCATGGTGGGCACTATGTTGCTGAAAGGTTAACATCAGCAAGTGTCCTGCCCCAGGAGATGAGGAAACAACGCCTGAAATGGTGACTGACATGAGGAGCTGGGAGTTTACAAGTTCTCACCTCTGCACAGCCGTGTCTCTACATCTCTCCACACGCTGGCAAGAAAAACTGTTCTTTTGAGGAGCTTCTCCCCTTTGTCTCCTCGGTGTCTGCATCCCCTTTGTCCAGCAGTCCCATCAATTTGGGCCATGCTGACCCTGGTTAACTCCTCTGGGACACTGCAGAACCTGTGATGGATCTGTGATAAGCAGCCAAGGCAGCAGCAGCAGCACAAGCTGAGACTGGCCTGTGTCTGAGGGGTGGAACTGAGCAGTGAGGACCTGGAAGAGCTCTGCTGGAACACCTCAGCTTTTACTGTGTTTAAAATTATGGATACACAGGTTTTAAGGAACCCCACATGGGGTCATCCAGTTCTTCTTCCTGGCCCAAGAAAGGGCCTAAATCACTCCTGAGAAACAAATTTTCAGGAGAAAATATACTGAGAGCAGAAAAGGATTTGCTTAAACATCGCTTCTTAATGCCTACCAGCTTTCAATCTGTATCTGTGTCAGGCTGGGGGTGTTTAACATGGGATTGTACAATTCCTAGAGTAATTTCAAGAACAAACTGTACCAGAGCCACAGAAAGAGAGTTCCCTAGGAGGTATTTGAGTAACATAACCAATTCATACAGAGAGAGAGGGTGTGTGTGTATATGCAGGCAAGTACCAAAAAGCCCATGCACACACACACCCACACATCACACCAGGATGCTGCAGAATCCCATGGACAGCAGCATCATGAAAGCCTGCTTTTGCCTGCATTATTTCTGAAGTTTCTCGAGCCCTCCTGCTTTGCAGACTGGAATTATTTAAAACCAATACAGAGAAACAGGATTACACCTTAAAGAGGAAGGGGATACAGCCCAACACTACCTGTGTTTCATACTCACAAATTAAGTTTATAATCCTGCCTTCACCTCACCTAGACCTGCAGTTTCCCAACTCACAGGGTGACAAAGCTAAATCAAAACATGTATCTGAGTATTCTGACAGCAGTTTGACACCGTCTCACTCGAGTTAAACTGATTTTCTCATCTGAAGACTACAATGATTTTTTGTGTCATCAAAAGGGGGGAGGCAGGGGTAAAACAGAGTGTCACAACGTGGGGTGCTACAGATTGGCAACACAAACTCCTTGATGGGGTTCCCTGGTCCCTGGTGTGCCCCTGGTAAATGATCTAAGTGGTTCTGGCCCCTTGCCACGAGCCCTCTCCTCTGCTGCATGTGCAAGGAGAAATGTGCTACAGCATTATGAGCATGTCACCGGCACTGTTAGCAGGGCACAGATAAAACCTCACTCATCTTTAGTGCAGCAAGTAGGAAAGGATAACTCCTTTAATTATTAAGCATAAGTGAGCCATCCTCCCAAAGACAGCTCACACTGGGTTGTGCCCTGCAGATTCGGCGCCTGTGAGTTGATATTGCAGAGCTTCAAAAATATTTTGCTCTCTTTCTTCAGCCATTTCTCACTTCTTTGTTTGTTTGGGTTGTTTTTTGTTTGTTTTTTTTTCTTCTCCCTTGCACTCCCAAAGCCCTCTGAGCAGCACAAAGGAAACCTGAGCAAAGCTGGCAGCTGTGCTTCCTCCCCTCTCACCCCTGGCCTGCACAGAGACTGCCCAGGTCAGGAAGGGTCTGCTAAGCCTCCTGCACCTCTCACCTGAGCTCGGTGCTGGCCCAGCTCAGAGGAAGGAAGGGTCCAGCTGCAGCAAACAGTGTGTCCATCACTCTCCCAGGAATGGGATGGATTGTGTCACTCAGGAAAGCACAGCTCAGTACCAATTTCACCAGCAAACACATCTCCACTGGTACATCAGCTCCTGCAGCCCAGGCTGTAGGGCCAGGAGGGGTCGGGGGAGGATCTGTGAAATGAAAGGGACAAGATATGAGTTTTGGCCAAAATATCCTTTAAAGTTTTCAAAGCAGCTCTCGGCTGCTACTTGCAAAAATTTGTCCTTTTCACCACTTGGCTCTTCTGGGCTGTTGTCCACTGGTGACTGGACCTGCTCATTCATTTGGAGGTCAGAAGGTCAGATTCAAAATAAAGAGGACCCAAAATTAATCCTTGGAGGAGAGGCCAACCTAAATGTTGATATTTGGATAATGAATCCGATGATGTCAACTACACCAAAAGAATTGTGAGTATTCAGGGCTCTGGTTCAGCATCTCTGACTGGGTGTAAAACCCTGTGTTCCTTCCAGATCACATGTTGCCATCTGTCTCTGCTTCTCACCAACTCCATTTGGCCACATGCGGCTCTTTAGGGCATATGGATGGATCAGGCAGCAAAGAGGAGCATTACCTGAGGTTTCCTTTTCCCTGTACTCTCTCTGTGCTTCCTCAAGGTAGCCAAATCTGACCTCCCCTGACCCTCATAAACATGGAGCTGACTTTGAACTAACTCCAAGTTCAGGGCATTTCAGGATAGAAGAAAAACTACAGTGCAAGACAAGAGAACCTTTGCTTTAGAAAAGACAACCATGGAAAAAGTGGAGGAACAAATTCATCAACATCTACTGTCTGGCAGGTGAAGTTGTATATTGATTAAAGTAAAAGTGGTGCAACTGAGCTTCTAGGAGCAATCACTGGAAGACAGAGGAACGCCCTGTATCTAGGTAGACGTGGATGCTCAGATTCCAAAACCTGGATTAATATCATTTAAGTACAGAGTACAAACATAGTAACAGCTGTGCCCGTTTGTGCAGCTCTGCATGGCAGCTAAATCCCAGAAATTTCAGGAGCTCAGATCAGACCCTACACACTGCATAACTTCCTGTGGTGAGGCTTTCCTCCTACTCACCTCCAGGCCTTTAACCACCTTGCAAATGTAAAGCTGAGCCCGAGGCACAGGGAGAACTCCCTACCAACCCCACCCTCTCCATCCAGCCTTCCAACACCTTCTCACACCTCCTCTTCCTCTCTTGGCTCATTTGCTGCCTGATTTAGCCCTGTGCCCTCCCTGTGCCAGTGCCTGCCCTACCAGGCAGGACACCACACATGGGCTGTACTGCCCAGGGCTGCAGGGGAGTGCTGGGGGCACAGAAACGCCCTGGGGTGGCTTTGTAGCTGATCCCTGTCAACTTGCATCACTTCAGCCACCGAGCTGTCTGCTCCTGCAGTCTGTCCTCAGAGAGCCCCACACGTCATCCTCGCTGCCAGCTGCCAGCCACAGGACAGCTTCTGTTTACTACTGCAACACACAGCCAGATCTGGAGCTCAATTGTTAAATCATAGTGTTGGTCCATGGCTTGGACTAAACCAGCACATCCCTTTTGTTATTCTTTCTGAGCTCAGTCCTGTGTTTCTCTGCATATGTTAAATGGGTGGGGAAGAGAAAGATTAACAGGTGTCCATGCTGGATTTTTTACTCTGTTAGCTAGTGCTGAGTGAAGGGGGAAGGCAGATGCTTAACCCCCAGCAGGGTCTCACCACTGAAGTCAGCTTTGCAACCTCCCCTTCCTTGCCAATGTTCCTGTGAAGATCCTCCAGGCAATCTGCACGGAGCAGGCTCTGGCTCACCTGCAGTCCCTTGCATCTGTGAGATCAGCTGCTTGGTGGCATCTCAGCCCTGTGAGGGGCTGGAGCTGCTTCATCTCAGCTCCTGCTGAGTTCTGAGGTCAGCAGAAGCTGTGAGTCTCTGCTACAAGGGGAAGCTCAGTGAGCAGCAAGGTCTCACAGCCTCTGCTCAGATGAGATTGCAGCTGGAGATGTAAGTCAGGAGCCCCTGCCTGTTACCAGAGACAGGATTTTGCTGGCATGAAAGGCAGATACTCCTCCTTCCCGTGTCCTGCTTCGCTAGGAGCCTCCTGAGCAGTGCCTACACTTACAGCCTTTCACTGCATGCCAGTGATGCTCATAGCTAGATCCACTTTGTGCTCCACGCTCTGCTACCTCTGTCAAAGCCCACTGAGCACTAAACACCTTGTACAGGCTAAAGGAAAGCCTATGAAAGCCTCTTATGTTCCATGGATGCTACTTGCAGGAGAAGAAACAGAATAAGGACCAAAATCAGCCTTCAGGATTTCAATCAGCACGCGGACAAGAACAAATTTGAATCAATTCTTTTACTCCAGAAAGGTTTACTTTGCTGCCAGAAGCTTTTTAGAGCCTTTTACAGGGGAGTTATCTCAGAAAAAAAAGAGGTACAGTGCCCCATGTTTGTTTTTTTTTTCAGGAGAACTGTACTTCAAGACATTTCTTTGTATTTCTGAGCCAAGGCACACCTGCCTTTTATTGATCTCCTGTACAACTGGAAGGGAGCCAACACACTCCCACAGAGCAAGACCCACAGCACAGCACGATGCTCCATCAAACACTGGCCACCTACCCATTGTCATGTATCCCGTGGCTGTCACTAGCCAAGATCAATCCCATGCTGTTCAGCACATTTTAGGAACTCAGGCTAATAAATCATTTAAGTGCCTCTCACTTCACAGATGGTAAGTGCAGTTCAATGAAGGTAATTATAAAAAAAATTACTTCTGGAGCAAAAAAATCAAAACATGGGAATATCTGTCTAATAGAAAAGGCCTGCAAAGAGATTTGGGAGTTCTAATAATTTTGAGGAGCAGGTTAAAGGTCTGGGAGCCTGACAGTAGGTTTTCCCTCTGATTGACTGAATCGATCCTGTCCTCATGTAACAGCTCTGGGCCCCTGTATCTACCAGATTTCATGTCCTGAAAGCACTGTTGAGGGGAAAAAAACTACACTGGGCCTCCTCTCACTGTAGTGTGCTGGGTTTTTCCTTTGTGCAAATGCAATAACCATCACTAAGAAGACAAGATGATGGAAAGGTGCAGGTCCTGGAGGGAGCAGGGAACATACAAAAGCAAGACCCAAACTCTGGCAACAGTGACAGATTCAAAGTGAATTCCTAAATTCCATCTCACTTTTGTTCTTGGCTTTTGTCATGACGTGCTGTGACTGCCATTTCGACCTATTGCCTACAAGGATCTTTCTAACACACCAGAATAAAACTCCTCAGTTCTTAGATGATACAGATAAAGGGAAGAGCAGCAACACTGAAGATTTATTTACAAATGGTCAAACCACCCTCTCCAACTAAGAGGTCACAGTAAGTGATGAAACCCTCTTTGTCTTGTCATTGAGGCACCACCATCTCTGGGATGCATGACCCAGGCTGAGTTACTTGAGTAAGTCAGGCTGGAGAAAACAGACTTTCCACTCCAGGAGAAGCTGAGAGATCTGTGACTGTTCAGGCCCCTGTCCTGACCCTTCATTTCTGCTCTGGTTCCTGTCTCTGATTTCTGACTGTCTCTCCATGTCTCCCTGTTCCAGCTTCAGATCTCAGTACAGAAAAGGGCTTTTCCAGTCTGTATGTAGCAAAGCTGGTTCAGCCAAACTTAGGGTTGTTACGGAATCAGTGCTCCCAATATTGCTGAGATATAAAACCAAGTACTAAATTGTTGGATTTTTTTATATGCACCATGGCAAAAATGAATCCAGCAACTGACAAAGTGACTCTAGAATTCAAAGCAAATTAAAAACTAAGACCCAAAGTAATCAGTTTACTATTTTTCCTTTTTTCACCTCAGTGAAAGAGTTTATGCCCTTTCAGCTGTTAACAAAGGTACTCTCCTTTCTCCGCCTGCTTTTGTATTAAGCTCTACACCCAATGTTAACAAACACAGTAATTAAAAAAAAACAAACCCATACATAAGTCCTTTACATAAAGCTTTCAGAGTACAGGGTGTTTACTTGATTCTCTTACCACCTAACAAGTTGTGATCTTCATTTTCATCTAAAGACATTATGTTGACCACCCCAAGGGTAAAGCTTTGTTTACAAAGCTCCAGGTGAATATAAATGGCTGAGTGTCTTCCTTTCAGTACTCAGAACAAAGAACCCTTTTTTGATTGCAATTACAACTTTAAGAGCATGACAGTTAGTGATACATTCTGAGTGACCTGATATGATTATATGAAGAAAGATGTACAGGCCAATGTGAAATACGATTCCAGGAACTGTTAGGAGATTAGAGATATGAATAGATAAATTTGTTGAATAGCTTCCTTGGACCTTAGAATTTCAGCTAGCTCTCAATAGCAGGCAGTCACAAGGCTCTTTTGATTGTGGAGAGTGGTAACAGCAGCATGAAACAAGGCAGCTACAAAAGAGAAGAGTTAAGATGAGGACAGTTTTGGTGAATTTTGTCACTGAGCTGAAGGCAGGAAGGATTAGTTCTGTGCCCAAGACCTTGGAGCTGCTATTGTTTTTACACACTCCTGGAGACTCAAGAGGTCTTAGCTAAGATCCATCCCTGACATTCGAGGATGTATTCCAACTGAATCACTAAAGCTTTGAGAATTGTCTGATAGGAGTTAGCAAAAGTTTTGTGATTTCATAAGAGTTTGAAGCTTTCCTGTTTAGTTTCACTGAAGTAATCAGCTAAACGAGTGTATAAACGAGGTAGCCCTGAACTCTCACTCCCTCTCCCACTTTAATAACAACTTTCATTTAATTAGCACCTCACCAGGCTGAGACTTCACAAGGGACTTTATGAAAGCTGTCCAGTCTTGTAAGCTGTGGTGCCAACGCGACAAATAAAATCAAGAAATTAAAACCCAAGAAAAGCCCCCATTTAGATTTACAGAGCAAAAGAGTGGCAAAGCAGAGCACAGGATGGATTCCCAGCAGGCACATATCAGGGCCTGGGTTCTGCTCTCCATCTGCTGATACCCCAGTGCATCAACTTGAGGAGAAGTTTCTCCTTTCACCTCAGTAACGTTTTGTATTTGCATTTCCAGGCACTAGGAATGTCTAATTAGGAAACTTTTAGTTAGGAATTAGGAGCCTAAGAAAGAAAATCTGGAAACAAAGTTTTGATGCTGCTGACTGGTAACTCCCTCCTCCCCTCTAAACCAAGCTCCAGAAGGCTCTGAGTGTGTCAGCATTATGATGAGGAAATGACACCCTTCAAATGACAAATTAAACACTTGTCCAATCTGGGTTTCTCCTGCTCACCCAGATGGATACTAAAGAGGGCACGACACTCTTCAAAAAAGCACAGAGGACAGTGCTGGTGTCTTGACCAGGATTCTGTGCTCAGAACTGCAGGAATATGTCCTGGCCTGTGAATTCCCAGCAAACACATTCTGCTTTCCTCTAAAGCACTATTACCATTATTACCCTGGATCATGGGGCACACCCTGATGTTCCTGCTCAGATTCTGCTGGGGTGAAATGCCCAGCAAACGCTGAGGATTCCCCTTGCCCCCATACATTTTCTTACTAAAAGCCCCATTTGTGGAGGCTGGTGGGAGGAAGGCAGCTAAAGCTGAAAGAAGACCACAAGATATTAGAATTAAGGTTTAAATTGAGGAGTCTACTCCAACTTGTCAGCTGGGCCTAACTGTTGTTAGAACCACTGATAAGGAAATAAATACATACTTTCAAACATCACATTTCAAATGCCTTTTCTCGTAAAATTCTTTGCTAGGGATTGACCTTACTGGATTTTATTATATGTTGTATCCAGCTACATTAATAGAAGTGATGTTAATGCATTAAATTCATGTCAAAAGAAATTATAACTTTAAGAAAACCTTTTCTAAGGGGAAAATGCAATTTTAATGACATCAAAGCAGGGATTCATATGAAGAACATGTGTTCTGGTTTGATGAAAAGAAGATAATCAAGAGCTCAGGCATCTTCTTGATGTATAACAATGAACCAAATAAATTATGCATTTGAAAAATGAAATTAAAAAAAAAACACACAAGAAGAGCAGTGATTAGAAAACTAAAATCACAGTCTAATCTCACTGTTTCTGAATACTCAGAGTTAGTAAGCACACACTACTGGAAAATACTGTAATGCAACAGAGAAAGAAGAGCTAAAAAATCAATTAATAAGAATCTCACTGCTTTAAACAAACAAAATATCTACCAAATGAAAGTGTCATAAAACAAAACTATTTTTTAAAAACCACAACAGGTTATATTTTTAACAGAGCTTCACTGATGTTATAAGAATTGTGTTTTTAAACCCAGATTTCTCCTCTCTTCAAAGATAATATTCAAACGCTCACAGTTTGTTGCTGTAGAAAAAAAAATCCTTGAATAACATTTCATATTATTCAGATTTCTCCCCCTTGGTTTCTGTGATGCTGCTAAACCCAGAATGCATTTTAATTCAGAAAGATCCTCTGGCCTGTCAACTTTCAAAATATCCATCAAGCCATTTTTGCAACACATTGGGGCGAGGAGAGGGGAAACCAAATTTGAAGGACTTGTCAGAGCTCATTGTAATTTATGACATGGATGGAAAGTGCCTTTGACAGCAAGAAACTGCTCGCCATGAAACCACTTTGCAGTGAAATAAATACTGCAAACTAAAACTGGGATGGCAAACTTCTTGCACTACCAGGGGCTGAGGAACCCATAGCCCTCTTCTGTCCCTAAATTCTGTCCCCTCCTCTGAAAGGAGATTGTGAAAATCCTGACTCTGAAAAGCTCATCAAGAATAATTAATGGAAGGGTCTCAAGGGAAGGTAAGAGCTATCTTCACTTTCACCCTTTACTGAAAGCACACCCTGTCCTACCTTATTGAAATAGTTCTCAGGTTACCACAGCAGAGAGAAGCACCAAGAGCAGAAATTCTGTTAAATTTGGCACCACACACACCTGTCATGAGGCAGGGGAGTTGTGAAGCCTTAAAAAATCATCCTCTAATCTCACAAAATGACACAGGAATTCCTTCTGTCCCTCCTTTCAAGGTCAAGGACCAAGAGCACGCAATTTCTGGCAAGGATGGGAGTTAACTCCAAGTCTCCAAAGTAACTTAATTATAATTTGAATTAAGTAGGACTAAAAAATCGCACATGGCAACAAGTGCTACCAGGTAAATAAAGTATACAGAAACAGATAAAGAAAAAGTAGCACTGGGTAAAAATTTCCCATGCTGAAAGTGGAAGAGTTCTGTGGGTATTTGGGTTTTAATAAAAGAAAACTTTAATAGAAACATCTTTTTTCCTGGGGAAAAAACAAATGTGTGGATAACATCACAGATAAATTGCCTCTAGCTCTGATAAATAGCCAGTCACAACATTACATTTGGCAAAGTCTCTGCAGAGAATACATTACTTTATTACTGCTGTTATTTCTACAGAAATAGGTTTGTACCAGTACTGTCATGGAGCAGCCTCATCTTCCCCAGGTTTCTGGGGTCAGAAATGAAGATACAGTGCAGCTGTCCCAGCAAGGGTGGCCAGGCCAGTCAGTGAAGTGATGCACACAAGGCTGTGCTGCAAGAGGGGGAGCACTTCAGAAGAGGCAAATATGAGCCAACAGGGAGGGAACAGCCAAGAAACTCAGAGCCAGACTGGTGGCATAATGAGAGTGGGCTCTGAAAAAGGAGATTCATGGGCAGGACAGACTGAAAAGGACAACTGAATACAGTGTTGTTGGGACTTCTTAGGCCTCAATCATTTTAGCACAATGTTTAGAGCACTTAGAAGACATGAAACAGCCAATGCCTTTCCCTGTCTTACCCTGAGGCTGAAGAAGGTTTGAGGAACCTGAAACACCTCCACACCAGTGAAGTGGAAAAGGGGTTGCAAGAGGCTGCTATAACTCAATGCAAGTATTAGTCAGCAAGCACTGAGAAGAACTCAGAAGAGTTGAGATTAGTTGGCTCACAGAGCAACTTAAAGAATCAATCTATGGATTGTTCCCAAACACAACTGAGACTGAAAAAAAAATTTAGTTGTGAGAAAAGACTCAGAGATTCCTTTTGTAAGCCCAGTGGTTGATTAGAATTGCAGGCAGCAGGTTTTGTCATTGTTTGTTCATGTTTTGTCTGTAAATCTGAAAACTGTAATAACATTTCCTACTCCCAAAGATAATTCAGAAGCAGAGAAAAGTCTGAATGGTCCATCCAATGACTTCCATTTCTGAAGCCCTTCATTCCTTATCTCTCATTTAATCAGTGAAGGTTATTAATGGAAACAACCAAAGGTTTTATTGGTCCCTAATGCCGGGGTTGCTTGTTCATATTCTACAGGAAGTGCCAGTATGCAACTCATCTCATGCAGCCAAGTAACAGTGAGATTTAACTTCCAGTGCTAGTAGTAAAGATAAAAATTGTCTTTGCCATGAAAACTTGAAGGGTTTCAAGTATAGTGAACATTACCTTAGGCTATGTCTTTATTTTCAAGTTTCAGCTATTTATCTTTTTAATTGCTGCAGAATTCAATCTTTAAACTGAGTTCAATCCAGTTTGGATGATTTTATGCATTTGGCAGCTCAAGGTCAGAGTTTGGATGAGTGCTTTATTAGCTCAAGTGTTTTAACAAGTAACACAGGAGCAGGAGATTCCATTAGTAGCAGACAGGCCAGAGTCTTTTAATAATACTTAGGATGCTTTTTGGGATCCAGTTGTGTTTTGGTTGCTGTGGAATGAAGTCTCCCATAGAAAAAAAAACACCTTAGGGCACTATGTCCACATTCTGGGATGTGCTGGCAGCATAAAAATAACACTGTGCCAGTTGTAGGCTTTTGCATTTTTACAGTGCTTTGCATGCAGAGGGATGGAACCAAGATAAATGGTTGCAGATGGCTGACACAAGACTTCAGAAAACAAACGGCGTTTACCCAGAGCGTCGCACATCTACACTGCAGATGGTCCCTGGTCAGCAGGTCCTGCTGAAACCATTCAAAAGGATTGCTAGGAAACCTGGCTCTGGGATTAAAGCTGCTAGGTCATTAGTGTAGGCCAATTTATAAAGCATCATCAGTCCCCGCTCATTTTCATGGATGTGTGACCAGGATGTCATCGGAGCTTTCATCTTCCTCTTCCTTCAGGTTGGCTCAGTGTCCTAAAAACTGATGAAGAATAACCTAATAAGGGCTATCTGTCACCACTGACACAGTGCACTCCTCAGAACACAAATGTAGACATGAGGATATTAGAGGGGGCTATCACACATCCTTAGAGTCAAAACCCACAACAAGAAAATCCAGATTCTAATCCCACTTTTCTCTGATGAGGACAACTCACATCAGGAAGGGAATTGGAAAAGATTCAGGGAGACAATAGGGAAAACCCCTTTGAGGAAGGATCACACAGGACTCCAGCTTCAAAAAGAGATGAGAAGCAATTTATTTTAGGAGTCTATAAAATCATGAGTGGTCTGGAGGGCTTAGAGAGAAAGGGATTGTTCAATGTACTCTTCCAATGTAAAAATGAGAGGCCATGGGATAAAGCCTGTGAAAGCTATGTTTGAACAAGCAAAAAGAGGTTGTTCTTCAAGCAACAGAAAACAAACCTGTGAAACTCCACCAAAGGCATTGTGAACACAAAGAATTTACATGACTTCAGAGGGAGGCTGGGTCATGACTGGGAAGAGAGATCCAATCCAGAGTTTCTGAATTTACCCATCTCCGTCAGTGGCTCAAGATTTGCAGCCTGCCAGCACATCTTTTCCCAGCATGTAGCATATCACCTGATGCCAAATAGCTTTCCTTGTTCCCAGTTAAGTGGTACCTCTGTCTCCTGACAGCCCAGAATGCCAGAGCTTGGACTTATCAAGGACAGGGATCAAATGAAGATTTCTCTTCTTTTCACTTTTGTCTCTTATACTAACCTCAGTGCTTGTAAGGTAAGAAGAGGTCACACACTGATATAATTAAGGACTTCAAAGGGGATTTCAACAACTTTGAGCAGATTAGTAGTATTCAAGCATGAGCAGGAGGCTTAAGCAAAACAAAGATTACCTGGGAGATGAGTTAATTCTTCTCTGAAATTAAGAGTTCTTTGAAGGGTAGTTAGTAACAAGAAATGCCTCAGGACAGAAGTGCATAGGAGAAGAATGTTTATGTAGCAACACACAAATTTTAGGGAGAAGAAATTCTGAAGTCCCAGGACGTTTTGCCTGTTTCTGATAAAAGTCCTTGTTTACAAGGGAGAAGATGATTCAGTAGAAGGAAAACAAAACAAAACAAAATAAAATCAAGTAGAATTCTTTGCTAAACTTAAGATTTTTCCCCTGTAGATCCAGTAGGCAGAAACCGTGGACCCTGTAATTCTGCACATACACAGATTCAAAGCCAACAATCCCAGAGTAGTTCTGTGTACAAGAGTTCATGACCAAAATGGTGCATAACCTGCTACTGCTCATCACTGAGAGACCCCAGCCAGGTTATTCAAGGCTTCCTATGATAAGATTAATAACAAGGGACACACTGAGCCTGGAGCAAAACAGAGTCTAGGTCAGGGCAGGATAACTTCCAGTCCATCACAACGGCTTCACAGGCTTTGAAACACCTAAAGGAGATGCAGAGAGATACTGAATAACTCAAACTTAGCAACAGTTCCTCAACACAGCACATATTTTCAAATACTTAGGAATTCAAGAGGGCAATTTCATTATAGAACTCAGGGAAAATGGCTTATTGTTCACGTCTGGTAACTGCAAGAGAAACACAGTGCACTGATGATCCAAAGGTACCTTTTTCTCATAGAATTTCTCAGTAATGCAGAGACAGAGAGGGGATGTTTAGTGTAGATCTTGTGTAGAACATTCTTGCATTAAAGAACCAGTAGGTTTTGGACAAGCACATCATGTTCAGCCCAGTTCATGCTCTTTGGGGCATGAAGGCCATTGACCTACCTTTCAGAGCAACCTATGCCTGAAGTTTCAGAACAAAATAAATTATTCTTAACATTATGTTACACAATACCATTAAAAAAAGAAGAAAACAATAGAAGAACAGAAGTGTTAGAGATACTTTTGTATGAGTAACTTTTTTCAAAGATCAGCAATCTCACTTAACATATCAGGTCTTGATACCCATCCACAGCATTTGCTTCTGTAACCTCCTATGACAGCAAGTTCCTGTGCTGAGTGAGAAAACATTTCTTTTTTGCTGCCCCATACTCATTGCCATTGATTTCATTGATTGACCCTTTAAATCAGTCAGTGCAAAAATATAAAGGGCATCTGATAGGGTTCCAGAGTGACCTAACTGGACATAATACAGGCTCAATGTGACAAGCTGCTGAAGTCTGAAAGAGAAGATATTCCCAATTCCAGACAGATATTGAGGGTGGACTGAGACAAGCCCAGGTCCTTTGTTCAGACCTGTGTGATTCAGCCCCACCTCAACAGCTCCCTTCCCACTGCAGCCCTTTGTTATCAGTAACTTCCAGGGGTAAGATGAATGAGGGAGTTGATCACTTGAATATTTACCTTGATCCAGAAGGCTGTTGATGGGACACATTCCTGCTGAAAACCTGTGGGGAGGAAGTTCCAACACTCCAAAGTCTCACCGCGCCCGCACTGAGGAGCTGGAGAATATCAAGTGAAGAGTGGCGCTGCCATCAGAGTGGAGGTGTAGGGACAGCTGCTTTTTAAGCACAAGCACATGCTGCTCTACGGATTTTCACAACTCCTCCAGCATATGGAACATGTGCTGCTCTCTCCGAGCTGTGACTGCTGACAGGAGCTGATGTTTTCACAGGTTGCTTTCTTCTTGGAACGAGGTCAAGACTTGAAGGGCTGCCAGGAAATAAGGAGTGTCCTGTCTTTCATGCATAACTCTTAATGCTGTTCTTAAATATCATGTCATGCCTTACAACTCTAGAGAGCTTGTGACTGCCTGTGCAAAGGTGATTGCAGTGTGTGACAGGGCACACGCAGCCATGCGGGCAGTGAGCGGACACCGTGAGAGGTTAGCAACTTCAACACTTCATTGAAACCCCTAATTTTCTTCACAGGATCCTCCTTGTGATGAGATGAATGTTTCAGTCTCTTCAGACAGACGTGGATGGGATAGGTACAAGAGAATGCAAACCACCTAAATTTGGCATGGCTGTAGGTGTCTCACCTGGGAGATCATTACCTAACAGTGGAAAGACACAGGCTTCTCCAAAGAGTGATTCAAAACCTGGTATTAAAACTAGGTTCAGATTTCTCCAATTATTATGTAGGAAGCAAAGAGGAACTGGCCTTCTAACCGAATCACTTACGAGCAATGTCAATAGACTCAGTGTTTCTGAGTTTATAATAGTGATTTGCATTTGTTTATAAGAGTGATTTCCTGCACAGAAAAGAAACAGGAAGGTGTAGAACTGTTTGCATAACATCAGTTCAGAGATTGCAATGGATTTTGATTGGTTACATGCACTCACACAGTACTGTACAACAAAGTGAGGCCAAGAAAACAGGTTTTATCACCTTGTCAAAAGTTTGCAAGAAAATTCTCTGTGTCAGGGAAAAGTGCACACTTACAACTTATGTTGTAGCAACACTGAAGTCTGGAGACATGAAAGAAATAAATAGAAAGAAAGTTCAAGAACATACTAAGCTTTATGGCTTATTTTATGTCATCTGTCTAGGTTGCCAAGGTTCTACAAAACGCTTATATGAAAACTCTAGAAGAAAGAAAGGATGCAGCTAGACAATCCTGATGCAGACAACAAAGTAGTGCAGTACTTCCGAAAGCAAAGTTATCCATCACCTCTTGTTCCATACACCAAAAGCCACAGACCTGTAAATCTGTCTCTAGAATTATAACCTTGCATATTTGAAACACTGGAAAGCATATTTTGAACTTCAACAAAGGCTCTAGAAAATAAAATACTAGAGAACTATTTGTGATTAGTCACAGTCCTGCAGCATCTCTCTCTCCATCTCTGTTTGGCTTATGATCGCCTGAACAATGGCATGACCAAAACCTGCCAGAATCACAACACCAGGCAGGTATTTCCATAAATACCTCAGCACCCCAGTGCTGTTTTCATGGTTTAAATGGACTTTAGAAGACCAAGGACTTGGTCCTGGCTGGCCAAAGTATGTTTTGTTTACATTTAAATAGTAAAACTATGAATCTTTACCATGTGTTCTGCATGTTTACAACTTCTGGGTTTTTTTTTTACTTGCAACTTGAAGAGATGGCACATACTGAATTCATTTTTAATGGGTTCCTAGTCAACCCCCTGAACCCACACTGTCCAGTACCGAGGCTAAATTCTCCACTTCAGCACAAACAAGCCTCGAAGTTCTCATTTCTCTCTGACTTATCTCTCATCTGTTCAAAAAACCTGACCAGATCCTTCTTTTTGTCTCAGAAAAATTCACACCAAGAGAAGTAACATCATCGCAACCTGTCAACACTTAGAGGCTAAACAAAGAAAGAAACAGATCAAAAAAAAAAAAACCAGATTAAAAGCTTTGGTGCCCCTCTTCCCAAATTAATATTCCCAAAACACGTTTGGAGAGAGGGGGAAGGGCCCATTGTTTGAGTTACCACATCAGCCGATGTGATTATTTAACTAACTATCTCCATCCCCAGACATATCAAACGGAATGCAATGCCAGCTGAAAGTATTATGTAGCCTTCAGTGATGTGAAACATCTAAGCTCCAAGGCACACAGCTTGGCTGGAGACTCCAGCTGGCACTGGTAGTTTTATTGTACTGTGAAAAACATTAAAGTCCTCAGATGCCCTGCTGATCGTGGGATCTGAGAAACTTTCCCTTCGCTGCCTGACATGTGCTCACACTGCAATTAACACACTCCTCCCTCTCTTTTCCCTGGCTGCAGATGTGCACACACACACACACTTATGCACACACATTCTAAACCTCATTTTGTCCAGGAACACTTGTGTTGGGAGTCTCTGTTCTGTTGTGGTTGGGAGGGGGAGCCAGGCTTTTCTCCAAGTGCTAAAAAATCGTGTAGCTCAACTTTCACTTGGAGGTGGCTGCAGCACATGTAGGGATCATTAAGGGTTGTGTTTTGCTTCCTAACTTTTCACACTTTTTCCTCCCTTTATGACATGTTTATTGGCCTTGAAGGGCAAGGAGGGGTAACAGAGGAAACCAAAGTCCTCCGTTCAGCTCTGACTCGACTATTGTACACCTCGGCCTCATTTAAGGGCAGGTTGCACTCGGCATGGTGGCTTGGTAGTGTGAGCAACTGGAACCATTAATCCCTGTTCACATCTGATTTTCGGCAACATCTAAGCCAGTGGGCCCAGGGTAGTTAAATGTGCAGCTTGGGCAATTAAAAAAAAAAAAAAAAAAGGTTACAGATGAATATTACTTGGTCTGAAAACAAACCTGCAAGGGGTTTTGGAGACTAGTGCCTTGAGGATTAGAGCTTATTTGTGGAGCTTTAACAGGAAACTGCTAATTATGACACCTGCACAACTTTCCTTGAATTAGACCCCGGGGATGCACTGCCTTGCCTATAGATGTTAGCCAAAGCCTCAGGCTCTTAATCCACAGCCGTCACCTAAAGTGAGAACAGAACAGCCAGCCACAGGGCATTTGCAATCTTAGTTAAGAAAGGCTATTGCACCATTTAAACTGGCTTTTCCCTACCAAGACAAACTATTTGAGTCCTCAACACTCTTCCAAGGAGTTTACCCTTTAGGCCCTTGTGAAATCATCAGGCTGATCCACTAAAATGGCTTCCACTCAGAGTGAACATGCTATGCAGCACTACAGAATTGTTGGGGAAAGAGACTCGAACTCTAGGAGTCAAAGCAAATAGTATAATGGATACAGTATAACTGTAAAATAAGGGAATTTGCACTGACTCTTTATTCCTGTTTAAAATGGACATGTGTTTGTCAAGCCTTGCCTTGGTCCTCTTGCTGAGATGAATACTAATTTCTAGACTTCAGCAAATACAGTTTTAGAAGCATTTTCTAGAGCTGCTCTGCTTGCACAGTCCAGGCATGTCAGCGCACGGGGTTCACTTTGTAAAGATAAAAGCCAGGATTTTGTGCAAGAAAGTTTCACCTGAGGGTTTAAGTCAGGCAGTGGTTTACCCAAGATGGACTTGCAGAAGCAGGTAAGCCTGCATGTCCTGCAAAAAATAATGTTCTAAAAACTGCATGAGCAGCCACGTTCTGGGTGACACTTCGGGAACAATCTGCCATGACAGGCTTCTGTGCACTGCCCACTGATTTTGTGGGAAGGAAGCCAGTGCCAAACAGGCTGGCGTGTCTCCTCAGCATGATCAGCACCTTCTGAGCTAAGTTAATGCATTAATCCTCCTCCTTCTCAGCAATTCCCACCCTTTTAGCCTGTCCATGGACCTGAGACACAGCAAGAGATTGACACAGCTTGATGCTCCTGTTCCAGTGCTTTGCTGGGTGTGTCCACATGGAGCTTTGCACCCTGAGAAGATGCTGAAACACCAGCACAAAGCACGTGCAGGACATAGCTGCACTGGGAATTGAGTCAACCCTCAGCATCCAGGATGCCTCCTTCACTGATCTCCAGCAACTTCCCTCCTGGAGAGCAACACACAGACAAAAGCTATCCTGATGGCAAATAATGGTTGGGACAGTTTGTGGTTTAAAATCCACCTGGTCAGTGGCAAAGACCACTGACACTGCCCTCATCCTGGTAACTGTAGCAGCCACTCTTGAAGCCTCTCTCAAGGCAGGCTCTCATTTTATTGACAGAAAGATGCCCAGGGTATAACTGATCCCTAGGTCTTACACAGCATTCCTGAGCTGCAGACTGTGAGGTTGTCTCCAAAAATAACCTGTCAGAGCCATGCTCAGACAGCAAAGTCCAAGCCAGAACCAAACCTCTCATCTCTCAAGGTCCTGACACTCCCATGTAACATTACAGTGTGCCTTGCTCTCTGACTTGTGGGTTTGCTGCAATGTGCTCTGACCTTACTGAAAGAGCAATATCCAAACAATGACAAAGCACCACAACATTTTTCCTTCTTGGGGCAGCCAGGGTTGACAACCAGGTGGCAGGACAAGGTAAAGCAATGCATTCACAGAAGAAAGCACTCATGGGCTTATTTCCTTCCCTCTACCAACGTTTTTCAAATGTCTCAGCTCCTTTTTGTCTCAAACTGCCTAAAACATGGGAGCGTTCCAAGTAATAATAAACTCCTTGTCTTTAATTTATAACTCCTAAAATTGACAGAAGCCCAAAACACTTTTTTAAGCCTGAAAAGGTGGCAGAGACGCATATTGTGTTCTCAGCACAAGAACTGGTGTGGCTGCGAGGAGAGAGAGCTGCCAATGCGCTTGCAGAAATAGCAGCAGTATTTTATTTATCCCTGCAAAGCTTGGCCAGTCTATTTGCATGAAGGAGCAGATTTACCATGAGGGAGGGAAGTGCTGCCTCCATCCCTTCAAACATTGCTCAGTGTGGAGCTCATCCCAGCCCTGGGCCATGAATCCTGCCCTGCCAGTGCCTGTCCAGCTCGTGGCCAACATCTCCTGCAGGAGCACTGGGAAGGGATTTTACCTCAGATGCTGTGATCCCTCCTGCCTGAATGTACAGCCCAGAGCCTGTGTCTCCTCTCCTCCTCAGCTTTCCTGTTGCAAAACCTGGCAACCAAACACCAGGCAATCCCACTGCACCCTCTTGTTCCTCCAAAGCGTGCAGTCAAGGGGCTTCTGCACATCTGTGCTGCAACAGAGGCATGGGAAGTGAGGGGAAATGCAGACACCAAATCCTCCATCTGCAGCCCAAAGTAACAATGTTGGAGGGCAGGAAAGGGAGAGGGAATGTGGTGCACACAGCAATACAAAAAGTAGGTTTTGTGCCAGGCTCATCAGTGTGGCAGGGTAATAAGGTCAATGTGAAAACAACTGGAAGGCACATTCCCCAGTAAACATGTGCTGAGTGAAAACGGCCCGACCTTATGTTGTAGAATCCAAACCCATTGAGTCAATTGCCAGAAAACATGACATGACCTTTCAGATTCAGTGAGCATCAGTTCCAAGAGCAGGCTGCCGTGCTCTTTTCCATTTCACTGCTGCCCCCGGAGGGCCTCAAGTCACCTGAAATAATAGCTTGGGCTCAAAATCTGCACTCCTTTAATGAAAAAAAAAAATACACATGGCATCAAGTCTGACCCTGGTGGCAGATTTTTTTTATATGCTTAGCTCAATTTCTTTAAACTAAACAATTGTGCTTTGTTTTGCTTACTTTTTTTTTTTTTTTTTTAATCTTCCCAGAATTCAGGTTTTCCCACAGACAACCCATTTTTGGCAATGGAGAAAACCTCTTGTTTTTGTGAATGAGGAAAATAATTAATAGCTAATGAGGTGCTCATTCCAACCCACAGCCTTCCCTGCCCAAAGAAGTAAAGAAAAAACTGTTTCATTTGGAACATATTCTCTTCACTTTCTAGCCTGAGAAACACATAAAGATGTATTTTCGCCCACAAACCTTCAGAATCTTATTTTAATCCTCAGAACTCAAGCTGCCCATGAGAGGAGTAAAGCTGTACAATGTTCCAAGCACCAGCAAGACGAGAGCTTGTGATATTATTAAGTGCAATCCAAACTGTACTTTTCCTCCCACTGAATTACTTTCCCTGCTAAATCCTGATTAAATTTTTTCTCCCCTTTTACTGTCTCCCTGACAGACTGATAGGGCTGAGATCTGAAATAAATTTAGTTTTTAGAGTTTTTAGGTGAAATATTTATTTTGGGGGACAAACAAGAAGGGTTGGGTTTTTTTTATACTATTCAGAGTTTTTTCCCTCTCCTCCAAAAAAAAAAAAAAAAAAAAAAAAAAAAAAAAAAAAAAGGCAGGAAGGAGAGGCAGGGATCCGTCTGGAAATTGCATTTATTTTGACTTGAGCTGTGCCAACCTGCAGTATACAAATACTCAGTCAAAACTGCCTCCCATCTGTGTTTATTGTGGGGGAATAGCAACATCCAATGGCCAGTTCAATGCAGGTTAATTGCAGGCATGTATTGAATTCCCTGGAGAGCCAAGTACACAGTTAGCTCCCCTGGTGTAATCTCTTTCTGTTCCATGAAGGAAATCAAAAAGAGAAAGAACAACAATGCCAACCCACAGAAGAGCTTGATGCCTCTCTGCACAGAGTGGGGGAATCTGCAGGGAACAATAAGAGTCTATTAAATTCTTTCACTGGCACCGGAGAAGTAAAATGAACATAAATTAATCAGCTACAAAAGATGGGACAAGTGTTGGTGCAACTCTATTGAAGTCGGCGGAGTTGTGGAAAGGATAAATTTAACTCAGGATCTTGCACTGTCTGCATGCTTGAAAGTGGCTTGTTGAAAAAACTGGGCATTCTTAGAAAAGAAAAAAGGAGTGGGAGAAGCTCCCTGTGAAATGCCAACCTCCAGTATCCCTGAACACTCACATTTTCACCGCAGACATACTGACATTTACCGTTTCGTTTCCTTGCATTTATGAAGCCATTTAGCCAAGTTTTTCAAAGGCATTGATACATTGTGGGCCTTGAAGTTTTGAGCTGAAAAGACCCAGACTGACAACAGCTGCACTGAAAATTAGTGCCCTGCAGAGGTGCAGGTTGGGCAGGGCCAGGTGCATATTGGAAGAGAGAGAGGGGCGGCCTTTGGTCTGTGTGAACCAGAGAAAACATGCCTGATCTGGAAAAAGAGCAGGGGAAAGGGATCTGCAGCTTTGTTACAGTCACAGCCTGGGAAATCCACAGCAAAAAGGCACAAAAAGTTCAGGGTCTTAAGGTCAACCTTGGTCTCCTTCTCTCAGCTGATGTTCTATTCTATGCACCACATGTGGCCTAAGAAAAGCCAGATAATGCTTAACAAAACAGGGGAAAAAAACGAAAAGAAAAGAAAAAAAAATTTTTTTTAAAAATTGCTGTTTGTGGTGTACCCAGAAGACAGAAATTCTGGGTGGTGCCAGAAGGGGAGCACAGTCCCCAAAGCCTGGCAGTGAATGTCCTTCTATGTGCACACTCCCAACACCCACAACACGATGGGGATGAGGATCTCCCTCAAAGTACCAAACCAGGTTTGGAGCTTTAAAACCAGGACCAGACATGCAGGGTGAGGAGAAAAGGAAAGTTGAGGCACTCAAGGGACTGCAGTGTCACACACACTGCAGGAAAGGCAGTGCCTTGGTACACCTTCCCCACAGGCAGGCTCAGCCCTGGAGGGCAGCAGCCTGCTTCCAATGGAGCAGGGAGAGCCAGCCAGGCCAGAGAGAGCTCCAGGGCAGAGCCCTGCAGGAGATGAGGACAGTGCACAAGAACAACACTCCAGGTGCAGAGTAAATTGCTATCACAGGGAGCTGCATTATTTCCCTGACCTCCCCTTTTGCTCTGGGAGTGGGAATCCACTTTAGCCTTAAAATACCTCCAGCCCACCTCCCTAGTGAGCTCTGTGGCTGGCACAGTGACCTGACACTAGTGTGACCTTCCCTGTCCCACTGAAGGAAAAGCCGCTCACCACCCACACACTGCACCAAGCACCAGAGAGGCTTCATGGGGCAGTCAGTGCCTGCTGCCCTCAAACTCCTCATGTGTGCTCAGAATTTCAGCCTCTGAACTGTCAGCCTTGGGGGCTTAGTGCCTTTTCTCCTTCCCTTCCACATTGCCAGTGGCGATGTGCTTCTCACAGATCCAAATTCTTAGGGGCATTTTCAGCTCTTCCTCCCTCTTCTCCCAGACGTCAAAGCTGCCATTAAATCCTCCTGCCCAATTTATAATGCTGAAGCCTTTCAGCCAAGGCTTAGTCATCTCACGCCTGTCTCACTGAAGCTTTCTCCCCTCCAGGCTTCTGCCCTCATCCCCTCCAGTCCATTTATCCAGAGTCACCTACCTTCTCTGCCATCCTCAGATCCTTCTGCTTCCCAGCCAATGTTCATCACATCAAAGCTTATTGTTTTCACATTCAGCACCTTGCACAACTTCTTTTCTTTTGACTCTTTCCACTTCCCCCTCTTTTCCCTTTCATCCTGGCCCTCCTCAGCTCTCCCAGGAGACAATTTGTTCATCACTTTCTTCCAATCTCATACCAGAGTTTCTTGTACATGCCAGAAACCTGATCAGGCTACAGTTCTCTACCAGGTCAGATCCATATCTCTTATGTCTATGAGTAAGTTTAGTTCTTTCTCACTTTGCAACATCAAAATAACCACTACCACCACGAAAAATAAAATTAATGCCACACTTTCCTGTTTCCTTTTGTTACACCCCAGCCTCATGCTTCCACTACCTTCAGGTGAGAAGCTGTTATTCTCAGGTCTCACACCTTTTGGGCCTAACAGAGTTACACAAGCTTTAATAATTGTGCACCATCTCCCTAACAGCTATTTCTTATATTTCACCCCAAACTATTTGAGATTCCTGTTTCAAAACAAAACCTTAAACCATTTTCTCATATTACAGTACTTAAAATGAAATATCTCTAAGCACACTGGGGTTGGATTCTTAAAAAGCAAAAGCTGATAAGGCTTTGTTGACATCCATGAAGGATAAGTGGCTTTATTAAAGTGTGTTGAGCAACATCAGCTGGAACATCAGCCCCCACAACTGAACAGTTGAATAGATTTAACTCACTATTTCTGAGTTCAATTCCAAAGGCACCATTGCAGCCCTGGGATTTCACATTGCCAGATCTCTTTCAGAAACTCAGGAGAAAGAACATGTTTCTCTTCCCTCTGAATTCTCAGTTCAGAACAAGCTCTAGGCAGAGGCTCCACATGGGCTGTTGTTCAAACTGCTGAGCCAAGGAGCTGAGCCTTTCAGCCTGGAGCTGACACCTATGGCCATGACCCATGCTGCCCTCATTTACCTCTTGAATTAAAACGGAGCATAGTGACACATTTCCTGTCTCACTCCTTGGGTAGTCTCTCACACGAGGCTTCAGACTGCAGAGTTCATCATTAAACGCAGATTTTTCACCCCCAGGAAGTTCCAGAGGCCCAGAGAAAGATGCTACAAGCTTGAGTTCCTACAGTGGATTCAATTACAGTATGCAAGGGACATTTAAACAAGCTTCCCTGGGAGAAATGAGAGAAAAGAGCCAGCACACTCAGCATGAGGAAAATAAAAAGCAATCTTCAGCTGGTGCCAGCCATGCATATTTTGAAAACCATCCCCTTCAGCCATTACCAACAAAAAGTCAGCAAAAACTTATTTTAGAATCTGAAAAGACAGAAATTTAAAGCATTTGGCGGCACAATCTGTTACTTAGGGACAAGCTCATTAAAAATGCAGCACTATTTACTGAAGGCAAAATGCAGACATGCACTTTTGCATGTAAAGCAAGCACTTATGGAGTGATAGGAACACCTTTCCTCCCGATTGCAATGGGATGGAGAGTGGTTAATTGTTCTGATGGATGGCCCTCTGAAAGATGATAATAATTGGAGAAGCCATTCCCAAACCTCACACAAACCCATAAGGCCAATGAGTAAGAGATTAGATTCAACAAGAAAAAGAGCTCCAGGGAGTTAAGGGAAGCTTAAGAGGAGCTATGGAATGGGCCCTGTCTGCAGGCACAGAAAGGAAGAGCAAGGGTGAGCTCAGTCAGGGAGCAGATGTGAGCAGCAGCACAACTCCATGGCTTTGGGAGGGGATGAACTTGAGAACGGAGGAGAGGAACCAGGAAACTGAGCTGCAAAGGTAAATGTCAAAAAATGCAGAAATAGGAGCAGGGGAAACCAGAAATCAAGAGAAGTGACAAGGTGGGAAGATGAGACTAAGCAAAGAATTCTGATTGCCTCCCCAAATCAGAGGGGAAGGAGAGGGAAGGACCCATAGTGGAGGAGGTTTATTATTCTCCTTTTTCCACCGAGATAATCCTTTTCCCTGGCCAGTAGCTGCAGACTGCAGATAAAACTTGCTGGGGAACCTCACCTGCTCAAGCCAGAGACAGATCTCACTGTGGATTTAACCTTCCATGAATCTCTGCCTTAAATCGAGCAGTTACTCCTCATCCTGACTGATCAGGAGCAAAGCCCTTGGGAGCAAAAGGTGCTGTGAGACAATGAAGCATTTTCTTAAAACACAAAGACCCTGAGCATAAACAAACACTTCAAGCTCACAGCTACAAAGCTACAAATTCCGTTGCTACATGAAGCCATCAGCCATTTCTGTGGTATATTCCTGATATATTCCTCAAGACAATATATTAGACATATTGTGTGCGCTCTCTAAAACATCTGAAAGTAAACACAATAACCCTGAAATAATCATTACCAGGCTGAGGTGCTCTGAAGCTTTCTAGATCTTTTATATGGTGATTTTAATCTCTGGTCTTCAGAGCCCTGGGTATCCATGGTTCCCTTGGAAATACATCTATGTAATGTAACTTTAAAAAAAAAAAAAAAAAAAAAAAAAAAGGCGAGAGAGCTGTCAAAAGGCTTAAACCCAAGAGTTCCTGTCCAAGAAGAAAAAAAGGGCAGATTGGCAAATTGAAAAGGGTTAAAACTTTGAGAGACTTGCAAAATGAGTAGACCAGCCTGCTACAACTCCATGGCAACCGTGTTTTTTGACGTATGGAAAAGAAGGAACAGTGGAAGACAGCTTCCCAGTCAAACAATATCTTTTCCTGGTCAAAGAATTTATTGTGGCATAGCTCCACAACTCCACATGATTCAAAGGACTGAACAACATTCCAAATTATTTTGGCTTCACCAAAATTCTCCAGAAAAAGGAGATTTTCAACCCCAAGACCTAACTCACTTGGCTACTTAACACTGCTCCAAGCTTCCAATCTGGCAGGCAGAGAAGCATCTTCTCTACTGGATAACTGGAGACACATGCTAAGATCAATTCATTCAAAATACCCTGATAACAAAGCAGAGGTTTATAAAGAAACCAGTCTCTTCCAGATTGTTTTGCTACTTGAAATTTTCCCACTCTGGCGAATATGAGGGAACGTTAGGGGAAAATTTATAGAGGGAGCAGAAAAATGTTCCCTCTATACCAACATTTGATGCAATAAATAATTATAAGAAATATTTTAAAAGACAATACAATAAACCCTCATTTCTCATTTCTGTGTTTTTGTGTCTTACCCTCCACTTCCTGTTCTGCTACCCTTATATTAAAAAAAAATTATTTTTTTTTTTTAACACAGACTGCATGGAAAATGAATGGAAAGGAAATAAAAGAATCAGTATTCCTGGTGAGTAATTTGGCTAGAGGAAAAAGACAGATACAGATCAGATTCTTTTGATATGTTAAAAGCATCCCAAAATGCCTACGCTTTGGATGCTTTTACACAAATTATCTTTCATCATAAAAGTACAAAATACATATAATGGACAGCTCATCTCTCTCCAATGAATATGTAGCCACTAGCTGATAAGATAATAGACTAAACACTGACCTGTCACAGACTCGACGATCATAAAAGTAGAGTTTAAAAAGTTGGTTCTCACGTCTCAGGCATTTAATGGGCAGGCACTAAGATCTGCTTCCAATCTTCAAACTCTTTTCATACTGCTCTGCCTTAATAAGCACAGGCATAACCCTCAGACTGGCTGTAGTTGAAGAAAGACACTGTTTGTACAAATAATTCTCCTCCAACCTCAGTTTCCCGGAACTCCTTCCCACTTAACCTTAGAATGACTTCAGTGTCATGCAGTTGCTCTGAAACAGATTAAAAATCTCTTTATTGAGAGCAGCAGCCCAATTTGGTTTATATTCTGATCTCGAGAGGCAGCTGAGGCATCAGCTGATGGATACACTCCTAATAAACAATAATTATTATTTTTGCAATGTGCAAGGCAGCTGAACAGTTGAGAGCAGAGCCTCAGAACTGGAAACTTTTTACTGGTGGCCTTCTCCAAGTCCCCCATCTCACCCTGGCACCCAGACCTCCTCTCCACTGTGCCACAGTGCCCATGAGAGCCACACTGGTTTTTTCCTACATCTCCTTCTCCTGACACTTTTTCCAAGGCAGCACAGACAATGTATTTTTGGCCCTAATAATTAACCTAACATGCACCTTCGTTCCTGCACGTGCACTGCACGTATCTGCTCCTTTTCCCTCCCCTGCAGAAAAGCCTGTATCTGACAGCCTTCCTTCCCTTTCCTCAGTGTCTCCCTTTGGAGTCTCACAGGGTTCACCTGTGGATAGAAAACCCTCCACAATACAGCAGCTGAATTCATTTGAACTGGGCAGCACACACTACAGATTTCTTTTACGTGTCCTGCAAGATGCCCCATTAAGGTTGCCTAGTTATTGGTAAATACTGCATTTCAAATCAACAGCCAGCCTTAAAACAAACAGCCCATGGTGCTCGGACCTCAGAACTGGTGGGCCTGGGTTCTTACAACAGTCCTACAACAATTCCACTGTGAGATCTCTGGAAAGTCACTGACTTTCACTACCTTTGTTTTAAACCCTGTCAAACAGGAAGATTAGCTTAAAAAATGGTAACTTATTAATGCCATTCTAGCAGCAGCCTCATACAGGTACCAGAATCTCTTCCTAATAAATTAATAGAAGTTCAGCTGTTCAAAGGAATTTAGGTGCTTATTTTCACTATAGAAGCTAAAAGTACAGGAAAATAAGTACACTTGGACACCTCCTGGGGGAACAGACCTGCATCTCTCAAGGCTTGTCTTTTCCTCCCCAGTTCACATCAATACTGCTTGTGCAGCACCTAACACTCATTTAAACCAATATTTATTGATTGATTTAGGCACTTTTACAGTCACAGAAGAGCTTTTCATTCTCCTTTAGTGCTATGTACACATAGTCACAGAACTCAGAGCAACAGCTTTTAGATGACAAAAATGCAAATGCTGAAAGCATTCAGGGCTACGGCACACAGGCATTACAGGTGTAAAGTGGTGAATTCCTCCCTGAGGAATAGGTTCATCTAGATGGCAGGTAGCTCACTTTTGTTTATCCTGAATGTAGATTTTCTTATTCTCCCTCACTTAGAGCAGGCCCTGGGCCTCGCCTGTTTTCATTCTGAAAAGTCCTTTGAGCACTCATGGTTTTTCCCTTTAGAAGGTTGTGATGAGAAAAGGGGTTGCCTTTATATTTTTCTATTTATTATACTCAGGAATTATCACAGTGTAACTCCAAACCTATCCCATTCGGGTTAAGAAAAACAACACATGATTCATTTAGGCAGTGTTAGGAACAAACACTCTGGGAGTGCAAAACCAATGCTTTAATTGTTTTGTGGCAAGTAATGAGAAAGCCCAATATGCCTGAAATCACCTTTTATCAGTCTTAAGAACCTGGTCAAGCTCAGGCTGACTAGGAGCCAGGTGAGAGCTTAGACCATCACACCACTGGCTTGTTAAGACACTTTCACAAAGGCTTTTTGATTTCACTTGCACCAGCAGCCTCACGCTGAAAGGTTACACTCACAATCAAAGAGAATCTATGAGCTCAATGCACCATGAGCCATTTCTTAGTCACAGAAGGAAAAAGACAAAGATTTTCCCCCAGAAGCAGTGGGGTATCATTCAGCATAGAATTGGAACCTGAATACAGCATTAATAAGAGTATCAAATACATTGATCTATAGTTGGTGGGTTTGTGGAGCTCTGTGAAGCCCAAACCCAAGAGGAATGAAAAGGCAGACAAAGGGATGAAGCTGTGGTCTTTCTGCAGCTGAATATACAGAGGTATATTCACCCCTGGGAACCAGTTTTTTGGAAGAACAGAGGATTTGCTCAATGTTGGGCCAGAAATTAGTGCTGAGGCAGAAGCTGGCTCTGTATTTCCAGGACTGTACCTGGTGTTGCTTGCTCCTATCACACAGCTCTGCAGGGGTCACTCCCCTGCTGTTCTCCATTTCAGGGGCATGATTCCAGCAAACCAATCTCTCTGCCTTAACTCAGCCTCTACAGATGAATTAATGCAACTTACAGATTTCTACAACTGGAAATTATGAGAGGAAAAGTCCAGCCTAGAAATGCAGCAGCCTTCTTTATCGTTTTGCTAGGCAGGCTGGACAGCCCCACCAGTGACTGTTAATGTTAAAGTGGTTTAAAAGGATGGAGGAAGCTACTCTGGAACTCACTCCCTCCCTTTTTCTTCCAGACCATCAATTGCACATCTTCCTGTAAGCACTGAATTGCTAATCTTTCCTATTCATCCGTGTGGGCAGGGATGGGGACCTGGAACCTGTGTGTTTTGTCACAGGGTTAATTATGATGGCTTATACATTACTGTACTGTCACAACAGCAGACTGGCACTTTATGCTTCAGGCTGCACAATTCAACTATTGCCAAAAATCAAATATCCAAATTATGACACAGTCCTGTAAAGAAAGGGAATTAAACAACGTGATACATGGAATACCAGCAATGCCCAAGAAGGGATAAAAATAAAAGCCTAAGAAGGCACACTCCTCCATGGAGGAAGTGCTTGAAATATGCTTGAAACCAACACTAAGCAGCAACCCAAAGTGGTTACTCAGAGAAAGACCAGAGAAACACATCAGGCCCAGAGTGATGCTTCTTCCACCTTCTAGCTTCTGGCAATCTGCCATATGGGGATTTCCTGAGCCAGAGGTTGCATCTGCATCAGCGTGTTTAATAGCCCCTGCTGGACCTATTTTCCATGAATTTGTCTAATTGCTTCTTGAATCTATATCTGTCAGCAATAAGTTCCACAACTGAATTATGCTCTGTGTGAAAAAGCAGTTCTGTTTGTTCTGGTTTAAAGTAGCTGCCTTAAAATTCCCTTCATTGCCCCTTTAGTCTTACATTATAATAGGACATAGTAATTCCCAGTTAATTTTTCCCATGACATTTATGAATTAGCACACACCTGTATTACCTGTCTCTCTTCCAAACCTAACTGCCCTATTTTATTTAATCTCTTCCAGGAAATCCGTCTTAGAACTTCACACATCCTTGTTGCCCTCCTCTATCTTCTCTTTTTCTATCATATCGTTTTTGAGAGAGGGTGATCAGGACTGTGTGCTTGTTCAGGACATGGTGGATCACAGCTTTTGCAAGCTTTATAAGGCCATTATTTATTTTGTTGCTGACTTAGAGAAAATAGTCACACTGGCCACGTACCTGCAGGGTTAATCCCAGAACTGCATTCTACAAATGATGGGTAGGTAATACAAATGACAGAGACCATGCAGGCAATAGTAAACATTTCTGTTTTAGTAAAGTGCTAAAGTGCTCAGCAATTCACAGGAAAAATCCATTATGAGCAATTAATAATTGTTCTAAACTCCATTTCTGACTCAGGAAATCCTGAACCCCTGCTAACTTCTGCCAGGGGAATGCACCAGGGGATAATGCAGAGTTTTATCCTCCTCAGGAGCTCTGCAGTTGGCCACTGTTGCCAACAGATAAAGGAACAGATACATTTTTGGTTCCATTTACCATGACCTCTGTCTATATATTACAATTTCAACCACCTTGATTGCAGTTGCATCCCAAAGAGCAAACCCAGGCATGGGGGCAGCTGCTCTCCGAGCACATTTCATTCTAACCAGGCACAAAAAGATCCAGGCTTTTGTGTACTGTGGCTAAATACATTTCCTGTTTGCTATGCAATTGTACTTATTGCACCCAAATGTCCTCAACCATGCCTTTCATACCAGCATTGTCTGTCCCTCCTTATCTCCAGCACCCACAGGCTCTGTATCTGCACTTTGGAGAATACTTGCAAACAGAACCTGAATTAATTTTTAGAACAGATTAGCAGAAATACATTGAATATCTGTGTGGACATACTCATTCAGAATTAAAGTAGGTCTAATTCAATTTAAGTCACTCCACTTCCAAAGTGAATTAAGTAAATGTAATTGAAGCTACTTAAATTCTGATTAAGAGTCTTGACATCTGCCGCAAGTGAAGCTATATTATCCACAGGGAGTTAATTCACCACCATAAGTGTGGAAACACAACCAATTGCATAGCAGGAAAGCTTGAGAAAAAGGAAATCGTTAGTCCCTGAATTGCAATAATCACCACAGTGCATTTATGCTAAATGAGTACTTAATTTGGGAGGCAACATTCCTGCGTGACAAAAAAGGGAAGTAGACTTACCTGCTTAGAAGAACAATCCTATAGACTTTTTCAGATTTTATTTTAGTTTTTGAAATGGAATTATAATTGTGTCAGAATCCCAGAGAAGTTGGTTAAGGAAGAAAAGAGATGAAGTTGCATCACAAGAAGTGCAACTGCAATCAAATCTGCTCTGCTAACTCATTGAGTGAGTATCCATCTTCGTGGGGGGGGGGTAGAAAATGGCTTAGAAAATGACCTCCGTTTGTAGGATACATCACAGAAAACCCTTGTGTGCCCTGCTGGGCTTGGCTTCTCCCTATCAATTTGCTGCTTAATGTGCTTGTTTTCCCCTGATGGCAGAATCACAGAACCTCAACCTCTTGCTGCCTTGACGCTGTGCCTGTTTCAGACCACATCGATGGGTAACTGCTGCTATTGACAGTGAGAGAGAGGCCTGTGGGTCTCTTGCCTCTTCATGATCTGTTTTGCCTATAAATCAGGAGTTCTGTTACTTGGAAAAGAAAAAAAAAAAAACCAAAAACAAAACAAAACAAAATATCTTATTACACTTTGTGCAACATTCAGTTCATCCATGCCGTTATTATGCAACTTTTTGTGTACAGCAGCAGTTATTTACAACTGAACTTGAATCTAAAAAGCAGTTTTCCAGCTTATTCTTCACTTCCCTGCTGACAAGCACAGAAAAAATAGAGTTGCTGGGGTTATTGGCCCAACTTGGACCTAGGAAGATTAGGAAGTGGCTGAATAAAGAGTGCAGCTCCAGAGCAGCAAAACATTGCTGGAGATTAAAACAAGGCAGTGGTGACCAAGGGAATAGGTACCTTCTAGACTTACACAGCCTAGCAGCTGTCCCCATGCTCTCTCCATGTTTTTCCAGGTATCTGAAGTCCTTGTGGTCCAAGGTTTTTGTTGTCCAAGCCCCAAGTTGTGCTGGTCTATATTCAGACTGCAGGGACACACATGATTCTACTGAGAGATAAGAAATAAAGCTGTGAGCCTTCCCATGAGAAAAGTGTAAACAACTTTTCTGGGCCAGCCTCAAACCAAGTAATGAAGAACAAAAGTTCCCTCTCTGCTATAAATATATATGCATTTTCCCTAACTTTATCTTCTAAAACTTTACAAGGTTTGACACTTGTTCCTTCCTGGACACCTCAACCCAACAGCTGCATTGCCAGTGGAAGTTTCTCCAGAGTGTCTAATATTAACACTACATGCTGAAAGTGTGGGCTTTGGCCAAGAAATTTGCCTCCTTTCCCTTCATTCTGCTGGATTTCAGTCAGATATAATTGTACTGTAGAATCAAGGATAATTTCATGGATTTTTTTAAGAAATTTTCAGTAGAAACCTGAAGCCTCCTGGTCTATACACCAGCTCTCCTTGTCTACTCCATAGGAGAGCCAAGGCTACGCCTCTGCCTGGATACTACTCCCCTCCACAAATTCCCTGCACAGTTCAGATTATTTCCAGGTTGTACTGGAACCTTCAAAATTGTTAACTTGTTTTAACTGCCTTTCAGTAACAATCAGAATAGTTTTTCTATTTTAAAAATACTGCTTGAAACAGAGACACACAAAAAGTTCACAGCAATGGCGAGGGAGACAAATTCATGCCCAAAACAAAAACATTTTGTTCTGAAATTTCCCTTAACAAAGTCCATATTAACACCAAGTGAGAAGAGGGAAAAGGTGGTACAAAATACTTCTGAGAGATTTATTCCTCTAAGAAAATGGTTATTGACAAAGAGAGGAGAGAAGAAAAACCAAGCAGAAAAAAAACCACACAAAGAAACCCCAAAGCCCAGAAAGAAGTGGGGGAGAATATTTGAAGGCCATAAGTGATACAAGACCTTCCTACCTCATCTCCAGATCATTTCAGAGCAAGGCTGGTAATACAATTTTAATGGCACCCGTGTAGGAATCAGTTTTTCTACCTGGAATTTCTTGCCTGACAAAATGATCAAGGCCTCAGCCTCAGGTAATTCATAGAGGAATAATATGTGAGAAAAATATAATTTTAATGTCTTCTACCGAAAATGATGACCAGCTCTGCCCTCTAGACTGGCGTTATGAGTTCACTGTTTTCAGATAATGGGGAAGTAGCTTTGCTGTGTGGTCGTAAATGAAGTGGAGTAGAGGAGTTTAGTTCAAAAGTGACAGAAAAAAGAATTCCAAGAACTCTACTGAGAAGCTTACTGGAAAAGTGGAGCTGAAGATCTAAATGCAGGAGGTGGATGATTCAGTAATGAATGGAAGGCTCATTTTGACAGCTTGGGCTGCCATCCAAGCTAATTTGTTTCCAAGCCTTCAGTTTGCCAACTGAAGTGGCTGAGGAATAATAGGCCCCCAAAAATATTTCTAAGGAAACACAATGCCCATTATCACTGAAGGAGAAAGAAACTGCACATTTCAAAGAGCAAAGAGAAATTTGAGATCTGCCAACTTTGGCCAGTTCCAAATGACACAGGAAGGAGTAGTTATAATGTACTGAAAGGAAAGAAGTAGAGTATTGTTAAATAAAATAAATTCAAAGTAAAAGTCATCATAAAAATAGACACAATAAATAGAAGGATGTTTCTTTCATAGAGAGATGATTTTATGGCTGAGCCCATGCAAGCAGCCTATGATAAAGAAAGAGGCATAGGAAAAAATGAAAAATAAATTGGTAAAGAGAAGTAGCATATAATAACATGAAAAATAATGAGCCAGTATCTTTATGTTCAACCCAACTCACCAGTAAGGCCACGTGCCACAGCTCGGGGTGTGTTGGTTTGACTCCTTCAGCCAGGAAATGGAAAAAGCCACATTCTGCCCATGGACCAGGCAGATGCAAAGACCAGACCTGCTGAACAGGAGCTGCCTGTCCCTACATCACAGTTCAAGCACAGCCACAGACACTCCCTGCATTCATATCCTTTTCCTTCATGTTTACCAAGATGACAGCTCCTCTAGAAAACAGAAGAGGGAGATTTGATAAATATCATGAAAAAATTGGAAGAGTTTTATAGATAAGAAGAACTAAACTATCCCATTAGAAAAAGGAGTAGGATTAATGTGCAGGTAAACAGAATGTGAGATTTTTAAGGGTTGAAAAACTACTGCAGGGCTACAAATACCTAGAGAGGTTGTATACTCTTTTTCAACACTGACTTTTATGAAGAGGCTAGATGTGGCTAGGTGTATATAAAAGGTGTGTGGGGGTGTGTTTTGCTTTATGCAAATACATTAAAAAGACTATTATATACAAAATTATTTCCTTGGTTTTTTTCTACCTAAAGGGGAAAAAAATAACCAGTTTTCTGTTCTAAAACCTGTTCACCAAAGTACTGAAATTACCTGTTAGCCTTCAGCTTAGATTTCCCTAACATTCAGCAGCTGCCAAACTCACCTTTCTCACATGCTACAAACAGCCTCTCTTTATGCCAGCACTGTGCACTAAAGCAAAGTAACATTTTACTGAGACACTTGCCAGCCATTTGAACTACACCACCTCTGTGCTGCACACTTGCCTACAGACACAACTTTATCAGCCTCCCAACCATCTTCCTGATTTGAAACCTTTTCTTTTTCCCCTGCATTTTTAAAGGGATGAAGAAAGGATGAAACTACTGTCATTTTCTTGCACGAGACAGATTTCTAAGTCTCAAGTGGTTTTGGATGCATGTTTCATGGTAGTTGGTATTGAGGACCCTTCCTAATAGATTTATACAAGTGTTCACTACCTGCATTCCCACTGAGAAGGGAATCTAGCACTGAAGGTTATTTTTCCTATTTCTACTACAGTTGTACTACAAAGCTGCTTAATTAAATGGGCACTCAAAGCTAATGTGCTCCCTCAGGGTAGATCTAAATTGCAATGGGAAGGTGTGACTGCAACTTCAGTGGGTGTATCAGGCCCAGACTGCACCCCACGAGTATCAGGAGCCACAAAGCTACACCTGAGCAGGTTCCTCTGCAGACTGAATCACTGCACACATTGACACAGCTCTGTCATCTCTGTGGTTTTACTGAAGCTGTCTAAAAATAGCTATGGCAGCATCAGGGCCAGCACTGGACTCGTGAAGTATTTGAGAAGGTAAGACATGCAGTCCCTTCCCCTTCCAACCACACGGTGAATTTCTACCTAAATTAATTTCAGAGCCTTTGTAATTGTACCTATTGCTCATCCCTAAAGCCAACAGCGCTTCCATGTGCTCATTTCCAGCAAAGATACACTTTTAATAAGTATGCACTGCCATACCTTGCATTCTTTTCATGTCAGTTGTTTTCATGGGTGGTCACCTCTCCTCAGCAGAGCCCAAGGACTTACTCAATACCTTGCAAATTGATTCTTCCTCATGAGAGGGCACTGGCTGGATGCCACTGAAACAGAAATAACCACGTTTCCAGAAGTAAGATTGTTTGTGTTTATTCAACAAGCTGCATCTCCACAACATGCTGATGTTGGAAATCCAAGTATTTAAGAAATTAACCTTTCAACAGAATTCTGACAAAGGAGGATGTTTTGCTGATAGATGAAGAGTATCTTGCCATACTTAAAAAGATTAGTATTTGTGAATTTTGACATAATTACTGATTTCCTCAACAGATTAAAATCTAAGTTTATCTTCATGTTAATCCAATTTCATGCCTAGAACAGAGCAAGCACAACAGAATGTCTTTCATAACCTTCTGATATCATTAATTATTGCTACATTGGGAGTTACAGCATGGAACAAACAGGTTTTTAAATGGAAATCATTTGTCTCTCAGCAGGGAGACTCAACAGTTTTATTTCCTTCAACACCAAGCTGCATTCAAGTAATCTTGTTTCATGGTGATCCCCCCTCGACAACCTGCAAGTCAATGGTGAAATCCCATCTATTTTGTTCCTGGATTGGTCAAATATGCTGCCCATAAGGGGAGGTGTCTATTTCCTCTCCTAATTGTGGAGGAAGGGTTTTCTCTATGTTAAGGCCACGCTTTCCCCAAGCTGTGGGCATTTGGTCAGGTTTCCTGGTGATTTTCCACAAAAGGAAATCCCCTAACTCATTAAAAAAAAAAAATAGATTAATTGACCGGTTCAGTAACAAGCTGCCCCAGGACCCAATAAACTTTACAAAGGGTACATTCCAATTACGACTGGGCTCAGCATGAACCTGATAAGTAAGCCAGCAGAATCATTCTCCAGCATTAAGAATTTTTTTTTTCCTTTTTCCCCATTAATTTAACTCTTTATTGGCACTTGTGGATTGACTAACTTCTTATTTTCCCTTTCCCTGTGAATGTTAACCCTGCTGATGATCTCCCAGCAATGTGATCAGCAGGGTGAATAAAGCAGCCCCTGGTCCCCAGTCACTTTCCTGGCACTGTTGTGGCCTTGTAAGAAGGGTCAGTTACAGCACTGCCTTCTCCCACACTGTGTTATAAAATAAATCCAGCTCCCTGACCAGGCCAGGGGAGAGGGAAAGTCATTTTCCCACAGCAGAAACATCTACTGCAGAAATTGGAAGCACCTGCTAGCAGAAGCCTGGCTTCACTGTGTGAGAGGGGTGGGAGGGGTACAGGGTCTTTTGGTAACAATCATAACTGCAGCAGCAGCAGGAGGAAATGCAAGGCAGATATCAAGTTAGGGAGACCAAAACAAATGGTTACTGGCTACAAAACATTTGTTATTTTATACTGTCATATGTTACCATTGTGGCATTAGACAACTCAGACACATATAAACATGAGTACTCCTGTCCCTTTTGTGCCCAGCCCTGTCCTAATGCACTGTCTAGAAAAGCCTGATCTTGGTAACACTCACCTGTCAGGTGAGAGTAAGCCTGGTTAGCCAAAAAGAAGAGCTCCTGATTTCAAATCTTTGGAGGCTTCCCCACCCAAGGCATCAAGCTATGCGTGGATACAGAAGTCCACACATATCAACTCCACCTCCTCTCTGCCTGTGAGAAGCATTGTGGAAATTCAGGCTGAGCACAGGGTTGTCCTTGGGTAGCAAAGATATAATTTGACCACTCTGGCAGCATCTGGATGTGGTTCAAACAATCATTAGGCATCTCCTCCAGACACAGGATAACAGGATCAGGTGGAAGTGCCCCATGAACTGCATTTGCTCTCCTGAACCCACAGCCTGATTTGGGTGCAAGACAGCCTTTACTCACCGTGGCTTCTTTAGGAAACATTCAATGATTAGCTCATTAACCATGTAAAGCAAACTTACACACCTGCCTGGTAACTACTGCTACTCTTAACACATAAAAATGCGCACAAATTTGTACAGAAGACATTTAAACTGTTTGGACCTGCATCTACTTCTGCTCAGATTTTGAATATCATTTTCATGCATTTATTATGCCTAGCCTGCACTGTATTTCTTAGAGGAACAAGAATAACTGTAATTATTGTTGTCAATCAAAGTTTCTCTGAAGTCCTCAGCTTTACTGTTTCAATAACTCATTTTAACCGGTGGCAAATGTCTCCAAAAAGCACTAGAGCCTAATTTGCAGTCTGGTTCCCTTGTCATTTTCTGAGTCATCTTGGTGGAATGCTGTGAGGCAAGAGATTAGTTTTAGGACTTTTTTTCATCTTCCTTTTCTTTACATCTGAGGCCTGTTAAGAAGTTTGGCTTCAATAGCTCAGACATATCCAAGGCATACTACAGGTACCGAAGGTGCAATGAAATACAAAAGTTTATTCTATTTCAGTACAAAGAAAATACCTGATAAACTGCTCCAAAGTCAGCCTTAGCACATGCAGGTGCAGATGTTATTGGTTTCACTGAAATTACAGTTGCTTACAGTTGCTTACAACTGGTGCTGGATTTATCTCCTTACAAGAAAACTCCTCAGCATCACATAGAGATCAACTGTGATTGCACAGCCGTTGGTGTAAATCTGGAGTAATTCTACCAGTGATACACAAACCTCGAGGCAAACATCAAAATAGCTAAGATGCCAAAAGTAAACATGATACAATGCTGATGGAGTTGTAGGTAACTGAGAGTTCCCTCCTCAGATCCTTAATCAGGTGTCACTGAGAGGTGCTAATATAATTAGGGATGAGATATGGATTAATAGGAGGAAAATATCATAACCTCCCTCTTACAATAAAATGGTTCATGGACTATACTTACCCACAAACTGCACCATTCTTCTGGTAGCATGACATTTGCTAAAGCAAAAGCCTGTTGATAATTCTCTGTAGTCCCATATAGCACTCAGCCATGGCTGCTCTTCAAAAGGCCATATTTATCCCCTGGGAAATATAGCTGTATTAATATGACATTTTGTCACAAATTAATCTTAAACAGGGGTAATATTTTTGACACCGAGTTGAAACTGGAACTAAAAGGCATTTCAGGTGGTTAAAGCAGCAATATCCTGTCGCAGACTTATATTCCCTGAGACAATACTGTTATGGTGTAAGTACTAATGTACTGGGATGTACTAAGGGGGAGAATTGTGCAAGTCTTTCTTCATTTTAACAACATACAGGATCATTGGCCTTCTACTCTTTATTGCAGCTGGCAGTAGAGTAATGCCCACTGATCCCAAGGACCAGAGCCTGTGGTGCCAGGTGCAATACAGAATAACAAACCTTGTGCTCAGAAAAAGCCGCCAAGACAGATAATTAGCACCTCATCTCCCACCACGATGGGCTGCACCGTTAGAAGTAGACAGACAAATTAAAAAAAGATTATTTTTTAAAAAAAAATCTAATTTCTCATTAAAGCGATTAAAAGTGGCCTGGTCTGGTTTTTAATTGAAGTCCCATGGCACAAGTCAGTTGTGACGAAAGGGATTCTCTGTGATGTGCTCTCTTTCCTGCTGTGGAAGTTCCCAGGCTTTGTACAGTTCCTCAATACCAGGCTAATTAGCACAATGTAATTTTGCCACTTACACCCACTTCCCAACTCATTTGCACATAGCTCCCACTATTACAGAAATCAGGGAAAATTCGTACAACAGATTTCCACAGGAGATGACCCTATTACACAAAGAACACTGGAAATCTCTTTTTATTCCATTCCCCCAAACTCCATGGTCACTGAAGATGGTTAGTGATTTGGTGTACCCAAAACTACCTTATGGACACCTCAGGGAACATCTCAGCTATTCTTCACCAATTGCATGTCATTTGTCCTTAATGGGATCATTTGCATTAAGACTAATGTCTCCTCCCTGGCTGTTTAACTTAATTCCCTCCTCAACCTGAAGGCTGCAGCCACAGGCCATCCAGAAATATTTGTTTTACATGACAGACTGGAATACCCTCACTTCTGATTGTTTAATATTGGTCTCGGAGATGTGATGTGAAGCCTGCTGACCACTAGCAGTCATTAAAGCTCCTATGACACTTTTTGCAAGAGCAGAGGGTATTATTAACTCCAGGATCCTGGCCATGCTCCAGTTTGGATAATTACATTCTAGCACACTAAATTTCCCCCTGCAGTTTCAGATGGGGAACTTCTGTTCTTCACTTCCTCCTGCAACAACCAGAGCAAAGTGTCGCTGGCACTGAAATGCCAATGTGTCCCAGCCAGGGAACAGGACTCAGCCCATGGGCTCACATTCTGCAAAATGCTCTGGGACTCATTAGTAAGGAGGTGCACAATGCATGACCTAGAAAACCATAAAACCACAGCTCTGACCTCGGTGGCTCTGCAGGTTGATCATGCTCTCACATTGCTGGATTTTGTTTCTGGCAGTGCAATCCACATGAATGGCCTGGGTATCTTCCAGTGCTGCACCCAAAGTCCTCAGGATGGACCAAGAGGTTTTGCTACTGTGTTTTATCAACTTCTTGAGTAATTGTAACAAAGATGTACAATTATGGCATTTCTATATCTAAGAATCACTTCATTGTACTCAGTATCCAAGAGGTTTTAGGTAACAATTGGATCTTCTGTAAAGAGAAGGAAAATAGGAAATGCAAGAAGCCATAACTTCTGCATTAGGCAACACCAGAAAAGATTGAACTAAGGGCAAGATTTTTTGAACAGGAAATGATGTGTGTTTATGCAGCTGAGCTGTTTGCTTCTTCTAGGTACTATGAAACTACGAGGAAAATGCATCTGTAGTGAGGCAACGAGGGCCCATGGGGTGCCATTGCCATGACCTAGAGAGAGAACAGAAAGAGACACTCTGAGAAAGGGAAACACTTCCTGTCACTTTGTTGGGAGAGGCAACTTACAACATATTTCGTTTTAAAACCTCGTTTGATTGATTGATTTTCACATGAAAAACATTCCTGGAAAATCTAAGTCTGGGATTCAGAAATTGTGGTGGCTGAAGGGACCAAATCACTGAAATATTAAAGAAACCTTGAAAATACTGTTTCTGTGTTCATCTAAGAGCAAACAGACAGAATTCTCTTCTCTGAATTTCTCCAGCTTAGCATAAGAAAGATGGTATGTTGTAGATTCTGTTGCTCCAGGCTACTGATGAGGAACATCTTTGATGTGCTTTGATTAATGTTGCCTTCTTTGATTCAATGATATTTAGTTCCAGCTCCACTTTAAAAATAAAAAACCCTTACTACCAGAGGGAAAAATATTAAGGACGTTTGCTTGGAAAACACTTGGGCTTATGTTAAGAGTTCTTATTCAAGATCAGAAAGTTTTCTTGCATGTATTGTTTCTTGCATGTCTCTCCTTTGAGCTGGTCACCTCGTCTGCAAACCTGGACACCAGGTACCCTTTCCCAGGGTAGCACTTTCCATCTTTTAGGACAAGAGAAAAATAGGAGTGAAAGGTATTTCTGGAGATCCTGCAACTCCCTTTCCTTCCGAACTACCTGATTGTTTCTAGCAGACACCTATCTGTCTTTGTGATGGAGATTTCACGCTCGTTTTGAGATTTGACTATCCTACCCACTCACACCTTCAGACAAAGAGATGCTGACAGGAAACATCAGAACTTCAGAGAAATATAGCCATTCCTGTAGTAAACTGGGGAAGTAGATATAAAAATATAGAGAGCAAATCGCTTCAGTGATGTTAGATTAAAATATTTAAATGGATTATGTATCCAGCCCAGGTGGAAAGGGATTCAGTTAGAGCAGCTGGAATCTGCCAGGTTCCCTGGCTATTCCGCAGCTTTTGAACTTCACCACTGTTCATTTTTCATCCAGCAGTTTTGGATTAGTCAGAGCAGATCACGATACCCAGCTATCTTGGTCTGATACCCAGTTAATAGTAAAAGGAACAGAGCCAGGAACCAGAAGGAGGAAAAGAGGGACCACCTATCGTGTTTCATTCACTGGGCAGACATCCTCAAACCCTCAGTCCAAGAAAACTCCCACTTATTTTTGAACGAGCTGTTCAAAAGCAGCGTTTTCCTGAATGGATCAGTACAGCTCAGTACTAAAGGCTCTTGTAGAACGAGCCAATGGTATTTTTATACTGCTCTGAGTTAATATTAGTCTACACTGCAATGTGTATACTGATAGTGGTTGAAGTAAAGATTTTTTTAATTTTTTTTTTTTTTTTTAATGTGAATTCCCGTATGCCCTACTTCGGTAGCTTAAAGATTGTAGGAGGTCAAAAAAAAATAGGTCAGTGAAAATAACATTGCAACAAGAAATTAATTGCAAAGAACGTTTAATATGACAGGGGACTACATAAAATCCTATTATATTTCTTCACTATCCTACTCAGTAGTCTGTACTATTGCTATACTCAAAGGCCAGGGCAGTCTCCCAGGGTAAATTGCTACATTAGTTTGACATTTCTGGCTCCAATTAACCTTATATTTGAGCTATTTTCCAAGGGTTTTTTAAAAAAAATCTGTGATAAGGTTATGTTTTTCTATTAGAGTTTCAATTGCTTAATGGCCTGTTCCTAGTGCCAATCCCTCTTTAAACACACCCTAGGTAAGTAAAATTAGGCCATAGTTTGACAACACATTGCTCTTGGCTGCAGGACCAGCCTATGGTACTCCAAGCTCTCCCTCCTTGCTGCCATCTGCACAGAACACCATCCTGTCCTCTGCACCCTCATGACCACACACTGCACCACCATCCAGGAACCAACCTGGCTTCAGAAGCTTGTCAAAACCCCCATTTCATCCAGGGATTATGAAGAAATCAGAAGAGCACAGAGGATCTCTGATTTCACCAAGGGTGGTACCAGATCCTGTGCTCCTCTCCTCAAACTTGAAGGTGCAACTGCACCACACTTGTGGCATGGTACCAGGTCACCACAAGGGAGAAAAACTGCCATATTTCACTCATCCCTACGGGATCATGCAGGAAAACTTCCATGAATTTCTTCATGGAAAGGGTTGTTAAGCATTGGAACAGACTGCCCAGGGCAATGCTGGAGTCCCTATCCCTGGAGGTGTCCAAGGAACGCCTGGACATGGCACTCAGTGCTCTGGGCTGGGTGACAAGGTGAAGATCAGCCACAGGTAGGAGAGTAACTGGAGATTGTAACCACTCTTATTTCCTTGGAGCCTATTAAAGATTGTTTCAAGTTTATCCATTCAAGACTCAATGGTCTTGGAGATCTTTTCCACCCTCAGCGATTCTGTGAATGGTATAAACTGGATTGGAGAGATCTTCCATGTGCAAATCAACTCGAGAAAGAAGAAACAAGATTCACCTCTCAGTCAATATATTATATCAAAATAACACAGAAACAATGCAACAACTTGTCTCCACAAGGACACAGCAGGACTGAGGCCTTGCTGACACCCTAAAGCACAGAGGAGCAGCACCTTCACTCTGATGCTCCTTGCAGCTCTTACTGGCCCTTTGAAAAGGTAATTCCAAGTAAGAAAACAAATTACCTTTGAAAAGGTAATTCCAAGTAAGAAAACATGTAAAACTCTGCTGAGACCAAATGAACCCTGCCCACAGCAGACCCAGCCAGATCAGTATCTTCCAGGGACAAGTCAAAGAGAACCAAGAAGTTCAAGAAAGCTTTTTCTGTGGCCTTTTGCCCGAATAATGTGCAGTGAAAGACACCAGTAGTGAAATCAGCTTCCTCGTGTTCCACAGACACAAACACGTATTTATTATTTGAGCTGCACCAGAAAGTAATTATTGGAGGTAAGTCTTGGCCTGTAATTTGCTGGCAAGCAGCTCACTCCAAGTATGAAATTTTCAAAACATGAAATTCAAGCTCTATGACCTACAGTCTGGCAGACGAGTCAATTTTAATGCTTTAATCACGATCCTGCTATAAATGCTTACATTTATGAATGCAAATTCATTAGCTACAAGCACTTGCCAAAAAAAATACGTATTTTTGAAACATTCCCAATGTCAAGTCTGCTTATTTTAACATTTCCGGAATAGAATTACTTGGGAAGTGAAAACATCTTAAATTTTATTTTTATTTTCATATTAACGTATTTCAAAATGGAAAGAATAATAGCTAGATTTTGCAGCTCCATCCAGCTCCAGCATTAGGTAAGGGGTAATAATACTGCACAAAGCATCATAGAGACAACTACAGAAGTGGGGGAGCTGAGATATGGTTGGCAAGGAAACCACAAGTGACAATAGCCTGGATTTTCACATGCAGAACCTCCAGCTCTGTGATGTTAATTATGTACAGCACAGCTCTGCTGCTGAACTCACCCCATTGCCTGCCACATGAGCCAAACTAAGCAAATACTTCATCACCTCACTGAATTTCTCTGATAGACCCAGTGGAAGTAAATGATAAAATTTCCCTTTACTTGAGTGGATAAAGACCAACACCTTGGGCCTTATTTTATTTATTTCAATCCATCCCTAATATCATTTACCATCCAAACTCAATGGTATGGTAAAATCCACATGAAGCAATTCAGTACTCTACCTAAAAAAACCCGAAATATTTTGGACACACAGAGTGAGCAAATAATCATGGCTTAGATTTTCAAGACTGATACTTAAGTGAGGCAACTTAGTGTCATCTTCATGGTGCCATCTTCAATAGCACTGTAGCTCTTGAAATCATGTAACCAAAAGAAGGACACTTATTTAGATGCATGTAGAAAGTTCAAGTTAGTTTACTTACCATCAAAAAATCTCAACACTAAAATGATTATTATGAACCATAAAAATCAATACAGAAAACATGGTCAATATCTTTTTAAAATAGGGCATTTACAGAAATTATTAAACCAGATTAAAGCCCTTATTGGAACATAAATCACAAGTGTGACTCACAGCCTATGTGGAGCTGTGCAGACATAGATCAAACTTCAGGCAAAGTTCAGCTCTAATTGCTCAGAGCAATTGGCTGTTGCTCTCTCCCTTCTTCTCAGGACCTCTGAATCAAAGAACCACAGAATATTCTGAGTTGGAAAGGACCCACAAGGATCAAGGAGATCATTTATTCAGTGTAACAGCCCCCATAGGGACCGAATTCACAACCTTGGCATTATCAGCACCACGCTCCAACCAAGTCAGCTCATCTCAAAGAGCTCAACCCCAAAACAAATAAGCTCCAGTTGGGAACAACTCTTCCAGAAAGCAACCCCACACCACATATTGATGGTGCCTTTTGAACCTGGAGGTCTGAGACATAGATCCTGCTTCCAAACCTGAAGCCAGGAGAGGTCATGCGCTCTGTGCCAGGCTGTGTGCTCCGTAGCTATTCCCACACGGAGCGAGGCATTCCTGCCGAGGCACGAGGAGTCTGCAGGGTTGAGGAGCCCAAAGCTTAACCCAGAACACCCCTCTCCCCTCCCTGCTCAGGGCTGCCCCAAATCAGCAGAGCCAAGCATTATGTAATCTTCAGCCAATCTGGACTGGAAATGCTGCGCGAGCACCGCTTTATCCACCGGGAGATTCCCGGCGAATCATTTATTTATTGTGTTGTCTAAAAATTACCTTTAGAAATATAAATGCTAATTTGACTGGGAAAAGATTCGGGCTGGGGGATGTTTTCTATATTCATTAATGCAAAATAAACTGCTCTGGTTTTCAGGAGCGAAGGATCAATGACTGCCTTTACATAATTAAAAATCTGAAATTTTCACGTCTTCCCTGCACAACACTCCGAATTCAGGAAACAACTCTCTGAGTATAAATTGTGCAGAATAATATAGCTGGCTGTCTGTATGATCTCTCCATCCTTTGATGTTTAAATTGATCCTGGTATTCTGGAGACAGCTTCTGCAGAACTGATTTCCTTGTCTTTATTTTAGCTAGGTTCATTCAAAGGGCAAAATATCTAAGCATTCAGCTTTTGACCCTACTAGCAAATATTTAATGTATGAATTAAACTGGACAGGGCTTTGCCAGAAGCTCTCTTCATGTTTTATTTCTGAAGCTATTTTTACCAACATTTAATCGCTTACATGTAAGGAGATAAAGACATCTCCGACAAACTGTGTTTATTGAGCTAAATGCCATCAAGGAAAGCCCTTTTAATTTTTTTTTATAATGGGTTCAGTGCACTTTGTATCTCTGGCTTTATTCTGAAACACACAGTTACCATCCTGGAGGATGATACAGTATCTAATATACTCCTAAATAAATGCACAAGTGGATGGACACAGGAGGCAGCTCGACAAAGAGACGGATGGATAAACTTGAAACCATCTTTAATCGGCTCCCAGGAAATAAAAGAGTGGTTACAATCTCCAGTTACTCTCCTGCCCTTTCTGTATATATTTACAAGGGACCGTTCTGTAACAACCATCAGGAAGCAAACAACAGCCAGACACCTGATTAAAGGTCAAACCAGCGGTGACAAAGCACAAATTAAAAGGGAAACCCCTGATTTTCACACCCCCTCCCCTATCAACCAGGAGGCATTAGAGATCAGATTGCTGGGTGTCAGCAAAATTTTAAAAAAAAATAAATAATTGGGGAAATCGGGGCAGCAAAATAAACAAATATTTTTGGGTATTAATGATGACCCTTGGATGACCAGTAAGGGGAGGAAGGTAATGAGGAGGGGAGGGTTTTGAGAACAAATAGTCAAGAGGTGCAGAGGGCAACAGCAGAACTGGAGAATGACAAAACCAGGCCACTGCCAGGTGGAAAGGGCTCTGGGAGGGAACGTGACCAAGTAATTAGCAGGTGGAAGGGGAAGTTAAGGGTCAAAATCAATCTGTCAGAGGCAGCAGGGAGGTATTAGCACTGCAACGAGCTCTCATCTGACCAGCACAGGAGGTCCACAGGCAGCTGGCAGGAAATTGCAGCCAAACCTTTGCCTCAAGTGGCTGCAGCACCTTCCAGAACAGCCCAAAGTTCCACTGCACACCCACCATCACACAAAGATGTGCTGCCCCAGCTCATCTTTGAAGGGAAACAGAACTTCACTTAGCTCCCAGTAGGTAAAACACAATCTGCTATGACAACCAGGTCTTTGTTTGTCTAAACAGGGGGACAGACATGCCCAATCCAATTCCAGTCTAGAAACTGTTTGAATGGAAGTAATGAAACACAATGGCCCACTCACTTCCCAGCCATCTTGGACCCCAACTTGTTTCTGTTAAATTGTTTTTATCAGGACTTTTCATTGCAAAAGGAGCAACACAATACAAACAGTAAACATAAGCTAGACCAATGGGGGAGGTTTTCCCCCAAACTGATGAGAGGGATTTATACACTTCTGATTTCAAGAACACAACTACCTCTCTGTCTTTCTGAACTACCCATCCTTTGATGTTCAAATCCATCTTCAAGGACTGGACAAAGCACTGCAGAACTGATTTCCTTGCCTCTCTTTTTTTGTAAGGTTCATTCAAAGGTCAAAAATCCAAGTATTCAGCTTTTGACCCTAACTAATTTGCTGGGCAGTTCCACAGACAGGAAAACTCTGTGGTAAGATGACAGAACATTAAGAGCTGAGCCAAATTTCCCCACCACACACCCCACAAACCAGACTGTTGACAAATCCCCTTTTACTGCCAGAGGGAGAGAGCAGTGCTGTAGCAGGTGAAGCCCTCCACCACTGCCCAGTCACCCTTTGGTGCCCCTGCAGAGGCTAATAATTGTGCTGATTTTTGTTACGGGGCAGTGATCTGTAATTTAAGAGGAGACATTCATCATTCAGGAGTCACAGTGGAACAAGCTGCTCAATGATGACCTGAGGGCACTCCCAGCCATGAAACCAGACTCAAACAGCAAGTGGGGACATAAAAGCTCATGTTTAGGGATGAGTGTTTACATCCTGTCTCTCTCACTACTTCTATTGTTTAGTAAATGGGTTCAGACCTCATATATCGTTCAAGAGTCCATCAAGAGCTACATGAGTTCCAGCAATCAAAAGAAGAAGGATATTCTGTTAACAGTCCACACCAGTGATCCACTCCCATTCATTGTAAATGCCAAAAAAAAAAAAAATCAAGTGTCCAAAATTCTGAAGACCAAATACACTGCTTTATTGCATACAGGTGCATTAATCAACTGTTCTCCTCCTTCCTTAAAAGCCTGCTCACAATTTCAATTAATCCACAATTATTTCAACAGCAACCACAGAAGTATGTGCTGTCTCCAGGAGGAAAAAAAAAAACAGGGAGGGGGAGAGTGAAATCTTTTCCCCAAGACCCTCTAAATCCATTTTTCAGGCAGGACTCAGCAAGAACGCTGAGATTTTTCAAGGTGAAGGGCTTGAAATCAATAAAATTTGGAGAACATTTCATGGCCAGCATGCCATACAAGGGACATTTGTGAGTAGATGATCAGGCATCTTTATGACTGTCTAGTTACCATGCCCATCTAATTACCTTTTGGAAAAATTCTATCCATCATCCCCCGACTACCTTCCGTGAGAACAGCGCAACTGCCCCGCTCCCTCTTCCCAGTCAGAGCAGAGTGCCAGGAACAGCAGCAATAATGACATCCCCTCCTGTCCTCACAGGAACTCAGCACAGAAATACAGCTGCTGGGATTCTTCTGCACACCCTTGCCAGCTCTCTTGCCAGGATCTAGCTGTAAGACAGACTGGATCCGGAGATGGCTTCCTAAGGTGAAAAACAAACAAACCAACCCACAGCAAAAATCCCCATCGACCAGATGTGGCAGCTAATTGAGAAAAAAGTCCCTTCCTCTCATACAGCTGCATGAAACTTGCAGCATCATGCAATAAACAGCTTTAGCTAAAATATAAATAGGACATCAAAACTCTTAGGATTTTGTTCCTGCCACTGATCCTTCATTCACTTTCACTCATCTGTGCCTTGGTATCTCTTGTCCAAATGAGGATGACAGCACTTTCCCATGCCTTGGTGGTTTTGTGAGGTTTAACCCTTATTAACATTAGCAAAGCAGATTGGGACCATTGAATGGAAGGGCTGAATGGAATTTTCAAAGCTTTATTACTTGAAAGAAAAATATTGGGGGAAAAAATATCCCTGTTAGGAGCAGAAGACTCTGTCCCCCTTCTCAGTGTGGCAGTGTTCCACTCTGTGGGACCAGTTTAACCCAGTCCTGCTAAAGCTGTTCCCTGACTCCAAACAATCCTGCTCTGCAGCCACCTCTTTTCATCCCCATTACAAAAGGTGAGCAATATTTATTGGTTCAAGCAGGGCCAAGGGCTGACATTAAGCAAATTTCAAGGGTTATTTGAAGTTAATTGAGTTTAATCACGTAATGATTTTATAATTAGTCATAGTTCCCAGTCTTGTACTGAAAAAGTCACACTTAAGAATTATTTAAAGGAAAATTAAAGCCAAATTAGAACAAGCAGGAGGAAGCTGCATCAGTGATTGGTGGGGCTGGGTGAGGGATCAGAAACTGCTGGCTAAATGCACTTACTGCTCTCGTGCCCTGAACCTCTGCCTGTCAGAGCAGGGAGTTGTCCCCACCGGGGATGTGCACCAAGGACAGCAGCACGATCCCAATATTGGTCCTGCAGACTCGATGGCATTTCTCACTGACAATGAGTTGGGTGGATCCTGCCCCAGGGCAAAGGAAACTTCTGTTTTTCCACCCCATTGCATCCAGGTCCACCAAGGTAATTCAAAAGCAGAGACCAGGAAATTGTGTTTATATACACCCTTCAGATAGGACATGCCAGTGACAAACTATACTCCTCAGGGGAAAGTAAGACTTACCACCCTGCACAGAAACGTAATTATTAAAATTATCCTTCTCATCACCCACTGATGATTCTTCCACAACTGTCTTGCTTATTTTTACCAAATTACAGAACTGATGTGCTCCCAGCCACTTGAAAATTATGAGCAACAAGGAAGACTAGCTGGGACAATTTTTTTTTCTTTCAAACACTCAAATTGTGTGGAAAATTCAGCCAAGGAGAAATAACCAGATGAACAAAATACCAGCACAAAAGTAAAGTAGAACACTCTCGAACTACAATATATTAAAAATAGATTTTTCACTTCATAAATAAGATTTTCAACTGACACCTTCCTAACTTTGTTTACATATTATATATATAGATAGATATTCCAATTTCAAATGACTAGTTCTGGTTTTACTGAGGGAGAGAGGATCTGAGACAGACAATTTGGTGCTAATTCTTTCAGAGCAAATCAGGGAATCACAGAATGGTTTGGGTTGGAAGAAAACTTAGAGATAATCTAGTTCCAACCCTCTGCCATGGGCAGGGATGCCTCTCACTACACCAGGTTGCTCAGGGCCCCATCCAACCCAGCCTTGAACACTTCCAGGGAGGGAACATCCAAATCCACTTCCCAGGACAATTTCCAAAAGCTAATGCCACAATTCCAAAAGGCAGTGGTTGAAAGAGCCTCACAAAGGCTCCTTTTCATTTTAAACACAATCTTATCCACAGTATTCTTACCCTTTCCCTACAGCCATAAATAATACTAGTATATTACTTAATGATATGACTTATTTATTATTTAAATGATTTATGTAGAGCCTATAACCTTAACAACTATAATGATAACGATTCAAAAACCAGAAGCAACATGAAAAGGAGATGCTTAAATAATTAAAAGCCTCCCTCCTTTCCCGAAACAGAGCTGAGGAGCAGTGTGGTTTTCTTTCTTTAGGCTTCTAGCTCTCCTGCACACGAAAGAGCAGAGTGCCATTGGCTAAATGCTGGCTTAGCAAAGGAAAAGCAATAAATCAGGATACCCAGTGCTGCTGCAGCTCCTGTCCAGCCCTTCTCATCCACACACCTCAGAGGAGGGAAAGTACCACAGGACCCGTTTTCCAGAGGGTGAAGCTGAGGACAAGGAGGTGATACAGATAGTTCAGGGTCATCCAGAAGTTCAAGTGCAAAGCTGGGCAGAAATCCCTTCCTCCATCTGCTAGACCAGACCTCATCCACCGAGTCACATTGTTTTCACACTCCCTCTTCTCCTTTTTTTTTTTTTTTTTTTTTTTTACCTGTAATGATTCTCTGCCTTTTCAGCCTTAACCACGTTTCCTCTCTCTCCTCCACTGCCTCTGTTCTCAACCCCAAGCACTCCCCCTCCCCTGGAAGTCTTTCCCTCCAGGTTTACCCCACCCTAGCATTCACTTCTTACCCATTTTTTTCCAAATGGGTTTTATCCTCTGCAAGTAGGCAAATACTTGGCAACTCACAGCCCAAGTGGGTAATTGAGCACAGTTGCAAGTGGATTATCATGGAAATGACTGATTATGCCCAATGCAGAAAGCTCAAGGCAGCAACAGGGTGCTTTGCAATTTAAACATTGTAAAGAGAGGGAAAATATTTTCAGTTTTAAAACTTTCTAAATGCAAAAATGGAAGCTGATTCCCCAATGGCAAGGCATAAATACACATTGTAAACTCAAATCACCAAATGTTTGCCTAGTTCTATTAAGGGGAACAGATGAATTATCAGAATCAGACTTAACGGAGCAGCTGGAGCAATAAAAAATAAAATAGAATTTTAAAATATATTCTGGACTACCCTTCAAACAAGCCAAAAAGACAGAAGTTCCTTGACATCAATCTTGGGGTGCAATGAAAACATTACCAAAGTAGACAGACAAGCATCTCCAAGAGAAAACCCCAAATACTTATTGAGATCTCAACATTTACACCCATGTTATGGGGGATTCACAAAAATAGCATTGATAACTCATAATCTTGACTGGAAATTCCTAAAGCTAAACCAAGCAGTTCTGGTCTGGGGATCCTCTCTCTCAATTTGATACTAAGCTAACTCTTTAGCAAAGGGGATTTTTTTTTTCCTTTAATTTGGAGTAGAGAATAGTAAATGCTTATAGATGTTTTAAGTTTGGTTGGGGGTTTTTATTTGTTTGTTTGGGGGGAGGGGGTTGGGGGGTTTTTTGTGGGCTTTTTTTTGGTTTGGTTTGGCTTTTTGGGGGGGTTGGGTTTGTTTTTTTTTAAAGGAAAAAAGAAAGACCAATTCAATACCCAGCTCTGTCATGGACATTCTGTGTGACCTTGGCAAAATCATTTAGGTCTGCACAACCACATTAGGCAGCTAATTCACCTAGACAATGCAGAGAGACAGAGACAGGCACCAAAAGAGTGGGGATGCAGACCACCTAAATAATACATAAACATATTTTTTTTCTTCTACTCTTCATCTGCTCTATTGAGTATTGCTCGTTCGATGCTGCATTATCTTTATGGCATAGGCTTTTCTCCCACCCCCAACAGGATCCCCATTTCATAAACCATCCTGAAAAATTGCATTAATAGAAATAAAAGTACGAATCTGAATTCCAAATTGTTGTATTTATCTCATCAGAGCTGCTTGCATTTAAAAGATGTAACTGTCACAGTGAACAGCTCACAAGCAATCTGCAAACGAAAAAGGCAAATAAATGTTTTGTTAAAAATTATTTGAGGGATGATTCTAAAAACCACAATCAACACAAGAAAACCACAGTCTGCTCAGTGACCCATTGAGAACATACAGAGATATGAAGTTTGAATGAAAAAAAAAATTCACAACTTAATCTGCCAAGCTACCTTCTTTATTCTCAGAAACAGCAAATAAAGGCAAGCATTTGTGAATAAGGACTATTCATGGCTGGGAGCAGGTACATTAGATATGGTGGACTGAGAAAGCAGACTCAGTCTGCCGGAGACAGACAGTCGCAACAATTTCCAGTGTCAAAGAAAAATCTGGCACCTTGTTAAATATTAATAAGCTGTCGGGGTCAAAATGTTTAGGTCCTCCCGACTCAATCACTTTCATTTCTACTTCTCAGAAGCCATTCAGTTGGAAATACCCTTTCCTGTCTTGCCCCTCCTCATCCTGCCTTCTCACCAAGAACCATGCAGAACCAGATGAAAACGGACAGCAAATGAGTTGGCAGCCAAATGAGGTTTTTGTCTGCCCTGCCTTTGCTGCTATGAATTCTGTTATTGTTAGTGAAGCACAGAAAACTTAAACATAAGGAAAAGAACAATGTGAAGAGTTGGTTTAGCAAACCTCTGCTGCATTTTCTGCAGGTTAGTGTTATTGATTACTGACACCTAAGGGTCTGACACATAATCAATAGACCCCATGACCCACATATGTGACATGGCCTGTGGGGGCTTTAGAAACAAGAATGAACATGGCAGCTCCAAAGCTTTTCATATAATATTTATTTATTTATTTGCTGGCAAAGCTGTTTCCACTCAAATTACTGTCATGGTGAAAACTGGTGTCAGAGGGGTTTGTTCATATTTTTCTCTGGAACCTGAAGACTTGGAGCAAAAAAAACCCACAAAAAACTGTTAGTGAAACAAAAACCTAACTCCCCACCAAAAATCTTAAAAGCTGAACCTCCTTTTCCCTCATGAATTTAGTTCCTCGTAGTGAGAACTAGTCATCTGAAGGAGAAATGACTGCTAGAATAACAGAAAGAGGCAGAAGGTGTCTCACCAGCTTACCTTTATCTTTCTACAAGGTACCAGGGCACAGAGCAGTGTGGAAAGCACCAGTTTGCCTTCAGAAAACTGGGCTGGAGAGGCTCTTTCCTGCTGCACAGGCGTCAAACGCAGGTGGTGAGAAAAGCTTTTCTACTGCAGCTTGCAGATCAGAGTCTTCTCCAGGCATAACTCCTTGTTTCATTGTGTCTTCTCCCAGCACAAAACAGTCACTCAGGATCACTGCTGGGACCCAAGGAGCCAGATGTGCTCATTTCCTTGACTACAGTGTCGTTTTTAGCTGGGATTTTACACTCCCAGAGCTTCCCTTCTTCACACCATTCACTTTGCTGTTTCTGAATGCATGTTGTCTCCACTAAACATTGTTCACTTTTAGTTTGAGGACTGTCAGTGCTGAATTCCTATCTGTGTATTATTCATTTTAAGGCAACCATCTGAAATTCTCCATCTGAATTTTCAGGTATCACTGAAGATTTTCCTCCAATTTCTCCAGAGTATTCTATCAATTGCCAATTGCCTCTGTAATTTTGCTGTTTTGTTTGGATCTTTTGGCCATAGAATTGATAATGCAGTATTTTAAGACCAATCCATACACACAGGTCACATCCAGGCTGCTTATGAAGACACCTGAGATAAATACAGGCATGAGAACAATGAACAACTGAGATGACTCTATAGAGAGTTAGGAGATTGTGGCTGGAAGAAGGGAAACCAAGGAAAGTTAAGCATGATCAAGTGGTCTGAATCAGGCTCTGGGTATGCATTTTCACCCACAAAAGCTGATACTGTCACACAGCAGGGCTGTCAGTGAGGCTGAAGAGCAGCAGGTGCAAGTCCTGGCCTAGCCTCATGTTACTGGAGTAGTCTGCTGCACAAGGGTGATTCCTCGCTGCTTTGGAGACTTCAGTATCTAAACAGAACAGCTGAGGCTTTTCCATCAGCAATGCCTTCTTACAGCAGCAGGGCAGCTTGCTCTCAAGCCAGGCCCAAGGACTCACTTGGTGGAGCTGTCTGAGGCCACAGAAGGCATCCTGCTGCTCTCTTCCTTGTAGAATTTTTGCCCTGCTTCTGTCACATTGACACTTTCTTGGCAAATCTTCAAGGAAAATTCATTTCTGACCCGAAGCTATGTGGAATTTCAATGCTTCTCCCACATCACAAAGAACCAAACTGCTGGAACCAAGGAGTTCCCACCAAAAGCAAATAACCAGGACAGAAGTTAAGACCTCACAACAATCCTTTCTTACATTAAATGCCTTACAATAGCATCTAGTCTTGAAGTATCAGTCAGCAAAAGTCAATTGAGAGGCTGTTGACAAGTTCCTCCACAGTCCTGTTCTCCGTGCCAGCTTCTGTGCAACCCTGGAAAGATTTCAGTTCTAATAAACTCTTTGTCGACATGAGCAAAGTTTCTATTGGGCCAGTGAAGCATAAATATTATAATGCATGCAGGGTACTACACTGTTGTTGAGGGGAAAATGCAGATTAAGACAGAGGTGGAAATTAAGTGAGGGGGGGAACACACAACCCACACTCATCTGTTGGCCTTAGAGCCACTTGCTATTTCAACTGGTCACTGCTGATCCTGGCAATGCAACCCTTTCCACTCAAACCATTTCCTGCCCTCCCTTAATAGAAACAACAATTCCTGACGCTGGGCAGCTTCACCTCAGTGTTGTGCTTGACATCAAATACAGCTGGCTGAATATAAGGGAGGGTGGCACAGAGCATTCCTGGTCTGTACAGTTTTCTGAATCCTTCAGGATAGAACACAGTACACATTTTAAACACACACACTACACAAGTCAACTACTGACATTTTTCTCTAGTTTTCAATCTCTTGCAAGACACTGTTATTTTATGGAGAGCTGAAAAATACCCCTAAGTTGCAGACAAATAATAATACCCATTCAGTTCCATACTAGAAACCCTACAAAGATTTTCTCTTTCCAACAGACCCAGCAATATCCTGCAGGAAAGATGACCTGCTGCTATCATTTTAGAGGTGCAATCTCTTTTCTTTTTTTTTTTTTTTTTTTTCATCCTTCCTGCTGCAGAAAATTCTTCATCAGCTCCTGATAAACACTATTTCTGTTCTAGCCTGTTGTGCTGCATGGGGGAAAGCAGTGCTGGGTGCAGGAACTTCCTGGTATCTATTTTACGCCTCCAGGAGTTTTCCAGCAGCCTGCAATAATATAAAAGATCACCATGGGCTGTGATAGGACCAATTACAGCAGACAGCAGTTATTTATAGAAGTCAGCAGCACTGAGGCTTTAACACCAGCCAGCACACCCCCCTCTGCCTCCCATCCCTCGGTGTAAGCACCAGCATCCTGCTACACCCCGCAGGGCAAGGAGTTTTAAGGCAATTACCTTGGTACCTCCCAGGACCCTGGAGACACATGGCATATGCCCACAGGACGAGGGAGGAGTAGCACTTTACACACACCATACCTTGGAGCTGCCACATCAGATTTCATTTCCATAAATCCCTGACCCCAGATGTCACCCGCGTTCTGAAATCCTTGTCCGCCTGCTCAGCAGCACGGCACATTAGGGCACAGCACAGCCAGGGTAAGACCCTGTAACACACACCCTCCCCAATCCTGGCTCTTTGCTAAGTGGCTCTTCTCTTCGTCTCCAGGACCTGCTATAAGGTCTGGCCAAATATTACAGCTGAAAGGAAAACAACATGTGAGCTACGAACCTCTCTGACCTTCCCCAATTATGGTATAAAGTCAATGAGTTGATTCAGTTTTCACTCCCTTGATGTAAAGGTGAAGAATTCAAAGGTGTGAAATCCACCAAAAAGGAGGATGAATCACGAATAAATAAATAAACAAATAAACAAATAAATACATTAAAAGGTTGAAAAATTACCAAAACCCTGGACAAATGACAGTAGTCAAGCGGGAGATGTCCCTTCCAGGTGCCAGATACTGCCTCATTGAATCCTTGCCACAGGCCAGACAGTGCTGATGATCCCTAACATGCAAATGTTCATTCTTAGACCTGACAAGCAGGATAAAGGACCGTTTGGGTCCTGTAGTTTGTAGCTCAGGCACTCGACTCCAGTCACTAAAGAAATTTGGGTTCAAAATGGAATTTTGAATTATTTCCCTTCCGGAATACTTAATGCAGTCTCTAAGTGCAAACGCGCTCTTGGAAGCTGAGGGGAAAAGTTCATGGCCCCTTTCTGAGGTGAGCATTTCTCGCAGAGCAGCTGCAGAATGAAATGCAATATTGCCATCTACTGCCCTGCCGTGCAGCCAGCCCCTCTCTGGCTGACACAGCCAGCTGGAGATGAGATCAATGTTTCAGGACAAGGAATCTTTTAATCATAATGAAAATGTGATCTTGACTGATCCGAGGTCACATTACATTAATACAGTCTTCAAAGCTTTTTTAATAATACAATTAACGATTTCTGCCATACCATTAAGAGAATTAAAGACCAAAAAGCTTAAGGGGTATTGACCTATTCAGTTTCAGTTTTTAAAATAACCTCAAAGCAATACGGACTTTTTTCCTTTTTTCACTCCCTCCTTTAAACTCCCACATACATAATTCTTGGATGCATTTTTCTATTTGTATTCATGGATATCACACTTTCAGTAAAGATTTAGATAAGCCAATAGAGAGGATCTCCATTCTGATGAGTTAACCCCTTTTATCTTGTGAACCAACAGGTCAGCCTGGGACCACTTGCACTGCAGTAAGAAGAAAAACAACAACATTAATTAGGAAGGTCAAAAACTACAGTTTGATGCAGAAAGAGACTTACACAAAGGCACTGTAATTCCTCACCCCCTTTTCTCCAAGCCAACAATCTCATTCTCTTCCTTAACCTACCATCTCAGTAAAGCTCTCACCATGCCTTTGCAAATGACTCGGAAGCTTTAAAGGAATTTAACAAATACAATTAAAATACCCCTTGGCTAATTTTCCCTCCCCATCAGTTCACTCCTCAGCACCAGAAGCCACAGATTCAACTGGTATTTCTCAACAAGTGGTGCTATTAGATGGCCACTCACTGTAGCCTGGCCATCCCTGGGTTCAAGTTGCTCCCTCGGATCAAGCAGCCAGGACTGATGTGCCCTGCTACGGCTGCTGAACAAGCAAGGTCAGCATCAGAAAGCAGCAACACTGTGACTTTCACCCTGGATGAGTTCCAGCATTCAGGAAAAGACTTTAGCCAAACTGGCACTATACTGTGTGCCCCTGTAGCAACTGGGTTCTCTTTTGTGCTTCCTTGTTTTCTTTCTTTTTTTCAGGCTTTATATATAAAACCTGTCAGTCCATGCTTATTTTTCAGGACAAGTGAATCCCGGGTAAGTCGTTCTGAATCAATTGCAGGGTTCTGTGAGGGAGAGCAGCCTGCTCTAAGGATCTATTTAACTTCTGAGCAGGATACAAGGGGGGAGAGCAGAACTGTGCCTCAGCAGCAAAAACTGCAGGCAAAACCAGGGGGCTGTGAAAAATGTCTAACAACAGTAAGGAACACAGCCCATGACCCCACCATACGAGCTCTTGTCCTGGGCAGGGGTTCAACCATGGGATTTGGCAGAGAGGATTCTTTCTGATCAGAATTACACCAATCCACTGCCATAAATACAGGGAATAATCCAGTATCAAAGCTGCCAGGGTTATATTTCCCTGCATTTCCAGGTCCTGAGCAATAGGATGCTGTCTGCCCCCTAGACTTCTAATACCCATGACCTTTTCCCTTGACTAGGACAGGCAATATTGGTTGTCCTGACCCTGCTATGTTGAGAGGTGAACTGTCCACATCCGTGTTACCTCCCCTTCAGATCCCATTGCTGGAATCATCTCTGCCACTGTAATTACACTGCATCAAAGAGACTGACTGGTCTGAGAGTAAGTCACTGCAAGGCTGCAACCAGGCAAAAATCAAGCACTTCTATTGCTGGGAACTGATGTCAGCTCTGTCTTTGGTAGAAACCTGCCTTCCCCTTCCTCTGTAGGCCCACAGCACCACTCCGTGAGCTCAGGCCTGCAAGTCAAAAGCCAGGCAAGGACAGAGCACAGCATGGAATATCCATCTGTGGAAGCAAAGGCTCTCTGAAGCTCTCAGTCTCAGTTACCTCAATGACTAGAAAGACATAAGGTCCCTCCCTCCCATGCCCAGCATGGCAGAGCAACGTGCTTTGCAATCTATTTGACAACTCATGAGGATATTACCTATCGAAGTGCTCGTGTCTTTGATGCCTTAACTGTTCAGGCAGGACATGCTAAATATCATCTTGCAGAAACTTCTGATGTCTACAGGGAGCAAGACCCCTTCTTGACCTTTTCTCTCGGCATTTTGCTGGTTTTGTTCTGTGCTTCTCAGAGCTGCTCCTCCATCCCAGATGCACAAAAGGGGTCAAACTAGCAGAGGTGGCTTGTGCCAAAGGCTTTGGCTTCTACCAAGAGACACTTTAAAAGGAAGATATTTGTGCTTGTGACATAGAGCAAAGAGGGACAATGCGTCTTTCACTCCAATTGATTTACCCATCAACCTTCTACGCAAACAAGGATAAAAGCAGCATTTCAGTCTGTATTACAGCAGATGGGCTCTGCATGCAGCACAAGAGAAATAGCTTTAAAAAAGATTGAACCAGCCCCAAGATCTGGAGAGGGTGGGGGAATCAGAAGGCTCTTTTATATATAAGGCTTGAAGACAGCATTTACCAAAAGGCATCTTGGTTAAGATACTTATCAAAGGCTTGGATGAGAGGTGACATGCCAAGCAAGGAGCAACTCAAAAAATTACCCAGTTCAACTAATCCTTTTAGGAAGGGTTTTTGTGTTCTCCCTCCCCACTCCTTGCAGAAAGCTGGGACAGGATTACTGGTTCCAGGTAGGAGGATTGAAGGTATGCTGCACATCTGTATCTTTTAAAAGCAGCATGAAATTAAAGCCATTAAGCCAAGGCCACTGTGCTGACCAGAGGGCACACACAGCTCTGAAGTGTTTCTCCTCTCATGGTCACTGACCTTTAACATACCGCAATCCAGAGAGGCTGAGCTATTAATTTACAAATCCAATGTTGGTGAATGAATGCCAACATTCCCACTCTCATCATGGTGAATGCAACCTCTGAGCTCCGCTCTGAGAATGTAAAAAAAAAAAAAAAAAAGAAAAAAGAAAAGAAAAAGGAAAAAGTTAAGCTTCATCTAAGTGTCAGGTGGCTGGGAGAAAAGAATTCTTCCAGATGGAGTTTATTGATCTTCCAAAAATGGAGCCTTCAGTTTAAATTAAAACCAAAAAGACTTCTTAAAAAAACACAACCAAAAAAAAAATACCAACCTTCAAAATAGAAAAAGTCAATAAAGCCTAATGCAAATAGAGGAGATTAAACTGGGACTTCACCATCAAGCTGGACTGCAAGAGGAAACAAATAGTAAAGCAGGCTAATTACAAACTCCTAATTTTGTTTCCCATGTACTTAAACTTTATTGCATGCTCATCTGCAACAAGAAATACATAAAGGAAGGCCTAAGACAGTAACAAACAATGAACTACAGCTGGATGCATTCTTTGTTTATGCAGTTGAGCAATAAAGTTGACAAAGCAGAAATTCAATTTGGGCACGTTACTTTCCTCTTTTTCTGCAACACCCTTAATATGCAAATGTTAAGAAGTATCCAGGTAGAAGTTTACACTGTTCCCTCCCTTCTTAATCCATAGGAAAGGCCACTAAAATGCAAATTTGAGCATCCCTGATTCTTTTTTAACTTTGGCACCTACTGGTTTGTCAGACTTTTGGATGGGTCACTTCTCAGAATCAAGTCATACAAGTCAAAAGTGGTTATTGAGTGTTAATTTCTATTCCCAAACACCTAAAAATTTTGGACAACAGAGCCAGAACCATCTGCTGGGAAACAATAAGATACAACATGACAAGTCACACCCAGAGTTCCTGATGAGACAAGAATACAAAGGGGCAAAATCTGGGTGAAAGTTGCATTTTTGTGCCACTCTGACCTCACCTTGACTTCACAAAAATTTGTAAAAATCATCCCGGAGCCCAGTGGAGACAAACTCCACAGACAAATAAGCCTGGATGACAAACACAAGACAAACTTTACCACATCCCCATCCTCCTTCCCGAGGAAACCAAGCCAGCTTGGGATGCATTTAAAGCCCGGGCACGGTCTCCAGCCCCGAGAGATGACGACAAAGTTACGCTGTGTAATGGTGCCATCTCGTGGTACTGACACAGGTGATGCTGCAAAGGCTGCATTTCCAGTGCAGACATCACAAACCAGACATCAAAACAGATTGCTTAAGTTTTACAGGGCATGGTCATCCAAAAGCACAAGAGAATTCCGTGATGATTTACAACCACAGGTCACAGCAGCCCCCACTGCTCAGTGTGACCGGGACCAGGATGGGGGGCTCTGATGATGTTTTGGCTTCTAAAAGGAATTTGAAAAACTGAAAATCTATCTGAAAGGACAAGAAGAATGCAGCAAGGTCAGGAAAAGCTGCCTCACAGAGGCAGATCCAAAAACAAACCAGCAGTGTTCACTGATGTCACGACGGACCACAAGGTCTCCATCCCCACATTTGAAAGCATCTTGACAGCACCACAGCCACAGCTCAGTGTTAAACAGAAAAGCAAAATCCATCACAGGAGGCTGAAACAAAACTAATTCAGATTAAAGAAACTGGATGCACTTGTAAAGACAAAACTTTAGAACAACTTGCCAACAGACGTGGCAGATTTCCCACTGCCCAACATCTGAAAATCAAAATTGCCAAATCAAAACAATCCCTCTAAAAAATGGGCTGTTTCAACCAAAACCAATGATTTTTTGACACAGCAACCACGCACAAAATTGTCTGGCTTACATTATGTGAAACATGACAGATTAAAGTAATGAAATTTCTAGCCTTAAAATCCATATGTTTACTTGTCTTGAGAGCAAATCAAATCCTTTTTTCAGTTGGCACACACCCACCAGATGACTGCTAACACTAATTTTGATGTTCAACATCTTATTTGCAGGCCAGAGTTCAGTGTCTCTGCTTGTAAGAACCACAGATACAAACTCCCTCTCAGCAGATCTCCCACCCCCTCTCAGACACTCACCTCCTTGTCTCTTGAGCAGAACCATCACTGTGTCTCATCACGACCAAAGAGTAGATTCAGAGATTAAAACCAAGCTTTTTTTAAACTTCCCTCCAAAAACTGGAATGCTCTTTCAAGCCTTTGCCAACTTTTTCAGCACCCTGAAAAAGCCCTACCCCTAAGTAAATGCAGATTTGTTTTAAATGAAAGATCTTCCACTGAGAGGAAAAAAAAATGTGTTTGTGCTGTTTGGGTGTGTTTTCCGTACTCTGTTCTATTAGGACAGTGAAAATATTGGATTTCTTTCTGCTTCAGACCCTCTTAGTGTTCTTCTGATCTCATTAAGCAATGCTTTAGACTGCTACGAATGAGTTGCAGATCCAAGCTTCTGCATTAATCAGATACCTTAAAGCAATAATATAACCAAAAAAAAAAAAAAAAAAGCGGCAGGGAACAAAATCAATATTTGGGCTAATTGTTCTGTAAATCAGCTTTTCTGAAATAACATGGAACAAGCCTCTGCCCTCCTGGAACCTGTAGGCCTGGAATTTAGTACAGTTAAATAGAACCTCAGAATTCCTGTCTGTAATTGTCACAAATTTTGATGAGAAGGATGCTCTCTTTGATTAGGGAGAACCAAGCACGCACCACCACAACCTCAGCAAATGCACCTTTACTTACTTCAGTTGTCATCATGAGAATTTTTGATACTTAGAACACAAAGAGATACTTAGGAAACAAAAACCTAAACAAAATCAAGGAAGGAGATTCATACACAGAGGAAAGAAGCAACATTTCTGTGAGAACAGCCAGCAGTGGTTGTTAATGTAGCTGTGGATCACCGGTTAGCAGGTAAAACATACTCATTTTGGGGATTTTGAAAAATTGATGGTTTTATCCTCTAAAAGAATCTCCAGATACAGAATGAATCTAATCTGATTACACATCTGCCCATTCCAGACAGTATCTTATATTTCTGGGGCCTTCTTAGATAAAATTTTGTTGAAAGACTTAATTCAGAAAAAAATTCTTAATGTTCCTCACTTGCTGGAACAACCCCTGTTTTCCTTACTCTGCCATTATAATGTAATGTGCAAACTGGACATGAGTTCAGTTTGCCAGACCACTGCAAGTCCAGATGAGCTTTCATGAGCAGAGATATAATAATTTTCTATCATATTTCAAAGCAACTGGTATTTCAACTCTTCAAAAACTTATATTTTATTGAAGTATGTATTTAACCATAATTTTAACAAGAATATAGGCTGTTCCACAAGAGGGCATGGAGTTTCTAGCAGTTCTCACAGCACACTCCTGGTGACTTTTCAACAACCTTATGATCAACTGATTTTAAAATTAGTCCTAAATGCACTTTCTTTGCAACAAGAGAACCATAGCAACGTGATTAAGGCTGGCACACGATCCAGTGTTTTAATTCTCTTGGCAAAAACTTGTAAGTTCCAATTATAGCATTTCTTTTATTTTTTTTTTTTAAGAGATGCTTAGGAAGGTCTGATTTCACTGTGTCTCAGGCATATGGTTTACAGAGCAGCTCAACAGGGAAGGAGTTACTTGGATACATGAATAAATGCTGCATTAAATCACAACCTTAAGCAAAAACCGGGTGATGGGGCTATGTGTGAGCAATTATGCTGCACAGGGAAAAAAAAATATCCATCTCTTCAGTGTACCTACAATGCCTGCCTACAGAACTGTCTCCCTGGAAATGCTGGATTAGTTTCTGGAAAGAAACAACTACCTCTCCTTGTTCCAAGGCAGCCACTTAAGAATTACAGGCTGCTGGATCTGTTCAGGATTATCAGGATGCTCCTGCTGTTCACCTCTTTGCAAAGCCTTCTCTGCCTCTGGACTGAAGATCTGATCCTTATGAGTTTCACCTGTAATTCATTAACATGACATTCAGGCTTTTGAAATTCCCCACTAAAAAAAAAAAATTAAAATATTCTAACATAGAATCAGCCTGTGGTAAAAGAGCAAAATTTCTTTACCAAGCCACAGCATGGTAATCTAGTGAAGTATGCTGCATTTCCAAGTTAATTGAATGCAAAACAAGGAAAGAGCCTACAGGAAATAAAATATGGAATATGGAATCTACATGAAGTTCTACACCCTGAGCTTGCACACAGAATTATCACAGTGCCTGAACTGAAAGGCAGTTTAATGCCTGTAGCTTGTTCACTCCTCTTCTGTGCACCAAACTTTTTCTGCATGAATGGCCTTTGTGTGCCATCCTGTCCACCACAGGGTTTAAGGCAGATTTTTCTACTAGAAAAGCTCAAATGAAAGCAATTCAAGATCAATTGTTCACTCTGAAAGGAAGGTTACAACTGTCATTCTGATACCAATGTGTGTTGTGGTATCTCTCTTCCATAATGCAGGATGTGGTTTCCATAGAAATATCTTCTCACATCAGTACCTACAAGCCCTCCAATTATTCCCCTTTGGACACCTCATGCAATCCAATAAAATCTTCGCAGAGCAGGGAAATAACTAGGCTCAGCTACTACCTAATTACTTGGTGAGAAGAAAAAGAAAAGGACACTTAGTAAACAAAAGCTTTATTTAAAACAAAACATAAAATGAAGAAGGTGTGCTGCAAAAAATTTTCATCATACCTGAAAAAATATCTCCACTGTTACAAATTAAGAAGTGTCAATCACAATTTTTAAGGTCATACTGAATTTTGCTGATTTCTGAAATAGCAATTATGGTGTAGTTTTAAATTGTTTGGTGGCCTTGTCTCCAACTAAGTCCCCGGAACCTGCTCTTTTCCTGAGTCCTTTATGTGGCTGAGCATTGCCTGCACCTTGTTCCACGTCCTCCTCTTCAGGACTTTGTGAGTTTAGAGTCCCTGCTGCTGTTGTGTCATTTTTTTCCTCCATGGCATCTCCTGCCTCTTCCCCAACCCCAGGAAAGCAGTCAACATGCTGAAATTAGAGCCAAGACATAAGGAACAGCAAATTATACACAAAATAAACAGTGACTTGATTCTAATACTTAACATCTCTGTCGGCCACGGCCGCCATAAAGGTGCAAGGCAAGAAACTCAGCTGTGTTTTCTTGTATAGAACAGTTTCATTCCTGCTGCTCTGCCTGCCCTCCCAGAAGTGTCAGTAGGAGGAAAACTGGGAGCACAGGCTCTGATCTGGCTGGGTGGGCTCTGAAGCCGTGGCCACAGCACACAACAAGAGCGTGCACCACAGGGGCCGGAGCCATCACAGCTCCCCTGGGACACTCAGGGCTGAAGGAAACAAACTGATTTAATTGTGTGGCAACCAAAATGTGCTGGGGAAACAACCCCTGCAGCTCTCTGTTTTGCTCGCACTCGTCTCTCCTTTTTCTTTTTTACTTGAAGAAGCTTCATTCCTGTGATTTGTTTTCTCAGATACACGGCTTAAGCTTCATTTAAACCTCACTGCCTGTTTTAGGGGTGCTACAAAAAGCTAAACACGGCCAGATCTGTAGCTCAGCAGTGAGATAAAATAATTAGGAACATAAAGAGTTTGGCTTATTCATTCTAAAGTCACACTGAAGCTCCTGCACAGAAAAGACCACAAGTGGAGTTCAGAAAGCTATTCCATGTGCAAACCTTGGAATTCGCTGTACACCTGCTTGGTTACAGCTCTCTTGTCTCAGTAAGGATGAAACTAAAACATTTTATTATTTATTTAATATATAAACTATTCTGCATTCTTTAACCTCTCAAACTATTACAGCTACATAAACTAGCTATAAATATAATTTATAAGTGTGCATGTATATATATATATATATATATAATACAGCTGTAACTACCTACATAGATGTAGGAGTCAGTAGTAAAATACACCTGTGGCAATCTCTCATATTTAAACCTCTGCACTGAAAAGGGAAAAGGCCACCAATGGAAAACAAGGTCATAAGATGGCATATTAATGACTGTACCTTACTCACCTGCTCCATATCCAATTGTCTGGGTTTACTGGTTGGAGTCTTCTCCATACAAGAGCCCACTTCAGCCTCTGGAGAAACTGGGGGAATATTTTGCCCCAGAAGGAGATTAAAAAGGAAAAAACATTATCAGACTTGCATGGCTATTTCCATTTGAAAAAAAACCACCAAAAAGCTACCTGACTCTTACCTTCAATCCCTCTTGCCTTGTTTTTGTTAATTAGCCAAACCAGGGTGCCCCAGGACACTACCACAAAAACCTAAGGTGAATAACTACACTAGAAAAAAAATGTCTGTGGGTCTTGAAATCTCTGCTAAACAGATAATCTGTTCACCTCTTTCACCTGGAAAACCCATATCCCTTTCTCCTTTTCAGAAAATACAGGTACTCTGACCAATTCTGATAAGGAATTATATGCAATCATTTGAAATTTATTTTAATTCTTCTCAGCCTTCTTGGTTTTGCATGAGCTTCACATTTACATGCTTTATGTATATTACTAAACTACTTCAAAACAGCTCCGTTCACTGCCTGGTAGATTTAGCAACCACGACCAAACCATGTGAAATGATTTCTGTTCCTCCAATCAGTCCCAGAAGAGAAATGTCACCATGTTCCTGTTGCTGAGACTGTTTGACGAAACTAAATCTCCTACATTTATCAAACAATAAGAATTAATTCAGAATGAATGACTGCAGCTACGTGTGACAACATGCTAAAAAGCTTGATTTTTATAGATATACATGTGCAGACAGAAATGTGTGTGTGTATACATGCCTATGTATCTGTGCACATCCAAATTGAAGCATCAGCTGCAGCAAACAGAGGGCTGCAGTTCAGATGAACTGCCACTAGATGCAGCCACACCACCTTGCAAAATTGAAAATTCTGACCTCAGGATTACAGAAACCTGTTTTGGAATATGTATGGCTGTAGAATTCTTATAACAACATTAATGGTATTCAATCCTGAGTACTGGTGTGGGAAACAAACCCAACATAATAAGAGCAAAATATTCAATTTTTCTTCTTAGTAATTTTGTTCCAAAACACAGCATTGCACAGCATTGCAAATGTCAACAGGAATCTAAGAAATCAAAGCAGAATAAGACTTGTCTATTTTCACAGTTGTTGCCATAGATCCTGATTGGAGCTGACAATACTGTATTACATTGTGTTTTGCTTTCTGCATAACAGAGAAAGTAGGAATGAAGTCCTTGTTCCCAAGAGATCCCCTAAAGATAGAATCATGGAATCACAGAATAGTTTGGATTCGAAGAGACCTTTAAAGGTCATCTAATCCAATCCCCAGCAACGAGCAGGGACATCTTCTACAAGACAAGGCTGCTCCAAGCCCCGTCCAACCTGACCCTGGACACTTCCAGGGATGGGGCTGCCACAGCTTCTCTGGGCAGCCTGTACCAGGGCCTCAACACCCTGACAGTAAAAATATTTTCCTTATATCTAGCCTAAATCTATCCTCTTTTAGTTTAAAATCATTATCTCTTGTCCAGTTGCAACAGGTCCAGCTAAAATCTTTATCCTCATCTTTCTTACTGCCCCCCTTTAGGTAGTGGAAAGCTGCAGTAAAGGCAGTTCCCTAGCCTCATGAGTATTTTTTAATGACAGCAATTCTGGTGGAATGATATTTCCCCATTCTTTGGGTCATTCATCTGTTTGTTTTTCTAGAAGATGGCAAAAAGAAGAAAGAAAGAAGAAAGAAAAAGGAAAATCCTCTCCCCCAGGATCTGCTGGGTTTTGATCTGATCACAGTTCTGTTCAGTTGCCATTAATAAACTTCACTTAGCAAGATTAAAGGAAAGAGCAACACCAGGTTTTGCTGGTTTAAAGCATGAGGAACACAGATATAATGGCTTCAGAGGAACCCAGCCTAGGGCTAAAGTCTGACTTAACTCTCCTGTGGGTGCTGCAGACAAGATGAAACGCGGTGTCTCAACGGAAGGTTCCCGAGCCAAAACAGAGCAGGATGGATGTGGGAAAGCATGGGAGCAATTTGCTCTGGAGCACTCCTTGCTGCACTTCCAGAAAGAGACAACGTGAGCCCTTCTTTTGGAACCCAGTGCTTATCACAGCTTGTGTGCATGCAGCACAGGGGCCTGTCTGGGTCCTCCAACCAGCTGAACAGATTACATCAAGGAGATCCCCATATGAACTGTCAAAAGGTTTCCCTAATCTGTTGTTATCTTTTGTGAAGAAGGCAGAAAATGCTCCCAGCAAAAACGATTTACCCTGTAGGAGAGTACTTGGAATCTTCCAAAACCCATAATGAAAACCTTTGTGTTTCCATCCAAGAATGGTATTGGCAGCAATTGAAGGTAATTAAACACACTGCCCACTGGCCATACAAATTTCTTCTTTGTAACAATTTCAGAGAAACAAACCCCTGTCTATAACCCAGACAATGTGTTGTGCAACAGGGATTTTTTGGGCTAACTTCTACCCTGCTCTAAGTGCACTGCAACAGGAGTTACAGCCTGGCTGTGCTTTGTTCAGGATCTCTCAGATGCTCTGTGGTTCCATTTCATTACCTCATAATTTCTAAGAATTGTTCTGTTTACTGTGAAAAGATGAGGGCACTGGACTGCACACTCAGTAGTTTTTCCATGTACAAACAACAGAGACATCACCTCTCCATGATCACTACCTAACCCTTGATTACATTTCTTATCTTTATAGAACTGTAACACAGACAAGTTCACACTGTTCATTTTAACTCACTTCCTGAAGGGGATGACTCCATCTGAATTTTTAACCAGATATTCACTCGTTGGCTCCAATCTCCTGGTGCTTCCACTTCCCACAGTCGCTTCTGCTCCTCAGGATGAGCCTGCAGGAATTTCTGGCATACTGAAAGGAGAAACCAAGGGGTAGAAGTATGAATGAGTGAAAAGTACATTGAAAGAGGGAGCATGTTCTATCCCAGAAATTCTCTCAGACCTACTTTCAGTAGTTGGTTTAGAAATCTTTCTTCTCCCTTTTCATCTTCCTCCTCTTTCTTTCAGCTGGGACTTTTAGTAAAAGTCCATGTGGAATGGCCTAAACAGCCACAAGTGAATCCTGCCATCTGCTTCAGTCTAGATTATTTCCTTGTGGGTGCAGAAATAAAGGACTTGAAATGATTTCCTGAGCACCTTCCTCTGGCACTGCAGCACAGAACAATGTCCAGACACTCAGTAGGTTTCAGACTAACAGCACTGTGGGGTTTTTTATCCTCACTACTCTGAAAGGAAAGATGTTCCTCTGTCTCCCAGCTTTAACCATTCAGAATGCTACTTTAATTTCTGTTTATAAAGAAAAGCTCAGCTTCAGTTTGGTTTTGGGCCAAAACCACACTCCTTTTCACTGCTACTCTATGTCCCATTGTTAGGTGGAAAAACAGAAATGGGAAGAACCAACAGAAAAATTTCAGGATACCTGTGACAGATGTACAATCACCTTTAAAAACCACATTGCCTCAGATTCCTATCACTGTCAGTACACGCTAACCATCCAAAAATTTGCATAAACTATCAAATTTAGTTCTGCTTAGTTATCAAACTGAAGAATGCTCTATTTAGTGGTATCCTTAGGATGTGTGCAGTGACAAGAGGATGCACATGCTGTAGAACAAACAGTTCAAAACATTTAAAGAGGATTTTTAAACTTCCCTTAACCATCATCCCATCACTTGCATCAACTGCACTAAGATAGTGATGTGTAAACAAAATTACTGAGATACTCTGTCCACTGTAGTTCATCATACTACAGAATGGGTAATTTATCTTCAACTTTCAGTTGAGTTTAACAATGGGATGTCAAAACAAAACCCCTAATTCTGGTATGTAAACATTTGCCTTACAGTAATGAGCAAATCACAGACATTAATTTTATCCAAGAATATCCAGACTAAATTAACCATTCCAATAAAAGCTACTGAAACTAACATATGTACTAGAATCCAGGTATCTGCTAAACAGCTTTTTCCTTCCTTTTAGGCCTCTACAGCAGCTTAAATATTATGTCCATGTTAAATAAACTGTCCACAGCTTCAGAGATTTCAGCACAGAGATTTAAAGGTTGCATTCATTCATCAAAGTATGAAAATGTGGTTCCAGTGAAATTAAAAACAGACAGAGACTTCAATACGCTCAAAATTTAACTTACAGTATGGGTATTTTTATAAAACAAAACCTAATTAAAACACGATGCAAGTCAAATTTATTCACTATTAGCTCTAAACTTAACTGAGACAAAAGCACAGTCTTCCAGTATATTGCTAGTGTTAACACATAAGAATTGCAGCTTTTTCATCCAGGGTTTCTAAAGCCCTGAGCTCTGCCAAAGGAAAAATGGGTATTATTGGGTGAAAAGATGGAATGCTGTCAAAACTATTCCCTCCTGAATTTAGAAGTAGCAATACCTGTTCGGGTGCTTTTGAATACATTCAGGGGCACATATTAACTAAGAGAAAGAACAAATGGGGCCAAAATTTTGTTGGCATTTATTAGGAAACAACTGGAAAGCTGTAAGTCAATCAAAACATCTCCCCAAAAAAAGATGGTGAAGACTGCACCACACAGAGAGCAACCTCAGAACAAAGTATTTTTCTAAAGAAGACAGTTTTATTAATAATGTGAGCACAGATATTTTCTGTGAATATTACTAGCAAAACTAGGGTTTTGACCTGAAGACAGAGAAGATATATGACTACTTTGTGATCTTTTAAAAGTGACAAATGTTCAAAGACAGTTGATACAAAACAAGTACTGATGTAACTGGATGACTGAGTAGAGCCTGGGTATTTGGCTTATTAAATGTAATTTCTTAAAAATGCAAGACCTACCAGAGCATTATGTGCATAGTGTGGGCTTGACAAGATCTTATGAGTCTTTTCCCTGTGGTGTCAAATAAAATGTGTAAGTCCCTGTCTAGGGCAATGACATAGTTCTAAGAGAGAACAGTTCTAGGAACACAAAATGTCAAACAGGCACTATGAGCTTTGTGCTTTTTGTTGTCTTACATAAATATTGGCCTACCTTTCCACAGGAAATTCCAGATGGCTCTAGAAAAGGAACCAGTTGCAGGCTAACAACAGTTCAGTTCACACAAGGGCACTGAACTCCTACACAGTGAAGACAATCTTACCAAGACCATATTGAAAATTATACATTATACATGATCCTTACCTAACGTGTCCACATCAAAGGATTTACCTTGATACATGGCAGCAGAAATAGGGCAGCTGATCCCCAAGGCATCCTCAGCCAGGAAAGACTGACAGAAATCATGCAACATTTTCATCCCAAGGCCACCTCTTCTCCACTTTCTCCGGACGAATATAGTATCCAAAACTGGCAGCAGGTAACACTGACTGGTTTTACCATCATACAGGCTCCCTGAAAACAGACAGGGAAACACACATCCATTTGCAAACAGAATTGGTATTGCTGCACTAACTGCTGTGTGATTTCAGCCACACACTGCCCTGGTACCTTTCCACTGTGAGGTGTGGCTGTGAGGATGATCCCAGCTGAAGTGTATTTGTATGGACAGTAAAACACTTTCCAGGAGGATGATTTGTGCCCTGAAATGGAGAGGACCCGCCTAACATGTGGCTGACAGGTCTCACTGGAGTTTTTTCCAGGCTCTGATTCTTCATAATCACACTATCTTGGTGCACAGGCAATATATATAGGAAAGCTCACTGCAAAGATATAAATGGTCTAAAACCAAAGAGATATAAATATTCTGAATGTAATGTCAGTATACGCCTCTAAATAAACAACTGAGTGCTGCAATTTAAGAAAGCACTGTAAGAGCTCCTTTTTAAGTCACTCCATTTCTACTGAGTGATAATTTATCACACATGTAGATGCTTCTACCCCATCACCTGAACTACCACTATCAGTGTTAAACCAGGGGTTTCACTCAAGGACAGTCTTTGCTAACAAACACATTAAGTCAATTAATTGAAATCATGGGGTCATGACATAATGCTCTACATGTGGACAAAATACAGAGTCAAGCATAAGCCTCCAAACTATTAAAACTAGTTCTCAGTGAAAATTGCCCAAAAAAACCCCAAAGCAGAAAACCAAGGGATTTATTTTGCAATCACAAATGGTAAACTCAAACTGGAGTCGAGAGAATTGATTAACAACAGATATTCAGTATCCAAAATTTTGGTATTCACCCTAACAAACCTAGGATCCTATTGTTGCACTTCCATTCAGTGCAGAATACCATAAAAATAGAACTTCAAGCTACTTTACAGCATAAGCCCTCAGTCCTGAAAAGAATGACCAACATCAGTTCAGCAACCACCTACATATAAGAGAAGGTCCCCATAGAAAAACCTCATTGATTTATTTTAGTTTTTAGAAAATATTTTTAAAGATTTTATTCTGCTTTTGAGTACACAGCAGGTTAAATACAAATGGATATCCAGGTCTTTATAACAGAAAATGGTTACATTTTCCTAGTTTGTTGCTTAAATCTCATCAGGACCTTCTCAGTTTATCTTTCTTACTACTTCCTCGTGGACCTGACTCAGTCTAGTTTCAGGGTCTTGAGACATGAAGCTTTCATGACTTCAATAAGACCTATTTCACAGTTTTATTAACATCCTGTTAAAGGGCTGTTCCTAAATTCCAATAAAAGACTTTTACTTAACAGATCAAATTTTTCTTTGTCACATCCCTGCAAGTGTCCTAAACTGGGGCCTATTTCTACTCCTTCAGTTGGTGTAGCACCTTTCGCCAATACTGGACAGGCCTGATTTTTATTACTCTTTTCTAGATGCCAATTCAGCATAGTATAAAAGACTATTTTAATTCTAGACACTGATTTGTCAAGCTCATAGTTTAGCAAGAATCCACATCTCACAGACTAAGCCATACAACAAGAGTATGTAGCTACATAACCATCCATTCACATCTTGATTAAGCTTGGTTCACTTCTGCTTAATCAAAGTACATTCTTAACTTCAAACACATGTTCCAGCACATTGTTGGAAAAGGGTGGGTTGTGGTGGTGTTTATAACCTTTCAATATTTGTAACACATGATGGGTAGTTACTCTTTTTGTCATGAGCCAAAAAATTGAGTATATCCCCAGTCCCATTGTTAGCTGCCAACCCAAAAGAGATGTCAAATTCCAGTAGAATTGCACCACCCGTTCTAAGGGACAAACTTTTCCTCATGAAGTCCTTAAGAATTCCTGCATGTTGCAAGTGTTCTTTTAAGTTTGTTATTATCTCATATAGTCTGTCTCCTATAAATCCTGATGAGAATGCTGTGCAGCAACCCCAGGAGCTGAGTGATTTATGCCTGAGCTCCTAATTTTGTGTTCAGAAGATGACAAAAACTTGTCATGTCTAAAGGCACTGTAAATAAAGAAACCATGAAGCCATTCTTCACCTTGTCCCTGGGAAACACATTAGGAGAGTCACAGCCCACAGGCATTTGAAATAAAATAAACAAATAAACCAACCTTTGGAACAAAGGCCGCTTTGTCCCTGTTTTCCATCGAACAGCACAAGGTTACCATAAGCTAATGGTGGCCTGGAGGTGGCCACTGGGCTCTCACACATCTGGTTGAGAGGTTTGTCTCATTGTTGGAACACATAGACAAAGTTTTGAGGTGAGGGAGGAGACAGGGAAAATAAGGGCACTGGTGATGGAGAGGGAAGCATTCATGCAGTCTGCCCTTTGAAAGCCTTTGATCTGCTCGGTTAGGTCACGAGTGCCAAATGACCAACTTAGGAGCCAGCAAAATGGCAAACAGATATTGCAAGGGCAGGAAAAGCAGACAGCCATTAGCATTCCTGAAGAGCCACAAACCAGAAAAAAAAAAAAAATACAACAATCTGGTCCCCACATCCAACAGACCCAAACAAAACAAGGTTGTGCACACTGACTGTTTCCCTGCTGAACAAGTTGGCTTGGCACACACATGTCTGGACAGGCCTGGAGCAGGCTGAGCACTTGTGTCAAGGGTGGGGAATATTTCTGCAGAGCAGAACCCAAGGTCAACCCATTGTGTGAGTTTGTATGTGAGAAGGCAAACAAAGGTTCTGGCTTCAATAAATTAAATGAATTCATGTCTGGACTGGTATGTAGTAATTTCATTTTCATTACAGCCAGAACCTTCAATCCACCTCAGAAATGCAAATTAAAAATATTATTGCTAGCAAACAGAGGGAGACAAAAGCAATTATTCAACAAGATTTCAGCTAATTGTCTGTCATGTTAACGTCAATGCTGATTTTTTTTTCTAAGAAAATGTATGTAATTGACGAAAAAGTAAAATCCTGTTATCTTTTTAAGGATCTCTTTCTATAGAATAGTTAGGGCCACAGGTATCAAAAGATACTTCCAAAGGCTTGTATGAAAAACATGTGAAATCAATTTGAGCTTAGGAAGCCACTTCCAAAGACCATCTCTAAGGCTCTGGTGTAGGAAAAAAGCAGAGATTGGGCCAGGGTTGCTTTTTTACCTACTCCATGTCTGCTTAAGAGTTTTTCCAGTCAGGTGTTCCCAAACTGTGACTTATGAAGCATTTCTAAAGAATGGATGAGAAGCCAACAGTGTGTTTACTCCTGATACACCTGTATGTTTTACAGCCTTCTCATAGGACTCAGTTTGGTTAAGGTTGGTTTGATTCACGTCAGTCCACACTGTTACTACTAAGATTTGTCAGGAGGAAAGGGACAAGCTTTGACCATCTGACTCTTGTTTTTCATACCACAGACAGCTTGGTCTGCAGCTGGGCAGCTCATATGTATTACAGAGACAGCAATACATAACAGTAGGGGAGAAAAAAGCTCTATAAAAAGAGATTTTTCTCTTGCTCGTTCTTAAAAGCATTAAGACACTCCTGGCTCATTGCATCCACCAACTTCCCTATTGACTTATTTGCATCATGAATCTTCTGCACTCTCTTGGCATTTATGTGAAGGGTGGTGAAGTCCATTTTTAGTAATTACTAGTCCTCAGTAAATAAGAAAGGAAAAACTTTCAGGGAATTACATGGTCTCACTGCACAAGAAACAAGTGTCAGTAACCGTGGTAATTAATCCTACATCACCACACAGAACACATTCTTTCTGAAGTTTTCACACAGAGCACAAAATAAATACTTTAAACAACATAAAGTAGATCCCAAACCCCAAGTATCGATATGAAGGCTTTCTGAAAAATACTTCATTTCAGGTTGCTGAAAGGTACAGGAAGAGGGATCTGTCATTTCCTATTGTAACTTTAAGTAGCTCCATTTAGTGAGGTCTAACTGCTCAGCTGTCTGATATGGAAGCCGCTGACATAGATAAAATTGGAGACATTTATCTTGGCACGTGACAAAGTGTCTTATCAGCCTCATTAGTGGCTTAGTACATCTCATCAATCTTTAGTATACCCAGTGGTACATGCTGCATGCCTGTCATTGGACAGGAATAGACACATTCCAGAGAGGCCAAGTTGATGATCTGTGTAGTCATGAATAAATTTTGCTTTAATAAAGGTGTCTAATGCTCACGAAAAGTGATAGCCTTGAAGAATGAGACTTCTGTTTATCTATACAACAGGTGCAGGGTGGCCAGTGCCAGAAGTGGCCAAATTGTCTCAAAACCTTGACCTGCAGGAGTTACTGCATCTCTGAGCAAGGCGGGTGCTTGAGACCATCTGTGCCTCCTTAGCTGGACTATTAAAAGAGATCCAGTTAAGGATGGTCATAAGATGGATGGAAGCACAGAACTGCACCAAAACTACTGAGTTCACTTTGTACAGGCCACCTAGGAACTGGCAAATGGAAATGACATTACAGTATTGCCAAGATAGTTAATTGGAATCACTGAAGTCCATTGAAAATTTCGTTTGCATAACGACACATTAAATCTGCAGCAAAGATAGAACAGACTCTCTGTTCCTTGGTCACCACTTCTGTGATTCACCCAGAAGACTTATGTTTAAAAGAGCCAAGCTCCACAGACCTTTTCTGGCTTATTTGCCTCCACTGAAGCATGTTTTTTGTCATGCTGTAGATAATGGAAAATTCACAGATGAGAAATACAGTTGAATACAACATCAATATGAGAATCTCAATTACCCAGTGAAGAAAACTCAAACTGGAAAGAATGGTCAGGTAATTGCATAGCATGGAAATAAAGGAAATCAGAATCATATGGTGGGCACAAAGGAAAATAATTTTTTCCTAGGAACAGAAGCTGTAACAGAGGTCCACCACAATATAAAGTCCTGTAGTTAAAGCTGCCTCTACTAAATGTTCTGACCAAGATGGCAAAAGCAAAAAGAAATTACATTAGATTTAAAAAAAACAAATTATAAAAATATGTAAAACAACCATGTGAAATACAGCTTCTAAGTGAAGATATTTATCTTACTCTGTTTTGGGCCTAATAAATCCAGGGCTCTTCTAAAAAGTAGAGAGAATAGAATCAGCCACAGCATGGCTGGTATGAAACTGAAATCACAGAACTTCAGAAAGAGGAATTATTTTCTAAATGCGTACATCAAATAGCAAAAAGCAGCAAAAACAATCAGTTTCAAGCTTCCCGAAAAGGCTTTGGCAAAAGACTGCAGTAATTTGTGACACAGGCCAAAAACTAACAAATATAGCTGCCCAGAGGAAAAAAACACTGGCAAGAAAAGGCAGATGCTGACAAAGCTGGACTTGAAGGATTTGTATTTTATGTGGACCTGGTTTAAAACCAAACTGTGACTCTCAACTTACTCAGAAACAGTTTCAACTTGGCTAATACTCCACCCATAACAGACTACTGTGCACATTTATTTTACTGAAGCATGAATCATTACAGCCCCTACAAGTGTTTCTTTCCAAAAAGCTTTGCTCAGGATTATTTATGGACTTAAAGGAAAATGTACTTGTGTTTGCCATTACAAACCAGTTCATCAGCATAATCAGAGATACAGGCAAGGCTGCTTGATCATAGGCTGAGTCCTGATTCCTCACTGATGCTGCAGCAGCACCAGCACGGTGCTGTACAAGCTACATCTCTGTGTGTATCAGGATTTTTCCATCCCAAGAAGCAGAACATCTTACCATTGCTGGCCTTTGGGATTGCAGCAGAGAAGGCACCTTCAGAGTGTCCTCTGGAATCCAAAACAACCAATCTCTCAATATTTCTTTTTCTCCCATTTTGGTTGAATGGCTATTGAGTCCTGACTTGCACAATATTTTGCTTCCAAAGATCCCACATTCTCCGTGTTTAAGCTGCTGGTATCAAGGTGATTCCCACGAATCTTAAACACAGACTGGTAACCAGCTCCCATGTGGGAGTACAGGCTCAACTGCATACCTGGAGTTATTCCAATTAAGCCTCTTCCACTCCAGATTGGTTAACAGCAATTATTGGCATTAATACAGACTCTGTGTTTAATAAAAGACATTTACTAAAGCTAATCAAGTATCCCTAATGAATTAAAACACATTTTGTTTCTTTTCTATGCCACTTAATCAATTAATTATGAAATCAATTAATCATCATCCTTTAAACTGGGAGATCGAGGGCACACACCCTCCTCTACACAACCCAGCCACTGCTCCTCACACATCCAAGGATCCTTCCTCTTCTTGCCACCACCAACTCCCAATATGTTTTTCCCCTGGGAATTGCACTCCTTTTTCAGGTATCATTCTTTCCAAGATGCAGTCCTCCATCCTGTGGATAGGCCCTACATTCTTTGTTCCTAGATGTACAACCTCCTACTTGGCTGCATTAAAGCACATTTTATTGGAGTAAGCCAGTACCTCAGATCAGAATAGGGTTTGGAACTATCATGTTTAAATGAAAGTAGCATGGATGGCTTCCAAATTCTGGGAAGGTTTGTTCCCCAGATTAATTCTGAGGGAGATTTCATATAAAAATGTAAATGAGAGCCAGGATTATTTATACTGAAAGATAAACAAAAGGATTACATTTCTAGCTATTAGGAACCAGTGGAACTGTGTCTCTAAAATGACCTTACCTTTCATCTTGACCGAGTAAAAGGCAGCAGCCTCGCCGTTTCTCCAGAGTATCTTGGCACGCTCGGTGGCAGAGTGAGGTAGAAAGAATGCATCATTAGCTGAACTCCTTTCCAGCATTCCAAAAATAATGCAGTTCAGAACAAAGAGGACAATCCTTTCTCCAAATGTCTGGACCTTAGAGAACAAACAAAAACAGACCAAAGAAAAATGAGGCAGAGAATAGTACTTTGCGTCTCATAAAAAAGTTTCAAAATCAAAAGAGGCTGGGAAGGAGGAGGTCAGGAAACATGTACACTTAATTTGGGGAAAATACCTCCTGAGGTGGTTCAGCTTAAATAACAAAAACAGTTTTTCCTAGTGTTTCACCTTCTATTCAGCGGGCATAGAATAATTTAGTAACTATTTATAAAGCTTGACATATCTCCTGTTGTCACAGAGAGGAATTCTAAAGCAGCAGAAGTATCTTGACTGCAGTCACAGTGAACTAGTCACAGATTTGGAACCAGATTTGGATCAAGGCAATCTAATCCTGCTCAGAAGTGAAATGAAGATTGCATTCACACTGTGAGCTTGGTCATCTCTTCCCTATTACCTGTACTGCCACAGCATTGCAGAATTTAGTGGGCCAGGACCTTACTGAGATAGACACCATACAAAACAGAGAATGGTCTGTCCCAGCCAGCTATAATCTAGGTGTAACATAAACAATTATTCTGTGCTGGGCTTCTCAGGAGACAACTGACAGGAGAGGGAGATGGAGGAATATAAAGGAACAAGATTATATTGACCATCAAGGTGAAAACTGGTGCCAACAAGCTTCACATAAATGCTGAAGAAGAAATGAGAGTTTCCACAAATAATGGCAGTTTACCTTTTAACAATGAGCTAGAGGGGTTAAGATTTCTATTTTCAGACATTATTTTCATTCTCTGTTGTGACAGAGATGCATGAAAGCCTGAAGGCCTGTGTTCCTGCTCCAAGCTCTATCTTGCAAGGATTGGTATCTTAAAATCCCTCCAGTTCAGTTACCCATAAAAAGCCTACTTAATGCTGCAAATAATTAAACTCTATGTGTGACAGGAAAAGGTGATAAAGGAATGGAATCATTAAGAACCAAAGATACCGAGGGTTGAGTAGGAAACAAAACTGATTTAATAACCTCATGGCATCACAAAACTCATATGCAGCAGGCATCTGACTTTTTAGTTGCAAACAGACTACAGGCTACCCAAATGTTTCAAATTATGCAAAAAGTAGTTCTATCTTACTAAAATAATTTATTTGGAAAAAGAATTATGGATACAGAAATTACTAAATAGCAACCATTTCATAAAATGAACACAATATAAACATTATCCAAGGAAAAATCATAACTAGCTAGATAAGACATTGTTCCAAAGGGTAGTAACACCTCCCACCAGACAGTTAATGTGAGAAATTATTGCTAATGTAGCAATTCAATTTATAATTATTCCTTTAGTAGGCAGTGAGGGTAAACTAAAAACCAAAAGAAAATAAATCCCACAGATGAATCATAAACTGCATGACCAGAATTGTTTAGAGAGGGTTAATGTGCATGTCTCTGTGTCCTGGAGACGTGAAGCACTTGGTGAGCCACAGAGCCCAGATCCACAGGTTCAGAGCAGAAGCTGTAGGAGACCAGAGACAATTCCATATGATTGCTCTGGCTGGGAAGCTCCAGGGTAAAGGTAAGTGTTCAAAATAGCATCCTCACCAAAACAAGCCCATCTCTAGCAGGATCAGCCGTCTTCACAACATCTTCCACAGGCCACCAACGCTGGCTCAAATAAACTGCCAAAACTACAAAAACAAAAACAGAGGAACATGTTACCCACAAATACAAGGTAGGTTCTGAATTCTTCCACAGGCAGCCTCAGATCTACTTCTCCCTGCAGCTGACTCCAGTCTGTTCTGCTGTGAGACAGCAGAACAACAGCTATATTTCAATTTCACCTCCACGTCCCTTGATATCCAATTTTCAGTACTGCACGAGGCATCAAGTGAAGGTAATTTTTCTCAGGAATTGATGTGACTTTGGTGTGACAGCCTGTGTTCCATATGAATAAAGCACTTCCTGCTTAATAGTAAGTTCAGTAGCAGAGTAGGTTTGAGTGGCATTTGGGACAGAGGAGCTACCTGGATAAAGGTTAGAGTTTTCAAGTTTCTTTCAAACTTTCCCCTGCCCACACACACATATTTGCATATATTTGAGTGCACATATTTGCACTCACGCAAGTCAAACACAAAAATTCTCATATCTGCTTTATCAAACAGCTTTTCTGCTTTCTCTGTGATTGAATTTCTATCTATGGGTTGCCCTTAGAGCAGAGACTCCTAAATCTCTGCATGGATAGATACTCTCCAAGGTTCAAATGCACAGAGAGGTTTTTATCAAGAAAAGACAGACAGAGACACACATAATAAGATACACTTTGCCCTGAAGCAAAAGTGTATCAGCAACCCACATAAGTCAAGTCCTCATGTAGGTGTGATGTAAAACTTGCACCCCACTTCTTCCCATCCTTCCTCGATTTTTCACATATGCAGGAACAAGTATTTAAACCCTACTCCTACATGCTCATCTACAGAATTCATTGCCTGCCAATAGATTTACAAGGAAAAGACTTGAAGCAGCAACAGTGACACTGAAATTACTTCCAAGCCTTGTTCAGAAAGAAAAGTTTTGACATGGGGTCATTTCAAAGAATAGAGAATAAATTTTAAGAGGTTAGATGAGATGTTAGAATAAACACAGAAATCTGATCATTTATGACCACAAACACATCAAACAGCAAATATTTCAGCAAAAAGAAGTTTCAGTACACTGTACACTGGTGACATTCACCTAAAGTACATGGCCACAATCCCAGGATTGTTCAAGAACACCAGTATCTTTAATATTGTCAAATAGGGCTCCTACCATGTCCACTTCTGAATAGAATAGAATAGAATAGAGGAAGAATGTTGCAAAGAACATCACAGAGTTCACATGTTTTGAGTCCTACAAGAGTGCTCCAACAGCTGGATCTAACCTACCCAGCTAGGGACAAAATATAAGAAAGTTCAAAACCATCTGTGAGTTAGAAACAAATTCACACATGAGGAAATGAAATTACTTTAAGGACAGGATTCATCATTTACCTGTTTTAGCCTCAGGTTATACAAATGTCACTGATGCATACAGGTTAATTTCCCTTTTTGCTTCAGACTCTATCACTTCTGCTGGCTTTGAGGCTGGAGATTTCGCTTAGCTAACTTATATTTCCAATAAATTATTAAAGCATGTGCCAGAAAGCATTACACTTTGTGTGCTGGGTTAACAAGGAAGAAGTATTACACGCAAGGGCAGATGCCTGTTTATAGCACCAGACTCAATTCATTAAATATTATGCACTTACTTCCATGGGATTTTCATACTCTTTTTCTGATGGATTCAATCTGTTCCCTCAAACCCTTCCTCTGCTTTCAAATGCAGCAGCCACTGCTCCATTACACATCCATGAAACATGCAGCTACAAAGGGAGCTGAGTCACACAAAGGGGACATAATGGGCCAAATGCTGACTTTAATAAGAGCTGCAAAGAGGTTTGGCACACAGTTCAGACATACAAGACACATAGTAAAGGTCAGAAAAGTTTTTAAAAGCTTTGAGGAAAACAGGAAGACGCATAACCATGTTGGAAGGAGTTGCTTTTATAGAACATTTACTGTGCTATTCAATAATTTAAATGTGTGGAAGGGAACACTAGTTGACATAGCAACTGTCACATCACATTACTTGAGCAACCTTATCTATATGGATGCCTTCCTTGAAGGAAAAACATTTCTCCAAATTTCACACAAACATATGTACTTTGCTTTTTGTTATCATTTTTCAAGTCAACATCTGGTCCGCAGTTAAATCCATCCATGCTTCCCCATGCTCTCATTTTCATTTATAATCAACTTTAAGGAACACTATTTCAAATGCAAACGTGATTTGTGAGACCACATGTTCCCTCTCTCTCCCTTCCCAGTCTTGTTCTTTCCAAAACATCCAGTTAAGTTCACCTGATCATGAGAGATTGAGCTATTGCCAACACACATCACCTGAACCCTGTGAATCATGATATGTGTGACTACAGTGACCTTGCAACTGCAAGACTTGATGTGCTGGATCTTGCAGTTGCAAGACCAAGTGAAATGCATTTCAGGTCACAATTAATGGGGTTTACACATGCTCAGGTGGGTGGCTTGCCCTGTAAGCACCAGCTTGCTAAACCTCAGTACTTTCATCACCTGCACTCAGACAAACACGGTGTTGCAAGAAGCTGACAGGCAGTGGAGCACAGGATTCCACAGCACACGAGTGTTTGGAATCCAGGACTGAGCTGAATTAGGCACCAAGCATAAGGCAATTGTGATTATGAAATGTCTACTTTTGCTGGGCAAACATGGATCCCTTCCCAACTCAGGTTTGGATTGTATTTTTACTTCCTAGGCTATGCTGGCCAAATGTTCCCACACTGATGTTCAACTATTTAAATGAAATGTGCACATCAGGATTCTACACACAGAGCAAAGAAGAAAAAATAAAGCAGCATCCAGCTTGGTCCCTCTTTTTCCCCTGCCTTATCTGAATTGCTGAAACACATCCCTCAGTTACAAACTAAATAAAGGTGATGCTACATATGAGAGATGTAGTTAGAGATTGTTTAATAAATATCTAAGATAAAGTAGCAGTACTTTCTGTAAAGTCATCTTTACTTAATTCTGTCACTATTTCTGTCTGACTTCTGTCTGACTTCTGACAGACTTCTCTGTCACTTAGAGAAGTCACTTTTTGCAAGACTTCCTTTGTGGAAATACTCTGATACTGGAGCAAGCTCAGAAATCCTACTTTCAACTGCATCCTGCAGCACCAACATACCCTGAACTAGCTGGGTCCCACAGTTCCCTGTCTTTATAATGGAATAAGAGCATTTCTCACTCTTTTCTAGGAATTTTATCAAAACAAATACATTAAAGCTTGGGAGGCAGGCAGATTCCTGCTGGAATGGCAGCCATTCAAGTATCTCAGATAGATCTTTCCTGCAACCAGTTACATTTTCTTCTACAATTCAAGCTTCACTCCGTGATTTGTTGCAAATGTCTTGTGATAAATGTTCCAAGGCATCTCACAGTTATTGTGAATTATTAGATGCAGCATACAGAAAATGCCACAAGAAGGTATGTTTATTTAGTGTTATAAAGATGTTAATCACCCATGTTATGCTCTGTAAGCCCTTACAATGCAATTTACGTTCTCGTAAAAATATCTGTACAGATATACTAACAGAACACAACACTCAGCCCATCAAAAATAAATTAAAAATGCTTCCAACCAAGACCAAGTCCTACAGAAAAGCTGCCATACCCATTTTTCTCTTTGAAATATGCAGATAATTTCAAACCACAAGCTACACATCACTTCTGGACAACCCATCTTATCAAGATGATCAAAAATAAATCTCAGTGGTGGAATCCACCCCTCTTTAAACCAATTTTCAAGAATTAAATGCCATCAAACTGAAATGCAGTACGTGGGGACAACCAGGAAATTTGCTTCTAAGAGTGCTCCTGCTGTGAAAGAGAACTAAAGTGCAGATGCAGTGGACAGGTAGAGGAAGAGATCAACTACAGCAAGATTGTTTCCCTCTTCCATCTGGATGAAACTTGTTTCACAAGAAAAGCGTAAAACTCAAGTCAGGAAAAGAAAATTATGTAACTTGTTAAATGTTTTCATTTTCGGCTCTTAAAGTAAAATGTCCTTAAAGGAACAAAGACTAAGTTAAAATATATTGCCTTTCTCTGAAGGAATTGGTTTTGAATTAATTTGATCTGCTCACTGGTCAGAACAAAAGGTCATGTAGGTGAGCAAATCCAGGTGGAGTTGCCCCATTAGCACAGTCTGCCACTCTAAGAGCCAATTCCAAATCTGCTGAGCTGTGGGAAAAATTTTAGGACAAAAATACTTCAAATGTATATACCCATATGTATAAGTATGCACACACATCCCAGCAGGCTTTAAAGAACTAATGAAAATTTATTAAAACTGATCTAAAGAAAAAAGAATCACATCTGTCAAATTTGATGTGTGCTGGAAAACAGGCCACATGTTTATAGTATATAAAATTCAGAAAGAAAGAACTTCCAGAAAATCCTTTAAATTGTACTTTTGGAAGGAAATATCAAAAGCCAGGTGATGTAGGCCTTATTTAAATAACCAGGCTTAGAGATCTCTCTGTTCCTCTGACTCTGGACTGGTAACTTAAGCTGAAATTTTGCAAGGGGGGGGTCACAGCAGTCAGGCTGTTGTTTATAATATAATAAGGTGTTTATTCTGCTAGGTTTAAGCTTTTAATGAAGATAGCTATCATGTAATTTAGGCTCCAATTGGACTTGTTTGACTTGTTCCTGTGAGAAATCATTTTTCCTTGTGTGCTTGTATCTCATTAATAATTCTTGTTCCTAATACTGTGAGACCATTTAACTGAAGAGCTGTGCTAAATGCACTTTCACCTGCATCTATTAAATAATTCTTTATTTCTGCTTTGTAGTTACAGATCCAAATTCCTCTTCTGCAGCCTCAACTAACTCAGTGCTGTTTTCAGCTATGATCCTTTGAACGTGAGTCAAGAGAGCACAACTGCACTCTGAGCAAGTCTGGCCTCGGCTGTAGATGCTTCTCCCCTTTATCACACCAGCGTGCACCTCTCTTCAGAAAAACATTAATGGAAGATAGAAATTAGCATCAGAAGAGTAATTCTACATCAATAGTTTCAGAGGGACCAGAAAGTCTTTTGACTACGCTTAGAACTTGGAAAGGTCTCCTGCCTTCTCCTGTGAATCACAGCCCATTAGCAAAGGTCCAGCTGAAATCCTGTGTAGAAAGAGCTGGAAAACTGCAGAGTTCACCTCTGACCACAGGTGATTTTAATCTGCTTTTTGTTCTTCTGAAGAAATTTCCTGGTTACAGGGTAGGACTGAACAATGAACACTTACACTAACAGAACCTGTTCTAGGAGTGCAAGATCATTACCTGCCACACTTAGAACTGAACAGAGTATTTTGCTTTGCCTTTGCTTTGTTGTTAAAAATACTGGCTATTGAAATCTTTCAGGCATCATTTATAGCTTATCCTTTTTAAAAAAAGTCCACTTTTAATGACCGATGTCATTAGTTTGCTGCTGCATTTGGAAGCTGGAAGTTTAAGAGATTCCATGTGTTCTGTATTTCCTAAGTGACACAGCGAGTCAATGCAGAAGTTCACATCCTCATTGTAGATACTCCAAAAATCCTACAGCCCATTGCCTCACAACACCAACACCCCTCATTTAAACTACACACCAGTAAACAGCCCTCACACACCAGTACTGGAAATAAAAGGCAATTAAACCCAGGACTGAAAAAAATATCATGAAATAAAAAAAAAAGAATATAAATAAGAATCAGTAACAAACAATACAATTTCATACCTGTATTTTATTGCTTAAGGATTTCAGGATTCTATCCTGAAAACCGTAATGTGTTAAATTTCACATAATTCTGAATTAGAAAAAATATTATCCTGTTGAATGAAGTCAGAAAGAATAACAGATTTTTCAGCTACCAGCAGAGAATATATGCATAGAATTTAAAAGCCCTGGTTGTCAATTCTTCCACCTAATCAACAGCTTACTGACACAAATCTTTGACAGATAAACGGATACCACTTCATATTCAAAACAAAACCCAGAATATTTAAATACACAAACAAGCAGACCATCTTAAAGGTAAAGAAATTACAACTACTCAAATTTCAAAATATTTTTACCAATTCTAACCTGTCTTTTTATCCTTTGGATCAGTTAACAGCAACAGTTTGCAAGTAGGATTATTTCGGTAGAGAGGAGCAAAACACACACAGGAATCTTCAAGTTTAACCTAAAAAACAAATAAGCCCTGTAGCTCTTTGTACTGCAAAGCTCACAACAAGTACTTCATGTATCAGATGCACTTATGACACGTTTTATTGACATGCTTTGCTGGCATGCATGGTACAAGCTTAGCACAACACCCTCTCAATCCTCAACTTCAAGGCACTGAAATATACATAATATTCTAATATTATCCATAAGGAAAGTTAATTTAATAGAAACCAAGCTACTGAAGTTAGTGAAGCCCTTAATGCTCACTTGCCCTGGCTTAGTACATAACCTGGCTTTGAACACTGTCACACGCAGACAAATGGTGTTATGAAAGACCAGACACATCAAATGAAAACAAATACAACTTGCACTTCTTACAGCATCCTCCAGCTGAGTACTTGTGGTGTTTTGCAAACAATGAATTAAGCCTCAGGGTACAGGGAGTATCAAAGCATGAGGGCAGTGCCTGGGCAGTTTATCTTCAAGGCACAGCCAGGGTAGATAATTGGCACAAGGTGGTTAAGTTGAAGGCAAAGCTAAAATCAAAATGCAGCTCTCAAGCTTTTGCTCTTAGACTAAACTTCTAAATGATGTGACACATAAACACAAAATTACTGTGCTCAAACAGCTCTATATGCATAGAAATGACGATTTCCATATGAATATTGCAAATGCTGTCATGTAAGTTTAGGTACAGGCAAAGAGCGTGCATGACTTAGCACAGTATGTACTGTACTTTCCAAAATCTGGTCCATTGTGTATGTGTGGGTGTGCCTCTCTCTCTAATTGCACCCATTTGTCAGTTTGCTATGAAACTCAAATCAGTCACGTGTTACATTTAATATTTCTTGGTACATGGAAGAAATATGAATATGGATTATTCAGGATAACAACTCTAAGCTGAAACCAGTGTTCAGTAGTTGATGAGTGCCAGAATCCTGGAAGCATCTATGCAAACACTGGACTCCAGGGGAAAAAAAAAAAAAAAAAAAAAAAAGAAAAACCTGAAAACTGCTTGAAATCCGTATTCATGAGCTAGCCTAAATCTGGGGATTCAGTTGTTCTTTGCATGCTTCAAACATAACAGCATCGATGTCATTATGGCACCTGGGAGCATTTCCTTAATGAAAAGGCCAGCAGTACCTCCAATAGTGCCATGATTGTTATTTGGTTTGCTAAGGTAATGTGCACTTTCACAGGTGTTAACAAGAGCAGCACAAGCCAAGCATAGCTTTGTGTGTGGCTGCTGCCAACGGGCTCCCATCCCCACTCACAGTAATCCTGGCTATTTGTGTCCTGGATGCCTGACCAAGCCATACCAAAAAGAAGTTCTGTGACCCCAGCAAGTGGGCTGACAGCCATTTAACTCCTGCTAAATAATTATTCACTGTTGCCAGTCCTGCCACTTGAAACCTGCTTTGATTCAGTCACAGAAGGGGGAAAAAATGCTTGGTAATGCAGCCATTATTCAAACATCAAACCCCTCATCCTTCAGGTTGTGGGTCTATAAATAGAGATTGTTAGCTGGGATGTTCACTGGGAATGGGGGCTTTACCTTGTTACATTTAAATTATTTTAAATTCCAAAACATCCTTGAGCCATTTATTACAGATTATAAGGAAAAAAGACAATACAGCAAGAATTCTACCATTACTTATGCCCTTGACTGGCTGAGTGCAGATTAGATTAGACTTGAATTAAATGAATGCAAAGAGAAATGTGTTGCTATGAGACTCAAATCAGTCATGTGATATATTTAAGGGCTGGTGACAAGCCACAAAAATCAAGAGAGTTGTGAATCAAAAGCCAGAAGTCCACCTTCAACTGATCTCAGTGTGTGTGGCTATTGCAGGAATACACAGAGCACTGCCTGGGATTTTAACCTCCCCTCCTTTCTCCTGGAACAGCAAATGAACCTCTGAAAGCACAAGCAGGCATGGAAGGTAAGGACAAGAAGCCCTAAAGTGGGGGATCTTTGCATGTTCAGTCTGTTTGTATTTAGCCCTACAGGCTCCACTAGAGGGCATTAAAAGAGTATTTAAACCCTGTTACACTCCGGCTCAGAGCCGAAGCTGATCCCACCTGGAACAGCATTTTTCTGGAAACTACTGCATATTATTTCCCTAAATTGCAGAAAAGCTACTGTATTCCAAAAAGTCAGTTTAACTAATTCAATTTCTGCTTTGATAGTACAATAACAGGTACCTCAGCACATCTTTTATCATCTACAAAATGCCAGAATTAAAGGTTTCATAGGTTTACTGCAGTGAAAATTTTTAATAGGTCTGTTCAGTCATGTCTGTTCCACCCAGGTGTCTTAGGAACAGAATTCCTTTGTGAGAATCCACACTCAACATATACCAATATAAGTATTGGAAAGAGTGGAAACGAAAGATAGACTGTATCACAACGCCTGTGTAAACTGCACAGCAGAGGCAGAATACAGAGCACCACCCTGGTAAAAATCTCTATAAAATTTGCTTTTGGTTCAGTCCTGTAAGGAGGCAAGTCAAGATGCAAAGTTCACCAAAGTACTTCAAGCCCTCTTCCACACTAGAGGGTTTTTAGACTTGGAGTTTAAGCTTATCTCTCATTTACAGCGTGCAAATCATTTGAAATAATGTAGGATTTGCTGATTTTAAGAGATCTGCAATTCAGCCACACCCGTTTACCCCTATTAGCAGATCATGAGCACAACCAACAAACCAATCTGCATCTAACATCAGTCTACTACCTCTCCTCCTCCAGGGATGGAAAAAACATCAGGAGTGGACAGTGACTTCTTCAAGAGTTTTTCATAGTATGTTTCAGCATCTGCTTGCAGAACCTCTGGATCTCCTGCTATTGTATCAACCAAGTAAAGTCGACCTGTGATTAAAATAAAACAAAAGATATTTTTACTTTTTATACTAAATAAGAAACCTAAGTCTTAAAACCTCAGTTTCCCCCAGCAGCTGCTTGGTGTGGCTGGGCCCTTAATGATCTCAATACAGCCTTTTGTATAATCCTAGTCTAAAATAGTAAAGCTGGTAAAAACCTGTATGTTATTTATCTGTATGTTATTTACCTTTTAACATGCAATTTTACAAAGCAGAACCATGACAGCATCAAATCACACTTGTCTCCTTTGAATTCAACAAGCACAGTCTCAATTTCTCTAGGCGTAAGTAAATTGCTTTAAAGTTGGAAGAGCAAAAAAATTCTTCAAAACACAGCCTGAGCTTAGCACTGTCCAAAAATATAACAGGGAAAGAATTCCAAAGCTTCCATTCTTTCTTGGAAGACTGCCCCATTTTTGGGTCAGTCTATGATCTGTTGTTTGTCATTAACTTTTTCCTTCTCTTTTTTGACTAACGTCAGTTGTGTTCTTTCACAACAATGAAATAATGTAAAACATTTACCTACACAAGACTTTCCAAAATAGTAACATCGTCTTTTATGCAACATAACTTTGAATCCATGTGACTCAATGCTGGAAGGTATTTGTTAATTGCATGCAAACAAAAATTACATCTATCTGATGCCTGTTACCTAAATGCAAAGTCCAACCTGGTGTTCCTGAAGAAGGAGTAACCTCTTTCTGATGTAACAAACCAGCCTGTCTGGTGGCTCATCACCAGCCCAAAAAAAAGAACATGACAGATGTGTTAGCAACTCAATGGTCTCCAGCCACTCTTCTATCACAGGAATAAAACACCTCCAATTTAAGGGGCTTAAATGCAACCTGCAACCCTTGTAAGCCCCAAAGTGAGGACCAACTCTCCTACCACACAGCTCTATTTGGTATCTTAGTTCTGAACCCTCCCTTTTTAATGATGGTTTGGTCTCACATGGCAGCTCCCTTGGTAAGTTAAATGTGAAATAACTGCACTGATGGTAAAGTAAATGAGACAAGGAAGAGGCTTAAAAGGACCAGTGTAAGACCTGTGTATATTAAGATTAGCAAACTGTGAATCACATAGGTACCATGTTGAAAATTATACCTTTCCACATAAAAGTAGGAGCATGGAATTTGTAGTACTAGGTCAGACTATTCACCCATGGTCCCAGCACTCTCCCTCCAGCAGCGATCAGTATCCAATTCCTCAGCAAAAGGATAAGAAAATTAAAATGCTTAAAATGCTTTGAACACTATTTTCCTGCCCTTTGCAGGCAACCAGGCTCCATCCCGAGCTTGGCAGCAAAGCTGTGTACTCAGAATGCTGAAGAGCAGCTCTTCTGTAAATGGGTTTCATAGCATGTTTGTATGTGACAAAATGGGAGAGAAAAGAGCATTGCAACATTGGCAAGTTGAGTCACATCATAAAATCTCAGGCAGAACTTAAACACCATCAAGCAAAGAACTTATGACAGGAGAGAAATTAAAGATTATTATTGAAAACTTCGGTAATTCACAAAAGCATATTTACTAGTAAATTAATCCTTTACAGAAGAGCAGCATGTAAGACTTGAGTTTAGCACAAAGAAAAATATTTGCCATGCTAATAAATACTGTTCATGAGGTGCTGCTTACAAGGCTCCCTCCTGCCACGGTGCAGCCAATGCAACTTAACAGCACAGTCATGTTTTCTCCTCACTGAACAAAGCAATTAACTTTCTGCTACATAATACGCTTGCTCTCTAAGGTAACAAGGACCACTTGAAGGACAAAATAAAGTCACAAATTAAATAATGAGGCATCAGAGGAAACTTCTGATCAACTTTCCATCCATACAGCTTTGCACAGAAGTAATCTTTTCCTTTAAAAATATTTTTAGATTTCCAGTGAACTTGTCTTTCCTGTACAATGCACTGAAAAGGCCCAAGTGAGTTAGGAGTACATGTATCAATAAAAGTGGAATCGAAAAATTTCTTGCGAGAAAAAAAATGTTGAGGGGGAGAGAGAGTGAGGTTCCTTTAGGAACAACATAGAACAGAAGTGTCACTTGAGGTACTCTGGAATGGCCTCAAGAAGTCAGTGGTGCTAAGGCTGGCTTTTGTGAACATCCCCTCAAAATGTGCACACACATGCACATACCACTCACACTGCTCAGCTGCCATGAGCAGGGCAAAAACCACTTGTCTGAATTTCTTTTTATGTTAACTAATGTGTTTCCCAGTTTTTTCCAGTATAAAGTGACAAAATAATGTTTGCTCTGCTGTATATGACCCTTTTACACTTCTTTTGTATACAGGAACAAGAAAAAAACGATCAAAGTCTGTCCATAACTACTGTTACTAGCCATTTAACTAAAGCCATAATTATTGCTGGCTAGCAGGATGTTATAAAGGTTGCTAAATCAAATGCAAAATAATCTGACTTTGCTTTAGAATAAAAGCAATGCTGTTCTCCCAGGAGCACTTCAGTCCAAGGCCCAATCAGCATCCTGGGATATCAAAATTATGACTTCCCAAGGACAGCCTTTTGACCTGATTGGAATTACAGGATTTTATTTGAATTTGATCTTACCTAGCTGCAACAAAGGAGCACATGGTGGCAGCCACTCTGCCAGGACCTTGCCAGCAGCTCCTGTGAGGGGCTCTGTGCACAAAGGGTTACCCGAGCCACAAAAGGGGCCTCCTGCTGCAGCCACAGAGGAGGGACCATAAACCAGGAGAGTAAATTTAGAACGGGAGGCCTCCTGCACCAGAGGGATTCCTGACATTGGGGCTGACATCTTAAACAGCCCGAGCTGCTAAACAAGGTCAAGGCATCCTCAAGGTGGATGTTGCAGCAGCAGTGACAGGGAGGGAGTGACAGACAGGTACCAGCCTTTGTCTTCCGCAGGGCACCGCAGGGCAAAGGACATGGAAGCTTTGCAATTCCACAGGGAAAAATTATCTAGAGACAACTAAATGAGAAACCCAAGGAGCACATTTCCATTTCAGGCATGCAGAATAGATTTTAAAGCAAAAACTAGCAGCGCATCTGCTTCTCTCTTTTGTTTCCATGGAGCAGTCTGGGCCACATTCTCAAGCGAGGATGTGCAAGTACATCTCCTCTCACTCTGGTGATCTGTCATCAATTTGCACTAAGAATCTGATTTTTTTAAGTGAAAAGCTACAGCTAAAACCAGCTATAAATACCAGCAGGCACTGCCCATACAACTCAGTCATCTTTAGGAGATTCTACCCTCCAAAACCTCAGCCTAAACATTGTCCAATTCTGCCAAAAAGGAATAAACCAAGGCCCCTGTTTCAGTCTAGACCCCTAAACTCAGCTTTTTCCACTCCCAGTGCTATTCTACCCCTTGTCTCCTCCAAAAGAGAGAACTGAATTTCATGGGGGTTCCATCAAGTGGACAAATATCCTCCTTGAAAGGTAAAAGTCAGACAAATTTTACTTCACATAGGACCAAGAAATATGTGGGAATGAAGATATATCTCATCAGCACACACATGTTCTGCATTGGGTACATAAATGCAATCAACATGGGAAATAATATTCTACCCTAAACTAGAATTAATTTTTATGAATTAGAGACAGACTCCCATCATTACAGATTCAGCAAGATCTCATTCTATCAGTTAAAGTAAGCAGGAAATATTTTTCCATGGGCAAAAGAATTTATTCTCAATACAAGAGAAAACACATGGTGCATACAGTCATGTGTGAAATTCCCTAAGTGAAATGACAGATTGTTGTAATGTCCAAAGGTAAAGGACATACTCCCATCTAATCAGATATTCTGATGCTTCTTTGCAAAGTTATTTTTGACCATGAAGCCAATACACAATTTACTAAAGAGATATTTCCTAGAACCATGGAATGGTTTGGGTGGAAAGTGACTGTAAAGATCATCTCATTTCAACCCCCTCCCATGGGCAGGGACACCTTCCACCAGAGCAGGTTGCTCCAAGCTCTGTCCAACCCAGTCTTGGACACTTCCAGGGATGGGGAATATTTGCTTTCATTCTTAAGAATCTTCTATTCCTGCATTCACTTGTAGCTTATTAATACTGTTCCCTTAAGCCAGCAAAGCTGGTGTTGCAGTTTTTTTTCCAGACTAGACACATCACTGGCTTGATTAAGATGCACTGAGATATTGCTGGTCCTTCCAGGAAAGTCAGACTTGTTGAAATACCCATTTCAGAGTAAGGGCATTTAGGATGCAGCCAGATTGTAAAGCAAAATACATCAACCACACCGTAGATGAAGCATGAAAAGTGTTATGTCTGAAGTGAATTAATCATTTATCCTACAACTACTTTTTCATGTTCTACAAACACAGAGAAGGATACTACATGCATCCATTAAGAACTGTATGTTTACAGAAGAGCCATCAGTCACCACACGACTTGTATCTGAATTTTGTACATTTGCACCAATTCATGCATAATTTTACATGTAAAAATATGAAAAATACCTCAGATTTCTAGTGGTGTACGAACAAGAAGGATAAAAAGAATTTAACATTTCTGATTTTCAAGTTTCATTATTTTTTAATTCAGTTTTGCCACTAATGCTTGCAATAGCAACACTGGCTTTGTTATTGGCTTTATTTTCATGCCAATATATTTCACAATACCAAAAAAACCCACCAAAAACAAAAACAAAAATCCACCAAAAAAACCAACCTCAGCAGGTTTTAAGTGTTTCTGATGATATTCTGAGGGGTTTTGTCCAAGAAGTATTTTCCTTTTTTTTTCTTTTTAAACCAGAAACCACTTTGCAATATGAGACAAACAGGCACCAAAACAAAATGATCATGTCAATATTTAGGAGGGAGTGTTGTAATTAAACCAGGCAACTGCGACCAGAGCTCCTAAGATTTATCCTTAACACAGGTGTGTTTTTGTGGCCCCTAACAAATCACTGCATCTTCTGACTGGTTCCTTATCAGTTAAGTGTATGTCTTATCTACCACTTCAAAAGGGTGTGATGCTTTCCTTATCAGTGCCTCTTGAAGCCACTGTGTAATAAGACCAAGAAGTCACATAACATAAATTGTTCTCAGTTCTCCATGGACTGACACTGCCATACTACAGAAGCACACCCAGGACAGTGTCTAGGATTGAATAACTACTTTTTCTGCCCTTCTGAACCATACACACATGACTGAAGTGCTGTCCCTCACCCCCTTCCAGGAGCAGGAGCTCTGTGATAAACAGCAGGGCTTCACATCAACGCTTCTCCTTCCCTTCCCATGAGCCTGAACAACTCCAGGCATGTGGTTTTTGTTAGACAACCGCATTTGTTTAACCTTTCAAAGGAAGGAAGAGGTCTTTGGCACGCTCCTGGGAGTACACGCAGAACCTGACTCTCACATCCTGAATTTAACCAAGCAAATACATGTAAAAAACCCAAATTCTGGTGTAAGTGAAACTGCAGCATCATAACAGCATGTGGTGGCAGCAGAGCCAGTGGGTGAATGCCGTGGTGTGGTATCTGTCCAGCACAGCAAGGCAGCTCTGCACCATGTGCTGCATCCACAGCACCATCCACGAGAACAATGTCCTTCCCACTGCTCTGCTTTCTCCCATTTCTTATAGAACAAGAACTCTTGGAATAGTCAGGATGTAGGTTTCAGGTTTTTATGTTTCAGTCCCAAAATTCCATTCATGTATCACTTGCTACTCTATCACAACTGAAATGGCCAGAAGGGCTTCGGGAAACAAACTAAGTGTTTCTGTCTGTAAATAATCTTCAACTATGGAATCAATAACTGAAAAAAATAATCCTAATCCCACTCCCAGTCAAGAAACCTGTTTGATTAAACAGGTGAGTTTAGCTATATATGTCATTACTACAAATTTTGTCACTCAAATAGAAGGCAAACCAAATCCTAGGCACGACAAACACAGGCTGTTTTGCATGCCTACTACATCCCACTAGCCCTTCCCACAAACACATTTTTACTACTGATTTCAGAAGAGCAGAAGAAAGCTCTAGGTATACACATATATTTAGCTGAATGTTGGTGAGAAAAAGGAAAACACCTTCAATTTTCACACACTTCCATGAGCTCTGAAGGCCTTCTGAACCTTCTATTACCAGGCCTGTCAAACACATGTTTTTCACTTCCCAAAACTTAAGGTAATCCAAATTTTTTAAAATGGAAAAAAAAAATAGACGAGAAAATTAAACAATTGATTTAATTATTTAGCTTTTTTTATAAAAATACCTAGCTGAAACCACATTAATTAAAATGTTTTGAAGGCTAGAAAAGCAAGCACATATTGAGGGGAATCACATAATGATGAGTGCATACTGAAGGGATACTTCCTCTACTCTACCCTGCACTACTCTCATAATCAAAGTTCCAGCAAACAGGTTCCAACTATATCTATCCTCCCTCAGATGGATCTTTAGCAGCGTTACAGTTACAAATATAAAGCCACATCCAACTCATAGTACAAATAAACTAAAATACATCTGTGTAAACAGGCTACCCCTGCCCTATTACAGACACAATGCACATCTGCACTGGCATGTTTAGCACAAAGTTTTAACCCAGTGTAACTGAAAAAAGCTGAGGTGTTACAGTCCAGAAACAGGCTTTACAAATAAAAACTGCAGCATACTGTTAAACCATGGAAGTGCTACCAGCTGTAGCTGTGACATATCAGAATTCATACTTATGCACATTTGTTTTTCACAGAGCTTAGATGTAAAAAAGAAAGAGGCAGCTTACAAAATAATTCAGGGAAAAATGCAGTGCTGGAAAAAAGGGCAATTCAGGATTGTCATTAATTAAGGCTTTAAAGTTCATGTTCACATCAGGTTTTCCAAGGAAATTCTATCAACTGAGTGGGATTGCTGCTAATACCTCTGAGCTTGTGAACATCAGCATCAAGTTCTTAATAAATACTGGTTTTCATGCAATCAAGAAATGGGCAGAAGTGTTCCTTGGAAAGTCTAACTTTGACTATTGAAGGCTGAGGTATGGATTTTGGAATCATAAAATGGTTCAGGTGAGAAGGGAGCTTAAAGATCATTAATTCCCTGCCATGGGCAGGGACACCTTCCACTAGCCCAGGCTGTTCCAAGCCCCATCCAGCCTGGCCTTGGACACCTCTAGGGATGGGGAAACCACAGCTGCTCTGGCATCAAACTTGTCTTTTCTTGCATATGGAAGCAAAAAAAAAGACCTATATTTGTCAACCTAATTATTTGTCTATCCCTTAAACAAAATGAAATACACACATTTTCCAGAACAACTGGAAGGAGGCAGATTTGAAACGAAAAAGGCAGGAAAGATCCTGCAAACAGCAGTAGATCTTTTATGAAGCACAAGTGCAAATGCAGACAGTGGTAATTCAATCCTTTACAAAGATGGAAGGTAGAAGGGAGGATGCACTGGTCCAAAGTCATCCTGTAACTGGAGGGAAAGGAGGAAAACAATGACTCCCATTGTGATAAACAATGAATAGTGAAATGGCAGGAAATGACAAATGGTCTATGGAGAGGAATTCATCCCATGGGGAAAAGCCAGACAGACTGACAGGACACTTTCAGAAAATGGCTGTGTTTGAATAATTAAAAGTTATTACTGAAACACACACTGTTACAACCTGGCACCACAGCTAGGATTTAAGTACCACATCAAATACATTTCCCCATTACTACCATCATCCAAAGGAAGCCTGAGAAACCTAAACTCACACCACACACAACCCTTAACATCACCTCATACAAATTACAGCAGTATGTGGCACACCAGGAGTACCTGAAAGCCCTGCTTTGCTATCAGAAAGGACAATATTACCCAAACAAACAAAGTAGCGATGAAAATATGAGACAACTGTCTGGATTTTCAGAGATATCAGCTTCAAATACCACATAATTTGAGTTGCAAATGCTTTACATCTGACAGGCCTACTGCTCCCACCAGCAGAGAGCATAAGTCTGCCTAAGAAAGCCCAGCAGCCTTTCTCTAAATTACTTGCAAGGACCAATTTGCACAGCCAGAATAATCTCAAAATAAAGCAATTAACTTGGGGGGGGCAGAGAAAAGGGGCAAAAAAAAGGAAAGAAACAAAAACCAACATCCCTTCCCCCAGTAATTTCCATTTTGCTAAATTTATTACAGGGCTGCAAATTAATACATCACCTGCACCAGCTATCACAAGGCTGTCTCAGAACTTGCTTTAATAAACAGCTGCCAGTAGCGGAGGAAATATGTAAACATCACTCTTGGTTCTCTGTGCCATTGTGTCAGCTATTCTACATGTCTTTGAAGGTGCTCCAAAATCAGCATGGCTCTGCTTTTCCCTTTTTCTCCTTTTGGGAGGAGGAAAAAGCAGAGAAGCAAAGACAGGCTGGCAACAGAGGGCTAACTCTGTGCTTGCTGTGCTCTTGATAGTGAGGCTCAGTGTGTTCAAATTCAGTTTACACAGCCTCTTCTGTAAGGACAAAAGAAACCACTGCTGGTGGTTAAAAATGCAAAAGGTTTTGATTGCAATTGCTTGACAATCAGCCAAAGATATGACTAGGGGGAAAAACACAGCAAGGCAGCTATGACCAGAATGGAAGAAACAAGGAAAAACACATGGCTCGACTTCAGAGCAGAAAATTGACTTAGGCTTTGCATAAACGACAGCATACCTCCAAGCCTGCCTTATCCACACTCTGCCTGGAATGGGAACATGCAGGCTAAAAGCAGAGCCTATTAAAAGGCATAATGTTTCTAAAAGGCATCTGTTACGTACTAATAAGCATTACTTAAAGGACACAGGCCTTAAAATTGCTACCAAACGTGCACTTATCTGTAACTGCTGCAAGGCAATCGTTACCACAATGTCACATGACACCATGGGAATCTGAATAACAGAAAATGTTTTTATTTGGTTTGGCTTGAAATCATTACACAGGAAAAATATGGAGGTACTTTCTGAGATTTTGAAGCTGTGCAACTTCACAGGAATGAAACACCAGCAAGAATTACATCAGTGGAGCCATTTGCCATCTGTTGTCAGTAATACTATAAAGCCCAGCCACCAGCCAGCAGTTTCAAAGGTTACAAACACAACGTTTTTAAGCATGCACAGAACCTCTGGGTAACTGAGCAGGACACGGTTTCCTCCAGATATGTGCGACCTGAGGGTCTGCCAATCATTCTGCAAAGATAACATGACAGAGCTGGGAATTGCCAGGCGAGGCGTTTGGAAGTCTCTCAGTATGCAACCTTTACACAATGTGGCAAATACATACCAGCCCCATCACGTAGGCTCCTATAACACACTCACAGCCATAATGCCTGCACACCTCCCACTTGCAAATTGAAACCGGCCAGACTTTCGCCTGTGCTGTTTGTTTTCCCAAACTTTCCCTCAAGGAAAGGAGCGTGTTCACTGAAATGCTACAAACTGGTTTGTTTGCTGGGGTTTGGGCTGTAGTTGTCCTTTGAGGGAAGTATTTAGGATTTTGTTTCCTGATTTCTTTTCTTTCTAGACCATAACAACGTATTTATGGTAAATTCAGCAAGGTTTCAACAACTTGCCATAGCTGTGGCAATGTTATTACCTCTTAAGTACACACAGTCTGAGTAAAATTCTACCTGTTGCATACATGAGATTTTAGTTCCACTGTAGGAGTCTGGTTGTTAATCAGTCTCATCTTCGAGCTCTGAGAACCTTTTTTAGATGCAGAGGCCACATTCTGGTAGTGCCTATACACTACCTGAATTTTGTGTTCCCACCTTCCAGGCTGTTGACCTCCTTCCTATAAACTGATTAACACGGATTTCACGGAGGGCAGGGAGATTTCCATCTTCCTAGAGAGACAGATGGAAATTTAAGGCTTCATTAATGCAATTGCCAAACTAGATATACAGGTTTCTCACCCACTAACTATTTCTCAGGCTCCAGAGCTGCATATATGTTGATGCTCATTGTTTCTGTTAGGTGGTTAACACATATAAATCTGACTTTCAAGGTGTTCTATAATCAAAATGAATTTGCAAGACTGCTGAACTTAAAACAAGAGCCTCAAGTTCTAGGTCAACAGCTGGTCTGCTTCTCAACAGCGAGGTTTGTCTGGGACTTGGAAGGGGCTTAGAAACTTGGAATTGTAAACAATCTTTCCCAGTGAAAAACAGTTTCAAGGACAGCCATCAAGACCGAGAAGCAGCATCTCAATTACAACACAACATGAACTGAAAAGCAGTATTTGCACAAGAGCTAATGGCTGACTCTATGTGTTGTTACTGCATACTCAACTTGCTTATTGCCAACTCCAAAATTATTTTAAACATAGATCTATGCAATTAAATAACTATGCCAAAACTCAGACAACATCTAAAAACAACATCACCTATCCCAAAAGAGGAAGGGGGATGGAAGAACAACTATTCTCAACATTCAGTCTGAGGGTGATGAAAAAGTCAGGGAAAAATGTAGACACTAATTGAACTGCCCAACACTACCATGCTTCCTTGGACATGAAAACCCAAATTCTGTTCATCTAGAGATATTTTATTTCAAAACATCAGTAGAACTGAGAGTCTTCCCTCCACCCCCCCAAGAAAACAGCATTATTACAAATGTTTCACTTCCATAAGTGGTTGATAGGAGGGGAAAAATAGAACAATCTGACTGCAGTGCATTTAGCCATGAGCAGCTAGAGGAACTAATGAACAACATCATTATTTTACTGAAGGGGATGAAGTAGGTGCTTTAGATAAATGGCAGCAACTTAAAATGTGTTTCAGAAAATAAATTCACTTTCTCTCCATTTACCTGCTAGCGTGACAAATTAAGAAAGAAGAGTATAAAAACAGAGCAGGAGGGAAAGCAGTGCAAAAGCTAACTGAGGTGATGCAATGGGCCCTCATCCAAACAAGTGCATGAACAGAGATTCTTGGAAGTCCTCCTAGTCAAACACAAACCCAGAACACTGCACATGCCAGACTCCTCTGGAAATCCATGTGCAGAAGATCCACCTTTGGATCTTTAAAATCACGTGCCTTACCAAGCACTGGGAGCTTGGCCATTTGGGAACTGACACAATGTCTGCTCATTTCAGAGCCCTTTAAGTCCACCAGGTACTGAAGGGCTGAGTTCTGCTGGGCAAGGGCAGCTCTTCACCCACTGCCACAAACACCAGCAAATCAAATCCTGCTGAAAGGAGACAAGGGGAGAGTGACTTTTTCACAGAGAAGTTCATCCTCTATATGTCCATGTGCTTCTTGTTCTAGTCATCTCGCCAACAGCAAAGAAAAGTTTTAATGAATACTTTTTAACGGATGGGTACTATATAGGACATGTATACAGTAATATATTTGTATATTATGCTTTGTACAATACCCTGCAGTATACAAAGCCTTTTATATCTCATCTCAACACCAAAACAGTCCAATCAACTATTTTTGTGTGGCCAAGAACCAGCGTGTTCTTGAAGAACCAACTTGTTTTGTCCCCGTTAAACCCTGCTGCTTTTGTTAATCCCTGTTTTTTGGTCAGTTTGGGTAAACAACTGCCGACGGTACCTTTGAAAACGGGTATTTTTATGCAGTTTTCCCAATGCTCTTTAATGGCTAAGTACTTGAGATCTACTGAAGTCTTGACTCATCCACCTGTGCTGAGACCACAAACACACTGCAAACAGGAGTTCGGGGACCATCCTCTCCCCGGCATCACCGCCGAACCACAGCGGGCAGGAACCACCAGGCCGGCTCTCTCTGGGCAGGCCTGGACTAGCCGAACACCTGGAAAAGTCACCTGTACGCTGGGAAATGGGGAAATAAACCTTGCAGCACCTGCTCCGGGTGACCCTGTGCGCAGGGCTCGGGCTGTCCGCCTCCCTCAGGCGCTGCCGGGAGCGCGGCCATGAGGGGCCCGGGCGCACCGGGGCACGGCCGCGGGCGACGGGGCAGAGGTTCCCCGGAAAGCCCCGAGTGTTTCGCGGCGTCTCGGCCGCCCGTGGCCACCCAGAGCCGCCTCTTCCCTCTTACCGGGAGCTCTTCCTCCTCCCTCGGCCGCCATCACTTCCTGCGGGGCGGCGCGGGCAGCCCTGAGGGCGGGCGGGCCGGGATGGCGGCTGAGGGGGCAGAGGACGGCGGAAGGCGGGGAGGAGAGGGGCCGTGCCGGGCTCGGGATGGCGGCTGAGGGGGCAGAGGATAGAAGAAGGCGGGGAGCAGCGGGGACCGTGCCCAGAGAGGCGAGGAAAGCCTGGCTGCGGGCTCGGGGAATGCCCACAGGCTCAGGGAATGCCCTCGGCCCCCGCCACCGAGGTACGGCCTTGGGAGAGGGCCGGCCCACGCTGCGTCTGAACTCACAAAACTCCCAACAAAAATCCCAGATCGTTTATTTAAAAGGCGCAGAACGACAAACCATATACCTAGCGCCGGTTTGTGTTAACGCGGGGGCCATGAGGCAGAAGGCTTATGAGGGGAAAATAAATGCAAAAGTAACATTTTTATAGCGTTCTGCAGTGCCCACTGTTAATCCGAAAGAGGCTTTTGGAAAACCTGGGCAGCTGCCTGCCGTTCATTACCACAAACCATAAAACTGACGTACAGGGACTAAAACCAATGCACAGTTGTCAAAATTAAAAGTAGAATTCAGGAGGTGACTCAGGGCAGTCTTCATACCCCCATAGTACTCACTCAAATATATTTAAAATAGCAGATGCAAGTATCAAAGTAATGGAGGTCTAAAGTACATGGAAATAACAGTGTGTTCGCCTAGAAATAAACTCACCTTTGCACTTTGAGCATCCAGGTACGCTGCTGTGACCTGGAGACCCAACTCCATAGGGACCCCATTGCCTGTCAGCGCAGCAACCAAAACTCAAAAAAAAAAAAAACAAAAACACCTCAAAACCATTGCTCCTCCTTTCAAATGCTTGAAAACACACAGTAAAATAGTTCTGGTTTTGTTTGGGTTTTTTGTTTTTGTTTTTGTTTTTTCTTTTTACAGGACAAAGCCATTTCAGCCCATACACTGATGCTCCGAAAAGCAGATGTCACATCACCACACCTTAGCAACCCTCAGTGGATTTCAGCACATGCTCATGGTCCCTTGAAGCTTTGTACATTCCAGCTCTCCCTGAGTCACCCACAGGTTTGGCCCTGCTGTGGTCCAAGGTCTAGTTTGATGCAGCAGGAAGGACAGGAAGCTGAAACCACGCAAGTGCTGTTGGTGGGATGACAATGGTTAGCTGATAAAAGATTCAAGAGAAAAGATACAGAAGAAGAAAAAAAAAAAACAACCAAAACCATCAAGCAGAAAACGTGATGACAACTCTAGTGCTGAGGATCAGCCCATACCATTAAATGTCAGAGACCAACTTTGCCCAGCCTGTTAGAAACTTCCTGGCCAGCGAAAACTCATCCATTCTCTTACCAGCAGTGGTAAGTATGTTACTGTTCAGCCCAGCAATCTGTTAGTTCTAGCTATTTTGCATATTAGCTGATAAATAGTTAATTAAATTGTGTGTATCCTGCTTGCAGAGTCTCTTTGTGCTGGTAAATGACACCTGAAAAAAACAATTTGTTGATTGGGGGTTGCATGTGCCCTGCTAAGTCTTTTCTCCTCATTATAAAGAAAAAAATTAAATTAAAAAACCTGTCCATACACAGCCATTAGTTTTGATAATACTGGAAGAAGGCCAGAACTGATATTTTAACAGCCACCTAGCAGCTTAGCTACATTCAACTCATACTCAGTTGCAATTTTTTTTTCTGTCAGTGCTGAGCAATAGGTCTGTACCAATGATTCAATTGTCAAAGAAGCAAAATAAATAATCAAACAACATAAAATACGTGACAATTTCTATCCAAAACCAGACATTGGCACAGCTTGCCCAGAGAATCTGGCTGCCCCATCCCTGAACTGTTCAGGGCCAGGTTGGATGGGGCTTGGAGCAACCTGGGATAGTGGAAGGTCTCTGCAAAAAAAAAAAAAACCATGAGTGAAACAGCCATTATATTTTCCTATTTACCATTTCTATGGATTTTGAAGTAGAAGAGGCCTCATTCCACAGGGAACAAGTGAGCTTTACACTGAAATGTTTGTATCCTCCCTTTTTGTGACATCGCTTTCTATCTACATAAAGACCAGCTTCAGTCTTTTCTGAGGACCATTTATTTTTAATAGAATGGAAAAGAAATATGGAGTGTTAGATCCTGAAATTTCTATTTTAAGTCCCATTATAGTTTAGTGTTAAATAGCATAACAGCTTGATTTCTCCCCCTTCTCATTAAGTTGAGCAGCTGAGATAAAAACTGGAATATATTAAACACTTCCACTTCGCCATTTAAAACACTGGTCACTGCCTGCCAATAACAAGAAATAAAAGAAATATATATAAGTAATAATAAAAGAGATAAAAATTAAAGAGCTGTTTCTAAATGAAGGGCCATATTCTGTTCTTCTTGCCATCTACCAAAAAGCTACTCAAGCAGTGTGCTGCCAGCTCTGTGGTGTGGTCAGAATGCATTTGCAGGAAATACATTTTTCTCTTACTCAGCAGTTCAAACAATTTTCGAAAGTCTCAGACAACTGTGCAGAAAAATATTCAAGGTGATAACCAGGATTTTCATAGTTGAGTTGCTTCCATTTCTTCCCTGCCTCAAGAAGAGTGCCGTACCAATCACACCCGTGTGCAGCAAGAAGAAAAACAACCAGTGTTTAGCTGAGTCAGCTGTGTCTGTGACTTGCCCTCAAATAGCAAGGGCTTGGATTCTTAATTATAGATGGGGAGATTAATTTGCACAGACCTCAAATATCCAGTGACCCTCAAATCCATTGTTTTGGGCCCAGATACACATGGGAGTGCTAATATTAAAGTTACAATCATACTTTAACAAAAACTTCAAGAGTGGCTTCAACTTCCACTGAAGAAATGTTAGAGGAAAGAAAAGGCTTCATTTCTGAATAATTTCTGAGTAAGGCCTAATTCAAATTTTTCAATTCTTGTTTTTACTGCGTAGCACAACTGCAATAAATGCATTATTCCTCCAAGTATACTACCATGCACACAAAGCTTGGGAACATGAGCAAACAATTAAATCAGTGCAAAAATTAATTTCAGTGGTCTCTGTCAAATTCCTGTCAAATTATTTAAACCACTAGCATTCCTCCCACACTTGCACAAGCATTTACCAACACTGGAAAGGTGTCAGAATCTTTACTTCTAATTCAGCAAACATTTGCTTATGAAAAGGGAACTAACTTAACTACTGAAGACAATACTTCTTCCCCCCTCCTCCAAAATTCTATCAGCTGCTTCATAAAGGCTTAGTGAATTAATCTTTGCTGCTCTGTATTTGTTTCTACTCCCTTTTGCCAGCTGTAAAAACTTTTAAAACTAGTACTACATTCCTAACAGATCATATCAGTTGTTTCAGAGTGCATGGAACTAATAGACTTACATCTCCCCTCTGGAAGAATATCTAATGAAATACCTAATATTTCACAGCATTCAAGCAATACCCTTCACATAGATATATATGTATAAAGCAGCTTGTCCCAAAGAAAATAGAAAGTGTCACTCTGGAAATTAATTAAGCAACTATAGACCTTAAATCTTGCCTTATTCCTTACAAATTCTTTGTTCATTAGACGATTATACTTAGATTTTTTTTTCCAAAAAAAAAAAACCCCAAAGAACAGCACAAATCAAAAATAACTATGAGAAGACTGGTATGTCATTGCCCTGTTCAGAATCATAGGAAATGTTTTAATGACTGGTCAAGCAGAAGAATTAATGGATAAAAATCTGGATTGACATAGAAGTATGAAAGACTGTAGGATTTTAAAAGTAATTCAGTACTGCCAGTGGCAGATTACACCTTACTTAAAGCTGCAGAAAGCTCTGTTTCCTGTATAGGAAGCTCCTTCAGCCCCAGCAGCCAGCAAAAGTTAATTCTGCAAGTTGTGTTAGGGGAAGAAATGGATGCTGGAATCAGAGTCTTTTAAATAAGGAGAATCCACCTTTTTTTTTTTTTTTTTTTGTGTCTCAGCACAGGACAATTTAAATGACAGACACAGGTCATAGCTCCAAACCTCATTCAGCCACCACCCAACCCAAGGGATTTCTTCAGAGATTTTTCTTTTTTTTCCCTAAGGTCTCACAATTACCAGCTCTCTTGAGATAATATAGTGGCTTTCTATTCTTAGCTTATTTCTCCCCTCCCTCTCTCTCTCTCTCTCTCTCTCTCACACACACACACTTCCTACTCAAAACAAGACCCAGTGAAACCCTCTGCCCACATAGTTATAATTCCCAAGAGAACTTGCATATGCTTTTGTTTTGGGCAGTGACAATGTGCATATGTTTTGATTTCAGGCCCCCCCCATTGGCTCTCGGGCTCCACTTTAATGAAGACAGACCAGCTATTAAACTCACCAGTTTCAGCAAGCTATAACCCAGCTTCTAGAGTTCCTCTGACCTTGCAAGTTGGAGTGAGATTTTCTAACATGTTGCCTGTTAAAGGATATTACCAAAGTAAATGTTTTGGGTTAGCAAATACACACATTTTCCTGTTGGTGTTTGGTTTGAAAAGTGTACAGTGCTTGGACTCTTTCGTAACAAGGCTGAGATAAAGATCAAGGGTAGCAAGTCAGAAAAGTGCTGTGAAGAGGAACAGCAGTGTTACCCCTGAGCTTAAGTTAGTAAGAAAAAGGTTAGTAAGAAAAAGCCCAAGAACAGTGGAATTAGACAGATAAGTTTTTGTAGTTGTCATTCCTCACCATTAAAGTGAATTACAACTGCTAAAAACAGAATACCCATGGAGATATAACAAAACTGATTCAATTAATTTTCTGTTTACTTGCACATAAACAAGTGATGAAAAATATTGCTGGATATTTTCCAAGAAATTTCTTTAAGCTTTTCCTCTTCTTCCTAAATACTCTGTGCCTGGGAAAGGAATGAGTTTGGGGCAGTCCCAGCCAGCCAGTCTTCTATCTTCAGTAGAGACGTAATCATTTTTGCTTTAAAAGATATATGAGTCACAAATCACCCCTGTCATGTGAAGCCAGACTCATCACAGTTGGAAAACAAAGGTGCCCCAAATGAAGTTTGCCACAGATACCTGAATTATAATACTGTTTGGAACTGAAAGACAACAAAATTCCACCTTCTGGAGCATGGATTTCGTGGATTCAAATTCCAACACTGTGGTGGTGACTGGTAAGATTTTTATTTTATTCTTTGAGCCAGAGATGGTATGCACACATGCTTGATCTTTGTCATAAACAGTTTCCTGGAGGGAAAAAGAGTAGCAAATGGTCATAGTAACATTTCCAAATGGAAAATAACTTGCTATGCCTTCCTAAGAAAAATCAGATGCATGTCAGAGGAAACAGACTGCAGTCTGCCCTCTTTACTGCCATCCAGTTTGGTTTGTTGTTCATTCTCTCCATGTTTTAATCTTTGTTGACATTCTCTCTGATCCAAACCACATAGCTCAAGGCAGTGCAGGCTACTATTAGATAAAGCTTACCCAAAAGACGCTCTGAAGCAAGAAAACCAGGTTGCATCACAATGTCATACAGTCAGTGTCCAGAATTAGAGCAGCACATGGCAGCTTTCAGGGGCTCAGTTTCATGGCAAGGTAAGGGAGTTTTAAAGAGGAGATGCTGCCTCATCACTACTAAACTAAACCATTCCATTTAAATACACCAAAGGAACATGCCTGAACATGCAGCACAAGGGACCAAATTTGGAGTTTCTCGTGCTGGCTCCAAGTACTGCAGCATCAGAGAGGCAGAAGCACCAGCTCAGAGAGTGCTGAGCTTTAAAAGGTTAAAGCTCCTAAGGAATGCTGCTGCTCGCTGTTCCTCTTGTTGCCACTGGCTCATCTAAGGGCAATCATTACACATATCTTGACATGTGAGTTGCTGGATAATTTTCCACTGCAGGTCATCTGAGGACATAGGAATGAGGGTGAAGCTACATCAAAGAGATTTGCATCTTGCTGTTTTCAATTAAACACTTTTTTTTTTTTTTTTTTTTTTAATAGCTGCAAGATGGGCAGAACTAGTCTGGCTTGCTCCAGACTTTAACTGCAGATGAGCTGGATGGGAGTGCAGGAAAGGACAAGAGGTATTTGCTAACCTCCTAAAAGGCTGACAGTCTGGTTCTCTCTTATGATATTATTGGCACATACCCTTGTTGGGAGCACTTCTTAGCACCCTGTTAGTTTTTTCCTCTCTTTAGATCACCATTTATGTCCAGAAATCTCCTTGGTCAAAACGCTTCAGACTAGTTAAGACATCTTTAATCTACTACAGAGATTATCACAGCATGTCTCTGTCACATTTTCACCTGCTCAGAATATAAACCTGATGACAGGGAGCCCAGTTTATTATGGAGCCCAGTAACATTCAGCCAGTTACTCTCCACATTGCTGCAGGTATTGCAGTAAAACTCGTACATTCAGTCATTTTTCATAGCAATCTTACCCTAAGCAGTAGTTTCTTAGGGCCACCACTGATACAAGTGTTCCATTGTGAGCTACTTTAGTATAATAATAATAATAACTTTATTATAATCCTGCAGTTCTGCACACACAGGTACAGAAGTCTGTACAACTACAGCTCCAAAACGGAGCAGGTGGCACCTGAATTTTGCTCTCAAAGCAGAGTGGGACTAATGGGGTTTTATGTTTCCTGGAAATGTGAAATGAGCACGTTGTTCCCTCCCCACAGGAGAAACTCAAACCTGGAGAAAATACTGTCAAAAATATAAGCTTTTCATAACATTAAAGAGAAAAGATGGAGCAGTCATGAAATAAATATTAACAAATTAAAAAATGCTTAAAGTCTTGCACTAATTAAGCTGTCACAAGTCTGCATTTAGGCTTAATTGCCTCCACATACAAGTAGCTTTCACTGTGCAAAATGGCAATCATCTGCTGTCAAGTATTTACTTGTCCATTTAAGGATTTTAAATATTTAAGAGTTATAGCATTAAAACCATTTCACAAACTCATTTTCCTGACAGCCAGGATCTAGGACTTGGCAATACTCTGGGTTGAGAACATTAATTGAGATTAAGATAGTGCAAGTTTTCCATCAAACTTTTTAATGACAAAATGCCCATCTGGTCAAAATTAGGTCTTTTCCCTTCTTATTTAAAAAAAAAAAATCCTTTCACAAAAAAAGATGCATAAAATTGAATGTAATACTTTGGAGTCAAAGTGTTCTTTCTTTTCCTGAGGAAAAAGTTGAAATAAGACATTTTTCCCAGCATGACAAAAAAAAAAGCACATTTTCCTAGATAGAAAACTGTAAGTTTTCATTACTTGCAATTAAAATAAATCAGAAATTAAATAAATTTTACTCTTTCAAACATTTTCATTAAATATGCATATCTTCATCTTCATGAGCTTTAACAATAGGAATGATACATTAACTGTGACCCTGGAGTATTTAATACCATAACTTTTAGTAGTGATATTTCTATGGATGATGAGCCTTCCCCAAAATCATAATTTACATGATCTGTCCTATTGGTTCCACTACATTTAACCAGCTCTCTGATAAGAAAGCCTTGACATGAATGAAGATGGCAGGATTAGTTCTTCTATCAGTGAATACACAAATTGAAAATACTATTCCCTTGAGTGTTATAAAAGCTAAATCCTATCAAAAAAAACCTCAACCTCCATAACCAAATATAGGAAGATAAAGATCAAATATGTGTGCACACATGTCAGCACCTAATCTGCAATTGCAGAATAAGCACAGGTTAAAAACATCTTTCTTTCTTTTCAGGTTTTCGTCCCTTCAGACAATACCTGGTTAATTCTAGCTGGGAAGCAGTGAAGGTAGGCATAAAAAGAAAATAAAAAAAGGAGGAAGGCATTTTATTTTTTTAGACATCCCAACACAAACTGGTTTTAGGCTTTCCATTCTCTTTTCATGACTCATTAAACAGAATTGTGCCTCATGGAGCAGACACCCAACATGGAACAAAGGGGATAATGAAGAAATGAAATGTTATTTTACTTGCATTATTTTTTGGTGTTATTTAAGCACTTCAAAAAAATTTATTTTTACCCAGGGTGCCTTCAGTACAACTCTTGCTTTTGCCACAGGTTATGTCTGTCTTCAGCAAACTGATCATGTCTCCTACCACAGTTCATTTTATCCTGTCTGTGTGACACAAGTGCAGCCTATTGAGTTCTCACTGCCTGCTTCAGGCACACAGAACCTAAACTCTGCCAGTTCTAAGTGTGAGTTCACATTTCAGCTTTGGCTTCCACTTTCAAATGACAGTGAAGTCTACAGTTAAATTGAAAACAAGGTCATTCAGAGGGGGTTTTTTCCCTCCATGCACCTTGACTGGCACTAATAAGCCTCTGATGCAGTCTTGAGAATTCCTGCTTGTTTCCTAAATCTGTGTATTAGAACAAATTTAGCTGGGGGATACAAAGATATGGTTTGGATACCTGGCTTTCAGCATCAACTGATTCATTCTCCCTGTCACAGACAACAGCCTTTCCTGGAGTTCAGTTACTCTCATAAGGTACCTATGAACAGAGTTATTGTGAGAGGGTCTTTCACATGAGATTTTAGTGATCCCAAGGTAGAAAGAAGGTTACACAATGACCTCTGAAACTAGTGGGGGAACAGTTAAAGTAGTAAAATTAAATTGGAGCCCTGGTCCAAACTGTGCAAGAAATGACAGATAATACTGGTAAAATGGAAAGCAGGACACGTAAAACAAACCAAGGAGACTGTGTTCTATTATGAAGGCTGAAACAAGTCCATACATTTTTTAATTCTTTTGGACATTGAAATGAGAAAGTCAGCTATAGGAAAGTATTAGTAATGACAGAAAGGTGATGGCTCTACAGGACTATAACCATAATACAAATTTTGGTGACAGCTACTGAATATCTGTTTTGAAAATGAAGTGAACTCAAGCCAAGATGATTGAAAAACAAGGAGCCAGTATGTTTTTCCAAAGACCAAAGCTATAGCAGTTCCACCAAAATATACATCTTTTCTATTCTAGCTTTGTTGGGCAAAGAATGCTGAGTGCAGCTTGGTGTTTGGTAGAATAAATCTATTGTCCCCTCCAAGTCACGAGGGATGTTATCCCTGTAGGCTAACAAGAAACAAAAATACTTCTGTGATACCTTTCCACACCCCAGTCATGACCCAAGGAGACCCATAAATGATCTTAACTCCAACTTGACATGTGCCCTAAACCACAAATATTTGTCACTTGACAGTGTTCTTGCTCATTATTTCCTGATTCCTATTGGTTCTAATTTTGGGTGCAAGATCATCCTCTTCTGGCTGAAAATAGAGCATGTTCTTTATCTGCAAGCAAAACAGCCTCGAGCGAGAACGCACCGATGGGATGAGTTTTCTGTAACAATGCCATGAGCTGGCTACGCCAGGGAGTTACATAACAAGGGCCACAGCATTCCATAACAAAACAGATGTCAGTCCTTGTTCATGGAGGAGAACAAATCCATTCCCCTCTGATGTGGCACTTTCTGTGTGGAATTAATTTGTATTCAGACTGAGGATGCTGCTTTGGTTCCCTACTACCTGGCAAAGGTGGTTAATTCAGGCAATTCAGAGAAACTTGCTGCAAATCTGGAAGTACTTTGAATTTCAATAGGCTTCTCCACACTAAATAGCAATCTCACAGTATTGTTCCATTGGCCTCATTCATAGGAGTAGCCCTTGGATCTTCAGAAATCTTATGCACATATATTAAAGATAGAAAAATTTAGTATTTACATCTGGAAGCAATCCTCTCTTGGCTTGGGGTACCTGCATGGATCACTGGAGTGACATAAAACCTTCCTGCCAAGTCTCTTTGCTACGAACCATGCAAGTGTGCACTCAAATTCATCCTCAGGAACATGCTGAGCAGCCAGAACAGACCTACTAAATATGACTGGTCAGGCTTTATGCCTTTGTAGCATTACCCAGAAGTATCCTAATTATTACCCCAAAATGAAGTAGGTGCTTATCAAAAGCCTGGATACCATGGCACCCTCAGTGATGATGTAATGCTGATACACGCAGTCTTAAAGTTCACATCTCAGAAGGCTCCTTATACCAAAAGCATCTGAAATCCTGTAAAAATACATTTAACAGTTCCAGTGTCCTAATTCCAAAGCATATCCTCACTCTCCATGCTTTTAAAATGGATCCTTCGCCAAAGAACCATGGCTGCCCTTCTGTGAGCAATACTCTTACTCACAACTGCTTCCTTAAGCTTCTCCAGAAGATGCTGCTGATGGGATCAGCTGTGCCCCTGAACCTCTCTTCTTGCTGTAGGGAGGATCAGAGATTGATCCAATGAGCACACAGCCCATTCCAATAGCTGCATCCCTTCTATGTCCTCATTGGGCATGAAGAAAAATATTATTTCTCTAACAAATTCACCGTTTACTACTACTGCCTTTTTGGTGAATAAGCCAATTTCCCTTGAAGTCCTCAGGAATCCAATGCTAAATGTGAGTAAAACTCTACAAATCACTATATCTACTGGTTTAAAAAGAGTATTTGTCCTGAATTTCCTCTTTTAGAATATGAAGATAGAATTTTCCAAGAACGTGAGGAATACCCCATTGTTTTTGCATGGGCCAAGTTGTTATCACAGCCCAAGACTCTCACTCCAAGCATTCATCAGCATTGCATTCTTCATCCATGGAGTTTTTGTTCCTCAGCAGGTACCCCTCAAGTGTTCAGGGAAAAGGCAATCAAATGGGCCCAAAAGCACAGACAAATCAGTCAATTCAAGGTCACGGAGAAAACCTTCAGAGCTCTTACAGACACCATCACCTGGCCCAGCATGGTTGTCTAGCACTGGAAAGACAGCTTCTCTTTTAGAAACCTGTCTCACTATGTTTTTCATGGTTCTCCTAACTTCATTCACCTGAAATACCCTTGTAAAATATGCACGAAAGCTCTGCCAGCAACACTTTTAACTCTGGAAGTGCAGGGCATTCTCACTAAAGGAAAACACCACCAGGTATTTGCTCTGCACTTGCTGATAGATCACACTGACTTACCACGATGTGTTAGTGCTACAGCACCACATGGGACCTTCAGAATCCCAGATCCCCTGATTTATTTATTCCATATTACAGACTGATGGTCCCACCTAATAACCCTTGATCCAACCCTGTTGCTGTGTCTCCTCCAGAAAGTCCTGTCTGCAGCTCGGCACCCAAATAACCTATCAGGGCACTCCACCATCAAGGTCAAAGTCCCCAGTTAATAGGGCACAAATGTAAGTTGAGTGACAACATTCATAGTAATTAAACTGTTAGTGCAAAGAACAGGTCACATTTCCAACTGCTTCTGGGAACTATGTCTGCTATCAGGAGATGAGGATCAGATCTCCCAGTGCAGTTTTTCATCCTGCCACTGACCATGTGGTCTTTGGAAATCTGTCATTTAATCTGTCTCTCTCCCTCTCTGCTTTAGTTTCATCGTCTGTGAAACTAAGACATTGCTATTTAGTGCCTTCATTTCTTACATCCCTGAAGTTTTAAGAAGGTTATCTACAGGATTACAAAAAAGCCCAACAACTCAAAACAACCAAAAACCCAAACCAAACACATAAACAAAAGCCCACTATCCAGCCACACAAAACACCTTCGTTTGCAATGTACTTGCAGTCTGGCTGGGGCAAGTGAAACTTTCTGGTTTCCTTTCTGCACCAACACAAGCAGTTCACAAGATTAACACACGCAACCACCTTCCCAGCAACCCAAATCACTGAGAACTCAGGCAAAATCAGTGATGTTTTCCAGAATTTTCTAGAAGTTCAAGCTATTTCAAACACACAGTGCTTCCAGCATCGGCCTGAGCACAGCGCTGTGCAAATCACTTCTCTTTGGACCAGAACACCAGTGGACCAGGACTACAACCACAACTCACAACAGCTCAAGGTCAGCAGCTGATAATGCTCGATTTCTTCTCCCTTCTAGAAGAACTTCCCAAAAAAGAATCTTCATGTTTTCTTTCCAACCACTTTTCCCACAAAACAGTCTTCCAAAACTTTTCTCCTCCTTTAAAATTTCCTTTCCTGTTTCAACTACAAAAGACAGACACTTGTTTATGGAATTCACTCACCAGTGTGAGCTCTAATTTCCAGTTGCAGTTACCCTCCTCTAATCATCTTCAGTCTCCTACCTTAAATGCAAAATTGGTTCTGGTTAAGGCTGAGACAAAGAACAACCTTTTTTTATTATTACTTTGCTCCATGTTTATACAACATCTGGTCTAATGGGTATAAGTCCATGACTGGGATTGTTAGACAACACAGTAATACACATTATCGACAACACACTGAAATTGCTTAGGACAGAGAGAACCATCTTCTTTTGACACAAATCCTCACCCATTTGCCATTGGCCAGCTTCAGTTTGGTCCTGCACAAAAGTACTTCTGTGTTTCTGCCAGGACAACTGGTGACAACAGAATGTCTCAACCCAGACAGCATGAGAGGAGAACAGCATTACAGCTGGCTTTGGGTATCCACGTTCTGCACCAAAGTTAGGGGTAGTCGAGTCCTCTAAGCCTTAAGAGTTTAAAAGAAAGAATCTCATTAAATTTAAAAATTAAAAATGCTTTGGAAAAGAAAATGCTAATTGTGAACTAGCTGGGGCTTTCTTGTGTGGAGGCTCAGGCACAGTACAGCATTCTTCAGCAAGATGATGCAATGGGCTCTCAAAGACTGTCAGTGCCCACAGGAAAAAAAGGCTGGCACTGTTCCCCAAATGTGTTTACTTCCCTGCAGGCATTGTTTCCTTGCTTGTGTCAAATAGTTTATTGAGCACAGCTAATCAATGCTTCCGCTGACAAGAAAATTGGAACAGTTTATATAGGAAGTGAGTATTGAAGGGCAAATTTCCCAGAACTGTGGGCATGGTGTTTCTCACTCATCCTGAGTAAGAAACAAAAACCTGAGAAGACAATGACACTGAATACAGTTACAGGTCTCTTGGGCTAATGACACCTCCACTTTTGCCTGTGCCCCCTTAAAAACTTAACCTGTGCCATCCTTTGGTGGTGGTTTACTCAAACAGAACAGGGATTTTCAACCACCATTCTACTTTTCTGGGCAAAGCTTTCCACCTCAGATGAATTCCTCCTGTATCCTGCCACTGCAGCTGCTTACCTTCTGCTGAGGCCTATGCCCTGTCGTTACCCCCTGCTCCACTGGCAAAAAAATTTCAAGTCACTTCCATGTGACATTTATTCTCCAGACCATCTTCCAATCATCTGGCCAACTGGCTGCTTTGAAAGGTGCCTTAGTTCCATTCACCTCAATTCTGGGCATAACTTTTCTTTGGTCCTGTGTGGAAATTAAATTGTACATAATTGACAGAGAAGTAACATCTCCGTCATGTTTCCTTTTACCAGAGAAACATTTTAGACCAAAAAGTAAATTAAACTCATTCTAAATGTAACTTCCTCATGTTGATAGTGACCTTCTTCACTGCTTACCTGAATCTGGTCAAGCCAGCAGATCTCATGCCCCTGGAGTGAAAAAGTTATGCTTAATGTGAATTTTCCTTGGTTTTGTCTCTTGGCAGTGCAGTTTTTCTACTAGGTCTTTCAGAGCAACAGCCCTTACCTACAGCAAAGCCTATTTAGATGCTTTCAGGGGTAGAGCTTTTCTGAGAGGTACTGTCTCATGGTTCCCCAGGGACCAGTCCCAAAGCAATAACCTCCTCCCACCCACTGGAGACTGAGCATCTCTTTGGAAAACACAGCAATGGCTCCACACAGACAGACGTGACATTAGCAAACTGTTTAGTACATTTTAGTCTCTTCCAGCTAAAAGAGAGGGAGCAACCACAAAACAAATCTCATTGCAATGTTCAGGAACCACGGGCTAAGGTGTTTCCTCAGTTGAATCAGCCCAGTTTCTTTATCACAGTCAAATCCAGTGCTCCTTCAAGTCCTCGGTGCCTTTTTTGTAAACACAGGAGCTGTCCAAGAGAGGCCTTGGTGAAAACATCAATCTCCGGGTCATGCAGCTGCCAGTGGTTTACCAAAAAGCAAAAGAGCAAGTCTGCAAGATATGGACAACTCTTCAGCCACTGGTGGGTAATGATGAAGTTACACAATTTCCTCCCGTTCCCTGAAAACAATGAAAAAATCTCCAAAAGAGTTATTGCAAAACATCAAACAACTCTGTAAAGTGACTAATGAAACTGTGATCAAGGTTCCAAGCTGAAATTCGGAGCATACACTAATTAGCATGCTGGTTTAACCCTGTGCCAGTTAAACAGCATAACTGATGCTGAACAAAGGAAAGGGAAATATCTACCATAAGCTGCAAAAAAGGTACTGCAGCTCTGCAGTCCCGACTAGACACAACAAAAACTACAGCCTAATTTGCTTCTCATTTATAATCCCTTATCAAAGTTTTCTTTAGACATGAGCGAGACTCCCCACCTTGAAGCCAGTAATTCACATAATGCTTGGCACTTTCACATCACATGTTTTCAAAAAACAGGTCTCATTTTTAATTTCCTGTTATTCACTCTGGTGGGAAAAACCAGCTTACAGTTCACGTTGGGCTGGCTCCATCCGCCACGGCGCTCATCATCCTGGAGCAGTGTGGGAAGAACAAAGGCTACCAGGAGAGGGATGCTTGTGGTTTTCACCCAGAAGGTGCCTGCTGTGTGCTAGATGGCCCAGAAAAGATTGAATCTACAATTAATATGAAGACTCTCTGGAAAAACATCTCAGTGGAAGGGGTTGATATCATCCTTTCCAGGGATGCGGGAAGGTAAATGCCGCCTATCAGGGGCTCACAGAAACAACTCAGCCAGCTCATTTAACCTTGGGGAAGCTTTGCCATGACATCCTCTCCAACATAAATCACTCTGAAGCAAAGTCTTCAGAGGGGCACAAGTATGAAACTGGGATGAATTTAAATTTTATGTAAAGCAGCCTTCATGAAAAAATACAGCCAGTAGATATTTTTCCATAGATTTGTAAATTCCAAAAGAAACAAGTTCCAACATAGCACACCCTGTGATGAGCAACTCCAGTAAACCTCAGCTATTAAGAGAGTCTGAAAGCAATACTGACTAGTAGCAGATTTTAATCTGTTTTTCTCAACTGGGAGGGATACAAAATGTAAATAGATACACTGGAGAACAGCAATTACAGGTACTGTTAGAACCAGGCCTGTGATCTCATGTGTTCCAGTAGCATTGACGCAATTTTCTACTCTGCTAGTCTTCACTGGAAAGGAGACCAAAACAGTAGATTTTATTTTAAATAAGAATCAGCTAATATTGGCTGTTAAATTCAAGATTTGTACCTGAATTTTAAAAGGTGGAATGATAAGAAAAATCCCTTCAGACAGGGAGATATTATGACTTAGACAAAAACTGTGTTACATGGCTGTAATTTCCAGCACCCCACATGAATGCCTGTCTTGTGATTTTTTATTTTTTTATTTAAAGTTCTTTGTGGGTGGGTGTCTGAGAAACCAAACCATCAGATAAGCAACATTTGTTTCTCAAACTCGGTTTATTTCAGCATTTCCTTTATTCACTAAGCAAATATGTTCTTAATAATTTCATAAACCAGATCTGGTTTGGCTACTTAGAATATTTAAATTTAATCAAGGTTTACTGAGCCTCAATTCAGGTTTTTGGTTTTGTTTTGTTCTTAATATTGCAGGTACATCTGTGATTACACCTACTACACTTCTCTGTATTATGGCAATGGAAGAGCTGCTTTCATCCACGTCCCTCCATTATCTGAGTCAGTAACAGCAGAATTTCTAGGAAAAGCATTACAAACCATTATCTTAACAATGTTAGAACAGTGTGGGGAACAAAGAGAGATGGATCATAGAAGGGAAAAATGATGATTTCTAAGAATGTAATTCCTTACCTCTTAAATGAAGCAGATCTAAAGATTATTTAAAACCCACACACAAAGGATTTTATAGCCTATGTTATTTTCAGTGAAATTTCCTTGCAAAACCCAACCAATCATTTGCATCTCTTAGAAAAGGCTGGAGGGGAAAAGAACCCCAAATGATCTGTGGCTCATATTGCTAACAATAAAGTTTTTCAGGTTTCAGAAAGTGTGAAACTGGATTGAAAACATTTTACATGCTTAATCCTGGTTCTGTTGGTTAGAAAGACACCAATAAAGATGTGCTGACCCCAGATGGATGCTCACAGCTGTAAGGACTCAGCACAGGGTGGATGTAACAGAGATTCCACTCAGCACCTGCCTGAGTCCAGAGTTCAGCCCACAAAAAACGTGGGTATGGGAGAAACCAAAACACACTTGGGGATTCTGGTATGTGAAGTTCTGCAATTCTCTCTTACCTACCTGCTGCAGATGCTGCTTTCCACATCAGCAACGGGCACTGACCCAGAGTGACTGATTCAGAGTACAGAGAAAACAAAACCAACAGGATCTATAATGCTCTTGGTAACTTGAGTTTCAACCCAAAACCGCCACTTTTCCCAAATTCTCACTGCCTGTCCCAAGGGAAAATCCCACAGTTCTCCCACAGAGCACAGCCCAAAGGCAAATCCAACAGCTAACCTGTCCCAAGAGAGGCAATCCTGAAGCACTGTGCTGTGGGGAGAGTTAGGGCATCTGAAGTTACCTAGAGAACAGGCACCAAGGAGATTACAAATTGTAAATCATGGGAACAGACTCCTCCACATCTCAAACAGCTCCATACAGAAGGGCTGGGTACCACAGAGGGTCACAGCACTGCCCTTCAGCACACAGGGAGTCCGTGCTCTCCACTGAAATCCTGCTGCCAGGACACAAGGACAAGATGTAATCAGTCAGTGGAACAGCACAGCAGCAGCTTAATCTGGACACCTGGGATTTCCTGAGGGAAACAAAAGCCTGTTCCTCAAGCACCATCAGTAAAAAGGACAAGAGACAAACAGAACAGCACAGGCAGCTGCTGGGGCTTTGGGCCACCACTGAGCCTTGTTTTAGCCAACATGTTGATGCCAAGAGTCTGAGGAACTGGAAACGCCAAGATAATGCTGGTTTTCCTGCCACTGGCTTTTCCAGTGTTACAGAAAGCTGAAAACCAGGGGCTGGCTGGCTGAATGCCTCACATGGAGATTGCTCTGCAGGTAAATGAATAACAATGCTCACCTTATTCACAGCAACCGCCTGGCGCAAAACCGCTCAAATTCAGCCACGAAGGATCCAAAAGCTCAGTGTCCCTGGATGAAAATGTTTTGATTTCAACCAAACAATGGCAGTACTGACTCCTATTCAGAGTAGCTCAATTAGAAGCAGCCAGAAAGGGCAGAGGAAAACCAGAGCAGCTTTACTCTGAGTTTTCTAACCTGTACTTGCTTTGAATAAAGAGCAACAAAATCAGAAACAAGCAAATGCATACAGAATTCTTTTATTTAACTTAAATCATGTAGTACTGAAACTACTAGAAAAAAGCAGAGTAAGAGAAACTAAAGGAGCCTTAGCTTCAGCCATTCAAAATAGACAAAGTTTCTTCTTTTCATAATGTAAAGAATCCCGAGTATATCGCAATAACAGGAATAAATTCTTACAACAGAATATACAAAAACATTTTGAAATTTTTTTTTATCTACTGATTCATTTTAATATAAACACAGGAATTTCTTTAGGAATAATTTATACACAGCAAGTCTTTTTATGTAATAAATTGGCCATGTTATTGTTTAATTTTCTCTTAAAAAAATTTAAACAAGAAAAACTGGAAAATGTATTTGCAACTGCATCCATTCCTTAGCACTTTCTAGTTTTTTTGTCCCAGAGGTAGACAAACTCTGGCCAATCCTTTCATCTCAAACCTCACTGGTTCAGAAAACAGAAGAAGAGAAAGGTGTCCCTGTCCACAGCAGAGAGGTTGGATCTTCAAGATTTTTAAATAACAATAAATAGGGACCCTGCCTTGCTCATTTCAACAAAACTTCCAATGGTGCTCGACAGCTTTAGAGCTTTACACAAGCAACGTAAAGTGATAAGAAATTTGCTAGGAGTTCTTCAATAGTAATTACCAAAACCACCTTCCCTCTTTCCCTTATGCAGCCACATCCTTCAAAGCCCACGAGGCCCCGGTGGTGCAGGTGCTGAGCAGCCCCAGGAGCCTGGGGAGCAGCAAACCCTGCTCTGTTTCCCTGACCAGTGAGGTTCCTGTCATCCATGAAGGTAACTGCCCTAGACAGCAAAGTGAAATGACCAGGTAAGATGATCCCACCCCAACCAGAGGGCTCTGGAAGACCAGGATACTGAAGATACAGAACATTTTCCCAACTCCTTTACTCACTTGCTGTATACTGGGTCACAAAGCTTGGGCGGGATGGGGGAGAGGGACAAGCCATGAATTGGACAAGTCAGCGATTCCTTTTTGGCATATTGTAAAGCTAACTAGTAACTGGTACCATGGAAAAACTGATCACAGACAGACACACCCACACACAGACACAGAAAAGTGCCCTTAAATTATATTTTAGGCATTTATAAACTACAAACATTTTATAAAATTATTCTATGTACTTACAAAACGCAATGAAACATTTAATTAGTTCTTGTAAACCAGATCTTCGTCAACTGACTACCCGTAATCTACTGGACTTAAAGCCCTATTGAAAATGCTAATTCATGGTTACTAATCAACAGAACGCATACCCAAAAAAATAGATATGAGCACACACACGCATATGCACACACACAAACTAGTGAAGTCCTACGGTACTTGCAAAACAGGCCGACTGTAGGGGAGATCGATCCGTACAGGCCGATGACCAACCACTGTCACGCTCCTGGTGAGGAATTTACTGCTCCAGCTGCAGAGTCCAGAGGTTCATTTACAAGTACCAACCATCAGAATTGTGACACCTGAGCGCTGATGCTGTCCCACAGATTAAGCTCAGGATACCACCTCAAACTTCTGCCAAGCCCTGTCTCTGTAACTCCCCACTGCTGCGTTGTTTTCAGGTGTGTCCCCACAAACTCCTCCATGCTGACTGACCCGGCTGCTCCATGTCAGAGGCTGTTCAGCACCTCTGAGCAAACCACTTCTGAACCGAGGTGTCCCTTGAAGCCCTCCTGTCTACTTGAGTTCTGTATCTTCAGCACCCCTGGCCACTTGTGTTGTTTCTACACATCATTCTTCAATCCTTGTCTGCACATCTACTCATGGGTTAAGTTGCAATATCTGGCATTATCACTGGTTAGTAAGGAGTGGACCCCTTGCACCTTCCTCCACTGTTGTTCAGCCCAGTGATTGAATACACGGTTGACAAACAAAATAAGAATAAACAGGAAACAAGTGTTACTTGTACTAATGGAATGAAAAGGGTTTAAATATATATATATCTATATTATAGATATACATATGCATATATCTATATATGTATATATAGATATATATGTATGGAGTTACACCAACAGTAGGAGCGTTGTTCACTTAGACTCGGATTGTACCCTACACCCCTCAGCAGTCCCCAGAGGGCCTGACAGCAGCTCCCTCTGGTCACCAGTCGTCCTGGGCAAACTGGGCTTGCTTTCTTTCCTTTGTTTTAAGAGACCAAGAGGAGCATCAGTGCAGCTGCACCTGGAACCACACAGCACTTGGCACCAGCTGGGAGGAGCAGGGGCATCACACAGGGTGGCTCCACACCTTGCACCGTGCTCAGCTGCCACCTCTGGTTTATCATCCCCCCAGGGAGCAGCTGATTTAGTGCCACGGCTGTGTTTGCACAGCAGCCCTGTTCCCTGCAACCAAACCACCTCCTCTGCCACGGGCACTCTGCAATGCCAGTCAGGAGAGCCCCAGAGCCCAGCCCTGCAGTCCCAGCCGCCTGCTCCCCTCGGCGACGCCGGCTCCTTATCCCACTGCATGGAAACATCTTGGTGCCATTCGTCAAAATGCTGGTTTTCAGGGCTGGGTGGGCTTTTGTGTTTAATTTATAAACAAACTGGATTACTTTAACTTTATTCAAACATAGCTGAAGTTCTAAATAAATTTTCCATACCAGACAAGCCAGTGGTCTCAGGGAAGAACAACATTACAAACCATATTATGACTCTATCAAGCCAACATTAATTCTCAGTTGTTCACATGCACAAACAACTCGATTTACTGTCCAAGGGAAGTCTGCATGAAAAACCCATGTGAATAAAGCTATTCAAAATGCACAAAACACAACAAAAAAAGCTATGGAAACAAACAGAACAAAAAAGGAATTAAGCTTGAATTGCAAACACAGAATGCAATGGTATGATGAAGGTGGTTTGGTCCAGGAGAGCTGACTGCCATCACGCGCACGGACGCGAGGCCTCGTGGCTGTCTTCTACGGAAGTGCTTTTTGAAATGCTTCTCGTGATGCTACGTCATTAGTGTTTCTTCCTAATGCATTGTAAAACCACCTATGTACAATTCTACAAACCAGTAACTCGGACAGTTTTAACAAAACCCTCCTAGCCAGCTGAAAGATCTGAGGATCTCCAGTTGTGGTAATCAATATGTGCAAGGGAGGGGAACAGCCACTGCACCCAAAGGTCACTAGAACATCATCGAACATGGAAAACCAAACCAATCCAGTAACAACTTCCAATTTTGCTGGTTTCTCAGGACTAGGGAGAAACGCTCCCTCCAAAGAGAGAGCACTGTGTATACAAGAGGCTGGGTACAACTCCAAGTAGCCAAGCACCACATTACTCAGATACCACAACCAACACCTGCACGAACAGCTGCCAGAGCTGGAAAAAAGAAAACATTATACAGCAAGTTGATGGCAAGCTCGTGTTAGTCCTGTGTGCTTGTAAACCAGTTACACGCTGTCAGAGGGCAGTTAAAATTTGATGGCTGGTCCATCAGAATCCACAGTTATAATGCATATAAACAGGGGAAGAAAAGGGAACTGACTTTTTACTGGCACATTAAAAGAAATCAATTCAATGTTAGTTTTGAAAAAAAAATGAAAAAAAAAAAAAAAAAGAAAATCAGTGCTCTCATCAAACAGAAGCAGCAAAGACCAAAGCTGTAAATTTGATGCAGTATTATCATCAGGCAGCCTGTGACAGGTTTTGGTCAAGAAAGCAATGCCATCCCATATGAGCCAATTTATTTTTGGGTTCTAATTCAGACAAATATCTTTTGGATGCTTGTGACATCTGAGCAAGAACTGCCAGGAATGACTTAGTCCACTCTACAGGACAAACAGAAAGACCATTCCCTTTAGTATTTCTTCTGGACCTTCAAACATTGTAAACATTGGATTTCTGTAACAGATTTCAGGAAATACTCACAATTTGAAGTTCCCATATTGGGTCAGCTGCATTTCCACTCATCCAAACACGCAGCGTTTTGCTGCTGACCCAAGGGCTGCTGTGACAGCACATTAAAAAGCCCCTGTGTTTCCTTAAAGAACGGTCACCCTAAGTCAGACAACTCTTGGATTTCTCCTCACAATGACAAATTTAAAAAAAAAATTGGAGAAACCCCTTGGAAGTGAGGCAAATATTCTGAGGTGACCCTCTGTGACAGGCAGTGACTGTTCCCCTCCAGAACCTAGAGCATGTGGTATATGGAGTGAGAGGTTACCAGTATCAACGGCATTTATTGGCTGCTGAGAAATGTGAGATGTATTTTTTTTATATACACACATATAAAAAAATAAGAGTGAGGTAGATAAATGTTTGAAAAAAAAAAATCAAAAACTGTCCCCCTGTCATACTCTAAAACCCTTATCTCAGTATTTAAATTCATTATGGGGCATCTCTACAGTGATTTAAACTGATATCATAAAAATAAATAAAAAATCCTACATAGAATACCTTCTTAATTAACTTTTTTGTCTTTTTCATTTTCAAAAGGGAAAAATAACTATGGGACAGAGGCAAGAGAAGATAATGGGACCTAAACTACACAAGCAAAAAGCACTACAAACTTTTAAAAATCTCCAGTCAAAACTAGCAATCAGTATATTTTAATTCATTGTTCTTACTCAAAAGATTTGAACATTTCCATCCCAGAACCACCTCTTCCTGCCATCGTTTGGTTGGATCAGTGCTGAACAAAGGCCTAGACTGGAACTAAGGTAAGATGAGCAACTGGTACGACTCCTTGGGTGTCGACTTCCTGACGGCCCCTCCTTCCCCTCTCACCAAGGCTTCTGCAACTGAACAAGCTCACTCGTCTTCTTTTGTTCTGAGGTTTGGTCTGTGATTTAAGCCACAAGTTTGGACTTGTACAGGTTTCCATAGCTGCCAACACTTCACTGTTTGCCGGCCAAGCCGCCGGCCCCAGCTCCGAGCTTCCCACCAGCCCCACGGAAACGGCGCGGGGGCTTCCCTTTGGATGGGGGAGGTTTTCTTCACCGGGGGTGGGAAGTGCAGCCCAGCTGCCCTCCACGAGGGCTTCCCTCCACAAGGGCTTCCCTCCACAAGGGCTTCCCCATCAGGAAGGTGAAGCGCTGGGGTTGGCTGGAGCCAGGTGATCGATGGCCACCCTAGGAATGCCTGGCATCGCCAGCTGCACCCGGCACAGCTCTTGTTCACAGGGTGGAAGGGTTGAAAGAATCTTTTTAAGGATCAGTGACCCAAAAGCCTGGTGTCTGCTGTTGTACCCAACTAATAATTTAAAAAGAATACATGTGTGTGTGTGTGAGTGTTGTGTCTGTGTGGGGATGGGCGGGTGGATGTGTGCCACGACCAGAACAAGCGGGGCAGGGGGAAGGGCAAGAGGGGTAGGACCCTTGTACAACAATGAATAAACACTGAACAAGAATGTACTAAATAGTTAACCTTTTGTTTCTGACCTGAGTTTGTATCACGCCTTGCACTGTAAGAGACTCGCGTGCTGTCTGGGCAGAGGTTAGTGGGAAGGAAGGAAAACTGGGGCTTAAAAACACCACACCACAGCACTGCCAGAGTGTTCCCGTGCGCGGTGTCCCTTCTTTGTCCTTGTCCCCCTCCAAAGCCCTGTAGCCCACACAGCCAAGATGCTGTAAAACAACTAATGGGAAGGAGAAAAAAAAAAAAAAAAAAAAAAAAAAAAAGGAGGAAATGTATTTATAAAAAGGCATTAAACAGTTCATGGCAAATCATATGAAAGGTATCAGTTACTGGGAAGGAGGAAGTAAAAGTTACACACTATAGTACAAAGCATAAGAAAATTTGTTGAAGTGGAAGGGAAGGGAAGGAGGGCAGACCTGAAGGTTTTCATAGATTAAATCCACAAAGATAAAGAACAAAAAAAATAGCAGCTTTTTTCTGTACAGACATATAGATGAGTATCTGAACCGTAAGAAAGTTATAAAAGTGACACAAAAGACAATGTGTATGCAAATGATCCATGGTCTAACATAGAACTGCAAGACCCTTCGAGAAGTCTTAATAATAAAGAGAAAAGGTCAACAAAGCATCATGTACTTGAATCCGGTTACTGCGTTTTTTTGTCTTCTCCAATTTATGTTTCTAGGTGTTTATTCCTTGCAAGCCTGTGAAGGAAGGCAGGCTGCAACGATGGAGATCTCGGCCGCTCATTTTCAGGTTTTTCGTAACTCATTTTTGGCGGGCGCTTGACTTTTTTTTTTGTACGAAATGCACGTGTTTGTTTAGCTCACCACTGCCAGTTTTGTCCAGAATTCACTGGGATGGGGACAGGGGTGGAGGGAGGGCTGGTTCTTTACCCCATCCCTTTTATCTTCTCCATCACAAGAAAAAAAAAAATATCACATTTTGTCCAGTTTTGAAAAAGATCTAGACAATTTGACTTTTCTAAATTTTTTTTTTTTTAACATACCAGTGCATGACTGAATAGACATATTGGTCAGGATCTGTTTTGAACAGAGCAGTTGATTACTGTGCTCCTTCCATGACTACAAAAAAACAAACAAAAAAAAAGAAACCAAAAAAACAAATGAAAACAAAAAACAAAGAGTTCTCTTTTTTTTTTTTTTTTTGGCAAAATTTGGCAGCGTTGAAAATGGTAACAGCCTTGGACGAATGATGGCCCTTTTTTATTCTTTTACATGTTCCTAAAAAGATTAAAGAGCAACATTAAAAATCCAGTCTTTTTTAGTTTAGGGTTTTTTTGTGTGTGGGTTTGTTTGTGGGTTTTTTTTTTGTTTGTTTGTTTGTGGTTTTTTTTATAAAGACCTACAGTGTTAGGCAGGTGCTTGCAGGGGTACTGGGAACCACCTGGCCTGCGATATCTTTGATCTGATAAAAGTGCTGTACGGTTGAACTTGCACGCAGATATGTTTCCCATTATGAAGCAAAGAGAGAGACAGAAAGAAAGAGAAAGAAGAGAGAGGAGAGAGGAGAGAGAGACATCAGATCTCAAGTTTTCTGTTGCTATTAAGTGTTAACATTAAGAGTTTTAAAAGGCCAACTGTGTGCCCCATGACTGGAGTCCTTGACTGAAACGAACATCTGCTTGCATATCGAAAAAAAAAAAAAGAAAAAAAAAAAGAAAAAAAAAAAGAAAAAGACGGTAACTTGTTTACTGAAAAAAGGGTTCTCCCAAGTGCAGCTATGGCAGTTCTGAAGATCCACTGAGGTACAGTAGGCTTTTGAATATATTGTGATTTCCTTTCTTTCTTCCCCCGATGCCTGTGTCTGTGTGTGTGTGTTGCTCCTGGATCAGCAGGCCGAGGACTGGGGCAGCGGCAGGGCCCTCTCGTTCTTGCGGCCCCCGTTCATGTGCGCGTACGGCTGTCGCTCCTCGAAGCTGGCCCGCAGCACCACCACGCCGGGGCCGTTCTCGGCCTTGTGTCCTGAGTGCTTGTCAGTGGGTTGCAGGGTGGAGGAGGGGTCTAAAGGAATGCTCTCCATGTTTTCAGTCTCCAGGTCAAGCTCCTCTGTGTCCGGAGGCTTGTTCTCTTCACTGTAGAAGAAGGAGACCTCTTTGAAGGCTGGGTCCAGCTCGTCTTTGATGCTACCGATGATCTCCAGGAAGGAGGGTCTCATTTTCGGGTTGTACTGCCAGCACATGCGCATCAGTTCGAACCTGGGCAGGGAACACACAGGAGAAACATTTACTGAGGTGTCTTAGAGCCATGACTGGGTCAGACCATACCAGTTAGAGAATCACTCCATTCTGAGGGAACCCAAAGTGACAGAACTTTCACAGTCTGAGATCCCCAGGGTTGTGGGTTCAGTACCCATAACTGGCCACTTACTGAAGAGCTGGACTCGATGATCCTGGTGGGCCCCTCCAACTACAACAGGCTGTGAACCTCTGTGCCACATTTCCACCTTCCTTCTCATCACCCTTTACTCCCAATGCCTCCTACCTCACCTCTTCCCTTCCCTCCCACACACCTGCCCACACCTCACGTCTCGTGGGTACCTGACATCCAGAACCATTTCACACTTTTATTCTGACTTGGTAGTTCTCTTTTTCCTCTAAGTTACCCTGTGCTTACTCAGCCATAAGCTACATGATTGTAGATACGCTTGGAGTATCTTTTTCAAACAACTCATCCCACCCCATCAATACTGACTTGGAAAAAATTAAAATAGGAAATACACGCAAGGTAAAGCACTGCCTTCTTCCCCTGAAAGAAGAAAATCACATTAAAATTAATTGTAATCCCCAGCGGACATTTGCCAGTCTCACTCTCTAATCTTTTTATTTTAAAATTAGCTTGTTTTCATTTATGGCCAGGGATGCATTAATATTTTACAGAGTGTGAGATCATCTGTTTAAGCACATCCATGATTAGATCTGTACAATGTCCCATGCTGGCAAAACAAAACCACAAAATGAAACAGTAATACAGACATAATGAAAACAGCATTTTCATGACACAGCAAAATTGGATATTCCCAGGAGATCACCCTGAGCTTTAAACATAACACAAGAAAGGATTTCACCGTCTGTGAAGGTGGAATAGGGATGTCTTCTGTTAACACAGCACAGTAATAGGACAAATTTAAATAAGAAAAGGAAGATTAGCATTAATTCTTCAAGCCAATCCTCTGTGTACACAGTGCTCAGAGGAACACGCTGTGTGGAGGAAGTCACTGCTGGCCAAAACTACTACTCTGTGCTAGAATAAGAATGGATCTAAAAATAAAATAAAGCCAAGAAAGATCTCTCAGTTAAGGTAATGCACGTCTCCGACTCACCTGCCAGCACTGGAATCTGCAGCCCCAGTCAAACCCCCTCGGCTTGCTGAGGTTTATTTCCCACCTCTGCCAGCCTTCCCTTAATCCAGGTCACCTAAACTTTTAGCTTTAATTCTAGAGAACAACAACAACCTATTTCCAACTTCCACAGATTTTCAGAGCTCAAACAAGCAATTCTGTTCCATCTTCTCATTAGCTCTCACTGCCTTGTGCCCTCAGTTTACCAGATCTCTGCATCAGTGTCGGAAGACTTTTATTTTTAAATTAAATAGACAAAAAAAATATCACTGTCTTTTTGTATAGGACCTAAGCTCCTCCCAGAGTAATGTCCCTGCTCTAGAACAACCTTTCCAACAGGACTGACACTGAGCTGGAGAACCCTGGGCTCTGCAGCCCATGGTGGGTCTGGAGAGAGTTCAGGAGCCCTGGCCTGAAACCAAACCCCAGCAAAGAAAGCCCCTGCCCAGAAACTCAGGAAACTGGGAAATACTGTTGCACCTCCACTGTGCTCTCAGCTGAAGTGAACCGGCAGAGAGGGCAAGTGCCTGTGTTTGGGCTGCAAACACTGCTGAGTGCTTCAACCAAACCCAAAGCAATCTTCACTGAAGTGCATCTAAAGTGCCCAATATCCCTGCCAGGGCTCCACTGGCACAGCTCCGTGTGAACAAACGTCAGCCACCTGAGAATGGCCTTGTGACACCCAACAAGAGCTGGCAAAACCAGTCTGTGCTGGGAGAACTCCCCGGGTACTCAATGCTGCATTGTAACCGCACGTAGACACGTAAACACTGCCCAAGCCCTGCTTGTTTTCCAGCCTGTGAAAAGCCTCTCAGAGCAAAAGCAAAGCCAGACTATAAAACTGCACCATACCCTCACCCACAAGCGGTGAGGAAAGCTTGAGACATAAATATATAAAATCCATTTCTGTTACTTCATTGCTGTTTCCCTTCCAGCTGACTGCTGTGTCCCTGAATAGAAGCTTGGCTGGAGCCAGGAACTTTGGATATTCGCTGGCGCTGCGCCCCGAGGCCTAAGGGCAATGCTAAGGAGATACCACAAGCAGCGGAGTAATGCATGTGACATCAGCACAAACAAGGACATGTGATGTTTCTTTTAAGCCATTCCAGATTTAAAAACCCTACAGAGTTCCCATAAAAGGATTTTTTTTTCCCCCTTTTTAACTCTGTGTGTTCACGGGCCTTGTTTACATTATCTTAAACAAAATAAAAACCTTTCCAATAGACAATGGAGGAATTTACAGGCTGTTAATAGAACCTGAGCAGATTTATAAAGTACGTTCCTGACTGGTGGCAAGAGAGCTCCAGGGAGCTGGAGGCACCACCATGGGTTAGGGGGATAGCCAGCATCCCTCTGTGCATCTTTTGCTCAAAGAGCTGAGCAGAAACTGAGTTCTGTTTTGCACTGAGACAATAAAAAAAAAAACCAAACAAACAGAAAGTTCCTATAGAAGCTGCATTCCATTTGGGCTTTGCAATACACTTGATTTGGTGGGGAAAAGCACAAGGACCTCTCCTCCCCTGCTGGTGCCATGTGCTGCCAGTGCCTCTGCAGAGCAGACCCTGGGTTCTAAGCAGGAACAAAGGGAAATCAGCACTGCGTAAATAGTCTACAATGCATGTGGGGGAAGCAATCCTGCTTCAAAAACAGAGTGGAATTCCAGCCTCCACAACTTTTAAAGGCCCCACGGGAACACACTGTCTGAGAGCTTCAGCTGTACCAAAGCTCGGTGCCACGCAGCCGTCACCTGATGAGCAGTGCCATAACAATGGGAGGACATAAAAACATCACTGAGTGCACAGGAAGAGGAGAAAAACAGCAAAGCTTCTCCTGGCACTGTCTTACTGAACCATCTGTCTTATTGCATGGTTCTGTCTGCAGAGCCACGCGAGCTATGCCAAGAGGGTGTAGCATAAACACAACTGAGGCTTGTTTCACCCTGTGCAAGAGTAAAGAGCCTCCAGAAATACCCTCCTCTTTGTGCTTTGCCCTTTTCACAGGGATTCACCACCTCCCAGCCACAGGACAACCCTCTGTAAAACCCCCCTTTGCCCAAGCATCCTTTGCCCTGCACAGCCACACTGTAGAACAGAAGCTCTCCAGCTCCACCTGAAAGCTACTGACCCACTGCTGCCAGGCTCAGGGGAGCACAGGCACTGACAAGCATGGCCAGCACAGCAGGGATGGAGACACAGAGTGTCCCAGCCTGCCTGCACCCTGCAGAATTCATGGGGGGGAACACAAGGTCCTGAGAGGAGCTCCTGCTCCGTGGCTGGAGGGTGCAGGGCTGAGTCAACATCACATCACCCACACGGCTAAAAATAGCAAATTTGGTGACAGCAAGGTTCTCCTCTCTGCTCTCATCTACACTTCCCCACAGCAGTTACCTCCTTCACCTGTTCTGGAGGTTTCTCTGTCAGCACACTCCCCTCTCTCCACAGACAGGTGCGCTGATGTTCTGACCAGAATTCCAGTTGCTTCCAAGTCCTTGTGCTTTTGTAGCTACCCCGTGAGACACAGGAGCACAGAGCTCCCTTTCTCACCTCCTTCCAGCCAGCACCAAGCCCAAGTGACCTCCCTGCAGCCAGGCTTTGCTTTTGGGACATCCTGAGTTAATATTAGGAGTCAATACTCAAGTATCACAGACCAGTCTCCACCAGCAAGAATTTGTGCTGCCTGAAAAATAGCTCCCACTAGCACAGACATGCCAAGAAACCTGCCTTTAAACACAATCCTTCAGCAATCTCCAGAAACAAACCCTTGGTTTCCAAAGGGTTTCATAAAGCACTGTAGAAAGCGGTGGCCTGGAACATGCTGGGATGCAGGGTAAGATCCATGTGCAATTTCAGGGCTCTTAGACACTGTTAGAAACACTCTTCTGCCCATGTCCTAATTTTCCTGTAGGTCCCCAGCTGAGAAGGAGGTTACTGGGCCCTGGAGAGGACATCTGCCTACAGAGCAGGTCTGATGCCAGCAGTGTGTGGGTGAGGACTGGGAGTAGTGGGGAGGTCACCGAGGGTGGCACAGCACTGTCACAGCATCCTGGGCAGGGAAAGAAGTGAAAACATGCAAAGAATAAAGCACCACAGGAACATGAGAGGGTTTTTTGATGGCCAAGTGCATGTGCCGGGAACAAAGGTGAAGGTTACTCCTGGAGCTCCTGACTGTTATTCCTACAGCAGCCTATTTGAATTTCAGCAGATTTGGGTGTCTGTACTAAAACAAAGACAAAACAAACTGAAAGGGAGCAAAAGCAAGTCACAGTAAGGTCATACTTTTTTTTTTACTTTTTTTTTTTCTTTTTACATTTGGGATAAAGCCAAGATGTTTTATACTCAACTTTATCACTAAAAAAAAAAGCAAACCAAAGAATCACCACTAATGTGCATGTGCCTTAGGTCTGAGTTCAGCCTCACTCCTTTTTCTGACAAAGCAAAGCAGCACAATTCAATGGCAGATTTTTTTTTTTATTCTGCACCTCTGCACTGTCAGGCTGAATCCTGCTGGGCAGAACCAACGTGTGAACAGCTTCTCCATGAGGAACAGCACAGGAAAGGCCTTGGCTGTTACACACCGGTGCAAAGACTTGCTCTGCCAGACTTTAACCAAGTTCTCCCAGCTCACAAGCCAGGACCTTGAAAGTGGATTTATCCAGTAGCAACAGCCCTGGAGCAGAGGAGATTCCCTGAGGAGGGGGAGGAAGGAGAACTGGGTGGGCTGCAGGAGAGAGAATTTCTGACCTGACTCCCCTCCCACCTCTGCTCAAACCACACATGCCCCAGCTTAACAGGGAATTTCTAATGCTGGATCTCTCCCCAGTGAGTTTGTTCTCACTGCAGAGGTGCTTTCTCCTATGAACCCAGGGAGCTGAAGCCATTTGTGCCCACCCCCACTACACAGCTCTGACCGTGCTAAACAATGTCCAGTCAATCCCACTGCCAGGAATTCTCCACAGCATCTCGAAAGGGAAGGAATGTGAAACCAAGGAATCACATGGCAGCTACACCTCCCCCTGCATATACCACCCACCCCCCTCAAACAACAAAACAACACTGCCTGTCATCTGAAACCACAGCCAGGCTCCAGCCAAAAAAGCTATTTTCCTAAGAATCCCAAGCAGCTGAGGCCCTTAAGTGATTGTATCCCTTCTGTGGGCCTCCAACAAATTTCAATAACTGCAAGACGCAGTATTTCCTTCCCAAAAGTCAGTTTGGGAAGTATATCAAAGCAATAAAGTCTGAACAACTGAAACTGCTGTACACAAAGGCCAGCAGAAGTATTTCAGCAATGTAAAGCTAAAATCTGAAGCTGCTGCACTGCACACCCTCTGCTGCTGTGAGGCTTTGGGTCGATGCTGGGGCAGGGAGAGGTTTTTCTGTGGAAGGAAATTGTTAGCAGGGGGGATCTGTTTATCTCAGTGGGACAAGTGCTGCAACTGAAACAGCAGATCCAACCCAGCTTCAGATACACTGATTTATCTGTATGCTGAAGTAAGAAGTTGAATTCCAGTGTTTACACACATTTCAGCTTGTCCCATGCTCTTTTCTCTCTTTATGCTCAACAGATTTACTTCAAGCAGAAGAGATACGATTCAGGCACACAGCCTCCCGATGCAGCAAACGTCTCTTACGAAGTGACATTTTTATTAAGCCCAATTTCATTCAGCAACACAAAGCTTGGATTTTGTCTGCTTATTAGAGGAGATAGCCCAAGGTGAGAGATTCTGGCCACGAGCCGAGCTGTTTTCTGGAACGTCTCACTACCACGAAGCACTGGATTGACAGAGACTGTTTGAGCAGCCCCTGCCACGCCTGCCCCTCCCTGACAGCCCCTCCCGGCAGGAGCAGAGCCCGCAGGGGCGGGGTGGCACTTACAGCATGTCGGGACAATTGTCCGGCTTTTCCAGCAGCCCCCCTTCCATGACGAAGCGCAGCACCTGCTCGTTGGTCATGCCCTGGTAGGGCTGCTCGGCCAGCGTGGCGATCTCCCACAGCACCACTCCGAAGGACCTGCAGGGAAGAGCGCAGCTTTAGCACCCCCAGCCACCTCTGCCAGGCTGTGTTTCTTACCAGATGCCGAGTGCTGGGTGTCCGTGGGTATTTGCTTTTGTGTTTGCTCAAAAAGCACGTGCCTGTGGTGACAGCCACAGCCCCTCCCGCAAGAGACTGCTGGCTTCAAACACCTCTGCTCTAGTGAGACAAGGGCTCAGGTGAGAAGAACTCAAGTGACCATGTAGCCACGGTTTAGTGCCTGCCACGTTTTGATTTCAAGGAATTCTGTTCCCAGGAACAAAACTGGTAAACAAGGTCATGTAATTAAAAAACTAATTTATTTTTCTACAAGCTTTCCCAAAGGAGAAACGTTGCTTGATGGTCTCTTCAAGTGACCAATGGGTCCAGGGCTCCCACCTCTAAGGTGGGTGCATTGTAGAAAGGTGTAAAATAGGTTTGGAGAATAAACAGAGACTCCTCCTTGGGAGTCACAGCCTTCTGATGACTTGTGTCTTTCTTTCGTGTCCAACAGCAACATTACCCCTCTGTGACATGCATGTAACTATGTTCTTGAAACAGAGCTTCCAGCTCCTTCCAGATAACTACAAAGGACAGCAGAAGTGAAAAAAGCAGTTTGTCTAATAATAGGAATTGATTACTGGCAAAGGAAGATAAGCATAGTTATATAATTGGGTAGTTTGGATGTAAGTATTGACACTTTCTAAAAATATCTCCATTTAAAATTAGATTATTGAGCAGACACAGCTCAAATTGTCTGCCCTGCACTGAAGAGTCATCTACTTTTAGAGCTGCTGGGCAAAGAAGGAAAATCTCGATGGGGTCTGACTTGTGTGGTGAAATGCTGAGTCAAGCTGAGTGAAAAACACACAGTTCCACTGGGGGTGGGTTATGAAAACAGGAGTCCAGTGTCATTAGCTGGTTATGGCCCACTGGTTTTATCTTTCAGCTATCCCTGGCATCTAAACTGGTTTGCATCTGGAGCCAGAAGCCACAAACTGCCTTGCAATTGTTTTCCTTTTAGGGGAGGGAGGGACAGGGGGTCAACTCAACATTTGGGTGCCTTTGAAGCTTCTTTGATCACCGCAGGGATAACGAGGACAAATCTTGCACACCTACTCGTCAGAGTATCCTAACAAATAAACTCAGGTTGCTCCTTCCAGGCAACTACCAGCCCTGAAAGAATGCAAGATGCTGAGGATTTATTTATAGAAATCCACCCTCACTGTGAACAGTATTACATTAATTTTAAAATGTCCTCCTTCCCTAACTACAACAAAAACAGCCCTGTCTAATTACCTCATTCTTCAGCCTGAAAAGCAATAAAAGAATGAGCTGCTAAAATAAAGCTCCACCCTTCAAACCTCCAGACACTCTTCCTTCCTGCAGTTGCCATTTCACCTTACAGCTTATAAATCCTGGACTCCAACCACTCAACAGGGTTTTGTCTTTTTGACATCTTGGCTTCTAAAACTGATCTCGAAGAACATGAACTACATGTCACAATATCTGCCCAGAAAGGCAGGAAAAACAACCTCAACCTCTTGTTTACTGTTTGATGCAAATAAATGGCCCCCGAAACAGCCAAGCTCCACAGTGTGAGCAACCTGAAATCTGAACCAATAAAAGGATTCAGGGAATTTTTCCTGGCATGAAGAGACCTCCAATGTATAGTGCCTGGTGTAAAAGTCACTGAGAAGGAATGATCCTTTTAGCCATAAGCAGATCAAGTAAATAGACAGTATTTCATGACAGTGTTAAGTTCCACTACATTTGGAATTTAGATTGAAATTTCTCTGTAGCTGTGGATACATGTTCTAAACAAACAGCAAATTTCTCATGCTGAGCCTGTTTTTTTGTGCCTCCAGACAAGCACACCCCTGTGAAACCAAATTTCAGAGTAAATCACTTCCAACAATTAAGATGCCAAACCATCCCAAGGAGAAACTCTCTGAAATACCCACGAGTACCATGAGCCTTCTCTCCATAAAACAATTTTTTTTCCTCTCTATGCTTACAAGTAAAAATCTGTGAAGCTTTTACTGCTCCTCCTCTTCAGCTTTCCAATCCTGTAATCAGTAAACCACTTTCCAGGCCAGGCTATTCACTCAGATTGTCCCACTGATGAACTGCAATACTGTTTGCACAATCCTGCTTTGGACTGAGCAAGCAACAAATGCCAAATCATGGAATCCCAGGACGGTTTGAGCTGGAAGGGACCTTAAAGCTCATCTTGTTCCACCCCATGCCATGGGCAGGGACACCTTCTACTATCACAGGGCTTGTTCCAAGCCCTGTCCAACCTGGCCTTGGACACTCCAGGGATGGAGCAGCCACAGCTTCTCTGGGCACCCTGTGCCAGGGCCTCACCACCCTTGCAGGGAAGAAATTCTTCCCAATATTCAATCTAAACCTCCTCTCCTCCTTGTTACAGAAACACACACATACTTCCTGTAACAACTACAGCACTAATTCACACGACACACCTTATTTGGTGTCACACCTAGGGGTTTTTGTTTGGAATTTGAGTTATAGTTAAAGAGTAACACCACTTCAGAGTCCCAGGCTAAAGGAAAGCACGTGTGGAACACACACAGGACATCCCCACTGCTCACCCTGAGCTGCTGCCCAACCCTTCGGAGGCAATGGCCAGACCTGAAAATTCCTGTTGTGTGGTAAGAATAGGCAGCTCTGCCAGCTCCTCACTCCAGGCTTGGTCAGTTCTGCATCTGGGGATTTTCTAGTGATATAGTCCAAATTTCTGTCTGCTTTGTGAAGCCATTACAAGTCCCAAAATTCTTTTACTGGGGGGACTGCCAAAAGCATGCCTGCACTGTTCCATCAGATAAATGGCTGATACAGGGCTTCCCTTCAATTCAATGTGGTTGTTTTCATCTGCTTCCAAGTCTGAGGGTTACTGGATTCAAAAGTAAGTTACTAGCCATATGTAAAATAAAATTTAAGCATCATTCTGGTGCTTTGCTTTTTCGCTTTAATTCCTCTTAGGAACTTTTTGTTCAGAGCTGGTGCTGTGATCTACAGACCGCTGACTCCAAACTCCTCAAGCTGCTCAAGGAAAATGCAGTTTACTCCTAAAACACCATTCCCACTGACTCCTAGACATTTGGAGGCAATCAGCTGCCAACTCTGTAACAGATCAGCAGTAAAAACATCTTGTTAGGAAGGCAGAGAAACCATAAAAGACAGAGGAGAGGTTTTGCCAGTACACAGCCATCTTCTGCCAAGTCCTCCCTACCTATCTCCAAAAGCTGGGGGGTGTGTGGGGAATTCTTCCAGGGGATTACTTCTCCTAAGGACACGCCTCTATTAATAACTGCACAGATACAGCAAGCATGCAGTGTGCTTTGAAAGAAAACCCTGTTTCTGCATCTTGCAGCATATAAAACAAGCAAAAAAAGCTCCAAATGGAGAGGGATATGCACAAGGGAGAACTCCCCACAAAAGCTTGCGAGTGTACACAACCCATCTGGGGGAAAGTGATGTTATTTACACAGAAGGTTTTGATGGAAAAGCAGGTCAGCGCTAGGAACCTTTCTATATTCTTGGCAACTTTTAATGCTTTTCTTGAAGGAGGACAATTTAAAAAATGACAACTTGCTCTTCCAGGTGAAGGTAATGTTTTTCACTGCACAACTGATTTTACAACTAACAGCAGGAAACGTGCTGCCACCTCCAGTTTTGGAAATCCATTTAATTCTGCTCTCCCCTGAGAGCAAAATTTAACCTCCCGAGTTCTTGCTGAAACAAGAACTCATGGAACGAGAGAGTTACCTTTGAATGGACAGGAGAAGCAACACACTTAGTTAAGTCTACTAAAAGAAGGAGAGAGGCTAGAAAGAAGGAGGTTAAAGCAGTTTTTGAGAGCCTTTTTATGTTACCAGACGTCGGAGTGCGTGGTGAAGACTCCATCCTTCAGCGACTCCGGGGACATCCAGCGGACAGGCAGCAAACCCTTCCCTCCTTTCCGGTAATAATCCGTCTCGTAGATATCTCTCGTCATGCCAAAGTCTAGAAGGTAGAAATACTCTGGGTTTGTGTGAGAAAATGAGGAACATTTCCCCTTGCTACAGGGCAGAGAATCACGCCTGGATGTGAGGAATCTGCGCTGTGCTCCCACGACACTTGACTTTGCAGACACTTCAGCTGCTGCCTCGGGGCTGGTGACCTTCCCTCCCAATACCAACAGACTGCGCCACTGACTTCAGGGGTGACAAGTCTGAATGGTTTAAATATAGGAATATGCAAAGTTCCAGCATTTATGCTCAAGTGTGACAGTAAGATGAGGCTTCTGAAGGTCATATAATTCACTAATTGTTCCCCAAATTCAGTGATTTTCATTTTTTAAAGGAGTGTAAGAAGCTCCTTTAGTATTTACAACTATTATGTTTAATCAAACAATCTCACATGCTGAAGGAAATGCCTCTCTTGCTTTCCTTTTTCCTATTTCCAAAGGTTAATTCCCAGTTTCTGTACAATATTTCATTTCAAGTGCTACAGAGGATTATGCTGCTCATTTGTGATTAACATACTCAAATATTAAAGACACACTTCCGGTTTATATCCGTGCTTAGCTGTAAATTCCTAAGTATTTGCAAGACTTGCATCTAAAAATGTTCATCCCCCTGACTGCAACTCAGATCTATTCCAGTGGTTTTTTTTCTCTACAGAAAAATTTTCAAATTAAGCCTGAGACAGAACTGCTGGGTCTCACACTTGCCTCTTGAAACCAGTTACTGTGTTCTCAGACACCAACCAGAAAGTTAATAAATTAGAGGTCATCAGTCCTCTGACTGATACTTAAATGCTGTCTGATGACACACAGGGCAAAACCCATTTTACCAACACCACCAGCAACTGCCCCTTTTTCCCCCCCAGGAAACATGTTCAGAACTCCCCCTGGTCTCTCAGTTAGCACCAGTCTGTGGTGAGTGACCAACCAGGCGTACCAGGGACACCGGTACCCTGGGTGATTATGACTAAAAAGCCCATCTGTGCAGCTCTTCCATCACTCCCACACACCAGGGGGACTTTATCCCAGCTGAACGGAAGATTCTTTCAAAATGTAATGCAAATAAGAAACAGACAGGCAGTGAGCACAGGGTAGTGTGGCACAGAGCTCTTCCTCTGAGATGTGAACAGTCTGAGTTGGCGTGTTCCAGCCAAGATGCTCCTGAACTGTTTCTGCATGAGGGGATTTTCAATGCTGCTACACAAACAAGAGCAGCGCAGCACATTTACAAAATGCTTTTGGGGTAACCATGAACACATTAAAGGGAATAAATGCACCATATCTTCAGTTTACAGGACTGTAATACAAGCTGATGGGGGCAGGAGGAGAAAACTGGAATGGGAAGGATTTAGGCTGACTTCCCACGAACCTGCAGAAAATACACAAAATCCCCAAAAGATCTTATTTCCTAATTAACTGACTCAAAATGAAATCATTTTTTCTTTCTCCCAAATGACAGGATTACTTACACAAATTATCAAAATAGCTGAGTTAAGCTCAGAGAAAAAGAATTAGTTTCCTACAGCAGAAGGCTGTTGCTATACACGTTATTTTAATATGCACAACTCAAAAACAGCCAACAGCTTAAAATCACTCTCTGGAGAGAAGACTGAAAAAACTCATCTGACACTATTTTGGAGGGATGGTGAAAGGAAAAAAAAATTGGTGATCTAACAGCAGAGCAGAAGAAAAGCCATTCAGCTGTCTGGGAAGCAGAACTCCAGTTTAGACTGGAAAGCACCCAGCTGAAGTCATTCCACTTCCAACTCAGATATGACTTAAAATAATCCTAAAATTCTCATTCTTCAATCAATGAACAGGAGGTAGAATCATTTTTGTGTATTAACAGAGACATGAATGACACACCAGTGGTAACTACACCATCCATCCAGTTGTCTGCAGTACCTGAACCTCAATCACTTCCTCACCAGCTCTTTTTAAACCCACATGCTGTACTTCTGTCTCACTGGAACAACAGCAAGCAGAGGTTTTCCAGAGGTTTCAACTCAGTGTTAACTGCTCACAGGTCTTACATCACAGCAAGCCTTCACAAGGAACGTATTTCATTCTGCAGAGACTTAAACTAGAGCTCAGTTAAACAAACAAACCAACAGCCTTCTAAGACACTGATTTTCCAGGATGGTTCTATGAGCTGTGCAGGGGTCAGGACAGCCCACCTCCAATTTTGACTGTGAAGTCCTCGGCCACCATGCAGTTCCTGGCGGCGAGGTCCCTGTGCACGAACTTGTTGGCGTTGAGATAGGCCATGCCGTCCGCGATCTCCCCCGCCATCTGGATCATCTTCTTCAGCGTCGGCGGCGCCTGCCCGGGGTTGTTCTGAGCAAGAGCAAGACCCAACAATTAACAGACCACAGCCATTCCCTCGTGCACAGACTGTCCTTGCCTTCTGTTTCTTTAATGTATCCACACTGGAATTTCTAGACCAAGGGCAAAAGCTGCTGAGCTCATTTTCTACAAAGGCTGCTGTGACTTCAGTAGCAAGTGACCTGTGTGTCATCTTTACCCTTCAGACCCTGTATCACAAGTGACAATTTTAGCTGTTAGACTGATGGCCTATGCACGAGAGTTTACATAGGAGCTAGGATAACAGATATTTACTTTCCAGCAGGGCAATGGGCAGGACACACAACATGAAACAATTATCTTAACACGTGCTCTTAAACCAGCCAATTTCTGTAACATCTTGATGAGAAAGTAGACCAGGTATGAGATCTATTGCAAATCTGGAAAAGAGGACCCAGTGACACAAGAAGGGACATATTCTATGTGGTGCCCTGGGCTGCCTCATGAAAGAGCTGCTGGAGATCACACAGCAGCTCATGTTCTGTCCTTAGACTGAAGGAGAAGGGCAGGAAAGGCTAATTGCCTGCTGCTTCCATCGTGAGGCTGTCCTGTTCAAGATGATTCAAACTGAAGAAATAAACATCCAGCAACTCATGACTCACCTCTGTGTCTGGCCTCAATGATCTCAGGTAACTTTTGAGGTCCCCACGTGTCATCAGCTCCATGATAACCAGTGTAGGCTGGCCCTGAGAAACAACACCAAGCAGCCGAACCTGGCAGAGGAAAAAGAAATGTTCAGTACAAGTATACAAGTACAGCTAATTATCATTATCATAACTCTCTACAACTTCCTGAAGGGTGGTTGCAGTCAGTTGGGGGTTGGTCTCTTTCTCCAGGCAACAACTGACAGAAGCAGAGGATGCAGTCTTAAGCTGCATCAAGGGAAATACAGGTTGGATATTAGGAAAAAGTTTTTCACAGAAAGAGTGATAAAGTATTGGAATGGCCTGCCCGGGGAAGTGGTGGAGTCACCATCCCTGGATGTGTTCAGGAAAAGACTGGATGTGGCACTTGGTGCCATGGTCTAGTTGAGGTGTTAGAGTATGGGTTGGACTTGACAATCTTGACGGTCTCTTCCAACCTAAAAATTCTGTGATTCTGTGATTTATTCATGTTGATATGTAGCCCTGTGGGAACCTGTGGGAAAGGTCTGAATGTAGATTTGGTTCCACTTTCTGACTGGTGTTTCACAACAATATTACAAAGCTGAGCAGAGTTGAAGCTGAAATCCCAAATTCCCACTTCAGTCAGGGCAGACATGCCCAGAACAGCCTGGTGTCAATGAGCACCAAGCTGGGTGAGTCACAGCCTCGTCACATCTTCAGGACTCACCACATGGTGACAGTTGAACTCCTTCATCACCGAGGCCTCGTTCAGGAACTCGATCCTCTCGCGCATGCTCGCAGACTCATTGACCGTCTTGATGGCCACCCTGGTCTCTGGCTCATCCTTCACCACTCCCTTGGCTATTCCCTCGTACACCATTCCAAAGGAGCCTTGCCCAAGCTCCCGGCACATGGTGATCTTCTCCCGGGGCACCTCCCACTCGTCTGGAACATACACTGAGGGGAGAGAGAAGAGGCCGTGATCTTCCACTGCTGCCCATGCTGGGATGGCTCCCTGCTCCACCACAGCAACTGCCCCAACAGTTCTGGTGTTCAAAGCCCACACAGAAAGCTGACACTTTGCACCCTGTGTGCAAACAGGCCAAGGTCTGTCCCACACAGAGGCACGGGGATGATGGCATACAAATAAATCTGAAAGAAAGGTGCACTTGCAGCGGCCTCACTATGGCACTGACATACTGGGATAGAAATAAAGCAAGCTCAAAGCACAAAACCAGGGTGGGAAGAGGCTCAGATCAATGCTTTAGGTTAAATCTTTTCTTGGAATCCTTGCTCTCCTAATTCTCCCAGACAGCATCAAACATACTTGATCATCTGTATCAGTTCAGTGTCTGCTGTACTCTCTATTAACACTGAATTTATGGCTAGAGGGAAGCAGACTCTGATCCAGCAGTTCTTTGCATGGCACTATTCTGATCCCTTGCACACACACCGTTGCACCAGCAAAGGCAGAACCTGCTGCTGCTGCTGCAGGCCTTTGATCTGAGGCAGAAGAGAGCTCTCAGAAGGTGACTGCCAGGAGGCAGGACTGCCTCAGGCAAGAAGACATCCAAGCACTCACTGATGCTGCTGCCTATCAGTCACCAAAGGAGGGGACAGTTGTGTCACATGCTCTGCATGCATGAAATGACAGGATGAAAACAGAGGATTATAGCATGAACAGTGACAGACCTTTAACCCTAATGGTGTTGCTATAAAAAAAATAACTCTCTGGGTAAACCCATTAGTCTCCTGGGGGCTTTTGGAAATACTATTCCAGCAAGAATTTTACAACAGCAGCACCAAACTAAACCATAAACAGAAAAACTGAGATCTCAAGGACATTTGTCTGATGTTGTGATCTCTTCAAGTAGCAGGTTTGTTTCAATTGAGCAAAACAGAGCTTAAAAGGGCAAACATGAAAGACCACAAATTCCTTCATTCTTCCTTCATTCCAGTGAAAGCATCACTGGAAGAGTAGATGATAATCTGAAAGTGAAATCAGTGAATCAAATTTGCCTCAGGTGGATAAAACTACAGAGAAACAATTCAAAAACTCCCCAGTTTCAACAGACAAGTGGCATTTATGTACTAGCAATTGTGGATTCCAGGGCTGTCTTAATAAAATAGGGAAAGTGGCTTTACAGCATGTCCATTAGAGTTTGATACCTTTCCAAGTCAGACACCAACAGAACACAGAACAGTAAAAGCATCACAAGTGCAGGTCATACTCACCATCTGAGGCACTGAAGTACTCAGGGTTCACAGAAGCATAAAGTACTCCATTGCCCAGTCTGTCACTGTTCCTGTAGAAATATTGGGGTTTATTTCTGTTATCTTTAAATCTGAGTATATTTCAAACCATCTCTTCTACAGCTTTTCCACTGCTTACTTAACCACAGAATATTATTTACTGCATGTGGAGTTTTTCAGACAAAGGGGACAAACTGAGATCTTATCTACCTCACATAATCAATGGGAACACAGTCCAGAATAGCTTCCCAGGAATTGTGGAGTCTTCTCTGTACCAAATCACCACCAGGAAAATGTAAACACAAGGTACTTTTAGCTGCTGGGTAAACTTCTTTTAAGAAAGGCAGCTATTTATCTATACAACTAGGAGACCTGTGGCTGAGAAAGCACTTTACCATCATCAGCTCAGCTGTGGGAGTGAAGTTTTTTTAGCAAAAGACATGACTCTTTTTAGTGGAGGATTCCACTCAACTATTTCCTAAGTGTTTCTAATATTTTATTTTAAAACCACACAATGCCACACCTCCCAATTTTACTGGGGTGATTTTCAGAATAAGACGTGTAATAAATGCACTTTGAGAGCTTTTCCAGGAGACAGGCTCACAGAGAAAATATTCTTGTGTTAGAGCAACAGTTTAAACAAGGAAAAAATATCAGGAATTTCACCAAGAAGAGCCTAAGGAAGGCAAAGCAGGTATTGTAATCACCAGAGACAAAGCCTGGAGAGCTTGAGCAGAATTGGTACCAGTGTCTGCAGTGCTACCAGGGAATTAGAGCTCAAAATCATGGGGTACTCAATGAGCATAATTAATGTGAGAGTAATAAAAGACCTCCATAGCTAGAAAGTTGCAAGACAAACATTTGCACTGCTGTTAAGTTCTCGTTATGTGTTTCATTCATTTTTATCACTGAGATTAAAAAAAAAAAAAATCACTAGTTACAAAAAACAAAACTGAGGAAAACAAATAAACAAAACAGTCCCAACAACAGCTCTGGACCAGGATATAATTTTTTAAGTGGATGTAAAGACTTCAAAAAACCCCCTAGAATTTGAAAAAAAAAATTAGATTAACCTAAATGGACCTAAGTTTTCATGATTTATATTGACCCATATAAATCAGTCAAATCTCCTGATTATGCAGGTCCAGTGTGTGCCATCATTGCCCTACTGGTATGTTCCTCACAAGCCTTCCTCTTCCCACTCAAACATGATACTGCAATAAAAACCCTCCTCATATCTCCAGCAGGAGCAGCCAGATGCTGGTAACTCTAAACCACCTCCTTTCCCATACCAACGAGGCAGAATCCACCTCAGCCTCCCAACTCCTCTGAATATCATTTCTCTTTTTAATTTCTAACTTGCTCCACGGGCACAGATCTGAAAATAAACAATTCCCCTCCTGCAGGTTTAAGCACCAGCACATAGAACTCACCTCTTTTTGTTAAAGACATAGAGCATTATCAGCAATCCCCCAAGGATGAGCAGCAGAGCAATAGGGAGCACAATTACCAAGTGCAGGAAGTTTCCATAGTTTGCTGCTGCAACAAACAAGAAAAACAATTGTATCAGGGTTTCTATAAAAGCTCTGTTAACAAAGAAACATTCAAAACCCACTCAGTGTATTTCCATACAGGGAAGAAATCAAAGTTCTCATTTTCTTGTCTGATGTGGAAAAATGCACTTTGAAACCCTCCCTGACTGCAGATGAGTGAAACAAGAAAGCAGACACTGCAAGGCATTAATTTTGTACAGAAGAGTGTCTGTCTGGGCTGTGTTTTCACAAGTTATGCTTAAAGGACTTGCATTCCTCAGTGAACAATATCCAATTGTTCACTTGCACATTCACCTTTTTTCCTACCTTTTGCTCACCTTGCAGCTGCTGATATTCAGAATATACATGTACTGCTCTTGACTTCAAATTGTTCAAAGGTCAGCAACCAGAAAATCAAAAAGGGATAAAAGATGGAGTCGCAGTTTTCTGGGGATATATCTGCCCTACAACTAAACACCCTCTTAAAGAGGGTCTCTGGGGTCATGTTCCTCTAAAATATAAATTACTCCCATTGTCAGGACCAGCATCACCCTTTCATCAGGACACTTTTTTATTAAATATCACTCAGAACAGGTCAACCTGCCAGCCAAAAATCTACACAAATTATTTTTTTCTCCAATTATTTTGCAATTTTAAGCAGGTTTGCCTTGTTGCCCTAGGTTTTGTACATGGCAGTTCCACGTTGTTACAGCTAACATCACATTCCCAACATAGCTGCACATCCCAGGAAGCCACAGCAGGGTGTTCTCCACCCACACCTGGCTGCACCTCTCACAGACACCCAAAGCTGCAAGGAAAGGACCACACCTCACACACCCCTCCTAGCTGTCAACACTTGGCCAAAAAAACAAATGGACCAGAGAAGAGTTCCCAAAGAACCACCAGCAAGTAAGAGGAGTGTTCAAGGGCAAGAGGTTCAGAGACCCAGTCACGTGAACATCAGGGATTATCAAAAAAGACAATAAAGCCCCAATTCAACACAGACCATAAACATTTGTCTTACATTTGGGCTGCACATAGAAAGAGATGGGCTCAGTCCAAGACCCATTCCCAGCTAAGGAAGTGGCCTGAACTCTGGCAGAATAGTTTCCAGGGTTCAGGTGAGTTAGTTTAGCTCCTCCAAGCTTCTTGTACTCCTGTCTGGAAACACATTCCCGTTTCTCCTAGAAGAAGAAAGCAATTTACTCATGTTATTATCTTCACATTCTGGAGAAAGCAAAATAGCTGCAGGATAAGCTCATTTTTATAACTAAAAGCCCCACCTGATCAGTTTTACTTCAAACCATAAGGAGATGTGTGGAATTTAAGAACTCAAAGCAACTGAGGGAAAGACATGCTGGCGGGTGCTGGGTGTCTGAAATCACAATATCTGTTTGTGCAGCACTGCACAGAAGCATGGTAAGAAAGATCCTTTTTCTGTTATAAATTAAGAGCTATGAGCAGTGATGTCAAATCCTCACCTCGCCATGCTGCCCATATTTGATTTCATACATCAGGATCAGCCCATTTGGATTTGCAGGCTCCAACCACTTCAGGTAGACGGTATTTTCCTCTTTTGCTTCCCATGATACCGTTCCTGGAATGTTATCTGCTCCCTCTGGAAAACATTTACAGGTGATGTGAGAAGAGCACCTATGACTGGAACAGGAACTTTTGCAAGAGTTGAGGAAAATGGAAGGTTCAATGATATTCTTCAGGTGCAGAAGCTCTGCAGCAAGTGCCATTCAAACCCAGGAACAAACTCCATTGGCCAAGGGCCTGCTGGAGATTAGCTCAGTCTGAACTACTGGTTCACAGAAAAGCAGTGCAGAGCATACAGCTCCACCAGGCATGGGCTCTGTGTGCCAAAAAACCCTGCACCTGATTCTTCCTTCCCAACTCTTCCCAACACCAGAACAGTGCTGGGAGCTATTCCCACCAAATGGCTGCAAACAGCTGTAAGCACACAACATCTGCCCCACTGACAGCCTTTTCCTAAAACAGTCATAGGGAACAGCCACCCCCATTTAAAATAGAGTCTCAGCAGCAACTCAAGAACTGCTTTATCTTTATTTAGCTCCTAATAATTTTATGTGACTTACTCAAAACTTAACAGGAACGTGAAGCATGTTTCAGTCTGGACTGAAAAAATACCACCTTCTCAAAGATCTCAAAGATAACAGAAGAAAATAGGATTGTTTAGCCTTTAATTTTCAGAGGCATGTGTTAAAAATCTGGGAACACTGCTTTCCTTTTCCCTGATCTCACAGATTTCCTTATTTCCTTGAAATAAGCGATACTTTTTTTGCTTTTTTTTACTGACACAGCTGGATCTGGATTATGATAGCCTTTCCTTCCAGAAACAAAACAAAATTGCTACCATTCTGCATCCAATATCCCCAGACATCTGCTGGAGTCAGAAGCTCATTGCTGGATGCATATGAGCTTACACTAAAATCATCTCTATTCTTCTCAGAAGTACAATCTGCAAAAGTCCCCAAGACGAGCACAGCATTCAATGCTTCCTATTTGAAGTAGTCTAGAGGCCAGGGATTGGGCACAAAGAAACACAGTATTCCTCCTGTTCCCAGGCTGGACAAATGCATGGTCATTCTGTGACAGAAGAAACATTTGGCAAACATTCCCACCAGCAAAACTCCAACATCTGCAAACAGTTCCGAGTGAACACAGCAAAACCAAACATTAGCAGAGAAACGTTGCTGTGGCTCTATTCAGCACACAGGGAGCTGAGGAACAAAACCTCTCAGCCCACCATGTCTGGGGGTCTCACTTCTATTGCTGGGAAACAAGAGTCTCCCCTAATTATCCTGGCAGTCAGCTTCTCCCTTCCTCCAGCTCCCAGCACAGACTCAAACACATCACTCAGCACACACAACACGCCAGTCAAGGACACGAAACAAAAAATCTATGCAGCTCCAATTTATGCCACTGCATAGAATTTTTTTTACTACACCCCAGTGTAATTCTAACTGGTTTGGGAGAGCTTGTCCCCTCTGAGCTTGATGTCTGCTCAGTGAAGGCAGAGCTGGCCCCATGTGAGCATACCTGAGGGCATCGTCCTGGCAAACACGAAGTTGGACGCGCTGCAGCCGAGCGTGTCGGCCTCGTGGTTGCAGCTGTGGATGTCGATGCGGTAAAGAGTGAAAGGCTGGAGATGGGAGATCACGGTTCTCTCCTTGCCATCCACCTTGGTCTCAAAGAAGGGATATTCCACCTCGCTCTCCTCCGTGTCAGAGGCGTTGGTGAAGTGGTCGCTCCCGGTGGCGTTCCTGCTCCGAGTGGCCAAGGTGGCGTTGGCGATTCGGAACACGTCCCTCCGCTTCCGGTCGGGCCTGAGGAGCAGACACAGGTACAGAAAAGGGCACTTTAGAGAAAATCTACTTCTTCTCCAGCTTCAGGGAAAACTCTGCCAAACACCCCGGCAAAACAGGCAACAGCTAATAAAAGAGCTAAATAAAGGAAACTGCAAAACAAGAGGAAAACTTTCCCTCAATCTGAACCTGCCAGGTGTCGGCACATCTCATTTCTCTCTTTTGGTCAGGAACCAACCAAAACTCTGAAGCTCACACTGAGCCCCAAGATGAATGTGCAAACTTCTGACCTCACACAATGAACCAACCAGCAACGAACAGCTCCACCGTTACTCAACAAGCATCCTGGATTTGTGTTTCATGACAGTAATGTTGATGCTTAAAATGGAAATCAGATGCTAAAGGTTGAAAAGGTTAGGGGGGGAAAAATTGTAAGTTTGCTGGATTAGCAAATGAAGCTGAGCCTACAGAGAGTTAGCTTTGCAGTTGTGATGAAATTAGAATGTATTGCACTAAGAGGAGAAACCTTGGGAGGCAGCTGAAGGCCATGAAGGTTCACCACCACTCGGGTGGTCATCTGTGTATCTCTGTTTCTCTCACCCAAACAAAAGCTCTGCAAAGCAACAACCCTCCTAGGTAAGAAAACTCAGCACTAATGTTGTGTAGAGGCAGAAGTTCAATGGGCAGCTTTGCCTTACAGGCATCTGGGTGAAATTTAAGCAGAATTAAAAAGTTGAGGATTTACAGCCACACTGGGGAACTGCTGTAGTGGACAGCCCCAAGTGACAGGACAAGGGTCAAGATACTCCTAGAACCACGTGGATCAGGTGGAACCAACACCCTGTGGCCGTACACTGGACATGTCCCTTGGTCCTGCCCCAGATCTGAGGCTGTTCTGCCCAGGAGCACCAATTACACAGGGCAGCCTGGTTCACTGCTCCTGCTCCTTTGCCTCCAAGGGCTGCAGGAATACTCTTGCCTGGAAAGCAACACCCCAGGGGAGGTAAGGGACAAAGTAAGAAGAGTCACACTACAAAACAAATTTTTGGATCCTATCCCTGAAATCACTTCACCAGTGCCCATGGAACACCTGACCAGTGCAACAGGTAACAAGAGCATGAGGTCCAACAGCTCTACCAGAGAGCAAGTTACAAACCAGACAAATGAGGCCTCCCTCGAGCACACAACAGGAGGAAAGATGACTCAACAGGAGAACTTAATTCACTGTCAAATATATCATCTGAGTACATGCAGCAACAGAGCAGCACGCTGCAGAGAGAGCCAAGAACAGGCTCACTCAGTTTTGAAACCTTCTGGCAGAGGTTGGATGAATTTTTTCTCTTTAGGAGTTCACTACAAAAATTTCCAAAATCCCTTCACTACGTCGTGAGTAGTCATTTTGACACTCTAACCACCATGTAAACCACGTCACAGAAATAAACACAGACAAGATTTTCCTAAGTTAGCAACAAATTGTTTAAAGCAACGCACAAGTGAATATCTTGTCAGTTAAGGCAACTTCATAGGATATAAGCACTTGTGCCTCATCTACACTGGTATCTATGGAAGTCACTAAACTTATTCACCCTGCTTACAATGTGTATTGATTTACTGCTTTAGCTCAGTGGAAAGAACAAAACTTCTCATCAGTAAAAAGTTGGATGCCTAGCCCTGAACTGATGAACATTTGTGCAGAGCCTGTGGTTAAAGCAGTGAAAATAAAAAGTTCATTTTCAATTAACCACAAAAGCATGTACCAATGCAAGAACCCAAAAGGCCTGACTTTGTCACTGCTTTTGTGGGATGCATGGATCTTCCACTCCTTGGTGGTGTCTGGGGGTGGAGGGGAGTACAGCCCTACCTTGTCTTTGGAGAAAAAGATAAAGGAACACAAAACTTGCTGGTGAAAACTACAATTGTGTCAGGAAGAGAAAAGAGCTGCAGGATAACAACAAAGCAAACGTAATTAAAACATTGGGAGATTTGACATCAGTGCTTTTCAGTCAAGCAGCTTCCTGCATTCATGAAATGCAGAGATAAAGGCAAAAAAACAAGCATCCAAAGCAGTAAGGAAAAGCCTTGAAAGAGATAAAAACTTGAAAAATCATTTATTCCATTAAGGGAGAGGAAGGAAAAGAAATGCAAGACAAAAATTAAAAATAACACTATAAAAAATTAAATCAATTCAAAAAGTTTTAAATAAGTTGGGCTGTTTAAAAGCTCACTCTTTTCCTGCTTCATGGCAATTTTAATTTTACTGCTCAGACTACACACAGAGCCTGTCCCATCGTGCTCATGAGAGAAACAAAAACCTTGAAGAAGGAACTCATTCTCCTCTGATAGTGAGTGTCTCTTCAAGACTAAGCAGAGTCCTGTTTGAAATTCACCATGGCACTAATACACATGGGGTCATCCAGAAGTTGCACAAGAGATTAGATCAACAGACTTCTTAAACAATCTTAAAACCCAGTCAAATACTTTCATGCTCTATTACATGCTGCAACTCTTTCATAATAACCTGGAGACAGGTAGAACACTGGAAAAAAATACTACTATTGAGGCTTCCATTAACACATTAATTAACTTCTCCCTAGGGAAAGAGAGAAAAAAACCTGACATCAAGTAACAAGCTGCTTAGATTTGTCCCATGGAGATGTCTCACCAGCTCATAAACTTTAACTTCCCTGACATACAGTCTCTTAAAAGTTGCTTGGCTATGCAGCTATTGCTGAGCATTGTCCCTTATCTGCCCCTGCTGTTACAAAACACCCTAATGGCAGTAATTTAAGAGAAAAGGACAAGCTTTCAGGAAATTCTCTGAGAACTGATCAGTTTATTTGTTACTGAGTTCGAGGTTCTATGAGTTTTCTTGGAGGGGGGCAGGACTGCCTGAAAAATTGGGAGAGGACAACACATTTTGAATTACAAATGTTTGGGGAAATAGGAAAATCTCCTTTGCAACAGGCTTTCAAGTAGTTTATACTTGACACATGGCTTTCAAAACTCCTCACTGTGCAATTTCATGAAGTCCAAAATCAGATCTTGTGATTTCCCATGGCTCAGGATTGACATCAGGATCAGACATGGAGGATGTAACTTCCCTGCACCTGATCTTGGCTGCTGCTTCTCATCATTACTGGGGAAATACTGCACAAATGCTCAGTGTGACCCAAACAGAGCTCAGATAAGATACTTCACACCTCCCAAGAGAGGCAGTATTTAGTTCCTCATTTTTTGGATAAAGCTTAGAAGCATTGCTAATATCGAACTCTCAACCCCAACAAGTCAATCCAACACATCCTTGAATAAAGGTCCAAAAAATCACAATGCAGAATGATATGAACCAGCATCAATGAGCAGCAATGCCACACTTTAGAGTTCTCAAACCCAGGATCTGACCACGGGCTTCCCCTGCCAGGAGGGGGAATGAGACAAGGTGCACCACTGAGATCTTACAATGTATTCAAGACTGTAACACAGCAGCTGTACACCGTGTGCCCTGCCCCAGCATCCAATCACCCAAGGCAAAAACAGCTTACCTGAAAGATAAATTGGAAACTCAAGGATCAAAATCACCAATTAATTCAGTAGGATCTACTCTGTGTTGCAGCACAGAATCATTACAATTCCACTTAATTCCATGTAAGCAGGTGTTTATCGTGGGAGAGTGGAAATATTTAATATTTCTCTGCAGCACTGACCCAGGAAACATGCAAGCCTTTTGCAATTAGTGCAGTGAGAAAAGAAAACCAGTTTCAATTCTGTGAGGTGACTGTGCCCTTAATTTCAAAGATAAATCTTCAGATTAGGAGCACAAGCACTTAAATGGTTATTTAGAGAAAAATCACATCTGAAACCCTTTGTCTGCCTCATGTTGCTCCTTACAGACAACGAGCTCCTTAAGTGACTCTTGAGTCTGAAAAGAAACCATCACTGAAATCCTTGATCAATACTGGTAAGAACCCTTACTATGGGCTAGAATTGAAAGAAAGAAATGAAAATCGGCAAATAAGAGAAACTGCAAAGTAAGGCTGTGGATTGTCTCACATGAGAGGAAAGGTAATGTTTACTGTTTCATGTGCTTCTGTGAGCTTTCATGTCCAGGAAACCTCAGTTCTAGGAAATGTTAAAAGAAGAAATCACCAGCCCTACTTCCAAAAAAGTGTCCAAAATCCATTACCTGGGGACAAAGATGGAGTTATGAAGGAAGTTCTCAAACACTTTCCGGTACTCTGCTTCCTCCTTCTCCGCTTGCTTTTCTGCCTCTGTCTTGGGACAAGCACAACAAGGTCCTTTTTCTCCCCCACAGCCCTCTGGCTTGGTGGGCTCAGTGGCTTCCTCTGTATCAATGGTCCCATCAGCGTATCTTCGAATTGGGACTTTATCTTGAAAGAAAAGAACAGAGCTGGTTTCCTTCTCTCCAGGTCATGGGTACAGCAGCAATCTGTATTTACCCACTCCCTCTACTTGCTGTGAATTATCTCTTGCCAGTGAAGAGCCCTGGCAGGCAGAGTCCCAGGCATTTCAACACAAGAGCATTTGGTTCCCCTACCTTTGGAGCAGTAATTGTGTCTGTACAGGTAACTGTCCTGAGGCTGCTGCTGCCAGCGCACGATGTAGTAGGAGAGGTTCCCATTGGGAAGAGAGGGAGGGTTCCATTTCACAATCAGCTGGGATGAGGAGTTGGATGCTGAAATAACATCCAGGGGAATGGATGGCACTAGAGAAGGAAAAAAAGAAAAAAACAAATAAAGGTATTTAAACCTAGAGCACTCTACAATGTATTTCCATGCAAGCTTTTGAGTGAATCCCAATGCATTACTAAACTGCAAGGAAAAACACCACTTTCCTCCAAAGAAAGGATTTTCTACTTATGCCAACAGTTAAGGCTTCAACTACAACCAAGTCCCAACCCGAAGCTGTACTTAAATTAATCTTTAAATGGAACAAAGCCTGAAATTCTAACTCCAAGAAGCTCCCATAGTTCCTAATGAAAGTAATATCTGCAAAAAACAGAGTTTTAATTAAAATTTTAATACTGCTTTCAGTAAAGTATAAAGTATTTCAATTAGTGAAACTGCTAGTACTATGCACATCATCTGCACATAAATTTTATTTCTGTATCAACAACAGAACTTGCACAATAATGCACTAATCACACCTGCAGCATTATCAACCTCTCACCCCAGAGCCCAGCATCCATCTCACCTGCAGCATTGGTTCGAATATATATAATTTCACTTTTTGCTCCATGAATATGATGATTTTCCATCATTGTGAGGGTAACAGCCTTGACATAAATGGCATATTGAGTCCAAGGTTTCAACCCCTGCAGCAGAATTCCAGGATTGTTCTCTTTGTTTGGTGGCAGGTCAACATCAACCATGTTCCAGCTATTGGAGCCACACGCATCTTGCCCATCATACTCTGTCACATTTTTGAATGGTCTGAAATATTCAAAGAAAAAAAGTAGAACAAATATTTATTTTCTCCCAAAGACTGTCATATACGTATGAGAGTGCCTCACTTCAAAGCTGCTCAATGAAACAAATAAAGCTTACTTGCTTTCCACAGCAGAATACACCAGAAAAAAAAAAAAATCTTGTATTTCCAAGCAGTACAAAATTCAGAGTTCAGATTTAGTCTTGAGTAATAAAGCAACATTCTCCAAGAAAACACTACATCTACTTTTTTTATTCAAACAGGCAGTGAAATACTTCAGACATATTCAGACTTTAAATAAACATATATCAAACAGAAGCAACTCAAAACAGTTATTGATAGGGGCCAAGCTTTTTACCATAAAGAACTCAAAGTTCCAAGACAGGCCTTGACCATTCCAATGGGCTTTTCACCCTCTTATTTCCACACAATACAAACACACATACAGTTCTACTTTTCAGAAGTTACAACACTGGTGGCAAGAGCATACCAACTCTTGCTATTAATATCTGTACACTTGCCAGCACTGGCTTCATTGTAGAACATCGCAATGATCTTTTTCAAGTGATGCTGGACATGAACCATTTGTGCCTCCATGTCTCATATCTTTAATCCATGTTTTGTTCCAAACCTCCCTTTCAGACCTCCAGACTGCTTGGAGAGTTATTTTGCTGTTCATTTGGTTATTATTTTAAATGTGCGCCATTACAAGGATATGCAAAGGAGAGGTATCTCCCAAGTAATTTTGATTTCTGCAGTAACTGCCCCATGCCTCCATTTTCAAGAGATACTAATGCAGGAAATGACCAAAGCTGGATAGACTAAATAACCCCAAACCCTGAGCAGACAAGTCATCCAGGTGGCAGGGCAAACTCCTGACCTGGGATGCTCTCTAGTCAGGACTTTGCCTAGAGAAAGAAAGTATCTCAGTAAACATGATGACTTGGGAGGAGCTCCAGATCAGGCCCCTGAGAAGAGCCAAGCCATCCACCTTTCTCTTTTTTCAAATTTGAAACTTCCTGATGGATTTGCAATCCATTTGTAGGACTCATTCAAACCAATCCTCTTTTTAATGGAGGCTTGTGCTCCGCCAAGAAAAGAATCAGAACAAAAGCAGGACTTGAGGATGAAATACATGAACTGGATGAGCCATCCTGCAGGAGGAACAGAATCCTCTGCTCTCCCTTGGACTGCCCTGGTTAATCTCTGACATCTACTTACGCCTCTTTGTAGTAAACAGTGAAGCTAATGAGGTCTCTGTAATCTGGAGGGCGATACCGCTCCCATGTCAGCTTAATCCGATTCTTGAGCGTCGTGTTGGAAACAAAATGCAGAATTTTGCTTTCACCTGCAATGCAAAAGGACAGGACATGCCCGAGTTGGCATCACATCACCAGTCTGTTTTTTGTTTCTTAGATGTCAGTTTTGGCTAATGAGCCTTTTCAGTAGCACCTACGACACCACAGGACACCAACATCCCTTGTCTCTGTAGAGCTCCCTCTTTCCTCCTACTACATCTGAGTGCTTAAGCAGTGACCTCGGCAATCAGTTTAAAACATGCTTGAGCCACTTGTTATTAATTTTTTTGAAGCGAATTTTCTTTTAATGCATCATCAGAAAGCTCTTGAAAACTACTTCAGACTCTCCCTGAGCGAGCAATGGAAGTGCTGTTTATGCACAGGACTGCTCTGCAAGCCCAGAATCCATCATCCGGCTCCGAAGCACGCGCGGAGCAGTCACCGCCCTCTGCGTGCTCACTCTCCAGGACAACTCTTGACAACTACCATTTGTTTTTCTGGAGACTGAACAACATGGAAAAGACAAAGGAGTTTACATTCCTATTCATCAGAGGCTGGACCAAGAACTCCAAAACCCAGTTCATATACGGCACAACCATTTGATGGCAGCAGCTTCCAGCTACTCTTCTGAACAGACCTGGATGGAAGCCCACAGCTTTGAAATGAATGGCTTCCCACTACCAACTCACTGAGCCTTCCAACCCAAAACAAAATAGCATTTTAAAAACTTAATTCTTGGATGAAGAAATTGTGTTCTGTCAACTGTGAGCTAGTTTCTAATGTTCCACAGAAGCTCTGAAAATAAAGAGGTTTTCACCCTCGTGTACACTGGCACTGTTGGTGCTATCTTTGCAAAGGCAGTTGAGCTTTTTGTTGATTCTTCTGTCCTTCTCAGAGTCAGAAAGCTTTCTGTACTGGTTTCTTAAAAAAGCAGGCAGCGGCTGGCACTGGCCTCAGTGGTAGTAAGGCCTGGCTGTGTGTCTGTAACTCCTCCAGGACTGCAAGGCTTTGCTCTATTGAATGTGCAGAGAATGGAGGGTGCTTACAACAAGGATCTGGGCCATCTGCGTGTCTGCATCGCGCCCAAAGAGATATTCAGCAGACTACGTGTCCTAGTTTTGTAAGCACCATCCACAACAAGGGGACTTGACTTACACACAAGATCCATTTAGTTTACTCAGCTCCAAAAACACCACAAACCAACCAAGGGAAAAATGCATTATCAGTTTAAAGGGTTTGAGGTGAAACTTGTAGGCATTCTTAATTCCTAGAAGAGAGATTGCTTTTGAACGTGCTGTTACACCTGGAGACTTGATGTGCAGACCACCAAAGCCAAGAGAGGACTTTCCAATAACTCTGACCATTGCAGAATGCAAAATTAAATGCAGATACGCTCAGGCTTAGGAATACTGCAGAACATTAAAAAGTGTTCTCAATTCAAAGGAAGTAATTTCAAAATGAAACAGAGCAAACTAAGTTTGAAACAAGCACTTCCAGCAACCACGTACAATATTTGGCAGGAGCTTAAATGAAGCTGAATGTAACAGAAGCAATTTGTTTTGGTGTCTATGGAATTTTTGTTCAGCAGGTTCCTTAGTATCCAGAAAGAGTAAGCACCAGAGAGAGGAAAACACCTATAGTGATGCAGAGTTACAAATGAGACTGAGAAACTGCTCCTTGTTGGATACACCAAACTACTGGATTACATTTCTCATTTCCCAGGTACACTTCCATTGTTATCTGCTGTTGCTGCCACAAAACAGGGGATTTAGGAAGAAGTCATCTTCTACAAGTGGGTTTTACAGATGAGATAAGACTGTGTAACCTCATCATTTTCCACTCATGCAAAGGTACCTTCACAGCTACTGCTAGAAGCCTGAACAAGCAGAAAGACTGAAAGCCTCCTGCAAATCCTAAACTCGAAATATTGCAATGGTCAGCAACACGTCAGTATGTTGGGTTTGTTCTTGTGACACCCTCCTGTGCAGTTGGCATTGAGATTTTTTTGGTTTTTTACTTACAAGAGGCTCTCTCCCCATTGTTCCTTGGATTTATATCTCCTTTGCTCTGTCGTCCCTTGGTTCCTGAAACTTCCTCCATACGGTAAATCTCAGAAACACACAGTTTAGGATTAAATGCAAAGTACATTTTCCCCTCACTGATTGTCAAGTTATGATGGTTCCAGTCCCACAGCTGCTGAAGATTGTGGTTGTCAAGCACGTAGAAGGAGTAATTCCTGGAAGGAAGTTTTTGAAGAAAAAATACTCATTTTAATTCACAGCCCATTCCAGTGAAGAATACCTTAATATAAGAAAACTTTGAAACACTGTGTTTGTTCCCTCTTATTAATCTGGTGTTCAGCAAAGGGCTTTCTTCTCTCTCATGGAGCAAGCTAACCCTGAATGTTTAGGGGGCATGGAAATGAGTGTGACAGGACTCCAAAAGGTGACACCACACCATCTAAACCCCACTCCAGCATGTGTTTTAAGAGTTGTATAGGAGCTGCTATGCGGAACATATAAATTCATGTCCTCTGAACAGAAGGTCTCTACTCTGGATTTTCCATTTGGTGACAAATGGGAAGCAGTAACCTTAGATACTTTATGGAAGGAAAAGCCTTCTGGAGTTCTGACAATAAAACACAGTTGTTAACACAGCTCTTGCTTATGTTTACAAAAGCAGCTCTAAGAGTTTGCATAGTGAGGTTTCCTTGCCTCTCTCTTCTACCTCTTGGCCCAATAAAGATTTCCTACATCGTGCCAAGTTCAGTTGCACCTGTACATCGAAACCCAACAGCAAACAGTTGTACTGACTGCACAGGATCCACTTCAGAGCACAGAACTAAACACAGGCAGCTGTGCTGAGCCCACTCCCTAAGCCCAGTCCTGGAATAACATGCACATCCTTTATTTCCACAGATACTGTATACAAAGTTGTATGCAAAAGGCCTATTAAATATTATGAAAGCCCTTTTAAATAATATGAAGAAATTCCTGGTACTACTCAACTGGGCTGAACTGGAAAAAAACCCCCACATGTTAAGAAACAGTTCCTTAGTATCCAGGCTAAGATTGTAGGCTCTACATCAGCTGCCAGACAACACCTGCAAGGACACTGACACTTTGGGATAGCAGGGACAGGAAGGCACCACTGGGAAATGAGATCAAGGTCTGTGTAGCTGATGAACCTAAATCAAGCTGACCCACCATGGCAGCATTTATTTCACTCTGGTGGGAAGTTCCCTCATCATTAACCACAGCAACACAAAACCCACTACTAACACAATGAGGCCCACCTTACACTGCTAAACCCTTGTCAACAGAGCTACACTGGGCTTTCTACAAACCCTTCTGACTACAGAGTTTCTGCAGGGAAATGTGGCAAACAAAGCATAGGCCTCATAAAAAGCTGCCATGTTATTAATTTATGGTTTTCCATCAATTACTCCATTTAAAATTTAGCATTAATTCCTCCCTCACCCAGCCTTAAACAAAAACTGCATTCTGGCTCCAGTCTGCACAGATTTGCCATTCCTTGTAATGCAGAGTGTATTTTCAGAATAATGTGAAAGACAAGTTGTTTCTCCTATTTCCATCTGTCCCCTCATCACCCAGGACTTGATTTCTAATAAAGCTGATATACCTTGGTATCATGTCACACAGATGCTGAGAAGAATGTGCTCTGCTAACAAGGGAGCAGAGACATGTTTGTCCTTTAAATGCATTCTGCCAGGACAGAACAAGGATGTTGAACTTCCTGTGGGATCTGACAGACACCACCAAATCTTGTGTCAATTTGAAAGCACTGCACCTTACTGAAGTTCAATGTTTTCTTGTTTTCTTGTATTGTTTGAAAAGCTAAACTTAGGAGCTTCTGAAGCCTCCACACAAACCCAGCCTCACACCTCAGTGTACAAACTCCCCAACTTACTTTTTCAAATTTCACTCACACATAGGCAGCTGAGAAACGCCCCCAAAATCAGGACTGAGCTGAGGAGCATCCCCATGGGAGCCTGCACTGCAGCCAGGTGTCACCACAGGTCTGGAGGGTGTCATCCATTCCCCACCCACCCTCAGCACAGGGTGCCTGCCCTGCTGGTTAGATCAGGCCTTGCTGCCCTCCTGAAGACTGTCTGAATTCACCACACCCTGACAAGAAGGATCCCAGGAAAACAAGCTGTAAATTCCTCAGTGAGGAACCACACAACAGCTAGAGATGCTGTTCACACCTTCCAACAGGCCTGACAACTGATGCCTCTGCCTCAAAATGGTGTAGAAAATGGGGGGGGGGAGGTTGTTTTGATTTTATAGGCTGTCCCCTAGTTTGCTGCAGAGGTTGAAACACAACATCAGAGCAGGTCAGTGCCACAACTGAAACTCCTCCTCAGTCACCATCTCCTCACTTGCTCCTGAAGGCCACAAACTGCTCATTTTTCAGTACCTCACCTGGGATGCTCTGGGATGTGCTGCCTACACATCATCCATGTACACAGCAGTGAACACACAGACCCCAGCAGAGGATGGAGGGGCCTGGCAGAGTCAGCACTAGATGAAGGAACAAAACCCTGCAACAGACACCAAGACCCCTCTGGCAGCACATCTCCATCTCAGTTTCCCTATTTGCAAGGAGAAATTATTTTCTTGCTGTGGGAGCACGTTCACTACAGACATGGTTTTCAAAAGAGGCAATGAAAACTCTAAAGACAAACAAAGCAGATTCCCTCTAAACTTTCCACTTTCCATGATAACCAAGGCAAGCAACAGCAACTGAATAAGGAACAAAGAACATTTCAAGTGCTGTTTTGTCAGTCCAGTTCAATAAATAAAAGGACAGTGGCTGTAGGGTAAGTTTGTGTAATGAACAACAATCATAATGGGCCTTAAGTTACCCTCTCCCTCACCTCTCAAGGCACTGCTGGCACAAACAGCTCTTGTTCCAGCAGCCCACTGCTTTCCAGGTTAAGATCCCACTCCCTGTTGTTCACAGTTCTGCCCAAGTAATTGTTCAGGCTCAGTCCTTCCTTCTCGGGTGCCTACTTCCACCTAAGTATTTTTGGACATGTTATTTAGACTGTGGTAATGCCTAAATTATGCCAGGCATTTTCCAAGCAAAGAGACTGCCCCTGCCCCTTAGTATGTAACTGCAGTCATTTCCTAACATAGGGGAATTTTAGCACAAGCAGCTCTTTACTATAGGTCTGCTCTACCTCACCATTTAGTCCTGTTTTCTTCTTCAAAGCTGCACCTATTTACTTCTCCATTTGGGAATCTGACTGATAAACTTCCCTTTTCCCCTCAATGCAGCTCTGTTTGCTGACAGACGAGGTACCATAAACATAATTACTACCTGAGCACAAAGCTAAACTCAGATTCAAGGAGGTCAAGGGAGAGAGAGAGGGGAGAGAAGCAAAGCCAAGTCAGTAACTGCAGTGTCTGGGAGGGCACGGAGCAGCCCAAGGAGCCCGAGCTGGGCACTGACAATCCCATGGGATTTGCAGTTGGAAACAAGCTTCTCCACAGAGCCAGTGCTCTTCCTGAGCACACAGCGTGCTCTGCAAGGGCAGCAGGGAGAGCTGCCCTTGCACTCACTGTCAAATGCTGGAATTTTAAGAATTTAAGGCTGACCAAAGAGTAGCCTGAGAGAAAGAGGGAGGCTGTGAAGAATCCCTGGTGCTTCAACTTTATACAGTCAGGGCAGATGTCACACATAAGCAACCTTTCCAATGACCCTCACATTACCTTTTCTTCTACAATTTCCCCCAATTCTTCATTTAATAGTTCTGTCACTATGGAGGGGACTGATTTCTTCCACAGAACACTGGTTTAAACCTGGGATGGTTACTTGATTAGGGATGAGAAAGAGCAAGACAGTCTGCTGAAGGACCCTCATCACTCCTCAGCATCACACACACTGAAAGGATAAAAACTTTTGCCCTGACAAACTTTTACCATCATAGGAAAACAGGAGTTATGTACAGCAATAAGTATCACATGGTGAGTAATTATAGAAGCAATATAATCCACAGCAAACATTTCAAGGGATCAACTTTTCCTGACCAGTCTTTTGCATGCTCAGTAGATAATCCATGTAATGCTAACATTTCAGGGAGTTGCAAATAATTGCAACTTGCACTGTTTCACTTCCAGTTGCACTCCCTGGCCGGTAAAATTTGTATTTCCTTTCAGCTGACTCCTCCATAAAACCCTCCTAAAACCTGACAGTAAAGAACTACAAAGAAATCCAATTGTTTCTGAAGACACTCTTTTCTCAAAAAAAAACAAAAAAAAAAAAAAAAAAAAAAAAAAAAAAAAAAAACCAAAAAACAAAAACAACACCCCACCACTTTATTGATGTAAAGAATCTGCCTAGAAAAACCTAAAGTGAAAAGCAACAGCAAAGGTACCATAAAATACTTGCAATATACTCAATTTAACATGCTGATTTGGACAGTAATGCAAATGAGCAATGCTGTGCAGAGGTGTTCATGAGGAGAAAAATGCTGCATATGAGTGGAAGAGGAGATTCTATAAACGAAAGCGAATGGTTTTTAGGAGGCTTATTCTCCACAGCTTTCTATTAAAGGGAAACTGCATGCACAAATATCCAAACTCTTACCCATCCACCTGTTCCTCTCCCAGGATGTACCGCAGGTTCTTCAGGAAAGACAGGGAGACCAACGCATGGGAATGACGAATCTTCACATACCCCGTTACTGTCTCAATCAGACCCATAAAATTCTCCAGTTCTGAGGCAATGTTGTCTGCAGCGAGAAAAGGATAATCATTATCGTGACAGAATTCACAGCTTTGATTAATATTCTGCTCCGTGCAGTATTAGCTCAGTAAAAGAAAATGTTTGTATTTGCTGCTTTTGAAAATGAGAGACACTGGTTTTCCTCCCCCAGAACAGTTGCCTGTGCAGCCAGATGGTTGAAGGGCAAAATAAAGCCACTGAGTAAAAGTGGGGGGAAACCAGTCTTGCTTTTTCATACTGGAGCACCTGATTTTTCCATGGGCATTGCCCTCTGAAGCCAGCACCAAATGGTGAGCCAGCATTCTGGCAGGGCTGAAATGACCCTTGTGTAAATGTACAAACCACAAGATGGAATTGCTCTTTGGGCATGGAGCAAAGCTCAGGCAGGAAGGTCCACTGGAAAACTGAGAGTGAGATTGAAGATGGAGGTGAGAGGGTATGTTCCTGGCCTGCTCTGGGCCACAGAGCATTGTTTTCCATGACCTCAAAAGCTACAAGACTGAACCAGCTGATGAAACAGCAAAGATAAAACCATCATGAAGTCCTTCTGCCATGAAGCACATTTCAGACAACTCACTGAAGCTGACTTTCAACTAGAAATTATTAAAATTACTGCAGAGGAAGCTCCACTCTTCAGAACTGCCTTCTCTCTATGAACCATCCCTGCCCAGGGCTGCAACACCCCATCCTTCACAAGCTCAAGCTTTGCTGTCCTTACTTCCAGCAGCCCAAACCCATTGCCTGGTGTCACCACCTTGCCAAGTTACGCCACAGTTCCAAGGAGAAGTTTTTAAGGACTTGGGAGAAGCTGCTTTGTTGTGTGTTTGCTGCCATAAACACACCAAAGTCCTAACAGATGGCTGGGAAGACCAATAACCAAATACCGATGGTTGGTTCCCATACCAAATAATCAGATGCTCTTTGGCACTCTAAAATAACACTTAAATAAAATAAAAACACTCCCACACACTTGCCTCAGGTAACTGGAACATCTCCCATAAGGGAAGACTGTACCTGTAGCAGTGGGACCACAAAATCCACATGCTGCTGTAACTAAACCCTGGAACTTTCATTCAGCATGAGGTAGGGAATCAAACAGATCCCAATCCTTCAGCCTTATTCATGAAACCAAAAGGGACGTTCCATAGGGACATACAAGTCCAATAAAAACTAACAGCAATTTTTACTCTGCTTTTAAGAGCTCATCAACTGTCAACACCTCCCTGGTTGATGAATCACTGCTCTGACAAATTTAATCCAGTGCTTGTTCAAGACATGTGACAGAGGTGGCCAGCTCACTAATGCTGACCATCCAGCAGCACAGTGTTAGGCTTTATAAGAGCTCTCAGCACTCTTCATCCCATGTTCTAGCAAAACCACACCTTGCCTTAAAAAGTGAGGATCTGCAGTCTTACAGTGCCATGTGACAAGTTATTTACCTACCCAGATGCAAGGATTTTCAACTTTTCCACCTTCTTGGGCCTTTATTACTCCTTTGGGACCACTGCTCGTCTAACTGCCTAATCCTGGTTCCTTGTCCTGCCAAAAAACCTAACAAAAATACCAGCTTTCCCTGGGAGCTGAATACCTATTCCACCCGTGTGGGGCAGGACAGTGCTGCAGTGGGCCAAATCAAACAGGAGCACTGCTCTGGGCCTGGAAAGCAAACAGCTTGCTGAGTTTTTAATGTTCTTATCATTACGCTGACGACAGAAGGAAAAATGTGAAAAGCAGCCTTATCAGGGGTTCAGAAAGAGAGGGCGATCACTTACTTCCACGGCGGATGTTGATCAGCAGATTCCCCTTGAGAATCGTGCATCCCTGCAACATTTGTGCTGATGTGACTGAGTCAATGGTCTTCGTTTTCCCATCCTCACAAATTTTGGGGCAAGGCCCCTCACAAGGGCTGCAGAACATGCTGTGAGGAAAGAGGGGGATATCAAAAATTAACAGCGATGTGAGACGCTGAGTCTACAGAGTGCTTTGAGTTGAATTTTGGGAGATATTTCCCTCTAAAGCTTAGGCAAATCCTCCAGGCCAGAAAGAACTGTTCAAGAAACACTTGCCTGCTGCACTCCAGAGCAGCTGGGGCATTGTACCTCCTACAGTGACTGAAAGCACCTATACCCACGGTCTGCCAGCTTCTGGAAAGCTCTGTGGTCCTTCCAAAGGCAAAGGCATTTCAGGTAAAACCCAGTGCCCTCACAACTGTGCATTTACTCTGACTGAATTGTTCCCAGGAACCCCTCCCACTTACAAAGGCAGCCTCAGAGTGCAGGGAGGTTTTGTGCTAATCCAGGCCCAACCTCACAAAATAGGCCAGCCAAGAACTGGAGAAGGGAAAATACTGTTCACGTTCTTATAAAGTTGTCTGTGTCCATGTCCATAAACCAATATTTAAAGCTCAGCACTAGGGAATTCCATGCTCCTGGCCATTTAACTCAGAAAGACAACTGTGAGGGCATACAGTCAGGAGGGATGTGGAGAAAGTGAGCAGTCAATTAGTCACTACTTCTTACAGCTTAAGAGGCATTAAAGCAGCAAGTTTAAGGAAAGAGAAGATTGTGTCTTGATGCAAGGACAACTAACTGGCAACAGAAATTGGGAGAGGAAGGCCAGAAGTCCAAGCAGGTTCAAAATGGGTGATACAGATGGAAACATCAAGAAGGACACAGGCCCAAGGAGAAACCAGATTGCCAGAAGCTGGGAGGCAACACTGAAACACTGGCTCATTTCTGTTTCTTATACTCACAGGCACTCAGAAGCATTTTTAGCGGCCAAACTCAAGCAACAAGAACTCAGGGCAGACCAGCCTTTGGCTGCAGGAGCTTTTTAAGGCTCCATGTTATATTCCCTACACATTCATCTCAAAGTTGGAAACTCCATGTGTGCACAACACAGGCCCTCTGATCACTCCTCCTGGTTAATCTCTCCCAATTCAAGGTGATTTTTATTTTCCAATCTATTCTATTTTTCTTGATATTTCATGACCACTTACTCGACCTAATATCACTTTAGAGAGGAAACATAAGAATTAAGAATACCCAAACCCAGGTCCAAAGACAAAGGCCTTTGCTGACAACACTGATGGAGAGGGGCTTACTTTTTATTTTTTTATAAAGAAAGTGAACCCACTTTCCTCTGAGGCTTAAAGAAACATGTAAATTGGTAACAGTTTTCCATGCATGAACCATAACAGAAAGGAGCTTCTTTTCTAAGTAGTAAGCTCCTATTTCAAAATCCTGCTCTATAACATCCCACAAACCACTAAAAGCTGCAGACACAAGAAAGAGGCTTCAACTAAATGTACAAAGAATGCTGGAAATGCTTTCCATTTGCAACTATTTGTTAACAGCACCTCTGGGGAACAGAACATTCACTAGCCTTGAGTTACAGCTCCTTTCAATCTCTGCAGAGAGCACAACACCGAGATAAGACAGGATGGCTGCGCACTCCAGCGTAAGCGGCTCAAACAGCTGCTACTACAAGCTCCAGGAGATAACAAAAGCTGCATTTCTCAGGTGAATATCTGGATTTGGGCAAAGGCTGTGTTAAGTTGCTTGTATCCAAATGCTAACTGGAGACTGCCGGGAACAGATGGATGACACGCACGCAGGGGCACACAACTGCTGCATCACCACAATCACCTTTCCAGAAAACACAGCAGCCTACAAAGACATCTTTTTAGCATAATACTGAAGCACTACAAATTTTAGCACGCTGACTATCCTTTACTGAAAGTCCATGACTTCCAAAGGACAGCAGGCAATGAAGGCTGATTGCTGGAAATTACAAAAATCACAAGCAAACATTGCTCCAACTGTTAGAATTAAATAACAGGAGGAGAGTGACACTCCATTAAGAAATTATTCTGTATAATACTATTGGCTGCTGCATTATTTCTGTTAGTATCTATATGATTACTTCCTTCTAAAACACCATTGTTGTCTTCTGGAAATAGTGAAAAAAGGGAAGTTAAATTAAACACACTGAAAAATACATGTGTCTAAAACGCAGGCACACAAAGAGCAAATAAAATGCAAGGCAAGGTAAAAAATGCAAGGCAAGGTAACTCCTATGGTTTGTTCTGTGTGATAATGATCATCAGCCAGCTCCAACCTTGGGCTTCACTCTGTTCTTGGGCTTTGCTTTTGTTTTGTTACTCTCTACTTGAAGAGCTGGTTCTGCATTGCATGACCTCCCCCAGCCAGCCCTCCTGAAGGACCAGAGCCCACTGATGCTGCACAGCACCACGCAGACCCCTCGGGTGGATTCATCACGGCAAGGCTGAAGCCAGCTTCTGCCATGTAACCCCCGCTGAACTTCCCTCTCCTATGCCCTCCCCTCTGCCCCAAATAATGTGCACCCCAAGCCACCCCTGACCAGGGAGTTGCAAACCCCAAACCCACACAGGAGAAGCAGACAGAAGCCGCGTTACCTTTGGCTCCCGTTGCGGATGAAGCCCGAGGGACACTCGGCCATGCACTCGTCGTTGTGAATCACGAACTTCTCGTACTCGCTGGCGTCCGTGGCGGGCACTTTGGAGCAGAACTCCCTGGTGACGCAGCGCCAGCCCTCGAACTTGTAGGTGTTGGGGGGGCAGGTGGGCAGGCACACGCCCTCGTAGTAGTAGTTGCGGCAGGCCACGCACGCCGTGTTGTTGTCGGGCGCCGTGCAGCTCCCCAGGCACTCGGGGTGGCAACACTCGTTTTGGTCTGTGCAGGCTCGCTTCCCGCACGAGCTGGGGCACACTGCAGGACACAAAGCAAGGGAGAGTGAGCAACACCTGCTGGGGTCAGCGGTGCTAAAGGGGAAACTCTGCTCTGTGCCACTCTGTGGCTCTGGAGCGTCTCTGAATAAAAAACAACACCCCAAACCCATTACTGTAAAAAAATTCCGGTTTTCTCAGCTTTAGTTGCCTGAAAGTATCTTTTTCTCAGATCAAATTTATGACACGAACCAAGTAAGTAATAAAGAAAACTGCTGAAAGCAAGATCAACATAAGGATAATGGAAACAGGCAGTACTGGAACCTATTCCATAGCCCTAGTATTATGGACAATTTTTTTTAATTTTTTTTTTTGGCATGCTGACTTATTGTCTTTCTAAGCATTTCTTGCCTTTCCTATTTGTACTTCAAATTGGTCTTTTATTGGCAAGAAAACAAGCTTCCTTCAAAACAACTTAATTACACTTGTAGAAGGAAGCCCTGCTCTACTGCAGCACACATGGTTGGGCTGACCCCAGTGTAGCATCTCAGTGTTGCTTGTGTGTGCAAAATGCGGTTTAATAAAGTATCAAATCATCATCCACATCAAATACCGAGGAATTACGGAGCTACTCTTTTCCCCTGAAGAGCATAACAGAATTCTGCCTTATCCTCAAATTCTGGGTTCAGAGAACAAAATATGAAAGGGAGAAAAAAAAAATGGGGTGCAAATTTATGGAGACATTCATTTTATGTGAGAGCATTTCAGCTTGGAAGACACGAAGAAAGAGCAGAATGCTCAGCAGCCAAGCTCACCACTGCTAGATCAAAAGAAGTGGCAGCATTATATTTATGTAACAACAGCATTTTGATTACAGCACTCTATGGCCTTTTAGCCACACGAGCCGTGTGCCAGAGGCTCTGGAAACACACAGATTGCAAATCTGGTTTGCATTAAGGAGCTGTTTGCCACTTTCTAACTTAGCTAAAACACTGTATCACTAACAACAGCAGAAAACTGAATTTCAGTGGTGCCACTACAGAGAGATCCAAGTAAAGCACCACAGACATTTAAACTGCATGATTTCAGTAGAGAATCAGGAGAGAAGTTAACATCCCAACATGACCATGGAAGCAGCTGATGAAACTCCCTACAAGTTCTGCATTGTGATTTATCTCTCAGTTTGCAGCTACAATGTTGTTTTAATGCAGGACTAAACACTCTAAAATTTTAATGCCCTCCTCTTCCCATAATGAAGTCCAGGCTTTCCAGTTTTTACAATCCCATTCAGCAGAACTCCACCATCCTGACATAGGACAAAACCCTCAAGACTGCTATTAAGCAGTAATAATAACAGTAATAACAACAAAAACAATAATTCCCCCACAAAAACAAACCAAAAACCACAAAACTCCCCACTGCTCATAGCTCTGCATCCAGGATGTTGACATCTTACACTGACTTTTGATTATAAAGAGCCATTTTCTGACAGCTTTAAGTAGTGGCCACCTTGAAAAGGACTTGTCAAAATGCGATTGAAGAATTTTGCATTTCTTGTCAAAATTATTCTATATTGACTCTAATTTTAACCATCTTGTTTTGAAACAGATGGAAGGGGGAGACTATGAGAAACAAGGAGATGGGACCATGAGCATTGCTGGTGCCTGCTCAAGTACCAAGAGTATCACGACTATCACATGAAAACCAAATTAAAAAATTTTTTGCAGAGCCTGTAAGACTACAGAGAGCAGGAATGCAGAGGCAATCACTGCTAAATAATTCATTGTCTGAAGATGCCGGATGATTTTTTTTTTTCTTGAAAAGGAAACAAACCATACACAACAAACCCATATACCAAAATAAAACACACATGCAGGTGTGTATTCTCTTTTTGACTGTAATCTGCACCAGTGCAAAAGAAGTCTGCCCAGATGCCACCTTAGTAAGGCATCACAAATTGCCTTTCACCTCAAGGTACACAGGACTTGCATCTGGCACTACTAAGGGATTAATAACAAAAAATAAATCAGTGTGTCTTGCTAGCAGATGGACTGCTGTGCTGAGTGGGTGCCAGAACTCAGATTTCATGTGGTAGCTACACTTCCAGTTCAAAGCCCCATTAAAAGAACACACACACACACACCCCACCTCATGCCTCCACAAAGTTCATTACTGGATGTATTGATTAAATACATGATTTTTTTGTTTTCATCTGAACAATTCGGTGGAAAACAAACACTGCTGTACTAAGTATTGGGATAAACATAGATTAAGTTTATTTCACTCCTGTGAAAGACTCCTGTATTCCCTTAATGCCTCTGCCATTCATGAGCAGTCTGCTATAAAAATAGGATTCCCTGCATCTCCTGGTAAATCTGCTGACTCCGGTCTACGGAAATATAAATTGGAGCACAGAAGGATACACAAGTTCACATGAAAAAGGCAATCAGTGAACCAGGTTTTCAAAACTACAGTAATATTTTAATCACAACCATTTTAACATGAACTCTTGAAAACTTTACAAAGATAATTTTTTAAAAGCTCAGCATCCTCGCTTTTTTCCTCAGTCCTATTTTTCTGCTTGTTCTTGCTAACGTTGGCAGAGTTTTCAGCCTGGAGACAATACGGGTATCCTGTTTCTTTGAAGAGGCAGAACAAGAACTTCTCTGTCTGTGTGTGTGCAGGACATATTATCAACAACAAAAAACCCTTATCTGCCTTACACGCCAGTTCCCTCAGATATCCCTGTTCTAAAAACCTTACTAAACAACACTGGCTGACCTCCCAGTCCAGACCCATCTATCCTCCCCCCACCCTCCCAAATTGTGCTACTTGGGCTCCTAGATTTGTACCAAAACATGTAAAATGCTGGTTCCAAAATACTTTGGCCAAAAAAAGCACCCTGCAAAACACTGGGTAACTTGTTGACTTTGTTCTGCAAGAACATTAGAGGCACAAACACGAGCAAACAGTGGGCTGACATTTGGAGACAGAATTTATCAGCCAGGTACAACAGTGCCTTGGAACATGAAGGCTGATGACGATATATAAAAAAAACCCAACCCTCTGAACAAATCCTTGCTGACAAGCCCAAGGGCAAAAAATGCTTAATTGTCATCACATGGAGATACCAAAATAATGGAAAATTTCAGAGACCTTGGAGCGCAGCCATGGGAGAAGGAAGTCAAAGCAAGATGTGGAGAAGGGCAGACCCTTAAGCACTTTAATAACGAGATGATGGAGGCCTGACTAGACCAGCATCCATTTACATTTAGGGAGTGAAAGTAGTGTCAGATCTTCAGAGAAAGTATCAGTAGCCACAAATCCAATTTTCTGGAGCAAACCAACAACTTTCATCAGGAGATTTTCCGAATACTATTAAGATACTATGCTCTCTGATTAAAAAGAAAAAAAAGGCAAAACTTTTTATTCCAAGACGCCCGTTTACCGAGCAAATCAGATTCTGACCTGACATGCAGCAAGTAAACACCTTAAAACTAAATGCAAGAAACATCTTACAAACACGAGGAGCCCCAAGAGAATCTGACTCAGAGACTCATTATCCTCAATTAAAACCCCCAAGATGCTAAACCAGAACTGCAAACACAAAGCAAGGTTTGGAAATCCTCAAACACAGCTCTGAGGGGGGGAAAAAAAAAATAAAAAAGTAAAAAGCAAGTGACAAATCATCTGCCTGTATTTACGACAGTTCCCTTCTGGACAGGCTCAGGCTGAGGAGGTGGCAGTAAGTTTGTCTGACATCTAATCCCTCCCCGCTATGCGGAGCGTGCACCACGCCAGGGCTCGCTGCAAACACCCCGCGCTGACATCACGGCTCTCGTACAGTTTGGGCAGACAAAGTGCTCTTATCATCTCCAAGACGCCATGACTTCAGCGATGCTGGAGCAGAAAAATCAGGTGAATAAACAATCAGTCACAGGGAGTGAAAATGCAGCCAGAGGAGGAAGACTCCTGGCAAGCGGAGGCGCCGGCCTCGGCCAAGGATGGCACCGCGCCAGTCACACGCGGGCAAGCAAAAGGTTGCCAAGTGTGGGATAAATATTTTTTAAAGATTCTTTCTCTCCTTGTAAAAAGATATTTGATCCTTCTTTGGGTTTTGGGGTTTGTTGGGGGTTTTTTTGTATAGTCTTTTGGCTTTTTTAGAGCATCCTTCAGATAAAATAATGGTTCAGGAAAAAAAAAAAGAGGAGGAAAAAGCGCCTCGTTTTGAGCAGAAACCAGAGGAGGAAGGGAGTGTTTTCTCCTAGCCAACTACTGAAAAAATTAGCTGTCTAAATTTATCCACAAAGACAGAAAAACACAGTCACTTTTGGAATGTTAATCCTTCTACATGACAGAATTTTTAAAATATTGCATTTTAATGGGCTAAACTTTGGTACGGCCTTTCAAACAGCTGACTTCAAATGCTCGAGCAGCCTATACAAAACTTGATTTCTTTTGCCCAGTATTCTGTGAGAATAGAGAGACTGGAAAGACATTACTCAGAAAATCCAGTTCCAGTGATTCATGGTCAGGGCTGGAATCAAAAACTACAGAATAAAAGGAAATACACATATCAAATACATGCAGTAGCATGTTCTGATCACAGGAATATGGGTAAAAGTCATCTCCACGGCACTGAAGAGGCCACTCAGAGCAGTTGTATAAAACTTTAGATTGCCACAGAAACAAGAATTAGCAGCACATCAACAATGGTATATCTTTTGTCTTTTCTGTTCCCTCTTCTCTAAAACTGGTTAACTCATATTCAGTGAAAATTCTGAAGGCAAAAACTGCTGCCATGTCAAACCGCTTTCTAATAGTTAAGGCACGAAGTCTGGCAGCTTTTGACATTTAACTGCCAGATCTCAAAAGTTCAGTTCAACCTAGCACTGATCTAGGACCTGAAAGAGATCATCTCCTCCTTCATTAAACCTCCAGTATGTAGAGTCATGTCCACCAACAAAATACTTGGATAGGTCTATACAAACTTACACCAAGAGGGCATTAAGTCTGCAGCCCACAAGCTACGTCTGACTCGACATCAGTCATGTGTTTCCATGTTTAAATCCTAGTCACTACCAACCCATTTTTATCCCTGAGACCTTTCGAAGGATCCTGAAATTATTCTGAAGTGGTTCAGGGAACTATTTTCTTCCCACTACACCTGGTCAGCCTCCACACAAAGCTTTTTGGTCTCTCGCTTCTCGGTATTTCTGTTTGTCACAGATGCTGCATATGCCTTTATCCCTGCATGAAGGAGTGGGTGTGATGAAGCATCCAGAACCTCAAAATAACCTCAGTGGATTTGCCCAGCCTGACATCAGCCCACTAGCTGCCCAATTTTTAATCATATGAAAGATTGATCAAGGGATCTGTTATTGCATTCCCCTCCTCAGGATTTTACAAGTGAAAAACAACACACAGCCAGTTGTGCAGCAGTTGGAGCCAACTGCTCAGATGGAAGTGCCTGTAGATGATTCTGGAGCAAAGGAAGTGGGAGAAAGGAGTGGGAGACAGGTTAGGAGAGGAAGGTCCAGCTCCAACCAGCACCTGGAGACTCTCTGATTCCACCAGATGCAATGAGGTCTATAAAGCAGAGAGGAAACATTCATCATTCAGTGAGCATATTCCAGTTGGATACACTGGAGTCTGATGACCCCACACATCCCTCTTTTGGCCACCTCTCATTCATTCCTTACCCTAAAAGTTATACCAAGACAGCTCCCAGGCTTCCCAGCTGTGATACAAAACATGTGTGCCAGATCCATTTTATTCAGAGCAGAGGACTTGGGGACACTCTTTGGCACTGCAAAACTCCCATTCCTTCAGATTTCTGCAAATGAAGCCATCAACCCTGCTAAATGCTCCAGCAGCATTACAGGAACTCCCATCACACCAAAATGAGAAAAAATGGAAACCTGAGTGAAGAAAACAACCACCTTATCCCACAGTCAACAGGAACCCATGGATAGCACAGGTAGTGTGCATCTGCTCCCAAGTGAGTAAGGCTACGGCCCAGGAAGGTGCAAACAAACACGAGTTATTGACAAACCCAGGCAGCATGAATTGCATTCTCTTTCAAAACAGTTTGTGTTGCCCAGCACAGCCCAGACTGGCACCGTTGCAGCTGGCACTCGGGAGAATGAGGAAAAAAACAAGTCCATTTAGTCCCTTCCACGCCAGTATGAATTCAGCACATAAACAAACCCCACGGAGGCAGATACACAACCATCTCTGGGGATTCGGGGCCAGTTGCACTCCATCTTCCTCACTGGGTAAACAAACTGGTCAGGAATGTTTTACCATCAGTGCTGCACTGTCCCAGAAACATTTCCTCTACGCACGAGGAAATTTCCCGCTGGAAGACACAAATCAGAACAGTAACACTGATCAGAGTGGGGGTGAAGGCAGGAACATGAGGGTCCCCCATGTGATCCTGCCATCCCCCAACACTCACTGTCACAGATTCATCCACATTCCTAAAGGGACAACTGAAGTTCCTGAACTCTGCAGTAACAGATAAGGAAAGCAAAGTGCTGCTGAAGAGCAGCTCTGAGGCGAATTATTTTTCTTTTTGCTGCAGATTACGAGCAATATATTGGGGTTTTGCTTGTTCTTGCTTAAAGCTAGATTTAATCTGCCTGTCTTCCAAATGCTGCAAGTGTAAGGCAATAAGCTTTACAGGATTTAATTAATATACTGCAAGCAAGGAGTGCTGGTCAGCCATCTCCTGGCAAAAGCCCAGCTGGAGGAGGACTACTATTCACATTCCAGATTTATTCTAAAGGAGGAAGACAGGCTGATAACATTATCACACTGGCCTGAATTATGTAGTTCTCTTAATGCCGAAGGATCACGGCAGTTTAATCCAGGGCAAACAAGAGTCACTGGTTCGGAGGGATTCAGCTCCTGCTCCACTTCAGGAATGCCCTTTGCGTTCATGCCTTACACCCATCAACAGCTTAACTATTCTGGCACCAGCAATGAAACAGAATGTTCATCTTGGAGGCTGAATAAACACTGCTCCAGCCGAGGGCTAATTACACTAAAATTAAAGGGGAAAAAAAAGCTTCAGGAAAACTGTTCATAGCACACACACAGTGAGGCAAACCTAGAAAGTTTTTGTTCATCTCCAACTCAGACAACAACAATGACAGAACCTATTAGAAGGATAAAAATTCAAGGAAACAGCCAGAAAGACCAAGAACATTCAAAATGGTTTACTACAGAACAAGATTTTTTCAAGCTGTTCACCTGTTAGTGAGTAGGCCACTAAAACCAGGATTAAGATCCAGATGTTCAGGAGCCCAAGAGCAGGATGATAATGGAAGGGCAGAACAAGTTGCAAGAATGCTGATGGTTTGCAAAGTTATCAGAGACAACTGGTGCATTTGTTTCAAATCAAAAGACTACTGAATCTGGGAGTATGACATCACTTATAATATTTGTACATTGCAAGTGAAAGGCACCCTGTTAACAACAACAGCAATGACACTCCAAACAATATTAAGGCAATTATGCTAAAATGATCAAATGAAGTATTTCCTTCAGGACTTCCAGAAACACAAGAGTGTAAGTAAATCTGACAGCAACTGAAGACTGTGCTCTAGAGATCCACAACAATCAAAGGGTGAGCTCTTTCCTTGGTTTTAATAACCATGGAGTGTATTTTTCATTCTAAATCTTCCTCTATTACAAATGCAGAGGGAATACAGAAAGTTCCAGAATTTCTAAGACCTAAAAGCAGACAGGAAGACTATGCATTAATCCACTCCTTAACGCACTTTAACAAATTTACAGGCAACACTGACAGTGGGAAGGATACAGCTGACTTTAAAGCTGTATTAGAATTAGTTTCTTCTCATATAGAGAAGAAACCATGGACAGAAGCATTTCAGAGGGAAACGGGAAAATGTTGAGTTATCTTTTTAGACTTGATGCAAATTGCTTTCATAATCTGTAAATCACCCTGGACTATCTGGACCTAAACCTTTAATTCCATCCTCCATGGTCTAATCTGCAAACAACAGAACTGCTGCAACAGCTGCCTGTTTGCTCAAGGGTTCCTGACCAGCTCTGCAAGTGGACAGAAAAGCTGGAGCTGGGCTGCAGCTTTCCCAACCTGCTTTGGGAAGTGCAAGGATGCTCCCAGTCCATTGTGGCACTGGACACGACCACAAACCCAAAGCAGGCCCCAAGTGAACTGCTGCAAGTTCAGTAGCTCTGAGTCCCCAGACAGCTCAGGCCAAGCAAAGGACTCAAACACCTGAGCCAGAAGGCACTGGGACAAAGTGCCTTGGGTCAGCAAGGAGCACGGAGGGAGCAGCAGCAGCTGGGAGAGCTCAGTGCTTCCCACTAACCCAAGTGAGGGATGACAGTGTCATCCTGCCTGTACTCAGCTCACTATCTTTAAAAACCTCCTCCGTTGTTAGACTGAACTATTTCGGTTCTTCCAACAGTTTGATAAATGAACTGTTTGACTGTGACATCCCCCAGAAACTGCAAACACACAGAACATACTCACGGGACAAACAGCACACACAGCACTGCTGGCCATGTACTCACACACAGCTAAGACTTGGATGCTTGAGTTGTCTCTGCTGATACACTTCCACATGCTTTTGAGGAATTCCTGCTAGCACGACTGGGAAAAAGTAATAATGACATTGCTTCGGACTTTCTAAATCCTTCCTTGTAGTAAGGATTTGTGACCAGATATGGGGAGTACCAGAGGTTTATTTATTTATTTGTAGGAAGGACAGCCAAGGTGAGCTGTATCCCTGGATCTGACAGGGGCTCCAGGCTGAAGCAAAGCCAGCTCAGAGACAGTGCCTGGCTGCTCTGAAGCTGGAGACGGCATCAGACAGCACTTATTAAAGAAAAAGAGGGGATTCATGTTTTTGATACTGGCACAAAGTGGGAAGCACGCTGCTTCCCACTCTGTTTTTGCTCGAGTTTGGCACGTTTGAGCTACGCTTTTCTTCTCCAGTACCTTTTTTTGTCATCTCAAGTCACATTCACATGAACATATAAATACGCAGATCCTTACGCTCTGTGTATAGCAGATACTTACAAGGATGGTCTCAAAAAAGAATATTCTTTTCACACACTAAAAAAATTATACAGAGTTATTTTAAATTCAGAACTGTTTGTATATTCCTTATAAGTTTATAAAACTCTCACTGTCCTCCCATGACTAACGAAACTGGAATTGAGAGAGTATTCTATATTTATAACTCGTCTGGTTGCTCATGCCTATGGCCCTATTTCCACCCTCCATTACTGTACACAGAGCTATGTGAGGTATTGTGGGTTCCCAAACTTCACCGATTTCCTAACAAGGCAGCCCTGTGTCCCGGAGGAACAAGCTGGGGGCTGTTTCATTCGAGCATTGGCCGAACTCAGAGGGAGAGGCCTTGAGCACTGTGGTTTTGGCAGCTCATCTCGAAGCTGGTATTAGAGGCCGTGTCTGGGCAGTGACACGCCGAGCTGGCACCGGGCTGGGGATCGATGCTCTGTCTGCAGCACAAACCCTCTGGGATTCCCACACACTCACCCCAGTGATGGCAGCGCTCCGCGGGGCAGCTCCTCGGTCACCTACAGCACGGACACACCACAGGCACCAGGCAAATGCCAGCCTGGCAGACTCACTGGCCTCTCAAAATCCAAAGGAGGCAAAACCCTCAAATTTTATCCAAAACTCCCCTGAGAGCATGGTGTGTGTGTGTTCACTGATGCTGGCCCACTACAGACCTCCAGTGGCTGGCAGAGAAAGAGACTCCATCAGGCATCTCAATGCAGCAAAATAAGGAAAAAACTAGATTACATAGAAATGAGGGTTGGGTGACATTCCTTATCCATATGAATGCCCAAGACTCATGTAATCATATCCCATCCTTTGAACAAGAACAGTTCACTAGTTCAAAAATCCCAGAAAGAAATCTGAGGTCTTGTCACTGCAGAGCTGCCTCATAATCGATGCATTTATAACTCATGCCAGGCACTTGTGAGGCACAAAGAATTTTTAAATTCACAGCTCCTATATATGCTCAGTATAAATACATATCTATCCAAAAAGCAGAGGGAAAATAGGTACAGACATTTTTTTTAAATTCAAAATATGTTGTTGGTGGCTGGGATTAGTGTCTAACACTCATGGAGGTGGATTCATTACAAGGCCAGGATGGATAAAGCCTTGAGTGAACTGGTCCAGTGGAAATTGTCCCTGCCCACAGCAGTGGGTTTGGGACTTGATGAGCTTAAGGACTCTCCCAACCCTTCACATATCTAGGCTTCACTGACTCATTAGAGTACTAGAGCTATAAAAAACCCACAAAAATCAAGAAACCCACAACTCTTCCTAAGAGGCTTTGCTGAAAAGCAAGTTCAGAAGAATTTATCCAGGGGTCTAAATGCTTCACGTACAAAAGCAAGGCAAGACATGGATTACACTTCAGAAGTTTAAGGCTCAAAAAAAAAAAAAAACCAAAAAAAACCCCACCATTACCAGGAAAGCAAATGGTGAACATGGACAACTTTGTGTAACTGAACTGAAAATGTTTTCCCCTAGGAAAATAAACGTTCCCTTGGAATACTGTAGCTGAGAGAGAGTGACAGCTCCTAAATCCTCCTATAAGGCAAACCAAGAACACCTGCCTCTCCTTCCCTTCCATCCCAGGGTCACTGTCTCTGCTGTGGGTAGGCAGTGGTGCTGCAACTTTTTTTCCCCCTGAATTTATTCAGCCGCTTTCTTTACTTTGCAATAAAGCTGTCAGGATTAACAGGCAGCTCTGGTGAGTCAGATGTTCAAAGAGAAAACATCATCTGTACCTCTCCCCACCTCTCCCCAGCAATGCTACTGGGGGAATTGTTTTCCATCACTTGCCACACAAGACAAACTTTTAAGAGCTATTAAACACTCCTCCAGCTTAGCAAGAAGAAAAATTATCTAAATTTATCAAAGGAGCTAAAGTTCACTACACTTTGAGGAAAGGATTTAAATATGGATTATATTTTCATCCATCTAGACCACTGAGTGAAATCATAAAAAAGTTTTTGAGGAACTAAATAGAGCAAAACTTTAGTATTACCATTTAAAATTATTTTTAACAAGTTTCATTATTATTTACATAATTTAAAAGAAGTTTATGCTGAAGTACAGCAATGATGTTTTTCCACAACACGTGACCATTTGACAGACCCTTTTCTACAGTTTTTAGAAATTCTCTTTAATGTTAAAATTCCACTACGTTTTTCATTAGTTCTGTGGAGGGCTAGTATTAGTTACAGGAGAAAACCCAGGTTCCCAGAACAAACAAGCTCTAATTCAGTAATATCAGTATTTACAGGTTCTCCATGCAGAATGTGCAGACTTCAGACAGACCATGAAACTTTCCACAACCTCGTTTACCCCAGGAATTATTGGATTTATAGGACACCCACAAACACCTACAAATGGAAAATTTATTGAATTCTAAGCTTTATTTCTCAATAATAGTGTAGTAAACAAGACTGCAATTACCTTTTCTTCCAGTTATGGGCCTCCCTGAGCCAATAACTGCAGATATCTTTGGTTATAGAGGTCAAAGGAGTGAAAGCATCACCACACTTCCCATTTTCCACCTCCTCATGATGCTACACCGTGTTTTTACTATTCAGAGGTACATCCTCCTCCTTGTACTGATCTATTCTGAGCACACCAGCCTTGCCATTCCCTACATTCTCCAGCTGTATGTTTCAGAACGCAAAGCACACCAAGAACAAAATATTTCTGACCATGCTGCAGATATCAATACCATATCACCCCTAAAAACATTTAATGCTGATGCTGAGAAATGCTGTGACAGTTATGTATCACCTCTGGTCCAGCTGGTCCTCACTATAAATGGGACCAGTGGCTGGTTTTGGCCAGCTGGAGGGGGACAGGACTGTATTGCCATCACTTAATTTGAGAACCACCTTCCTACTCCACCATTAGAAGTGGTATTTCTCTTCCAATATTTACAACTGCAACATGAAACAACAAATGGATCTATCATTATTTCAAGGAGGGCAGGCCCTGCTTTCTCTGCAGTTATATGAACCTCAACTTCCATAAATGAAGTTTTCTGTAAATTATGCAAACACTAGCCAGAACATACTGTTTAAAAATCACACTGGTTTAAAAAAAAAAAACCCAAAAGCCAGAAAATCCAAATTTGCAGACAGAACCTTCACTGAAAAACAATGAAAGGGAACTATCAAAAACAGTAGATCCTGTTTGTTGATGGCTCTGCAACAAGAAACAGGGAGGGGAGAAAATAATTAGTATTCCAGGATGTCCCACGCACACACCCAAAACTAAAAGCATTAAATTGGATGGGAATAGAATAGCTGATCTTGCCTGCAGTCAAATACAGAGAAGTATCATTTAAATTGCAAATTACAGAGCAACAGATTTTTGCACAAAGTTCACGGCTGTTCTACGGTTTGTTTTTATGAATTAGGAATGACGTGGGGAAAAATTAAGGGGTTGGGCCAGCTACTACCCTTAATACATATTTCAGCTTAAATATTTCTCAGATTCATTTGATGCACTTTATCCAGGCACCACGGCTCGTTAAAGTGATGACAGAAAGTAAAGCAGCTTCCCAGAGATCATCCCCAAGGATACAGCATCCGCTGGTGGCCACGCTGCCGCTGGAGGATTAACTGCCACAGAAGGATCTCCAAACTGACTAATTACTCCCTCCTCCCCACATCATGCCCTTCCCCACAAGGGAAACTTTTAATCCATTTATACCTTTCCTGGGCAGCGTTTTTCCACCAACAGTTCATCTGACAAAGCTTCTGCCTCCCTTCCCCAGGTTTTGAAGAGCTTGCTCCTACCAACATCAGCTTCTTGGTCTTGGTTCCCACAAACTAGACTTGATGAATGCTTAGTAACAGAAGAGTATTTACTTCACTTTCCTACAGAGCTTTTTAATCAGCAGTTCTCAAAATGCTTGACAGAGTATGAAATCTAATCAAATGGCTGGTTTTGATGCGGGGTTTGGGGGGATAAATGCAATAAAAAAAGATGAGCCACTCCACGTTACAGCAAAAGGCAGGAGATTTAGGAACAGAAGAAGCTGTTTGCCTTGATATGCAAAAGCCTCTGACACTACATGACCATAATAACTTTCTTTTAAAATGCAACCAGTCCTGAATTATAGACTTCAGCACACGATTACAGAATGCTATTCACAGGACCTGGGGCTCAAGTATTTTCTTGTCAGGCTGTTAGCACATAATAGAGAAAAGACCAAGCAGAAGCCAGACAATCTATTAAAAATTGGTTTTGAAATCAGCTTGCTTTGGGAGTATTTGTAAAAAATTCTACTAGTGAATATGTCAGTAGACACAAAAAATAGGTATTTCATTCTAACAGCGGACCCCAGCCTAGTCTAAAATGTAAAATACCTTTGCACTATCAGACTTGGGTCTTTTGGGACAAACAAAAAGACAATCTGGCGAGGATTCTGCAGGCTTTAAAGGATGACAACAAAGGATGTCAACATCCTCAGCACGGAAAGAAGTGAGGCTCATCTGACCAAAGAGTATTGAGCCAAAGGCTTTACAGTGACATGTGACAGATCACAGTACCATAAAAAATAAAGATTGGAAAGGACCTCCAAGATCATCAAACCCAACCTTTGACCAATCACCACCTTGTCCACTAAACCAGGGCACAGAGTGACATGTCCACTCATTTCTGGAACACCACCAGGGACAGGGACTCCACCACCTCCCTGGGCAGTCCCTTCCAATGCCTGACCAGTCTCTCAGTGAAGAAATTCTTCCTGATGTCCAGTCTGAACCTCTCCTGGCACAGCCTGATGCTGCTTCTCTTGTCCTGTTGCTGGGTGGCTGAGACAAGAGCCTGATTCCCTTGTGCCAGGGAATTGTAAGAGCAATAAGGCCATTCCTGAGCCTCACTTTATCCAGGCTGAACAGCCCCAGCTCTCTCAGCTGCTCCTCACAAGACTTATTTGATCCAGACAAGTCAGCACCACATCACTGAACAGTAAAACTCAGCTGAAAGGCTCATTATAAACCACAGTAGGGTAAAGGATGTAAAGCAGAATTTGGGGACTCCTATAAGAAAATGTGCACAAGGTATCTTCTACAAAGGTTTCTATCTTAGATATTCCAACTCAAGGACTTTCTGATTTTTGAAGGTTTTCTAATTAATAAGACAAACGGCTTTGCAAATTAATTTCACTTTTTAAACTACATTCTTTTCTTTGTTTTGTCATTCTGGGTTTTTAATCACATATGCAGATGGTGCCACCTGGGAAAGTTTACACGCTTACATCATTAAGTGTCTTTTGAATTAACTTCATGCCAATAATTGTTTTTAAGATATAACATTGCCAAATTTGTCACTTGAGAAAAGTTAATATAATTCTTTTCTTGCTCACTGGAGAGAGATGGTGACTTCTTCCATTGAGGGACAGGCACACATGGACAGAGTTCAGCCACTTCCAGCCACACAAAACTCCCATCTTTTTATCTCTGGTCCCCACTTGACTGTCCAACGTTTGATGTAACCTCTACTATACAACCAATGTCAATCACAATTGGATTTTCTCAGCCACCACCGGCCCCCTGCAGTCACAGCTGGATTTAACACACCAGTGGGGATGTGGCAGGATTTCACCCACGGCACAAAGATGGAACCTGGAGTCTCCATGAGCTGCCCACAGCTGCACAGCTTGGGACGTGGTCCAAACCATCTGCATCTGAACCTGGGAGATTGCTCCAAACTGCCTTTTTTAAGATGAACACATGCATCTGCCTTAAAAATTATCATTTAGAGAATGACATTACCAGGTCAATGTGTTCCTGAGCACTGTCTTTGAGAAAAGACAATTTAAAAAGCATTTTGTGGCTGTTGGTGCAATGGGTAACAAAAACCAAATAGGCTCAGAACAAATAACTTAATAGCAATGTCTGTGGAAACCAAAATCTTTTTAAATGCAGTTTGAAATCTGCCAAGTTACACTTAAAAGAAACTCTACAAGGCCACAAGCCCCTTTTGGCCAGCTTCTCATTCCCTCAGACTTCACCTCACCTGCACATCTCTCGTGCCTGGGCAGATGAACACAGCATCCTGCTCACTCTGCCATCTCCCACCCTGCATTAGCTTATCCCCTGCTCCCCTGTTGGCCTAAATTACCCTTCCGGAGCTTGCACACTCTGCAGCCTCTTCCTTGAGCTCTTAAATCACTCCTCAAGCTTCACTCCTATCCAGACTACGAAAAATGCAATCTCATGAGCTATTACCTACAAAGCATTAAAAAAGTATCCTCATGAACCTGGTACTCCCCAAATATCCACACAGACTCCTGGGAACCCTATCAAGAACCAGAAGCTATGAAGTTGATGCACTAGTGAATCTGGTTTTTGCGGATTTAAATCAGCGTTACCTCGATAAAACAACAATGTTGACATGCATCCAACAAATTACAGCTGAGCCCCTGTATCTAAGGATGAAGATCACAACTAAGAAGTATTCAGCAGCTCTAAGTCTAATCTCATGATCCCAGTTATTTTCTTAGCAAAGTCCAGCAGCGTTTATTGTTTCATGGACAGCATCCTACTCATTTACAATGTGCACGCTGTCACTCAAAAGACTCAATAATTGAGCGACAATCACATTTAGAGCTAAATGCTTTTGAAGTTTAATCATTCCAAATCAAGGCTCAGCAGACCAGTCCAAAGAATCAAGTCACATTCCACAGCGCTGTGGCTTCCACCGGGTACACAGTGGGTCTAAGTCATTACATGCCAGAGAAATCCATTTTTAATAATAATAAAGAAAAAAAGATGCATAGAACAAAAATTTTAAATCCTCAAATATAATCATTATTTTATCTGCACACCCTCTCACATGACAGCGTAAGTGTGTGGTGCTTGCTGGTGTTAGTGTGTTTTTGTCAACAAAGAAGATCAGGCAAACACCTGCATTAGAGAGGCTTCTCACAGGTTCAATGACTCTTTGTGCATCCTAAACCCCACAAGCGAAAAGAGACAAAAAAAATAAACAGGAAAAGAAGGGAAGAAGGGGGAAAAAAAAAAAAAAAAAAAAGCGCCTTGTGTTGTTTCATTCAGCCCTCATTCCAAAACATTCAAATCAGCCCCAGCTCGGCGGGGAAATCCAATCAGGATAATGCTGGGGCTGTCTATCCGTGCCCGCAGCACCGCACGCCCACGTGATGGTTTGTTTATGAGTCTGGAGCAGCATCACGAGGCGCTGGCTGCCCCACGGGAGCCGCTCCACGGGCAGGGACAGCCACCACCCCCACGGCACAGCAACCCCAGGCACAGCCCCGTAAAAACATCCCCTCCCAGCTCGGCACACGCACCCCGTGCACGGAGCCTTCCCACGCCGCTGCATTTCCGCACGCTGCTCTTGACTCCGGGCTTCAAAATTAAAGGGAAGCAGCAGCAGCAGCCATTCAAAGCGCAGGGGGGAAAAAAAAAAGCTCTCTTAAAAGCTCACTTGTACAAAACAAAGAAAAATTTAAAGGCAGAGCTTATCATAACCTCAGTCTGATTCTGCAGGTATAGATTTCTCTTCATAAAAATCAATAGAAGATGATTTTAAGCCGTTTGATTTCATTACTGTGTATCAAATCTCTGCTCTGAATGGAACATCTGAATCAATCTGCAAAGCTGCTACAGGCTACACTGTCACAGGCTTTCACGTGCCTTTTCTCTACCACTCTCACCACAAAGACAGCGAGATAAAAACCCCGCACTGGAGGTTATTTGATATTTCTAAACAAGTACCAGCAGCAGATAGGCTTTTCCCCTTCAGCCCTCTGATTCTTCACACTGATGTTGCAGATGGAAAAGAAAAACCAAGCATGAACTGCACACAACGCATTGGTTTGCTGCAGTGGTGACTGGAGAACTAAAATGTCCTATTTCCAGCACTTAGAGATGAAAACATGTTGAATTAAACAAATACACATGTACACTCTTCATGCTGAGGCTGTGGGGTTTCACCACAAAAGAAACACGTTATAGATCATTTAATGCATTAAAAAAAGATGGCACAGTGGATTTCTATGCTGCGCTCTGAATCATAACAAGAGGCTGTTAAAACCTGAGCAGACACACAAAAACAAATGTCATGGCAATAGGATTAGTTTTTTTATATCTCTTTTAGTCAATATGTCACAATAGAAAAATCTGGAGTTTCAATCTCTGAGCCTCCGCCCCTAAATTATGTCCCTTTAGTTAAATTGCTGCCTTCATAATCCAGTCAGCACATCCCAAGCTCCACATTCAGAAAGGTTACGATCCCATTTGTTTCCCACTCGTAAGACTGCCAGCGAGAGGGAGCGAGAGGCACGGCACAGCCTCCCACACGTATCCTGAACGCCCCCAATCCATATGGGAGTCACTCCACCACCCAGCTCTGCACCTCAAAAGCTGCACTGCTCAGAACTCAAAAAAAAAAAAAAAAGGTCTCATTTCTCCTCCTTGCATCGTTGTCAGAATTACTGAAAGAGTGAAAAACGGGAACAATTTGCTTCTTTTGAGCACAGACTACTCCTGACAGGATCAGTATGAACAACTTGCAATTTTGAGGAAAAAAAAGAAAAAAAATTCAGAAAAAGTAATGTGAATAAAGTATCAGGCTTCAAATCTGTTAAATAACTGCTATGAAACCTATTACTGATATTTTTTTACACTTTTTTTTTTTTTTAAATATGGCTATTCTGGATTACTGTGAGACTCCTTTGTTCACTGAATACAGACACTCCTATTACCTGCCTAGTAAGCCAGTGGATGGTACCACACCCCCTCTAAATCCTCCAAATCATGTATCTGCACATGTATTTACAGTTTAGGGGAGGCAGGACTCAGTAGGACCGTTGAGGGAGGGGTTGTTTGTTTTCTGTATTCAGAATAAGAAAGTGAAAATGAATGCAAATACCTCCTTTCTTGGCAGCAGGCAGCGCATTGTGAGCATCTCAGCCTCCCAGTCTGAGCACTGCAGCTGCCGAGCGGAAGAAATAAATAAATAAGAGCCCAACCCTAACAGCAAAGTATTTCAAAGGACAAAGGATATAAAAAGAAGAGCTGCAATAGAGATTTCAGCACAAGCCACAAGTGAGACATCCCGAATTCCTGCGTGTTGTAGCTGCTCTCGGATTACTCCTTTATTTTTAAGCTCCTTACAATAAGTCTTACTTATCAGTCTTTCACATCCACCCCTCATTTCCCACCCTGTTGTGATTTGCTGCAAAGGCCATCCCCCATCCATCACCCCTTGGTGGTTGTTTCTTTCACTGAATAGACATCCCATCAATTTGAAGATCCAGGTAGCAAATCCCAGGGGCTCTAGATGCACTCTTTTTTAAAATGAATAATAATTTATCCTAACACCTTTCAGAGGTGATGGACTTTAGGTGTTTGGCTTTGTTTTTGAAATCACCTGAGCAGCTCAGGTCCCTTTGAATGATGCAGGAGCATCAGCTACTGGGGCCTCTTGCTCTGGGCAGCAAAACCCGAGGAGGCACAGGAAGCAGCTACTCCAGTACTCTCAAAGTTTGCATCTGCTTCACTTGGGTTATCTCACCAGCTAGGAACAAACACCAGCAGGGGAGTGATGTGACTTTCCCCTTTCTGGCACAGTCAGGAAACAAGAAACCCAAGGATGCAGGTGACAGCCTGGAGCCTGCACAGGTAAAGGGACTTATCCCCAAGCTCACAAAACCCCAAGTCTGCTGAGCTCTGAAGGCAACAGGAAGCCCATCAGCCCACACAGTTCAGTTAGACAAAGTAGAAAGCATATTTAAGCTTTTCTTTAACTGTTTTTTTAAAACTGCGCTCTATTCCGGACTTCTCAAAAATAAAAATTTTCGGTTAGAAACCATGGAAATTAGGATGGTTACCTGGGGTGGAAATGCTTTATTTTTGGACAAGAATAAGAGATAATTAAACAGAAATTATTTTCTGTAAAACTTTTGCTGTTGATTTTGAAAGCCAGAAATATGACCACAGAATAACACTGTGCCTCTTCACAATCATTGCAGAAATGTGGTATTTCACATACAGGCACCATACAGCACAAGAAAACCATCTTTCTGGTGAAAGAAGAAAATGATACAAGAAGAAAAAAAGAATACAGATGCCTGTATTCTTTAACCAGAAAAGAGCTTGGGAAGTCAGGAGATTAACCTCAGTGATATAATCCTGCTAGCAAAATTCACTCAGTAGAAATATTAATTGCTACACTTAACTTGTTACTAATTCCTTAGAAGGATTTTATCAGATCCACAATACTCCACATATTTGAAGAGATCTGCCACAAAATATATTAGAGCACCAGTCAAAGGGACCAACACGAACATAATTCTTCAGCTTCTATCTAAGGACCTGTCAGGTTTGCTCCTCGATAAACACATGAAGGAACTCTTCATACCCTGCCCGCTGCTCTAAGCCACGTGTTTCACTCCTCACAGAAAAACACGTTTCAAAAACCACTGCTAAACTGCCATCTCGCACTACCCGTGATTTGAATTTAATTTAAAAAAAAAAATTAGTTAAGTACATCTGTCCTAGAAATGAGAGCTATCACAACAAAGGAACACATTTCTCCATACACACGTTGCCTCTGGAATCTGCTGCTTCCCCTGGAGCACGTGCATCGTTCCTGCAACATGATGAAATTCAGAGCGAACAAATAATTCCAGCAGGAACTCCATACAAGTTTCACGGAAGGCAAACATTGTTTTTTGAAAAGCAAATCCTAGTTGTGAAGTTAATCTTCACTACTAGAAGAGTAAAGCAGGGGAAAAAGCCCTTACTTGAGCAAATATGGGGTTTGGAAACTTGAACGGTCTAAGGATACGGGCAAGGGATTTTTGCAGCAGAAAAATCTTTTAACAGATACTCTTGGAGAAGGAGGGGGGAAGTAAATTTTGGAGCATACATGTAATTTTTCAGGTCAGATGCATCTGTTCCATTAAGGGATTTCACTAGCTCTGGTTTTCAACACAGTTTTTCTCTAGCCAGAAGTTAATGCTTGTCCCATTTGACCCTGGAACAGAGCAGACAGTAAAATATTTAGAAGACTTGACGAAGCTGCTAACAAGAATAAAGGGCTCAAAATGAGAGAGTGGAATTAAACCACCAATAAACTAGGTCAAATTATTGGAGTGCAGAGTACCCTGAAATACAGCAAAAGGTAACTATTATAATTGTAATTTCCATCCCAGGTCATTTAAATGATTAATAGCAGGAGTTAGAAAAAATGAATTAATTCCTGCAACTAATTCAATTTTGTTGTATTTCCTTGGGTTGTCTGGACTTTTAAGCATAGTGCCCAAATTCCTTTATGCTTTTACTGCAATAAAATGATAGACTCGTACTTTTACACATTTTCTGGGAGCCTAAATCTCTTTCATATTTTTCCTATTTACCAACACCTGCTCTGAAACTTTACTTCCTCCAGGACCTGCACAGAGGTACCTAAAGAAGAGAGTTGTTTACGTTGGAAAAGACATCCAAGGCAGAGTCCAACCATTAACACAGCGATGCCAAGGCCACCAGTAAATTATGTCCCTAAGTAAGGGCAGGATGAAGGCACACTTGGGGATGCTGCCACGCCTGCAATTAGTGAGGATCATCAGGCACAGGGATGTGGAGGCTCTGCTGGTCACTGCACCAGTGCTGGACGTGAGCAGCAGCCCAGGCCGGCAGAACAAACCACCCTGACCAACAGATCCATACCCAAAGTGACCCACTGCTGTCCACATCCCCGTAACCCTGCCAGGCAGGGCTGGGTCACAAACCCCTGCAGCAGCCCAGGGCAGGTCTCCGGGTGTGTGACAGGGCCAGCAGCAGGCAGTGACAGCACGGCAGCCCGCCCGCCTTCGCCGTCCCTTCCCACGCCCCGGCTCCACTCCACGCTTGCCGGCAGCCCCGACACGAGTAATTCCCATCCACTACTCCTCCATCACACCCACTGCGAGCTCTTCGTGCCGCTGCGATGGGGGAAACCTGCTTCAGGTCACGGCAAAAGGTACAAATCCGCTTATTTTAACACGATGCTGCCACGCTTCCTTCTCCACACTCCCCCCGAGACGGGGGCAAGCATCTCCCTGCAGAAAGCCCCAAGGCTGCCTTTGCCGGGGAAAGGGAAGACGGAAACAGCATCGTCTGCATCCCCCTCCCACGGCAGAGCCACCCTGCCCCTCTCCGCAGCCGTGCCCGCCCCAGTGCCCTCAGCAGCAGCCGAGGAGCTGCCCCCACTGCGGTGCCCCCTCCCCACGGGGCGGGAGGCGAGCGCCGAGCGCGGTGCTCCCACACAAAGGAGCTCAGAGCTGCAGACCCTCCCCTCCGCCCTCCACCCCTTCCTCCACCTTCCCTCGCCTCCAGCCCTCCAAACAAACCTCGGCCTTTCATAAAGGGAGAAAAAAAAAAAAAACAAACAGAATAACCCACCCTACAGCAACCCCATGTTTTTCCCTACAGGGCGATTGAAACAGCTCCTGTATTAATGAGGAGGAAACCAAATTTAGAAGAGGCGCAACATCCAAATATAGGCTCCAACACACCTCGCTCTTGAAAAGGGTCTCACTGTTTCCCTCCCGCCCTGAGAGGAGCCATGGGCTGAGCTCACAGCGCCGGGGGCTGTGCCTGCCCCGCAGCTCAGCAGCATCCTGCATCCCACCGCAGCATCCCCACGGGAATGCAGCATCCCGCTGCCCCACGGTCACCGTATCCCCATCCCAACATCCCCCGAGGGCAGCATCCCGCCGCCGCCCGGCCCAGCACAGAGGTGCTATTTTGGCAGATGCCAATAATCCTGCTCCCCGGGGAGGATCCCTGGGACTGGCCTGTTATTCCAGGCTGAAAGTAGTAAACAACCTCCCAGGGTCTGGAGACAGAGGTAAACCCCAAAGATGCCATGTCCTTGCTGGAGCGAGTGCTATTACAGGACAAAAACAACATGGAGCTTTCTCAGGCTGTGCTAAAAAAAATGTAAGGCAAAAGTTAAGAATGCTGCTCCTATAAGAGGAAAAAAAAAAATGAAATCAAAGTCATATGTTTCTCCAGAGAGTTTTAGGAGTTTGTTTACGACAAACTGTGTTCACGAATGCTGGGAAATTCAGAAAATAACTTGACTTTCTATCCAGGTAGATTTTATAAAGATCTTTCTCCCCCTTTTACCAACATTTACTCTTTTTTTTTTTGTGAAGACAGAAAACAACATGGGGAGGGAAATATCAAATGCACTCAAATCAGCCACAGGTTTTTCTACACATATAGAAACATTCTAGCAAAACCAAAGCTTGGTATTTAGCTTGATAACATACAGATGAAGGAAGAACATTCCAAATAAATCTGCCCCACAGGGGAGGATTTTAGAATTTGTTAAAAATGCTATTTGACCACATTCTGTTGCTACATTCGAGTGATGTCACGCCTGTTGCAAGACAGAAAATGTGCCGCTCAGAGTAAGATCTAAAGGCAGCTCTAACCAGGATGGGGGGATTAGTTTGGCCTCTTTCAAGAGAATAAATTATTGCTGAAGATGTTTACACAATGCAGCTCCATGAGCTGAAAGGTTGCTTTCAGAAGAGGCCCAGGCCCTGCTGGAGGAATGTGAGCACAGCCCAGGGCAGGCCGAGGCTCAGCAGCTCCGGTTCAGCCTCTGTCTTTCCCTTCAGGTGACTATTTTTGGGAGGCACAGAGTTGTGTGTGTTGGGGCTGGAACCAGCCAGCTCTGAAAACATTTGGAGTATTTTAGACACGACGGTCTCAGCATCGTGTTCTAAAAGCAACCTGCGTTGTAGGAAATGCTGAAAGTGAAAAAAGGGAAAAGCGCAGCAGCATTAAATAAAAACTGAAGTAAATCTAAAAATCAGATCAGAGTGAAAAGTTGTCCTTCTTGCTATCACTGCTCAACCACACTAATCAAAAAACTCAGCTCTACAGACAACAGCAACACAGAGCATCATAAGGAAGCATAAATTTGGCCTCAAACTATTCCTCTAGAACACAGCATTCCTTAATTTTTACACAGCTGTATGCAGACATCCCTACCACCACTGCCTGCATATCACACATCAAGAAACACTAAATTAAACACAAATTTAAATGAAACGTCATTGACATTTTGTTTCCATCTTCTCAAAACAGAGAATAACCAGACTGAACCCTTTGACAACACTCAAAATCTATGTATTGAAAAAAAAAAGAGAGGGGGTGGTGCAGGGCGGGAGAAAATGTTCTCAGATGTGTGCCCAGCTCCTCACTACTGATTCTTTTGTCCAAACACACAGTAGAAAATAAAGAGACATAGGGATTGTCAGGGTGCTGAGATTCAAAACAGAAGGGCTTAGGAGGAGGGACAAAAGACCTGCTGTAAAAGCATCTGCAAAGCAAGCAGGAACTGTAATCCACCCAGTGCCCACTTTCATGTCTTGGTATTAAATTCCTGATGTAGTGATGACAAGAAAACCCTGGACTGACTTGAAGACTATGAAGAATCTACATTAAATCTTACGGTTTTACCTGTGCTTAAAATCAGGAAGCAACTTCAGGATCTTGACCAACAAAGCTCAAGGCCCCAGGCTGCTGCACTGACCACAGTGGATACCCAAACCTCCCCCCCAGAGCAGGGAATCTGAGCCTGGAATGCAGAGGCTCCAGTGAAAAGCAGCCCTAATAACATAACAACAGGTAGTTTACTGTCAGTGGGCTTAGTAGAGTTTGCACTTCCTCTGTGTTGGGGGGGTTTTGTGTGTGCTCGATTTGATTTTTAAGGAGGACAGTGCCACCAGGAAGGCTGAAGCTATTCCACAGACACTACACAGCAACAGCTGCACTGGGAAAGAAAAACAGATGTCAGCACACCTTGTTTCTATACCTAGTAATAAAATATTTATGGATCATTCTCCTTTCTTCCCTCTCCCAGTTTCCTCTGCTCTGCTGGACATACATTCTCTGAAAATTCACTTTCAGCTGCTTAAGCCTGACTTTTGCTCGACTTGGCAGCGTTCCGTTTATGGCTGGATTCAACCACCTTAAAGCTCTTTTCCAACCTAAACGGCTCCATGTTCAGGTATCTCCTGCTTCCCAGAGACACTCTCCTGAGTCCCCAGAGCACACTCTGTGTGAGCCATCACCTTCCATTCCCAAAGGCCAAAGCCACTGTAGCCGCTGTCCTGACAGGTTCCTCCACCAGGAAGGAACAGCAGGATGACAATTCCTGGGGATCAGGCAAGGTTAGACATGCCGAGCCACTGGGGAGGAGTGACACTGTAGCAAGTAACAAAACACCTGCAAAGCAGTGTTTTCTGCATCCACCCGGTTGCCAGCAACACCCAGCACCTGACTTTGTGGTGTAACCTTTCATTATGTGCCCCACACCGAACCCGGCAGTTCCCTCCCTCATCCCCACACCTCCTTTTTCCCCTTTTAAAGGGGGAGAAAGTCTCCCTTTGCAAGAGGAAAACTTCAAAAAAAAAAAAAAAACTTAAAAAATAAACCCATCATTTAGGCAAGAGAATATTCAGAATTTATGGCTTAGATTTGCATGCCTGCAGGCAAATCAGAGGCAAGACATCTCTGATCAAGTATGCAGTTTCTTATCTCCCGTAGACAAAGCAACACCTCCATCAAGCATATGGATCATCAACGTGCCTCTTGGAAGGGACAAGGGAGATTAGGTATCACCAGTTATACAAGCTGCACTTTACAAATCCCGTGTCAATTAAAAGATGCTGTGTATTCTGAAACTCCCACACTCTCCATGCCTACACATCTTCTGTAGGCTGCATTGGCAGCAAAAGTAGTGGCATTTGGCCCAATAACTGAGAGGATGCTAAAGCTTAATTCAGTCCTCTTCCCTGCACTCTGGGTGCAAACAAAACTAACAAACAGAACATGTTAAAGCTGGCCAAAAAGTTCTTCCAACTACTACATCATTCATGCACAACAAATGCTCCATCCAGCATTTTCTGTCACATAACAGGAAGCTGCAGAGCCGAGGCCCCCCAGAACACCTCTCCTCATCCTTCCCACAGTTGCATCCTCCCTTTGGGACCCAGAGGGGTGACCTCACCAAAACCCACCCCTGGGAGAGCTTTGAATTGCAGATACTTTGTTGAAATACTTAAAAAATAATAAAAAAAAAATCCAACACTGTAAAATGCAGGTTGCTCACATCTCAAATACAGACTGCAACTCGGAGCCCTTCGGCTGGAAAAGGATGGAAGAAAAGTAGAAAAGGCACAAAACAGCATGACAAAGACCCAGAACTATTCACACATGCATGAAAACAAAGACTTGCCTTCAGTACTTCAGCCTGAAGAAAGAAACAGAATTAAAAACCAGTTACTGTCAGAGTAATTGCACATAAAATGCTTAAACCCACTTTTAATTCCTATGAATAACTGGACTGCTCCTCCACATTCCTTCTACTACCCAGAGACACTGTTAATGTACAGAAATCAATTCTGCTTTTGAGGCAAATCAGAGTATTCAGACCCCAAAATCTTGTGGGTTGGCCAAACTGTCCAATATCATCAAGGTTACACCTCACTTCCTCAGAAATCTCCTCTTTACCCATAAGTTTATTTTTTTCTACTGAAGGATCTCTCAAATCCTATTTTCATGTTCTTTTGCAAAACATTCAGATGTTTAGTTCAATTATGTTTTTTTTTATCCTGCTACAGTTAAACTAAATGTTCTCATTAAAAAAGAACACATCCAATTATGAAATCTGTAATTTTAATTACAATTTTCTATCCCCATCTACTTTGAAACTCAAACCAAACCTGGACTGTTGTTTGTTCATGTCTGAACAATGTTTTTATTTACCGTGGATAAACGGGGACTTATCTAATACCACTTACATGGAGCCATAAATTGATTTTTGATTAATGTTTAATCAAAAACAAAGAGACCCATCTGTGCAAAAAAAAAAGTAGGAAGCAGAAAGCCCTGTCCATGGGAATTTTTTCAGTGTCAGCTCTCCCAAGCTCTGTGTATCGACACGAGATCCTTCCTCTTCTGCCGGTATGAGGATGCAGCTCTGTTGACAGAGCACTTTACAATAGCCAGATAGCTTCCTCCAGGAAACACTCATTTAAAACAAGATTATTTATTTTAAATACAAAGGCTCTACAACCGACAACATGGAGTAAACATTTTAAATCTCAAACGCTCATAAAAATTAAGAGCATTAATGACAACCTTCCCTACTTCTGGCAGGCAGCCAGCTGTCAAAGCTGAAGGTGAACAAACCAGGTCCCTCCCTGCCCAGCACTGTCAGCTGCCTGGGCCACAGGTGAAAACAGCATTAAAATGTCTCACTGAGGATGAAATCACAGTTTTAATGAAAACTGAATATTCAAGTCTTCATTGGAGCACACGAGACTTCTCCATCACAGGATCAAAGTCCAGGGGAGCAGCAGCATTTAGAAGCAGGCAGCATTCGAGATCAATACAGTGTAATAAAATAAAAACCAAGAAGGATGAGCATTCCTAGCTGTAATCAAAATAATAAAAGAGGTTACCTAACCTCAAAAGGAGTCTCTCTCTTTCAAAACAGAAGCACATATTCCAGTTTGGTGGTGTAAATGCCTTGACAGCATGTCCTTGGGAGGGGTGGAGTGGGGGGAGTGATGCCCAAGCAAGCCCAGGATATTTGGGGAGATCAGAAACATCAGGAAGGCAGTAAGTCTAAGAAGCCAGGGGTGAAGTGGCTGCTTCCTCTTCTGAATGGAGCCTGAGCAACACCTGAATTAATCCCCAGGGATCTTTTCATTCCTTTCTCAGTGTCTCTCTCTTGTATTCATGGTAAGAGCCCAGAAAAGCAAACAATGCTGCTCTAAAACATTTAGTCCCCAAACCTCTTTTTGACAAACATAAATACACACTAATTTTTTTTCAACAATTAAGAACTCCCAAAGGAAGATGGAATATTAAAAAAAAGTGACAAGAACAATCTTAATTATAGCTCTGTTAACACATTATGATAATAAGTACTTGTTCTTTATCAGACATTTTAAAAAAAATTATTATTGTTCTGAACTACACAAAGGCTGGTCTGAAGAACAAGGATCTTTGTCTCTTGCTGCCAGAAGAAACAGCATTTCCTGAGGCCTGTTTCTGCCTTCAACTAACAGTTTTGATTTGGGCTTTAGAAAAATAACTGCACGTCCTCAGCTGGAGGGGAAAAAAGTTCCCTTCTTCCCCCTCTCCCAGATGCTCACAGGAGAGCAGCATCACCAGTGGTAATAACACCATGTTTCACCAGCCTTCGGGAAAAACAAACCCAAACCTCTGGCTATCCTGGCTCAGGTAAACAACAGGAGTTCATTACAGAGTTAATACTTGGGTTTGTTCATATTCCTCTTCCTCCTTTCCACCTCCCCTCGGAGCCCCCGGACTAGAATTACAGCCCAACAATAGCCCAATTGTCGCCCCCGGCAGCAACTTCCAGCCCAACAATAGATCCTTCCCTTTTCTCTCCACCCAAAGGAAAATTAATAAGGAAAAATTTCTCTGATTACAGGGTAAAGAAAAACATTTTTAAGGGGGAAGACAGAGAGACCTATGTATATACCATGAAGCTCTGAGCTTCCTTTGTACAGAAGAATGCGCCTTCCCCTTCCCAGGCTGCTTTGTATCCCACAACCCCTCCTATGCAGGGGAAGAGATGGGGAGGAAGGTTATGTGCTCTGGCACGAATGGCATTTCCTAAGAAGGTCACTTTAAGCACCACTTTAAAGGGTCCTTCCTTTAAGAAGTCTCACCTATTCCTACAAAACGGGAAGGGGAGAGCTGTGAGCCCCCTTTATTTCAGAGATAACCTGGAAGTGCACGTGCCTGCTCTCCCAAACGGAGCTCACAGGAATTCACACTCGGAGGGGAGACGCAGGCTGGATTTACAATGCAAACATTGTTTTTTTGTGGGGAAAGAGTATTTACACATAGGAACAAATATGTTTTATTTCCCACTTTCCAGATGAAAAAATACACGTTACTGCACTGCAAATATTTTGGTAACGTGTGCCAAAAGCCAAAAACAAAGAGAGAAGCCCTTCCTTTGGGGAGGGAAAAGAATCCCCACCTACTACAGCCATGACTGCACAAAGTCCAGCATTAGGCTCATGATTTGTTTCTGCCTGCTAAGGAGCCTAACGTTTATTTCGGCAACAAAGCGATAACAAAGATTCAAAGCTGCTTTCCAAAAAAACTTCCCAAGTATTTAAAGAATTTGTTTGTGCTCTGCCAAATATCCCTCTGTTCCTCAGGCTCTACCTCTGCAAGCAGGGCAACATCTGTTGGTTTGGGGTGACAAGAGAAGAAACGGGATATTTTGTGATGCTGCGCTGCAGAAGCTGCCCAACATGTAATTCACATTGATATTAATTTCAGCTTCTGCCTGCATAGTATTTACTCATGCAACAGCTAGTTAAAAGCTCTGTCCAAGTGCCTTTAAGTATTTGAGATTTATCTCCACTAATCAAGGTTTATTCTCCTTCAGTTATAAGTACTTAACTAAATCACGGCTCTCCGTAGTTCTGACACCTGACTTCTCCTCACTGAAACTATTAAAAAAGGTTCTACCACTTGGCTATTACAACAGAGAACATTCACAAAAGCAGATTTGAGTTCTTATTGCTTTCAGCAAGAAAAATCTTGTTGATGTTTGTTAAGAATATACACACAGAAAAACCCAACACTACAAGTGTGTCAGCAGAGTTCCCATGTTAGCTGAAGTCCCAGTCCAAGGCCACAGGTTCTTTCCAATGACTAAATTCAAGGTTTGAGTTGTAACACAAACTTGCAGCTCACCAGGACCATGCCCACCTCCAGCTAAGGGAACCTCTAGGACCCACCTGTGGATCAGGCCAGAATTGCTTGGTCTTGCTCAGCAGGAGCCAGGCACGGGCAGTGCGCAGCTCTTGAGCACAACCCTGCCCAAATCCTGTTTAAGACTGTCCCAGAATCCTTTACCTGCTCTCTTCAAGCAATTTCTCCAGTGATGTGTAGGTCCTGAAGCTGTGATTTAGCTCCTGAATTTGAGGAAATGTTAAAAATGCAAGAGCCATACTATTCCAACAACTAGCAGGTATCTCTGTAGGAGACAGGAATTCTATTGCCTTTGTAAAAAACTCTACCTTCACCAGAAAAGCATTTTAACAGGCAGAGCTGATATTTTTTTTAAAGAATTAACACTGACATTGTTACTTACAGTCCTGAAGGAGGATTACTAACATCTCTTTGCTTCATTTCCTTTTTGGTTTATGCTTAAGGACAAATATTTTGTTTATAATGAACTGAGCACACATCCAGCTGATCTCTCTCTGAGTACTTCCTGCGAAGTTCACTTGGCAGAAATCTCCCGACTGCCAAAGGCTGCCCCACAGTCCCTCAGATAACCAGGGTATGGCTGTGGAGTTGGAGGACTGGAAAATGAGACACACCAGTTATTCTTCCTCCTCCATGAAGGCATTCATGAGGTCAGGATGTCATGCAGAAGTCCAATAACTACAACAGCTCCTAAATAATGCACGGTTTGACACTTCTATCACAGACACAGTTAAAAAGGAGGAACAAAAATGTACCACCCATGGTTTGTTTACGTAGGTAAATTTAAAATTAACTTCAAACTCCATTTCATTTTATGGTTGTGAATAATCCTCACCTCTGTCTGTCCTTTCCACACTTGTGATTATAAAGGAACATATGAGAAAACTGCATTCTTACACCTTTCTAGAGCTTAACTCTCCCTGTCAGCTTCTCTAACCTGCCAGGGAAGAACACTCATGTGAAGTGAAATGCTGCCACAACTCAGTGTCTCTCAAAATAAGAATATTTGTTCATGAGAAAGTGATCTTGCTTATAATTTCTGGAACAGATTGAAACTAATTTCCAAGCAGGAATGTACAAAAAACAGATTAAATTCAATTGCTATGATGGTTAACAATGGTATTGCTCCAGAAATTCCAGGTTTTTGGACAGCTGAGGCCATTTGAAGACCATGCAGTTTATCTCTCAACCAGAATCTGCAATTCTACAGTCAAGTAGAACACATGGATTTTTTTTCCTGTAATTCTTTATAAACGGTGGTTTAAAAAAAAAACAAATCAAAGCACAAGCATAGACAGCCTTGCCCAAGATCCCCACAGCTGCCAGAGCCTTCCCAATGCTCTACACCCATCCCACAAAATCTTTAATAATAATAATAATATTCTGGAAGGTAATATGGGAGGGTTGCTTTTAAAACTGCTGAAAATAACATGTTGTGATTGCATCTTGCAGCCACTGTGTGCTCAGAGTGAGGACATGTCCAGCTCCTCCTGCCTGTCCTGATGCCCCTGTACGTGCAAGAGTTCCCTCAGCAGCTCAGAGGCATCCATCCCCCAACACAGAGCTGCTCAGCTCCAAAGGCCATGGGAAGTGGGGACATTTTCCAACAAAGCCCAGTGGGTGTCAGTCCAGCCAGGCAGAGGCTGAGCTGTGACACAGGTACTGTGCTACATAAATGAAACCTTCAGCAGGAGGCAAAAAGGAGAAAGAGCAAAGATGATGAATAAAAATACTCAGCACAGGAATACCTTTGGCTCACATGCCTCACAATCTCTACTGGACTTGCTCTTCTGTCAAGTTACAGCCACCTGGGTTTCTAGGCTAGGGCACAACCAGCTCCATTCCTCACTCACATCTTTCCTGTACATCTCCAAGAAAAGCAGCACCAAGGAAGAAATGACCAGGAAACCCAGCCCATCTCCGGGTCCCTGCTCCTGACTGTCCTCCCTGACTCACATGTAGCCACACTTACAATTTTTAGCAGTCTGCTGGGGCAGCTATGATTCCTCACTTCAGTTCATTTAAGGACCTTAATTGTTTGTTTTGGCTCTAACCAGCAACCGTGTTTATGAAAAACAGGTTAAGCTTTTGGCACCAAATTGTTTTCAAAAACCCTCAGCCTTTGAAATAGTGCCTTCTTTAAAAAAATGTTTTTCTACCTTGAGATGCTGCCTTTCTCTCCAGAGAGACATTTCACCTCCACTACTCATTACACTGGTGTTACCTTTTTGTGTTCCCATTAATAACTCGTTTTCCTCAACAGTTCACAACTTGATCTAAAAGATTCTGTCTAAGCTAAGGCACAACATGTGACATTTCAGAGAAATCTGAACTTATTATTTCCAAATAGGAAAACACTCCTGCACCATGTGACCATGAATTTCAAATTTTCATGGCAGATATGCATAAATAAGGTGGACTTGTACACTGTGAGTACCTCTACATGGAAGCTAGATTGTACAATTTATCCCTTTAATTCAAGAAATTCTCTTGATGCCCATCTGTGTACTGCTACTAAAAACTGTACAATAGGACAGTTCTGCAAAACAAGAATATCTCCAATCCAAAACTGGCCACAGGATTCTACACTCCCACTTGAGTTTATAAAAGCATATTTTACTCCACACTCAACAGGCTCCAATGCCAAAAAATACCCAGAATTCACATCCCGGAGTGAGAATCCACCATTCCAGGGCAGATCACGGTGATGAAAGCCCATGTATAAATGCACTAGGAAATCCTTAGTACAGATCACTCAGTTGCTTTTTTAGTTCATAAAAAGCTGCTTCCATGAACTTTTATTCTAGTTAAATGGTTTTCTACAGTATTTCTACAGTCTCATTACTTCGAAGATTCGTTTGGATGCAGAAGAAGGCTATCAGCTGTGAGCGTTTTCCCCTGAAGGTGCAGTCAGAAATGAAATGGCTAAAAGTCTCAACAGTGCAAAATTACCAAAAGCTCGTATTAAAACAAGAAACACCTATTTTTCCACCAAAAAAGGGTGGTGAAAACAGAGTATCAACACTGAGCTTCATTGAGCCATGCTAAGACCGTAAGTGGCCTGATGTCATTTCTTGTCCATTTGAAATGGCTTTGGTCTCCAGCTTGATCATATCCAGGAAAAAATTTCCAATAGACTAATGCCAATACAGCCACCCCTTTTTCGGATTATAACTGGTACATGTTATAAGGTTTAAAAGCCACAAAATGTTCCAAAACAGCCTGGAGTCACTAGGACGATGCTCTCTTGGGACAAAATCACTCCAATATTCTTCAGTTTACTTCCTAGAGAAACAAACTGAATTAAAGCAGGCATCATCCCCCTACAGGCAAGAATCCCAAAATGAAACACCAGAATCCTGCTCACTGCTCTTTCCAACTGTTTGGAATCCAAGGAGGCCCTGCAGCTCTCAGGTAAGACACAAAGAGCTTGGGTGGGGCAGCTCCATGGAGACGTCTCCAGGGATGTCACTTCAGCCACCAAGAACAGAGAAGTGGGAAAGAGGAAGGAGAGAACAAAGAGCACAGACAGATCCAAGCCCTCTGGGTAACTCTGTCTATCAATTTAAACTTGGTATCAGCTTACTCAAAGTGAGTCCAACCTCAGAATGCAGCTTTGGTCAAATAACTGACATATAAAATTAAAGTTCATGCAACAGAAGGCTCTGATGGAAAGGGAAGCTGTATGATTTCAACTCCTCCAGTAGTGCCAGCCAACATTTTCTAACCAACTGCCTACAGTTCGACCCCCAGCTCCTTTATTCAGCCTCCTAAATGCCAGTCTGGGTTTTAAGAGGAAAAAAAAATCTTACCACTACCTCAGCTCTTCTATCAAAGCATCCTGCTGACAAAGAAGGGGCTGCTGAAGGGGAAGTGCATAGGGTGGAGAGGGAAGAATGCCAAAGCCATCTGACAAAACTGGAGTCATCTCCACCACCAGCTGAGTTATCACCACATCCCCCAGCCCTGGTGCTACAACGAGAAATCTTCACAAATCACCACACTGAACTACTAGAAGAGAACCAGGCCATCAAGCAAGTCAGCACAAGTCAAACACATCAGCAGTGGTTCAGAAAATCCTGACATGGGACTCAAAAGGCCAGTCTAGAACTTAAGGCAGACTCAGAGCACTGCTGATGCACTTCCCAATTTACACGGCTGACAAACCCACCTTAGGAACATAAAACTGTATTAAAGGATCTCAACAGCTTGGTACAAGTTCAGCATGTTACCATTCCACCAGGTTTGCTTCAGAGATAAGCAACCTCCTAGGTCTGGTTATTATTTCTATTACCATAAACCATCCCAACTGTGCCCTGTTTACAACTCCAGAAGAAACAAGGATACACCTACACTTACTGACTGTGCTTGGGCCACACAGGCTGCTGCATTTTTATATCACACTTTACCAAATAACCTATTCTACGGTCATTCTGGTGGCAAACTCAGCCCCAGTAACATCTTCAGTTTTTGTTACAATACAAAATTTACCATTTTAACGCATCAGGAAATAATGAGAGTGCCAGCTGCAGGTAGGAAAAGGATCCTTATGTCTAGTCATCAGTTTTCAAGTCAGCTATGTAAGACTTCTCCAGAATTAAACAGGCTATTAATGGAAGCACTTCAGTTTTACTGGTTTTGCTTTCAACTAACAAATGCTCCTCTAGGAAACCACGTACGAAAGATGTCCTATAAATTGACATTGAAAAAAAGGAATTAGTTGCTGGTTTTCAACAATGCCCTATAACAAGTGGCTGTCCAGTACAGAAAGCTGTAACCTCCCTGAATAGGAGGCTGAATAAAGGGGCCAAGGACCTGTTTGGGCTTCACCTCCCTCATTACAGAAGCCCTGAAACACCAATCCAAGTTTGCCACGAGCACAGCAAACCTGTGAACAGCGCAGTGGTGATGGTTCCTCTCGGAGCATCTTCCTTCTGCTGATCTCCTGTGAAACTCTTCAAGTGCCCTTGGCTCATTCCATTTTCATGGAAGCCACACTCTGTATCTCTATGCACATACAAGAATCCACACCAACAGGCATCTATCAGCTGGAGTATTTTACAGTCTCTTTTGCTGTTTTACATTGATAGCTGTAAAATATGGGAAACATCTTCCTAAGCTCAGCATCAAAGCTGCTAAACCACCCAAGATGAACTTAAATGCATCATGTTATTTTAATTATTTTTCTGTATCATCTTATTTTTATGTCAAGGCTTGTCATTACGCAGGATTCTTTACAAGAAAAGAATAAAACTGTGAGAAGGACTAAAATCTTAAATCTTTTCTCCTGTTGGTCTAATGGTACAGTTCTCCATTCACCTGGCAATGAAGAAAATAAATTCAGAGATCCCTTTTGATTTATAGTTCCAGTGTGGTTTCTCAATAATACAGCTATCTCACAATGCTGCATGCATTTTAGAAGTATTCCAGCTCTTTCAGAGATGAATTACAGTAGCTACATCTTTAACTGAAGCTCACATAAATTTCTTTTTTTTCCTCCAAGAAAACAATTACAAAGCATTAAATCACTTTTACAACGCACTATGAAAACAAAAACCTTTAATTTGGGTTCTGATCTGAACGACTTGTACAGGACACTCAGGCTGCTCTTCTGCTTTACTCTGTTGCCTGCAGCAGCTCCAACTCAGGAACCCCAGGTCAGGAGGAATCACCTGCTTTAATCTGACCATTTCTCAGTTTATAAGGACAACACACCTCCTTCTATCTTCTCATGCCTCACAGAAGGGATCCCAAACACATTTAACACCACCTTGCCCAAGCCTCATGCTTGGCTCTCATTCCAGCAATAATTTCAGGCACCCCAAATTGGGCCACATGGCTGCCCTTGAAGCTGATCGAACATCCCTTGTACACATCATGGGAAATCCAGTGTAAGCTACAATGGGAAAGAAATTCCAGTACCTGGACTGGAGAAGATTATCTATCCCTGAAAAGCTAAAACCATCAGAGCCCTCTGACGCTACTTATCCCAAATGCAGATGAAGTCTATGTAACAAAACTTACAGCCTTCCTTCCTCCTTCCATCCTCCTCCTCACCACTATGCTTCCAGAGAAAAACATAAAAAATAAGGAAGTATGACAAATTTTAATAGAGGACCTTGTCTACCCTCAAAAACCAGACTTCTGTTCTAGATCTGTTTGCTCATATCTTTCTTTCCTGGCATCAACAATGATCTCAGGGTAAAATCATTTATTTCTTTTAAATCTACCTCAAACTGTAGATACAGTCATTGTTTTGAATATCAGAAAGGGTGCCTCAGCTCTCTGGTTTGAAAACCTATTAAATTTTGCTCAGAAATAATAAACAGCTCTTACAGCCTCCAGCAGCTTGAACCACCAAGATGTTCAGCACAGCCTCTGCTAAGTGGATAGGAGGAGACAGAAACAACATGAGCAATTTAGAGCTTATCTGTGGGATTTGTTAATATAAAATAAGACTTAAATGTGTAACACAAAATAAATATGGAAATAAGAATGGTGCACAATCCATGTCAAAAGTAGCAAACACATGCATCCCACCCAGCGCACACAGGGCAGAACAGCAAGTGCTGTAAAGAAAAAAAAAATCCAAAGAAAATTGCTTTGCCTGCTTGTCATGCGCTCCATGGAAGAGCTGCAAGAGTTCCCACCCAGCTCTACAGTCCTGGGAAACTTCAGAATCTCCCGAACTGCAGGAGTGATGGATTGTGCTTTATGTGCACTTAACTCTGAAATAATGAACTTCAGAGGGTTTGCTCCTCAGCAGTTCCCGGTGGTGAGGAAGGGACAAGTGGCAAGAGGGGGCTGCTGGTGCTGCCAGGCGTGTGACATCAGCCCTCTGGATTGGCTGCCAGTGACATCATTTTATTATTCAGCCTCATGTTTGCATTTCAGCTTCCCCCTTTCAGGGACCTCCGGACCTCACACAGCTCCTCGGAGCCGAGAGGCAGCGTGTCCGAGCCGCCGTCCCCACCTCGGACTCGGGAACAACCAGAGGAGAACAGAACTCTCTGCTTCTTCTGGGGCTGGGAAAGGCCACGGTGCTGAGAGGCCAAGCAGGGGTCACAGGCTTACAGCAAGAGTTAAAGCAAAATCCTTAAGAAATTTGTTGCAGAAAAAGACCTGAAGACTGGCAAATGGAAACCACATGCAACACAACAGCGGAGTTAACAACACCCATGCACACAGGCAGACTTGCACATGGATACTACAGCATTATGGAAACAGTGCAAAGACTGCTCATCAACAGTATCCATCCTTTTGTTAACACCCATAAGGGATCCACCACAAAGCACTGTCATCCCTGTTTACCCCTCCACAACACGAGGCTGCTTTTGTTCCAAGCTCACATCCTGCTTCCCCTTACACGATTGCCCCTCCTGAACTCGGACGCCTGTAACCTGATACACAAGAATGTTAATTTCTCAAGTGATTTTTGTAAAAGCACAGAATGGAAGCAACTTGATATTTTCCCCATCTTGAAAAATATTATTTTATAGCACATACAAGAGTAGGAAAATATATCTGGTCTACAACAACACTTGGGAAAATAAAACGAAGAAAGGGCTGCTCTGCCTCTGGGTACCTACTACCCAGTATGTTTTCTGTTCAACACACACCAGGATGTGTGTGTGTGTATCCAAACACATATATCTGTGAATTATTCATGTGCACACAAACACAGATCAATCAGGCAAAAGATCAGTTTCCAGCAAGTACAAAAACACCTAAGTTAATGCTGAGCTTGAGTGACTGCTCTTAGGCACAGTGTACTGCACCCGCCTTGCTCATGGATCCAAAAGTACCTACAGAGCCTGCATCTTAAAAACATGTTATGAGCAATTTACACAAAATCAATTAAACAAACACAATCATGCTCTCGAAACTAGTTCATCTACAAAATGCATTTTCTGCTCGCTCCCAGCAGCGTGCATTTGAAGTGTGTATCTCACAACCCATACCCCGTCCTACAAATCCCAAGCTTCTGACCCATTCCCAGGGATATGGACAGGCACCTTGCCATGCAGGAGTGCACTGCTGTCCCAACACAGCCTACCAAGAGAAGCTTCTTGTGCATGACAGGCACTACCACAAACCACTGTATAAGTTCAAGCCAACGTAACTTCAAGTTCTACCTTAATTCACGTACAGCATCACTACCCTACATCAATTTTACACTTTATGATGCCACTCTTTCTCCTATATTAAGAGAACATCAGTATTTCAGGACACTGGATCAATGTGTTTGGTTTTATTTTAAAGTATCCCCCAAAATCCAGAACTACTTTTAACTGCATCTTAATTTAAATTTAATATATACTGCTTCCTTATGGTGGTGCATCCCTCAATCCCTCCCACAGCAACCTTAAAACACTCATTCATGACATTCCTACCTTGGTGTGTTTTACCAGGACAATAATTCAGCCCTCTTTACACCCGAGGAAACTGAATGCTTTTATGTGCAAATGAAATAAAAATGCTATAAAACTCTTCTGGCTTCAACTCCTAGACAGCAACAAGATGAGGAAAAGCTACTGGTGAAATTAAGGAAATACAGAGTGAGATTTTCTTTTGTTTACCACGTGTGGTTTGGAATCTGGGATTTCACAGGAGTATTTTCCACCAACCATGATGTCAGTGATCAAAGTTTTATTCTTGCCATGTAAGAAAAGACCTGAAAACGTAGAATTTGTTCTCCTCAACAGATGCGTGGATCTGGGTTAACAGGGTGAAGTCCCTATGGATCAGTGACAACAGGTACAGCTCAGTCTGCTCTGCAGCAGGCACAGAGAGCTGCTGGAAGACAGATCTGCTCTCTGCTACCATCACAAGGGAGCAGGTCATGCTTGGAGTACCACACTGAGCCCTCTGGCTCAGAAAGCCTTCCCTGACTCCAGCAAAACAAGCTGCAGTAAGCAGGACAAGTAACAACCTCTTCATTTATCACACACTTTCCAGAATGCTCTAAAACTCCAAGTAATCTGTTCTGCACAAAGCAGTGCATTCTCATCCCTCACAGGAACACATATCCTTCCTCCACACAACTCAGCAAGAGCACCCAGCACTGCACCTGAGCATACCTTGGAGCAGGGATGGGGCTCCCTGGGGAACTGTCCTAGTTTCCACAGAAATGGCACTTCTTTAGCTCCTTTGGCAAAAGGAAAATGTTTACTGGCTGGTCTGATACAGTTTTTTCAATGAATTACGAAGTTGAGTTCTCCTCACTCTGATTTTTGCTATGAGACTGTGAGAGTTTCCAGACTTTTCCCCCTAAACACTACACACCTTGATGAGCCTTCCTAACATTCCTTTAACCAACCAACAGAAGGATCAGCCCAAAAACGATCCCAAGACGAGGACTGCAAGAGTCACCACTGCAAGAGGATTTTTCCAGTACAAGCAAGTGGCAAGAACATGCAAGACAAGGCTTCATGAGACAGTTTCAACAGACGAATCAAAGCCAGCAGCATGCAAGTTCCCAAATCCAGTGAAGTATCTCCCCAAACAGAAAAAGAAAGCAAGCTCCCAGTTGATGAAGTAAGACTGACAAGCATCAGCCTCAGGTGGATTTCTTTCAGAAATCATGTTATAGCAACCACTGGTCACATAAAACACAGTTCCTCAAGCTCAATTTAAACAAATGTGGGACAACCTGGCCTTTAAGAAAATGGTTCTGAGAATTATTTTTTTTTGCACAGCACTGGCATAAAGTGCAAGGTATTACACCTGTTGGGCATTTATTCACTGCTTTTAGTATTTTCTAGTTTAGTTCTCTTCTGCAAATGTGGAAAGGCTTGTATTTATTAGCAAGAAACTACACTTCCCAATGCCTTCTATATCACCTGCAGAGAGGGCTCAAGCTGAGAAGAACGAGTTCAAGTGATGCCATTTATTTTGAGTCTCTCCATCAGGATCAGCTTCTGGATCCTCCCTAGCTCCTTCCTTCTCTCACTACGCCTACACTTCCAGGGAAAACTAAGGAAAATCTAACACCTCCAAATGCTGCCACATATAAAAAACATACTAGACAAAACGTGAAGGACATGAACCAAATCCCAAGAAGGAGCTTGTGGGTATCTTTTATTTATAACACTGAAGGAGATTCTGTAGAATTGGAGGTGGGGAGGAGGCTGTTCTCACAGCAGGACTTTCCCTGCAGCACAGACTGCAGGCATGGGCACTTCTCTGCTGCTCAGAAAAAATTTGGAACAACTGGACAGGAAGAACAAAAGCAAGAAATACTAAGCTCCAAACAAGAAGAGAGGTAAACTCAGCTTCCCCCACCCACCTTCCACAAAAACATCAAATATTTCCTTTCATAAATAATTGCAATAGGATGCCGTAGACTTTTCCAAGCAGACAATAGCTGGATTGTGTAATGTTTTGCCCCAGGCAGGGCCCGGGGGGAGGGGGACACAAAGGCCGGCTTTCAGAGCTTGGGGCCTCTCGCTCCTGCTCCACAGCCTTGCTCCCTTCCTACTCCCTTCCTACTCCTTCCCTTCCCGGGCTGGGACCGGGCAGCGGCGGCCATCCGAGGCTCCTGCTTCACACACATACAACAACAGGCAGCAAAAGCAAACAAACAGAAGTGATGAAGCCCCTCTGGCCCTGCCACAGACCTCACAGGCAGCAACACCTCTTCCTGCCCCAGGAGGGGACACTGCGGGAGTGATTTGGGGATGCCGGTGTCAGCCACGGGTGAGCAGTGACACCCATGGGCTGCACCCACCGGTCTCGCTGCTCCCCTGGCCCATCGAGTGCCCCCAAAGGAGCCCAGCCTCTCGCTGGGTCTCACTCAGGTCAAGCTGTCTGAGGGCAGAGCTGAGCTGGGGATATTAAAAGAAAACAATCAAAAGACCTTTCCTGCCTATAAGGTGTTCTGAAGCAGTCGCCCATTCGAACTGGGAAAGCTGAGTGGTGGAATGCCCAGGCTGATCCACCTTCCTCCACGTTTAGAAAGGGAAAACCACCTGCCCTGGCAACCTCAAAGGAGCCCCAGTGCTCCCCAGGCAGCCGTGGCAGGCACTGCTCCCCCTTCATGTGCCAGCTCGGAACCCAAACCAGCGACAGCTTTGGCCGTCTTTGGCTCTGCGCAAAGCTTTTCTTCCAAACAGATGATTCAAGCTGCCTGCCCCACCTCAGAGATAAGCACACTCAAAAAAATTTTATATATATGTATGTATTTTATCACCTGCATGAGGAAGTACTCAGGCTGGGAAAAGCCAGATTAACAGGAGTGCCCAACCCTGCCTGCCCAAAATATGCATTAATTCTCCTTAGTAGAGCAGCCTGTACTTGTACCACCTCAGCACTGTCATCTCCCCAAAGCCAAATGTTTACTGTAATATACTCTTTATATATAACCTACTATATTATTCTGTGCAAACCAACTGTAATAGCATGAAGTCAGCTGTGAGACCAAAGAGACTCCTCTTCACAACAGAAACAAGCAGAGGACACTTGGCCAGTTGCAAGAGCACGGGTAGTTGTGCCAAGTTTGCAAAAAATCAGGTTGTTTTGTTTGGGTTTTAAAGTGCAGCAAAAAGACATCAATAAATGCATCAGGGCAGGTAAAATTATCCGAGCCACACTTCAAAACACCCAGCACGTCAGGTGCACAGAAAACAAGGGACAGGTGCTGGCCACAGAAACTAAACCAAATTTATGACAAATTTATGCAAAACACCTGCTGCAAAACTGGTGTTTTGCAGGAGAAAAAAACCAAACCAGAATATAGAAGGAAAATGTATCGTCAGAAAGCTTTCCAAGGTGCATGTACAGATGGAGACCCTGCCTGTTTTTCCATAGGCTAAGGCATAAGGAGGCACAGAGAAAATGGGGAAAAGCTAATGGAGCAAAATCACCTAGTCATTGACCTTACCTGGTCATGCTTTTAAAAATGTGCTTTGAGACATGAGAGTGCATTTGAACAATGTTCTCCTTTTCTACAAAAGGAGAATTTCTCTAAGTCACTCAATAGCCACAGAACACACAAGAACATCCAAAGACTGAAGTGTCCCTCCCTGCCCCAAGTCAGGGCTGTGTGACTTCACCTCTGCCAGCCTGGCAGGGCAGCACTGGCTCCTCTGCACTTTGGAGCCCCTTCAACCTCTGCCTGTCCACCTCAGGGCATCAGCACTTACCAAGTAAATGAACAGAGACTCAACCAAACTTCACTAGGGCATGTAATCAAGAATAAAATTAATGAAGCACCTTTATTTTTTCTTTTTGGCAGGAGTATTTGCCCCACCTCTCTCCACATAGGTACCTATTTTTACCTCCAGACTCACTGGTGATAATTTGCAGAGAGATTTAAGCCACCACCCATCAACTAACATTTCCACAATACGTATCTGTGAGAGCTTACTCTGGGGTTACAGTGGTTCTGTGTTTCCTTCTTCTCAAGTAACAGAGAATTCTGACTAAAGTTAGAATATGTGGAAATGTATTTGAGAGACCCAGTAACATCAAGTATACACTAGAGAGTGAAAATCCTGAGTATAAATCAAATTAGTCCGAAACTGCTTTAGAAGTTCATTCCACAACCTACTTCAACCAAGTTCTGTGATGACAATCCCCAGCCTGGGCTCAGTAAATCCCTCAGTTCAGGCCATGCATGATTTGGGGAGAATGATGAATCACTGGTACAGCCATACTTTGGTTTACTGAGGGCTTGGGAGAGCCAGGCCTTATGTTGATCACCAGAAAAGGACATTTATACCTATTCCTACTGCTTTTTTACACATGTATTATTACACCTTGAAAAACATGGATGAAAAACAGGAGAACTTTAAGAAAAGCAGTTACTGAGTTAACAAAACACTTGTTTCTAACACCAAATTTCTTACTTCCCAAAAGCTTTTATCCTGAGAGCCAAACTGTAATATTTAGATGTGAGGCACATCTTACACCACCTTGGTTCAGGACTGGGATTCAGTCCTTTAAATGAAAGGCTAAACCTGTGCTGTTCCTGACTAGTGAGAGCCTGGGCTTTACAAGGCACCTTATCGTGAGAACAGGCTCTCTCAAGATTCCCAAACCCAATTTCTAAACCAAAAAGATTCAGATAAGTATCTGAGCATTTGCAATGCTTATCTGCTAGCTGTTCTTCTCATTTCTACCTTGATGTTTTGTTGGGCTCCACAATGAATGTTTGCCTAAACTTTAAAGAGAATTTCATGGCTATGCAAGTTAAAATTCCTCCACACACAGAGATAATTTAGAGGGAAATCTCCTGTGTTTTTCTGGAGAATGTAGAAACTGCATTTGTCTTCTTTATACGTGGTGCAGTCTGACAACACTGACAAGAGTCTCCTACATACCCACATGAACAGTGTTGGGGTCTCCATAAAGTTGGCCTCTTGAGTCACATGCACAAATTGCCAGAAAAAGAGGTGATTTTCCTCTGTAACTTCATTTTTTAGTTCGACTTTCAAAAAGCTTATTTGTTGGCATAATTTATTTCTGTGATCTTGTAGGATGAGCTATTTACTTAACAAAGCAAGGAGTTTCTCACCATCCTCAATCAAGTACAGCTCCTTACGCAGTGCTGTTTGACCTGGGGTACTTCATCTTTCCCTCATAGTCCTCATTGGTTTTTTCCCACTCCATCCCATTTTTGCTTTACTAAAACACCTCCCAACAACAAGACACAGTATTATCCTAGGTTAGGATCATGTGCTTAGGCTCATCTGAATGTGGAAACCCTGCTTTGCAATGCAAGGTAGTAGTCCATAATTACACAGCAAGGCAGGTACCTTGCTAGTAAAAATACTCAGGGTACAAAACCAGAAAGGCAGCGCAGCAGCTCCCACCCAATCTGCAACACGAGCTCTGTTCTGTGCAAGCCTGGCAACCCTAGGATTTCAAAACCACTTCAGACCCACAAATTCAGTGCCAGCTGGGAGAGGGCAGATCGCATGTTGAAGCTTTATAACGAAGTGAGAAGGTAAGATACAGCAACTTCTGCAAAACACCTCCTAATGACAGCCCACACAGCCATTACAGAGGCCAAACATATCAGCTTCCCACTCAGCAAAGCTGCCAGAACTCAACTCAAAGCAAAATTTATATAAACGGAACAAACAGTATCATATTCAGCTATCGCTTGTGACTGCCTTCATTTTGAGAGCGAGAAAACCAAAGGATTCTGAGTTACCGAAAGAAGGCGGGAAAGGCCTTTCCCACCCTCACAAACAGAACAATCCTTCTGCTACCCCTTTTTGAAACTTCTCAATACTCCAAAGCAGCTCTGCAGCCGTAAGGACTTGCAGCATTTCAAGACAGTAGTTTTCTTATCCTAAAAAAAAAAAATCCAAGCACGTAACCAAAAGCACTTCACATATACTCTCCTTGCTTTCACACCCCAAAATGCCATAAACATCATTAGCATCTTAACTGCCCATTTTCCTTTTATTCCCCCTCATTCGTTAGATCAGAAGACTTTAGTGTGAGAATATTAAAATACTGAGGAACATCAGTATCACACCCAGAGAAACCCTTGGGAACTCACACTGACCTTCCGACTGTGAACAAAATCCCTGCAACAACACTAAACATAAGGTATTACGTGTAGCAGGAGCTCACTCTCAGGGTTTCTAAAATTGGAGATTGGGAAGGAAAGGCTTCTGTGAGTATGAGAATAAATTGCTTATACACTGTGTGTTTGTCAGATTGAAAAGGCATTTAATACTATTTATTTTATACTCTGAGGGACAAGCTTACAGAACTTAGGACTTCTAGTGCTTCCTTCTTAAATTGCACGACACGATATTGCTGAAATCAACAAGTTAGATCACTAGTCTTGCACACCGAACTACATAAAAAGATACCAGGATGAAATAGAGAGAGGTGCAAACAAAAACAAATACTCTATGAATAAAAGCATTACCTAAGAGCCAGCTTCTTCTCTCAGTATTTTCAAGAAAATTCTAAGAGGATTTGCAGAGTTTAAGATAAGGACCAGAAGAGAGATAACAGATGGCAATGGAAAGAAAGCAGCATGTAATAACTTGATAGGGTACATTCAGTACTCCAGCACGTTAGAAGAAACCCAGAGACAACTTCCACGTGTGCGTTACTTGGTTCCCTATTTATGAACAGCAGCATCAGCAAGGGCTCAACACATAATAATTTAGTTTTGTAGTTACTGGTCTCTGTTTCAGCAGGCCAGTCCAGTAAGGAGAGACTTTGAACATGACCTGGCCACCAGCCTGGGCTCCTCACCCTGCACAGAATCCATGGGAGCAAGCCTGCAGCAGGTCAGTCTTGCAGCAGTAACACAGCACCTGAAAACACCCAAAGCTGAACAAAGGTTGTTTCTGTGGTGGGGTTGCTGGGTTGGGGGATTTTGCTGTGGTTTTTTTTGTTGTTTTCCAAGGCTGCCCTTCAGAGCTCTGTGTTCTCTGAGGAGCAGCAGACAGGGTCTCTCAATCCTGCCAAGCAAATATCGCTGGTCAATGAGCCTCTCTGCTATCACCACAATCGTTACTTTTTTGTTTTGCTTAAATTTCCCAGGCTACAAGCCAAGCCTTTCAGAGGCAATGCATTGCCTTTAAGGTAAAGGTTGGTGATCCTGCATTTTTCTTTACATTCCCAGCCTCACGGCCCTGGTAAAAGCACTGCTGACAAACACTGTCTAACCTGTTTGTCCCATTCCAGCCAGGGAGGAGGTCAGGCACCCACAGCTTCTATGCCTGGGCCCCCATAGTTGTCAGCTCCAGAGGTGGAGGTACATCAGCAGCTGCCTAAAAAATGGCAGTGAGCAAAGACAAGAGAAAAAAGCATGTCTTAATCCAGAGGTCAGAATTACTACATAAGAAGAACTGAATAGGTCTGAACCTGTACCTGGAGAACTGAAATGTGAAGGTATTCTGCATCCCCACAGCAGGGATAGCAACACACACAGAGGCAAAGCTGCCCAGCTGTGAGCTGCATGTGCTTAGACTGTGAAGGAAGGAGACATACAAGGAATACAAAACTGCCATGAACTGCTGGAAAAAAAAAATCCATTTATTTCTAAACAGGACTCCTTCAAAACCACCTTACAGGAGCAAACACCTAAAACAGTACTGAAAAACTATGTAAACTGTACAACTCAAGGTTGCCAAGGCACTTTGTATCACCCTTCCCCTGAGTGTGCTTTGTGGAGTTTAGTCTTTCAATGAAGTCAGGGTGCTCAAATTATGATAAAAGACTTTCATCTCTGGCCATGAGATGTCAAGTCCCCAGTACACAGTTATGATTTGAGAAGGACAAACTGCAAGGTTATCATAGCTGGGGCCAGTTTCAAAGCAAGTCACCCCCAATGGTAAGGAATTACAGTTCTGACCTACATCCAAGCCCATCTTTTTTTTTTTTTTTGAGACACAGGGGCATGGAGTCAAGCTACAGTAGTCGAAAAAAAAAGAAACAAAACACTAAATAAAAAGAAACAAAACACACAAGCAAATAATAACCCACCCCAGTGCACCTTCCTTGGCAAGTACAACACGGTCTGTACATCTGCATGGCCAGAGGACAAAGATACACCAGCCAAACCTGCACCCCAGACCTGCACCTGCCCTTCCCAAGGTCACTCCAAAACGCTCTCCAGGCTACTCTGTATAACTCAAGCTGCTCTGCAGGATCTGCTCTTAAATAAATATATAACTCACACATGTATTTAAAAACCTGAGTACAACGCCAGCCATTTCTCGTGTTTGTTGTGTTTCTGTTCAACCAGCTGCACACAGACATGCTTGGTAAAAAATACAGCTGTGTAGAAATCCCATTAAAGAGAACAGCTATATTTTTAATTACCCCCAAGGCAAAGATTCCAGCACACAAAAACACAGAAGGGCAATGTTTTGCTTTGGTGGTGGGGTTGGGGTTTGTTTTTTAATTTGTTTAAAAAGTGCTCAAGTCAGTGGCAATTAAAAAATTCCTTCAGTAGCTTAGAATCAACTAAAGCCTAGAACAATCTGTAATAACATCACACAGTATCACCTTATTTATCAGCCCACTGCTCATGAACCACAGATAAAAAGTTTCTGCCCCAGACATAAATAAGCAAAGGCAAATTTACGTCATGCAAGAAAAGCTCTGCAAGGAAAGAAATCAGTGAGACAGGCAGAGACAGAGATAACGTGTTCCTTGGGTTCAAAACACCCAACTGGTCTGGAAGCACTGCAGTAAGGGTGTATCCTACAGGAAAAAGAATTCCCATGGAGATCACAGGGACGTTTTAAAACCAGATGCAGCCAAGATGCAGGAGGACAGAGTTTCTAGTCAAGTGTGTGAACTGAAAAGTGTATCCAAGCCTGTAGTTTGTGCAGGATTTTAACCTGCAGCAAGGTCACAGCTCCATGTACCTACACAAAATTCTGCATGCCACCAGCCTTGGCTCTCTCCACGTGCCTTCTCTTGGAAGAATGGGAATAGTCCATCAGTTTACCCCACGGGCTCACTTTAAATCTTTAATTTTGTTATGTTCAAGCTGCTCAAATGGAAATCACCTAACAAGCACAGAATAGAGGCTTAGCTCATGCTAGATATAAAGATTAAAAAATCTGGGATTTCCCCATCTCCCTTCAGCCTACCACTGGCAACAAACGAATTTAATTTCAAGAAAAGATAACCACAAAATAAAATACTATATTTTTTCCACACACTAAAAATAACTGACAATTGTTATGAGTTTGTTTAATAATATATTAATATGAGGAAACTAAGAGGTATTTTCCTTCTTTGTTTCAGCTCAGTTTCACTAAATAGCTTATAAAACCCCCAAAGAACATGTCTGAAACTGCAAAGCCACAAACACATCCCTCCCCACTTCCCTTCCCAAGTCCTAGTCCCTAATGTGCAACTAGGTAAAGCTCAGGGAAGGAGAAAGGAGTTTTATTAGCAGAAGGCTCAGAATTGGAGGGCAACCACTGAACGTTGCCTGGAGCTAAACCTCTAAAGTTCCTCGTTGGCGAAGTGCGCCTGCCTTTGATCCGCCGAGTTCAGAGTCCGCTTACTTAACCTCCACAGGAAGAGCTCACTTATGTGGTGCAAGATGAGCTCTTTCCTACACTTTCTTCCACAGTTCAAAAAAAAAACTGGCACACTGACAGGCTTTGCACGTTTCCAAATATAAAAAAAAAATAGCTCGGCAAGAATTTACAAGTAGTGATATCGCTGACGACAACCCACAAACCATCTACCTCCCAAAATGCGATTTTTGTTATGAGCCAGGTCCACAAGAGATCACAAGTTCCAGCGTCAAGGATATCTCCTGAACTAAACATGATAAGCCAACAATCTCACAAAATATTTTAGCGTGTACTTTGTTGAGCATCCTACCAAAATAATTGATACAGAATTGCAGAGAGAGACTGACAAGGTCCTTCCAGAAAAGATACCCGCAGTATTCCAAGTATCTTCCTTGTTTATAGAAAACTTAAATAAAAACTGTCCCAAACACATTTCTCGACACATTTAGAGCAGGATTTTTCAGATGCCTCTTCACCACTTTGGTGGGGTCATACTAAACACGTCTGCAGCCTACACTCACACAGAAACAACATGTTGGTTTGGTTGACTCTCAGGAAAAACAAATGGAAATAAGATTGTGCAGTCTGGGTGGAAGAACAGCCAAGTCTGCCTGGTTCTACTGCTCAAAAGCTTTCCATCAGCTGGGTCTTGAAGATGCAACTCCTATGCCCAACCTATGCCCCAAGTACTCAGCTCTTCACACGAAAACTTATTTCTGCACTATAGTCCATTATCTGTGTATTGCTCACCATCAAAAAACCAACATCATCTGCAGACATCCTTTGTAGCAACCTGAAGCCTCATCCCAGTCGCTGCGAGCCAGCCTTTTGTAGCCCACAAGCCTCTCAAGTCATCTCAGCTTACTCATCCCTCAAGGCTTTTCTTCTGAGAGGAGTCTGCACTAATGGATACGAGTCACAAAGTGGCCCTTAACGCCAACACCAAAAAGGAGAGGGATCAGAGGGAACCAGATGTTGTATCACTAGAAGTTTATCACTGCTTACTTTGATATCACCAGAATGCAAACTAGTCTGGCTAGAATTTGCTTTGAGGAGGTGAGCAAAGCTCTGCTCAATTCTGCCTGCCCACACACATGGGGTGTGGAATGTAAATGCAAAGGTAAAGTGCCCACCCAGTTTAAAAATTATTTCAGAATCCTAATATTAACAGGAAACAAGCAGGATAAACCTGCCTCCCCCACCCCTGAGACAATTCTCCTACATCCAAGTAATAACCTGCAGTGGAAGTGACTTGCATTCTTCCCATCTAGGCTAGGAAAATTAATTTACAAATAGGGTATTTCTGGCAGTTCTGATGAGACTGATTACAGAAAAATGATGCACTGACGTGAACAAAGTGGGAAATGAGTAATTATCATGGAATCCCAGAATAGTTTGGGTTGGAAGGGACCTTGAAACTCATCTTATTCCCACACCCCTGCCATAAGCAGGGACACCTTCCACCAACCCAGGTTGCTTCAACTCCCATCCAACCTGGCCTTGAACACTTCCAGGGATGGAAGGGGCAACCACAGCTTCTCTGGGCAATTATTTTTGAGACTTCCAGAGACAGGATGAACCACTGCTAACACCAGAATTTATCTGGGGCAAGTGAAAACTGCAAGAGAATATAAACTCGACACAACACTTATACTGCTTAAATATTTTTTGAAACCTCTGGCTTAGCTGAGGACATATTCTTGATGCTGGAACTTGTGATCTCTTGTGGTCCTGGTCTGGGTTACAAAAAACCAAATCAAATTTGGGAAGCAGGTGTTTTGTGAGATGTCATCAGCAATATCATGACTTGTAAAAAAAATGCCAATGTCTTAAAAGGAGACATTAATTTGTACACCTTAAATTCAAAAGCAATTCTGCCCTGGCTTTAGAAAGGTTACTGTTGGTAATTAAGTTTCTAGTCCTAAACTGCCTCTACTGTTCCAGCTCAAACCAGCAGCTTTAACTGAGTTGCGCGTCTCTTTGTGGGTTTGTTTTGAAAGAAGCTCAATTATGCTCAGGACAATGGCCTGTCTCTTCATTTTGGGTGAATAGGAAGCGAGGGTGCCATTGTCACCCGGCTTCAATGCAGTCACAACAAAGGGCTCTGAAGTACCGAAAATAATGGGCTACCTAAAGTACCCGGGAGGAGGGAGGAGAGGGAGCTCCGCACCAGCCACGGTGCCCCTTCTCCTGGCCCTCCAGCCGGGCTGTGTGTGCCAGGGGCTGGGGAGCTGCACAGGGAGCTGCCACCAGGGCTGCACCGAGCCGAGGACACGGAGGGGACACAGCTCTGCCCACGGGGCAGAAGGGACAGGGGTGGCTGCCGGGGTTGGTTTGGAGGAAAGGCAAAGCCAGGAGCTTTAGTGTCTGGGTGAGCTTCACGGGGGAGAAGGGGAAGAGGGGCGTGGAAGCAAAGAGAGCCACCCGGCAGATTCAGCGAGAAAAAAAGAAGGGATGTAATTTGCTTTTTTAAAAAAAATAGGCCATAGTATTGCTGAAAGGCAGCGGGTGAATGAAAGGCAGCGCAGGCTGCTCTTGTAGCTGCAGTCCCTCCTCCCCTTCTGGTGCCTCATTCATAAATGGCTGCTGGGGCTGGCGACACAGCCGGGCTCGGCGGCGCAGGGCACAGCCCGGCCTGGCAGCGCCTGGCTGCTCCTGCACAGACACCCGCTCTGCCTGCTCCCAACACCTCCCTCAGCCGGGGAGCGGGGCCGGCAGGAAGGCTCTGGCTCGGCTGGCTCGGCAGCAGGGCCCGGACAGCGGCCGGCCCGCCAGGGAGCTGCTGCGCCGGCCCGGGGCCCGGCACCGGCCCCTCTGCTGCCCGCCGCGCCCCTCAGAGCTCGGCCCTGCACCTCTGCTGCCCGCCGCGCCCCTCAGAGCTCGGCCCTGCACCTCTGCTGCCCGCCGCGCCCCTCAGAGCTCGGCCTCGCACCTCTGCTGCCCGCCGCGCCCCTCAGAGCTCAGCCCTGCGCCTCTGCTGCCCGCCGCGCCCCTCAGAGCTCGGCCTCGCACCTCTGCTGCCCGCCGCGCCCCTCAGAGCTCGGCCTGGCACCTCTGCCGCCCGCCGCGCCCCTCAGAGCTCGCCCTGCACCTCTGCTGCCCGCCGCGCCCCTCAGAGCTCGGCCTGGCACCTCTGCTGCCCGCCGCGCCCCTCAGAGCTCGGCCTGGCCCCTCTGCTGCCCGCCGCGCCCCTCAGAGCGCGGCCTCGCACCTCTGCTGCCCGCCCCGCCGCGCCCCTCAGAGCTCGGCCTCGCACCTCTGCTGCCCGCCGCGCCCCTCAGAGCTCGGCCTCGTCCCCCCTCGGAGCAGGAGGCTGTGAGAAAGGAACCTCTCGACATCACAGAACGTGCCCAGCTGCAAGGGAGCCACCGCCACCATCGAGCCCACCGAGGTGTGTGTGCACAGAGCAACAAACAAGGCAAGGTTTCAAGAAGAAATCATCACCCCGATCTTGTTAAAAGCGATGAAACCGCTCTCCTTTGCATGCTCAGCGTAGGTGAATGTTGGTAACTCCGGTGTTCCCTGTATTTGCAGCTAAGGATTCCTTCAGAACATTTTAATTAGGAAGAACAAGACTCAAACGTGCCATAACAGTATCAGTACTAATAAATCACGGGCTATACAGTATCCTACTGTTTGTAGCTACAAAGGGGAATTTCCAAAACGCTTTTTTTTAAAAAAAAAAAAAAAAAAAAAAAAAGGAAGACAAATGAAAGAAAATGTGCGCAGAAGTGAGACAGATGCATGAAGGAAGGTAAAGAACCCACCTGTTAAGCTCAGGACTTGCACAGATACAAGAGTATTAGGAAAAATGTTTCTAGGCATTGCCCAAAAACTGAATAATTGATGATAGATGCTGAAAGAAGCCAAGGCCTGACCAAGGACCTTATTTCATTATTGAAAGATAAATTAACTTACTGAAATTGTCAGCATCAGTCTGAGTTACTTATTTCTGATTCTCCTGGTAAACAAACATAAATTCCTGCTGAAAAATGAGCAATTCTCCTGCTAAACAATAAATCAGGAGTTTAATCCACTTCTTACAAAGCCATTTAATAATAGACTTACTTTTACAGCCAGCTTTCCAAGAAGATAAGTAATTCCCTTAAGAAAGCAGTTTCTTATTCCAAAATTAGAATAATTTGACAACGTAAAAGATGACAAATAACATCTCTCTTCCATTCTGCTAAGCCTCCAGAGGGGCCCCAGCCCAAACAGCAGGCAAGTGGGAGCAGGCACCTGCCCAGATCACCAGCAGGAAAAGGCAGCCTGCTCTCCTCTTTTTCATTTTACACTGGGTAGGAAGAAAGGAAGGATCACATTTACACTAGTGAAAAAAAAAGGTCTTGCAGAACTAACTCAAGATCCCAGCTACATCTTTTATCACCAAAACAGTTTTCTCTCTAGACCAGGGAAAAAAAAAATAAAGGCCTTGGATTAACACAAGCTCAAACTTGAAGCAAACAGATTAAAGATGCAGATGTCAACGTTTCATAAAGTGCCCACAGAATACTGTGAGATGGTGCAAGATCCTCAGCACTGATCCATCATCTCACAGGCGTTTCAAAAGAGAATTTCCAAACTCTGAACCAGGTAACCATTACCACACCTGACTCACCTGGATGTCTGCAGTTACCAAAAGGAGTTTACTCCACACATGCCTCAATCATATAACATTCAGAAAGCACTTTAAAAATGCAGGCAGTGTCCACCCTGCTCCCACCCCACATCACCCCTCAGGTTCTATCTGCTCTTGTCACACATCTGTGAAACCTGTAAGTCAATTTTTTTAATCCACAGTGTGGCTTCTGAAGAGCAGGAACTGTTACCAGAGCCAAAGGCACACCACAGCTGGCATCTTTCCCCTGAAGAACTATTTGAGAAATAATCTGCAAGCTGCCTAAGTCTACAGCATACTTCTGGAGATGAATTCCCACTGGCATTTGATGAATGTTGCTCCCCACAGGTGTGATCATCAGAGATTTTCTACTCCCAAAAATAGAGCTGAACCCACAAGCCCTGCAGGAGAGCATGAACACATCGGTACCAATTTTCTGTGGGTGTAACTTCCATTAACACTGGTGGAACCATTTTCACTAAAACAGCACTAGCAAGGACAGAAGGCAGATCTGTAACACCAAACTCTTGTGTTCATCATCTGCAGGACAGGTAAATCAAAGGGCAGCACCTGTTCAGCTGCTTGTTTGGCCGAAATCATCGAGAAGGAATTTTTTGTTTGGCCTAGACACACACCAAACAGTTCCACGTTCCCAATGCAGAAGGCCACATGCCCTGAGCCACTGGACACTGACCACATTTCAAAAGTACCAACTACCATGAGCATTCACATTTATATTTATGTATGTACATATACATATGAAATACATACAGAGACATTATATATTTATCTTATCCTGCTTCATAGCACAGCATCCCAGGAAACAACCCAAGGGAAGTTAGTTCTTCAACTTCCCTTCAATTTTGTGGCTATGCCCTTAAAGTACATCTTTTGCAGAGGTATTATGTGATGATAGAAAGTCCCTGGCCAGCTTCAGAAGGGAAATAGTCTCTTCAGGTACCCCCAAACAAACAACTAAAAAAAACCCCAATCCAAACCTTGGATTCTGATATCCTTTAAAGCTCTGCAATACCCTGCTGTTTTGTATCAAAAGCAGATCAAGATTTGCAGATAAACAACACATTTGGTTGTTTTTGCAGCCTATAAACCACAGCTCTTCCTCCTGTCTGTGAATTAGATCTTCTGGTATAGCAAATATGACAGAAGCTAAACGAGGTGTTCTCTGTCTTAACCTCAATCCTACATGGCCTCAAGCAGCAGAGGTAAGCTTTTTGTCCCCAAATATCCATGTCATCTGTATCCCAATACCATGAGCCACAAGGCACCCCCCAACACTCTACAGCTAAAGTAGATCTTCTGGGACAAAACCAGAAGCCACAAACTACAAGTGCCAGAGATCATATCTTGCAGGAGGAAACCTGGTCTCAGATCTCAACAATCTACCAAGACCTAAGACAACATTAGGTGATGGAAATAACTTGCTCACCTTAAATGAGAAACTCTAGAGGAGACAGCTTAGTACTTCATATACATTAAAACCATTACTTTTGCAGCCAGCCAGAAAGCCCACATATTTTTCTATTTTTTTCCTGGGGGTGTCAGCTCAAAGTCTCTTACACAGGCTGAACACTGGCTTATGACTAGTAAAACAGCTCTTATACATTCCTCTTCCACTTAAACATCATTATGTACTTTCCTGCAACTTCACTGTGATCAAAGTCCTCACAAAACAGAAAAACAAAGTGACAAACAGGATGTATACTTAGAACTTCAGTTGTGCTGGCAAAACACACAGTATCATTTACATTCCATTTCAGATCAGTTTGTCCAAAAAAATAACCAGTACAAATCATATTATGTTCATAACAGCAGGAAAAAAAAATGATAAGATACACAAAAACAAGCAGAGCAAATGAGTTTCCATCTCTGTCACCAAACAAGAACAGACTTCTGTTAGCAAAGATAAAGCAATTGGAGACAAAAGTAAGAATTAACATTTCCTCTACACTAGCAACCACCATCAGGAGGTGTATGGCTTGGAGCCAGGCTGTCCTGCAAAACACTGGAGAGATCACATACAAGAGTCAAGCCAATATCAACTATTCCCTGTGTCCCACCCCAGAGCACAGTCCTTGAGTCACCACTGGAACAGGAACTTCACTTATCTCCATTTTATCTCAGCACCAGGTCACCCATTTTATTGCCGTGTGGATATTGATATTCTTGCATTTCCCATTTTTTTCACTCACCTGTCAGTCCACTCCTCATTATCTCTAGCCCATATTTCAGCACTGTAATTGGGACTGCCAAGTGTCACCACCTGATCTCAAAGCATCTCTGTGTGGCTCAGAAATTCAAGAGTGTCCCAGTACTTTCCACAGTTGATACTGGAAAGAGAAGCAGGACACCTTACAGAGCATACATTTATCCTCATATGGAAAGAACTGGTGCTGACTTAAGTTAGTTCTCACTTCCCTGGAGCACTCCACCAGTATCAACAGGACTATTCACAAATTTAAAGTGCAGTATAGTCTTAAAGCATTCACTGAAGACAAACAGTCATCAGTTATTTTGTTTCTTAATTGAGGTTCTCCACAAATGGTTTTGCTGTGTATGACACTGAGGCCAAACACAACAGCAGGGGTTCCTCTCTCTGTGTAGCTTTCTAATACTGTCAGAGAGCTGCTTTGTAGCATGATTATATTTACCTATCAACTTCCATATTACTTTTTTTGTGCTGTCAGGTTCCCCCAGGAATTCCTTGGACATCATTTCATCTGCTCTTCCAGCAGATGGAAGATGCTCACTTCTGCCTCCCCAGTTACCTCCTAATTTCAGCAAGTCCTCTTCCAGACCCTCTTTTTTCCATGTTGCCCACAAGTCACCCAATGTGATGCACACAGTAGATGTGCAGACAGTGCACCCCTGATGTTCTACCAAGATCTGGATGCACCTACAGGAGGGAGATCGTAATCTGGTGTCATATTTAACCCTAATGTGGATTTGTACCCCAGTGTGCTGTGGTAACAACAGCCACCAAAATGGAAACCCCACCAGGGCATGGAACCTGTTTTCCTGTTTAGCTCAAGAATTACCCAACACACACAACAGTCATTATCATAAACCAGTTTTACTCTAAGCTGTCAGCTCTAGCAAGAGTCTGTCCAAGGTGGGGGAACCTCCCCAAACTTATTTGGGTACAGCATTTAGCTGACTTAATTTGAAGCTACTTTTCCCTTCCAAACACGCACGCCTACTCAGCAAACGGTAACCACAGCTGACTCAGAGGAGGGAGGACAGGCTCCTCAGCTTTTTTCTTCCTGTACAAGAGAAAAACAAGAGGGCACAACACTCACTGCCTCCCTCCTTCCTCCCAATCACAGCCAGCTCAAACAGCACTGCCTCTAAATAGAGCCAGGAGAAACCTCTTTCTGGGATACAAGCAACAATAAAACCTCTGGTCTCAAGGCAAACAAGCATCCTCAGTTGAAGCCTGGGGAGGCTATGGGTTTAAAAAGCCGTGTGGAAAGCCAAGCTCCGTATCATTCCTCTTCCCACACACACAGACTCAAAGGGCAGAACCAGGCCACCCTCTCCTCTCCCCTTTCCAGGCGCCTCACGCTCCCTCAGACGAGGCTGCAGTGCCTGGAGCAGCTTAAAACAGACACGGGGCCTCAAAAGGACGGGAGGAGGAGGCAGCGAGCTGCCCTCCCTCATCCGGCACTCCGCGTCTGCTCAGCCCTTCCTCTGCTTCACCCCTCCTGTTGTTGCTGCTTGTTTTCCTGCCTCGGAGTACAGAAAGCGCCAGCCTGCTACAACCGCACCCTGGAATTAAAAAAAAAAAATCATAAACACAGTCTGATTTACATGCATGCATTACTTGGATAAACACATCGCTGGCACCGAAAAATCCTCTGGTAGGGAAAAGCACCACCTCTGCCCAGACACAGACAGCCCAACATCCCAGTCAGGCACCTGGAGCAGAAAAGGCACTTCCAGATCCCCAGTAACCAGGAGCAAAGATCTGCCCCATGGACACATGAAAGCAGCAGCTCCCGAGAAGCATTACAAGCCTTTTAGAGGCAACATTCATCAATCTTTATGCAAAAGAAATGTTATTGTTTTCCAAAAGCGCAAGAAAATACCGTACAAACTCCACAACCACAGAAACCTGTTGTCCAAAGCATTAAAGACTTTCAGTCAACAATATCATCTCTTTCCTTTCTAAGGAATTGAGACTACAAGTGAAGCACAGACCACAGCTTTTTCTGAGGACTTTTAAGTGTCTTCCGTGTGCAAGATTTCAAAACACTCCTGAGACAGCTGATTTCATTTCATAAAGGGGAAAGTGGAAAGACAGATTTCCAGGTGTTTGTTTGATTATTGATTAGACTGAGGAAAAGCACCTTACAAAGCTTTGCTGCCCTGTCACACCAGCCTCATTCCTCATTGCATTCTCTGCAATGCTGCATGCTGGACACACAAGCTTCAGAACTGAGCCTCTCACAACAGGACACACTTCCAAAACAGAGTTATTCAAGCTTACTCATGTACATTCAATACTTTTGCACTTCAGTAAAATCACTAGAAATTTACTTTTCCTAGCATTTTGCCTTTGCAGTGCTTTAAAATCCACACAGCAAATACAACAGAAGCACAGCATTCCTGTATGGGGTGCAAATCCATTTCAACCCCACTTGGCTACTCTTCTAAAGGATTCTTGGATTTTAATATCCACTGAAAAATGTACAGCTACTCCTTACAGCTACGCTTAGGTCCCTGTACAGAGAAGGGCAAGCAGCAGAGCCCTCTGCTCAGGGGCTACACGAGGAGGATTTTCATAGAGGAAATAATGATTTGCCCTTGCAACACAACGAGACACTGCCAGGCTGTGACAAACCATCCCCTGGGACCGTCCCTTGGTCATCCTGATCTCCAAGTCTTGCTCACTCACTGACTGTCCCCACCAGAACACAGACGAAATGACAGCCAATAAACCACCTTCCTCCAGCTTTGGAAGCAACAGAATCTTTCCAACTACTCTCAGGAATCCTCCAGCAGAGCATGGAGTGGTGCATGCCATGGATAGAATCCTGAGGAAGGATCTGCAGCAGTGTGACGTGGAAATTGTCCTGAAACTGTAGGATGTTTGTATCAAACATTCCTCTACGATGAACTTTGATTTCTCTGAACTTCCCTTTGTTTTTCAACACATGGATTTAGAGTTGTCTCTAACCAACAGGACCACTCCTGACTCCTCTCCTGCATGACAGGCTTTCTGGATTTTTTGTGTGTAAGGTAGGAGGAGATGTTTGAGTTAATATGACCTTAATTACACTACGAGCTGCTCATCATTATCAGCTCAGTTTCTGGCAGCAACAGGTCCCCACTGAGCACACGCTCCCAGCTGTTGGCTTTGCTGCTCCTCACCACACCAGATCATGAAAAACAGTTTCAGTTCCCCCCCAAATGAATACAATACTACTGGGGAAAAAAACCTAATTTAACTGACAAGCTGCCATTACAGCACTCATCTTCCTTTCCTCTTCTGCCACAAGTTCATACGAGTAAGGACTTGTTAGAACTACAGAAAGTCAGAGAAAATGGTGTCATCACCAGATAATAGAAACCATCAGGCTACCTGTTCATTTCAGCTACAGAAAGAACCTGCTCATGGCAAAGGGAACTAATACAGAGCAACACAGGTTTACAGCAACCAGTGGCTCTGAGATGCACAGCCACGTGTTCAAGCTTTTCAAAAGCCAAACCCATCCTAAGATCAGGTCTCAGCCCTTCAAAGGCACTTCTGTGTACAACAAGAGATGGGAATCAGTAACTTGCCTGACAGGTAGGAAACACACTGATCCCATATCCAAAGTACCAGCACTGCTGGCTCATCACACAATGCCTGTGTCTGGTTTCACATGTAGTGAAACACAGGTTGCCTCTGTACCATCAGTGATCCCTAAGCTAAATTAAAAGGATAAATTAAAATAAAAATTAAAAGGATTTAATAGCCCACTGCCAGCTCTGCAAGGATGGCACTCCTAACACAGGCTCGTGCAAGGGCAGGCATTGCAAAGGAACTGCTCTCAGTAAGTGGAAACAAAGCAGCTTGGCAATCAGAGCTTCCAGTCCTGCACTGCAAATCAAGCCTGAGACGGCTAAAATTTAAGGTTATTTCCTGCAGCAAATTAAAGATGCAGTTAAATGTCTGCTCTTCCTAAAGTGCAAGGTGTGGTAGTTCCTCCTTGAAACTACCATCTACACTGTTGTAAGCTGGGACACTCTTTTTAAGATTTATTCAAAAATAACAGATTTGACTGTCCTGAAATTTTTTTCCACATGCTACACTTTATTATTCTTCACTTCAAAGCTCTGGAAATTCAGAAGCCTGAAATACATTGCAGTTGATAGCACTTCCAGTTTCTTAGATCTAATTACAACCTGAGCTACCACTGCAAGTTACCTTCTGGTCAGTTCTGGCTCTTCTCCCACCCAAAACAAAGTTTACATTTGCATTCTTAGTTCCCTGACTACATTTGCTTATTTTGAAATAGCAGGAATTATTTTTATTGTTAAAAATAACTACCATAAATCAGTTGGGAGTTGCAGTTAAAATACTTGACTGTATGATAACTAGACAATAAGAAAGCAATGACAGTGCAACTAGACCCAGCAGAAAAAACATGTACCTACTCACTTTTTATTCTTTTCTCTTTTTTAACGCCTTTCTGAGGGAGCCAGAAACAAACTACTTACAGAGAACAAATGTGTTATTCATTTATATATAACACTGCACATATACACAGAATATACTACACACACTCTCATGTGATCACAATATATTCCATCTGCTAATTAAATTAATGCAGTAACTTGTATTTTGAACTAGTCAGCAACACAAAGTGCAGCAATGAGAGCACCAAAGGTGAGATTATTTTCACTCAGCTGAGGGGAAAGCTGTGATCACAGATTATCAGAGAACCCCTACCAAATGCAACAGAAAATGTGTAAGTTTTAACAATTAGAAAAGTACTGAGGTTAAAGGCTGAAGAGTGCAAATGCCATCTACTCTTTTAGCACTGAGAGAGATTCCAGAGAGAAATCTGCTTTGAGGGGGGAAAAACCCAAACAAAAAACCCCTTCCCTGGATGGCAGAAGCTGAAATGGTTCCTACAAAATAGCTTACCAGATAGATTCAAGGTCAGCAAAAACTTCCCACATGCAGCATTGATTTGCAATGGCAGCAAAGGACTCACCAGTTCTGTGTCTGACCTCAGTTTGTGAGTAATCCTATGACCATCAGAGGTTTGGCAAAATTCAAAAAGTTCATTTAAAACTGTCTGGATGAGGAAAAAACAATAAAACTAACACAAGAAAGATAAAACAGAGTTACAGCTAAAGGATGGACAAACCACCATCCCAAAACTGTGACTGGCCAGTCAGGTGGGTGGGAAAAAAAAAAAACTTCCCCCCACCTTAGAAACAGGAAAAGTTGTACTGCAGACCAGTCATCAGGAAACTCTAGAGGAAACGAGCAGGTTTATCTCACTGAGCCCCTACAGACTTTTCAGGAAGTACTCCAGGAAGTAATGAAAGGCTTCCCTGGCCAGCTGTGACTGCCAGCAGAGATCCAGCAGCCAAGAGAGGTCTAAGCAGCGAGGGGCAGGGGTCCAGGTGCTAGATCTGAAGCCTTCCTCCCTCCAGGGAGCAATAAAGAGGCTTCACCATGTGGGATGCACTCCATCCCCTCTCAACAGGCTGATTTGGCCAAGGGCAAAAACCTGCCACTGATTACAGCAATGATCTTAGCCAACATACAAAGGAATTAAACTTCAGGGAGGAAAAAAGAAAACACCACATTTACAGTCTCTTTCCATGTCTTTTGGTAACATGAGTCTATTCCAACAGCGAGTGAAAGCTTTCAAAAGAGTGCACCAAGCACTAATATTTTCTGTTGTGTGGGTTCCACAAGTCTGCTGTGGCCTTAAGAGACACTGAAAACCACTGCTCAGGTACTGCAAAGCTTTCGAGCCATCCAAACCCTGCACTCACCTCCCCAGCAGCACTGACAGTAACACAGCCTTGGGATGACTAAAGCCATCAGGTGATGCTTCCAAGTATCACCAACTGTTGCTCCAACTGCTGCTCTGGCAAAGGGTTGAGATGGCATCTGAAACATTCAGAGACATTGACCAGGCTCTGGGAATAATAACACAAACTGACCTCGCTGCTCTAAAAGCAGAGCGCTGGATTTCACACACACGAGTTCTGGGTGGAACCAAGACACCAGTGAGCAAAGCACAAAGGCAAGTGAACTGTCTCAGCGGCCTCTTGCAGGGAACAGACCTGCAGCACAGCTCTTTAAACCTGAGAAACACTAAGTCATTGCATCAATACCTTTATTTTTAAAACATACAAGCCAATTTTCAGAATTACTTGCTGCTGATGTGTATATATACATCACTGATTCATTAAAAAAAATTAGAAAGACCAAAATGTATAGGTGCATATTAAAACCCTGTCCTGGGCTGATCCCCAGCAGGTTGAGCAAGGGGATTTTCATCCTGTGCTCTGGTGAGACCCCACCTGCTGTGCTGCCTCCAGCTCTGGGGTCCCAAACATAAGGAAGATGTGGAGCTGCTGGAACGAGTCCAGGGGAGGCCACAAAGACGCTCCAAGGGAGGCAGAAGCTCTGCTATGGACACAGTCTGAGAGCTGGGTGTGTTTTTGAAGAAATTACCCATTTTTGGTCTACCCTGGCAATGAATCAGTATCACAATACACTATGTTGGTGCTTCTTGTGTTGGGATTTGAAGAAATTTAAAGGACAGCCTATCAAAATTAGTGTAACTCAGCAATACAAGCCTGGAAGGCAAGCACTGAGATCATTCTACAGCTCAATAAATGTGACAAAGAATCTCCTTCTACTACAGCCACAAAGCAAACTCCAGTTCTTGGGGAAAACTCCAGGTACAGAAGCTACCCAGGAAGCTGCACAAGCCACACATCCCAGCCTCTGAACCACGGCACCTTACAGAACTCCACGGGGTTACTGAGCTGCCTGAAGTACCAGCATTTCTGTGAACCTCTAAAATCAGAGCTGAATCCCTCCTACTCTGTTCCTCTCGCTGCATCCTTTTCCCAAAATGAACTGCAAATCTTCTGTACACTCAGTGAGGGGGGAAAAAATACAGAAAAAAGGTTTATATTCATCTCATGCATTAGCTTTTCATGAGCTCTGTTACAAGCTGTCCATATAGCAACGAAAATTTACTCTTTGACCTTAACTCCTAGCAACATTTTCAAATTCTGCTAGCAGCATCTTTGATGCCTAAAGACTAGGCTGTCTTTGGGAGTCAGTGGAAAACACATCTATGCATTGCAAATAAATGCTTTTCCATTTCTTCTATTCTAAATGGTACAAACTATTTCTGAAGTTGCAGATTTTAGTTTTAGGCGAGCAAAGAGGAAAAAAAGGGTTTGCAACACGGTAATGAGAAAAACCAGTAGGCAGGCTACCAGACAACCAGACACCAGAATAAATCCTTGATAAAGTCTATGTTTGTTCAAGTAATTCATCAAGACCTGAAAGAATTTGAAGAATACCTGCTTGACAGATCAAAAAGTCAAGGAAAATGATAACAGAAATATTTAACTGTTTACCTTCACTTTGTTTTCAGCCTGTTTTTTAAGGAAAACCCTGCTGCACTGCATAAAGCAAACTGACTCTCTTAATGTCAGCTGTGTTCTCTGCAGATCTCCTGTAATTCCTGTGCCTGATTGCAAGCTGCCTCCTTGCACTCAGATCATACTCTGTGTGTGCAGAAAGTAAACCCAGGGCTGGTGAAACCTCAGTTGTTACTTCTCCAGAGCTCTCTGGTGCTCTCAGGCTAGGAGCAGTCACAGCTCCAGCATGCACTTGGGGAGAGCATGTCTGGTGGTTATGTCAGAGGACAGCAAGTCTGGCATCACACTTCTATTTCAAGCGATGCCAGGGACTGTGACCTTGAACAAGTCACTTCACCAGCTGTTAAGGTACAGACTTCACTGTGCAAGGAGGAGCTGTGATGCTTTAATCCTTTCAGAAATAAGGGGTTATTCAGCAGAAAAGCATGTTTTCAAGTAGTGGATTAATCATTCTCTAGATTACTTTTTTTCCTTATCTCAAATGGATGCTTTATCCTAGGACAGTGAAAATGCACAGGGCTCACTGCTATAAAGGATTGCATTCATCAATGCTAGTGTTAAAAATTCTTGATGTAGTTATTTATCTATTTTTAATCAATCATCACAACTGACATCGACTCAAAATGCATTTTGTGGCTTTGCTTCACGACTGCTTTTTCCTCCTGCCTTTCAGTGAAGTGGAACTTTCCCCATCCCAAAAAAAAATCACACTTCTCAGCTTCCCCTTTCAGTCACAAAAGCATCCCAGAGCAGTGCTCTGGGCTGGGGCTGATCCTTCTAGGGACGAGGAGATAAACCTCATTTTTGATTAAAACAGAAAACATTCATATCAGGCCATTCCACTGCCTTGTTCCTCTTCTTAAAATTAAGTAAACAGGACTTAAATTTAGAGCTAAAACGAAGTTGACAGTGACCCTGTTATAACAACAGTACTTCAAGTGCTTTATAGTCCAGTGCCAGTTCAAAGTTTAGATTCTGGCCGACTGACCACTGGAGAAATAAATTAATATTTCACTACAAAAATAAATTTCAATAAACTGTTCTGGTTTGAACTCCACATCTTTATCAGGAACACGAGGTAAAGCAAACACTCTTCTTCCAGAAGAAGAACATCCATAAATTCAAAAAGGAAACAGTAGGTTTCAATGATGGAAAAATATTACTCAGCATCCCAGTTAACCACGGAATGTCACTGCTGATCTACTGGCAGCACACTGGCAGACAGGTACTTAATTCTTAGAGGGGTTTGTCTCAGCCCCTTTAAACTATGTACATTGGAGCTGTCAAATCATTAGAAACAAGTTTAAAGATCGTTTATCCAACATGCAATTTTATTTGATCCCCCCAATCAATCCACAATTTCATTTTAACCACAAAAGCACAGAGAACACTCATCTTAACAACAGGGCTGTGCTCACACACCTCTGACAGCACACAGACTGGGGTGGGTTCACCTGTCATTCCAGACAAGGCTCCTTTATTTACCAAATCTGCATGGCGGGACACAGCTTCCCTCCAGGATTATTTTCTATTTCCAGGTAGCAAAGCTGTCCCTGAACAAACTGCACTATTTCACAGCTATCTATAGCACAAACCAGGCAGCAAGTAATTTTAATCCCAAATCCTCTTCCCCCTTCATGACACCAGCAGCTTTCAGATACAGCATCTCTGGCTGAGAAACTTTGATGAAACAGCGTCTTTGGATAAAAACCACTGGATTATTCCCTGCAGTAGAACATTAACTCTCTCAGCTTTGTCAGGCTCTCCTCGTGCTCTCACAGTCACAGGGAGGAAGGGTTCACCTCCAAAAGCAACACCTTTTGTTTGCAGCTGGAAAACCTGAATCACTGAGCCCCAGAACCCCAGCTTTGCATGAATGTATCCCAGCCAGTGACACACATCCTGAAATCCAGTCTGAAACCCAGCTCTGCCTGTTCATGTGAAACCCCCAGCACACCCCAGACCCTCAGCGGCCCCTTTGAATTTCAGGTTTTACACAGCACTGCAGGGAACAAGTGCCAGCAGCAGTTCAGTCTCTGTTTTGGTGGGTGATCTGACAACCTCTGTGACTTCCCCACAAGTTCCACATCTTCCTTTCTTGCTTTCATACCACCTCTCTCCCTGCAAATCTCCCAGAAGGAAAATAAGGTGTGGACAGATTTATTTGCCAAGTTAAGTATCCATAACTTGTTCCACGCTCCTAATCCCTGCTCAGAAAACAACCTTCATAAGTGAGAGCAAAATGTATGCAAGAACATGAACCAATGCAAAACACCTCTAATTTTAGATGTTCAGCTCACATTAAACTAATCAAGCTTATTAATCTTTTCAAATTATTTCAGTCACTTCATTTTAAAAGGGTTTTTTGCAGTAAGTCTGGTTAAGTTTTGTTAAAATTCTCCTACTTGGACAAAGCTTAATAAAGAGTATTTTCTTTTTTTTTTCTTAATTTAGTAACAACATTTACAGAGCTGAGAGGTGCCCCAAGAATCAGACTGCCAGAATGAAGAGAGTGATGCCATTTATAGATTTTTCTTATTTTGGGGAGCTCTGTAACTATATTTATTGACTAGCCAGTGAGTGCAGTTCTGCAGTGGTCTATTTTCCTGTACCAATTACTAAGAAATTTGAAAGTGAGAACTGAGCTTTACATCACAAGTTCTCACACTCCCACTGAGCAACTACTACAACTGAAAAACTGCAGAGTCCCAGTATTCCAGAACAAGCAGGGGAAGAGAGAGGGCAGAGAAGAAGATGTGAAGACAGACCACACACAACAAGCTCCTCTGTCCACAGAGTGGCAGAAGCTACACTGAAATCAGTGCCACAGGTCTTCACCTGTGTTACTAAAATTACAGCTGATTGGGGAGAAAGATTTGTTTGGAGATGGAAAAAATTTAAATTTTTTTCAAGTTTTCTTCCGGTACTCAGAAAAATATTCAGTATTCCAAGAGATTTCTGACTAATACTTGTAGCTTTATGCCTCCTCTCAGCCCAGCAGAACCTGAAAGTCTCTCAATACTGATACAGAGGGATGGATAGAGAGATGCTCCAAGGATGGCTGCTTCCAGTAACAGAACAGAAATTTGGATCACTTTCTCAGTTTAAAACTATTTCCAGGCTCCCAGGTTACAATTAGGACAAGTCTACTCCATGTTCCCTTATTACCTAGCCAACACTAACTGAATGCAGACTTAGAGACTTCACATATGAAGAGCTTAAGCCCTCCAAACATTCAGAGCTGCAGACCAGGTTTCAGCTTTGCCTCTCATTTCCCTGTGTCTCAAAGTGAATCATAACATAATCCTCTAAATACTTAAGAGTTTCCCAAGGCTGTGTTTGTTAAAAATCAGAGCACTGAAAGAACTTTCTAGGGATTTTGTCGTGTACTTTGACTACCTCCAAGTTAATAAAAACATTCTGTGTCTTCAGAAAGACTCCACTTGAAGATTTTTACTGATCAGAGGGACAAAATGACTGCAAAGGAAAAACTGTCTTTTTAGCCCATGACAAATAATTTGTTGGAAAAGTAGATCACCTTTTTCCATGTTCTTTGAAAAAGAGGCCTGAATACATTTTGTATCATACCAGTCCTACAGGACTGAATTGAATACAGAAATCATTGCTGAGGTTATGGACTGAGGTCTACAATGCTCCAATGCTCCTCCTCTATAGACATGATGGGACAGAGAACTTTAACCTGGATGGTACAGGCAGCGCTAAAAAGGAGATCAGAAACCCCAACTATCACTCCTCTTCTCTGGAAATTCACACCCTCTAGGAAAAACACATGTTTAATCTCCTACTCTTTTACTATTGAGTCTTCCTACGAGTACATGCAAAGGCCCTGTTTCACATAGATTTAAACATTACCACGGCATTCTTGTCCCTTACTGCCTCCAGGAAATCTGAGCAATTTGTAGAAAGCATTCCTACAGCTTCCCTCCTCCTCCTCCTCCTCCTCTACTCCAACAAGCTGCTGCAGCACTAGAACTGGCGCAACTCAGCATGTACAAGAGATAAACGCTCCCAAGGATATCAAAATCACTTCTCCAAATGCAGTTAAAGGCAAAGGCAGAAGCCAATGCCACCCCGGGTGCACAGATGAAGGAGGAGCTGCAGGAGCACTCCCAATCCACTGAAGAAGCCTGAGCCAGCCCCCTCTTCCCATCACTTGGGAGGTTTAGGCAAACTTGACAGACTTTGCCTGGAGGAAGTTAGCACTCCAATTATTCCACCAGCTCTTGAGAGGAGGTGGAGCAACTGCTGGCACAGGAGCAACAGAAAACAGCTGGGAATCAGCAAAGTCTCAACAAGCACAGGATGTAGATGGACAACAGCTAAATTCATTTACTGAAATGACTTAAGCTCTTTTGTAAGCTTTAGCCCTGGCCTCAGATATGCCAGATGATACCCTGGTTACTCAATCTCAAGCATTCCAGCCAAGGGAGAAGCAAAACATCCAATACCCTCCCCTTCTGCAGCTCCTCCCACCCAACCCCCCAAAATCCCCTCTTAAGAGAGTCAAGGCAGGTTTAGGGTTTCTCCAAGGAGGGCGGGTGAGGGGGGAATAAAGAAATAAATAAATAGATAAACAGAGTTGGCAATTCCCTCCATACTGCTTCCTAAGAAGGACTTATTTAAAAGCCTTTAAAAACTCCATAAACTAACAAATTATTACATCAGGGAGCAGTAACTCATTGTCTTGCTTAGCCAAGTCAGAAGTAGCCAATTTAGGCAGCCCAAATTTCCATTGATAGTTAACCCTCACTTCCAGGGCCTTTGGAGGGAAACAGTATCTGTGCCAGACAGCAGGAGCTGCAGAGGTAATCCAAGCTGGGCGTGCAGTCCACCTCAGTGAGAACAAGCTGAGACAACTTGAATTTCCTCCAGCTCAGCTGCAGCCTGTCATCCTCTTCACCAATACACCTACTTGACCCCCACAATACAATCATCATTTTAACATGCTGCAGAAAGACTTAAAGTGACAGCTTCATTTGCTGTACGTAACTGATTTTTTATGTGAACAGAACGGTTTACTGGTTGTAAGAGACAACATGACAATAATAATCCCACCTCAGTATGATTTAGAAGCTTCCAGTATTGGAGTATTGTTCTGCCTTCCACAGTTCAAACTCTGAAATGCCCTGTCCAAGGCAGACTTGTGCTTGGGAAATGTTACAAGAAGATCACTCCTGGATGGTATTTCAGTAACAGCAGCATTTTTGCTACACTTACGTCCTACTTCTGCCTGACATGTCTTAACTAAATTTAACCCACTAATCCCAGCACACCTGAGACAGACAGCAGCCGCTAACACTATCACTCCTACCTTAAACAGGAACACAAACCACAAAGTAAGATTACTCAGATTAAGTGATTGACTCGAGGTCAGAGGAAGTATATTGTCTGTCCCGCATGTGAGCTCTGGACGAGGTAACCTCCAGCCCTGAGCTTGAGCCAGCAGACCCCTCTGGCTTTCTGCAGGCTGCTGCACCAAAGCACATCTCCCTCCCTGTGTCCTTTCCCAGCACTGCCAATCATTGTGCATACTTGCTCCTGCATTTCAGCACGGCAGATTTAGGGGCTGTGGCTGCCTCTGTTCCTACTCCTTGGGCCAACACGAGCTCTCAGGAAGCATCTCACAGCTGCACATTTGCCCTCAACACTCACTACAGAGCCAAGGTTAGCTCTAACACTGCACAGCCCCACAGTAATTTGCTTTCCACAGCCAGGGAGCCGTCGTGTCTTCTTCTCAAAGCACATCTTTTAGCCATGCACCACCAGCCTGAGGCACCAAACCCTCGCTGCCAGGCTCCCTGTTCCAAGCAGCAGCTGCCCAGGACACAAGGAGAGAATCGAGGGAACACTTAATGTAGTATGAAGGAGCTCACTGGCAATCCCACCAAGCAAGCAGATTTAATGAGCTTTTTAAACCATTAGGAAAAACTTGTATTGGCAACATCTTCCAGCACATCAGCTTGTTGTCCAAAAAGGCAAAGCAAACTCACTTATTTCCAGTCACATGGAGGAGGAAAGAGCTCACAGTCTGGAGCAGCTCTGTGTAGAGTGATTGAATCCACAACCAGCACTTCCAGTCACCTTGGAAAATACAAGGGACCTCCACATCCACCACAGTATTTCAACATATTAACCACTGCAAAAGAACAGCATCTGGGCATTGTGGGCTGCTCTGAGAAGTCTCTGGTTAAGACAGAAATGAAGTATAAGCAACAATTCAGAGTAACATCAGACAACACTGATGACTACTAGCCTGGAACTGCTCAGCCCTCTAAATTGGTAGTCTGTAGGGTGAGAGAAGGTAATTACAATATAAAAGATTCACTAGATTAATCACCTTGCACACAGTATAAAAATATTTGTGTGCATATTAGATATCTATTTCTTTTTCAATATGCAAAAAGCCCTGCATGCATTACCCCCTCCAAACAAACGCCCCCTACACAGAGCATGGGACATCCAAGAACAAGAGTGTAAGCCTGTGGAGTGCTCCTCAGGATATATCAAAATTCTTCATACTTAGAAGGTTGCACTGAGCCTACAAAAAGGAAAAGCTGTGCCCTGGAACACGTGTCAGGTGAGCCCCATTCCTCAGCTACAGTACAACTGGGGACAAACACTGAAGCCCCTGTTCAAAGGCAGCACTGGAATATGACCACCACATGGCAAATGAAGAACATGGATATGCAGGGAAGGCCCTGCTGGATAAGATTCATAATGAAACCAGAATTTTAAAAGACCCTTCTTATTTCTTCTTGAACTCACTGGAATGAAGGCTTAAAAAACTTCCTCTAAGAAACAGACCATGTATGTTGTACTCCTGAAGGAAAAGGCTATATATTTTATTCACTATCCACCCTTTTTGTCTCATCTCTTTTTCATTCTATTTCCTGCCAAAGCATCAAAATCACAGGAAAAATAGGTCCCTAATACTGAGTTCCTCAAGTAGCTGCACAACACCACCATGCCAGATGCTTTTGATACTGTGCTCTCTACAAGCAGTAATTGAAATTACCAAGACTGGTCAAAGTAACAAACCATGGCTCTGAAAGTCACCAGAAATATAAATATTTTTCTCATCTTATTAGTTGTTCCCATTTTGCTTTTCAGAGAACACTACAAATATGGCATTTTTTAAAAATCACTGATTTTCGTAGTCACTGATTTGTAGTTGCCATGGATGCAGTATTTTGTTCTAATCTGCATTAATAGTTTGACTGTTAACTCTCGACTCACGCACCCTAAAAACGTGGAGCTGCTGGAAACTCTGGTCCTCAGGCATAAGGGAAGGTGGGGCCATACAGGATTCAGCACCAATTCTGAAAATTCATGGTTCATCTTCAACAGATCATTGTGTTGACACTCTTAGCACAGAATTTTAAATATGAGGAAGGAATACACTTCAGTATTAAAAATTCAAGGGCCTAACCCTTTTCCACATACTTTTTATTCAAATCTGCCGGAAGAACCGAAGAAAAAAAAAATACAAACAGCTTTTCTCTGGCCTGATGCATCCTGGTCCAACAGCTTCCTACTGATTTTTGTAGTTAAACGGTTGACCCTTGCCAGGAATGGGACCCGAAGTGAAAAGAGTCATAGTTTGCCAAGTGAAGCAGAATCCACAAACAAGCATCACACTGGCTACAGACTGTTTCCTTTGAGAGATTTAGGAGGGAGAAGGGAAGGAAGACATACTGGGGTAGGGCTGGGTGCTCTCTCAAATGCATTATTTACAAATCAGAAATGAATGCACAAAAATGTATTAGCGAAGACAGGGAGACACAAAACTTACTCTCTAAAGCCTGGCATATTATTCCATTTCATCTCCCCTAGTTTCACAAACACACATTGGCCTAACGAAGTAAGTTTGCTTAACTTGTGCATTTCCACTGCAGAACACTGCCTAACCAGAGAAAGTTGCCACAAAAATAATGAAATTTCTCAAGATGAAGTCTTTTCTGTGTGTACACACTGTCGAGCTGTACAAGTTCACCAGAAAATAATGTGCATTATTTATTATATGTAACACTAGGAAATCTGTAACACTTACAAAGACCATTATGATGCCATTAAAAAGATTTCATGTTCAGCTTTCTAGGCATCTGGGCACACAGCCATTGCTACAATAATTATTATATTTATCACTATGTAAACTAACTGTAATGCTTCATTAAGATGGAGAAAAATGGTATCACTGAGGTCCCTGCAAGAGCCAGTAACACTCTCCTCAGTGAGATGGAGGTTTCTTGTCTGCAATTGCTTACTGGGATGCTCCAGGAGATTTTATTCTGGTAGGACAATACAGCAACATGTGTTAAGGAGGGTACTGAGCTACCATACAGGGCCTGCAAAGGCATTTATGGAATAACTGCACAGGCTGGACTCTCCTGAAGACCACGATGCAGGGGTTTTATAGGGGTTATGACTTTCAAAACCAAAAATCCTTGAGAGGTGCCTTTTAAGGTCATCCAGGAAGCCAGGGCAGTCTCTATCCTCTGAAGACGTGCTGGACATCCACGCTGTGCTGGGAAGGGACGACAATGGCTCTGGACCCCAATGGGTTAAAAATTAAACCAAGGGGCATGGAAAGCCAGAGTTCCCTGCTATCTGTTTGACCTAGCAGCCTGGCAGGCACAGGCAGCTTTTGTCCTCACACATCCATCTCATTCGAATCAGAGGGATCCTTCTAACATGGAAAAATACTGACGTGACTTCGACGTAAGCTATAAGCCTTGGAGAGATTTCAAGCATGTTTGACACTGATACGGGGCTAATTGCACAAAACTCCAAAGATCTACAGGGACAAAGAGTTGCCGCCAAAGCCTCGCTCTCCCTTTTGAGTTTGTGCAACCTGAGCCTTCAAACAGAGACATTTTCCAACAAAAAAATCTCCCACCAACACCACACTGGCGTGTTCTCCATTTTCCCTTTGCCTCCCCAGAAGATTCTGGTGTAGGTTGGAGAGCAGGCTGAGCTCTTTGCTGCTGGATTTTTAAAAGCACTTAACACTGGGTCTCTTTCATTCTAAGTGATGGGGACAGTCACCTAAGCCAGCTACAGGACACCATGGCCTCAGTGCCTGACCGTACAGGATGAACATTGTCCACACTGCTTCTACCTGTTCTATTAAATCAATCAACTGAAAAAAAGAAAGAAAAAAAAAAAAAAGGTGTTGCCTTCGGAATTTTGTGCGATTAAAAGGAAGTGGTGAACAAAGCTACCAGAGGCAGCTGCCTGAATGACACCAGCATCAATTGACTGTGCCCTCTGCACTGACTAATACAATTTAAGTCAGCACAGCCACCACAGGATACTGGATATGCTGGAATTTACATTGCTGGTAATGGCAGAGCTGTTTACCAGCCCCACATTCAACCATCAGAAAGGCACAGTCTGAAAAGCCCAAATCTTTTTTTTACTTTTCTTCTTTTTTTAAGGGTTCTTATCTAAAAACTCTTATCCAGCTTCTAAAGCAGGATTCGAACTGCCAGAGAGTCAGCAAGAACTGCAGTAATTTCCATTTATGACCAGCAGAATTTGCTCTCGAAATAAAGTCAATGTGGCGAGATAAGACAGAGTGGCCACCCAGATCCAGATCGACTGGTCACTAAAGCCCTGTCACTACAGATAAGGGTCATTTAGGAAGCACAAGCACACCAGAGAAATGGGGATTTGCAGCATGAGGAATTCCTGAGGAGTGACAGTTTTAAGCTTCAAGAGACAGGAAAAACAGGAGGGGTGATAAGTGCTGCAGCTCTCTGCCACACACAGTATAAACACTGTAAACCAGCCCGCATTGATTAAGCTTTTCCAAGCTGCCTAGATTATCAGAGAAGGATGGGAAGATGCTTCCTGCCTCAAGTCAACCCCCCTCATTACTGTCAGCTGGGAGAAAGGATCAACCTCAGTGCACTTCATCCAGAGAGCATTACACTGCAGAACACCGAGCCTCCACCTCAGCAGATAAAAATCCCAGATTTACCTCCTTTAATTCTGCATGAAAAGAGTAAGGACAGGGGGGTGCTTCTTTTCCAGAGGAAAGGCAACATAAATCTCCAGCACTTTGCTAAAGAGCTAAAGTACAGCCTCACAAACTGACTGCACAGCCTGTTCTCCCTGCTCAGAAGGGAAAGACCAACAGCATCCCGACTGCATTTGGGCCTCTCATGCATTTCCTTACTCAAACCCCAAATAGCATTTTACAGTCAAATCCTGTTATTTACTGAGGAATGCAAGACCTAAAGAATACGACCAAGATTCCATCAACATTCTTGCTTTCAAGGGCAGGATTAGAGCAGCAGCAACGTTATGGGTATTTCTGCAGCCTCTCCATCAACACTTGGGCATTTGCAGAGTGCCTGACCTGCAGCCCCACAGCAGCACACATCACATGCTGACTGCACTCCTGCACAGGGGACAAAAAGGCCACTGCAATGTCAACCACAGGCATGGCAGTCCTGCAAGAAAGCAGTGCTCAGGTCTTATAAATGAGGGGGGAAAAAAAAACCACTCAGGTCACAGGTAAAATGGTGATGTTTCAGCTGAGAGCAGCACACACAACAAGCTCATCATCTACTCCAAGACAGAAAATTCCACATGTCTCTGCTCTAAATCCTGCTGTCTAGGGAAACTGCAACACCCTATTTCCTAAGCAAAGTACTTGATGCCAATACCATATGACAGGGTTTTTCCATCCCTTTATTACAAGGAAAAAAGAAAAATACTGAAAGCTTTAGAAAACTTCTCTTATTGCAGTCTAAGTCCCAGGTATGGGGCCATGAGAATACACACACACATTACACAGCTCTCCAACCACCCTGCTTTCTTCAAGGTACAAGAATATCACAGTGACCTGTGTTACTGCAGACCTGCTGCTAGCCACAGACACATTTCTTGTAAGTGGTGATTATCAGGGCTAAAGTAGCCCTGTGTCTCACAGGGCTTCTGCTATCTCACTGTGAGTTCACTCTAACACTGAACATGCTGGAGTCCCCTCCCTGCCACCAGATCTCAGTGATGCTGCAGAGCAGGGACATCTCTACCTTTGCAGCAGCACGATCTGCGATGGAAAGGAAGCCCAGAGTAATCAATAATGCACGGAATTATGAGAAAAAGCTACTCCTCTATCTGTAAAAATGCATGAGTGGGAAAGCAATTTGCTTCAATCCTTCATAAAATTACACCAGTGGATTAATAAGTGCACAGTCTGACCCTATAAATCCAGGCTGAGGAAGGAAAGGCAGTGCTGGAGCGGGTGGGACAAGCAGCCCTGGAGCACAGGATGGGCAGCAAGGCTCCTTCCCGGGGTGGCAGGGGGCACTGGGCACTGCAGGAGAGCAGGCAAAGCCTTGCCAGTGTCCTCCACCTTCCCTGCCTGACACTTGGGAGCTCTGTCTACTCCCAGGAGCAACGTCCCATGTCCCCTGTGCCTGGAAGAGGGAGCAGGGGGCCAAAAATCTACTCAGCACCTTGGGCTGTGGTTGTCTGCCCTGGAAGTATTCAGAGGAGCTTCTCAGGCCTGGGTGACTCCAGGGGAGATTACAAGGTTCATGCACAGCAGAGAAAGGCAATGATCAGCAGTTGAAGCCAATGAAGGGGAAGAAGCTGCTGCACAAAACAAAGTCACACATTTCTGAACATGTTATGCCCTCAAAACATCCCCCAGAGTTCACAGATTCTGGCTTTACTCATAAGCTAAAATAAGCATTTTTCTGAGTGCTCTACCTTCCATTTGCAATGCCAATTCCACTCAGTTCCTGACATAAAATAAGCTTCTCCTAACATAAAATACCTGCCACAACTGAGAAAGTCTGGGATTAGTCCCATTTCTCTGATGGGGCAAGCTGATGCCCACTTCAAAAAGCAAGACAAAGGAAATGGAAGACAAAAATTGAGCTTGCATCTACTGCCTTTTCTCTTTTCATGGCAGACAGAGTACCAGAAACACTAAGCCTGAGATGATTCCCACCCACTGGAACAGAATGATTAAGAAGACATTTTCTCCTTTGTTACCGGTAACCAAAGTTACAACCATCAGTTGTAGAGAAAGAAAAAAAAATAATCAAAAACCCCCACTTAGAACAAAATACAAAATATTTCTTACACATCCTTATCATAAACCCACACGGGTCAATCTCAGCAGTCCCCAAGGAATCAGCTAATTAAAAAGACACAAACAAAACTACACCAAAGGAGGACTTTATTTACTCTGATACTATCATAATAAATTTCTTCTCCAGGGTGCACTGATCTTCAAACAAACATTCTTCTCCCCACCTCCTCCACTCCTGCCACTCTGAAGTCTTTTGTCAAACATCTTAGTGTCCAACAGCCAACACATTTTCATTCAGCATCAGACATCCACAAATAGTTTGGATTTTTTTTACATGAGAATTTTCAGGAATTAGAATTTATTTCTTCTCACCAGAAAAATCCAAAGGGAGTGTGAAATAGGGAATCTCTGAAAAATCACACACACCTCCCAAGCTAGATGGTTAAGTCAGCACTTCTCACAAGCAATTCTTTAAACTTATGTTCATGACACAGGCAAAAAAAAGGTATATTTTTTACTATAGCAAAATAGATTTTACAAGATTAAAAAAAAATCAGACATTGAAAAACATGGTAATTATGTAAAAAAAAAAAAAAAATTAAAGCCCTGAAGAACTTCAGGAATGATCTTCAAGCATTGGCACAGAGAAACTCTCTTCAAGGTCCCTTACTTGGAGCATTCTCTTAGCTACCAGCACAGATAAACCAAGTGTAAAACCCATCTTCTCATCTCTCACCCTAAAACCAGTGAATTCCAGGCTCGGGCTGGCAACACACACAACAGAGTTCCAAGCTAAGTGCTGCCAGGAAAGCTCCTCATGGCCCCAGATAGTATCACTTTAAACCCTGTCCACTTGGAGCCCCTGATTACTGTGTTATTCCAGACCACAGACTGAAAAGGCCTCTAAAATAACCAGGGCCAGTTCCACAAGAGCTTTGCAGATTACAACCCAGACCTAAAAACACGTCTGATAACATACAGGAAGCAGATGGAGTATCTGCCATATTAGGACCAAGGCATCCCACTGCTGGATCCTTCATTAAAGTAGATCAACCGTGCTAGAGGAGTTTTCCAAAGGGACAAAAGAGAAACAAAACAAAGGTGGTTTCACTCCATTTCCTAACACTTTTAAATCACATTCTAAAAAAAAAAAAAATTAAATGAAAAGAACAACCACAATAACCCACATACCAACTTTCCCCCTAACCCCACATCATACATGGATTCATTGCTCCCAAAACCCCCCTGGCTCAGCTGTGATCCTCACTTCTCCACACCCAGCTCTCCATTGTGATACTCAGGCAGAAGCAGACCCAAGAGGGCAGAAAAGGTACACTCAGTTGTCTCAACCAGATGCATGGTCAAGATCAAAATCCCCAGGTCCAAGGGGCATCTCCTCCCTCTCCACCCTCCTCCTCCCACCCAATTTTATGCTGTCCTGAGGAGAAGCATGAAATTAAGATCCACATTCAGAAGGAGACTGAGTCTTCTGGCAAACTTCCCACACAAAAAGCAGGATGTGCTCACTCCTTAGCAACTGCATGTTCATTTCTATCCATGTGGAAGGTACACAGCTTTTCGCCAGAATTGAAAAAATGAATGGTTTTGCTTCCTAAATATTCCAATTTTTACCTGCTAAAAGCAAGTCCCAAAGACCTGGGTTGTTTCTATGACACTGCTGGGACTAGAAGATGGCTCAGGATGTGTTTTTCTAGGCAGTGGAAGACATGTGAGGAAGAGGCCACCAAGGGAGGGTGACAGGAGACAATAGACAGACAACCCATGAACTGGCACATCCCATCAAGTGGATGACACACACTTGTACCAAAGGTCTCCCTGAGTGCCACACGGATCCCTGGCAGCCCCCTGGATGTCTCTAAAAGGTATGGATGACATTCTGTCTCCACGTGACACGCCTCCAATGCCATCCTACCTTTGCAGCTGAGCCCCACCAAGTACCCAGGAGGACAGAACCTGCACAACGAACCTCCATGAGCCTCCAGAATTCACCATTTCTCCCTCCTGTTGTGTGGCAGATGCTCCCCAAGCTATCTCACTAAAATACTTCAGTATTAAATGGATGGATTTTTTTTAGCTATTATTATTGTTGAAAATTATGCCTGATTGGTTACTTGACAACAACAACAAAAAAAGCAAAGCTGTTTTGTTAACGCAATACTTAGAGCTCAAAAAGGTCCCAAACACCCACAAAACACACTCCTGCACTGCAAGCTTGGGATACAGCTGAAAATGGTTCCTATGTCTCTTTGCAAAGCTCATTGCAGCTGGAATATAACATAAAACCTGCCTTAAAGTGCCCCAGCTGCCCCAAGGACCAGGGCAGCACCCTCCTTGTGTCACTGCAAGTGTTTGCAGGGCTGTACAGTGTTCTGGACCAGGAAACTTGATCCAAGTTAAAAATACAGTTTATTTTTTGGGACCAAGTTATTTTTAACCCAGATGGAGTTCTCTGCTCCCAGTCACTGCTCAAGTCTATAAACAATTGTACCAGCACAGAGGTTGGTACAGGGCAAGGAAGCATTTAAGTCAGCCATGCCATTAGGAGGGGGGAAATAAAAAATAAAGAAATAGAAAAAGAAAAGCACAGCTTTGCTTGAGACTGATGACTGGCATCTTCAAGGTCTTTTTCCTGTAATATCTATGAAATACCAATTCCATTGCCACTACGGCAATCCACAAAAATTCTTGACATTCCCAGATCCTTCTAAAGAGCCATCCAGGGTTCCCCCAAACCTCTGGATGGACCAGAAGGACCCTGGATGTCCTCTGAACATCCTCTCCTCTCCCACCATCAGTAACACCTGTTACTCTATTTAAGGTGAGATTCCTAGAATTCAAACTAGGACCTAAAGGGGAAAAAAACACACCCAAAAAAATCCCAAAAAAATTCAAACACACACAGAAAAAACCCCACCCACTCATCAAGGCTTATTTCTGACTCCACAGGTTTTCGTTTCCTCACCACCTGAAGGTTTTCTTTGCAGTGGTGACAGCTGAAGGATTTTTTGTGTGTCAGCCTGACTCTGCACAACAGATGGGAAACCCATCCCAGCCCCACGCTGGGAATCACCAGCTCATGTCCTCCTGCCCAGCTACGGAGAGGAAAATCAGCTTCAGCAAGGAGGAACTGATGCAAGTATGGCCTTGACTTGATACCAAAGTGATCAGCCACAGCCTCAAGTATTTCAAGTTTCAAACCTAGACCTAGAGGAGAAATCTATCAGCAAGAACATAAATCACCACTGAGTGCCTCCAATCAGCCTTTCTCGTGGAGATTATTTTGTTTTAAAGGAAATAATGCACTCTTTGCAGGTGCTGATGTTGAGCACACAAGGAAAGTGTATTTTCTTTCTTCATTTGATGCTTATAAATAAGATTAGATCATAGTTCTCCAAATAGAGACATAACATTACACATCTTCACTCTTAAAAACTCCAAGTGCTTTGCCTTACTTTTTAAATATCTGTAATTTTGTGCCTCACTGCACTGCTACTTACAGAGTAGATTTGTGTGTAGCAAGAGATGCTTGCTGCTTTCAGTAATTCAGCACATTACAGCTAAAGATAATTCCCAGATGAAGTTTTCTTACTTCCAACACAATCCCAAAAATCCACATTCAGCCCTGACTTACGTAGGTGTGGTCACAAACAGCAGCTGAACACACGCAGCTGCTGGAGCACCATTCCCTGTGATTACCCTGCAACCCAGCACAAAATCAAGGAATTTATCTTGTGGTGGGTGTGGCAACATTGAAATAACAATGGTGAGGGGGTTTAAATTTTTTTTAGTGAAATTGCTCCCAAATACAAGGATGAAACTTATTTGTGCATTTCAAAGAACAAGAAATTATAAAGGCAATGATGGGTAGATGAATTAGAAAAAATAATGTGGATTAGAGCTGAAGCAACAAAAGGCTTTTTTAGCTCAGTAAATGCTTTTATGGTTACTTCAAAAAATTGCCAGTTTAAGTGTGACTAATTTGCAAAATATTTAATTGTCTGAAAAAATGTATTGGTTTTGTGCAAATATGAAATCCAAGTACTTCGCACATCTACTTAAATGCATGTAAGCATGGCTAGTTTTCTTCCTTTTACTTGCTTGATTTGCAATGACTTTTTTAAATAAAAAAAATAAAAAACAAACAACTTCACAGATTCAACATCAAGCATTTCAGGGTTTCAGATCAGGCAAAATGCAAAGGTAATCCCTTGCAGAATTTTAACAAGATCCTTACATAAAAGCACACTCCAACATTAAATTGTTGAGTATTACGTGATGTGGATAATACTTTCTTTTAATGCAGAACTGTCTTGTCTCAGAGCATCATCCTGTAGCACAGGGCCCAAAAACTTAATAAAAAGATTGTTTGATCCAAACAATGTTGATTAAGTGCTTTTTATTTCAAAGCATCCCACCATGCTTTGCAATCTGTATTCCTGTTTTCACTCACTTCTTGGGAGCAGCTGCTCTGAAAGTGATTAAGAGTGCATCACACTTAAGTCCACAAAGCCACGATGACAGTATCAAATTGAAAAGCAAGGAAAACACCAAATAGTTGTGTACTCTGAACTACTGACACAGCTCCTGTAATTCTGGAGAAAAAGTACCTTTGCTAAGTGCTGATTCAAGCAGTGAAGATCTGCACTGAACTCTGTAAAACCACTGTTTGGAACACAGCAATGCCTCCAAGTATTAAGCTGCAGCATCGATAATTAAAAATAGAATCCTAATGCCAATCAGTCAAGCTCTTCCAAGGTTCAAGTTTTCTTTGAAGTTCTCCCTTCCAGGACTGAGTAGTCCTGACCCTCCTGTGTGTACCAGATCTGACAAGGCAGCAGCCCAAGGTAGCCTGCAGGACGGGAGCACAAATATGCCCACAGTGCATCTAAAATGGGACTCTAAAAATGCAGAAACCTTGCAGTTCAGCACGCTGGTACTTAGGAGCTTTGGAATGCTTTGCATATTTTTCAAGGTTTACTATTTTTGGCAGGGAAATGAGGGGAATTTAATTGTCTTACATACAATTCTGCAAGTGTTGCCTACAGAAGTTTGCCACTTTCACATTGCATGAAAATGGTAACACCACCCTACCTGATTTAGAGCAAGAAGGAACAACTGAAATAGTAATTTCCTCCTCAGTATCTGAAGTCTTCCTTTCATGTAAGTCTCATCCAAAAAGCAAAACACGCCAAATATAATGAATAAATTCACATAACTGTGCCAGTGACTTGCGAATTGGCCCGGTTTTACTACAACTTGACTGCTTTCAACAACCAGCCACCTCCAACCCCTTTTTTTCCCTTGGGCATTTCCAGGAGAATCTTCAATGTAAAACAGGGACATGGAAGATTACTAAGTAAACTTTTGCAGGTCACAGTTCAACACTGTCCAGCCCTAGACTTTGGCAGAGCAGGCTAGACAAAGAGCTTAGACCGTGCGTGTGAGCCAAGAAGAAAACACCAAGCTACAACCCCAGGAACAGCGATCCCGACTCCTCATCCACAGCAAACAGAGTTCTTTGCCACCTGTGAGCTACAAAAAACCCCACTGCTGCTCAGCTGGCTTGGGTTCACGGGATAAAAGCGCGCTGATAAAAACGCTGCCGGCTGAGCTCCTCTGCAGCACAGCCTCCGCCGGCTCTCTCTGCGCTGAGCCGGAGGACGATGCTCAGACAGAGGATTAGGAGCCACACAAAAGCCATGTGCTCTCCAGCCATCCACCCCAGCTACAGGGAATCCAAACAGAGTGCAGAGAGCACTGACAGCGCCCCAGCCAGCTCCTCCCAGGGACAAGAGCCTCGAAAAACAACCGTTTGGAATTGGTACCGAGGGGCTTGGGAAAACACGTTTGTTTCTACAAATGTAACCTGACCAAGTCAATGCTTCTCAGTCAATGCAGTTCACAGGGATGGCTCCCTGGAGGATTTCTTTGAAAAGCTTCAGCTTCTTCAGAATTAAAGTTTGCTGCATCTTTCTTCTAGCTGCAACAAATTAAATGCTCACTTATCCGTCCACACTCCAGTAAATCCCCAACTCCAACAGGTGGATAAAAGAGTGAGAAAAACAAACCCATGCCACCGTCTCATGTTAGTCCGTGGACTGTGGTTACACATAAAACAGATGCACAAAGGGTTTGTTTTTGTTTTTTTTTAGTTTAAAAACCCACAGACGTGGCAAGTTCGTGGAGGGAACTCTCACTGAACGGGATGTCCTTGCCATTGCCGCTCAGGTGGCGAGGCACAGCGTCCTCGCTGGATTAGCAGACACGCAGCACGTGATCCTCCTTCCGCTCCCAGCCTCTCGGGCACGTGTGTCCCATCACGCTGTTCAAGTGTCCTGCATCTCATTTTCCCCACACATGAGCATAACTTGTCCCCCTGTCCCTCCACCAGCATTATCCCACAGCCAAAGCTGCTGAGGATCGGGATGTTCTCCCTCATGGCGCAGATTTAAGCCTCTCTGGCTCGAGCTGACTTGACCTTTACCTTTCCAAGCCATGCCTCACCTTCTGAGAAAGGATCCTCCAGGAAGAGCTTTTGGCTCACTCACAGAAATGGACATAAACTTCTGTCTTTCCAACATTCTCCTACCACAACATTCAAATTTTTGTATTTGCTACCCACAAACCAGTTATTCCTAAGGGAAACTGTTCCATTTAAAACAAACAAAATCTCCTCTTTGTAAAAGTTCTGCTTGCTAAAGGTTTATTTTATTACAGGAAAACCTTTCCAATTTCTTTCATGTCCCAAAGAACAGTCATGCTCCTAGAAGGCTCAAGAGAACATTCCTAGATACCAGGTGACTATAAGAAGACACATCAGCATTGGTTTGCCCCTTGAAAATTAAAATAAATATGCACCAAAACCTTACACACAATATATTGCTCAGTGATACCTGAACCAACTAATCTGACCAGAGTGGAGATTTCATGTGCAGTGAGGCTTTTTCTGTGCTGTCTGGAGTGGCCTCAAGAGAGGCCAGATCAGCCAGCCAAGGTAGGGCTGTGCCATAGCTGACACATTTATCAATCAAAAAAACAAAATCACTCTTCCTTTCTGCATGCTACCCACTAACTACCCCTTACACACACTCTTAAACTACAGAACTTAACTGTTTTCCTAGGCCAAATTTACATTATTCCTCCCTAACTGAACTTGGCTGCAGAAAGATGTGAAAAGGAGATGAACTGTAAGCAGCAGTAAAAAAAAAATAAAACAACCATGAGACATTTCAACTACAAGTTCAAAAAAGAGGGTTCACTGACATGGGTTTTCAGGCTGTCAGGGCAGATGTTATTTTTGAAATGACTATTCTCTCTCACAAGGAGGAAAAGCAGTGTCAGGATGCACACACACTGCAGGCTTCTCAGCAAATATCAGTGCAGCAGTTCATGTTCCCAAAGACAGACCTGCACCAGCATTTCAGCAGATAATGGATTTCACCTTCCCATTCACCTTGACTGCACAATTCTAGACTCACAGTGCTTACATTCCTTTTATGCCGAACTAAACTCAGCTCAGAGATGAGAAAAGGGTCTGAAATTTGTCTTGTTTTTAATGCAGAGACAATTAAGTAAAACAAGTAATTTCCTAATAGAGCTGAATCATGAATGAATTATAAAATAAAATATTTAGCTTACTTTCAATCTCTTAAAGGAGCTAGAGTTTGAGTGTTTCATTCGAGCTGCTAACAGGTAACAGTGACTTCTGTCACTGAGATGCATTTTAAAACACTTTTAAAAATCAGGCCTTCCAGAGCTCATATAGTTAATTTTCATTAGCTACTTCTCATCAATAGCAACAGAAAAACATCAATTAATACGATAACAACTAAGATAATCAGAATATTACTTAAAAAATTTCCCTTACTTAAGAAAAAACCACATTTTGTTCTTGCCTTATATATGAGACATTAAAAAGGGAGTTAAAAATTAACAAAGAAGTGGGTATTCCTCCCTGTGTACATTTCCTTCCTCTACAACACCTCAACTCCCTAGGCAGCAAGCTGGAAGAAAAATCTGTAAGCTGTCCTGTTGGATATTTATACTCAAGTGATGAATTTAAATCTGTTTTACTTAATGTGCTTTACATGTGCTTCCAAAACAACTCCAGCATATCCACCCAAACAGATTTCTTTTCCAGAAGCAGCAAGCTGAAATATGTAATATATAGTCCTATACATCACTGGTCCAGGGAAATACAAGAAAAGAGGGTTACATAGTAACAAAAAAATGCCTTTTAACAACAAGACTTCCAAGCAAGATGCTCATTAATTCTTATGTTGCAGATAAAAGGTACCTGCAGCCACTCACAAACACTGGTGCACCACAATACTCACGTTAAATAAGATTATCCTCCTTATGGGACAGATGAGACACTGCAACTTAAGCGACTGTCCCATAAACCAAGCCCAATCTCACACCTTGAAATACAAAATCCATTTTAAAGAGCTGCCCATGCAGAGACATAACACAGGGAGACACAGACACAAAGCACCAGGTAAAGTCCTTCAAAATTCAGACATGAGAGAGATTATAAAGATTTAAAAATACTGGAAAAGAGAACAAAAAAAATCAGTTAAAGGATTTTTCAATGTATTTTACAAAGAGAGCAATAGTAATAAATTACCTTACTTCTCTGACTAGTGGTAATAAGGACAATTTTAAACCCATAACCACATAAATTTCTGTACACAGGAAACATTCAACTGGCATGTTTCCCATCATTATCAGCAGTGTTTAGCATGTAAATTGACAAAGACACAAAGTGTCTACAAACATTTACTTTTAAACTGTTTGCAACACAGTAAACAAATATTTTTTCTCTTTGCCCACAGGAAAAGGAGAATACAGAGCACCAGAAGCACTGCTCAGCATCTTCCTAAAACTAATATATTTAATACATGTCAAATGTGCTGGGAGAAATGGCTTTGTCTTGCAGAAAAGTATCTTAAAAAAAAAGAACAAACCCAAATTAAACAACCCAATAAAAAATACAGCAAAGCAAGACAAGACATTCATCATTTGTCTGTTGATATTTTAATGATACCAATGATCTAATGATTGAGCTTTTGAAAGATACAAGATAAAACTCTGTTATTCTTTGAAGAAAGATATGTAAGACTTCTTTCAAAAGCCTCAAAATCAGCTGCTCCAGCTTTCTACACTTTCGTTTTAGATGCTAAAAGCAGGCAGCATCGTTTTCCCCTTTCTGAAATCCAAACTTTCCAAATGGAGCATGACAAAAGCTGAAGTCCTGAGTTCACTTCCACAGCAAGCTACAGGCATGCAGAGGAATCTGGTGTGCCAGAGCAGTTCTCAACAACATTGTTATCAGAGAAAGTGCTGACATCCAGCATTTAATCTACCAGCAAAACTGGAATCTGCATTCTCTCTCACCAGAACCTCCAAAGCTCATTTGCAGCACAGACCAATCCATGCTTTAACAAGATATATTAGAAAGTAATTAAATTTATTTTCTGGTTGATTTTTGGATTCAAATAAAACATGTCCCTAGGCTATAACCAGCAAGAAATTCTTCACTTACAATTAAATTGCTGGTTACTTTTCTGCACTCCTTGTTGGGGTTAAATAAGAAAAAAAAAAAAAAAAAAAAAAACAAAAAACAAAAACCAAAACAAAGTGCCTGGGGTTCCACAAGGCCTTTCTCCTGCCATAAAACAATCAAAGCTCCGTGGCCATTTTCCCACCGAACAATAAAAGTAATAAACACTATTCAGACATTCCCAAAACTGATGGGTTATGAAAAGAGGATGAAGGGGTGGGGGGGAGGAAAATGAGGTCCGACAACAACAAACCCTGGGGGACACACAGGACTGTGGAGATGCCACCAGCCCAATTAGAGCCACGTGACCCACGTGGGGTGGAATTGCTCTGGAGCCCACAAAATCCGAGAGGATTCACACACAGGAAGAGACACAGCAACAGCCTGGCACTTCCATCTCCTCTCTGTGAACGGAGCACGAGACAGACACAGCCAGGCTGATGTGGGAGGTGGAAGGAGAGGACATTTTCCCATGCTGGGACACACCTGCAGCACCTTGGCCACCTCTCTGTGCTTCCAGACGGAGATGCAGGTGCTGGGTTTGGAGCTTCTGCCATGAAGCACAGTGAAATCACAAGGAGTGCCCCACCACTGGCTCCAAAAGGAGTGGAATGGAACCCAACTCCACAGCTAAGCTGGGTTTGGTTTTTTTTCTAGCTACCTACAGAAATAGCTGCAATAATCAAAGGCTCTCTGACTTCCAGGCTTAAAAAAGGGAAAAAAAGCAATGGAAAGACCCAGTGAAACTGCTGTCAAAGCCAAGCAGAAGATTAATTATAAGGTGCCTGCTTAAATAAATAAATCCAGTGTAATTGCAGAATCTAGAAATTACTACTATGGATTATAAAAGCCACTTCTGGTCGGCCTGCTCTAAACCAACCAATTTAAAAACCCATCAGATATATGAATGGCATAAAAGCCTGGGTATAAACAGCCATGTCAAGTGCATTGTCTGTCTTCAAGTAAATTATATTAATGAACCAAAATTGTTTGGTTGTTTTTCACACCATGAGACAATGTTTACACTTGGCAAAATCCTCTGGCCTAGATTTTCAAATAGGACTACTGGTTTCAGGCACCTTACATTTGATTTGTCAGACCACCCACCAGAGAGCCGTGGACCAGCACACTTTTTAAGAGAAATAAAATCTGTTAATCAATCAGGATATCTCACTGACAACACCAAATTTCACCTTTTTTTCTTTTTCATTCACAGAAAATGTTAAGAATGCATGTCAATGGTTAAAATGAGATTTCAAGTATTATGTTAGAGTATGATGCCACTGCTTCTTAGAACAAAATCACACTGATGACATGAGTAGGGAACAACATACGAAATCAGTGACAAGACTGCAGCACTTTCTGTCTCTGTCAGTGACAGAAAGTTGATATATACAAAAATCCATCCTATAAATTGAAGGATGTTTTATTTTATTGATATTGCCCTAGGATGGAGAGTGATACATTCACTGAGAAAATACCCAGTATTAATTTAGAAGCTCTGGTTTGCTAATACATTTTGGCAGAATGTCCAGAGAGTAAGAATATGAGATGGCTGCTTAATTAAAGTTCACTTGATGAGGACAGGCCTCTAAAACACACCCCAGTCTAGGCTTTACCTGAAGCTGCTGCTACCTGCAGCACTGTGTCTCAAGCTAGCAAAGAGTTTCTCCACCAAAGGCACAGCCCAGATTAGCAGAAATAATAGATGCAAGAAATCAAGCAGCCCTCTATACTCCAGCTACAAAGCAAACCATCTGGCCCAGAATATTTTTCTCCACAATTACTATTTTCTTGCCTAGTCCTAGGCAATAGGTAGTGAGGAAACAGACTAAAGCACGTCAATAGAAGCCTTCCAAAGGAAATGCACTTAGAACAGACCCTCAGGAATACTTTCCTCACCTGGAGACAAGACTGCTACAGATGTAAGAGTCATTCAAGTACAGATAATGATTTATCTGGAAGTCATTTTGAGAAGCAATTCCCTTGCATAATTAAGGCAACTTGGCTCAGGGAGCGTGGAGGGAAAGTCAAACAAACAAGTTTGCAATCAGAGTGTAACTTGTATCCATGTTTGTGCTCAGAAGAGAAGGGCTTGCTAAACCAGAGTTCCTGGTCCCTGTTTAACTGGTTCATCACTTGCCCCTGGCTGTCCCATTAGCTCTCACATCTGCAGCAGCACAAACACCATGTTTTTATTATTTCTGCTAATCCTATTTTCCATGTATTACACACAGCACTAAGTGTTTATTACTCCAGCATGTGGGCAGGTTAAACCACACCTGCTTCACAAGAATGGAAAAAAAAATTACCAGTGCAAGAAAGCACTTAACAAGAAAATTAAAAAAGAGTTGAATACCTCCTTCACCTAATTCTACTCAAGAACACGTTATTATAATCACATTTCTAGATTCTTTCTCTGTTGGTATTGCAGTTACTATACTTAAGCTATCATATCCTAGAAAGTCCCTGTTTCCAGACTGTCTGTCCAACAGTACAATGACAAAATCAACCTCCTGTACCTGCAACTCCAGGTAACACAGTTCAAGGTCTCTTTCCAGATACTTCAAATGCTCCATGGAAATGGCTCAGGCTACCCAAGAGAACTGCTGGGAGTGCAGCCTCCCGCAGCAGCACTTTACTACATAGTCACTGAGAATAAAAAAAACCCACCAAAATAAAAGCATAGAAAGCTGAACCTTCATATAAACTGACTCCAGAAAGCAAAATGACCAAAGACCTTACAGCTTCCAAACTAAGGTACAAACATATTCCTTTGACTCCAGCTCTCTCGCAATTAATTTTTCATCCACAAGACACACCCACTCACCCACACAAAGCAAAACAAGCCCAGCACAAACCCTATAAATTTAATCAAGGAAGGAAGAGCATGCATGAGATGTTTATTTCTATTTTTAAATACTTGGGAGGTGCCCCAATACTCCCTGCCTAGATAGATAACAAAGTAGGTGCTCCAGAACTGTGAGATCCAGTGCACGATCTGGCACGAGCAGGCACATCCAAGCAGCAAAACATGAGAGAAGCTCAAAAGGTGATTAAGAAAGCTATTAAGAAAGGCTTTTGAAATAATTGTTTCCTCTAAGCCAGGATAGACTTAGATAACTCAGGGTGTTGCTGCAGAGAAGAAAAAAATACATATATATACACACATATATATGTCTGTGTTCAAGCACACCAAAATGCTCTAAGCAGACTATGGTTTATAAAGAACAAGACAGTCTCCTCCTTGTTCCCACAGTTTGTTTCTGCCTCAAGCAAAGTTGGTTGCCACTCTGGTTGCTCTCTCCCTCACCCAAATGGTTTGCATAGCAGATATGCTGAACAATCAAGTTTGAACCAGGCCCTAATCCTGCTGACTTTTCTCGCAAAACTGCTGGAAAGGAATTCCTCCTGGCAGCTGCAGTGCCTCTGCTCATTAGTTTACCAAGCAGCAGCAGAATGAACTGGACAGGCACATCATTTCTATGCTGCTGCTGCTGCAGAGAACAGCAACAAGGGCCAGGAAGGCTCCCAGTTTCCCAAACACATATTGGGAAGGAGAACAGAAAAGCAGAGGTTTGAGAAGAAAGACAGCTTGCAAGAACCCAGGCAAGTTACTGCCACGCTGCTGTTGTGGGAACACAAGCTGGGATTGCTGTAAGATTTGGGGGTGGGGATGTCATACTTTTAGGGTGTTTTTAACTCCTTCTTTAGGGCATTGTGTTTAACCAGGCATGGCACAGTTATTCACACTAATTCCAGTGTCTCCTGGATACTAGAAGAATGAGTAGGATAACATTGCAAAATAGCTGTCCACTTGCTCATGACATTCTTTGTCCAGACAGCACCCTCACAATACAGGTCAGATCATGCAGCCCACTCAGCACACACAGAAAAGCAAATGTTTTTGCTTCTTGCTATGCAATTTCCTTGAAGTAACCCCATTACAGCACACTTAATGTAAACAGGGCTTTGCACCATTTACGGCAACGGGTGAGCCCCGTGTTGTTGAACGTTTCCTCCTCCTCCCTCATCCCAGGCCAGCTACCATTTCAATAAATATTTAATAAGTAGACAAGAAAACCAAGAAAGCTTCACAGCTTGAGATTTTTCAGGTACTACATGCACCATGTTGAATTTACCTTCTGGAAAGCATATGGACACTGTCTCCAGAATGCAGAGCATGAACAGCACGGGACAGGTACAGCACACTGATCTGAGTACCACTGAAACAGTGCCATGACTAAAACAGCAATGCGGGTTCACAGAGCAAAATGTTTCTTTTAGACCAGGCAAGAAGCTGGAGCTGGGACCTGTGATCACCACAGATGTCAGGAGCCTCCCACTGTCACCAGGGCCATGTTGAAAGATTTCCACTGCTTTCTCCATTCCCAAAATGCCCTCTCACTCCTCACAGCTTTTCTCCTAAAAACATCATCTGACAGGTGCAGATAACTCTAATCATTCACAGAAGAACCATTTTCTATCCTAAGGGTAGAAAATAATAAAATTTTTGCCTAGGAAGACTATGATTTTTTTTCATCTGTAAAATGAATTCCAATTACTTATATTCTCCTGTAAACCACTTGATCCTAAAGCAGCCCTTGAATTTAAAATCTCTCCACAGCTGGTTTGCTGGAAGCAGTATTTGTTTTCCCTGCCACCACTCTCTTCATCTCCTGGTGCAAGGTATTACTGATTATTTTAATTTCTCTTCTACAGAAGAGAAATGGATACACACAGACAAACAACTGCAGTGAGCAGAAGAGGAAGAAAGCTTCATCTCTGAATTAGGGATTTGCATACTGGTTTTATCTGTAACACCCACTGCAGTACTTTATCCCAGACTCTCAGATCACAAAAGACAGAGCAGACAGTGACTCACTGCAATTTCGGTTCTGCATGTAGCGCTTCACGTGGACCAGTCAATTCTGATTCTGCCAAACAGCCTTCACAGGCACTCAAAGTAAACCAGCTCCCCTAAGAAAGAGTTCCTATTCATGTGCTGCCTTCATGAGGAAAGCTCCAGAGATGGAAGGGAATTTAGTCAATGTTTCCCCTTTGTGCTGTAATGATTTAAGATTCAATTAATACAACACGAGGAGGCACTAATTCAGAAACACCTGCCTTGGTGATAACTGGATTAAGACCTCCAAACTTGCTGCACTCCTACCAGTGCCAGCCTGCCAAATGACAGCAGTTGTCAATATCGACCAACTGGAGGCTGGGTTTGCTGCTAAATCCTCGAGCACTCTTTAAAGAGGATTCCCCACGAAACAGGAAGGGGAAAAAATAGAAGAAACACCCCACTTGACAGCTCTGAATTTGTTTAGCCAGAAGTCACAGCTCCTCCCCGGCATGCTTTGAAGGCTCCTATCAGATCCTTTCAAATCCCTCAAAGGGAAGAGATAAAACCAAATAAAGGGATAGGGCATCCTCAGAGACAGAGCTGCTCCCTCGCTCATCGATATACTTTGGACTCTAGAGAGAACAGCTTCAAGAAAGATTTTGGGGCAAAAGGCTGGCAGGGTGGGGAAGGGCAGAGCAGCTGGTTGCACTGGGAGAAGAGCCAACAGGTTTGGGGCTTAGTGCGGGGTTTTTCTCCTCTCCTTGTCCCCCTCAAAACACGGCTTTCTTTGGATTAGTTTGGGTAGCATGACAAATAAGTGCCTCAGAATTAAGCCCACACTGGGCTGAAACCTAGGGAGAAACTTTTGAGGCCGGTGTGCCAGCCCGGTAATTAACAAAGTGAAACACTTTCTTACCTTTTCAACACCACGGAAACTATTTCAACCACACAAGAAGGAGCTGAATTTTGTTGTTTTGTTGGTTTGTTGTTTTTTTTTTTCCTTTACACCCCCTTCATCACCCTGACCTATTGGAACCACACTTGAAAGCTCGATCAGGAGCGCTCAGTGATACATAACTTCCATTTTAGTGAAACAATCCATCTGCTCCATGTGACTCAGAGCCTGCTTTAAGAATGCAATACTGTTTAGGCCAACGGTTGCACCGCACAAAGTGTTTTGTTCACATGCATTCCTTTGGGATGACAGAGCCTATCCAACGGCCCTAATGGTTGGGGCCTGTGGTTTTTTTCCCTCATCCGCTGAATGCTGCAGTGACTAAGCTGACAAAAATTCCTAGCCAATTATAAACCCACTTAAAGAGACAGGCAACCCCCCCTGCAACCTTCCCTTGCTATCCTATACGGGAAGTTTCTATACATAGAAAAACATCTCCTCCTCCCAAGGCCTGCGTTGATATAAAAGACTTTCTCTGCGCGCCCAACACTTCAAACATGCTTCCTAAATGGCATCATTTCCCAAAACTATAACCTTTAATCATCCATCTATATCCCTAGCACATCAACTGGAAAAAAATATAAATAAATAAGGAAAAAAATGATTAAGACAAACTGACCCCATAATTGATTGAGAAGTTAAGAGAAGCCATTAATGGGGAAGATGAGCCTGGATAGCTATGGGGCACTGGTTATTAAGGAGGGAACAGTTAAGTGCCTATACACCCAATACCTTGCAACCATGAAAAAACACATTAGGAAGGTCACACTTGGTATACAAAGTAGAAGTTTGACCCACCTAAGAGCGGAAGCTGAACTTTAACCAGCAACAACTGAGAACTTCTGAGTTGCCCCTCCAATCCCTACAGTAACCAAACTCCCAAAAAAACCACCAGCCTTTCCCAAGAGTCATGTGCTGAATTCACTCTCGCCTACACTGTCAAGGGCTACACAAGTACATTTAATAACTAGCCCGGGCACACAGAACTGTGCTTTGGGCAGGTAACTACACGTTCACTTTGCCCAGCAAGGAAGAGTAAACAAAAAAATTATGGAGAGAATGGCACATGGTTTCCAGCTTTAAAAAGCCAGGCTCTGGGGCACCTCAGACTCTCCCCATTTTATGGTGGGCAAACTCGTTGCTAAATCATTTTTAGCACTCGGCTGATAGCACATGCACATTCCATTCCCGACGCTCAAAAGGAGGGGGAGGAAGAGACAGTCGACAACTGAACCAGGCTGAGTTCACCTCAGAAGAAAAAAAGGCAATTCAACAATCTGTATTAACATATTATTATCCGAGCATCTTTTTTATTAGAAGTTAATTCTCAGAATCATAGACAGACTTGAAAAGGAAATCCCACTATTAGTGGGAGAGAAGGCTAAACAAAGGCTGCTTCAGGACTGTTAAACACTGAAAAACTTGTTTGCCACATAAAAACAATTTATGAAAATGCTTAAGGACAATTAATTCCTACCATTCATGCGTGTTTGGGGAAAGAAAAATAGGAAAACGGTTCCTCCTATTCCGAATTTTTGGAGAATAAGATTTCTAACCAGGATTGAGCCTATGACCCCCTTTCCTTCAGCCCATTTCAAATTTAGTTGCAGATCAGTCATCATAAAAGATGCATTTCTATACATTCCATGAAAATGGGACAACTGGACAGGTAGAGGACAAATCACTTTGGGGCCCCCCACCAAGATAAGAAGACTGAAGCCCAAGTTCACCACTTGTCTGACATCCCTACAAGCACTACCTGTCAAAACTGAAATCCCTAGGAAAAGTCACAACCCACTCCAAGCTGGACTCATTGCATGGATAAGAGCCACAGAGAACTGCAGAAAATGCTAAGCCAGCCTGAGTTTGCCTTGTCCCTGCGACATCTGCAAGAACACAGGAAAAACACAGCTTTCTTTTAGTTTTACACTTGACATTTCCCTGACATTTTCCCTATAACACTGCTAGCTATTCCCAGCTCCCAGTTGTTTTGCAAATTCATCATAAAATTAAAGCCTTACATTACATCTAATTAACTATCCAATACAATTGTCTATTCTATTAACAAACATTTGTCTAACATATATATCAATGGGCCCTGGAAATCCCTGTTAAGCACGTTAATGAAAGGTTTGGTTCAAGTTTAGATTTGTATTTAATTGCATAGATTTAACGTGGCACTGCTGCACAGGAAACTAAACCAAAAAATTCTCTAAACAGGGCATCACTCTCAGTCTGCTCCAGGATGAAAAGAAAATGTTAACAACAGCAAAGTGTTGCAAGTAAAACCACAAGCATTCTGTTTCCAACCCTAGCTAGCACCAGATTAACAAATTTCTGAAACATCACTAACACACAGTACCTCTAAAAAGTAAATTTAGGATGTGACTGAAGTTTTAAAAGTTTATTCTTCTTACTTTAAGTTCAAAACAAATAAACATCATCTTAGACATCCTCGCTGAATGTGATCACAGCCACCATTTCCCTCTCCCCCCTCCTCTGCTCCACAGCCTCAGGCCCCTTGGGCTGCAGAAATTCCCTTCTCCCATGAGCTTCCACATAATGTGAGGTTAGACCAGGACTTCTTTTCAAGCGCTCCCTGTTAGAAGGTTGTCAGGCACACAGTGTGCAATCTGGTGATGCTTTTGTATCCTCCTGTAGGGAAGAACTGGCACTCTTTTCTTCCCCAGCCTTTACCACACTGCATCAGAGAAACTGAACTGAGGAAAGAACACACACACAACCCAGAAAACCAAGGAATTACTATTTCCTATCAGTGACCTCTCAACTGCTATTTTTTTCTGACAGAGAAAGAGTTTCTTGGCACAAGACAATTCAAGTAAATCCATTAGAATGGTCTCTATGTTAAACAGAGTTTGTATTACTCAGAGTAACTGGGCACATACATTTAATCACCCTACCACCTATAAGGAATTGTAGTGACACTGAAATCACGGCCACATTTACTGTCTCATTCCACAACACATGGATTACTCCTTCCCATCATCTCAAACAACACCAGAAAAAAAAAATTTCTCCAATAGCATGGATGGCCACTAAAATGTGGCTACACATCACCTGGTGGCAATAAACACACCTCTGGACTGACAAAGATAAAGCAAGTTGCAGCAAGTGTAAAATGCAGTGTCTTCAGAAGATCAAAGTGTGTGTGTGTGTGTGTGTAAAAAAGACACAGGGTATTTTCAAAAACTTCAAACTTTTTTTCATTCTTTATTCCAAAATGTGGGGAGAAGCTCTAAATCTTTCTGAAGTACTTTTTAAAGTTCGTTGTTTTCTTTTTTGTTGATGTTGTTGTTTTGGAACACGTCGCAAAGCGGTGGACTGAGCTCACTGCATCTTCTTTTCATACTGGAAAATGAAACTCCCAAATTTAAAGACCTCTCAAAACAAACAGTCCTCTACAAATCTTTGTGCCAAAAGAAACTAGGAAGCCACGATGAGTACTTAACATTATCACATAGTTTCTGGTGGCTAGTGCAGGCTGCAAGTTTCTTCCCAGGTTATGCCATTTCATAATAGAACAAAGAAAAATGGCAAGTATATATTTGTTTAATTTTAGCCCTTTTCTCAGAATATAAACCACTGCTACAGTAATTAACTGCAGATTGGCCTAAACTGCTCTGCGGCCATTCCAGCTTACTAATTAAATATGCTCTCACAGCCATAATAAAAATTCTGGGAAACCTCTGGCTGGAGAGCAAAACTTCTCAGGAGGGGAGCGAAACTCAGCAAAAAACTTCATTCAGAAAGAAAACAGTAACAAATTTTTTTAACATGCTCCAGATTTTTCTCACTCAGTGATACCAACCGTGCCTTTTACAATTATTATCTTTTTGTCTGTTTATTCCTTTCAGAAGATGTTAATTGGCTGGAGAGTTTGCATACCAACCAAATACAACCAACAAACAACCTGTCCATTTCAAAATATGGTCAGGTTTATATGATACTTAATTTTTTTAACCAACAAAGGTCAGATTAGTGTTACACAAACCAGCTAATTTGCTTGCTGAAAGAGTAAAACTTAAATCATGTTGTCCTCTGCTGACATATATAATATCTACTGTATTTCAGTGTTTAAGGGGGGGAAAAAAGCAGCAGAAAATGGAGAGAAAAAAAAAAAAAGCATGCAAACATAATTTTCAGCAAAATAAGAATAATCTGATTCATCATCTCTGGCTCCCAACTTCTTCCCCTCTCTTGCTGCCTACACAGTTCACGTATGTTCACTGTTTCTAAAGGACAGGGGAATACAGTGAATACTCCTCAGAGAGGGGAAGACAAGGAGAGAAGGCGGGGGGGGAAGTGCAGCACATGGTTTTCAGCACTACTCTGCTGAATCAACAGGGAGCAGATTCCCAGCTGGTGCACACTGTAAGCACTGCACAAGTCAATGGAGCCATGTCAAACGACACCACTCAACTGCATTATCTTCTGAGCTCCGTGTAAACAAACAGGAGCAGATTCCGAATATTTGTGAGAATACATCATGTTACTGTCTCCATATGTTTAAACATTTTAGTAGAAGGCACATATGGACCACTCTTCCCACTCACTGTCATTCTCTCCCTCCTGCTCCTCATACACCGTATCTTCTCGGGCCATTGTCAAACCAATTCAAAAATGAATAAGGATACATTTTCATTAAAAACATTTTGTGCCTTAGCTGCCATCTGCTTCATCGGCCTCCAAATCCTCACATGCCTTTTCCATGGTCCTCTGTTTCACACATTCAGAAGCTCAAAGTTTTCTCCTGTTGTATTGTGCACTGAGGTCTACATGAGCTATTGTTTCATGTCAAATTCACCTCTTTTGAACGAAATGCTTAATTTCATTCCTAGTCCATGTCCCCTCTACAATGCCAGTTTACACGTCTTTTTTTTTTAATGCCTAAACTCTAATCTTAGAACTTCCTCAAGCACTTCAGATACTCCACATCACTGTTTTTATGGGAAGTGTGGCTATTCCACCCTCTTTGGGAAATATGGGAGCTCTAATTTGCTTTCTCACAAGGGAGGGACCCAGACTGTGCTCTCATCCTGTCCCACAGAAGCAGCAGCTGAAGCCAGCACCTCTCTCCTCACAGATGTAACAGCTCGCCTCCCCCACAACCAGATCCCTTGTCTTTTCTCTGAGTAGAAAAAGTTTGAGCAAGTATTTGACACTGAGCATCTCCAGCTTAACTGGGGGAAAGAAGACAAATAATTAGGATAGGGGGGAAAACCCAACAGGGCACCATAGGTCTTATATACAGACCACTGCTAGTTTTTCTATTACTTTCCCAAATAGTCTGCCCAGTTCACTTCTTATGGCCCTAGCAATAGCAAAAGTGTCTTAGGAAGCATTAGCTGGACTTGCTTGAAAAAGAACACAAAGGTTATGGTAGACAAGGGATCCTGAACTTCCAGGCAGGCTTTCAAGGGTGTAATTTACATTTGGTTTAGGCAGGCTTGGAAAGGCCTAGTGACTAAGGCAGCAGACCTAAAAATTTAATCATCAGCAAGAGAAATACAGGAAACAACCAAAGTTTTCTTTACAGCAGACCACTGGACAGGCAGAGCTAGTGTGTCATCAGACACAAGCCCTGCAAGGGGTACAGCAGGAACAGTTTTTCTGGTTCTCACATCAGTTGCTGAGCGAGATGCAGGCAGCTTCCACAAACCTTTCCAGCAGTCACAACTGCCAGAAAAAAAAAAAAGAAAAACATAAAAGGCCATAGTCTCATTTGTATGTCTGGACGCTCAGTTTTTTATCTTTTCCATCTCTACCTGTGCCCCAAAGCACTGATGCAAACAAACAACTTCAGTACTCTCCTTTTATCTTCAGGGATTCTTCTATGTGGACCTGCAACCCCAGCGAGGCACAGCTGGCATTTAATACACCAACATAAAAGTAGGTGCAAGTCGGAGAGAAGAGAGCGTGCCAAGCCCAACACAACATGCTGCAGCTCCAAAGAGAGCAAACGAGTATTGCTGCTGCCTTGGGGCACTCGAAGGTAAAGGAATGTACACTACACAGAAACCAGGGCAACCAAACTGGCAGGAGAGCTGCTGACGCTTTACGCTGAACCTTCAAAATACCCAGAAAAATGTAAAAAGTTACAGTTTCTTTGTGGAAATTTCTTCTGTAGAAATGTCCATGGATTATTCTAAGTGAGACACAGCGTATCCTTCCCTCCCTCCTCCCTCAGCATTGTTCCTGCACAAGTTATATCGAAGGAAGCACAAGCTTCTTCCTTTGTTTGTGAGCAAGAAAAAGAAGGAAAAAAACAACTTCCACTCAACGGCAAAACTAAACAGAAGCCAGGCTACTTAAAGTACCAAGTGTTCCCACACAACATTTACCCACCAACTTCAGGCCTTTCAGTGCAAAACCTACACAAGGACAAGAGAGATCTAATACACACTCCTCCACAGAGCCAGAGCAAAGAAAAATAAAAAAGGCACAAAGGAACCCTGAACCATAGCACTTTCAGCTTAACGTTCCTGTGACGCACAAGGAGAATGTCAGGGTTAAATCAGACACTGCACTAGAAAAATATTCCCTGGAAAACAACATAGGTGTCGTATCTCGACCAGTAGGAAAATGCTGATTGAAACACTCAGTCACTGAAAAGTCCCTCCTTCTACCCTTTTTCATGTCTTGTGTGTGGTTTTGTACTGCAAGAGTCCTCTCCTGATCAGGAGTTCATTGCCAAAGTGCCCGAGCAATCTAGCAGGGAAGACAAAAAGCTTCCTTTGGAACAAGGGCACTTTTATACCTCCCTTGTTTTTCTTCAGAGCGGGAGTACTTCGGGGTTGTTTTCTTTTTAGATGAATGGCCTGCAAATTTTAAGTCACCTTCCTCCAAGTCTGTGGCTTATCAAAACAGGTTAGAACAGGTCCAAATTTCTCACTCTTTTTATTGATTAGAATTTGATAATTTCTTTATATGCTGTACATCCTAAGATACTCTAAACCAAATTGTTTTTCCACACTGTAATGCTCTTAATAAGCCTTTCAAGGCTCTTTTCCAATACTTGCTTTCTTCTTCACAATCTCCCATGAAAGGAGATGAAAGCGTATATGGAAAAAAAACCCCATTACCTACACCCTTGCCTTCAAAGTCCTGCTATCACAGTCTAACTATGACCTCATTTTATTTAAACAAACTCCTTCTCATGTGTATTTGGGATCCAAATTATTTCAACAGTCCTTTAGATGCCAAAAAAGGTTTTTTGCATGTTATTTTTGTCTACTCCAAACAGGCAAAGGACACAACAGAAGGCAAGTAGGTCGTTATATCTCATTAAATACACTCTCGTTACATCCATTCAAACCACTAAGGGCAATGAGGTTGCACAGGAGTCACCTTGGTCACCCTCTGTAGACAACAGAGTCACACTCTGTTAATGAAAACATAAATTTGGCCTGCAGGACTCATAGCAACACTCCCCTCGCCCTGGGCAAAGCACAAAGTCTCCCAGTAACAGGCTGAGGGGGTTTCTTTGCTTTGTTTAAAAAACTAACTTTATTTCCTGTAAGTATTGATAAAAGCACATACTCCAAATGCCTTTTTGCAGAGGTATTTTTGGCATGTGTTGACTGAAACTGCCCCACGATCTACTTTAATTGCAGTTCTAATTGAACAGGAGGACTCCACAAGCAACTGGCAAGACACTGAAAAAAAACACAAGGTCCTCAGCTGAAGGTAACCTGAACATAGTCCTGACTTCTCTCACACTGTGGTGTTTCCTATCATTATGGCAGCTTTGGTCAAGACTGTCTGTGGAATTTAGGAACTGTTCCTCCCAGTGATGACTGTTTGTAATGAAGCCCTACTGATACTGCAGGGCTCAGCTTTCGTAAAGTTACAGGATGAACTGAAAAAGCCTGCCATGTAATCATGTTACCTGAGTAAACTATGTGTTTGTTTACTCTATTTTTAAAAAGTGAGAAGAGATCAGGTTTTGTTTTTCCTAATACTTGCTATCAGAAAGACATAAACCTGCCAGATAAGACCAAAACATGCAACGGTAACTTCACTGGGAGTCAAGATATTCATGGACTCTGAGACTCTACAGACTGTACCGTGAAAATTAATGTCAGTAAACAAGTCCTTACGTACAGGATTTACCATTACAGGAATGTCTGGATGTGCATGCCAAGAGAAGCAAAAAACAAAGTCCAGTTAACAGCTTCACCACAGCAACAGCTCTGGCACACACGGAATGTCACTTCAGCAGGAGGAGATGGCACTTGATGGCCACCTCCTGCTGAAGTCCTCAAGGGAGGTAAAGCTGCCTCCAGCTTTGCTACAATGGCATTGGTTCCATACTTACACTTTCCACCTTTTCCATGAGGAAGTAACTCAGGGAGTTTGTTTTACAGTTGCTAATTTGTTGTTTCCTCTTTTTTTTTTTTTTAGTTTAAGTAAAACAAACCTTTACTGTTTGGGGAAGAATCTGTTTGTGCAAAAAATGGGTAACTCACATAAACTATACACAACTAGAATAAAAGTTTCAGTTGCTGAAGAGCTTAAAATAAAACCACAAAACTAAATGTTTACTTCCAAAAGAAGTAAGAAAAACAATATATCTACTCAAATCTTACTTTTCTGGCAGTGGTTGGTGGTCCAGCAGCGGTAGTTGTACTCATTGTTAATGGATGTCTTCTCACACAACGGCTTCTCTTCCATTGTTCCTGGACACAAGTCCCCACATTCCTTTGGAGGCTTATTCCCAACGATGTAGTTATTGGACACTGCATCTAGGATGAGAGACCAGTCCACCGTGGAGAGGTAACACAGGTCAGAGTTCTTCTCGATCCGGATGGCCCCGCGGGTGATGTTCCTCAAGTTGTGAAGCCCAATCTCTTTAAGATTTGTCATCTCAAAGATAACCAAGGCATAGTTGTAGAAGAGGTTCCTGCCACGAATGACTGTGAGGTTGGGGAAGAGATCACTGAGGCTTTCCAAGCCTGCCACACGGAAGAGCAGCAAATAGTCAGTGATGACAGTGAGCTTGGGGAAGCGGAAGCTGCGGTAATCCTCTGCTTTGGAGATGAGCAGGATCTGCAGGAAACCCTCGATCACCGTGCAGTTCTCCAGGCGCTTCAGCTCATGGATGTCATTGCGAATGTCGACGTTTGGCCCGCAAACTGGAAAGGGAAAGGAGGAAGGAAAGTTAGTAAATCAGGCATTCCTAAGCCTTTTGAAACTGGAACGTAAGAAGGGCATTCTGATGGCCGTAGAATTGTTAACTTTTAATTAGGTTGCAGTGTTAAAATAGAAAATGAGTGCTTGATTTACACCCGCATGGAATCTTCACTTCATTTAACCTATCGCGCTAAGGACTACCAGGAGCAGCACGGGGATGGCAGCTCTCCCCGTGTTCTGCAGCACACAGAGAAATGTTGATTTATTACTGCTGATGGAATTTGTTGTTGATTTATTACTTCGAGGAATACAAAGATAAACCAAATGCATTTGCACACCCTGCTTCAGTGCCCAGAGCAGGGCTGGAGCCACATCACTTCAAGCCAGTCAGGTACAACAGAAAGTGGTCCACTGGTCACTACGTAACTAATTCACTCCCCACCCCGCTTAAGACACATGCACACAAAGAAGGCATTTCCCAGAAAATTACAACTTAGGCCTCAAATCACTCTTTCTTTCCAGGGTCACACGCCAAACAAGCCCTAATTCTTGGAATACTAGTCTTGCAGTAGGTCAGCAACAACACTAAATCCACAGAAAGCTGGTCAGCACTTCCTGCTCTGTGACTGGGAAGAAAACAAAGTGCTTGGACTTACAGCACTGAATTCCTGTTTGCATGTTCCAGTAAACCAAGTTTCACTAATTTTGGCACCAAGATATAAAAAAGTCTCTTGAGTTCTAAGAAACACAGGATAAATTTATTTACAAGAACATGCAGCATCACAGTGAAGAATCTTTCCTTGAAAACAGCAGATTGAACTCTATGAACTCTCAAGAAAACAATGACCAAAATGATTATTCCCTAATAAATCTATGTATTAAGTCTTTCCATATTAGAAACATATCACAATAACAATGTTAAAGGGGCTGGAAGACATGTGTGTTAATAATGTAATATTTAGACACATACAATCCACTTGGATGTAAAACAAAAAACTACAGAGTGTTGTTCTTCAAAACTCTCAGAGTTGGACTTCTTTGGAAAACATGGAAAAAAGATTCTGCACTAGAGATACTGAGTTGCTTGTAAGCAAACAAAGCAAACTGCCTATTTATTTAGGCAACCCAAAACTCAAATAAACCCCAAGCAATTCAATTTTGTGGAAAGGTTCTCTTTTAATGCATGCTAGGCTTAATTATTTTAAGAACATCTTTTCCTCACACAGGGGAAAGGTCTAAACAAGCACTGGAGCCAAAAAACTTAAATTCCAACCCAGACAAATTGTCCAGAGATTCAGAAATTGCACTGACAATAGAAAGCAGTCCTTCCATCCCACAACACTTATCTAAGGCTAATAACTTAAGCTAACAAAGGATCCAGAGCATGAGCATGCTAAAACCACAGCAAGTCTAATACCCAACAAGGACTTAAAGACTTCTAAGTCTTTAAAAGACTAAAAGACTTTCTGGTTAGAGGGACAGCATAAAAAAATAAAATAGGGTGAGATCTTTGTTAGGAAACAGATGTTTCTACACAAACTATTACTTAATCTTCCTTCTGTAAAGATTCAAGCTGAAAGCACAGGCTATTAAATGTGACTTGCTGCACTGAAGTAGCTCTGTGCAAGAAAGTTCATTCCCTAGATCTTCAAAAAAAAAAAAAAAAAACAAAAAAAAAAAAACCAAAAAAAAAAAAAAAAAAAAAAAAAAAAAAAAAAAAAAAAACAAAACACCACCACCAAGACTAATGTACCACCGGGAACACTTGGTCCTCATGAGCACTGAGACAGGAAATCCCCACTTTTATACAAACTGATTTCAGAAAAATTGGACTCTACTGTTGGAATATGTGTCAAGGCTTGACCTTCAGGAAAAAATTAACAAGGGTAAATGGATTGGCACTACCCAGCCTTAGAAGCCAGATGGAAGAGGGAGAATGTTAAAGAACTCCAAGATAGTAGATCTGGTAAGAGATTCACTGGTTAGTACAGAAGAAGTGAGGGGTTGTCTCCCAAACCTGTAGGAAAAACAACCTCAAGCCTTATTAAATTCCTTTAATGACCTGCTTTTGCTTTTAACTTCAGAAATCATCTTCTAAAGCCACGAACCCTCCATTCACCCCAGGGACTGTGCCCTCTGCCCAAAGGGTATTTACATTCTGACAGGGGGCTTTTCTTGTTTTGAAAAGACAAATTAAAACACGTAGAGTGTCCCCCATTAAACCCTTTTGGTTTCCACCTCTGCCTGCTGGCAGGCCAAGGTGAACGGTATGGCTCCTGCTATGGCAAAGCAAATGTAGCGAAATTTATTTTCCTGCCATAAAAGTTTAGAAAGCCTAACTGCTCCAAGCCCTTTATTTTGTTAAAGAAATAAAATTTGCACTTGTGCTGACATTTTGCAGGCAAGGTTCCAGAGTGATGGGTTTAAAAACAGCTGAGTTACAATACCCTAAAGAACAATTTGTAAGAGAAATGGCAGCAACCGTTAACTAAAGCATTATATATCTGTTCATGTCTCTGTTTGAGGCTGGGCTTTCAAAGTCATATTGCTTTTAGCTTTATGTTTGTTTCAGCTCGAAAGTTACTTAATTTTAGATGTTTAATGCTTTTATAAATCAATGAAATTTCTAGAGCTTTATGGCAAAAGTATGCACTCACTTGCCTCAGTTATGAAACATCATCCCCCTAGTATGGAAAAGGATGAAGTCCAGTGGGGTCCCACATTAGAAATCGATCACAGATGAGTGGCTGTTGACATTTTTGATTTAAGAACTTATTAGTTCATCTAGTGAGCTATGTTTTGCAGAACTTTACACATATAATGAGAACTGCAGAGACACAAATGTGAAATAGGACAAGCATTGCGGGCCATCCTGACACTTGGAAAAATCAGTTCCCGTTAAAGCAGATACTTTTTAAAAGAAATTTCTTTTAAGTTCACATTGTTCACCAGAGTTAATTATACCACAATGCATCATCTTTTTCTCACGTTTTTCTTGCTGCCCTGAAAAGGATTATATGAAAAACAAATTAATCAGAGCTCAAAGTCAACTCCAATTTCCATCTGGCTGTGCTGTGTTTTCTTTGGATGCCATTTGAGAGAAAGCGTATATGGACTTACAGTATAAACTGGTCTGTCAGACACAATGAAGTCACAGAAAATGCTCTTTAGAGCATTTATACTCCATTTAACAGTTTTGGATATTCCAGTTTAGAGAACTCTTTTAATATGACTAGGATAACTTGCCTTTGTTTCACGTTCAGTTCGCAATTGGAAATTAACTATTATGTATTTATTTTGCTCACTAACAGAACATAAAAATGCAACAGCTGTTTATTACCCTGCCCCACTAGTTCTGCGTAGATTATAAACATCCAGGATAATTACCAATAGTCAGATTCATGCTGTTTTCATTCAACTGCCTACAGATTTCCAGGCCTTTCCTTAAACTGCCTATCATTTATCAGACTCGACCTAAACCAAGCACGTAATTCAGAGTCAGGGATTTGCTCTTTTAAGACAAATGTATTTATTTGTTTAAAAGGTAACTCCTCAATATGGTAAAATACTGAAGAGAAGCAAAACACTCTTTACCTAGACAAACACAAATGCCTCCCTGGAAACAGCTCTTTAGTCCAGAAGTCCTGAGCTCTACCTGATATCCAACAAGAAACCCACTTGTGCTCCTTCTTTTCTGGAAGCACCCCATGGGCAAACTGCAGGGCATATAAACTTCCAAAGGCAACAGAAATACACACTCCACACCCCAGACGACCTGCAGCCCATTCCTAGTCAGAGGACAGATCCAAGCCTGCTCATGCAACTGAGATGGGGTCAATGAACTACCAGGAAAAGTGATTGCACGCAACAGGTTCATACGACGAGAGTAATTAATGCTCCTTGATCTGGCAGAGCCTTCTGGCAAGGCTCTGTGTAAGTGGTGCCCTGGCTGGGAGCAGAGCTGGGGCTGTGAACACACACACAGCACCACTGCTGAGGACAGGCTGGGCAGGCTCCAAACAAGCTGTGTCACAGAGTGCAGTGATCCAGCAGATTCCTCTCGACCTTAACTATGATTTGCCAAAGCTCACTTGGATCATTAAAACCATTCTGACATGCAGAACTGCTTTGTCACCTTGAGAAACACCTGCTATCTCCTCACCATCTATTTACAAATAGTCATTCACTCCACACAGCAGCTCTTCACTCTTTTCCTCTATCCACCAGTTACTTCAGGTCACTGGTGACTCCTGAAAGGATTTATTTGGCTGTTGCCCTTCAGTGTTTGGAAGGAACCCCTCCCTTCTTTCTGCAAAATCTCATGTTAGCACAGACAAAGCAGCAGAAGACTTTCTTTCAACATTCACCCTTACACTACAACTTCTGTTTGCTACACCACATCCCAGCTGGCCGTAAATTCATCACAGTTAATTCACTATCAATACCAAGGTGTTCATGGGCAGCATTGACAGTTCACATATTCACTGGTTTTAATAAGAGAAGGATTCATTTCTTACAAGAAGGAATTTCATCATGGTGTAGTTACAAGTTTTGTATTCCTCCAGCTTGCTCCATTTAGAAGTTCTAAAGAAACACAACCACGTATGTTTTTCTTGAAAAAAACCACACTTCTCGACATTTTAAGCTTTGCCTTTGACCCTTTACTTTTTTTGGATGACATTAGAAGGCTGTACACTGCACAGTCTCAATATCCTCTCAACTAGCCAGAAGTTAAAGATGGAGCAACCACCACTGTCTGGCTCTCTCAACACCAAAAGGTCTCAGACAAAGCAGCATCAAGGCAGCTCTGAGTCACCAAGTCAATCCAGCACATCCCTTTCACAATCCTAAAGCCTTTTCAACTCAAGTCTACTCCAGCTGGGTCAGGCTTCCCCTAGCAACAGAGACTTGTTCAGCCTGAGCAGTCCTTTGCATCTCTGAAACGAGAATGAGGATGGACAGCCTGCCATGAGCATCACACCAGCAACCTCGATATCAACTCACACTCACCTTTTTCCTGATTTCTGATTTCCCTTTGTTTTCCCCCTTCTGACTTCGCTTCTGTGAGAACTGTTTCCTTTACTTCACAGTAGGTGCAAAGCTAATCTTAAATGAGGATACCTTGTTTTGGTTTTACAAAGAGCATCCCTTTACACTGCTTGCTGAAAAAAAGCACTAAAGGTGCAGAAATTGTTTTAATTCCGTATTGTTTTCCTGTCCAGGGGTTCTAACACCCATTCTGATGGCCAAGTCTATGATCCACATGGTTCCAAACAGTTCTTTTTTAAGGGAGGGCATGAGGTTGCTCAACTTCTCATCTACCCTGAAATTCTGCACAGTTGGTAACAAGCACAGTGTGTTACCATCAGTGCTGGACAAATTCCCACACAAAGAAAGAACTACAAGGCTTAATACAAGAAGACAATTGTGGCTGGTTCTACTTTTAGAGAGTAGCTTGCTCACACCACCACAGCTCACTTTGCCAATAATGGCTTTTCTGAGCACACTCCACTCCAAGAAGAGGTCGGCTTTCCCAGACAGCTACTGCTGCTCTCTGGTCAGCAGAGCTGATGTTACTGAGTACAGAACATTGCTCTCTCACAAACTGCTCTAATGAAAGAGGCCTGACCACATCATCACCCCTCAGTAATGTCAGCTCAGAGCTGTGGGTCTTTCTGGGAGAGCAGCACATCTTCTGAACAGTGTTGTTATTTATTCCCAACAGAGCCACTTCCTTTTCATCATGTGTTTTTTAGTTTTAATCTATGGCAGGTCCTTATAAAGAGAGAGTCCAAAACAGCTACTGAATGTGGCTGCAGTCCAGCTGCCCTCGTCCCAGATTCCCAGCATGCAGCATCCCTTTTCAGGCAAGCATCTCCAGAGTTCCCACCCCTCTCCCACAAAAGCAAAACATGTTTATTATACTGAGTGGATTTAGATCTGTGTAAGGTATCACGAGATGCACATTGACATGTTTACTATCTACTGGATCAACCCAATGGAGGGGTTGTCTGGCACACTGGAAAAAAACTTAGGGCTCTAAAAAAATTCCTTGAAGACATTAAAGGGTTGAATCATGACAGGAAAAAGCAACTGAACTTAGGATAAAGCTGATCAGGTTTATAAGGAGAGTCTACCCTACATGACTGTACTTGCTCAGAAGAGAAGCAGAAGGAGACATCAGCGAAAACAGAAGGAATAGTCTGAAAATGTGATACCCATAGAGACTACTAATAGAGGAAAGTATAACTTGACCTTAATGTCTCTCTTCATTCTTACTCCTAAGAATTATGCATGTTTTAAGGAAGCCATCAGGACTATCCTATAGCCCTAAAAAAACTTCTAAGTGTTGTTCAGTCATCACTGAACAGAGAGTCACTGCAGCCCATGGCCTGGGCCTAAGCCTTCTTTGTTCCTGTAGCTTCAATGACATGGAAGGCAAAGCTAGAAAGTCTGAGAAGGAACAGCTTAGCAACCACAATTTCCCTTCAAGCCCATGAAAAGTTTCAGTACAGTTGCACCATTTGCAGACGTAAGGAAAAAAAAAATTACTACTGAAGTCTCAGGATTCTTTAATTGCATACTCTGCAAAGAAGAAATTAAATGTGGAGTTCACAGAAATCAGTGGTTGGAGAGATTGCTTATGACACTTTACATTAACACAGGATTCCACCACCCACTGAGCTCTTGGTTTTGCCTCCATAGTGACACTATGAATGAGATATATATTTTAGTGTCTTTAATGTACTTACACAACCTCCCACAAAATTTCTGTACTCTCTAAGCTCACCTATCCTGTATGTGTCACATCAATCACTAGATCTCTTCCCAGGGAAGCCAGCTTCTGTGTTACCTCTTGGGATGTCAGAACCAGTAACAAGGAGGGAACTAAATCTACATCACGATTCAAGCTGCTTCCCTACCCACTGAACTATTTCTCTCCACTGAATATGCTACATAAACCTCTTTACATTTACCAAGATTTTGTGAAGCTACATCTCTCAGGGTGGGGATGGGAGGGGAGAGATAAAAGGCACCCCACAACCCAGAAAATGTCAATCATTTTAGATTTTGCTAAGCAAGACCATAATTGAATTTCAACTTCTGTATTTCCAGCATTAGCACAACGCTGCCATCTTTGGCTTTCAAAACATGAAAGGGAATACTCAAATCCAAACAAAACCCCACTGTTTCTACTAGAATATAAGTCCTGAGAACATTCTTCATAATGTATCTAAGGCCAAGAAGGAGGGCTTGGGGTTTTTTTTCATTTAATTACAAGTTAAGCTTTGGAGGACAAAGTCAGACCACTACGATCTTCAAAACACTCACGGGACTGGAGATTATATTGCAATGTAGCTTGTAATTTCTGAGAAACATAGTATATTATCATTAATTTACCTCACGCTACTCATCACTACTATCAACTTTTTACAGAATTTTTTTCAAGCAGATTTGGAAGGAAAAAGTGGTGTCACAAGAGGCCAATCAAATTAGGTACAAATACTTTAAAAGGCAACTTTTTAGATTCCCCTTCTCCACACACATTCTCCTTGTCTCCCATAGCCCTTAGAAAAATACAGAGATCCTACTTTAATTTTCTCTTCTGCCATTCTACTAACTACATATTCCAAATCCAAGGGCCACTGTGTTACCACGCTGACCAGAACAAAACATTCACAAAAATAACACACAAAAGGGCTACAACCCACATCACAAACTAAAACTGTCTCTGCCTTTTTGCTCTTGCAATTTTCAGCTGTCATTGGCTAAAGATATCTCTGGCATTGTTGCTTTCCACGAACTTCCTCCAACCTCCCCATAAGTTTACACAAATAAAATTTCAGAATAAATCACATTTGTGTCCCTCATCTCGCTTTCTTTCTGTCTGCCAGCATTTTACTTTGAGTATCAACAGGAACAGCAGCTTAGCAAAAAATGGAGCCAACAAAACGAACTGAATCCCTTTAATAACACTGATTGATGCCTTCTCTACACAGCTCACCAGAGCAAGGAGCTCTAGAATTAGCCCAGCTCACGTGAAAGCATCCTCATGACAAGTCATCCCCAAATTAATCCTCTCTGACCACCACATCCCTCAGGGGTTCCTGTGAAGCCACATCCATTACCTCCTGCTGCTGAAATAGCACAGCAGTGGCTGGCACGGACTCCTGCTCATCCTCGTGGGTGCACAGGGCAGGAATGGAAGGAGGATAACATCCAGCCCACAACTCCCAGCTATCAAAGCCAGGAAAAAAAGCACCAAACTTCTAACCCTGGTCTGTAGTGCCCAGGTTATGGGCAATGCCTGTAAGATTCTCTGCCAAAGAAGAAGAAAAGAAGAGCTAAGTTGAAGATGAACCTCACCAGCAAATTCCTCACCCATTAACACCCCGTAGGTGTCAACACTGAAAGCCATTGTTTGAACCTTACCGTGGCTGGAGCTGAAAGCTCTAACCTCCAGCAAGCTGCTCCTGTGCATTTACAGGCAAGGGAAAGTTGTTTAGAAGCTGGATGTAACTCCAGGATAAATCCCTGCAACACTGCAGTCACAGCCTGGTTGAGTTTGTGAGAAAATTGTCTAACAAAAAAAAAAAAAAAAAAAAACCACCCAAAAAACCAACCAAAAACAACAACAACAACCCCAGCAGAAGAAAGCAGCTAATGCCTAAATCACTAAATATGAGCCCCCTCCTCACAGGAGACAGACTTCAAACCTCTGCACTTTTTCTTATCCCACACTATAACTTCCCTGACAGCACCACAAAATGAGCACGTGCCATTCTACACAAAATACGTAACATACAAGTGAGTAGGTGGCACATTACGATCAATAGCTATGAGAGTAAAACATTCTTAATGGTGCTAATAATGTTTAAACCCAATGCCAGCAGCTTCAGTTTAATGCCTGCTAAAGCAAAAATGGAAGACTGAAATTACAAGCTGTTTATAACACTGAATTTATGTTTCACAATCTGTGATGACAATAGAGCTTAGCAAAAATTGTCTCTCCTGGGGACTGTTCTTTCCACCTTTAAAAAAAAAGTTGCACACATGATTTTATTTATTTGTTTTTAAAACAGTTGTCTGCACATCCAAGTGACTCAGCAATTGGCTGACAGAAACCTATGGGATATACACTTAGGTAGCTGGGATAAGCAGCCAAATTCTTCCAGAATGGAAATTCATCATGTGGCTGGGCTCAGCAACTCACATTCAGGAAGACTTTACCATGCTCTTAGCTGCCTGCCACCCTGCAGTAATCTAGGAAAGCTGTCACTCTTTCAAAGCTTTTGGGAAATTTTTTTTAGTATTATTATTTTCCAAAAATGGCTAGCTAATCAGGCCAGATCATTCAGGCTTCATTAGAAGCCAACTGACACAACAGTATCATAACATACAATTGCATCCATAATGGTCAGCAAAGGATTTAATAGTGAGTCATAGATCCACAGAAAAAATACAAGTCTGATGCAATTACTCTTAACAATATGCAACACAGAGCCCTACTATGCTGTGCTAACCAGCTCTTAAGCAATCAAACACAGAAATCCCACATTCTCTGGCCTTCCACAGCAAAGCTTCTGTTTTAACAAACTGAACTAAGACTTCCATTAGTCCCATATTTCCACCAAAACAGAAATTTAACATGGTGCTAAAAAATAAATAATGATCTAACTGAACAGAAGAAAAAGTTAATGCTATCAAACTTCATTTAACAGCACAGGCAGCTCTCCCACCCCTCCCTTCACACAGCAGCTACACAGCTTAAAAATCACATGGGTCATGCTGTAACCTGCTCTCTCAAGGCAGTTAAAATATGACCAACTTGCAATCCCCAAAAAGGGCTTTAAAGGTATTAAATTACATATATGCAGGTGCTGTGGGGCTTTCCAGCCATGAGCTAACTAGATTGAAAAAAGAACCTTCCTCTCCAAATACAAGGTAAAACACGTGGGCTGGCGCCAGAGACAAGGTAACGCAGTTCAGGCCTTATCAACCAAAAACACTTGCACCAGAACACAGTTTAAGGCAAATGTAAACCAAAGTAGCTATACCAGGAGGAGTTCTTATGTGAGCTCACTTTTCTGATGAATTGGATGCTTCTGACTCACTTTTAGTATCATGAACACAGCCCAACCAAGGGAAGTGTCCTTTGTACCACAAGGGCAGCATTCACACGGTATTAATTGTCTCAGTGGCATCCCAGCACAATAACCATGGAAAAAGAGAACCAAACACCTCTGTGATACCACTCAAGGTGAGTCTCTCCTCAAACAAAACATCCTTAATGCACACAGATGAGAAGCTACCAGATAAACAGTGTTAAGCATGGGAAAGCAGAGCTCTTTAGGCACAGTCAACCACTGGAACTCCAGGAGTATCATTTCTCTTAAAAATACAAGGAAAGCTTGAGCATAGGATTTTCAACATATCTATGCAGATGTTCTCATCAGCAACTGATTGAACCCTATTGTAAAACAGTAAAAATAAAAAATAAAATAACCTAAATATATATAACTTGTTTAAAAGAGAAGACCCCACAGTGGTTTACTTCTAGCTGCCTTCCACACTTACATTCAAGATGACATTTCAGCCCATACTGTCTATTTTACATTTCCATACTGCCCAAGACATGGATTTCCAACCTCATACACAGTTTTTAGACACTGCCCAGAAGCACTGTGGGTGATGCACGATGCTGCAATTCTGGTGAGCAGAACAGTTTGGGTATTTAACCAGCCAGACTCTGCTGAGTTCTATTGCTTGGCAACTGCAATTCCTGTCACCATATCCACTTTTATCAGAAGAGCACTGGAATGGCAGAGCAAGCAGGAGAATTACTGTTCACCCTCTGGTAGGTGCTTCTGGAGAACCTGGGGTGCAACAGGTTACCCTGATGCATTTCTAACAAATTCCCCCGTGAGAAAGCAGTGGGTCCAACAGGGTGAGACGAATAAATCCATGGCACCTTTCATTCAGCAGCTCCTCATCAGGGATTACCTACTCCACCCCCCTTCTCAGCCAGAACTGGGGGGAAGAGTGTTGCAAGAAGGGTGTTGCAAGACTTTGGGGGAAAGAGGATGCAAGAAGTTACAGGAGCTGGGACTAGGACAAACCAAGCAGCAACATCAAACCTGGATGCTGCTCTAGACACTTCCAGCTTCAGAACCTCCCCTCACCAGGATCTGCAGCAGCAGGGATTTATTCCAGAAGGTAAATCAAGGCAAGAGCAAGACAGAGAGCTCAGTCCTCATCACAGTTTTTACCCTTTACCTTGTACACACACCCCTCTCCTACCTAAAGGCATAAATGAAGAATAAACACTTAACACTGACTGTAGCCAGCTCCTGGGCACTATTTCACTATTTGTTCTGGTCATGAAGAAGAAAACATAAGAAATTAGAAGAAATTTGAGTCAGAAAAGATGGTCAACATCAAGGAGAGAAAAACATCCGAGTGAAAGTTTTGCTTTGTTTTTATAATGGATATCTAGAGGGATGCATGCAAAACAAGATTTTAATTCAGGCACACAACTTTAAAGTCATCTTTAAAATCAGCTTCACTAGGAAAAACATCTTTAAAATGTTGCATTCACCAGGGAAAAGTGCATCTAAACATGCTTTTCTAGGTTTAACCTGAACTGATTCTTGAAATGTATGATTTTTGGAAAGATTACTATCTTAAAAGATTTCATCCTTTCAAAAATCAATTTTCATCTTAGGCAGGGGGGACACGATACACTAGAAGTTTTTAGACTCAGATCTTCTTAACTGCAATAGAACTTAACTGGTTGACAGACCTGGTTGACAGAATTAAAATAAAAATATCCTCCCTGGAGGAACTGTGGAGTTCCCTGGACAACTGCTGTCAAAAGGTGGTTTAGCACTAGAACACCTGGAACTTCAGCCTGTAAGCAGGTGTGTTACTTCAGCAAATTATTAACAAATGTATCCTATTTAATATTTAAATTATTACAGAAAATATATTTATAACTAACCTATGACAAAAAATCTTTCCTTAGACAACTTAGATTAAAAATTGAACAGTGAACTTTATCCACTGCAACAAATAAAAGGAGGAACTAGACAAAGGGAAGCAAGAGAAACCACATGAACTCTGTAATACACTCCTAAATATATAAACCTAAGCGACATATCCTTTAGTTTCATTGCATTCAGAAACCCTTTTATCATGATAACAATACAGACACTTTACACTCCTCAAGACAGACAGAAAAATATTAGCTGATCTCAACAGCTGCCGTCTTTTAAACAGAGGGGCCACCCAAAAAAATAATTCTGAATATCTCCTGATGAGAAGGAAACCAACACACAGGCAGAAGCTGCTCACAAGACTTTAGGATTAAGCTACACGATTGCATCAAAGCAAACCTCTCTCTGGACCCAGACTACATTCAAAAACATTTTGGTGAGACTGTTTCCTTCAGACACGAGGAAGGTTTCTCCAAGCCCTGAAATCCCACAACTAATTATAGCACCCCACATCCTTCTCCACCATCATCAACAGCAAAACCAGCTGCCAATCTGGGAGGTAGAAGAAGAATCTGATCTCTGCTGTGCCACTACAGACACCCCAAAAAAAGGCATTCTTTTGCCTGTAGTTATGATTTGCCTGCCCAAACAACATGAAGTCCCATCAGCCACACAGCTCCTGCCAACACAAACTACGGGTGTTCGGTGGCACAGCTGCACTGGGTAACAGCGCCACATCCACGTCCCAGCTTTAAAGCCAGCCAGAGAAGGAAAAACATAGAGGAACAGAAGGGGGGAAAAGCACAGGTAAAAAGGATTTGGACAAGAACACCCTCCTTTCCAGCTGCCAGCTTGAAGGTGAACTGGTGCGGGAGCAGAGGTGACGGACAGCCTTCGGCCTGGCCTCACCCGCCTGACGGCCCCGCCGGCCTCGCTCCGCTGTTGTGAAAGAAAACCACGGTATTTGTGCAAGGCTAGTTGGTTCCATGTTAAGAAAACACATCTGAGCCGACAGTGCTTTGCTTTACCACATGCCAGCTTCATTCAGCTTCAGAGTCAGAAAGCAGGACTCGGTCTCCTTATTGCTTCCCCAGTTAACCAGCAATTTAGGACAAAGACAAAGTCCTGAACTCGGAACCGCCCCCAGATCTGTGAAAGGGCCACGCTGCCTCTAACAGAAAACTTCCTAGGCCGCTTTGGAAAACATGAGTGCCCGAAGAAGGAGGTCCCCAAGTGACAGGAATGACTGTGTTGGGTAGCACTATGTAAAGATGTGTACAATGGAACAGATAAAAACAAAGAAATTCAAAGAAAGAGACTGGGAAGCAATCTTTGTTTTGGTGTCAATTGGTGCCCAACCATGCCGGGAGAGGTGAGGAACGGGAATGGGTCTTCATGGAGACCCGTTAATTTATTAAAATGTCACAACAAAAAGAGAGTAGCTGTGACTAACAGACCCAGTGAGCTCCAGGCAGCTAAACCAATCCAAAGGATGACGGTTTATCAGAAAGGAAAGGCTGGTCAAAAGGAAGTAATGAAGCAGATATCCATCAAAGAACAAAAAGCAGGTCTGAGCACAGAGCCAGAAGCAAGACTGCACCAGAACTTACAAATGAAGTGTAAAACATCAGACTTGGCAATCCTGCTGCCAAGGAATTATTTACCACACGACGATCAATATTACAATACACACAGAGACGAGTATTTTTATCTCAACCTCCATTTGACCCGGTGGGAGCTACAGACACTTTCTCACACTAATTCACATACTTCAAGGAGAGTCAAGATGGGAAAAAACAAGCTGGAAGCATTTCAGGTTCTGTCTCCTTTCAGCTCATTTTCACTGAATCATACCGAAACTATCTGAGGGAACAATTCAGACCAAAACTGTCTGAGGGAACAGTTCAGAATTGATTTGTGCTACCCAAGACCTGATCAGTAAAGTAAAATATTCAAGGATCACAGGAAAAGGTTTTATTCATGCATTGAACCAACTCCTAGTTGTGCTGTCAGTCCTTTCAAGTCTTTGCCCTTCCTTCACTGAATCAAAAGCATCTCTTAAAAATTCTTCTGAAAACCCTGGACAAGTGCCTGAACTTCCAAGATCTATTCTCTATAGCCTTGAGCAAGAGTGATGGGAAATAAGCTTTCCCTCTCAATGGCTACTTTTAAGTTTTAAAAAAAAAAAGGCAACCACTACTAGACCTATTACAAATTTGGAAACTGCAGCTCAGAAAATAGGGAAGGAGGGGAAGGCAATGGAGGCAGAAGAAGAGGTCTGATTTTCACACAATCAATTTGAAAAATCCTTACTTCAGTGAACTGGCAAATAATGTGTTAGACATCTTGCTTCTGAAACACAACCACGCTAAAGGGAAAAGGGTTAATTATATCCCTCATGCTCCAGAGTATTTCAACAGGCTACACATTATGTTCTTCTGAAGGGCAAGTTGTTCTTTGATTTATTGTTTAAAGCACAAACATAAACACAAAGTGTCCAACCCTAAGGTGGTGATTACCACTTTTACTTAAACAGAAATGCAGAGCTGCAGGCTTTCTCTGCTATAAAGCTTTTAAACCTGTTCTGTTCCTCTGACATTTTCCCCCCTCACTCTTCTCTGATAGAGATCACAAAAACAACTAAGACATCTGACATACAGGAGAACATCCTGCTGATTAAGAGAAAACAAGAGCACATTACTCTTGAGAGGATACAAAGCACCACTTCCTAATGCGTTCTACTCTGTCAGCACAACAGGCTTCTTGTCATTTCCAAGGGAAACTGGTCGTATTGATTTTTCCAAAACACAAGTATTATAAAAATATTATACATTTAATTGGTCTTAACAAAGTGCTCTTGTAGTGGGGCACATCAACAGAGATGCGACAAGACAAGACATAAGGTATCAAGGTGTGGCTGTAAGTTCTTGAAGATTCCCTGCAAGCATTGAGAGCTGCCAAGATCGCTCCTCATAAAGCTTCTTGCAGCTCCTTTAAACCTCAGTCCGACTGAGAGGTGTCTCTAAAGTGTGGCAACTCTTACTCCTGAATTCACAACACTCTGAACAAACATCATACTTTGCTGAAAATCAGTGTCCTTTCCACGCCTCACCAAATTTCAACCATGCAACTCAGTGCTCCATGTTTGCTCAACGTTTTCTAGAGGAAAGGAAAGTTCTTTACACCCTCTCAGAGCAATTTATTCCTCTCGTTGTTCCCTTGCAAAAGCCAGACCAACTGAATCAGCTCCTCTGACTGAAAACCGCACTCCCTGCCTGTCAGGAAGCCGGCAGGATTTTTTTTTCCTCTTTTGTTTACAAATTCGAAAACTGAGCCGTTCTCAGACAGCAGGATCAGCCCTCTCTTTTTCCCCCATTCCCAGTTTTCTACAATCCTAATTAAGGCAACATTGGGGAAAACTTGTACATGCTTTCCAAGGAAAAGGTATAGATTTTTTTCTTCTCTTGGTTCTTTATTTCTGGTTTAATACAGTATATCAGAGTGTACAGCCAGGGCAAGTCTCAATGGTTCAAAGACCATCAGAAAAGTCGTTAGGCAGAACACAGGCTGTTACTTCCCTTTTGAGAATATCCCTTCAAAAAAATCTTTAAAATCAGAATTTTGTGAGGAATGCAGCAGAGGAGCATCCTCCCACCTCCTCTCAGTCCTCCAGGGAACTAAACTAAGTTCTCTCCTCCTGAAGTGATACTTCAAGGCTTCTTTATAGCTAGCTTCCAGTGTAACTCAGAACAGTGTACATCCTCCCTTTAACTTCTTCCAACAAACCCCCTTTCAGCAGAATTTACTCTCACATATGCAACGTGGGCAGAGTCTAGTAATGTGACTTAATAGTTCCTAAGCAAAAAAAAAAAAAAAAAAAAAAAAAAAAAAAAAAAAAAAAGGTTTTGCTAACAGCAAATTCTAGGAAGGAAAAAAAAAAGAAATTTTAAATCTTACCTGCACATTACCACAGTGTTTCTAATTAGTATCAGTCAAAAGAGCATTTCCATCACAAGCAAAGAACAAAGCTGCAGAATGACGGACAATTTGCCATCCATCAAAAGGTAATTGCAAACAACAACAGACGCACAAAATGTTCTGTGTCCCACCCCAGTGGTGCCCCTGCATCCCCCCCTCTGCCACTGTGCCTCGCTGCAGAGGAGCAGGGCACTGCCACACAAACAGCACTGGGGGCACGGAGATCTCGGGGCAGAACGCTCTGAACCAAGCAACAGAAACACGGCTCAGTTAGAAAGAACTCCAGTAGAGGAGACTAATGAAAACTTTAATCTTCAGCTTCTATCATTAGCCACTTAAGACACCTCTTCCCCCCCACCTTGCTGCGGGGCGAGCGTATTTTAGTGCGCGGATTATCATTGCTGGGAGGTAACTCAGCCGGCCAGCCCATCACACACACACCTGCTCTCACTGCAGACATCCCTGCCCTGACACCCAGGGCAGCGTTGAGTTACTTCAGAGAGAGTCACTTCCACATTCCAGCCTCAAACTCCCCTCCAAGAAGTGATCAGTCACTCTCGGCTTTCACACTTCAGTAATTTTGGAATCAACAGGAAATGGAGATCAATTGTGATTTTACTAACTCAATCGTGACTCATCATTCAACTCCCTGTAGCCTTCAAATTCAGCTGTGAAGAGAGACGTGATAGCGAGGCCAAATTAAAAATAGCAAATCTGGCTCACTCACAATTAACACTCACTTGTCCATCAGATTTGCCCCGGATTGCAACATTTTCGGGATTGCGACATTCTCACCATTTTGCGTCAGATCCCAAACGCACTCACAATTTGTCCTTCTCAACTCAACCAGGAAAAATAATCAATAGGAAAATTTATTATATAAACCAGACGTACCACACCCTCTAACATCCCTCCATCACTCAATTTGCACCTCTGAGTAAGAGTTAACTCTGCCTATCAGTGTCGCCAGCTACTGACAACAAATCTTCTATTCTTTCTATGATGAGAATACTCTCAAATCATTAATTTCTTTCTGCTTACAACCTCCAAGCCAAAAAAACCCCCTCACATTTGCATGAAATCGAAAGTCAATAAAACCCAATTATTTCATTTACAAAAATAGAAAACCATTTTATATAAACCACTTAAATGCATTCTTCTAAAAATAAACTTAATTACAAATCTAACATGAAATTGTAACAGCATATATTAGGGCAAATGCCTACTGTAATTTAAATAAAATAAAAATAGTAAGCATATAATTTACACCAAAAAAAAAAGTTGGGACTGGTGAATTTGCTGCTCAGCGCTGTCTTGAAGCCACCCTTTGATGAAATGCTCAGAGAGCTTTTACCTTCAACAGCTATTTCTGCAGTGCCTCATTTCAGCTTTCTCCAATGGTTCAATTCAACAAGCTCTTAATCCCAAATTAAAAAGGACTCCTGCATAGAAACCTGTGAAACAGTCAGTGGGCAAGATCTATGAACTCTAAACTTTTGAGAAACAATGACAAACTATTTTTTCTGTTTATTTTTTTAACCATGCCTCTCCTTCACACTTGGAGTTTTAATTAAGTCTCAAAACCCAGATCTTCTGCATTTCAATTAAAATTCCATTTTCCTTCCAAATAAAAAAATAACACAAATGAGAAGTAATCTACCAGAAAATACATCATTTGCCATTTTGTCACTTAAAAATGTGAAAATTAAGGATCTGAGCCAATGCATCCAAGGCATCTAATTATTTACATGAATTTGTAGAAACACATTGCTATTCACTAGCAAAAAGGTCTGTACTTTCAAAAATGGTTGGTTGTGAATCAGAGTTCTAACAGCTGTCAGTCATTAACAAAAATCCAACTAAAAATATGCAAAATGAGATTCAAACTGTGCATTCAGAGCGAGCTCTTCCTGCTTGCTGTTGTAAGTCCCTACGAAAACCACTTACTCCACCTCAATAAAGGAAAAAAGAAACATACTAGTAGCGCTCTGAGGCCCTCATACTAAGGAAGAAATAAACTTTGAAGACAAATTGGACCAAAATCCACAACATTTTCACCACAAGGTTGCAAAGGCAGAGGTTCCCATCCCCTTGGCCTCTCACAGTGCACTTCCATGAGAACAGAGGGGAACGCAGACAACCAGGGTGCAGACATCCTGAACGGAGCAGCCCTCCCTCCCCCTGCAAAAATCAGTAAACGTGACGTGGCAACTACATCCTCAGCCCCTCTGCTCTCCCCTTCTCCCCATTAAACAGGATTCACCTCTTCCCATGTCAGCAGCTCTGGGAGAAGCTGCAAGGGCATCAAACACAAACTCGAGGCACGAGAGGCTGGGAGCAGGGAGAGCCAGGCTGAGCTCAGAGCAGAGTTCTGATCCTGCAGTGAACTGTGGTCACACATACAACAAGCAAGACACAGTTGCACACTTCTGTGAGCAGCTGCTCCTGAAGAAGGAAGAGAAATCCCACGGAAGGAACAGAGAGCATCCCAGCACATCCTCGCAGTGAGGCCAAGCCACGCTCAACCCACCTCAACTTTTGTTTCATTCTTGCTGCACATGACACCAGGTAATGCTCACAGTTGCCTGTGAAGATCTGGGTGTATTTTTAGTGTAATATACTATCTCCTTATCAGTCAGCTGATGCCAACACCCCCATCCTCACACTTCTGTTCAGAGTACAGTCATCGAACGCCCGGCAAGGAGCAGCTTCCCCAGTGAAAGTGCTGTCACCTGGATGACAGAGCCACACGAGCATCCCAAGTCACGTCCCTGCTGCAGAAACTAAGCCTTTAACCACCCCCCAAGGACTGCACTCTCTGTGTTTTACAAATGGGGAGGGAAATACAGACACCCGGAGGAGGAATCCAATTTCTTCCCAACCCTTCAACACTGGCAGCTCCTGAAGCACGAGATGTGATCACTCCCTATTTTAGCATGCATGACTACCAATGCTCACACAAATTATCTGGTTCCTTTTAAAATCCAGTATTTAAAATTACAGTATTTAACTTGAGGCTTTTCTACCCAGCTAGTGGATGGATAAAGGTGAACGCACCGGTACCAACTTCTTTCCACGCTTTATTTGCTCTTCATTAAAAAGAAGACCCTTGCTCTGAATTTATACTTTTCAAATCAGGATTCAAATAAAACCATATCTGGAAAGTAAAACAAATGTGAACACAACTGTGTAGCATTATGAAACAGCATCTGATTCCCACATTCCAACTCTCTTGCTCCTCAACACTGCAATGTATCAAAGACAAATTTAAAAATAAAGTCACTGGTATCAACTACAAAGACACCAAGAAAATCCTCAGACAGTGTTGGCTTAGCCACTGGAATGTGTAATTCTTGTCTACATACTATCACTTTCTTTCATGAAAAATACTGGAAATATCTTTTTGCCAGGTTAACCAACTCTGACTTCAATCTCACTGACATTTCTTAAGTAGAGCTGAATAATTCCATTCATATGCAAATGGTACAATAAGTCGTGAGTAGCAGCATTTGCAGCTCCCTCAAGGAGATGAGCTTTTACTCTCCCTAAGTCTCATCTGCAGTGATGCACCCAAAATGATATCGGGCCCAAAAGGTACAGCCCCAGCGACTTACAGAAGAATATTTTCGGCCTTGATGTTGGTTGGCTTCATTTTTTTGTGGGTTTTGTTTTTGTTTTTTTTACTTTGTGGGGTATTTTTAAATATTAAAGAGATGAAAGAATCAAGAACTGAGATTGCATCTGTTGCCATCACAATTTAACCACAGTCCATATATTTATACAGTGGAATCTCCAAAATAACACTGCATCTGTTAAGATGACAGTGTTTTTCCATGGGCTGCGCTGGGTTGCAGCAGAGTTACTCTAAAGCTGATGCTTTTGAAGTGCTGATTGCGATCCACCCCAAATTCTTTTTGTAATCTTCCTCAAACGTGTTGAATTATAAAGCTGTTGTGTTCCTCATTGTGGCCTGGGAACAACAAAACCCTCATACATCTCATCAGTGGGCATTTGGCACTGAAGCCTCACAGCTAATGCAACATGTTTATTTAAACGATGAACTACCCAAAGAGCTGCACAGCCCGTGTACAAACAGATGTGTGCTTCATGTGTGCTCTGCTGCAGCCCAGAACCTCCAGCACACAATCTCCACTGCACTTCTCTGTGCCTGATTTCTGCAGGACAACAACTGCCCTGACTTGGAAGGCCCTTTGTTCCTTCACTGGCCACTTCAGAACCACAATCTACCTAAGAATATCTAAGCCTGAACCTTAAAGAGACTTTCACACCAGAATTTGAATATTTAATATGTACGTCATGCCTCTTGTTGAGACATAGTATCAATGAAAATATTTGTCCACGTAGTCAACCTACTCCAATGTGACAAAAATACAAACATTTTATTAGCACTCACACCAAAAATAAACAAACAGCCCTTCAGACACTCCCAGGCAGGACCCTGGCAGGCTCGAGTCAGTCTTTAACCAAGCCAAGTCTCAGGTTTGAAATAACAAACTTGCTTTTCTTACACCCCATTGCTACTCTTTTCTACAGGGACAACTGCAGAGACTTCAGCTCCACCAAGGGCGTAGCTGCAGGGAATACCAACATCACTTAATAACACAAAATCTCCACATCCAAGGTGCACAATCAACAGGGCTAACAACAGACCCTTCGACTTTTTTGCATCTTCCTCCACATACAAGTGGTCATACATCCTACTAGTCTTCAGCTGCCCCCAGTCTCCCATCTCCCAGGTCTGACTAAGAGAGCAAAGTGCACAGAGTAACAGTGATCTCTGAACATGGGTGGATATTCACTCATTCCATACATCCCAGGAGACACAGTGTGCAAGGGACCGATAAATTTACATCCATCTCACAAACAAACAACAAGACAAAAGCTTCAGCCACAATGAACTAAAAGATGGTGTTAACTGCAATCAGTACAGCATCACAAGCTGCTTCCTCCTGCTGGGGTTCAGAACAACCAGAGAGAAGCAGCAGCTAATCCAGCAGTGGAAGTCAGGCTCATCACCAATCCAGTGAGTTCCCCCCTCTATCCAGTGGAACTCTGAACTCTTAAAGTTTGTGTCATCACCCTGCTGAGTCTCTCTAAAGTTTGTTCTCAGCTGAAAAAAAAGGCAGAACCACCTGAAAGCTTAAAAAAAAAAAATCATCCTATGTAAGCCCAGCAGTATTCTGGAGAACAAACCAAATTCCCAGTGGGACACACGGAATTTGACTAAGGAAGACATCAAAAAATCCCAGAAAAGAGAAAAGAAGAACACAATAAAACGAATTTCTGCCCTGGTGGAGCACGGGGACAGGGCAAACAAGGAATTTCCATTGCGATTTCAACTCTTCACACTTCAGCCAAGTGTTACTCTGAGGTCAGCTGAGCTGAGCAAACACGTGTCCGTTCCTACCGTGCAGGGCTGGTTCCTCACTCCCTGCCCAACATGAAGAGAGTGCATTCTTCAAACCTTTCAAGGCCACTCTCACACAGACAGACCCAAGGGGATGTGAGAAGAGCAGCAGGGAACTAAAAAGTACTACTTGTAGAAGGTCAAAATGTGGAGACAACTCTAAACTGAAGCCAATGGAAATAAGGAAACCAGCCCAGCAAGAACCAGGGATAAAGCCCTTCCCTGCAAGCACAAGAAAATTCTCTTGTAGAAAGTTGGTTACAGACAGTTTCCAGGGGCAGCTGTCACCAGATCTTTCTCCAAAATGCTGTATCCCTTTGACTAAGGCTTAAGATTTGAACTAGCCCTGTCTACAAGAAGACCTTTCACTTTGAAAAACCTGTGATCATTTTTATGGCTGCTCTATCACACATCATTATGGGGGCTTTTTCTCCTATCCCATAAATTCCTTCGGGAGCTTGCTTCTCAAATATAATGAGCTGCCTGTCTACAGAATCAGGAGAGTCAGCACTGAGTCAATTTATGTTTGGGGAAGCTGTTTCTGCATCCAAGAGACCTGGAATTCTCTTCTCCCACCAACAACGCTCTCCAAACACAACGGCTCCGCTCTTGCAAACTTCTCCCGTGCTCACATCCCAGGGAGACTTCTCAAGCTGAGCACCACGATCCACATGCAAATCAGACACCTCTAAGTTCAAGTACCCACTAAGTACAAGCACCTTGCTAGAACACCTCTTACAAGCCCACAGAGAACAGTAAACAAAACAAAGCGACGCCACCCTCCCGCAACACACAGCAACCAGCAGACCCTTTCAACTGCGGCGCTTACAATTTTTCATCCCATAAACGCTCTCCGTGCTTCAGCTGAAATGTGTCTATAGCTAAAAACAAAGCCAGCGCCTTGGTCCTCCCTGCCGCTTCTTCTCATCCGTCTTAGGTAAGAACTGCCACTACACCGCAGTTTGAAGATAATGATGTACTCTCACTTGAGAATCACACACTCAGCTGCAGCTACCTACTGTATTCCAGTAGTAACAAATGGGAGAGATACTTCAAAGAGCACATTATCCAAGCTCTAATTTATGCATGCTCCCTCTTACCATCAAGCCATTTATTTTAAACCTGTCAGATATACTTGTAACATAGCATCATGAATAATTTAAAAAGTAATCTGTATAAACCAAGTTTATAAACTTAACAGCAGGTACAGTACCTTTCATTCAAGCAGACTGCTCTCTGATAAAGTACAAGGGATCTTTGACTACTTCAGCATGTATTCATTTCATGCATTCTGAACTTCAAAAAATTCTTCTTTCCTGCCTCCAATCAAACCCTCTGCCATTTGAACAGTATTGCGTAAGGAGATCACTTAAATGAGTAGTGTAATAATTTGCAAATTGTTCATATTAACGGAAAAAAACTACAAAGATGCAGGAAACAGTCAGTAAAAATGACCCATCACCAATTCAACAGCAGGGGGAAATAACTCGTGTAAAGTTTGCCTCTGTCATTAAAAACTCTTAATATTTCCTGCATCTGCCTGATGTTGTCACTTTCTGACACTGCTCCTAGCACAGGCAGAAGGGATGCTCGACAAAGAACTCCAAAAAAAAGCCCATCTGTTAAGAGAAAGTGTTTTGATCAGTTGATGCTCACACTTCCAAGTAAACAGAGCTATCTTTACAGCACGTAATGGCACCAATAAGGGGTTGGAGATAACATTCCCTGACCGGTCACAGAGCTATTGCAGCAACGTGTGCCTGGCTGGCAACACAGGCAAAGCAACTCCTTCGGCCAGGGGACCGGCCCCAAACACACCCCTTCACAAACCAGGTATTCACCAGAACAGGACACACACACCGAGTTAATAAACTGTGATGGTAAAGCACATACACGTGCAGTACCACTATTTCCTGCTTTAAAAGATTTATTTTTATCATTTACGCTTTTTTGAAGTCAACAATGAAACAAAGTCTTACAATCCAACCCAGTCAGCAAGGTGAGAACGGGAATTACTGTCCTAAATTGTTATTAAAGCGACTTCGTGCTGCTGCAAAAGTGTACATTTGATATTCTATCCAATTATTTACTAGTGGATTTGGTCCTCTAAAGGAATAATCTTATTACTTTATTGGGGTGTGAGACCCCTTCTCCTCAGATAGGTCAGAGACAAGAGTCTCATTGAAAAAATTATCTGGGAAGTCAGTGAAATATAATGTTTGTTTCTGCTCATAGTATCAAGTTTACCAAGAAAGAAATAGACCGACTGGAAATATACAGGTCCGGATACCCAAAAAAAAAACCAAAAAAAAAAACCAAAAAAAAAAAAAAAAAAAGAAAAAAAAAAAAAAAAGAAAAAAAAACCAACTGTGACATTAAAGCTTAGGAGTCATATGCAAATCAATCTGTAAATAAAGAAACAACAGTTTTGCTTTTCAGCACATTTTAAACAATCTTGTGCCACAACAGCAACTTCCTGAGGATATCAACATTGAAGAAGTTAATTGGTGTCTTGCAAGATATCCTAAGGGAATGGCTCATGTTTTGCATTTGCAAAGGTTAGAAAGCAAAACTTTCAGTGATAAGGGCGAGTTAAATCTTCACAACACACCCGGGTTTGTCAGAATGCATCTCCTTAATTAATTAGTAAGTCAAACTGTTATCAAACTTAATGAGCAAAACCAACAAGTCCTGTCTAAAGGAACCAGAGTTCCTCCTATCTTTGAGTCTGAGGACTGGGTACAGCTCTGTTTGCAGAGCACAGAAACATATGAATGAACACTGTGTGTTGCTGATCGTTTGCTGGTCCTCAAAGTTTCTCTCAGACATTTCTGGACACAAAAAAAAAAGACAAATATAGTACTCTAGAAATCAGTCCAGATTGTACCTGTCATGACTTGGCTAAGAGGGAAAAAAAAAGCAACCCAAAAAACCACACACAAGACAGGCTGGCTAACAACCACCAATGTGTCTTCATCAACTGCTGTTTGTTGAGTTCTGCTTTTGTACAATGAAAAAAAATGTGAAACTATTCTTTTTAGAGTGGCTTTCATAAATCATAAAAACTAATCCAACTAACCTACACAAAGAAGCTGTCTATACAATTTACAGTGATAGAAAAATTACACATGTCAAATAGATCAAAATACTAAAACAGTATTTCTACCTTTCAAACACATCACTACATTCCCAAAGTCTTTCTGCACACAAACTCTTAAAAGCAGCACGTTCCATTAGCACCAAAGCCCAGAAACCTTAAAAGCTCAGCTCTGTCAGGAAAATCCAAATTAAACTGCAACTACAAATCTGCAACAACTTTAATTCTGAGACTCCTGAGACAATTACCTAAAGTGCAGCTTTTTTTAAAATTTAGCATCCGTGATAGTTTGCAGTAATAAACTGCAGTTTACCCATTCCTGTGTATGCACTCACACATAAATAAAAACCAGCTGCTACTTGATAACATCCGAAAGCATTTCCAAATGTGAAAGCTTTACACTAAAATCCAAGTAAGAATGTATTTAATTTCACAAACCAAAGTTTCAGGAACTTTTTCAGCAAGCTGCCATCAGCTTTTCAAGTACAATAATGCTCATGAAGTTTATTTATTTAACTACAGATAATTCAGATAAATACCCTAACTTCTTAAAAATAATTTAATTCAGCACATTTTGTAAGTTATGAACTTTAGAGCCATTACAGATGATGAGCTAGATAAGTTGTTTGCTGTGTGGGATCACAAAGCTAACATCCAGTGTGAGAAAAACAGGTTCCCTGCATTTATTATTGCCTCTCTCTCTCTCTCTCTCTCAAAGTTCAGGACCATAAACAAACTCCTCTACAATGAAGTTTGCGGTAGCTCACAATTCACACAGATGGAATATGCACACAATATAATTAATCATTTAACAAAACTGCCTCTTCTGCTCTCACTGAGATCATCGTTCCAGTGATCACTGGTAAAATCTACCTCAGAGTAAAAAGAAAACAAAAATTGCTGGGGAAGAGAAAAAGCATTAGTTAAACATGAACTGAAATTATCCTTTAAAGCTAATAGTTTCAGCCCTGGAATGGATTTTAATTTTAAATGTTAGATGCTTAAAAAAATTTCTCCTCCAAGATCTCCTTAGTAAATGCCAGTTTAGCAGAAAATTAAACAGGATTTGAAATAACTTTTCCCATGGTAACACATACTGATAGAAATTAATTATTTACCAATGAAGACTGATTCAAAAATCATCACGTGGATGCTCTTTAACACTAGATTTTGTGTGTATCTTTCAAGATGAAAACAATTTCAGCATCACTGGCATGTGCTTTAACTATACCCTAGAATTACTTTGCAGGAACAACACGTCAGGGAAAAGCTGACACAAAAATTAACACAGTAGTTGATCACATCTGAGCAATTTCCCTATTAAACCAAATAAACCATGTCTTCTGTTGCGCTGAAGTCAAACTAATTGATCTGTCTTCTTGCTCTCTGCAGCCCCTTCCTTCCCTCACTTCCCAGAACATAAGAACTAAGTTACATTTCCCTCACTTGACACACACAGAAACGCCCAGCGTTTCTCCCTCAAATGTTGGTTCAACACTGAAACCTCCAACACACCTTTTTTCCACACCCATCCCTCTGCTTCCTCACGTTCAACATATTTGGCCTGATATTAGCTAAGTTACTTCCATTTCCTAACCCTCTCAGTTTCTGACTCACACAAGCCTTTGCTCCAGTTCTAGTTTGCAAACCAGAAGTCCAACCCAACACAATCAAAAAAAAAGTCCAAGCACTGCCTGGCTCCCTCTCCTTCCCCTGCACTCCAGGCACCATCACTCCCTGCACACTTCCCTCCTCTCCCCTTTCTGCTGAACCCCCCTGACGCCAAATTTCCTTACTGGCTCTGGCATTTGCTGTTCACAGCCTCAATTACAGCAGGAATTATCCAACTCCCAGTTACCAACATTCCCTAACCACTGGGCGGACAGGAAAATGCTGATGCAAAAGCGAGGCGTGTGTAACGCCGACACCCAGCAGGTCATGAGGGCTTTCACTAAGCAACCTGGGAGAGAGATTAAGCATCAGCGTGAGCTACTGTTCATTATCAGAAACACAACATCCAGCCTGGATAGACAAACAAAAACTCGGCACTAACATGAGCAGACCCATCAAGATATCCATCAATTTGAAGTATTATCACACCTAAAACCATTATTTTCCTTCCAAGCGTTTAACCCGTTCCCTCCTAGACATTCCCTCTGTAAATACAGAGAAGGCTGAAAATCAAAAGCCCCATCGTGCTCAACAGAGAAAAGGAAGAAAACCCCGTGTTTATGCCTCATCTTAAACCCACCCCCAGCATCAAACAGCCTCCAACAGTTGTAGCTTTACACATCAAACGCACGGGTACAGCACCACAAACTCCAGCTCAATGAAAGGTCTTCTCATTTCCATTTTTGTGCCATTCTAACACAATCTCAGGGAATTCTCAGCATTTTTAAATTACTTTTCCTGAATCAGAAGCTCTCCACTGAAGCTACCTGCATTTTGAAGAGGTTTCTGTCACATAACTACAAGCATATTTTATATAATTTAGCATTAAAGGGATGGGTCTCTTCCCTCCAGTTGTAACTCCTTTGTATTCCTATTTAGGAATGCCTTGCTTGTTTGACCGAAAATGGAAGTGCCTTTTAGCTATGACACAGTATATATGAAAAACAAATAAAAATTAAGATTAATCTTCCTTCCACTATTGTGGGGAGAGAGAAGAATATGAAGAGATGTAAAACATCTGCTCTGGAGATCATTTTTCCCCCTAACAGCAAAATTCTTTCAGCAATAACTCGTGAAAACAAAGGCTATTAAACTGTAAACTACAAAGACAATCGATTAGAGGCAGTATTCAGCTAAGACAAGTTTTTCAGCATATCTTCCCATATTTAAATGCCTGGATCTGCTACAGAAGATATTTCATTCGGGATGTTCATTTCAGGTAAGTGGTAACCACAAACACTTCAGATGACTACAACCTAAAATCCTAACATACTCTTCCTACATTACTTCGTTCACAGAGCTGGGTGAGCATTTTTATTTCAAGGTACTTTGTACCAGGTAAGACAAGGAAAACAATTCTCAGTGTGTATCCTAGCAGTTTAAGAACGCACCAGATCTCCTCCTCCTCCCGTTCTGTTTCTCCACGCTACTGGATCCTTTGTAAGCCCTTCCCTAAAGAAGTGCACGGGGGTTTTGTTTTTAAACGTAAAGATTAATCTTCCCTCTTGAAAACAGCGCTAGCCAAGAAGTTCTACTCATGCAAGTAAGATTGCAGCTCTCCAGACCTAGCTGGCCCAAAAGCCTAAACCGGGCCTTAATTTGCAAGGAGTTAACAGGCATTTACTGCCTAACAAAACATAATTATTACTCAACATGCATTACAGGCTCCGTCTATGTGCTTCTTGCTCACTTATCTTTTTTTGTGTACTTAGCCTCACTGTCAGTGCATCCAAAGAACTTCCCTTTCTTTTCAGCCTGAAACTACTACTTTTAGAAAAGCCCTCCTGCCTCCTAAATTCTTTCCCTTTACATTTAAAATGGAGAAATTTGATCTCCTCGTTCCTTCCCTCCAACAACGCGTATCTTTCTGAAAGGGAGAGGCACACAACAGCTCCAGGAGTGTATTGGAAAACACACGGCAGAAGAAATTAAAGCATCAGGATGCAGTACAGGAACATCCCTGTTCCTGCAGACGCTGAAGGAGAGGGAGCCCTGTTTAAAATGGTTGGGCTCCAAGGCACATTTACCATCTCTCCGTCTACAGAGATACTCCAGGAAACAAGGGAAGGCTAATTTCATGCAAGAGATCCTCAATCCAGCGTGCGCCCGACATACCAGGAGAAAACCGATCAGCCCCGGGATTAATCCGGCGATGATTGCGGTGTAATCAATGGCAGCGCAGCCCTCCCTGCCCCCTCGATTCCCCTGCGCCCGAGAGGGGCGGGCACTGCAACACAATCACAGGTTGGAAACGCACAAAAACAAAGTCGGGGCTCCGGCAGCTCCCGAGCGAGTCGTGCGGCCGCGGCTTTGGGCTGAGGATCCGCGGCAGGAGGGAGCCGGGCCCCGCACCGCGATCCACGTTCTCCCGGTGTTCCCGGGGAAGCGGCTCGCACGCTGCTCCAAGCTCGGCGCTGGGTGCGACACGGCCGCTTAGAAAAATGCATCACCTCTAAGATCGCAGCCCTTTCGGCCATCAAACCTTTTTATTTACGCACAAACGTAAAGCGTCAATGTGCGAATTATTATCTTTTTTTTTTTTTTAATAAAAATGAACGGCAGCCCGTGACCTTTAGATTGCGGGATGCCGCCGTAATTCCGCACCCCGCGCACAGCGAGTGAAACCCCTCCTCGGCGGTAAAGCGGCAATAAAAGGCAAGGCGTTCATTTCCAGGAATTCCTCACTCACTACGGCCGGTTATTGCATACAGCCTCTAAATATTGACAGAGATCAAGCTCCTTCCATGCGGGGAAAGCGAGCGGAGTCCTTCCCCGCCTGCCAGTGTTTACTACGCAGCTCGCAGCCCTGGCTGCGGCGTCTGAGCGCTGCCCCGCGCTCGGGGGGACACAAAGGAGGGGCACGGCCCCCTCCGCCGGGCTCGGGGCTGCGGCGGTGCCGACCCGTGTGTACAACCAGGCAGCCGCCTGCGGGGAAGGAAGGCGGGCATGGCGGGGAAAGGAGACGCGCAGCCCCGGGTTGTTAAACGTGCTCGAGGAGCAGACGCGTAACAGGAGGAAAACACGCAGAGCCCCGCGGGCAGGGGCGAGACCCGCTCGGCGCCGCGGCGGGAAACGGCGGGAGCCCCGGGAGCCCCCCTCACACGGACCCCGGTACGAACAGGGATCCCTCACACCCCCTCCCAAAGACAGGGAACACCTCGCACACAGCCCAGAAACGCAGGGAAGCCCCTCACACACACACACACACGGCGGGGGAGCCCCTCGCCCAGGGAACCCCCTCACACACACAGAGGGAACCCCCTCGGCAGCCCCCTCACACACACAGGGAGCCCCTCACACACACCCCCAAACACAGGGAGCCCCTCACGCATCCACACGCAGGCAGGGAGCCCCCCCCATCACCAGCCCACTCACACACATTCATACAAGGACCCCCCCTCCCCACACACACACACACACACACAACACCCACATAAACACACACACGCACATTCACAGAGGGACCCACACACACACACACGGGGAGCCCCTCACACACACACAAACACAGGGACCTCCTCACGCCCCCCAAACACACACAGGCAGCCGCCGCCCTCGCCCCCTCCCCAGCAGCCCCTCACTCGGGGGCTCCCTCACGGCGGGGTCCCTCGCCGCACCCCCCCCCCGGCACGCACTGTACTCACTTTCCCCATTTGTTGGCCACAGACAAAGTGCGGCGAAGACGAGCAGGAACCCCCAGACGACGGCGAGGGACTCTCCTCCAGCGCCAGACTTCATTCCTCTTTCTTTAATTGGACAAAATCCTCCTTTCCGAAAACAAAACAAAGCAAAAAGAAGTCCAAAATTGTTCGCTTTCTTTCCTCTCCCCGTCCTCTAAAAATAACGAGCGGCGGAGGAGAAGCGGGGCAGGGTAAATAAATCCACGTTGCCTCAAGAAATGAAGGGGGAAAAAAAAAACAAACCAAAAAAAAAAAAGAAAAAACACCACAAGACCCTTCGGAGCGGCAAACCGGAGGGTTGTTGAGGTCCCTGGGTGTTGATCTTCCGGAGCAACCTCACCAAAAATACACAGATATTCACGATGTATTAACGGCAACAACAACAAGGCATGGAAGCCCCGGGGCGACGCTGTCTCCGGGGCGGCGGGGCGGCGGGGCGGGCTCGGGGCGGCGGGCGGGGGGCGCCGCCGTCTCCCCTCAGCGCTGGCTGCGGTGGTACATCGTGCACAGGAGCCGCAAACACGAGGCACATCGGGGCTGGCAGTCGGCATCTTCAACCTCCATTTTCAAACACCGCACACACGCACACACAGAGAGAGACACAAAAACTGGGAGGGCCGCGGAGGGAGGGGAAGGGGGGGGGCGCGACCCAGACAATCCTATTACAAAACAACAACAGCTCCGCCGTCCCCCCGCGCGGGGACGGGGCTGCCCCGGCGGGATCCCCGCGGCTCCGCTCCCCGCTCCGCCGGAGAGGGTGGGGGGGACACCCCACGCACAACCACCACCCACAACAACACCGCCGCCGCCACCACGAGTCCGGCTGCCTGCAGAGGCTCGAAATGCAGAATTTGGGTCGAAAATGAATTAAAAAGGCTTCCCTCCTACTCCTCCTCTTCCTCTCCTCGGCGCGGCTGCCACAAGCTCCTTCTCCAAAAAAAAAAAAAAAAAAAAAAAAAAGGAAAAAAAAAAAAAAAGCCGAATCCAGGACACACACACAAAGCAGCAGCAGCAGCGGCGGCAGCAGCAGCAGCAGCGGGGCGAGCGGAGCGCTCAGCACCCCGCCTCCTCCCCCCGCAGCTCTCCTCTTCGCATCCCTCCGAGCCGCCTTGCCATCGCGGCGGGGGCGGGGGGGAGGAGGACGACGACAACAAGAACAACAACAACAACAACAACAAAAACCACCCAGCGAATTTGTAAATCCTTTTCCTTTTTTTTTTTTTTTTTTTTTTTACTTTCCTCCCTTTCCTCCTCTTTTCCCTCCTCCTCTGGGTGCGCGCGCGCTGCGAACCTTCCCCCGGCGCTGCCCAGCCCAAGGCAGGGGGAGGGGGATCCGGGAGAGGTGTGTGTGTGTGTGGGTGTGTGTGTGTGTGTGTGTGTGTGAGCAGGGGGGGCTGCGGGGGGCGAGGAAGGCGATCCGGTTTGCTGAAGGTCAAACCCCAGGAGCTTGTTGCGAAGGGTCTGTAATTCCTCCGGGGAGGAACGGGGCGGGGAGGGAGACGGGGGGGAAGGGTCTGCTGCTCTGCTGCTCCTCCCGATTAATTCGCCGCTCGCTTGCAGCAGGGTTCGCAGCGCTCTGCTGCCGCGTCTGCCCCCCCCCCCCCCCCCCCCACCCCCCCCCCCCCCTTATCCTCCTCCTCCTCCGCGCTGGCTCCCTGTGCACGACGGAGAGTGAGCGCTGGTAAACAAGAGCCCGGCGTCGCTCCGCCGCCGCTTCTCCGCTCTGCGGCCGCGCGGGGACGGGGCTCGCGCCCGCCCTCCCCCTCCCTTCCCCTCCCCTCCCCTTCTTTTCCCTTTTCCTTTTTCCTTTTTCCTTTCCTTTCCTTTCCTTTCCTTTCCTTTTTCCTTTTTCCTTTTTCCTTTTTCCCCTTTCCTTTTTCCTTTTTCTCCTTTCCTTTCCTTTCCTCTCCTTTCCTTTCCTTTCCTTTCCTTTCCTTTCCTTTCCTTTCCTTTCCTTTCCTTTCCTTTCCTTTCCTTTCCTTTCCTTTCCTTTCCTTTCCTTTCCTTTCCTTTCCTTTCCTTTCCTTTCCTTTCCTTTCCTTTCCTTTCCTTTCCTTTCCTTTCCTTTCCTTTCCTTTCCTTTCCTTTCCTTTCCTTTCCTTTCCTTTCCTTTCCTTTTTCCTTCCTCTCCCTTCCCCTTCCTTCCTTCGTTTCCCCTCCCGCGCGCGCTCCCGCTCCCCCCCGCCCCCCCCCCCCGCGGGCTCCCCTCGCCCAGGCGGCGGCGCCGGCGGCGCGCGCGGAGGCGGCGGCGGCGCGAGCGAGCGCCGGGAAAAACCCGGAGCGGAGCGGGACCAGGACCAGGAGGATGCTGCACCTCGGGATGCTGCGGGGCCGCCGCCGCTCCTGCCTCTGCCCCGGCCTTCCCTAACGGGGAAACGGGAGAAGAAGACCTGGTGGATGTGCAGCGGACATCCTGCGGGGCGGCGGGAGAGCCGGCGAGCGAGCCCTGCCAATGGAAACGCCGCTGTGTTCGTGACAAATAAATAAATGAATGAAATAAAACATATTAAAAAGGCAGGGATGGGTTTAGGAGGGAGAAATCCACAGCTGCGGTTTTCACATGGCGTGTGTGTCTGTTTGGTTATTCATGGCATTGCATGGGAGCCGCTGGTCAGTTTCACGCTGAGAACGGGGCCAAGGTCTGACCCCGCAGCGCTGCTCCCAGGGATGCAGGTCAGGAGAGAGGGACAGGGATGCCAAGGCTTGGCCCCTTGGTGCAGGGGACAAACCACGGTGGAACCTGTCCCCACCCACACTCATCCCCATCCACACTCACCATCCTCCCCTCGCGCGCCCGCTGTCCTCATCCAACGCTCCAACATTGTCACTCCGCTTCTCAGCTGTTCGCATCCCTCAATGACATTGGAGGCCCGGGCCCCAAATGGTGGGGACATGGGATTTGTTGAAGCAGGGAAGGTTTGGGCTTTTTGGGATCGGAAGACGTGGGCCGTGTTCCCGCTGTTTCGCCAGAGCTCGTAGTAGCCGTGCTGCGCGGCATATGGGTGTCCTGAGTAATCACAGATTTGTTGCAATACTTTGGCATGGGGAGATAGCAAAATGATGCTGAAGTAGAAGAAAGCAGACATCTGCGAGCATTAGCTATGTTCTAGGCTGTTGGGTTTAAAAAAAAAAAAAAAAAGCACATTAAGAAATTTGCAAATGTCACATTATTAATGCAAATGTCAAAATTAAGTTTTTACATTTAAACCTGAATTCTTTTTGAGCATCTTGTGTTACAATATCCTTCAGTGACGCTACCCCATAATTTCCAACAACCTTGCACCGTACATGTTTTTCTTCTAGCAGTTTCTCCATCCATTCTTCTACTGTTTGTCTTGTGAGAATGGTCCAGTTGTCTGAGTTACTCATTAGCTGCCATACCCCTTAGGAAAGATGGAAAGGTTCAATTCTGTGCCACAGAAATTGAAGGGAAGATCATCACTGAGTAAGACAGGGCCAGGATTGCCACACAAGCACACCTATGTAGGACTCTGTCAGTAATTCAAGAATAACTCAAAACGATGTGCATTTGGGTGGTAGCACAACCCTCCTGAGATTCCCTGTAGGAAAATCAGGCATTTACACCTGAAACCATCCTGGACTGCCAGGTGTGTGTCCAGTGTAGATTTTATCGACCACACACAGGCTCTGATGTCCTCAAACAGAACCAGAGGGATCTTTGCCATGAATTTTTACCATTGCTGGGTACAGCTGTGGCTGCTACGGGCGCCGGTTCTGAGCAGAACAAGTGTCCTTTCTGTGCGTGTCATGGCATTGATGCAGCATAAATTGTAATGTCTTATTTACCAATTAATGTATTGTTGTAAAAAGGCAGAGCTGAAGTGGGAACTGCGTGTCTATCGTTCATCACTCTGCTGTCATAAAGAACTTTTCTTTTTGTCAAATAGCCTTTCTTTCATTGCTTTGGCAAAGAGGGGAAGTCATGGACAAGCCTGTTGTACTGGGTGACGTTCAGGCAGAGAGCAGAAAGATCTGCTGTGCCTCCAAAGAGCTTCCAGTCTCATATAAACAGAGTCCTATAGGTGCCATAACGTAGTTTGTTTCCAGAATCTGTCAGATTGTTTTTAAAAATTTTTTAAAATATGGTAATAACAGCACATGGTTGAATGGCAGGGTTCTCAGTACTCTCCATCCTCCTGAGCTGCTGATGTGAAATTCATAATTTGTAATTATCTGTCTGGATTCTTCCAGGATGTCTTGAATTTTTATTCTTTGGAGGTATGAGGGAGGAATCCCTTTTTCTGTGAATGCCCAGGTGCCCATAGCTCTGTTCTCCTAACCTCTTAGGAGGAGAGCTGTGTGCAATGTTCAGCTTTCCTCATGCTCTCCCGTGTTCAGCAGCTTCCAGTGCCAGCCATGCACGTGCACATGCTCAGCTTCAGTGCACCCTTTTAATCAGATCTGGCTCCTGTATGTTGGCGTCTTCCTCCAGGAGGGCTCCAGTTATTTTCAGTGGAGATATTTAAATCAGGATTTTTCAACATGTACAACCACACCATGGTCATATCCTCGACAATGGAAACCTTGAGCACGCTTGCACCTGTACCATGTGCAAAATTAAAGTTATAATTTGGACAAATTACAGTTAATTTTTGTAACAACGTGCTTCATGATGAAATAATAAAATGATGGCTCTTCTTCTCTGTCCGGTTGGTTCTACAATCATTCCTCCTCTCTGTTTGCTCTGGGCTTTGTGCTCCCCCTTTGTCCACTGCTGGTTTGTGGTCCTTGAGATAGGTGGACAGAAAGAAACTCCTGGTTACACACACATATTTTACCCTCTAAAGTGTGATGCTGAATGCCACCAGCATACCTGTGTCCTGTTGAAAATGCCACTTAAGTGGAAAACTCAGGAAGTGTGGTGGTGGGGATGAAACAACGCGGTTAAAACAGCCACTGACCCCAGTCTCTCAAAACATGTGTCTGCCCAAGGCAAATATCCTCATACTCAGCCATACTTCAGCTTTAACAGCAGCCTCACCACTGCTTTCTGGGGCCACCACTGGGGAGGAAGAGGCCTCACTCATTCCCCTGCCTCGGTGCTCGGACTCCTTATAGGCTTGACTAGACTTTATTTTGGCTTCTGCAGCACATTCAGGGCAGCCTGACCTCTTTACCAGACGTTCGCTTGTCATAACCTTTATGCATCTGAACATTTTGTATTACCGGCATGAAATTTATTCTCCTGCCTTCTCCAGCCGTGTCAGCTCCCCGGGATGAAGGTCAGCCATCACGGAGCCCTGCCTGTGTCTGCTCCAGGGGCTGCTTTTTGGAAAGTCTCTGCAGCTCCTGGTGTGGCCCTTGCCGTGGGCCAGCAGATGAGAGCGCCCACTGCAGCCACCTCCTCTGCTCCAGGAGCTGCTGGTGCTGCCAGCTCACCTTGTTCAGCCTCTGCTGCAGGCTGAACCTTCTCCTTGTGGGGAGGTAAGAGTTCCAGGTGGGAATTGTGCCTGGGTGAGTGATACATCTTTTACACAGCCTGGCTGAGTGGTTTTGTACACCTGAAAGACAAACAGAAATCCTTGGAATTCACTCTTTTTCCCCTTCCAAATCTCCCCTTATAAACTGCATTTTATGGACTCGTAACAAGCCAGGCAAAGAGTGGGTTGCCCACTTTTTATCACGTTTTTCACTTTTTGCCAGCTTTTGCTCTGCATTGAATCGCACCCTGTACCAATGACCTTCACAGGCTCCCGACTGCAGGAGAATGCTCAGTCTCCTCCCAGCAAGGGGACAGGAGCCCAGCACACCTCAGATGGATGCCATAATGCCAGGTTGACATTAACTCCTCTGTCTGTGAGCCTCTCCAGCCTCTGACCATCTTTCCTTTCCCAGATCTGCAGGATTAGGGTAAAAGTGACCACCTCACTGTAACATTGAGAGAGCTGTGCAGAATTCTGCAGCTGCAGGAGAGCAACCTCTTAGGACAAAGAGAAGGGGAAAAAAAAAACCCCAACAATTTGACACGTCTGATGTGTGCAAGACTTAACTACCAGAGAGCTAATCAGACAGACCCAAATGAAGGACATTTCTTTGGCTCTGAGTGATTTCTATTTCTCCTGGCCCCAAAACTACTGCAAGCAGGAGCTGCAGATTGTTCCTTTCTGGAGCAAAGAAAAAGCAGAAGGAGGAAAGGGTACTGTTTATTACCTCTTTCCCATGCACATCCCTCCTTCAAACAAGGGATATGCAGTTATATGGATGATTTAAGGGCAGCAGCTGAGCAGGAATAACTATAAAATTCATGTTTTAATAACAACAACAATAATAAGCACACAACAGCATTTATAACCCTAGTTACAGGCCCGAGCTATCATATCCATAGCAACTGCAGCAAGCGGTGAATGCCATATATTTAGAGTTCCCGTGCACCTGCCTAAAATAGCCACCGATAAATTATGCTGATATTTGTGCCTTTCTGACAGGCTTTGAAAGGGCTCTCTGCAGCCACGCCGAGCCTTTGTGGCAGCCAAACCCCTTCCCTGCCAAACCCCGTGCCTGTGCCCCCTTCCTCCTGCTTCTGGGTGTGAGAGATCAGTGACAGCAGGCAGCTCGGAGGTGAGCAGAGCGAGGCAGAGGTGCAGGGCAACAGCTGCTTCCAGCGCCCCACTCGGGCTGTCAGGACCTGCCTCCCGTTAATGGATGGAATTAATAAGCTGTTGCAGTAATTAGGGCCCTATCCTGCTCCTGTTGCGGGCAGTGGCGAGGCGATCACGCTGCATGTTAATGGCGTGTGTGTAAATAGTTTACAAAGAGTTAATGAGTGGCTGGGAGGTGTTGGAAGAGGTGCCCAGTCGGTTGTGGAGGTTGGTGCAGAGTCCAACAGGTCAATAGCGTGCTTGTAACCGTGGCTTATGAGCATCCACCAGGCCATCTGTTGATGTGCTTATTGCGTTTTATAGCACAAACTCCTGATGTCTGCAACGTGCTTATAACAGCTATTAATCTTGTGTTATTAACTCTTTCAAAGCAACATGTGTTGAAACTTCAGCATCAGCAGCGAGGATTTCACCAAGCTGACAAGGAGAGGGACCTGATTTTTACCCCATGTACTGTGCAGGAAGGGCCTGTCCCTGCTGTGTTATGTGATATTTGCATTGACCACTTGGGGTTTTCACATCTTAAACTTAAATATGGATGTACACGAATCCTATGGAATCCTATGGAACACGAATCCTATGGAACTTCAGCATCAGCAGCGAGGATTTCACCAAGCTGACGAGGAGAGGGACCTGATTTTTACCCCATGTACTGTGCAGGAAGGGCCTGTCCCTGCTGTGTTATGTGATATTTGCATTGACTACTTGGGGTTTTCACATCTTAAACTTAAATATGGATGTACACGAATCCTATGGAACAAGGAGCAACCTGGCCTAGTGGAAGGTGTGGCAGCCCATGGCAAAGAGGTTGGAAAGAGATGATGTTTAAAGCCTCTTCCAACCCAAACCATTCCAGGATTCTGTGAACCAGGCCCAGGGATGATGTGATGCTGACCCACAGACGTGCTCTTATCAATACCTGGAAGAAACTTGCTGCATTTTCCAATTGATTAGTAACATCATCACTAGATCTTAAAATGTGTTTATAGGCAATTAAATGTCACAGTTCATTTGTAAGGAGAATAATTATTGCTGCTGTAGAGAAGGAAACACAGGTGCAGATTGACTCCAGTAATTTTAAAGTCACCCCTGTTACATGCAGGAGAATTAAAACCTTCTGTGTTACTGTATCTATTTTGGGGGGGAGTTGTTTGTTCTTTTTTAAAAACCTTAGATATACAATCATTTATTTATGACAGATTTCAAAATTAAATTCTTGTTTGTCCCTGCGTTTGCAGTTGACTCAAGATGGAGCTGAATATATGAAAGTTAAGATTATTTGTTCTAGTTTGGCAGAACATATAAATGGAACCCAAAATAAAGTACATAGAGGATTAAATAGGATTAAACAATAGAATTAGAGGCTGTAGGTATTAATTTATATCAAATAATTGATAGAGTTCTATACAGAATAAAAGGACCTAGACATTATGTAAGCACAGTATATACAAAAATATATGTTTTTATTTATCCACAATTCCATTACTTCAGCTACATGCTATCATCAAAACTCCTTCAAACCTAATGAACTCCAAACTATCTCACATTTACAAGAAGAAAGAAAACGTTTTTTCAAAAAGGTTATGGAAAAGCACAGCCTTATGATTAATAAATTGTATCTCCAGCATAAAAAGCTAAAAAAAAAAATTCTGAAAATTGTGGAAGAAAAGAACCCTGACTCCTTCTTGGCTGAAATAAGATTTTGACTTCCTATAAAATCCAGGGCTGGGCAGGTATTTTTTCAAAGGCATCAAATGATGGATTGGATCAAATTGGATTTTAGGGTAAATTAATGTGCAACCCTGAATGGCTGCATATACATCTAAATCATATTGCAAATGCTTTAAAGCTGTTGGAACATACTTCCAGGTGGTTTGGGAATGTGTAAATATTAGCACATTCTGAAGGTTGGTTTTAAAAGGCCCTTCATACTCGATAGGTCTTGACATCAATTTTCCCCTAATTTGCTGTGTGTGTGTGAGTGCTCTGTGTGACCACCACGGATTTTAAAAGGGATGACTCATATGGGTTTAGTGGTAGAAGAAGGAATATTGGGCTAAAGATGGAGGGCATGGAAAGAAGGTTGTTAATCATAAGCATCTTGGAAAAGAAATCTTAAAACAGGTTTTTTTCCAGGACATGCCAAATACAAGAAGTTAAAATATTCCTTTGAAAGATGGGTTTCCATCAGGTCAGCACCTGGGCACTCACAGCCTTTAACCCCTTCCTCTGCCCTTGCCCCTTTTCCATATGTGAGTGTTCAGAGTGGGCACGATGCCCACGAAATGAAGTGTCTCTGTCTCCATACCTTGTTTAGAAAACTACTGCATTTAAATAAATTAGTCAAATACAGAAGGTTCTTGGTTTGTGTATCAAGGAAATGAGCTAGAAATACCAGCTTTAAATACTTTCAAACTTTAGGTTAAATCAGAATACAGGCTGTGGATCTAATGCTGGTTTTATTTAGAATTTTGAAAGAATTAAAACTGACTCGTTTTGTAACGCAGGGGCTCCAAGATTATGTCTTGTGTTGTGCTTTTAACTTTCTCTTCCTGTGCTTCCACTACCTACAAACCACTTGCCAAGAACACATGTGCTTTCCTAGGAGACTGGTTCCATTATACAGCAATTACTCAAAAAGTGGACTTTGAATCTCAGTTGTTTAAATCCCAGTTACCAGCCAATTATAACCCCAACAGAGACAAACTGGCTCCTTTACATAATGCCTTTGTTAACTCCTCTGTATTCAATGCCACGTGGATACATTCAGGCTACTGCTTTTTCTTTTTTTTTTTTTTTTTTTTCTGGATGGACTCCTCTAGCCTGTCTAGACTTTTATTCTGCCCCTGGAGACAGTCACAGCTTAAATTCCATCCAAGTTGGGAAGATGGAGAATAGCAGCTCTTGAGATCAGCCACCAAATAGTTTATATAAATATAATATACCCTCCTTAGTGCCTTAGGACCACTTTTCCTGCAAGTTAGCAAACATTTTGGGTAATTTAAATATTTATCCAAATAATTTGGACAAACCAATCAAAGCGTTCCCCCTCATATCTCTCTTGGCCACACACTCCCCATTTTCTTCTCTCACAGCATTTCTGGAACTGCTGTTCATGCAAATGAACTGGGGGAACACTGACAATTTGTCCTTCAGCATCGTGTGAGCTTCTGGATTTGTTTTGTGGGGGAGAGTTGTCATTTGCCTGGAAGTTCCCATAGTGAATTTATTGGTCTTCTGACGTTCCTGGCGCCAGGTCTGCATTCCCACAAAACAAGCCAGAAGAAACTTTGGAAACAGAACCTTTATAGTATCCACATATTGGGCCATATTCAACTCCAAAGTCAGCAGGTGCAACTCCCATTGATTTCAGTGGGAATTCTGTCTGCTTAGGCTGGAGCTGAACTTGGTCCATAGTATCTGGCACCTCTCCCAAAAACTCTCTTCACTGAATGCTGGGAATGAACCAAAGCTTAATACACTTCTCTGCTGTCCCTAGGAAAGGAATCAGCCTGTCTTTTCAACAGATTGTAGAGAAAAAAATACCTGCCAGTCTTGCAGAGCTGCTTTTGCCATTGTGCCCCAGTGTGAATATCTGACACGTTCTCATGAACTCACACTTCCCCTTGTCCAAAGATGGTCTGTCCAAGATATCCCTTTGCTTTTAACTGAGGCTTAAAAGGCAGAATTCACTTTGTCTTCTTTTTTTTTTTTCTTCATGACACAGTATTTCTTATGCAACGATTTTTAAACATCACTGTAAAAACCTTCTAATGCAAATAATTTCAGAAAGAATCTCTCCTGAAAAGGAACATGATTTTGTCTGAAGAAATGTTCTTTCTGCTAAGTCATCCTACAGAGGAAAATAGCATCAGATAACATTTTATTTAAATCCCTGAGAGGGGAGGGAAAACTCTCAGGTGCATTTTTAAGACCCTCACATTTTGGGATGTGTCGCTGAAACTGAACATATGCTTAAGTACGTTCTTAAATAAAACCCTTTGAATGAGGTCTTACATAACTGTATCTTCATACCAGAGGATTTGCATTTTGTAGTATTTGCAACAGCAAGTGTAGAAAAATTAAAATAGCATTATAATCTCCAGGCAAAATTATGTGTGGGTTAAGGCATGAGATTCCGATTCGTCAGCGAAATCTGGTGAGAGCAGATTTTTCAGGGGGATGTCCATCATCGTAGGGGCAGGATCTTATCAGGCAGGGCTGTTCTCACAGGAGTTTGGCATAGATTAGTTTATGTAAATTCGAGATAAACTGCTGAGTGAGATAGGAGGATGCCTGGCTACTTTCTCCACCTTCTCAATCCAGATAGAAATAACCGAGATGAGGCCACGTCCTCACCTGCTCGAGTGGAGTTGTCAAAATGTTCTTCCCATCATTTAGTCCCACCACACTCACTGTCAAACATGCCTTTGAAAAATCCTCTCGTAGGCTTCGAGCTGGCAGAAATCTGCCCGTGGACGTTTGTGAAATGTTATTTTCACTTTCCAGCAAGCGAAACTGCAGGAATTTTCCTGAGGAGGCAGCAGGGCAGTTCCATCGGAGAGAGATGAGTGGCTGGGGTGCTAGGGAGATTCGAGGTATTTTCTCTCTTTTTTTTCCTTTCTAGGTGGTGGCTTCTCCTTCACTCCAAATACACTAGCAGCTCTTGCTCACAAATGCAACAAAACCACATCATCCTTGTGGGATCTTTTAAACTGCCTTTCATCCAGATTATTGTCATTTATAGGTAGACCCCCCCAGTGCAGATTTCTGGTGTAACACATTAGCTCTGCAGTCTCAAGGGCCATGAACAAATGCATGTAAGTTGTATCCCTGCCCAGTGCCTTGAGGGGAAATCAAGGCAAAGGTTTGGAGAGCAGGAGAAATGAACCTGGAGCAGGAGAAAGGATTTCTACAAAGCACCTTCCTCCATGGGGCCAGGGGGCAGGGCTGTGTCATCCAGCAGTGTCACTTGGTGCATCATGCACCTCTACACCATTTAACTGATAAAATATATTAAAGAAATATCAACTTCTTCAACAAACCCAGAGGAACCATGAGCAAAATGCCCAGGGGAATAAATGATGAGTTTTCTGAGTTAGAAGATCGAGCAGGCAGTGTTAGAAGATGTGGTCTGTAAAGGAGCCTTTCAAACATTCTGCTCATGGTCCTAAACACCATCCTGCATCAGTTCAAACCAAAGATTTTCCTCACTAGAAATATTTATGCAGAGCCTGAAATGGGGAGAAAAGTATTTCATAAATTACTGTGAGAAACATCATCTGATTTTACCAAGTCTGAAACACCTCAGGAAAAGGCTTTGAAGAATATCAGCTTTTGGGGGTGGGGGGGGTAGTCATTGCTCCTGAAGAACAAGAACAGGTCTATACAGTGACCTTTTTCCTCCTGGATCCCAGGTATTAATCCTGGCATTTAAACACTGAAACCTCCTGGTTTCTCCATGGAGCACAGCACAAGCCACTCTGGCTGTAGTGATGATCCAGGAGTTTTATCCCATGTGCTGCAATATTGTCCCTCATAAAGCCCAGCACTGTGGAGCAGGCACAGTAAACTGAAGCCAGTCGAGGTCTTAGGGGGTAATATGAGGTTTTTATGTGTTCAGCAGCTTATGGTGCTATATAACTTCAGAGCCCAAATGCGACAGTGGCCTCTTCAGATCACACTGTTAACATCAGATAATGAGCAGTGCTGCTGCTCTTGAATTCTGGCACACCAGGGGGTGGTTTCCAGCACTCCCATCCCCAGGATCAGAGCCATCCTTTCCAGTGGGAGCTGGGCAGTGCTGCTGGGGATTGCAGTGGTGTCGGTGAGGCTGAGGGGGAGCTTTCTGCAGTGGTGCAAGTATAGCCAAAGATGGGAATTTGGCTTTTTTGCTGCTAGGGACGACCTACATTGCAGTAGCAGAGACATTTTCAAAGGGAGAATAAGTTTTCTTTGCTCATGGCACCCATCCAGGTTTTTTTTCTCTAAGAACAAGCTCTCCTCCACATTTTAACCCCAAGTCAGGGCTGAAGGCCACCTCCATAGTGGCACATCCCACAGTGTGTACCCAACACCCCAGGTCAAATCAACACTTTGAGAACTTATTTTCCATCTGCCCCAATGAGACCACTCCTCAAAATCAGCTTGTCCCTGTTCCTGCAAGGGAATAATCAAGATTTGAGCTATATTAGAGCCCTCTCCCCACTCAACGTGGATGATGCTCTTCTCAGCTCTGGCATTTGGCACTTCTGCAGCCTCCGGATTCTTGTGAGGGTCCAGAGAGCAGAACTTGTCTCCATCTTCCCATCTGCTCTCTGAAAATAGCTGGAAATTAAGGTTAAAAACTGCCTTGCCTTTGGGCTTTACTTTCCTCTGCCTCTCTATAGGAGTCACAGGAGCATCATGCCTAGAGCAGCCTCCTGGCACTACACAAGCCTTAGCAGCTGATCACAGGCTGGTGTGCCTGAAATATTTTCCTGACATTCCATTCCTGTGGAAGGACTCACCAAAAAAAATTTTTAAAAACCCTAAACCAATCTAGAAACACCCAAAACCAAAAAATCCCCCCCCACAAAAAAATCAGCTGGAGAAGGTTTCTGAGGTCACTGTTGGTGGGTAGGATCAAGCTCAGCTTGCATTGCCAGTGTGGTTTTATGGGATGCTCCTGCACTTCAGAAATGTAGGGGTTAAATACTCTTTTTCCCAGATTTTTTTTTTTTGGAAGGATGACTGAGCAAGAAGCAGCACTGTGACTGCAATGCATCCCTTATTTGCCATCAGTAAGAGGTGTGTGAACAGCAGTGGAAAATGACAGGAACAGTGTTTGTACAATGCATTGCCACTTTGGAAAATTTGGGTACTGGTAATAAACTGTCACATATGCAGGGCTAACACAAATTAAGTCTGTGATACACCAAATGTCATCACATTTTCAAATTGAGAGCATCTTGCTCAGAAAATCTCTTTCATTTTGAGTTCCCAGTGCCTTGAAACAGCTCCCCAGCAGCAGACATGTCCCAGCACCTGAGCAGTGAGCACAGGACAGAAGGGAATAGTAGAGACCAGGTTTTTTCCCCATTAGTGGTATTTTGCTCCTTCCCACACTAATTGGAATTCAGATAATGTTAACGTTTCCATTCTTATGTTAAAATTAATAGTAGACTGCTGGTATTTCAGCTAGACATTAATTGTATAATATTCATACGACAAATGCTATTAGTTTTAGAAATCTTCTAGATAAACTTATATAAATTTGTCACCACAAACCCATGAAAAAACTTTCATGCATATTAATTAGGGCTTTTCTATACTAATGCCAGAATCCTGAATAGTCCAATGTTAGCTGCCTACTTCTAAATAAGAAGGGGAATATCCAGCTGTGTTACTCCATTCTTTCAGTCTTTTTTTCTTCCTAATTGTAAGCCTGGCATTTCTCACCAGTGTGCAACACTGAAGAAATTCCCTTCATACCAGGACTGTCTGCCACAGAACGTGTTGTATAACAGGTTAATATTTTACAGCTATTATCTGACTGTTATTTGAATTTGAGTGATTAGAAAAGGAGAAGAAAACACACACAAGTCTTCTGTAGAGATTGAGTGAAGAGCTGGGATACACCTTCCCAAACCCACAGGAGGTAGCAGGAGCTTTTGAGGCCATTTCAGCCACAGGAAACTCCATGAGCCCAGTTCCTCCCAGTGAAACCTCACTGGTAGCAGCCTAACAGCAGTTTTCAGCTGAGCTCAGAGGCCTCACGTGGGAAGGAAAACAAAAAAATTGCAGACGTGTTGGGGGAAAAGTGCAGCCAGCCCTGCCCCACCATGGCATCCTACCCCATCACTGTCAACCCCTGGGCTCTCAGCTGCCATTCACATTCACTCTGAACCAAGAATTGTTACTTTAGATGTCCTCTGTACTCCTCACATTTTGGTCCTGGAGAGAAGCAGCCCCTGCTCCCTTCCTTTCCCATATGCACAGAGGTAAACTCATTTCCTGCTGCTCGTCCCTCTGGCTGGGATTGCTGCACACCCTCCACACCTGCACGTTCTCTTCACAAACCCCTGCCTGGGCTGCCAGTCAGAGGAGCTCCCTGGCTGGCATAACCCACCAGAGATCCATTGAAGTCACCTGTCTGATGATATTCCTGGATATTCCATTGTAAAAACTTAATGGCAGGTTTTATTGTCATGCTATTTGCATCAGAGTGGCAAGCCAGATGTTAGGATCATTATTCGGTTGTTCCTTGAAGATTCTACCAACCAGGCTTTTCTTCCAGCCCTCCATTACCTGCTCAGCTATTCCATGCCTTACCCAAACAAGTGTTTGAAGGTCAACTTATTTTCAAGGCGAGCCTGCAGTTCTAATCCAACCCTTTTCTCTGAAAGAATGCACCAGCCTGACTATGAAGCACAAGCTGGTTCAGAAGGAAACACATTAAAGAGAGCTCCTTTAAAAAAAAAAAAAAAACAACAACAAAACAAACTTGAGAGGTGAAACTATTTATTTTAGTAATGAAATGTTACATATTAAGGCAAAGAAGTACTTAACAGTGTACAAAATGCCAGAAACTCATAGACATCCACTCTTTACTCATGACTGTTAGAAAATGACTTTCACAAATGTTCTGCAGCGCTTTGTGTAACCTGAGTTCCCCCATTTCCCTTCATTGTATCCCTTTGTGCAATTCAGATTTGTAAATCATTCCAGGAAACTTTATATTAACTCACAAGAGCCCTCCAAGACAATATCCTGTAATTTCCACTGGTCTGAGTCAGACCTAGTCATATCAGCTCAGAAATATCCGTGACCTTTTAGTGTCATTTTCCTTCTGGTGATCACAGAAAACTAAAGTAACTTCTGGATAAAGTTTTGCTTCCTGATTTGGAAGGGGAAGGTTTTGCCAATACTTACAGCCCAGCTGAATTCACACTGAATAATTTCATTATGCCTCTGTAAATTCCCCTTACAGCTTAAAAGGCACCGGGTATTTTTCTTCCATTGATTATAGCTGAGTAGTCTAACACAGCTGCATTTCAATGGAAGTGAAGTGATTCCTTTATATCACAGCTATTTTGCCAAGAGCATATGGTGTGAGGTGGATGAAAAGGAGAGTATTGCAGGCAGCCACAGCAGAGCCTCATCCATCACACCCTGAGCCTCCCAGAGCAGCATTTTCCTGTCTCCCCATCCCTCACCAACTCCTCCTTGCCGGGATGTGCAGTGACAGGAGCACTCCCAGTGTCCCTCAAGCAGCCCACACATCCCATCTTCTGCTTTGTTTCAGCCCCAGCTCAGCAGAACCCACTTCCAAAAGCAGGGAAAGCCAAAGCATTGTGGCTCCAGAGGAAACATTAGTGAGGGTGGCTGTGCTTTCCCATCCTCCTTTATGCAGCGTTACAGCCAAAGTCGAGCCCTCCTTTGCACATCCTTTGCACATCCTTTGTACATCCTTTGCACATCCTTTGTACATGCCTAAGTGTAGCAATTTCCAGGGTAGGAAGGGACTGGTGGCACAAGGAGGCAAAAAAACTTCTGTCCCACCAGTGAATATTCACTGGGAATGTGGCCTGGGCAAAGGGGAGCCCTTCCCACCATGGGACCCTGCTCTATTTCTGACAGCCTCTGCTAGAGAGCATTCACTGATGCATCCAAAACCTTCTCCCAATACACCTGCTGCTTCCCAAGGAAGGCAGAAATTCATCCTCTTTTGTTTCCATCGGTTTTCACAGTGTGCTTGTGCTGAGCTGACTGACATGTGAATAAGCCCCAGGAGAGTTATACCTAGGACGCTTCTACTAAATATTGCTGGTGTGGTAGGAGGGTGCAAAGGCAAGGGAGGCATTTGGAACTGACTTGTAAACAGTTGCCTTGGTACTAATGAGAGTGTTACATTGTCTGGTGGGATCCACTCCCAGGAATGTGCATAGCCTGGATTAGCTTTTCCAGAGCCAGGGTGGCAGACTGTAAGCAGGCAAGATCAGGAAATCGCTTGTAAGAGGAGTTGGGTGCCTTTGGAATCTCCTTTCCTCAGGGCTTTTTTACTGGTTAGCACAAAAGATGTCATTTTGCCCAATATCCAAACAGCTGCCCCTGTATTATCATGGGGTCCAGGTTCTTTACATGAAAAATGGTCATTTATCCTCTGTGTGGGGGGCTGCTCATGTGAAAGCAGTGTGGTCCAAGGAACCATGTCCAGAGGAGGATTTCCAAGTCCTGGGGTTTGCTGCTAAGCTCCTTTTTGACCTGTTTGGCAAAACAACTCCTGTCAAGTTTTGCCAAACAAGTCAAAGCCAAAACACTTCTCCTGTCCCTGCCCATACTCTCTAAACTTTATTTTCCTGGTCCTGGGGCTCTGCAGGTGCACTTTAGCTGTACAGGAGCCAGGCACACCGAGGAGCTGCTGCAGCTCAGGGGAGTACAACAGACAGAATCAAGTCTGAGGAGGTTTCTGGACTGTCTCATCTGGGCACAGTTTGAAGCATTCTCCTCTTAACACTGCCATGAATTCTTCCACAGACCTTATGGTCAAAACCATCTTGTGCTGTTCATCTTTTTTTTTTTCTTTTTTTTTTTTTTTGCATTCCTTTGTTCACCTAATCTATCACACCTGCTTATTGCCAGCACCTGTTATTCCTGTGGATGTTCCTACACTTGGCAATGGAAGAGCCCTCAGGGGAGTGAGGATTTTCTGTTTCTTCAGTACCAGTCCCTGGCTCAGGATTTGAACACAGAAATCACCTGCCCACCGTTTATTCCATCAGGGAGTGTGGCAGTGCTTCATCCCTGAACGCTCTCAGGAAAAAAGGGATCCAGATTTTCTCCTCAGTCAGAATTTCCAGGAACTTTCTGGAAGCCTTTCCTAGAACAAGGACTGCTGAGAATACAAATGCTGGGACTTGAGGCTGGATAGATGTGCGTGTAGGAGATATTCTGGAAAAGGAAAGGAAATGCTCTCATCCCTCCACAGAGAATCAACACACGAGGTGATCTTTCCTGTGCAAAGGATCAGACCCGATTTAGGATATATGGGAGATCTCATTAGCACAGTCTGGCCATTTATTGCACATACTAATCACCTACTTAATGGTATTGCTATTTGATTATTTAATGGCTGTAGCATCCCTTTTGATCCCTCCTTTGCACATGCTTAAGTGTAACAATTTCCAATTAATTAAATGGCTTTGGATCTCATATTACTCTTTTAAATAAAAAGAAGAGAGGTTAAAGATAGCTATGTGAATTAATTCCTGAGACTTTTTTTTTTGTTCTGTTTGCTCAGTTACAGAGGATTATTTCCAGGTTCCGAATTCGGAATTCTTGAGTGTACAAAGGGAAAAAGTACAGGGAACCAGCACAGCCCACAAAATCAAGAGATGAGTTTCTGTGGGGTTTCTGGTAACCATCTTTGTGAAAAATTCTAGATAATGTGATTTCAGCGATTTTGCCTACCATGATTATTTTTCTTTTATAAGGACAGCTGAATTCCATGTATTTAAAGTGACTTAAAAATTTCAAAACTGCTTCCCCCCCCAAAAAAAAAAAAAAAAAAATGCAGTCTAACTGTCATGCAAACCTGACACCACAGATCTGACCATGAGCTCATCTAGCATAATGTCCACGGGAAATTTAATCAATTCCACAATAAATTCTTCTTTTATTAATGAGTAGCTGATTGGATTTGGTTTCTGTGACTTGACATGTGTGAGTCCACCTGCCAGTTTTTGTGGCTTTAACCACCAGGTTTAAAAGGCTTTTCCCTCTCACTCTCTGTACATCACTATGTAAAACAAAACAAAACAAACAAAAAAACAAACCCAGACGAAGAACAAAAGGAAACTCCCCGAGTGACCGCACAGTGGAAACACTGAAACCGAACACCCTCTCCGCAAAGTGATATCGAATGAACCAAGTAAACAACCTGCAAAGAAAGAGATAAACCCATTCTTCTTATCTCTTTCAATTTTTGTAACCTTAGACATCAGTTTTGACCGCAGCAAAAATCGGGCAGAAAGGCGATTTTGAGAAACTCTTCAAGAAATGGGAGAGGATCGGCCGGAGCCGCTCCTGACTCATCCCGGGAGAGCCTGCTCGGGCTGGACCGGCTCGGGCTGTGTCCCTCACCCCGCCGAGCCCCAGATGGCAAAATTCGGGATGTTCGCTTGGTGAAACCGTCTGAAACGGTTCTTTTCTATTGGTGTTGAGTGAGTCACTAGCCAGGAACTGCATCTCATGCGGACCATATGCAGGGAGCTGCAGAGATCTGACTCAGAGATGTAAATCTGTGTCGTGGGGAGGCACCGGGGGGGTTTCGCCACGCTTTATTCTTCCCGTCTTTTTTGTTGGTGTGGGGGAGGCAAAAAGAAAGAAAGAAAGAAAAAAAAAAAAAGAAAAAAAAAAAAGGAGAAAAAAAAAAAAAAAAGGAAAAACACCTCTCTTTTGTGATTTTAGGGAAGTTTACTTTGGGAGTGATCAGTTTGATCAGCAGCGTGTGGAAAGCGCTCCGGAGCCGGGATGCTCCGGGCTCCGTGGCCTCCAGAAGGATCCCAGCGCGGTGTTCCGCGAATCCCACCGCCCGCATTCCTGGCGCCGGGACCACCCACATCCGATGGGAGCCGCGGAGGCATGGAAATCATTTTGCTCGCATGTGTGTGTGTGTGTGTGTGTCTGAGCGTGTCAGCCCCGCGCTGCGAGTGTTGGGGCACCAGCAGCCCAGGCCAAGCCGGTGCTGGGAGGCTGCGAGAGGCGCCCGCAGCTCGCTGGGGAGGCGGGGCGGGGATGTTGGGATGCTCCTGGGGGGCTCCCCCTGGTCCCTGCCCCAGGACTGCCCCCGGCCGCTCCCGCCGGGTCCCGATCCCACGGGCAGATCCGCTCCGGGTTTTGGGGGGCCGCATACTTTGCCCATGACATAGGGCGGGGGCTCGCGCCAAGACGCGGGGTGGACTCTGCCGGAGGAACCTGGAGCATCACAGGGAAACTCATTCACCCCGAACGAGGAGAAGGAAAACCCCCAAGAACCCAGGCTTTGCTCCGCTGCAGAGCTGCTGCTTATCTTACACCCATTTATTGCAGTGGATTCCCCCGGGGCGGGAGAGCTCCGCCCTGGGTGCTGATGCCGGCGGGCTCTGCCTTGGTCCCTTTGTTTTGCTTTGATTATTCATAAAATCTTCCAAGCTGGGATGCTGAGGGGAAGCGACATGAAAGGGGTGTGGTGTGAATTATTAGGAGTTGTAAAGTCTTGAGACAGGAGCACAGGTGGGCATCCCCTTGACAACATCTTCCTTAGCACGAGCACGACTTCCCCCAGTGCCCTTCCCATAAAAATCACCCTTGTGATCAGAGGGAGAAGCTGCCACAGACTTCAGCTGGACAGAAGGAACCTAAACAATTAAAATGGGCCTAGAGAGCAAAGAACTTTAAAAAGAAAATGACCTTTCTTTCCTTCTGTCTCCCCTCTGAGGGCTGGCAGAGCTGCTTGAGGCCGCTCACGTTGCCCAAGGTTGGGTCCTTGGCGTTGCAGGCACTGCACAAACCTGTGCAAGAGCAGCCCGAGGCTGCACCATTGCATCACAGCCCTGAACTGCAGAAGGGTTTTGCATAACTCTCCACTTCTAATTCTGTTGTTACCCCACGCTCTGGGTGTCTGAAATGGCTCCTTCAAGGAGCAGAAGCTTTCCAGAGGCTGGAGCAGACAGAAGATCCTAATCTGGGTGGTGAAGGGTTTGTGCTCTGGGGCTGTGCAGAAACTTGCTCGGGACCAATTGTAAGAGTGGAATTTCAGGACTGTCCTAATTAATTTCCAGCTTCTCCCTGATCCCCAAAAGCTGAGCAGACCCCAATGCAGGGAGGACAGGCTGCCAGCTGTATGCTCTGCCAGGGGAGCCCCTTGGTGGGGAATACACTCCAATGGCCTCATTCCATGGATCATGACAAGGAGGTGTTACTGCAAGGCTGAAAATCCAGTGGTGGCCACCCAGTCCAGAGGGGTGAGAGGAGCAGGTTCACAACGAGCAGGGCAAGAAGAGCTTGCAATGCCTGTGCATCTCCTTCCTCCCATCTCCTGCTGCTGGTCCTGCCAGGGAAATTTGGATTTCATTGTGGCATTCTTAAAAAAAACAAACAACTGTGGGCTGGGGGGCTGGCAGACAGGGCTCAGGGAGGGCTGGGTGAGGCAGGAAGGATGCGATGGCAGAAAGAGAGAGGACGGTGGGAAGAGCAGGAGCTGCAGGTCTGGGCACAGTCATGCCTTCGGTAGGAATTTTGCAAGTCCCTGTCTGCATAGTGTTGTTGTTGATTTTGCTGTCTTTGATCCAGGTAAACAGGACTTGTGTGCACAATGAAAACAAACAAGCCAGGCTGGAAAATATCATGAGTCAATGAGGCTCTTTCGGTGCCTCCACCTTCCCTAACCCCAAGTCAGCAAATGCTCAAGTGCTTGGCAAATCCAGGGAAGAGCCTGGGACTCAGAGCCTGGGGCAGCCCAGCCTCCACCGGGCTCCAGCCACCCTCTCCTGCTTAATTAAAAGACCATCAATGAAGCGTTTAAATACTGGGCCATCAGCTTTGCCTTATGAATATGTACTGGCAGCTCTGGAAAGCAGGTTCCCTCTGCGTCTGAGCCTCCCACTGGCTGTGAAGGATCCTCCCAAATTAAACGTGGGGATCAGCAGGACACCATTTATCACTGATTATCACTTGCTGCAGGTAGCAGCTCACTCCCTGTGCTCCTCCTCACCTCTTTCCTACAGATCCCATCAGCCAGAGCTTTCACTTTGGTACAGCCCAGATCTCCTTTCATCTGGAGCCATCTCTTGGAGTGACTCAAAGTTTGGTTCTTTCTTAAAGTTTCCTGCACCAGGCTGAGGGGGAAAAAATAATCTAAAAACTTCTCTCTTTATGCATTTTACTTTGGCTGGATCACTTCCTACATCAGACTGAAGGCTGGAATTGATGATTTGGAGGTCTTTTCCCACTCCAGTGATTCAATGATTCTGTTATTTTTGTGATGTAGCACTCATGCTTTCTGACATCAAGACAAATGCTGGCAGATTTCCAGGAGCCCCAGAGGTGCAGGGTGTGTTCAAAGCCACCCTGGATGTCTTCTGCTGTGAATGGGAAGAGGTTGGGCTGGAGGCAGCTTTTCCTGAACACCATCTCTGAGCTCTCTAAGCTGCTCTCTCAGCTCTGCCCCTCAGTAAATTGCTCATCTCTGCAGCCTGAGATGCTCAAAAAATTAAATTTATATTTTTAACAGCACAGACCAGTCACACACCATGTAGGTGCTTTAAATTTTGTCCTTGCAGCCTTCATCCCCTTCTCAAAACATGGTCACCCTCTCCCTGGTTTAGCCAGGGGGACCTGATACCTCTGAGCAGCATTTCGTGGCTGGACTCGATCTTAAAGGTCTTTTCTAACCTTAACAATTCTGTGATTCTCTGCTTGCTCATAAACTTTTTTTTTTTTTTTTTTACTTTTCAATAATTTTTTAGCTCTGAGGACAGGAAGATCAAGCACACACTTCTCATCATTAACCCTTTCCTGTCTATCTGAGCTGAAAACTGTGCTGCCCTTCCCCATTCCCTGGAGAGGCAGCAGTGACTCCTTGGTCAGGGGAGATCCAGGAAAAATGGGGCTGTTGGGATGGAGATTCAAGATGTCAAGAGGAAAAAGAGACTGGGGACTGCCCCAGGGAACCAGCAGTGGTGCCACCCCAAAAGCTGCTCCCTCCCCACGGGTGTGGAGAATTATTTCCCTGGCAGGATGATTCTGGCATCCAAACAGCTTCATGGCAATTTTTTATTGTTGTTATTACTTCAAAGTAATCATGGGTGTTGGGTATTTGGGAACCTACAAAGAGAGCTCAGCCCCTGCACATATTTTAAATTATATGCTGTGTAAAATGAACACGAGACACGGAGCGATTTCTCATCTCTGGGTGGTTTTAAATAGACAATAAAAAACCCCAAGATAGTAGATAACGTTTTATTGCAGAATATAAATTAATCTCTGTTTAGCTAAGCAGAGAGCATACCACTCAAAAATTAAATGCTGGGCACCCAAAAAGCAATAGAATTACTAAATAACATAACTAATAATAAGGATGTCCCACAGAATTATCTCTGTTTTCATCATATGTAGCTCTTTGATTATTCAACTGTTTTATTTTCTTGCTTGGAAAAAAAAGCCCAACGTAATTTTATTTAGTTATTTCTATATTAAAACACCTTGCCCACAAGCAAAATTAATTTTTTTTAATGCATTGCTGAAATTAAGTTACATTATTTCTACCCTAAAAGTACCGTGTGTAAATGTAGGAAAACTGCAGAGGAAAGAGACCAATAGAATTGGTCTTTTATTTGCAATATTTTGTTCATGCTTCAGAACAGTTTTGCCATTTTCAATGGAAATAGTTATCTGTTCATTTCATGAAAAGGCATTAATTGTATCTATTTTAACATTTTTAATAACTGTAACTTATTTTAATATTTTCTTTTTTAAATTAATTGTTTTAAGCACAGATGTAATGTAAAATTTACAAAGGCTACAATCAACGTCTACAGTGAAACCACTTTACAAAGGATGTACCAGTCAATTGGCCAGAGAACTGTACTGATTATTCTTTTTTTGTTGTTTTTCAGACTAACAGGATATTTTTGTTTTCTTTCTTTCCTTCAGAAAAATCCTGAATTGGGGTTTTCCAATTTAGGATTTTTCAGGGAATATCCAGTAAGTGGAATTAAACCTATTATATTTTCCAAAAGGCTTCTGCAGAGGCTTTGTGAAAATCAGTGCTGTACACGTATTGTTCACAAAGTTAATTTTCCTCTGAGTGTAACAGGGATTTATCTGAAAACGGGCACCAGGCTTTGCCTCGAGATAGATCCAATTTCCACCTCATCCTACGAGAGTAAATCAGGTGTAACTGCTGCACCCGTGGAGCTGTGTTTGTGTGAAGTCACTGCGAGGAACACTGGATCTTTTCTGCATCAGAAATGCAGCTTTTTTTTTGAACAGCAATCCAACTGGAAAACTGATTTTCTCTGATTTACTCCCTGGAATTTGTACCCCTTTATTTTTAAATCCTCCCTGCTATTTGCAGCCTCCAAATTTCCAAGCAGCACCCACTCCTGGGACATTCCCCCTGCTGGTGCTGGGGCTGTTTTTAAAGGAGGCAGATTGTGACCCTCTGTGTCCCTCCCGTGGGTGACCAGGGCCACGGTAAAAAACTCCTGAGTGATTTGGAACACAAGGAGTGGCACAAGGAGTAACCAAACTATGAGTTGTGGAGGAGCAGTGGTGGCTCTGGTGGTGGCAAGGGTCTGTCCTTTGCCCAGAAGAGCTGATCCCATGATCTGTGCCTGTTCCACTTTAAAAAAATTAACAGAATATTTAAAAGTGGCAAACTTTGTATGGTTTGATTAACACTGCAATTGCATAAATAGATTGGCAGGTATAAGTGAGGAGGCCAAAAAATTTCTTAAAGGTTTAAAGAGTCTCAAAAATTGAAAAAAAACTTCTTAAAAACTTGGCTTCTTTCCTCCTGATACCTTAATGCTGTCCTTACACAGCACTATCAGCCTTGGTTAGGATTTTGATCATTGGGATTAAAGATCTTGGAGGTTTTTTCCAACCTAAACGAGGCCCTGATTTGATGATTCTTAGAATAATGTCTGGAAAATCCAGCTATGAAATGTGATGCCAGTGTCCCAGGAGCTGGAGAGATCCAGAGCCAAAAAGATAATCCTTGAATTCCCCAACCTGATTAAGTCACAGTGGTTTTCAGGAACTGTTTGCAGGATTGGTAAGATTTGCTTAAAGTATTATTTTGATTTTAAATTTATCATGTCAAAACTCCAGGCTCAAATGAAAGGAAAAACAAACCATACTTTACTGTAGGATCAGGCAACATTTTCCCGTTGCAGTTTTGTTTTATGCATTTTATATATTGTCTCTATTCACAGAGTCACAGAATATCCTGAGCTGGGAGGGACCCACATTCAACTTAATATGGTATATTTCTTATGTATTTCATATATTCAATATATCATATGATAAATAAATATTTATAAAATATAATAATAAATACATGACTTAGGATTGCATCGAAAGGGGAAATATTAATTCCAACACACTGCATTAGAGAAATTTTTAATAACCTTAAAAAATTACAGTGTAAACCTAATGGTTTTTAATTAGTTTTCCTTTTTTTTTTTTTTTTTGGCAAGCAAATTAGTAACTTCTCAACCTGTTATGCATTTTCCCATTGACTCTTGTGTTTTCTGATTACAGCCATGACCAGGGTCAGAAACAATAAAATTCAATGAGAAGGGACAATTCCCAGAGCTTTCTGAGCCAATATTCTATGCCTCAGAGGTTGGGGTCACTCAAATAAAGATCAGGATGATATCAGAATTTTCAGTTCTTTATCCAAACAGCCCAGGCTTTTCCAGCTGCCCCATCACAGCTCCATAATCATATGGAGCTCTGTCAGTGATGCTCATTCCTATTTCACAGGCTATAATAAACACAGCAAAAATTAGACGAGGTTCCATTTGAGGTTAAATGTTTCCATGAGAGAATAATTTCTGTTTATAACAAGATAGGAAAAAAAATAATAAAAAAAAAACCCACTGCTCTATTTTTAAAACCTAATTTAGAGCTGATATCCAAAATATCAGCACAACAGGACATGAAGGAGGCAGGATTCTGCTCCCTTCTCCAAGGTTTTTCATGGAAATGAGGGCAGCGGGAGCCCCGCTGTGCAGGGCTGAGCTGAGGGAGCCTCAGCCTTTGTCCTGCCCACACTGCAGGTGCTTCCCTCGTGTCACCCCCACAGCAACAGATTGCCCAGGGCAGAGCCTGTACAGCCTTCTGGTTTGTCCCTAAAAATGGACGTTGTCCCCTGGAAAAGGCAGAGCATCCCTTCCTGCTGCCTCACAAGGGGTTTGGGGCCCAGCCCTGGGAGCTCCTGGCAGCGCCAGGGGAGGGTGGGAGGTCACTGCTGGGGTGACACTGCTGGGGTGACACTGCTGGGGTCTCACTGTTGGGGTGTCACTGCTGGGGTGTCACTGCTGGGATGTCACTGCTGGGGTGACACTGCTGGGGTGTCACTGCTGGGGTGTCACTGCTGGGGTGACACTGCTGGGTGTCACTGCTGGGATGTCACTGCTGGGGTGACACTGCTGGGGTGTCACTGCTGGGGTGACACTGCTGGGGTGACACTGCTGGGGTGACACTGCTGGGTGTCACTGCTGGGGTCTCACTGCTGGGGTCTCACTGCTGGGGTGACACTGCTGGGGTGACACTGCTGGGGTGTCACTGCTGGGGTGACACTGCTGGGGTGACACTGCTGGGGTCTCACTGCTGGGGTCTCACTGTTGGGGTGTCACTGTTGGGGTGACACTGCTGGGGTGACACTGCTGGGGTGTCACTGCTGGGGTGTCACTGTTGCGTGTCACTGCTGGGGTCTCACTGTTGGGGTGTCACTGTTGGGGTCTCACTGCTGGGGTGACACTGCTGGGGTGACACTGCTGGGGTGTCACTGCTGGGGTGTCACTGTTGCGTGTCACTGCTGGGGTGTCACTGCTGGGGTGACACTGCTGGGGTGTCACTGTTGGGGTGTCACTGTTGGGGTGTCACTGTTGCGTGTCACTGCTGGGATGACACTGCTGGGATGACACTGCTGGGGTGACACTGCTGGGGTGACACTGCTGGGGTCTCACTGTTGGGGTGTCACTGTTGTGTGTCACTCCTGGGGTCTCACTGTTGGGGTGTCACTGCTGGGGTCTTGCTGCTGGATGCCACTGCACACGAAGGACAAGGTGGGGAAGCGGTAACACAAAGGTTGGGAGGGATGAGCCTGCACTGCCAGGGAGTTTCCCCAGGGCTGTGGGCAGAGGGGAATGAGCAACACCAGCCAAGGGGTGAAGGCTCCAGCCCTAGGACTGCCTCGTGCAGCAGCAAATTTGGCCATTTTTCAGTTCAAACCAGTGCTTAGACATATCCCAGTCATTGCCACAAAGCTTGTGGCTGCTTGGAGAGGGAGGTCAGCAGGGTCCTGGTGGGGAAAAAGATGCTGCCGCATGGCCCAGGGAAAGCAGGACCCAGGAGTTGTCCTTTTCTGTCCCTTAGGGTGTGGCTGAGGCTGGGCTGGAGCCTGGGCTGGGTGATGAAGAAACGCCCACACCTTCCCTGCTGCACTGACCCTCTCAGGGACCCCAAGGGACTCGAGAGGGAAATGCATCAGTCTTGTTCTGCAGCTTGGCAGCAGCAGCAGCAGCACATTGGCAGGTGATTTTCCCCAAGGTCCTGCTAAAAGTCCAAGATAAAGGTTGAACAAACCTCTGGGGCTGTTCAGCACCGTGATCACCCGCTCCTCTCCCTGCCTGGAGCTGGCGGCTGCATTTCCTGCCCTCTCCTTGACTTCGGTGGATTTTTAGGGCACTCAGGGAAGAAAACCTCCATAATTACAGGCACTGATGTGTTAAGAGCACTCCAAATGCTTTCCTCTGGTTTTGCATCGGAGCAAGCAGGCATGCATAGTTTCTTTTTTTTTTCCTAAATCATGCGGTTATTTGGAATTTAAGTATTTCTGCCTACGGAGCTGCTCATCCTGTTTTTATGCTGTGTTGTTTTCAAGCCATAGGCTGCAGTCTCTTGTCAGTAAGAAAACAATGGAATGACTTGCTTTTGTTTCTTTTTCAGACACAGAACACCATACCAGTGCACTACAAAGTGCCTTTTAGAAACACGGCTTTGCTTGTGGAAGAGGGTCATTAACATGTTCCAAGGCCAGGCTGGATGAGGCTTTAAACACCCTGGTCTAGGGGAAGGTGTCCCTGCCCGTGACAGGGGATTAGAGATGAGCTTTGAGGTCCCTCCCAACACAAACCATTCTGGGAGTCTCTGACTCTGTGGCTTAGAAAATTCAAGCAAGACAACAAGGGCTGATTTTAACCTTCCTGGGATGGACAGAGAGGCGTCCTGGGCAAGCCAGCAGGTCCCACCACAACGAGGGAGATCTGCTGCCGCCAGCACTTGCAGGACAGAGCCCAGGCCATGGCACAGACTCCTTTGCTGCTCTGCAGACATCTCAGACACGAGGCTTAAAATCATCCTCTGCAGGAAAAAAAAAAACCTACATCAGTGCAGCTGGAAACCACCTTTCTGTCGAGGAACAAAGAAATCTCAGACAACCCCAGCAACCTGACCCTGCAAAGAGCTGCAGCAGAGGGTCCCGAGGGGGAGGCGGGGAGGAGGCCCCATCCCTCAGGCTTGGCTCTGGGTCCCAAAGCCCGGGTTTTGCCGAGCCTTTGGGGCAGGCACAGTGCTGGGTTATCGAGCACACACATGAGAGGCTCTGCTTCCGGAAGTTTTGCTGTCGTGGAGCCAGATAAGCTCAGCAACGTGAAGCCAAGGAGGCAGAATCAGCCAGGCAGTAAGTGCCTTTGAGAGCTGGCAACCTGGAAACCCTGTCCCTGGGGACGGGTGGTGAAGCTCCTTCCTGCCGAGGAGCAGCAGAACGACTGAGGGGGAATTTGGGGTTTTTCAGCCCAAAAGGTCGCAGCACCAAGAAAATGAATGAATTTAATATCCCCTCGCAGTGTGTTGCCATTCCTCCTTCCAGAGAGATGGAGCTGAAAGAGACCAACTCATGTCAAAGCCCGAAAAAAATCAGGAATTACACGTGTTAAGGCTTCCTTCTAGGAAAATAAAGCCCATTTGGCACAGGAAAGGATTCCAGACAGGATGTAGCTGCCAGTTCAAACAGGTAGTGGGCTGAGGGAGGCAGGGAGGGGTTTGGAACTTTTAAGCAGTGTTTAAATGTCATTAGACGTGGCTTTGTTTTAAACAAGACAGGTAACTGGGAAAGTTACACCCAACCCAGTTTGGGACTGGAGAGATCCCATCTCTTCTGCACAGCACCCTTACACTCCTCTGTGTTAGCTCAGGCCCCCAAATCCATTCCCCCCCAAAAAAACCTATACACAAGCTCCTTCCCCTCTCATCTCCCAGTGCCCACCAGTACATGCTGGGGCTGGATCCTGGGCTCCCACCAGGCCTGGCAGAACGGGAATCTTCTATGGACAGATTTTACACTTCCAGGTGAAAAGGCCTGAAGAGGTGGGAAACAGAAAGATCCTCAGCAATTTCCTCAGTTTAACAACTTTTTAATTGGATGGCATTGATTATTTCAGTGATGAAGTGTATTTAGAATATGGAGACAACACAAAGGCATGAATGAAGATTAAGTCTTGCTTCCAACCCCAGAAAATGTTAAAAAGAGTTACCAGAGTATTTGAAAATATTTTTAATAGTTTGGAACAACTAAATTTAGCTAAGCTGCAGATAGGCCTCTCTTTATTACAGCCAGAGTTACTATGGCAACATGCTACAATTATTTATCGCCATGACGATCCACTGGAGATTTTTTAAATGCATTATCTATTTTTGTTTGCATTGTCATTCCTGGCAGGGGAGGGAAGACACCAATTTGGTGCTCTGTGAAATGGTCAACATTTCACCCCAGCCATGGTGGGGTGGAGGCTGGGGGAGATTTTAAATTGAGCGGCAGGAAAAGCCAAAGAACGACCTCTCGCAGGATTATTTTTTTCCCCCCATTTTTAGTCTAAAACAGGGGACTGTTCCTAACTGACAAGTGAATAAGAGCTTGTTCTTTGCCAGTCTTCCTCCTGACTGCTCTTTGATAGTCTGAGATACCAGAAACAAATGGGAATGAATGAGTTCTGCAACACCCAGGAACTGTTATTATCTCTGCCACGGAGAGAGGGAAATGCGGACGAGCTATATTAGGCAACTTCTCTAAGGTCACATCAGCAGGCAGTGATAAGGACGTGATTAGGACCTGCTTCCCTGGCCACATCCTCCAGTGTGGTGGCAGCATCACGATTCCAGTGCCGCTGTCACAAGTGCTCTGCATCTTTATTATATACACCAGGTCAGGGGAAATTGGAAAAGCCTGTCAATCCCTGCGTTGCAGGAAAAAGGAAGGGATATCTGCAAAGTGCTGCCACTGCATTTGTTTGGCTGTGGCAGCAGAGGAGCTCCACCAGCTCACTGATGCCCAGGGGGCACTTTTTTGGGTGCAGGATGGGTTTCAGTGACCTCGCTCAGCCCACACCAGTGTTCCAGGTGCTCCAAGCTGGAGATGTCTTGTCCTGGCAGAGGCACAGCAGAGCTCCCTCCATCCCAGGACATGGTGTGTGGGTAACCCTGTCTCAAAGCACACCACCATGTCCCTGTACCCTCTGAGGGATGATGCTTGAGCGGAGCGGACGTGCTTGAGGAAAGGTTGGTGGATATTGTTCTGACACATCCGAATAATGCTCTGCTGGTCTTGTCCAGAGTGATGGTTAAGTAATCCTAAGGAGGACGTAGAAAGAGCTCCCTTTGTGACTCTCTGACTAATGAAAAGCCCTTTATATAATCCTGCAATCAACTGCATGGGGCTGCTGGGACGGGTAATTGGGCTAGGAACGGGCTCCGTTTATGGGACATTATGTAATTTACCGTTCTGTCATCATCCGCTCCCAAAACTGTGACTCTTTCTCCAAGGCTCACATTTCCAGGGATACAAGCAATCATCAAGACTTGGCCCTTCACCTCTTATATCATGAGCTGGGTCCTTACAGGTGCAGCTGGTTTGGATTAAACTTGACTCTCCTGTGCACTAAGGAGAGCAAGAGGCAGCTCCTGGTGGGACAGTCCAGATTTTGGCTCCTGTACAGCACATGTAGATGCAAGATCCTTCTTTTCAGAGGGGAACACATCCCATAAAAGCAGCCATGGGACTTGCTGTGTCTGAGGGGAGCCAGGTGGATGTTCCTGGAAGGTACCGCTCTATTTATGAGATTATTTCCAATTCTCCTCAAAGGCTTTTGCTGTAGGTCAGCACTGCAAGACCAAAACCAGGCTGAAGAACATAAAAAACAAGGGAGGCTTCCTTTCTAGGCCTGTTCCTGAGGTGACAGCTGCCCACACTGTGGCACAGACACTCCTCTCTGTGAGAGCCGTTCATGGTCTTGCCTGCAGATCCCCACGTCACATCCCATGGCAAATCAACAGAGCTGCACGACTGGAGCAAACCTCAGAGCACTCCTGCTGTCATGTCAATAGTCCCTGAGCAAAGTGAATTTGGGAACTGCTGCTTTAGACCAGAGACATTGACAGTCATTGATTTAATACTTTTCCTCCACCTTCCCAGGCTGAGCCAGTGCTGTGGAGATCCACTCTGATGTTTTCTCCTTTGACTAAATGAAGCACAGGTCCAAGTACAAAATCCCTGGTGTCTGCTGATAAAAGCCTTGGAGGTGTTTGCATAAAGCCTGAGCACAACCAGCCAGTGGCAGGTTGGTGGGTAATGGCTGGGTTACACTGAAAACCAATCTGTTCTCCATCTGGCAGTGGGAATATCACTGGAAGGAGAAGGAGACAGGACCAGAACTGTTAAGACCTCCGGAGTTCATTGCTGCTGCAAGAGTCCATGAACAGAGAGAACAGGGAGCATCTGTCAGTGTGGTTTGAGGCCCTGAGGGTATGGAGGGTGAGCTGGAGAGACTGGGATTTCCCTGATTCTGCAGGTTTGTAACCAGGGTGGGAACAGGGTGACACCATCCCTCTGATATTGATGCCCAGAGTGGCTTGAGGGCCCTTTTGCAATGCCCAGCATGATCTGACAGCAGCAGCATGGCCCCATGAAAATGGGGCTCAGCAAATCCCTTTGCCCCCTAAGCTCCTCTGCTCCTCTATGGCAGCTGAAGATGTAAGTAAATTATATGTGATGTATTTTTTAGGACAAGAGAAAAGCTTTGAGGAATTAGACCCTTGTACTAAGCACTGCAAATATGCAAAGTAAAGGGCAATTTCTCTCCCCAGCTACAAAAACGGGTGGAACTGCAACAGGGGGTGGAAACACGCATATATTCAGTGATTTTTCACAGGTCACACACATTGCTCAGACTATTTACTGACGTGAAAAGCAAAATCCTGCTTGTAAAATCAGACACACACAGTTTGGAAAGGTGTTTTCTGAGAATTAAATCTGGTTGACATCCCGAGCCAGTCCTTGCAGAGGCTACTGTATGGAATGCAGGAGGACAGATTTGGTTTCAGGCCAGGTCTGTGGGATTACAATGAGCCTCTGATGTTTCCCAAGTGATGAATTATTTCAAGGAACAACCTGGGCTACAGCAGCCCCTGTGTCATGGTGGCAGGGTGAGAGAGGAAGACTTTTAAATGTTAATTAGCAGGGAAGAGCTGTCTTGCAGACTAACCACAAAGATCTCCGGTGATGGCAGGAGGCAAAGGAGAGCAGCCGAGCATTTCATTTGTAATGCATGGTTTTATTTCACCTTGGAGATCCTCTCATTGATGGGTTTGGCAGGCAGATAATGAGACTGCATTGCTGTAGGGTCCCTGACTGCAAGGTGCTTAAGCACAAAAGGAAGCCCCTAGGAAACCTCCTGGCAGGGGGCAGGAAGCCTGGCTCTGGGCAGGGATCATGGGAAGAGGTAGAGGGGAAAAGCTGTACCTGCAAGCAGGTGGGAAAGAGCAGAGGCTGAAGGTGCCCAGTCCCAGCTGGGCAAAGGGAGGATGAGGTGCCAGAGGGAGGATGAGGTGATCCTACAAAGGTAAGAAAAAGGTTGAGCTGGGTGATGGGGCCAGTTTGAACTCAAGTGCTCCTTTCCATTGCTTCCTTTATTCACGTGGCTGTCTCCTAAGCAAATCCCACTCCTGTGCCAATGCCATCAAGCTGGGAGCACTTTCCAGTCCTCCAGCAGTTCCTATCACTTTTTTTTTTAAGTGGACAGAGGTGCTCTCCCACATTGAAAAGGGATTTGGAAACATGGTTAAACTAGGGGCAAGGTTCCCCTCTGCCCAGCCTCAGTGTCACTCTGTGCTCTGAGGAGAATGGACAGGGGCTTTAACTGGAATGGTGATGTGCCAAGTGCCACTGGCAACTGCTTGGGGCAGAGCTCCATCCCACTGCTCTGCTTTGGGCTCCTTCACTGGGTCAAAGACCCACTTCTGCCCAGGCTGCCCCAACAAGAACATCAGCAGGGTGTGGGGTAGAGCCATCCTCCCTCCTGAGCCACAGGAATCATCCCTGCCTTTGCTTGGGTTGCAAAAAACACCCATCTCCAGGCCCTCCTAAACTGGAGGAGTGACTCCATCACGAATTGCTTCACTGACATTGGAAGGGCAAAACACAGTGTCAGACAAGAATGAAGCCAAATGCTGATGCCTGAATCTTTCCCTTTAATTAACCTTAAATTTAAAAAAAAATAAAGCAAACCATGGGCAGAGGCACCAGCTGATAACCTGTGCTGGTGCTGCAGGGACAGGTGACTGCAGCAGCTGCATTTTGCTCAGTTACACAGAGTTTTTAAGTATTTTTGATCCCAGGATGAAAAGTGCTGTATAACAGTAAGGTTTCTTTGTACATCTGTCTGTCTGTCCATCTCCAGAGCACGGTCTGGGTGTGCTTATTCCTGCAGTTAAGGGGAACTGCAGTTACAGCACTCCTGCACATTTAACACTATTTCCAAGTCCTGCTTGACTTCCTTTTTCGTCCTTCTTCAGGGCTATGTTTAGATTCCAATTTCCAATCTCCTGGACTGAGATTGTTATTAAAATGCAGCAGTGGTAATGCTCCATGCATCCCAGCCACAACAAAACACTGCAGGCGGGCGCAGCACCGGGGAGAGGAGTGACCACAGAGTGTTTAGGCTTTAAAAAACATCCAGTTTTGCTTTGTAGAGATCTGAAGGCTATTCCCGTCTATTACAGACAAATATGGCAGTGGGGAAGGGAGGGATAAGAGTGTGATCTGCAGAACCAAACAGAAGGGCTATAATTAATCAGGTAATTGCAGTATTTGCATGGAGTGTCTGTAAATATTACCTCTAGTTCTAAGTACGGTACTTTGGACCACGTATCTTATCGTGGAACAACCCGTCAAACAGCAAACACATCCACTTGACTGGAATATAATGAATATTAGGTCAGCCAAATGCAAACTGACTAAATTAATTTGTAGTTGTGTACCAAGTGATGTTGTGAGATAATTTAATGAAACCCTTCAAATAAATATCCGCTGGGGAGCTACGCTGAGGAGCAAGCGGAGCGCGCAGGGAAGGATTCCTGGGGGTGCTGTGGGTACTGGGGGAGGTCCTGGAGAGCAAACAGGACTGAGGGGGGATCTCACAGAGCACAGGGGAGGATGTGAGGGCTGAGCAGGGACCGTGGTGGTGGCGCTGCTCTGCAGAGAGCCTTGAAATCTCAGAGCTGCTGCTGAAGGAGCTTAGATGGGACACCCAGGGCTGGGCTCAGCCCTCCGGAGTGAGCCTGACCCAGGCGGAGCTCCGTGGGTGGCCCTTGGCCCCCGTGCGGTCGCCCCGACGCCGCTGCAGTTGTGCCGCTGCCCGGGTGAGCTGCCGGCTGATGGGAGGGTGCTTTGGGGCAGCGTCACAAACGGCTCGGTCCCGTGAGAAACGCAGATCCAAGCGAATGGGTTTGAGCCCTCCTTTAAATGTTTGGGTTCCTCAATCAGATCATCTGGGGACTCTGAAAAACAAAACGCTGTTTCTGCCTTTTCATATCTCTCTGCTTCCTTTTTTTTTTTTTTTTTTTTTTTTTTTGGGGGGGGTGTGTTTTTTTGGGGGGGGGCGTTGTGGTTTTTTGGTTTGGTTTTTTGGTTGTTTGGGTTTTGTTTTGTTTTGTTTTGTTTTGTTTTGTTTTGTTTTGTTTTGTTTTGGCGAGGGCAAAATAATCACGGAAATAGCTCATTTGAGGAGCAACAATACATCGATCCCAATGAGAATCCAGGGGCAGAATGAGCCCGTTTTGAAGGGTCTGATGTGTAGTGTCTGGCACGGGAAGGATGCTGCCCGTTGCTCCAGCACACACAGGACTGGAGGTTATTTCCACAGAAAAGCACAACTGAGGGACAGGGTGCTCGGAGTAGACCCTGAGCAGTGCACTGGGACTGGGGCCACTCTCTTGCAGCAGCAGAGCCCAGGCCATGCAGGGATCCTGCTGGGAAACCCCCAGAGCACTTGAGGTCACTGGGGGCTCAGCCTCCCCGGTGGCAGCACGGGAGCTCTGCAGGATGGAACCTCAGCAGTGGGGATGAGAAACCAGTGGGAGATGCTGGTCCCAGCGGTGCCATTCTCCTGAACACCCCACTGGCAGGTGGGGACCCTGGTATTCCCCATGCTGCCAGGGTCTCAGCCTGCAACCCTTCAGAAACCAGAACCCTGGGCTGGAACTGCTCTGTCCCTGAGCTGTCCAACTCCCAGCACAAACCTGACTCCCACAGCAGGCAGAGCTGCTGTTCTGTGGTCACAGCAGCAAGAGGAGGAATTCCTCTGACCAGAACAGCCCCAGTGCTGCATTCCCAGGGGAGCAGAGTAGCTAACTTAGTGATGCTGACATAAGAGATGCCCTTGAACTGGGATTATAGGACATATGCTGAATTTATTGGGAAGGGGTTTATTAATTTGCCCACATGATGTGTCACAGGACTGTCTGCTAAGTTTACATCAGCTATTCACAGTGATATCAGGTGCCCTTTATCAGATTCTGCATCAGTCACATCGGAGTGAGACCACAGAGGAGCAACTGCTAAGGGCTAATAAAGACAGAGCTGCAGTGATAATGGCTGCCAGTAAATGAGAGTCATGTTAGGGGTGTTCCATATCAGCCCAAACCCAGGCAGAGAGGAGTCAGAGACACAAGTGGTGGAAAGGTCAGGCAGGGTCATGCCAGCACAGACTGAGCAGGAGCTGCTCAGGGTTCCAGTTGGCCTCTCTGATGACCCAGCACGTGTCCCACCAGCACAGGCTGCAGCAGAGGCCACAGAGGGCCCTCGCTCCCGCTGAGGAGGCTCCACGGCCCCTCTGCTCCCCTGGGATGCAGAGGATGTTTGTGCACAGGGATGCCAGAGGGGTTGTGCAGGTCCTTCCTGCAGCTCCAGGACTCATTGCTAGAGCAGCCAGGGGGTGGCAGAGCAGATGGCTGTGGGCAGAGGTGGGCTGAAGACTGAGGAATAACAGGTTCATCCCAGGTATGGGGGTCCTGGCGGGATTGGCTGCAGCAGGGGCCAAGGGGTGGAGAGGGAAGGCAAACACAAATACAGGGAGAGGCATTGCTGCAAGGCTGCACTAAATTCACCTTCTGCCACAATGGAGGACCCAGTATTAATTCTCAAACTCATTATGGAGAGAAACACCCTCCCGTATCACTATGGGCTGAGATAAGCATCAGCACAGGATAAAAAAAAAATTAAGCACATAAGGATAGAGAAGGAACTGAGGAGCTTTTTCAGCATGAATGCACTCACCCCACGCAATGGGGGTGTCCCTGTCCCCACACAACCCAAGGCTCCACCATCACCAGAGCTGCTGCATTTTGGCTGGTGGCTGTGGATATCCTTGGCAGCTCCAGCCTCTACATTTACCCACTTGGCAGGAGGATGTGTTGGGTAAGGGTGTAGCCATGTTCCTGAGGTGGCCCTGGGAAGTTCTCCTCCTCCTCCTCCTCCTTCTCCTCCACCTCCTCCTCCTCCTTCTCCTCCTTACCTTGCTGCTCAGCTGCAGGGGCAGGGAGGGAGAATGCTGTGGAAGGCTCTCCAAAAGGTGCCCCAGAGGCAGAGAGAACCACCTCTGTGCAAAGCCTGCCCGTGCCAGTCTGGGCAGAGCCCTCATGACATCAGCTCCCAACCAGCTCCACAACACACCGAGGAGACCCTGCTGTGCACCATGGAGGGAACCTGCTCTGGCTGTGGTGGGTCCACACTGCAAAGCAGACAGCCTGGAACCTCAGAGGGACTCTCTGCTCTGTCCCCAGAGCCCCAGGGACCCTCCCTGACACCCAGATCCCTGCCAGGGCACAGGAGATGCTGCTCTCTGCATGAAGGTGATCCTCACCTCAAGCAGTACTGGCCTAACAAAGGCTAAGGTTGCCCCAGGATGGCATTTTTGTAACTGGGGGCTTTATACCAATTTAACCATTCCCTCACCCCCTGCTGAACCTGCCCATTCTATGTGCACCTGATTTACACCACAGCATCCATGACCAGAACTGGTTCCCACCCTGGGAACCAGTTTAGTACCAGGTCTGCTGTGCTGATGCTGACCTGGGGAGCCCCAAGAGTCTCGGGATCATTGCTGGGGTTCACCCCTGTGATGCTCCCCAGGCTCGCTCGGGAAGGAGCAATCCCAGGAAAGTTGTTTTCATTCCCTTGCTTCTCTAAATCCCCCAAACCTTGTGTTTAAGCCTGTCACCATGCTGACTATGAAATGGCATGGAATTAACCTGGCTGGGAGCACCTGTTAGCAAACGTGACCGTGCTGACTCTGCTCTGGGGTGTTTCCTAAACGCAGCTGGGAGAGTCCAGACTCCCAGCCCATCATCCCAGCGTGGCAGGAGGCTTTGCTGGGAGCCTGCTGCCAGGGAGCAAGCCCTGCCTGGCTGCGGGCAAGGACCTACAAGCCCACAGGAGCCCGGGACAGGTGTTCCTGCTGCTCCCGCTTGTGAAGGCATTGCGAAGTGTGGGAGGGTGCCGGAGACTCTGTAATTATAGCCTGTGAATTTAAATCCCACAGTTTGCAGGAGCTCTGGGATATTTCATGCAGCGTAAGCTCAGCAACACCTTCGTGACAACATGAAGACTCATAAGTTTTTGCCTCGCTGTAGCAAGGTGTGAGCGTTCATTAACCCTCACACCACCGGTGGTGCTTTCTGTAAATGATGGGGAAAAGGCCAGGAAAAAATGAGGAAAAGGTGAAGGAAAGCACTCAGAGGTGCCTTTGGTAGTTGCAGAGCTCAGGGGAGGCCTTTGAATCATAGAATCATGGAATTCTAAACTGGTTTGGGATGGGAAGGACCTTAAAGATCATCTCATTTCACACCCCTGCCATGGGCAGGATCACATTCCACTGGACCAGGGTACCCAAAGCCCCATCCAACCTGGCCTTGTCTTGGCTATTCTTGATTCCCTGCCTGAGTTTGTTTCTGCCTCTGAGCATGAAGCAATAAATAAAGGGAGAGGTTCACGTTATCACTTTGAAATTTCTTCACCCAAATTAATCCTTGCTGCAAACACAGAGACACAGCTCCTGTCATTCTGCATTAACCTCCTTGTTTTCATCTCCTTTTTTTTCAGAGAATTCCCTTTAGTTTAGAGGGGCTCATATTGGGCTTCCAAACTGAGGGACATCATCAGGAAGTGGAATCCTTCACCCTCTGGATCTCAGTTTGCCTCCCACTGGGGAGAGCAGCAGTGCTCCACAGGTTGCTCACTAATATGTGCAAAGCGCCTGGGGAGGCTGATGATTTTCAAGCCACGAGTATTAGTTATGCACATTGTTTCAGCATTGCCTGTTATCGCAGCATATTTATTTTATAAATGTATCAGTCTGCTCTACTTCAGAGGCCACGCTGCTCTGTTTGCCACCTGCAGCCTCAGCAATGCTCTCCTTCCCCCCCTTCTGCCTGGGACACTGGCACAGCCTCACCTCCCCACCAAACCCCTGGGTGATGCTCATCACCAGCAGTGGTCCTGAGCTCTTTGGAATGTAATGGGAGCCTTGCTGGAGTGAATTCTCACTGACTTGTGGCAAGTACTACTGAATTGTACCTTCAGCCACCTGAGATTTCCTTGCTGAACCTGAGACAGGCTGATGCTCAGGCTGACCCAAGTTTGGAAGTCCTCCCTTCACTCTCTTATCATAACTCATAAGCCAGCAGGCTGTTTCCTCTGGAATAATAAATATGCCTGGAAACAGAGGTTAAAATAGGGCCAGAGAGTGCTGGGAGCACTGGGGCAGGCAGTGACACGTTCATGTTGCTCCTTCTGCACTTTGTATCAGAGGCAGCTCTTCCTGCTCGAGTGCTGCCCCAGGCCTCGGATGGGGATGTGGGGACTGATATTTTTGGCCCCTCCTGGGTGAGGGAGCACGAGGTAGGGCAGGAACACCATGGTGAGGTCTTTCCCAACCTCATAAAGAAACAAAGACTGTAACATCATTGCACAATACTTTGTCTTAAGCATTTTGCTCTCCCTGTCCTCAATGGATGGGGGTGACGAGCAGATGGAAAGTCTCACTGAGGAGGGATCCTTCCCCATTCCCAAAACTGCCTCTAATTTGGTTTTAGATTCCTAAGTGACAGTGGAAAATGTTTGTGAATAAGATACCCAAGCAACAGTGATAATTTACATATACCAAAGCATCAGCTTCTCACACAGCTGTGGGTTTTCTAAAAACTGGAAAAAATTCAGTGTCCTCACATCCTCGCTCCTCTGTCAAAAATGACTGTGAAGTTCAAGAATGACTGTGGTGACATTCATTCCAGGCAGACAAATTTTCTGTCCATGACCACAGAAAGAAGCAACAGCCTGCAACAGGCAGGTGAAAATGCTGTGTGAGTGATGCCTTTGTGTGAGCACATCCTGTGCAAATTGCTAATACACCCAGGAGATGCCAAAAAAAATACATTTGAGCTTGAACTTCTCCTCAGCCCAGACACAAGCACTTCAGACTGGTTAGTCTTTAGCAGGAAAGTTGGGAGACATTAGGAGGTTTTCTAGTGTAGCTTGATTGTACTCAGCAAGGTCGTGTCATAGATAAATAGATACTTTTCCTCATCATGGCTGGCTTTGCCTTTCACTGCATTCATGGGAGCAGAATAGCAGGTCTGAGCCTCCTGCCTGGGTGAAACTCCATTGACACGAGCTGTGAGACTCACACAAATGAGAGCAGAGTTCGACCTCTGGCTTTGAAGTATCCTTGTCCCAACAGATTTATCACCGGGGCCACACGAAGGCCTTGAAAGAGAGGAAGCAGTTCTGTTTCGCAGCCCTTTCTTCCCGAAAGTTTGTTTGTAGTTGTCCTTTTATTATTATCTTAGCTCCAGCGATTACACATGTGGGGCCCCTCATGCTTTGAGGGCTTTTTGCTCTGACAGAACCCCAGGGCTGTTAATGAAGAGATTATTTAAAAATAAAATTCACTTGTTTAGTGCGTTCAGCTGGTTGTGGCCCTGGTATCAGATTCTCGTTGACGACTCATAATTAGTCACCGCGAAAGGATGGGTGAGTGGGAGGCAAAGGGTTACGAGGGGAGGCTGGAGAAAGGAAAGATACGTATCATTAAATAAAAATGTGACCACCCATGATTACAAGTGTTGTAGTCCTCCTTTTAACAAGCACACACCGTACTTTCATTAACCCGGGCCTGCCTGAATAGCAGCCTGTCTGGCCGAGCCGGGCAGTGATTTTGTAAAAGCTGGCCCTAATGACAAAGACAGGCCACCTACCCTGAACTTTTCTCTATGACTTTATTCTTCAGCAGTGCTCAAGTGTAAATAAACTTGTTTACTCCCATCAGGATGGTAATGAGAACGAAGCCTTATTTGTTTCGCCACAATGACAAAGTAATTTGTGCGTGGCCCAGGCGGGGAGAGGGAGGGGCTGGGGGGCAGCTCTGCTCTATGGTCCCTCCACAGGCAAAGTTGCTGCAGTCAGTGTTTTCCTTTGCTCTTCATTGTGTGCCACGGGTCAGCGAGGGAGAGAGAACTTCCCATCCTCAAGCTCACACGTAGAGCATGGGCTGGGGAGGGAAGAGCAAAGAAAACAGAGCAGTAAGTGAAGTGAGGAGTCAGACCAGCCTATCCGGGAGGGAGAGAGTGACTAAGTGAGAGGGAAGGGGAGTTACCTGGTCAGGCTTGTGAGTCATATAGAAAATGTACAGAAGGCACAACCTGGTGCTTGGTTGGGTTTTTTCCACTCAGACTGGTGTCTCTGAAGCGTTAATGAATCACAGCAACAGCGCAGGGAGGACGTATGGAAGGGGGAAGGGGAACAGAGGCAGGTCAGGCAGAGGGAGCCGCTGGCACTGCTGAGGGCCAGGAGCAAGGGGAGAGGCTGGAAGGGGACAGGGCCTTTCCAGGGAAGATGAGGATGAAGTGAGGGTGTACTCGAGGGTGGTTCAAGCTGACTAAAGCTTGCTGTGACAGAAAGGGCCTCTTCTGGCTGCCCTCGCTCTCTGTGTGTCCCATGGCCTCTCCCTTCCAAGGGTTTGGGCAGCCTGGCAGGTGAGGACCTGACAGATGGAAATCAATCCCTTCGTTTTTTGGTATGGTTTGTTTTCAGCTGATCACACTGAACTGGAGACAGCACGTATGGGAAGAGATTTGTTTTAAGTGTTAAAACAAGTGGTATATAACTGGATTTTTAAATTGTTGCTGGAACTAAGAGCAGAGATGGGGTAATGTGGTCCCAGCTCACTGTATTCTTAACAGAGGCAGTTCAGATTCAGCTGGTGTTTGTTAATAATGTTGTTTTTCAGGAAGTTACAAATAATAAGTTTAGAAAAATAATTTAGAAAAATGCAACCAACCACCAATCTTCCCCTAAAAAATGACAACACTAAACCAAAACAGAATTGAAGGAGGGGAGGAAAAAGGCAGCCCAGACAAAATACCTCTTGGCAGGATCCTCAGGAACCTTTGTCATCAGCTCCAGGCTCCTCTTCCAGAGCTGGGAAGACCACTGTGCCTAGAAACCGGAGAGGATTTCTCAGGGGACCCACCCTATGGGAAGCAGGTAGAGGAATGAGGGATGGGGAAACTGGAGCCCAATTCATAGATGCAGAAATGGCCAGAGCTGTGCAGTCATTCCCAAGCACAGATGGGTTTAGCAGAGTTTAGGTGTGTCTGGAGCGCAGCAGGTACTTGGAAGGTGCTGAGGCACTCAGTAGGGAATAGAAATGTAAAATCCCTTAGGCCCTAGCATGTTACATTCCTGAGTTCCAGACAAGTATGTGGTTTTACCCCACCACAGCATCGGGGTGCAGCCTGCTCGGAGCAGTCCGGGAGTGCTCTGCACTCACACAGTCAGGAGCAGGAACTGGCCTAACTGCAGCTGCCTGGAGTGGATAAACACCCCCGACGTGGGTATTTTAGCAGCATAAATAGTGTCTCCTAACAGAGCTTTGGGTGGGGCCTCACATCCAAGGCAGCACTGGATCCCCAGTTCCCCCCACCGTGAGCTCTCGCCTGGCTTGCGCTCCTGTTGCACCTGAAACGTGTGGAGCTATTTCTTGTGGTGAATTCCCTCCATTCTGCCTGTGTATATCAGGCCATTGAGCTTTCCAGAATGTGTTCCCTGCCTGACTGCAGCTGTGGAAGTTCTGCTCAGCCTCCCGTTGGTGTCGAGGTGACACTGCAGAAGAGCTGCCCAGGAGGCCATGGGTACACGGCGACCTCGCTGCTGCTTCCACCGGGCACAGCAACACTCACAGCTGTGACTCCAGGGCAAAACAGAAACAGTTAATCTGGGTAATAACACTTCGCTCCTCTGTAGCACCTTCTTCAAGCACCTCAAAGTGCTTTTCAAACATGAATGCGTTAAAGCTTTGCCACCCTCCTGATGGAAGTGAAAAGGGAGGCAAAACACAGCTCGGCGATGCTACACAAGCTGGAAAACTCTCCAAATTGTTTCCATGGGGACTGAAGCGCAGCCCTCTCCGCGAACAGCGGCAGGGATCAGCCCACCCCTCCGAAATGCCAAGGGAGCAGGAGCACAGCCTTGACTGCTGGGAGATGGGAACCAGGAGAAGCGTGAGGAAGTCTGGCTGTGGAAAAACCTCCATTCTAAAAAATAGATTTGTATAACTCTCTGGTGAAAGATGTCTAAAACCCAAATCACTGAATCCTCCTGAGCAAGCACCTGCTCCGGCTCCTCTGGGAAATGAGGGTTTGCAGGAAGCTCCTGAACCTGTAAGAACCAGAAAGCCCAGGCGAGGCTGCGCACCCGGCTGTGCTGTAAAACCTTCCCGGTGCTGCACAACATCCCCCATGACCTCGTTTTCCCAACTCACCCCAGCCAGCACAACGCAACGCCCTTCCCAACACCACCTCTGCTCTCACTCAGAAATAACAAGTGTCACCCGTGAAACCTCTGGCACCACCTCCCACGTTTGTCCCAGGGCTTTTACCCTACGCCTGTCTCGTTTTGATGTTGTCTAGCAAGGAAAACCTGACAGAACCCCAACACAGGGAAATACAGGAACCACATTCCCTGCACAAGCCACCCCTGCTGCATGACTAAGGATGCAGATGCCCTCAGGCTGTAGAGGAACTTTATCAATGCCCAGAAATCACAGTATATCCTTGTGCCTCTTTCCTGGCTGCTTATCCTCACACCCACTGTTCACTTTCTGGATTTCCAGTTCTGCACCCTTGGACCACAGAGCTGGAGTTTTTACCTGAGAGCTGAGGCTGTGTCTGGGGCACAGGAATGTTGAGAGCTTTGGTGTTATAAAAGATCTCAGAGCAGGAACCAGATCATTGTTTTGGTTCTGAACGTACCAAAAAAGTCCTGCTTCAGAAGTGCTGGCAAAGGTAAGGTAAGGACCAGGTGACTTTTCTCTCTGAGACAGATTTAATAGGGAGAAAAATGGGGGCAAAAATTAACATTTGGACTGGAGCACTGAACCCTGAAAAGACAAAAAAACCTGCATGTGTTTGTTCCTCTGAATGACAGGAATTCATCACTCTGACATGGCTAAATGTTACTTCCTAATTCTGATTTTTTCATCTAGTGAATTGGAATAATTAAAATGGTAGATCCAGCCTGGCTCACAGGCTCTCCAATACCAAACCAGAGCTAAATCTGACGAGCACCAGCAGGCAAATGAAAAGGCCAGAGAGATTATTAAAAATCAGTGTAACACCATAATAAGCACTGAGATAAATGAAAATAGCACAGTACAATTTAATGGTGGGGGTCTGTTATAAATTATTGAGTTATTTGTATTTTGGGATTGATTGCCACAATAACTGCCTTGCAGATGTTCCTGTTGTTAACCCTCAAGGCCTTCAGCAGGACAAATGGCTCAGACTATCATTTATAAAAATTACTCCTTTCAAGGCTTTTTGAGCTTGTGATTAAATATTGTCCTAAATGAGGATGGGTTAATGGTCAGTATGACTGGAATAACAAATTAAACTCACCCCCCTCAGCTGACTGTCAAAATGGGCAAGGGCATGGGAGGAGGAATGTTAAGATTTGTCCTGCCAACCCAACTGCTTGAAGTTAAAACAAGTCTGAGATAAAACTGGGATAAAATTGAAAAAGTCTGTCCTACCACTGCTTTACAGAACACTGAAAATCATTGCATGGCTTGAGAAATGCATTTGTTTGTGCATGAAGCACCTTAAAAACCTATCTCCTATGTGGAAACAGCCAGTGTGATCCCAACCAGAACGACACGGAGGGTGGAATGGGGTGTGCAAAATTTGGTGAAGATGTGTCATAACATGGGCTGGAAACTCCCATTTTGAAGGTTTAACCCAAGCTACCAAGGCTAAGAGGAGATGAGAGACCAGCCTGGCTCCTGTGAGGAGCTCCCCTGTCCCTGTGCCACTGCTCCATCCTGAGGCAGCACCACCACCTCAGAGCTACCACCCTCTCCCAAGAGTACAGGGGCTTTTTACCTTAAATAACAATTACAGCTGATGGTCAGGCACAGCCAAAAGATTGTGGGGACACAGAAAAAGAGGATGGTACAGCTGAAGTCAGAGGTGGTGCATCTGTGTGAGCAGATCTACCACTTCTCCCTGCACAGACTCCCAGCTGACAGACAGCAGAAGAGCAGCGCTGTTGCTGAGGCTCCTCTGAATATTTTGGGACTGATTAAATTCCGAGTGCAAATGCTCTCAGCAGTTTCCTTGCAAACAACCTGCTGTTAAAAAATGTGATCAACAGCCTCTCAGGTGTGTTTTCCAGAATCTAAAATAGCCCAGATGCCGTGCTGCCCTTCACCAAACCCCAAACTGGGGCAGTCAAAACATGGGTGGGAGGACAGGAGGAGGAGGCTGGAGGCCAAAACAGTGTAGAAGGCTAAAAAGGGGTGAGAGGATGAAAAACAGCTGAAATAGGGTGCCAGGCTAAAAACAGGGTTGCAGGGAAAAAAAACCGAAAAACAAAGCAGCAAAAGGAAAACAGATCTGCAGACCCAGAAGGGAAGGGGAGGGAGGTTCAAAATGATGAGAGGTTCAAAAAGGTGTAACAGGAGTGTCCAGCTGTAAAAGGGGGTGTCTAGCCAAAAATGAGGGTGTCAGGCCAAAAAGAGAAGGGGAGTTTAGGAAGGGTCGTGATGCAGAAAAGGGGTTGGAAGCTGGTGGTGGGTGGGAGGCTGAATAGTGGAGGCCAAAAAACAGTGGGAAGCCTGGAGGCAGTGGGAGCTTGCAAAAGAATTGGAGACCAGGAGGGATTGGGGTTCCAAGGAGAGTGAATGGGAGACCCAAAAGCAGGGGAGGCTGGAGGAGTGAGACCCTGGCAGAGGGTGGGAGGTTGAAGAAGAGCAGAAGACCAAGAAGAAGTGGGAGAGGGACAGAGGTGCCCTCTAAGAAGGCTCCAAGTGCCATCTTTTCTCCTGTGTTGCAGCAAGGAAAATCTGTCATTCAGGCCAAAACTGGGGGATATAAATCAGGGAAAAAAAAAAAAAAAAAAAAAGGGAAAAGAAAAAGAAAACCTCAAATGGTGTAAGAATGAATCTCAACCCCCACCTCCAGCACCAAAAAACCAGTGCAGGAGAGCATCGCATTAGATCAGGAGCCAGCAACAGCCACGACGCTGCTCAGCCCCGGTGACATCAAACAACACCGGAGAGAGGCTGGCGGGAGAGGTGCTTCTGATGGCATTTATGGGCCTCTCGGCTATCGGGAGGAACAATCTCCTCGTAAAAGCCCAGTGAAACCCTGTAGCAACACCCTGCGATAACCACATGAAAGGCTGGGTCCTGCCCCGTGGCCTCCTGTCGGGCCAGCGTGGAATGTCGCACGCAGCAGCCAAGCAGCCCAGGTTGTGTCCTCGCTCCTCCCCGGGCTGCTCCTGGAGAAAACAGGGTATTTAAACAGGCGGAACAAAGCTATTTATATCCTAAAGTGTTCTTTTACGCTTGGGAGCTGAGACTGTAGCCTCGGCATCAAAGATAACTTCATAATAGCCTTTTAGTGGAAATAACCCTTATTTACAAGAAAGTTCTGTCGCTAGGCTGAGATGTAAAACAGGAGCAGTAGATATTACTCATAATGCACTGGAAAAGTTTATTCCATACATGGCCTTTTTAAAAGCTTCTAAAAAGCAGCAATTTCAGGTTAGAAATCATGGAGAAGTTCTTGGACCCATTGAAGTAGCACAAGCAATTTCCTTACCTGTGTTATGAAGAATGTCTTAGCTTATGAAAGCCCAGCAGATTTTTTTTTGATCTAATTTAATTTTTATCATTTACTTCATTTTGATTACTGCCTGTAGAGCTGGAGAGTGCAAGCAGTGGTTGCACACAGGTTGGTGTGTTTTCTGCTCTTGGATAATTGAACTGTACCATTCCTATGCCTAAGAACACTGAAGACAACTACATGTTCTTTCAGTTTCTTCAAAATGAAATAACCCACAACAAAAAACAGCAAAACCAAATGGCCTTTATCCTCAGCCCCAGACTAGTGATGTTAATTCTCTATGTCCTCCTCATGGCTTTTCTAAAATGACTGAAACTGGGGCAGTTAAATTATCTTGTGTTGTTCCTTCAAGAAGGGAAATGCTGTCCAGAGAAAAGAAGTATAAATACCATAGATGGTGTAAGTTATTGCAACATCACCATCATTTTATCTCTGTGGTATTGCCCATATTTATTCCTTCCCTCTTTCCTTGCATTCATGTACAACAGCAAAGTTTTGTATTAAAAAAAAAACAAACAAACAAACAAAAACAACATATATATATCCTGTTTTAATTTAATTAGCACAGGGTTGAACCCAGAAGACCGGGAATGCCAGCAGTTATGTAGCCACACAGTAGATACCTCACAGGTCCAACCAAATGTGCCACATAATACACCTTTTTTAAGTATCTAACGCATTTTTTTTTATTATTTTTGCACTACAGCAGCCAGGTTCTCAAGTTAAGAAAACAAGGAAATACTAAAAGCTGTGTGGTTTGGTTGGAGAGCGTTTGCAACCTCAGACAAGGAGCGTTAAGTTATGTAAAGGGCCGGGCACAAAGTTCTCCTGAGTAAAACGCACCATCTAGAGGTGGCCACCACTTCTGCAAGTGCTCCTCAGCAAGATGCAGGCAGAAGTGACTGAACTGCTCACCGAGAATGAAAATCACCTTGATAGAGACTACAGAGTACCTTAATCACAACCTCTGCATTCTTTGAAATGAATATTTCCGAGGGAGTTTCTAAAAAAAGGCCCTTCTGCACCAAGTCAAATAAGGCTCCTGTTTTCAAAGGCCTTTCAAAAAGAGAACCAGGTCACTGCTCGTGCCTCAAACATCTGAAGGTCGCAGGAGGACGAGCTTTGCTCTGGGGGCTGTGGCAGGTAGGGATGCAGAAATGACTCTGCCCTTGCTTTCGGGTTATAGCTCTGCAAAAGTTTATCCTAAGGGGTGCAAATATGACAGGATGGCATATAGGGAATTGATCTTCCTAAAAGAAAGAATAAATCCATAAACTGTGAAACTCCCAGTGAGGTCAGAAAGGACAGTGTAGGTGCTGCAGGGATTGTAGGAGTGGCAAAGCATTCCCCTGGTCTGGAAGCGGAGAGGAACCGCAGTTCCAGCCCATGGAGAATCAATCATTCCCTGCCTCAGCAACATTTTAGCCAGTTTTTGAGGGTCTCCAGGCTTTGCAGAGCCCCAGAAGGGGGATGCAGAGAGCTGAAGTCCACCTTTTCCTGGTACTGAGGACATATCTGATATTTTACAGGAAATTGCTGGTGTTTGCTTTATTTCCTCTGTTACAAAGCAGGGTGGCCATGAAAGCCAAAAGGTGAGGGTGGGGAATACTGTGCTTAACACTCCCTCCCACCCACCACAGGGGAATATTCCTCCACTGATCTAATTGCAGGAACTGTCTGTAAACAAAAACCTGTTTTGAAACTCCCATATAAATAGCAATCACAACATCTTGCACCACTTTAATGAACCCTGTTTTCTTCGCGTCAATCCATCTCGGGAACGTCGGAATCAGAACATTTCCCCAGTGACAGCTTCATCCTTTAAACTCTGCAGATGAGAGAGCACACGGAACAAGCTGTGCTGAGGCAGGATTAAGAGTTACCAGGGTGACACTTTGTAGTTTGGAGGATGCTGACAAGGAGCCTCGCAAAAGCACAAGACCTTCACTGGAGCTGAAGCAACACAGAGACCCAATTTGCCTCAGCTGTCACCAAAGTGGCAAAGAAAACTGTAAATTCCCCCTCCCCAGGCCTTTGATTCTATTACCTGTGCATTCCAGCTGAATTCCTAGGGGCAGGATGTGGCCTCTGGCAGCTTGGGAAGAGGGATGCTCCACACCTCCACCTTGGAAGTGCTGAGAGTCTTCACTTCTCCTTCTGTCAAGGTCTCCAACACGTTTCTTCCCACAGAGAAGGAGAAATAACTGTGGCAGCAAAAGCCTTTAGCAGTTTTTAATTTGCCCACCATTGGCTGACTATGTCAGGTTTCTTTCCCTTTTTCTGCAGGTGCAAATGAATTAATTAAAATTTTCAGGAAGGACTCTGGTGATTCACTGGGCATTTCAGGTGTCCACACATTTGCACCAATTGGGGATTCTCGATGGTCCACTGAGTGCTAGAACCCAGTCACAAAACTTCAAGATCTGTCTCAGAAATGACTAGCCCAAACTTTGCCCCTTTAAGCATTCCCTGTCCACAAATTCCTTGCTGAATTGCTGATCCAGGCCCAGGATTAAAAGGCATCATATACAGCCAAGAGAGAAGCAGATCACCCCCAGCCTGGAAAGCTGTTCCACATCTAGAGCTATTTATTTATGGCGTTTTTTCAAGAAACCAGAGATTCTTCATAAAAGCAGAGATTCAGCATCTACTGTTTTCAATGACAAAGTAATAAAAATTTATGAATATAGTTGCAGCAAGAAAGCAGTCAAATTGTCAGTAAGAGATGACAAGGTGCTGAGAGCTGGACATTTGGCTGGACACCCACAGTGAACCCCTGGGAGCTTCTTTAGCCCAGCTCCGGCCGGTGCAGCGGCGCCACTCTGTGTGGACATCAGTGTCACTCGGGGTTTTTAGGACAACAGTGACATCAGAGGGAGAAAAAGCCTCATAAACCACAGGAAGGTACCTCTTCCCAGAAGCATAGTGGTTTCCCTCATAAAAGAACAGCAGGTGTTAAGAGTGTCACCGAGGGACTTGACTTCGACCACAAAGCCAAGAAAACACAAGTGCCTTTAGTAAATCTCGGCTTCTCAGTGACCTCTGAGGGAGCAAATCTGCCAAGGCTAAATTGGCTGACTTTTAGGCCAAAGCCAACGATTTATCTGTGTTGGTTAGGCTCAAATCCTGGAGGCTTTACTGAGATTAGAAGAAAACTTACTCAGCAGAGAGCAAAGCAGCAGCCAAAATTTGGCCTTTCTGAGGAGCAGGGAGGTGTAGTGCTGTGAGAAGGCTTTGGGAAGGGTGACACAGAGCAGCGAAGGACTTGCAGTGCCCAGAGAAGGTCAGTGTGGAACATCTGGGCCCTGATCCCAGCTCTGTGGGGCTTGTGCTGAATTCCAGTCCTTTCCATGCCAGAGCTTTGGTTGGGAGCAGTCCCAAGGGGCAAACACAGAGGTGGGAGCTGCGCTGCCTTATGTGAAACAGCAAATCTCTGCAAAACTCCCCGTGCTGCAGCACTGGGTGAAATATAAATGTGTGTGTGTGTCAGGGAGGGAGAGGGAGAGAAGAATGCCTGGGGAGATGAGAAAGGCTGAAATGAGTCACTCCTCGTCTTTTTTGTCTAATTTGGTAGATAATACAGGGTGTGATGCTTCACTGCCTCCTCGCTGAGTTCCAGGCAGTCAATGAAAGGATCCAGCTGGATCCAGCCCTTATATGGTGCAAAATGAGGCCGGGAGAAGCGGGCACAGGAACGCGCAGGCTGCCGGCGCCTCGGCCCTGAGGTGAGATCTTCTTCTGCTGGGGGCAAAGGTTTATGGTTGTGACACGAGGTCAAAATTGGAGGTGTTTCCACTTAAAAGTAGTGTTATGAAGTGGTATTTGGCACTTTATATAAACGTTAAGCCCAGGCACGGTGCAGTAACAGCAGCAGGTGATGGCAAACAGGGTAAATCCAGAAATCCCTCCTGGGGAGCAAAGCACCCGTGCTGGGGGCACAGGATAAACCCCAACAGTAAAGTCCCAGGATGCCAAGGCAGGGGGATCAGGAGAGCAATTCTGGGAGCTCCCTAAGCAGGGCTGGGCTCCTGACTAAACAGGGCTTTGTTCTCCGAGCAGGATTTGGCTCCCTGACCTCGAGTTTACTTCCCAAGCCTGGCCTTGCTTCCCTGAAAGGGGACTCAGCTCCCTGAGCTCGACTTTGCTTCCCTCAGAAGGGTGTTGCTGCCTGAACGAGGCTTTGCTCCCCGAGCGGGACTCGGCTCCTTACGCAGGGCTCTGCTCCCTCAGGCCGCCTCAGATTCCCGCGCAGGAATTTGGCGGGAGCCGCCTGGAGTCCGGCAGGGGGCGCCGCGGAGCAGCGGGGCGGGGCTCCGGGGGCGGGGCCTGTGCCGAGGGGCGGGGCCGGTGCCGAGGGGCGGGGCCTGTCCGGTGCCGAGGGGCGGGCCCTGTCCGGTGCCGCGCACACCCCGCAGAGCCCGCGGCAGCCGCGCAGCGCCCGCAGCCCCGGGGCCACCGCGCCCCGACCCCGCGGCCCCGGCAAGATGTGGCGGCGCTGGGAAGCGGGATGGGACGAGAAGAGGGAGCTGCAGGAGCTCAACTCCCGCCTGCGGGTCTTCGTGACCCGCGTGCGGGAGCTGGAGGAGGAGAACCGTTTTCTGGCGCGGGAGCTGGCGGAGCTGCGGGAGCAGGAGCTGATCGGGCTCCAGGTGCCCGAGCAGGAGCTGGCCTGGCTGCGGATGCAGCTGGAAGAGCTGAGCAGGGCGAAGCTGGAAGCGGAGCTGGAGCGGGACGGGCTGCGGCGGGAGCTGGAGGAGCTGCGGGCGCTGGGCGCGGAGGTGCTGGGGATGCGGCGGCGCCTGGAGCCCGAGCTGGCCGGGCAGCGGGCGCTGCTGGAGCGGCTGCGGGGCGAGTGCGTGGCCCTGGAGGAGCTGCTGCTGGAGCTGCAGGCCGAGCACGGGCACATGGCGGAGCGGCAGCGGCGGGAGGCGGTGGAGATGCGGGAGCTGCGGCTGAACCTGGCCGCCTTGCCTCCCCCCTTGGCCGGGCTGAGCCTGGAGGAGCTGGAGGAGACCTACGAGATGCTGCTCAACCAGAGCTGCCGGGAGACCCTGCTGCGCTACCAGGAGCAGATCCAGGTGTTGCAGGAGCAGGAGGCGCAGCGCAACCGGGAGAACCTGGAGCTGCTGCGGGAGGAGAGCCGGCAGTGCCGGCAGCACCTGGAGGATCTGCACCGCCAGGGCCAGGAGCTGTGCGCGCTGCGGGAGCGGCTGGAGCAGGAGATGCTGGCCCTGCAGGACCGCCACGGTGCCGAGCTGGAGGAGTACCAGGTGGGTGGCCCGTGGCCCTCGGTCCCGGGGCTCTCCCGCTGCCTTCCCGCCCCCCGGTGCCTGTTTCGGGGCTCCCCTGGCACTCCTTCTGCCACTCTCGCGTTTTCCTTTCAGTTCTGGTCCATGGCGCGGTGTGAGCCCGAGTTCCCCGTCCCTCCTCCTCGCTCTGCTCCGGGAGGTGCTAAAACCCCTCCGGCTCGGTGTGGTCCAGGGCCTGCCCATCCCACTTTACCTCCTGGCAGTGGGTTTTCCCCAGGCTGGAAGAGGAGGTGGCCCAGCAGGAGCCTTTTGAGGCTGAGCCCTTCTCTGTGTGGGGCGGGGAGTCCCTTGGAGCTCCCCAGGGCGCGTTTGGGGAGAGCTGGGTGCGAAGGGTGTGAATCAGAAGGGAGACAGTGACCCTGAGGACATCATCCTGGTGACAGGTGCTCCCTTCCCAACCTGCCCTCGGCAAGTGCCCAAGAGCATGGAGCGGGCACAGGGGCTTGCCAGGGCTCTGGCAGGGTTGGCAGGAGCACTTGGGACACGGAGCAGTCCCTGCGAGCAGGTGAACCGAGTCCCGGGGCCGTGGGACACGGCTCTGAGGCTCGAGGGTGGCCTGGCCTGTTCCCAATCAGAGAAATAATCTGAAATTTCTTCCTGTTTTACACCCACTGCAGTGTGCCTTGAGCCTCGGGAAACGCTTGTGGTCCTTAGCGTAGTTAAGAAAAGTTTGAGCTGTGTAAAGGCAAGAAGGTGTTGGAGGTGGATGTTGGTGTTGGGGGTTCCAGCATCTGCAGCTGGGGATTTGTGTGCTGTCAGGATGATGTTTGGTGTAATGTGCGATCCCCCTGTGCGTGGGAAGGGATCAGCTCCTGCCGGAACAGCGGAGTATCCGCTCATCCAGCTCGGAGTGGAGAGCACGTATTAGATCATGCAGCCCATCGATCCATTTCCTGAGGGCAACATTTCTTTTGTTCATTGTTAGACCCTTTATGAACACCCTGCTGGAGCTCGGTGTGTGCCTGAACCCCGTGTGCTTTGTCCAGCTTTGTGTCCAGCAGCCCTGGTAGATTATGGAGAAGTTGGCAGCTGGGAAGAGACTGGGACCTGTTGCTGTGTGCATGTCTGGTTTTTGTACTCTGCTAGATTGTTTGGAAGTTTGCATAGTTTGCAGATGCTGTGAACTGAGACAGATTAGGTATGTAAGAAGTAATTGGAAAGGCTCTTCACTTTTAAGTATTTTTTTTTTCCATTTTTGACAGGACAATTCGTTCTCACAATCACATATGTAAACATTCCCAAAGCTGTAGAAGATGACATAGGTAAATTGCTCATTAAATAAATCTATCCAACAGTCAAAACCAGATGAAAATGTAAAGAAGAAAGAAACCTCTTCATTTTTTCCTTTTTATGTATAAAGTACTCAGCACTGGGGAGGCCTCACCTTGAGTACTGTGTCCAGTTTTGGGCCCCTCTGTTTAGGAAGGACATTGAGATGCTTGAGCGTGTCCAGAGGAGGGCAACGAGGCTGGTGAGGGGCTTGGAACACAAACCCTATGAGGAACGACTGAGGGAGCTGGGGCTGTTTAGCCTGGAGAAAAGGAGACTTAGAGGTGATCTTATCACTCTCTACTTCCTGAAGGGTGGTTGCAGTAAACTGGGGGTTGGTCTCTTTCTCCAGGCAACAACTGACAGAACGAGAGGACACAGTCTTAAGCTGCGTCGAGGGAAATATAGGTTGGATATTAGGAAAAAGTTTTTCACAGAAAGAGTGATAAATTATTGGAATGGCCTGCCCAAGGAAGTGGTGGAGTCACCATCCCTGGATGTGTTCAAGAAAAGACTGGATATGGCACTTGGTGCCATGGTTTAGTTGAGGTGTTAGAGCATGGGTTGGACTTGATGATCTTGAAGGTCTCTTCCAACCTAAAAATTCTGTGATTCTGTATTCTGTAAAGTTTGTTAGATTTCCAAAACATGGCTTTCTTGCTGTCTTTATTTTTATTAGGGCTTTATAATGAAAGTCATCATTGCTCAAACTGAAAACCTCTAAATATGGAGTAAAGAGAGCATTTTGTATAGCTCGCTGTCCATGCCACAAGTTTTTCTGCTAAAGCCAGTGAGAATGGCTTTTATTAAACTTTTGCAGCTCAGCAAGGTGTTTTTAAACCAGTTATCTCTCTGTGTGGTTGTATTTTTAAAGGATTTTCTTTGAAAGAGCAATTGCAGAAACCCATTGTAGATGACAGCAATCTATTGCAGAAGTCAAATAATCCAAATCAATGGATGCCCTTGCATGGTACTGATGCAAATGCCCCAAAATGGATTGTTATTTTGACACCAACATCACAGACTTCTCTGTTGCTCTCATGAACATTTGGCATCTTAAGATTTTACAGGAAAAATAGTTTCAAATCTTAGTAATACAAGAAGAAGAAGGAAGTGTGTTGAAAATACCTGACCATTTTCACCAGAAATTAAATATTATCTAGATGTACATTCAAATATGTCATAATGTTTATTAATTCTGAATGGTCTTACATTTGGGTTTTAATGAGAAAGGCCTTTTTGCAGTTGCCAGTCTCCTGTACATGAGAAATAAAATCTTTTGCTCCCATCCAGGAAGAAAAATTATAGAATGCGTAGGAGCAACTGTTTCAGCTTTCATTCTTGGGATAAAAGCTTTTTTTTCTCACTCATTTCTTTTAGTGGTTGAAGTATGTTCAGCATGGGTTTTAAACTGCTCTTTAAAAAGCATCAATTCCATGCTTATTTATTGTAGAGTGTCATGCAGAAATGATATGTATGTACAGATTAAAGTCAAGTTATTATTGTTCATTGCAGCTGCAGTGGCAATTAGATTTATTCATATTTTCCATATATCATCCAGTTGCCTTATATGTTCATCTTTGCCTCCTGAACTGCCCTTCTCCTCACTGAAGCTTTCAGCAGTGTTAAATAGAAATAAGTATTTGGAGTTATAATGTAGCTGAACCAGGCAGGCAGTAAATCATACACTGGAAAATTTTCACTGGTCCTGAGTGCTAAAGGGATGAACTCAGTAGGTCTCTTACTTCCATAATTTTAGCTGTGTGCTATGAGAATACTGATGCAAAAACTCCTGGTGGTTTGAAAACCCTGAATTATTTGGATGTAAAACCCTCCATGGCCCATTCTGCTGCTCTGAAACAAGGCAGATATTTTTCACTGATAAGAATGGGTTTAAGATCAGTTCCTGTGTCAGTATTGTGAGCTTGAGGGAAGGAGAAAACATCTTGTCAAATGCACATTTAATGTCGATATGTCTTGTGCCTTTTTCTGTGTACCAGTTTTGAGCCAGCCAACTGCAGTGTGAGATCCTCCCCTGCTGAGCCACTGAATGAGCCTTGGGATCAGTAAACAGTACCAGATGGAAAGGGCTGGGGCCTGGAATCCTCTAGTCCCTCAGTAGGTACAGCTTGGACAACCCAAGTAAATTCTTTCCCCCCTACTGCCCTTCTAAAATTTCCCAGTGCTGCCTGGAAAGGAACATATGAAGGGTGAGAAAACAGTTTCTATTCCGTTACTTAGTCCTAGCAGGACATCCCTGGGATTTGGGGGCTGTGATTGATGTGGCTGGAAAACAGATCTTTCCAAGAGACTCCTGTGTGAAGAAAACACAAGATCTGCCAAGTAGAGGTTACCTTTTGCAAAATGGGTTTGTTGGCTCGCAATCTCCTGAACTCTGATGGATGGGTTTCTGTGCTTTTTGGCGTGCTTGGAGACAGGACTTGAGACCAGTTGTCTTCTGCTTTATGTCTGAGCATCAATGATGCAGGGCTGGGTGACTGGCTGTCTGCCACCCAGTCTACAGAGTGTCTGCTCCTGCTGGAATTAATTCCTTTGGAACTACTGCACAGCTGGCTGAGTTATGTGGCCCCTTATGGTAATCATTAACTCCAGCTCTTGGATCCCCAGTGCTCTCCAAACCCTGTGGGTGGAATCCAGGTTCCTTTTCAAACCCAGACTAGAGAACCTGGGGGTGAGGGACTGGAGCTCCTGTATTTTCAGATGGGTTTGAATAGCCCTTGTCTTTCAGAGCTCCTCACACTCTGTAGTCCAGTGTAGAAAGTTCCTGTACCAATTTTTCTGGGACTGCAGCATTTTAAAGCTCTTTTTAAGGAATGCATGTGCATTAATACGTTATTTTGTGTTTAATTGTGGAGGCAAGAAATGTCTGAATCAATTAACTTTTGTATCAGAGCTCTTAGGGGCTAGTTTTCTTCTTTTTTTTTGCTGACTCCTGGTTCTATTGCACCCTGGCCATTCTTGCTGGGTAGCCTTTTCCTTTTAAAGCAGAGCCTTGTACTTTTCTTCCTTTCTCACCTCGGGATTGTCCATTGTGTCTGTGCTGCTCTTGGACAGGACTGTTACCTCAGAGCTGCCAAAGGTCTGCGTGGCCATGGGATGGTGCCTCCACTGGGGTCTGCAGGGGGTTTGTGGTGCTCTTTCAGATATGCAGATATGATTTGTCTTGTGACATAAAAAGGGATTTTTAAGTGCACTGAAGACTGTAGGCAAGGATTGTCATGTCAAGGGAAACATCAGTGTAATCATTTAGCAAGAGCTGCAAAGGCAAATGAAGAAAGAGATTAATGTGTTATATAGAGAACTGTACCCACATGTATAGGCAAATATAGGCAGCTTCCTTCATAGAGCTTTCTTTTTAGTTTTACTTAAAAAAACCCCAAACTGTTAATGTTTGACATGCCAGCACTTTATAATCTTAGTTCTTACTTCTGCCTAGCACATCATGCTGGCATTAACAGCAGAATTCCCTGCTGTATCTTCATTTTTATGCTATTGTTCATACTGTGATACTGGAGCACTTGCTGCCTATAAGTGATATATTTTGAATTTTTTAATACTAAACCATCAGTGCCTTGATTTTCCAGTTTGATTGCAGAGCAGCTGTCAGGATGAAATCTAAAATACACTGTTGTGAATTCCTGTTCAGTGTTGTACATGTGTATGAGGTTTTGCTCTGTAAATGACATTTCAGAGTTTGTGCAGAGTGACGTGAACAAAACAGAACTGGGCTTTTGTTGCTATTTAATTTCAGTCTTCCCAGCCCCTAGAACAAAGTGCAATCTATAGTATATTAGTTTGCAAGGTTAGATTTGGTACAAATATAAATATAAATGACAATTCACCCTTAATCTGAGAGGTAACACCGGTGATTAAAGCACTTTCTACTCTTTTCTTCCTTCTGCCATTTAGTGTAAATATATATAACCTTATATATTCAGTTATGTTGTGTTAGGTCATACATAGTTACTGAGATGAAAATGAGCAATCTTTCATCCATCTTCTGAGCAGCAGTTAGGACAGAGCTGGGTGAACCTCAAAGCAGGTCTCCAGATACTGTAGAAAATTTGAAGGAACCACTGAAGGTTCATCTTTTACCTTGTGGGCACTGTGAGTATCTTCAGATGCTCAAATTCCAAAACTCATTTGAACCCACACATGTGTGGAACTGAAAATACTGATAAGGTTCTCATGGCAAAGCAATTGCTGAAATTTCTGATCTCAAGTGTGATTTAAGCATGTCTTAAAGTGACCAAATGAGTCACAAATAAGTCTTACAAGGAAAGATATTTTCCTTGCTATGTGTGCTTAATAGCTTTTGTACAGGGCATCTGAATGTGTTTTACTGAAATATTTAACCAGCTTAGTAAGCCCTAAAATGAATTCAGCATAAAACTTGCTTCAGGAACAATGTATTTCATCTCATATATGGGGAGGTCACAGAGCTGATTTCTTCTGGTTTTTGAAGTGATAGAACATTGATGTATTTTTGTATCAGCTGGTTTTTTTTTTTAAATCTAAAATTTTGTGGTTTAAGGCATTCAAGTGTACAGATTTTCATGTTCTTTCAAAACTAAAAGTATTTTGTTTCTGTTCAGAGAATAATTGATGCCCTGGAAGAAGAAAAGCAGTTCCTGACCATGTCAATCACAGATTACCTGAGGGACTACCAAGAACTCCTGCAGGTGAAAGCAGGCCTCATCCTTGAAATTGAAACCTACAGGTAAGATTTTGTGGTCACACTCTTGTCTAGACAGAGGATAATTTAAATCCCTTTTTATAGATACAGGAGCCCCATTCATCCTCTTTCCAGCATTTAAAATATAAACAGTGACTTTGGGAATCTCAAGGCTCTAAAGCCAATATAATCCATAGGAATCCTATTAACTTGGTACAAATATAGTGGTGTGTAAGAAACTTTCTTAGTCCTGGTCAAGTGGATATCAGATTGATGGGAATTTTTGGGGCAATATCTGGTTACAAGCTGAGGAGACAATATCCCTAAATTGCAATCAATAAAACTTGAGGTTGTGTAGTTGCCATCATCTTACATGGCACATTTCATTGTTTAAATATGTTGAATTAGTGGCCATTTGCAGCACTGATGTAAGCAGTGAGTTCCCCATCCTTGTTGCAGTTGTAGGATAGTGGGAAGATAACAGAAAAGTCTGTTTGATTAAGTGCTGGCTTTCTCCATCCTGGATTTGTTATGAAAACATGTTTGGATCAAGTGTGAGATAAGAGCAAACAACATCACTGCTGATGATTCTTCAGGACTGTGCCTCTCTCTAGCCACTGAGTAGTTGAGGGGTTGAAAAGCCAGAGTAATTCTCTTATCTAGAGAATCATGATGTACATGGCACAAAACTGATCTGGAATGAAAAAAAATCCTAAATAACCCAGAACTGATGAACTGGAGAAAGGTCCTTCTTGTAAAGATAATCTATTTTTTCTACAAATAGCACAGTATTTTCAAATTTCAGTGACACACTGATCTTCAAATACAGAGAGAGGTGCAATTCTTGTTGAGCAAAGGAATAATTTGCAAAAATTTAATGTCGGGCTGCTTCTGTATTTTTTGAGACTACCTCTGTCATTATCTTGTCTACATTTGGGTGCATTATTAATATTCAACCTGTGTAAATAGACTGGGTATTTCCAGTTAAATATAATATATGCTGCTGTGTCCTAAAGCAGTAAAGCTGTGTCCTGGGTGTAATCCAGTAAGTCTGGATAAAGATAGCACCAGCTGAATTATGGGTGAGGTGTTTTAGACTAAAGTATGTGGACTACCAATCCACTGATGCATATGAAACGTAATCTCAGTTGCATAACTGAAAATATGAGAAACTTGAAATAACTTCTGAGTAGCTTGATAAAGAGAAGTGAGCAGAGAACGTCTCTTCATGCAAGAGCACCAAGAGTCTGTTCAAGATGGCCTGAAAATGTCTGCAAGGAGGCACAAACCAAGGCTGATTTCTGGATGAGATAAAATCACAGTGTGGGACAAATATTTGCAGTCCCTTGATAAGTGACAGTGCCTTGATGTTTGTTGGTGAAGTGGGATCCCTGTGATCCTTGGAAAGCCAGTAGTGTCTGGAGCATTACTGTGGAAGTGGTGGCCAGTTGTGATCCTTATCTGTGTGTGTTAATTCTGTTAACTTTGCTAAAAAACAAGATTCTTCTGAATTTAATCCCAGCTCTGTTGTTGACTTTCACTGTTGTAGTTAAACTTTCTCCCTTGGTTTATTCATCTGCAAAACAGGATTAGCACTGTCACTGTCACATAACAGAATGATCAGAGTTGTTTTGATGATTAGTATTCATCCAGAGCTAGGAATGATAATGCCCAGATATTCAGTTGTTTGAAAACCTTGTAAGCCCATGAAATTCTGGAGCTTCTCCAGAGTTGTATCACTGATTATCTGAGCATTATTGGTTTGCCTAAGGATTCCTTGCCCTGGTTAATGAAAGGAGAACAATTCAGCATCACCTGCAGTGTGTTTGTTGTCCAGTTAAAGAGCTCATTAATCTGTAGGGTTTCTTCATTTGATGGATGGGAATGCAGCTTGTGTCACTGAGGGTCTTGTCAAGGCAGATGTCAGTGGAAAAATGAGCATTTGCCCATTAAAGATGATCTATAGATGAAAACAAGAGAATGGGCCTTGCTACAGATAAAAAACATGCAAATGCCAGCAAACAAAATTCTTTTAAAATATCAGAAGCTGAAATGTGATTGTTTTGTGTTTTTACATTCATGCAGTTGTACCTAATTCCTCTTTTCTTCTTTTTCTCCCTTTGTTGAAGAAAATAGTTCCTTCCTTCTTGTGTGTCTCTATCAACCCTGCTGTGAGAGGGGACCTAGTCAGTAAGGTTAAGTAGGAGAATTCTGGACAGCTCACCCATGTACTTTTTCAAATCCTATTCCTCTCCCAGGTTTTTTTTACCTGAAAAAAAAAAAAAAAAAAAAAGGCATGTGAATGCAGCTTTAGTTGGTTTTCACAGAGGATACTGGCAAATACCCTTGCTTATGCATACTGGAAACAAAAGGCACCTATTCACACCCAGTCCAACATCCTGAACTTTCCATGGAGAGGTTCCCATGAAGGCCCTGGCATTTCCCTTCCTTCTGGCCTTATAGGTTAAGGGTGTGGTAGCTGGTCTTGGGGCCTTCTCTGTGCCTCCCACCCTGTGTTTTCTGTCCTACAACTCCTACAGTTCTGTTACAAGGTCAGTTCTTTCCATTAGTCACCACTGCTCCTGGAGTGGGAAGAAGGATCACTGTTGCAAGGAACACCCTTCCTTTAAGGTCCAAGTGTATTTCCTCTCTGACTCTGCTCACCCTTCCTGCTCTGGGAGCTGAGATTCACTCAGGAAGTGGAATATGTGTCTTACGTGGCTTTGTGAAGTTGCACCTCATGGGAATCTTCATTCCTACACCCTCCTCTCACTGTTGAAGTAAATATTTATCAAGTGTCTCACAGTTTTGTTCTGTGTCCTTGGAGCCCTTCAAAAGCACAGCTACTTAGTGATGCTTAAGTTTTACTTCCAGATGGAAGTGGTGAATTACTCACCCTGTAAAACTCTTGATTTTAAAAGGAGATAGAAAAATCTGCCTAGAATCTGAATTACTCTCAGACCCTTCTCCTTAGCTAGCAGAAAGTTCTCTTCACATAGCAGAGGCGGCCCAGAGCCTGTGCCAGGAGGTTCAGGAGGTTTTCTGTCCTCTCTGGGATATGTTGTTGAAGAGTAAAACGTTTCACTTTGAATTTCCAGTGTCATGCAAGTGTTCTGTTTGGGTTGCCACTCTGCATTCTGAAGCACCAAAGGCTACACAACTTTTTTTTCTTTTTTATTTCCATGGTCATTGTGAGGATCTCTGAGCACACTTGTCAGGTGGAATTTCCAGTTGTGTTCTTCCTTCAACACTTATGACCCTTTCCATGCTTTCCTCTCACAAACTCATCCCCATTAAGGTGAAGGAATCATCAGCATTGAGGTCTTCTGAGGTACTCACCACAGCTTTTTCAGTCCAATCTCATTACTTCCCCTTCATAACTTGTACCATCCAATAGGTCCTAGTCCTGTATGGGTTTTATTTTGAGAACACACTGAGTTTTCAGCACCCAGGGAATTTAACATGCAGTTACCTGCTATTCTTCAAACTCCTCATCCTCCCATCCTGTGATGGAAAAAAAGCTGTGAATGGCCTTGACCCCCTTCCTGGAGAGCTGGAGGTTTTTTGTAACTCCTTAGCAAATACCCAGGGTAGAGAGGACGGCCAGCTGCCCCATCTGAGGTTTTGGGTTTCTGTAGTTGAAGCAAAGTCATTACTGTCCTGAATGACCATAATAAAATTTGTACTACATCCTTTTGTTCTCCCTCCCCACCCCAGCCACTTTATCTCCTCCTGCTGCCTTCATGGACTGGTTGTTTCTGTTGTTATCCAGCACAGGCTGATGAGCGTGTCCCTGCTAACTTTAGATAAATGACATTAATAATGAGATGAGCTAACAGTACAGCTTGATTATTTTCTGGTAACACTTAAATTAAGTGTTAACAAAATGGGAGTATATGTCATTTGGGACTGATTTCCAGGAAGTAGCTGACATGTTGTGGTTTTTGTTTTTTTTTTTTTTTTAGATGAGTGCTGCTTAGGGCAATGTGTTTTTTTTATTTATTATTATTACTATGAGTGCTTAAAAGTTCATACAGTTGAAATTAATTCTTCAGGCAGTTTAAGTTTAAAAGCAGACCTTTCCACCAGGAGGTTTTTATTAGGAAAGAGGAATAGAGAAGCAAAACGACTTGCATAAACTCCAGCTATGGTCAAGCTGAGAAACACAACCTGAGTTTGCTGGCTCAGTACAGTACACTGCCCTTTCTCGTGCCAGTTTAGTAAGCCAAGCTCAGTTTAACATTTTCTTGGTTTTCTGATAAGCGTGAGGTCATACATATTATGAGGTGTCCAGTAAAACACTGATTCTCTCTCCAGTTTTACAGAGGTTCCAGGAAGCTTTGCCTTTCACTTTCAGTAGTAATGCTTCGGATCCAGCTCTTCTGTGGGCTGCTGCCCTTTGCCATATACAGTTACCTCCTGGAACTTATTTTTAGTGACTTCATACGTTGCTGCAGCAACTGAACAACTGTTGTTTTAACAGCAGCCAGAAATCCTTAGTCAAACTCCCCACATTCCTGCTTTCCTTCGTCATGGTTAACACTTTCACTGCCAGCTCCTGGATGTGTTTCTGCAGTGTCACCACCAGCTCCTCTGGCATGTCTGTCAGAGCAACTTGTTTGGCACTCACTGGCTTCATCAGACCAGATGTTTGGTCTTGGGAACATTATATGTGTTGAAGGGATCTCATTCCTATAAAGCTTCCCTCATCATGGAGAAAGATAAATTGCTTTTACTGTGGGGTTTTTTGACTCACAAAATAGAAGGAAAGATGCCCATCTGAGCCTGTTTTAGGTAGTTCTGGATACCAGCTTTTCTTCTGGATCTAGACGAATCCATAATAGCAAAGAAAACCTTGCTAATGATATTTTGCTAATGCCAAAGTGATTGGTCATGGGAAGTGTGAAATACACAGGTGATGCTGAAAACACCTGCTTTGTTAGTTTTGACATAAATGTCCAGCAGAGGTGTTTATACCCCAATCCTAAATGGCTTTCAGCTCCTGCCCCCAGGAAGTCAGAAGCCTTGGCTATCACAGTCCCCCAGCCTTACTCTTGCCAGCTTTGATGCTGCAGCTGTGTCTTATCAGTGCAGAACATCTGGCATTCCCAAACCCAGAAATGTAACTGCCTGGTAGAAGTGAACACGAGCTCACCCAGGTTACTGTGCTGGCTGTAACATTCCCTTGCTCAGGGACAGAACCTGACGTAGCATTTCCAGGCTGCTGCACCAGCATTTCCTGGAAGTATGGGAGCTGTTGGAGTGTCACTGCCAAAAAGGAGGAGGGCTGAGGAACGGGGACAGACAGAGATGTCATTAAAGGAAACCAAGCTGTTTCTTTCACAGAGAATTTTCCTACTCCTTTTTTTGTGAAATATGTTGTGCTGATTTCCAATGGAATAGGAACTAAGAATAGTTAGTTTAATGCTATAAATTGTTTCCTCCAGCGCTGTGTTTGACAGTAGAAGTTATATTTTCCTTCATTTTTCATTTGAGAACTTGAAAATCCTGCTGTGACAGTTCCCTCATATCACACTGCAACACCACCTTTACCACTCTTTTACAAACAGGAAGGTTGCTGCATTTTTATTTTTTCATTTTTGCCTTTTCTTTATAAAACATGCCCAGAAAAGCTGTGGCTGCCCCATCCCTGGAAGTGTTCCAGGCCAGGTTGGATGGGGCTTGGAGCAACCTGGTCTAGTGGAATGTGGCAACTGCAGGATAATTGTTTCCATTTCTAAGACTTATAAATGCAAAATATTGTGCTTATTGTTCCCAGGATTTTAAAGAAATGCCTTTTGTGTTTTGCAGAGCTTTGTTAGAAGGGGAGAGCAAGCCATGGATTATATGGAGAGAAGAGTATGCAGGGAAATTGCCTCAAGGTAAAATATGAATATTAAAAAATTAATTTTGAATGAAATTAAATATAACTGAAAATTATTATGTTGTAGTGTTCCTGAAGTATATTTTTATGGGTGTGTTGCCAAGTGAATATTCAATTAGTTTTGAGTGTTAATATTTTAGATCAACATACTGCTCTTCTATATGAGATACCTCAGAAAATCATGGCTTGAGTGGAGACTGTAGGGAATGATGTTCTGTAGCTGTAAAGAACTTTTGGATGCCCATAGGTCTTAGAATTTTGAAGTCCAAAGCAAGAGGTGTTTAACAGAACATGCAGTTAAAACCATGGAGTTCATAATCCTGAGGCACTGTGAGTGTTAAAAAGTTCACATGGGCTTAAAGAGATATTTTAGCAGAGAAACAGAGGACAAATGAAAGACTTACTAAACATAAAGATACCATTTCTATCTTAGGAGCTGCAAATCTCTGGAGGCTGTGAGAGTATACGAGGGAAGTATCACTATTTACTTGCCCTGCTCTTTATACTCTTCCCTGTGTATCTACTCTTAGTCCCTGCAAACAGGATTTTAGATAAGGTGACTGTGACTGCTGTGGCCATTGTAATTAATAACAGAATTAATCTGGATAATACTCATGAGTTTAACAATGTGGGGTCATTTCTGTAGTCCCAGAAGACATTTGAAGGCTGTGTGTGTAGCAGGAAATTCAACAGGCTCAGGCCTAGGCTGAAATCTGCCTGTGCTGTTAAATTGTGAGCACTGTGCCTGGATCTGGACAGCACAATTTGAGTCTGGACTTCTGCAGACAATGCTCAGGCATATTCACAGAATAGGGAAGGAATTACAGAAATAATGCAGGAGGAACTCCCCAAAGTCAGAGGAGATGTGGTAGCCTCTCAGGAGTGAGAGATGTGCAGTACTGCTTGAGTCTTAACTGTCAGATATTCCTGGCACATTGTATTAATTGTTACAGATAGAGCCTAAAAGGTTATTTCTCCCCCTAGTTGTGCTTTATTGTGTGGCTGTGAAGGGTTGTATTTGTGTTTGCAGTTTCTAGCATGTGGTGGCAGGTGTGCCATTAAATGTCAATAGGAAGTAAGAAACTTCAGGCCACTTAGGCTAATGAAGCAAAAAACCCAGCCTATGATATTAGGATACACTATGGAATAATGTAATAAAGAAGTTCTAAATGAACATTGGTGTAAGTACAAAAAGTGTAATTCCTCAATAAATGCCACAATACCCAATAGCACACAACAGGTAAAATTAGCCAGATCTTGCATCTTGAGTAAAAGCTTTCCTTTCAGCTTTAGTGTAATTTATGCATAGACTTAATTAACAGGCAAGACCTACAGGAATGACCTTACAAAGCTTCACTGAGAATCAAGACACTATTTCTTTCAAAAAACATAGTGCATGTTTTCTTGGTTCATGCCCTCTATTTGATAGTATTTTAGATTTAAAACATTATTTTAATGCTTGGTCACCTGTGCTCTCTTTGCAGATATTATAAACACTTCATATAACTACACTGATATTTACTCTACTTATCAAGAAAGAAATAGAAATAAAGCTTCACCAGCTGCCGGGATCACTGACACGAGGCACAGAATGCCAGTGACAAATATGAGCAGTTCTGCACATTACTCAGCTCACTCCATGCAGGCTGGATCACACACAACAACAGGGGGAAGAACTTTTGGAAGGGACCTGCTCGGTTCAACATATCGCCCTTCAACAACTGTAACAAAGGATGAAAGGATTGTAACAGACCACAAAGAGCTAAGAACATTTACTCCAGACTACAGGAGCTGGAGAAGCACTGAAATGCAGGAAAAGAGGATTCCAGAAAGAAAGAAAACAGAAGTTACAACTTCATCCACAGTGTCTTTTTCAAAAGAATCAGCACGTGCAGACAGATCAGACAAGGACCACAAGCCTGATGCTGAAAATACAAGAACTAAACCAGGTTTCACTAGATTTCCAGCTTATGAACTGATAACCAATGCAAAACCATCTACATATGAAGAAACTATAATTGAAACTCGGACCATACTAAAAGACAAAACAGGAGGCAGCAAAGCAACTGATGAGAAGACATCTGCTGAAAGAAAGAAAGAAACAGATAAGCTGGAGAAACAAACAAAGGATGAGAAAAAGAAAACAGATGAGAAATCTTATACAGAAGAAAGTGTTGGTTTTGGGAGGAAGACTGAGCAGAAAAAATATATCCGTGAGGAAGTTAGCCAGAAGGTAACAGGGAGTGATATTTCTACTGCAAGAACTTTGAAAAGTGAATCAACCAAAAAAGATTCAACTGTCACCTCAGAATCAAGAAGCAAAGATGTCATTGAGGTGCCAATCAGTATTGAAAGGCCTGTTCCTGACAAAGGACCTCAGAGAAATAAAGAAATAAGGGTACATGGTGTTAAAACTTCCATAGAAGGAGAAACAGATGACCGTGTAACTCAGTCTGCTGAAACTCGCCACGTGAGGATTTCAGAAGCAGAGTCCAGTCTGGAAGGTCAAGAGCACATTAGGGATGGAAGCCATAAAATGGGAACTCTGCCAACTGAAAACATAGCAGAGAATATTGTTGCTGACATTCTTAAAAGTTTCACGCAGTCCTCTAGTTCACAGATGTCAACAGACACCAAAGTGACCTATTTTGATAAGAAAGAACAGGAAGATGAAGGGAAAATAAAGACTGAATTCACGGTGCAGTCTCAGGTTCAAGAAGACATAGATATTTCTGATGAAGGTGACTTAGGACATCTATCCAACCAGGATGTTAGAAAAGTGATTCGAGAGGGCGTTGAGGGAACTCCTTCCAAAGAGGAGATAGAAGATATTGTCCATCACGGCCTGAAAGGAAGCGAGAGCGGAAAGAACGTGTCTGTGAATGTGGAGATTGTAGAGGAGCCACTGGATTACACCAGCGATGAGAGGACTGATTTTTCAACGCCTTTCCAAGTAGAAGAAGTGGAGGATTCATTCCCTGAGAGGGAGAAGCATTATGGTGAGGAGGAACAAGAAATCACCTTCACATATGAAGATGTCAAAAAGAAGAAACCGCGTCATGAGAGCTTCACTCGCGTGGAAGAGGTAACTGAGGAAGATGACTCACCTATAGAACAGAAATATTTTGTATCTGTTCCTGATGATCATCCTGTTATCAATGAAAAAGATGATGACTCAGTATATGGGCAAATTCATATTGAAGAAGAATCAACTATTAAATACTCTTGGCAAGATGAATTTTTGCAAGGCACACAAAGCAAGAGAGAGGAAGGTGTGAGCTCTCCAGAAGAAACCTATAAAGTGGTGGGGGAGGAAGCGAGTGCCCATATTTTAAAAGAGCATCCTGAAGGTGAAAGATCCCATGTTGAATCAGTTGTTATTGAAAAAGAAATTAAAATTCCCCATGAATTTCAGACTTCAATAAAAGGGCTTCTATCCAAGGAAACAAAGGACCCTAAACACCAACTGAAGGAAGCTTTGGAGCAGTTGGAGGGCAGTCTCCCAGAAAGTGTGAAGGAGGAGCTCTCTGCATTAACAAAAGACAACAAAGTGGACGCTAGTAACTTGGCATTTGATATCAAAAAAGTTGATCAGAAGGAGGAAGGGGGCTCAGTGACAATTGTTGCTGAAGTCAATCTGTCCCAGACCCTCAGTGCTGATGAATTTGACGTAGATCAGCTTGGTGAAGTAATCACAAGTGAGAAGGAGAAGGCAACAATACACTCCCTGAAGGAAGAGAGCTCGGATAGGAGCAATATTGATGTTTCTTCCCAGAGTGACAAATACACTCCTTTTGCTGACCAAGAGATCTACAGCTCATCCACGACGAGGCGGAGCGGTGGCACTGGCTATCACACCACCGAAAGGGTCGTTTATGACGGTTCAGTTTCGGAAACCACAGATTATGGAGAGGCCTCTCTCTCATCACAATCAGCTGATGAGACCAAGTCCCAGAGACGTGTCAGGGTTGGCCCAGCAGGAGTCCAGAGCTTTGAGCAGGTCCTGTATGAAGGGCCTGGTTCTGAGACGCTGGAGCTCAGTGCTGCAGAAGATCTTGTTCAGAGAGAGGGACTGTCAGAATTCAGCCAATCTGTGAAGCACTTTAAACTGGGCCCCGAGGAAATCCAAACCACTGAACAAGTAATTTATACAGGCCCTATTACTACAATTGTAGAAGAGATGGATTCTGGAAATCTTTCTCAGAAGGTTTCAACAGACTTCAGCAGGGCCACAAGACGAGTCACAGTAGGATCAAGGCAGGTGACTGAAGAAGTCTCTTTTGAGGGGTCGGGTTCAGACTCTCTGGCCCTCAATAGCTCAGATGGCCTTTCCCAGGCTGAAGGGGCTGTGGATGTCAGCAGATCAATGAGGCACTTCAGACTGGGCCCAAAAGAGGTTCATACTGAGCACGTTATCTTTGAAGGCCCCATCTCTGGTAAAGTGGAGGTCAGCAGCACGAGGGACTTCTCACAGGCAGAGAGCTCAGTGAGACAAGTCCAGCTGGGTCCCCAGGGCTTTATGACAGCTGAAGAGATCATCTACCAGGGGCCTGTCTCTGAGCACACAGAAATCACTGAACTGGAAGACCAGACCCTTTCAGGAGGCTCAAGAGCTTTCAGGCACGTTAAAATAAGTCCTGCAGGAACTCATGCTGAGGAAATAATCTTCTCAGGACCCATTGCCGGAGTGGTGCAAGATCTTTCACAGATAGCAGAGTCATCTGAGAGCAGCAGCTCTGTGAAGCACATTAAAGTAGGCTCCAGGGAAACAGCTTACACTTTCCAAATGGATGTTTCCAATCTGGGTGGAGTATCTGCAGTGAAGAGTGGAGAACAGCAAGTGGCAATGCTGGTGTCCAGCAAGCAAGACCCTTCTGCTGGTCAGCCACAGGTCACCGTTGAGAGCGACCAGCTTGCAGGGAATGAAGGCACAAGAAGTGGCTACGTTCTCTCCAGTTTTTCCCAAGAGCAGGGTGAAAAGGTGGTGGAACAGTCATTTTTTGATCAAACTGTGCAGTTGCAAAGAACGGTCGACCAAAGGTCAGATACTTCTGAAGGGAAGAAAGTCGCCTTTGTCTACCTGGACCACGAGGAGGAAGATGATGAGGATAATGATGGGCAGTGGTTCTGAAAGGACTCTGTGATGAAGCCTACATAGCAATTTGTTTATACGTATTTTTTTATTCTCCTTTTTTTTTAAGAGAAAAAAAAGGGATGGAGAAGCACTCCAACTATTTAGATTATTAATGGTGGACTGAGAAGTATTGAATTTAAGCCTCTATTCAGCACATTTTATTTTATTGGAAGTTTTATTTTTGGGAGAGATCATGCTATTAATATTTTTCCTCAGAGTTCTGTGTCTAATATTTTCAGATTTTTCCACCCATAGAAACAGGAATTTCCTGTTGGGGAATTCAAAGGATTCTATTTTTTTGTTTGTTTTATAGCACATCAGCTATTAAATGTGTGCTTGAATAGGACTTTTCAAATTTTTTTTTCTTAATACTGTATTGTACTTGGTTACTACAATATTACTATGCAATTCTATTTAAATCTCAAGCTACTAACCACAAATTTAACAGAATATGAGAGTAATGAGTGGTAGTAGCTGATTATCAGTTCCATTTCTATGTACTTACATGCAATACCTAATGAATACATTATAAGAGACAGTTACTTCAGCTATAAAATTAAATATGATCCTGTAGGATCAAACTAAGCATTGCAAGAATTGACAAAAGTGACATTACTTTATTAGCTTGAATGCAGTGCAAAAAAGAAAGAGGTAACACTGACATAAGAATTTCTCACAGTATTCCAGGTGAGAAATAGTGAATTTTATGGTTAGATAGTAGTATATTTAATATCTCTAAAAAGAAAACAAATTTAAAAACTAGACTGGATAGTGTTCCCACTGAAGTAAGGAGAACTCCTTACAGATTCAGTGGCTGTGTACATTAGTTACCTCAACTTATTTTGCAGTTTATGGGTTACCTGATACTAGGTATTGCTAAAGGTAAGTGTGAAGTGTCAAACATGATTACATAGTGCCTAATTTCCTAACACAGTGAAATTAGCTGATGTGTGTCCTGTTAGAAGGAAACTTTTACAAATGACATTGGTGACACTTATGATCATTGTGTGTCAGCTCATTCCCAGATAATCCTTTGTTTACAAACAAGATGTCCTTTTCAGTCACTCCCCCTGCAAACCCAACCTGAGGTTTGAATTTATGTTTTTCTTCCTTTTTTTTTTTTTTTTCTTTTTCTTTTCTCTGAATGTAACACGTGCCTCAGGCCAAAGTTGCCTTCTACTTAAATCGTTTGCAAATAAGCTAATTTCACTTGGATTGCACATTGGTTGAATGAAGGACATCATTTCATTTTATAATTCAGTGACTTCATAAGTTCAGCTTGAAAGCCAGCACAGCACCACTGGCTGGCCTGACCTGGGCAGTGCTGGCAGGAGCAAAAATAGCAGCCAAAATATTGTCACTGGGGTATGAAATACCCTACTGGACACGTATGGAGGTAACAAAGAGAGGTGAGAAGCTGCTCTTTCTGCACACACACGCTCACAAACACAAGCACACAGTCACTGCCTGTGTCCCAGCTCTGCAGAGCAGACACACACCTGGCTGGGGCTGGCTGAGCAGCGCCGGCCCGGCGGGTGCTGACTCCCACATTATTTTTCCTGTGGTTATGTAAGCCAAGTTTTGTGTGTGCTGATCCACATTAGAATCCAGTTAGACTATCTTAGTCTGGCATGACTAGTCACTTTTCAGATTCCTTACTATTAAGAGAAGTAGATTTCTCAAAGCTGACTGCTGCTTTGTACTATGAATGTAAATGCAAAGCTGAGAAGCTCCGTGCTGACTGACACATCCTGCTCCTTCAGAGAGAGGGACAGTTTAATCCATGTGTGCCTTAGTTACTAAGTTTGAAACTGCACAAAGCTATTAATGTTCCAACGATTAACTCACGAGGTTTGTCTGGACTGCAAAATTTTCTGAATGTGTTCCTCATTTTGTCTGGAATCATTTGTTGAAATTGGAAGTTCCACCAGCAGCTGGAAAATGAATAGGCAACTGAGCTGTGTAGAAGCACTAAAGGCATGTAATCTAAGCTTATTTATACTGTTCACTGTGTATCAGATAATATTTTCTTTCAAAATGATTCCAATATGCTCAAAAAAGATCTTGTGCTTCCATTTATAAATAGGATGTTAATGATTGTAATACTTCTAATCTCATCCTATACTTTTGTTTCCTTAGTTGACTGTATGATTTTAAAGGTGGCAACATCTCTGTGTTTAATAATCATGTATAAGCCAGCATTTTCCAGCTAGATGCCATACTGCCAGTAATCAGATTCTGTACTTCAAGTATCAAATATCTGCATGAAGGAAGAAGTCAGGTCTGTAGTAAGCAACAGAGGTAAAAATCATGAGTGTAAGTTTTCTTGAAATTTTATTTAAGACTTAACCATTCTCTTTAAAACAGATACAAGAATATCTGCAGAAAATACATTTAGCAAGCAACAAGAAGCTACTTAAAATGTCCAGCCCATTTATTGATACATTGTGGAATCTTTGACAGAGGTGCTCCTTAGGAACAGTGATGCCAAAACTGTTCCGTTTATCTTCACCTGCTGAGAGGATTATAATGTCAGGTGAGGGAATAAACCAGTGAGGAGCAAGTGACTCATAAAATGCAGGTGCCCTTAGCACTGAAGGATTAAAACAAAAATTAAAAACTAGTATTGTTTCCACTGAGGCAACAACAGCTCTTCAGAAATTCCTTTGCACATCACTGTCAGATGCAGTAGGTTATGCCAAGATACATTTCTGTTTTGATAGTCTGGAGGAAAAATCTGTTCAGTGTGCTTTATTTAAGAGCAGGATTTTAATCAATTACTGGGGAGCTGGCTTATTGTAGAGAACTGGAAATGTGCATTAGCATGACATTAAAAAGATTTTAGCATTTCAGGCACAGTTCCTTTGCATGAAGAAAGGCTGTGAAAATAAAGTTGCCTCACAAATAAAGGTCTAAGTTTTAAAAAGGTTTCAATATAAGCAACCCATTTTCCACTTAGTTCTTGTTAACCTTAGACTTTTAGACATAATGATAACTTTTGGATAATTCTACCTTCAGACAGCAAAGTGTATTTAGGTGGACAGTCATATCCAGCAGATCCCGTGGCTGCATGTGCAGAACTGGGGCTGTAGGTACAGGAATTACTAATGAGAGCAAACATAACCTACTCCCTGGTGTACTAACTCACCCAAGGTGATCACATAAGAATTATATCCCATGGCTGAGCAGATGGGTGACACACCCTCAGTCAGCATGCACTTCTGAAGCTTACTCATATTATGCTTTTCATTAAATAGAAATAAAAACTTGACCGCTGTGTTTGGATTAAACAAAACGCTTTTCAAATATAATTAGTATTTTGGGCTGGGTAAAAACTATGCATTTCTCTGCTGATATAGATCAGAAGTGGGGCACTTTTTCTTTTTTTTTTTTTCAAATGTGTAAACCATTGGTCTAGGAAGCAAATAGAGCATAGAACATAGGGAGAGATGTGTGAGAGAGCGAGAGCTCCGTGCTGGCTGATGTTTGTGAGCAGCAGGTGTTTCAAAAGACGGTAAGAATGTTGAACGTGGGTTTGTTGATGTCAGCTGTGTGAAAACTTTGCAGGCAGCTTGTGTTCTGGTCATTTGCAATGAAACTGCGTTGTTTTTTTTTTTTGTGGTGGTATAAGCTTTGTGATTTTACACTTTTTCACTCTTGAGTATTAAACAATGCAAATCAATGCAGATGTTTCTCTTTCTTCCTGTCTGATGTTTTTAAGGCTGCACTGTCCAAGAAAAAGGACTTAATGTATTTACAGACAGTAAATACCTTGCTGTCAGGCTGGGGTAATTTTGGTTCAGAGAATGAACCTAATTTTTCATTCCAGCAAGGATTCACTTCTTTCAGACTGATAATAGAAATGATGAACATGGCATATTCCTTATTCCAACTGCACACAGCACATGTGGACCAGCAGTGGTTGTGGAGTGCCACAGGTAGTGGGAGAGGCAGAGTATAAAGCAACACAGAAGGTGGAACTCCCTGAGTTGTCAGCATCATAATTGTCCTTGGAGCCTGGCACTTGACCAAGGTATGTCTCTACTTTTACCCTTTTCTAGCAAAGAAAACTGGTTTACACCCATTTAAACCTTTAATGGAAAAGAATGTCTGTGTATATATATACACACATATATATATTTAAATGGTACCCCTCAATGTACTGTAAAGTTCATTTTTCTCTTTAACCACACATTTGATTTGTAATCAAAGCATCATACCTTTAACCCAGTTTTCTCTTAATTCATGAAATGGGTCAGAATGAGTTGTTCATGTGAAAGAGTGAGACTTTCTGAAGAGATCCTCCATTTTTAATACACGGAAAAAAAGCACACACTTCTCCATATCTTGAAAAACAGGGAAGAAAGTATCTGAAAGTACTGTCTAAATCACAGTATTTGAAGATGGTTAAGTGATCAGCAAAATAGTTTCCACTGAAAATGGCCTCTGTCAGAAAAAGTATGATTTCAGGCTCTATTAAGTATTGCTGTTAAAACTCTCAGTGGTGAAGATGTGATTTCTCTGAAACTTGAAACGTTTCTCTGAGGAGTGAGGAATGGGACTAAAAATGAGTTGGTCTTCAATACAGCAAAATTTCAGTTTCCTGGTTTTGACACACTTGTCAGTTGTGATAACTTTCAAGATGCAAATATGGGAGTGTCTCAATATTCTAAAAAGGAGAATTTAAAATTAAATGGAAATAAAAGATGTTTGTTCATACTCCAATTTTAAGTAGTTTAGAAGGTAAAGCTCTTTTTCATGATGTACTTCTGCAACCAATAAAAAAACCCAAGCAACCTGCCTAATGAACAAAGTTTTTCTTCAGCTAGGAAAAACTCTGGATTTTGAAAGATTTTATCTCCAACTATTGGGTTTTCCCGAACCACTGGTATTGGTTTTGATGTCCATTTCCAAATCATAACATGAGGTTGGTGTGGCAGGAATTTACTGCTGGAATCAAACCTGCTTGTTAAAGGTGAAAAAGTTAAGAGATGCTGAACCCCAATACTAAGAAAGTGCAGATTCCTAGAATTTGCTTTTATAAACCTGATAGAAACGTTTATAAACGTTTTATAAACCTGATAGAAAAAGCAACACACTGTAACCAAAATGCTTCTGATGTGCTGAAATGTCTATTTTCCTTTTCCTTATATTTGTCATGATGTGATTTGGGTCAATAGTCAGAGGGAGACTGGTGGTGGGCTGATGTTTCTGTGTATTGGTCTGTCTTATTTGACCTCTGCTTTTTTGTCAGCCTTTCTGTGGCCCTGCAAAACCAGCAGGGAGGTGCAGGCTCTTGGTTATTATCAGCCCAAGGTTGTTTGCCACTTTAGTTTTGTAGAGTGTGCCTGTAAGAGACCCAGCTACTTAATACAAATTTCTTTAAATGACAACTTCTCTGCATAATTGGAAACTTCTCCTTTAGTTTGGTTGAATTTTCTCTTAATTTTGGCTTTACTTACACTTAATGCCATTGCTTCATCCTGTGAAAACACAGAGATGCTCCATGACCACCTTGCCACTGTTTGCTGTTATCACTTAAGTGGAGGAATTAACCAAGAAGATCAGTGATGGCAATGGTGGCACATAATCAAATCTCTTCAGGCAGTGGCTGCTAAATTGGTGACACATCTGACATTTAGTGCAGGAAAAAGCCTGAGGAGTGAGTGAGCAATCTGAGCTGCTGCCCGGGGAACTTTCCAACAGTTTGACTCATCTGTCTTTTCTGTCAGGAATTTGTGTGACTCCCTGTGCCTAAATATCTCTGAGAACTGCAAACGAATAGAGATTCTACAGGATGCAAGAAGATGCTCAGCCAAGAAGGGATCTAATTAAAACCTTGCTCTGAATATGTCAGCGATTTCTTGAGTTGCTGTCAATCCTTTTTTTTTTTTGTTGTGGGTGCCAAATGAGATTTGGCAGTGAAGGTAATACAATGTGTAGTTCTATGATACAGGTTTCTTAGGCTCTATCAGTAAACTGATAGAGAAAATTCAAATATTTGTATTTCCCACTAGTATATACAGATGAAATAGGGATTTTACTCTGAGTAACACAGACCTGTAATTGTACAGTAATGCCTTGACATCAGTCTTTGCTGAACATCTGTTTCTTTGAAGAGGGGAAGGCTTAAAGTTTGGAATTCCTGTAACCTAAGAGCTGCCAACGTTATAAAGATGCTTTAATGCTGGGTAAGCTGCACCTTTGCAGAATTTATTTGTTCCATAAGATCCCGTCTCATTGCATGGTAAATAATTTGGTGGGTTGGGTAGCTGGCAGTCTATTCTGTGCTGGTGTGAGAGAGTAATTACATTTAATGCACAGTATTAGCAGGTACTTTTTCTGTATTATGGATATTAAACGATTTCTCTGAAGCCTTAATAAAATCACTCTATGCAGATTATTAGACAATTTGTATACTGGGAGGCAGGGGGGGAAGAAAAACTTGAGAAAGAGGGGTAGGAGAAAACTTGGCCACATTTTTGTGCCACTCTCCAAACCGAGCCCTGGGCACCCATGGCAGTGTTTCAGAGCAGGATACTGGAGCTGGGCTCTGCCTGGAGCTGCTCTCTGCTCAAGCCCCAGCGTGAGCTCCCAGTTTGCTTTTTACATGGAAGAGCCAGAGCGTTTGGCGTGCTCGCACCTACATCTGGAAAAGCTTCCATTGAAATGGTTTCCAAAGAGCTCTGCTGGAAACTCCCCCAGCAGCTGCTGGTACAAAGCAGAATGGGCTGTTACAGCAGCCACAAAAGCAGCCCACGCTGAGAGACCAGCCTCGCTTTTTGAGTCCTGAATTGGGCAACTTTTGGGGCGTGGACTCGGCTTTGCAAGTCCTGTCTCTTTGTTAGATGCTGCTGCTGCTCAGCATCAGATGAGTTGCTGCACAATTCTCATTGAAAAATCCTTCTCTAAAAATTGGTCACTTTAATAGTTTTTCCAATTAGACCAGTAGCAGCACATTATTAGGAAATAGCAGCATATTAGAAGGAAAAAATCAGCTGCTGAGCAGTGTAATGGGGAAAAAAATAAATTATTGCACTGTTCTGTATTTTAAAAAATGAAGTGAGCCATAACCTCTCAGATTGCTATAGATGCTTCTGTTTTGAAGATAAAGACTGCACTTCCATAAAATCCATCAAGCTACCTTAATATTTGTAACAAGTGATTGCTACTTTGCATACTTGTAGCTGAAAATAGATTCACCTCAGCTGAAGCAGGGGAATTCACTTTAAGTGTACATTAATGCTAGAGGGGAAAAAAAGCAGTAAAGCTGTGCTAGCATTCCTGAGTGGATCTAGTTCTCTGTCAAAAGAAAGCCATAAGGTTCTGTAGTGAATCTATTTGTTTTCTCTTTTCCTGGAAATTTAGGAAAGACATGCTTGTTATTACAATCCATCCACTGAGTTGCTAAATTTAAGTACAATGTTATATGTAAAGCAGTTGCTGGCAGTCCAATCAATATATTGATGACTTACTGATCCCTGCTATCATTATACAGATACCTTTCTGCCTGGGGGAAAAGGCAAAGCCTGTTTCTGAGCAGTTGTTGTAACAGGGAGTGACTAGTAAAGAATGGCTTATGCTTGGGCCCTGGTCTCATGTATTAAAATAAATAAGTGGGACATTAACTTCATACAGGAAATGATCAAACAGATAAGCAGGGAGCCCAGCAACTCCCTTTTAGGGGTTGAATAAGATTGCAAAGATTGTTTTTGGAAAGAAAGCAGAGACATCCCCTCTCCTTTTGTCTTGAATCAGAGCAAATATTTTGTGGTCTCACAAATAACGCCCTTGCTGCCAGCAGGGCAGGGGAGGGACCCCCATTGTTGGTGCTGTGAGCCACCAGGCAAATGAATCACAAGAGGAGTAGAGCAGAGTTGGGAGGGAAATGCCCAGGAGTGTAGGAGGCTCTGGCAGAGGGGCCCTGTCACCTGAGGAGAGTGCCCTCAGTGATCTGCCAGCAGCCCTCCTGCATCAAGGACACCAGAAGGGGACAAATGCAGCTCCTTCAGCTGCAGGTTGGTCACAAGGGTCAGTACGAGCTCAGAGTGACACAGGGAATGGCCAAATTCCTGTTCAAGCCCTAGAGCTGGCTGGGAGTCCTGGATCCCAGTGGATGGACACCTTCCCTACTGTCCCAGTCCTGGGCACTGGCACTGCTGGTGGCCACTGACTCACAGCAGTGTCCCTCAGGGAGAGGAGGAGCTGCCTCCCACCATGGCAGAGCCTTCCCAAGTGCTGATGGAGTAGGAAATAAGCTGCACACAGGTTAATATCAGATGGCAGAGCTGAAAAGTGTAACTTTTTCCATGAGTTATGGCCTGCAGATGCCAGCGTTGGATCTTCCAGCAGAGTCAGCAGCAGCTACAAATATGGGATTTATCCTCAGTGCCTGCTTCTGCACTTCCCTGCTTCTGTGGCTGGCTGGGATGAGCCAAGTTCCTGTTACTGAGACGAAGGACCCTGGCTCATTACAGAGGCAGCCAGAGTAAGATGTGCCAGGGTATAAAATGCCTATCTGAAAAGCATCTTCAGAGCACTGCCAGCTCTGCAGCTAATGGTTGTACCTGCTTGGGTTTCATGTGTGCTCTATTTGTGTGCCCCTGCAGCCACTCCCTCGCTCCCCGGCGCCCCTCTGTCCTGGGCTGGGAGCCCTGCATGGAGCCTCGTTCCCTTCTGTCAGCAGCACAGTTGCTTTTTGTGAGAGAAACAGTGACCAAAACACTTGAAGTGGTGGTCAGAGAGGAGAGGGGAGAATGCCAACTCTTACTTCAGCTCTTTAGCTTCAGTTTTTGTTGTGAAAGAACCTGAAAATAAATCCTGCTTATTCTAGAGTCCAGGTCTTCTTAAATGATCTAAGGCAGGACATGAGTACCTAAATGAGATGTGCAGGACAACATCAGGTGTTGGCACCTCAATTTCTTCATTTTAAGAAGGAACCAAAAAAAAAAAAAAAAAAAAAAAAAAAAAACCCAACCAAAAAAAAAAAAAACCCACACAAAAACCAAACAAACAAAAACCAAAACAAACAAACAAAAAACCAACCAAACAAAAAAAACCACAAAAACCCCACAAACCCAAGAAAAAATCCAGACAAACAAAACAAAACAAAAACAACAAAACAAACCCCCCCAAAAACCAACCAAAACCACCCCAACAACAACAACAAACCCCTAAAAGTTTACTTTCTGTGATTTAACTTGGATAGATAATAGTTTCCTGTGTTTCTGCCAACTTGCTTTTGAAAATTGCCTCATCCAAAGCTGGCTGAATAGAGTGAAGAGCTTGCCATTGTCTTCTGAGTTCCAGTTTGGGACTGTCATTATTATCCTTAAACATAACCCAAATGTATTCGCCAGAGTTTTTGTCTTTAAATTTTCTGTGCTAATATTTGCAAAATACAGAATGTGGAAAAATGCAGCTGAAGTCTCTGTTAGGAACAAGAGAAGCAAAGTGGGACTGACAAAGCAAATGTCTAATTGTGAAACTTCTCTGCTGTGGAAGAGCTCTCTTGAATTCAGAGATTGTCCTTTTCTTTGTATTTTCTTTCTTGCTGAACATGGTGTTCTATAGAAGAACTATAGCAAAAAAAGAATAGAGATAGCAAGTTCAATTCTTGAGTTATATAAAAAAGCATCCATTAGGAATTAACTAAATATCAGGTAGTAATCTTTAATGCCAGAGGATGCTTTTTTTCAGATACATTTTTTAACAAACCTATAGTAAAAATAAATCTAATTTAAATAATGTTTTCTAATTTTACTTTGGATTGTTTGAATTTTATTTTAATTGACTTGTAGATTTATACCTGAATTCTTAATTCAAATGTCAAATTCACAAGCAGCTTTGCTGGGAATCTGAGTGAAATATAATGTAGTTCTTCATAACAGTGAAAAAGAAAGCAATTTGCTGTTCTTCGGTATAAATGGTATAAATTACATATGGCAAAGGAAGAAAAAAAAGTCCAGAGGCTTAGCTTTTAATAATAAATCTATAAATAAACATGATGAGCAAGTTAAACATATTTAAGAACTTCTGAATATTTAATGATTTAATTAGATCAAGGTGTTAATGCTGAATTCTTTATTTCTACTAGAACGTTTTTGTCATGCTGCTTTAAAATTATCTCAGGATGCCAAACAGAGAGTATATGATTTCCTTCTGTTAAGTGAAAAAATCAAAGATATTTCCCATATAAATTCTTTGAGATTTTGCTCAGCAATTACCCATTAAAGAACATGTTTCAGGATTTTTCTTTTTGCTGTGTGTGCTGGCCCTGTGCCCTTAAAATTGTGGCTATGTTATGTTTTCTGTGGAATGTTAAATGCTTTATTTACCTTTCAGCACCTTTCAGATCAGCTTTTCCCTTCCTTCCAGAAGAGTTTAAGGGTGGCAGATAATTAACAACTGACCTTTGAAAGAGGTGTTTGTAAATTCGGTGCTTCATTTGCTGAAACACAAACAAAATTAAATTATTTGTAGATTTACCTCTGATATCCTAGTCTTCTAAGTGAAAATGAAGGTGAGAAACATTTAACTTCATCCTGTTCAAAAGCAAGACATGGGATGGTTACTGCTTTCTGTCTTCATGTTACTGAGAGGAGCATTAAATTCTGTTCTTGACTCATAAGTCACCCAAGAGCCAGAGTCCTGTTTAGAGCATTAGCTCACCTTGCAAAGCCTTGGCATTTGGACCAGCCTGGAACTGGTACCTCAGGGGCAGCTGTTCCAACCTTTCCTATGATCACTGCTCGCCACCTGGTGAAGTCAAGGAGCTCTTTGCCTCATTTCAGGGAGGTGCTGTGCAGGTGGAAGGAACTCCTGCAGCTCCTGGGAGCTCTCTGGGTGCTGTGTGGGGCAGTGTGGGTCTGTAGGAAGGGGTCAGTCACTGTTCCAGCACTCTGTGACATTTGCACATATAAATACATACATCAGAAGTGCCTTTCTCGTTTGTTCTACTCAGGCACAAGCTATTTTAGGCTGACATTTTCCAACCAAGCCTGAGGGAGTTAGATGTCTGAATTAAATCCAGTTTGACTGATTTGGACATTGAACATCTCTGAACAGAAATCCTACTGATAGGCAGTGGGGCTGTGCCATAACAACATTATTAGCTCTTCAGTTATATAGAGATGTACATCTTGATCTCATTTTTTTTCAACAAAATGGCCAAATATTTGAACCATGAGTGCAAATACAGGAATTGAACCTTAGAATAATATTTTTTAAGTGAACATGCAAGATGTACATGCACTGAAAGTGAAGCTGCCATAGGATTAAAACCTCTCAGCTGTTTTAATGGGGAGATGATACAAGCATTTCCTGTGAGAACACTATACCCTTGTTGATTTAAATATGTGTATTTTATTGAGTGACAAGTAATTCATTGTAGCTGTTTCTCTCATGAAAAAGAATCCTTTTAGATCATCATATCAAAACCTGTAAGACCCTAATTTATACAACTTTTTAAGGAAAGCACTAACGTGTTTAGCATCAGGGATGATATAAACTGGGAAAATTTGCAGCAAATAGAACCGAATCCAAAATGAGTGTGCCCATGGACCAAATCTATGGAAATTCAGCCTTGTGCTGGCCTGGGGCAATGACAACCTGGGGAGGAACAGCAGAGTTAAGGAACTGTCTCTGCCTTGGACAGACTCTGTGTGCAAATGCTCTTCAGAGCACAGTCTGGAAGTGGCTCAAGCATTGAAAAGCAAAGAGGCAAACAATTCCTAACAAGGCTGCCTGTGTGCAGCTCTGCTGCTGGTATCACCCTTGGAAGGTTTACACTGAAGTGCTCTTTGCCTCACAAGCTCTACTTCAGATTAATATCATTTATGGGAAGGGCTGTAAACAAAAGGGAAATGTCTTGAATGCTTTTCAGTGCTGGAGAGAAGTGTTATTATAGAACTCTGACACCAGCTGCCACCCTGGTAAGGCCAGTCTGCCTCACATTATCATTTTGCCACCCAGCACAGTAGAAAATAACAACAAGACTGCAATCCATAGACTTCTCCTCTCCAAACTGATTGTGCAGAGTTGAAATGAAAAAAAAAAAGCAACCAAAATTTGTCTGTCCTTGCTGTTTCTGCATTCATCTAAAGCAGTATGAGCAGTTACCCAGTATAGTCTGTAAAACTTGGAACTGGGAGAAAATGTCCTTATTCTAAAGGCTTTGGGGAGATGATTGTTTGTGGTCTGGGTGTCTTTGGAGTGTTAGGAAGTCTCATAAAAATAGCCATAACATGAGAACCTTGATCTGTGACCTCAGAATGGACATCTGTGCCCTTCTTTGAAATGAACTGAGATTGAGGATGGGTGAAGTTGCCAACACGCTCTACCTTAATGTGCTCTTTCAATTTGCCTTCAATGCAATTCAATTTCAATTTCTAAAGTCCTGAGTGTTCTGAGGGCTGGTTTACCTGTGTGCTGCCCTCTCATCAGCAATGTCCTTACAAAAGTCAGGACATTTCTTTAACGTCATCTACAATTCACTGTCTTTTGGAAGTGATGATAAAAATCTTTGCAAAAGTTCTCACCTCTGGGAATGGTATTCCAAAATATTCTTATTTTTTTTCATGCTTTTCCTTCAATCAGCCCAAGAACAGAAGGGTAATCTGTTTGTAAGAACTCTTTTGGCTGCAGAAGAACAGTGGCTTTTCTTACCCTTTTAAGGAAGTTCTCCCTGTGGTCTCCAAGATGTGTAAATAGCTCCAGGAAATTAAAGCACTTGAGATTTTTAAGTGGACAATTTACATGTACAGTTGCAGTTTGCTGGGAAAAGAGCTGCTTAGTAATCTGTAGCTGGAATTTATATAGTATTGCAGTCATCAGTGTTGTTCACCTTATCAGCTGCACTGGTGAGTCTGGCTTTGGATTGTTTGCCATTGTCCAGTGTTCATCACTGAAATCCCACTGGAGATTCAGTGCAGCTGTACAGACCCAGTTTGAATCCAGAGCTGCAAACTTGCTGGGATGCAACAGAACTTGGAGGCTTATGGTGTTACCTAATGAAGGGACAGCCACAATTTAAAAACAAAAAAACAAACCCAAAAACAAACCTGCAGGAAAGCTGTAGTCTGTGATGGAAGATTAGGTGTAAAAGAAGAGGACAAAGATGTTCATTTCACCATAAATTTGGGGCTTAATCAAGCCTATAGTATCCTGGCAAAATCAGAGCCCCCTTTTTTTTTTTTTTCCTCAGCAAAAACTGAGAATTTTCTTGTTTGGAAATTGTTGCTGTGTTTCTTCTGAATTTTTTGAAGCAAGAAAGCAAAGCTAATGACCTAACTGCTAAGTCAAAATAAGGAGGCAAACACAGAGGAGCAAAAGGGAAATCAAATTGTTTATTGGCTTAAATACTGATAGTATTCATGTAAACTCAGATATGAGAGTAGGTTTGCTTTTCTGATTAGTACATATTTCTATTTCTGTAATTTCACTAGACTTTATATTTAAGCCTTTTGAAGATAACTTATCTCTTTATTGAGTAATGGGAAGGAAGAAAAGTCCAAGGGATCTGAAAACAGTGGGGTACATTGCTAAGTGTCAGGAATGATATGAGAAGTTTGCTTATGTCTTATCACATGGGTTGGGAAAGTCAAATATTGCTGGAAAGGGATTTTTTTTCCCCTTCCATTTGTTTTCCTTTTATAAACTTGCCATCCACAAGTCTTTCATGGCCTTCCTGTCTCTGGTCAATTGAAACAGCCTTTTAAAATATGCATGAAACTACTTTGCTAGCTTTTATACACCAATGAAATACCAAGCATAAATCATTGAGTGGAAATGTTATTTTCTCCCTACACGTTGCATTTAACTGATCTGCTTGTTCTGGCTACCTGGTGCAGGTAGGGAGGTTAAAGAATATGGGCCTGACTTCATCTTTGAATGACTCTCTGTCTGCAGCAAATATATTAGAAATATTTTTAAATCATTTACTCAGTTCTGCAAGAACCCTGTTCTACCTTGGTTCTTCCTTGAGTCCCATTTCTAAAAACAAGTTTAATTTCTTCCTTGCTCTAACATTCACTGGAGTTTGCTGTCATTGAACTTCCCAAGATGAGAATCTGTACAACCCCTTGGACATTTATATTATTGCACTTAGAGCAATAATGTGGAATCCAATATTATGAACAAATTGCAGAGTTCACATTGATCTGAATTTCAGCTTTACTAAGTAATAAATGATTTTGCAAGAAAGATCCTCCCCTATTCTAGCTTTATATAAGCAAAAACATAGAGAAATCCTATGAGCTTTTGAGATGTGTTGCAATGTTCTTGGAATATTTGCATATTGCTGAGTTCTGTGCCACAGGTAGAATTCGTGGAGGAACGATAAAATTGAAAAATCCAAATAAATCAAAGAGGGCAACATGCTGTAGTTAAATTACCAGAGCACCCTACAACAAATACTCACTGTGTCTGAATATCCAGGCATAACTTCTGACCCTACTGAACAAGGAAAGTCCCTTTTGCATGGTTCATCTTCTGTGGGTTTTGGACTCTTCCTATCAGCTATTGAACAAACTCAAAGACTTTGTGACAGCAGAGGTCAGAACACTGGGAATCTTCTAAGCCCTTATGTTGTGATGCTTTTATCTACTTCACTGTTATCTTTCCAGGCTGTTGTTGTGCATTGGTCCTTGACTTTGTCTTGCAGCCAGGAAAAGTATCCTTAGTAGTTGTTTCATGTGGTTTCAGTACAGTCCTTCCCCTAAGAAAGCAAAGGAAAAGGACAGGTTTTCAAACACAAAGGGTTTGCCATGCACCCTGAATTGCTCTGGAAGTCAGGCATGTGTGGTAAGGAGGTCAGGGAGGAAACACCTACAAATGGAAGCAGGAGAAAGTTATTTGCTTCATTGCCATGGTTTTCTCTGCATCAGGAATGGCCAAAGTCACTGAGAGCTGAGCCCTCTCATCAGCAGAATAGAAAATACCCTGTCATCAACCTCTACAAACTTGACATATGCTATTAAAGCCTGGCATACTGTACCACATAAATCATCCAGGGAAGTGGGCTTCTCCATTTCCTAATATCAGTTTTCTCTCTTTCTCCACTTATTTAGGGGTATATTAAGATTATTTAGACTGATTTTTTAAAACATACAGGACAAATCATGGTGTACTTAACCATGTGGTTTTCCAAATCCAGAGCAATCCGTTTGTCAGGAGTCACATTACAGATTAGCCACCTCTGAGGGCTGGATATACACAGAGAATGCCCATTTCTCAAAAATATAAACCACACAAAAGAGCTCTGGTATAAATTTCTCCTTTGGTTTTAGATGGTTTTCAAACATGTAAATAAAATCAAATGATTTTCTGGTAATAGTATGTCCATCCATAGTCCTACCCAACATGGGACCAGAGTGCAGCATTGGAATGCTGACAGGGATTTATTACTCAGCAGGCAAATTTTGTGGTTTTTTATGTGGCTGGTTGTCTTATGCAAGAAACACACATTAATTTAAGGGTTGTAATGAAGTTGTAGCTGAATTGATGGGGCTGTCTCTAATTTGTAGCAATACGTATCTCTGCCTTAGTGCTATGAAGGTGCCATCACTCCTAGAGGAGAGCTGTTCTAAGTATATAATGTGTATTTGAGAAGCCTGAACTCATTGACCATGAGTGACCTTCAGTGCTAAAAGCACAAAAAGGGTTTAACAGATCTAATTATTTCACTGGCCCAGAATTATGGGGCGTTAACCTCTGGAGGAGTCTACAAGGCACATGGTTCTTTTTCCTATGCCTTTGATGAAAAATGGAAACCAGTTTCAGTAGAAATGATTCTGAGTCTTCATTTTTACTTTTGAACAAAGGCTGAATTATCTCCTTTGGTCAGATAGAAGATGTTACCCTGCTGCAGACGTCTGGCCTGGAACAGCTCCCTGGGAGCAGAGCTGCTGCCAGACACAAAGGCATTTTGTCCCAAACGCTCCTTACACCGAGGAAAGGGGGAGCTGGTAACAAATACTGTGCCATGACTTTATAATGTGGAAAGATCTTTATCAGTGTTGTGTTGCCAACGTGACAAAGGCAGGAAGGAGGTGTGGACTTGGAAAAAAGTACCCACAGTCAGCAGCCGCTGCTGCAAGACCTTGACCACTCCCTAAGGGCTCCCCAGCCGAGTGTACCTGGACTGTGGTTACCTGACTTAGAGCTCTCTCAGTACAAACTGATCAAGAATTCCCATGACAGATTTCTGAGAGGAGACACAGAGAGTTAGCAAGAAAAGAAAGAGCTTTGGCTTTTCTGGTTTGCTCTCGAAAACGAAAAATTCTGCTTTTGACAGGAAGCAGCCTATTGAGTGTCACCCCAACACGTGGAATATCCTGGTGTATATTTAAGCTATTCCTAGAGTGTTCAATAAAAAGAAAGGTCAGATCCCAGCTGTAACCAGATGGATGGTTTACATGAAAAGGAGAAACCCTGCAAGGTCTCTAAAAGCAAATCTCCCACTGGTCTCAGGAACAGAAGATTTCTATATCTGACTTCCCTCAAACCAGCTCCACAATATGCTTGCATAAATCAAAGAGCTGTGTATACACCATGCTGCCCCCCTTCACTATTTATATTCCCTTGGAATGAAAAATAGCTCACCACCTGCCTCATTTCTATCATAATGTAACAGGTCACAGAGTTAACACCCTTCTGAAATGAATGGCGGAATAAAATTACAAAACCGGTCACCTTACACAACCAAGACATTTGGCACCTCACTTGAAACTTTTCCATAAGAAATACAAACATCTCATAAATAGATAAAAATGTTATTTCAAGTGTGTGTATTGTCAGTAAAATACTTTCATTTCAAGCCTATATGTGCTAAAATTATGAAACTGTGTGGGTGAGAGTATAGGGATTTAATATTTTATCAAAGTTTTAAAGTAAATTTATGGGAGCAATGGAGCTTTGCTGATGATATGGAGTCTCTTTACAAGATAAGAATTTGTTTCAACACCAGATCATGGGACTTCTCAGAAGAATAAATGGCTAAGAGAAAAAAGAAAATAACATTAGGCAGCAATAGACATAGATAAAAGAACTGGAGTTGGTTTGGTATCTGGAAGAAGGAAAAACTTCAGAATAATTAATGCTTAATGTTAAAACTACTGATTTCAGTTGAATTCATAACTTTTGGTCAAATTAGATCCAACGGATCATTAGAAATACTGAGGAATCTTTTGACAATTAATTGTGAACTCAGCAGATCTGTCAGCTGGACTGAAGGGGAATGCAGTGAAGATGCAGAGAAAGGAAACCTGGGGCAGGCAGGAGGATGGAGAAATCACCACCACAGAGCTTCGATGGCAGCTGAGGGCGGTAGTAAAAAATAATATTATTGAGGACACATAAAAATAGACCAAAGAACATTTCATGCTATTTGTTGCCTGAAATTAATAAATGTCCATGTGCTGTCTAAATTTGCATTTAAGTTTTACTACTTTATTGGTTTGAACGAAGGAAAATTGGAGATAATATTTAAGTGACTTTAACCAAATCAGTCAAGTTTAAAGAGTTTCATAAAGTGAATTCCAAATAATAAACACAATTTTATTCATTAATGCATTTGTGACATACAGCAATATTGGCAAGCTGAAGAATAATATTTGGTTAATTGAAATTAATTTGAAAGCCATGATTATCTTGTCAACAAGAGGTAACACAAGGTACCTCCACATCAGCCTAATGCTCCTGTCACAGTCTTTAAAGGACTAACAACGGAAAAGCCACGGAGAGCTGGCTGGTTTGGTACCTTTGCAGTGATCCCATATTGAGATTTCCTGATGGAGCAGAGGCAGAAATGTTGATTCTGCCTATTGTTATATTTGCTTAACACATTAACAGAGGAATTTGGTTTCTGGGGCAGTCAGTGAGGCATTGTTCTTTTTCCAATTGAGATTAATTAGATCAGTGGGAATTTAGAATGAGCAGAAACTGCATGATCAGGGACAAAATCCACTGCTTGCTTATTCTGTATTAGGGTTGTTCCATTCAAAATGCAGCCTGTCCAAATGACCAGTGCTTTCCATTACTTCTTAGGGAGTCTATTACACAACATAATCAATGTGATTACCAGGAAATTTCCCTCAAAAATTAGTTCAGCCCCAATTAGCAATAAACTGTTTTAAAAGCTTCCATTTTGAGCGATGTTGATTTGAACCATACCAGGCAGTGCAAATAACTTCCTTTGGAATTAGGTTTTTCATTAGCATTACTGTGCCATTGAAAAAGGAGTCAGTTCGAGTTTAACAAATACAATAACAAATAAACTGAAAAGAAAAAGACTTGAGCCAAAGGTGGATGATGCATAAACGTTAAATACTGGCAAGCTGGCACTTGGTGTGCAGGAGCTCCATCTGCCTTCCCATTTTTGTACTGCTGCAGAAGCCAGAGTTAAAACATTTATGCAACAAAAGTTAGCAGTACTGTGATGAGTCACTGTAACTTTATTCCACCCCAATAAGAGAGCTTTGTCTCTAAACCAAAATTACTAACTGGAAGTTACAAAAGACCTCCTGAGAAGAACAAGGACTTTCTGGAGAATGGATTCTTTCTCCATTAGTAAAGACAGAACATTTTGCACAATTTATTTCTTCCTGGTACAAGAGACAAATCAACAATGCATGATGTAAAATAAACCTCCTGTGGAAAGAATAGATCCAAAATTTTCGACATTTCTACCAACTGAATCTTGTATCATTATGTATATGAAATCTGGATTGACTGAAAGCATCTTATGTAAGACAGTGAAAAGTGAAAACAAGGGCAGGAAGAATTAAGATTTGAAATTCTACAAGAAAGGATGCAAACTGGAAATGTTCTGTTTGCTTCTTCAAGTCTTTGCAGAACCTGATGATGACACAAGGCCCTCAGTTCTCCTTTTAAGAGAAATGGAAGTTTAGTCCTCAGATGAGGGAGAAAACCACCTCTCGGTGTCTCTAAGAATAAAAAAATGAAACTGCATATTCAACTGCCTAAGAGCTTTCAAAATTCCAGGCAATGTTCATTTTAAGAGCTTTCAAAATTCCAGGCAATTTAATAATTTTCTAGGGATAAGCAGAAGACAACAGGACAGCACAAACCATTTAGCCCCTGTGCTGGAACCCTGCCAGGTAAAGGAGAGCTCTGCCATTTTCCTTGACCACTCCAAATGTCCCAAGCATGTGGTAAGCAGATTCTCTCCAGTCTGAGCATGGAAAAACTGCTCACTGGCAGTGAGACCTGGCAGATGCACCAGGCAGTCCACTGGGTCACTACTGCTGCACACACCTGTGCTAACACTTGCACACACCTGAACCTAAAGAAAGCTGAAACTCCATCTGTTGTTGATCACTGGATTGATCTGTGCCTAGAAGATTCCTCCAGCCCACAGCACCTCTCTGCACCAAGCATAGCTGCATGAGCTCAGTGTTTACTGACGGGTTTTTGCCTCACCATAATTCTCAGAACACAGTGATGTCCAAGAAAGCCTATTTTGTTCTGCTAATTGACACACTGAAGAGCAGAGAATAAAAATACTTGGTAATTACCCGACCTTAAAGGAGAAACACTCCCTTGCTGTCATGCATCAATCACACTGAATTTTCCTGCTGCTAAAAACTGACCTTTAATTGCAAAGTGGGTATTTTTATCATATTCCAAATTTACAAAGTCTAATTTAATGCACATGATTCAATATAAGTGGTATCCACAGCACTGGGTGGAAAAGACTCACACTGGATTATCAGGGAGGCAGAACCTCACGGTGTTCAGGATTCAAATTCAGAAGTTCACTGAGGTACTTTGGATCTTGCAGGTCTGTACCATTGAGAGCTAAGAAACTTGTCATAAAAACTCAATAATTTCTTCATGTTTCACTTGGCAAAACAAAAGAAAATATTTGCATGAAGTTTTACTCTGCAAAGGTGTTTCCAATCGCAGCTCCTCAAACTTGTCAGTCTCAATTAGTTACCTTGTGTAATAAATTTGGTATAGCATCACCTCTTTTTGTTCACACTATCTTCATCTGACTTCTGTGATTTCAGCACACAGAAGGGATCACCAGTGAAGCTGTGCCCATTTGCTCCAGCCACTGGATTTGTTCCAGTAAACCACCAAGTGATGGTGGATCTTCAAGTCACTGACAACTGCAAACTTCTTGAATAGATCTACATCAAACTGACATTTCAAAGCAAGTTTTATTAGTTTCCTTATGTAGGCACAGATAAGAACAGCCATCCTTCTTAGCAAGATGGAAAAAGTCAAGTCCCCTGTGCTGAGAAGAACAAAAATAAGAATTACATTAGGGTAAAGAAACAGTAAAATTTACTTAGCAGATAGATTGCACTAGTCTGACATGTTAGATGAGAATGACTTGGCAACCATGAGGCAAATGCTCTCCTCACCAGAAGATCAGATTCCAATATCCCTGCTCTGCTCATCAGTTTTAGCCTTGTGACTGCACCAGCAAGACTGGACACCTGTGCCGTGCAGGGTCGGAGCTTTGGGGATCAGCTTTCAGATCTGAGAGCAGCATCTTTCAGAGATCACCACGGCATTCCTTGAGGGGGAAAAAACAAAGAATGAATGAGTGTGATGATTCAGGCTACACAAAACAACAAAGAGAATCCTGAGTGACCTTTCAGGGGGAAAGACACAAGAAAAAGTGATGTGTGTTGGTGTGAGCAGAAAAGAACAGGCAAAATTTGCTCTCAACAATATCAGAGTGCAGTAATCTTACCTCCTATCTGTTACTCTCTCAAAAACTCTCCTACCAAAAAAAACCCCAAACCATAACAACATATGGGTAAATAAACACCTTAGGTATCCTGGCTCTGTTAAGAGCAGGTCTCCCAGGAAAAAAGCTTCATCTTTTCTATTTCTGTAGAAGACAATGTTTCTGTCCTGATCAATGATTCAATATCCTGGAGAAGTACATTTGGTTTGACACATTGAATTCTCTCTGAGGAACATGTTGCTAAAAGTCCTCATATTCAGCTTCTACTTTGGTCTGAAATAAGCTTAACTTTTAATTTCCCAGATATTTATAGTGGAAGATCAAAGTGACATTAAAAAGTGTGATGTATTTGCTGTTTTTAAAACCATGGTGGTCTACAAGCAGGCCACTTTGTAACATCAGCTGAAAAAAATAGACAAGTGCTATCAACCACAGTAAAAAAATCGTATGTACAGAATGATATGATAAATATGGAGGATGGTGGATTTTGAAGGGTAAATTATTTCAACAAAACCCAATCTATTTTCTTCTGAAAAAAACAACTCCAAAAAGACTGCAATTCAAAGTAAGATGGAGCAAGTGTAGTTGTCACAATCAATTATTGCCTTTCAAGTGCGGGAAAATGACAAATGAACCATTAAGGGCTGCTATTCTTTATTTAGAACTGAAAAAGAGAGAAATGAGTCTGCAAGGGAAAAGATCTTAAGCTTTTCTGCATGTTGATTTATTTCAAGTGAAGGTTACGCGAATATAGGGAAGAAATGTCTCCTGCAAGGTGTTCATCTTGGTAACCCTGCAGACCTGCTGCGTGAATCTTGTTAGGACCAGTTTATGTTATGTTAATTAGTCTGTGGAAACTAGAAAGAGAATTTCTGATTTCTGCAGCTGGTTTTTTTTTTTTTTTTTGAGCCAGCTGTAGAGGTGATCTTTAGCAAAAAGCAACTTTTTAATACCCGGTGATACTAAAAGCCCTGAGGATGAGGAAATTTGCTGTCAGCAGAGAACTGACAAGACACAAACAAGCCTTTATGTGTCATCCTAGTGTGTGTGAATACACATAAAATATTTCCACAGGTCAACTATCATGGGTAAAAATGGTAGTTATGGGCAGGTTGTGGGTGCAGGCGGGACCCCCTGAGGGTCTCCATTCTGCTGTTAACACAGAAATAAAAGGCAGCGGCAGCTGCACCAAAGGTAGAGGGTGATCCTTGACCACAACTTTTATCAGCAAACGATGTTCACCTTTATCAGCGATTAAGCAGGGATGACTTGTTAGCACCGGGGGCTGTGTGAACACGCGGGGAGGGAAGTGGAGCCCACATATTCGCTCATGGAGCCGCACCGGCACGGACCTGGACCACCGGGAACACCGGAACACCTGCCGAGACCGGGACACCAGGGACACCGGGACACCGGGACACCTGCCGAGACCGGGACACCGGGACACCGGGAACGCCCCCGGCCCCTCAGCCCACAGCGAGGGGCGGGCGTGGCGCTGAGGGGCGGCGCGCTCCCATTGGTTGGTGGAGGGAGGCGGGAGAGACGGAGCCTTGTGATTGGCTGCTGCCCGCGGCGGGGCGGGACGGTGTCTCGCGAGAGCCGCGCGGCGGCCGCGGTCTCGCGCGGCCCGGCCCGTCCCGCCTCCGGGTCCCTGGGCCAGCGGCGGCGCCGCTCCCGCTGTGGCGGCCCCGGTGAGTGGCAATGACCCGGCCGGGCTGAGGCGGGAACGGGGACAGGGCCAGGGCGATCGGGTCCTGACGGTGGGAGGTTGTCTCTGGTGCTTTGCCCCTGCTGTCTGCTCACCGGACCGTGCGGGCACGGCGCCTCTCCATGAGGGGGCACGCGCTATGGCCGGGCCCGATCCCCCCTGTCTCCCGTTTCCCCCTTGGTCCCTCGTTTCTACTTTTCCCCGTGTCCCCCTTGCCCGGTGCTCTTCTCTCCCCATTCTTTTCCCCCCTTCCCATCTCTCTTTTCCCCCATTCACCCCCTCTCCCCCGTGCCCCCTTCCCTGAAGGACCCGGCCCCTCAGAGGGCCATGGTCACTGGGTGCTGTGAACCCTCCTCCTTCTTTTTTACTCCCCTTAAAGACCGTGGTTGTGGCTGTTCCTCTTTGGTAAGGCTGCACCTCATCCTTGGAAAAAGATAATTGAGAGAGGAAAAAGTTTGGCTGGTGGTGGAAGGGAGTAGGAGGAGGTTCCTTTGGAGTAAGAGCCGAAGTAGATTGTGACTGGACTTTGCATCTGTGGCGTTGCATGTCTGTGTAACCGTGTGTGCCGTGGCTCAATGTGCACTTTTTGTATGGAGTTACAGCTCTGTGAAGAGAAGCCCACAAGTGCAGAACACCTGAAAGCCATCTCTGGACAAATTGGAAGGCTGTTGGATATTTATGCACATGTTTTGTCATTTCTCAGCTTCTGATTAAAAAAAAAAAATCAGAGAAAGATGAGCTTTCCTTTACCTTGTCTTATATTGTGGAGGGTAATAATAAATACTCAGACTATGCCCATTAAAATTTTTAATGCTTTTCCAGGAATTATTTTGATCTGATCACAGAAGTAGAGTTGGGAATTGTAATGGCTTCATTTCCTCAATCTTCTGGACTAAGAGAGCTTTAATGTTAGGAGTGCCAAGGATGAGTGTGTGTTCCCTGTTCACTAAAACAGATAATGAAGGCAATGGTTAAAAACTTCTTAAAACCCCCACAAATGTCTGTTGCTCCAGAAGGACACAGATCACTGCTAAGAACTGTTATCTGCAAATCAAGGGAACTACTCAAACTAGTGAAGTAGTTTGATTTACGTGTATGGTTGGGTTGTCAGTCTTGAGCTAGAGTTTTGTGCCTATCATCAGATGGCATTTATGATTCAGGACCTTCACTTCCAGTATCTGTCATGATGAGAAACCTCTGCTTCACTGAAGGATTGAACTAAAATAGAAAATGTTGGTGGGGTGCAGTTCTGAGTCCTTGCCTTTCGTTAATGGCAATAATGATGTGTATGTAATTAATTTAAGTCTACAGCAAAATGGTAACTTTAATGAATAGTCTGGGTTTGTTATGTTTTTTTATGAGATAGTTGAAAAGATGCAGCATTGCTGTTGTTTAAATCTAGGCAGCATAATAATGACTTGAATTTTGGTTATATGTGAAAAACAAGTTGAATAAAGTCAGGTTTCAGATATGAGTTAATTTTTAATTTGTCTTCCTGCTTTTGTTTTCTGGTTTTGAAATTGTCAGTTAAAGCTTGGCACTTTGTTCTTTCTGGTTTTATTTTTAGTAGAGCAAGCTGAAAATCTGCTGTCTTATCTAACCCTTGATAAATTTTCTCACTGCAAGTTTCAAATTTCTCATATACCGGGGTGTTATTTTTAAATGGTTTTACTGGCTATCTATGCCAATTATCTCTTCCAACTGGTAAATTACTCCACCAGTTTTATATGGGAAAGCACTTCAAACTTTCATTGCCTTTTGTCTTACTACCTTAAGAGATAATGGTGTTTTTAAGTCATCTGAGACTAAAATCCTCTATTAATTGTGTGTTTTTCTTATCTGTGGGTTCTTTTTTTAGCACATGTGACAGGATAGATGTGGGACATCAGTAATGCTTAATAGAAGTTGCCTTTTTTTTTTTTCTTCTTGTGGTGGCAGTTTTGACAGAATAATCCAAAAAGTCCATTGAACATGGATGAAACTAAAAGCATTAAATATACCCCCAAATTTTGTTATTTCACATCCTATAATGCATCCTAGATAGTCTAAGATTTGCTTCTAACATAGCTTGTGGTGTGGATGTTCTGGGGACTTTGTATATTAACTGGAACAAGTGTGTTTAGATAAACTATCAGATAATCTGTAATCAGGAACTCTTCCTGCAAAAGAAGGCACAGCTACACCTGGTAATCCTGGGCTTTTTTTCCTCTTTTTGTCTCCTAGAGATGGGTCTGCTCTCAGAAGATGCGATGCAGTAGATGTGGTGCTTAGTCATGGCATCAGAGCTGTGTAAAACAATCTCTGAGGCAAAGCTGGAAAGGCACAAGAATTTGTTCTTAAATTACAGAAATCTCCATCACTTCCCTCTGGAGCTACTGAAAGATGAGGGGCTGCAGTACTTGGAAAGACTTTACATGAAAAGAAATTCCCTGACCACATTGGTACGACAGTCTCTTTATTGCAATGTTTACTGTGTGTGTCTTAAGGAATAATGATTTTTGAAACAGATAAAAAAAGATGATATTATAGATAATCTGACCCTGAGTGATGTCATTAGCTGTAAGAGATGAGTATTTGAGCTTGCATAGGTAATGTAGAGAATAATAAATGGAAATTCATGACATTTGATGTTTACCATTTTCAAGCTCTCAAGACCTTCTAGGGCTTTTCTTGTCAGGCTTGTTGTTCTGTTGGATTTGGTTTTTTTTTTTTACCTACACATTTACTCACCTAAGTGGTCAGTTTCTCTTGTTTGGTGATGCTCTTCAGTCTATTCTACATTTCTTCACTAGGTTGAATGGCTTTTCCCTTGGCATGTACCTAATTTCAAAGGCAATGTCAATCCAAGGGTTTAATTCCAAACCTGCTCTTAAGGTGCCAGTAAAAACTTGTATTTATGGGCTGCTGTTGATAGGAGAACAGTTACATGTCAGCTGTTGTCACAGTTAATGTGGGATTTTCTTTTGGGATTTCTTCTTGTCTTCTTATTTTTCCCTGAACTGAAGAAATTCTCACCCTGAGTGGATGTTGTGACCTCAAAATTCAGTCTGGGGCAGTTAAATAACTGTGAGAGATGTTCTGAGCTGCTAAGACTTTACAGGATAGAGTCAGAACTTGCCACTCTCAATAGACTCAAGTCTCCCAGTTTTCAGTTTGGTTGCTTGATTGGTTTGGATTCATTGGTTGGGTTTTTTTGTCAGGCTCTTCCATGGTATGAGAGGTAAAATAGCAATGGTAGAGGAGCTGTAGGGCATGACTACTGAAAATTCACCAAAATTGTACAGTTTTCAGGATTTCCTAGAACAAGTCCTGTACTCCACTTTAAGCACCAAAAGCTGAAAGGATTCTGAAGATTTTATGCCTTTTCCTTATCTTGAATGAGTCACTTAAGTTGACATGTACTGTAGAGGATTATTTTAGCACTCTGGTTTTGGGCAGTAATTTAATAATGTGTAATAATTTAACAGGAGGATAGGATTCGTGGTTACAAATCAAAACTGCTATAAAATTAGCCAAATGCTGTGAACAGCTCTGCCTTGACACTTTGTGAAATTCGGTGATGATTTAGTGCAGTAAGATTCACAAACTTTGCACTGCTCCAAAGATGGAACAATGAGGAGGCTTTTGTATGGAAGTGTTAAGACCTGGATAAAGAAACTGAAACAAAAGTTAAAATGCAGGTCATACTTAGGCAAAATTGCTTTCCAACAGCATGAAGCAGAGCATGATTAGATTCACAGCAATCAGGGTAACTTGCTCATAATGTGCCTTGTTGGGATCTCATTCAAGTGCTCAGCACTATTGTTGGAACAAGGCAAACAAATTTGGGTGTCATTCACTGAGCATCTGTTCCGCAGAAGAGATGTTGGAAGTTGTAGTGGACCAAAATAGATCAAATCAGCAGCATGTTACAAAAAAAGGCAGATGTCTTTTTGGAACATGGAAAGTTTCACAATCTCCATTAAAAGCAGAAGGAAGTAATTATTGGATACTGTTAAAGCACAAGCTGGAGCAGAGAGTTTCATACTCGTGAACAGCCTGGGTGAATTGGAGAGAACCTAGAGAGCAGCAGCAGGGGACCTAGGGAGAGCATGCCCTGAGAGAAGAGGTGCAGAGATTGATGGAGAGGAAAAAACAGGAGGAACTGGGGGAAACAGAAATCATAGATATTTTTACAAAGCAGAATTTCATGAGGTTTTTTGATGTCCACTACTGGTAGGACAAGCAATGCTCTCAATTTTAGGAAGTCACTGGGGCAGTGCAGGGAGTGGAAATCTTACCTAAGAAGAGTTGAAAACAGTTCAGTTACTGAAGGAAGATGTGAATTCCTTGCACTTCTCTAATGTAAGGTGATGAGCAATAGCTCATTAATAAACACTTTAAATTGCATAAACATTATTGAAAACCGTCAAAATGGAACCTGCACCACATTTCTCTAAAATTAAGGTGGTACTTTCGTCCCATTGGTTCATTCCTTCAGAATTCTGAAAATAAATTACTAGATCAGCTTTTGTTCTTTACTCTTCTCAAATGACTCCTGTCCTTGACAGATGACTCCTATGAGATGTCTGGGATAGCTGACAGAATTTACCTTGGCTTAGAATAATTTCATTTTTGTCTTCATTGGCAAGATGGAAGTGATGGAGTGCTGTGACATAATGAATGGATCAAGGAGCCATACAGCACACCTGTATCCCAGCATCAAATCTTCCCACTTCTCAGTTAATCTTTGATAACATGAACATTCCTGTACCCAATTTCTTCATCTATTAAAAGGAAATAGGTGTTTTCATTGTTACCTCTGTCAGAAGCAAGATCAAGAGTAATCATTCTTAATTTACTACCTCAGCATATGTGATGCTGTCCTGCTCTGACGGAGCAGCAGGTGAAATAGTGACAGTAGTTTGTGGTTCAGGTTAACATCCTTATCATAATAAAGGCTGTAGGATGGCAGTGAATTCGCTTTTTTCCACACTTGTTTTCAGTCAAGGCTTGAATTTTTTGGTGTTTGAGCGCGTTTTCCCGGCTGAAGCTCCGGTGTTTGCCCGGGTGAGCCGCGGTGACTGCGCCGTGGCGGAGCTGCCGCCAGGGGGCAGCCCCGGATCAGCGACAGCGCCCGCCGGCTGTGACGTCACCGCAGCGGGGTCTTCACCTCCCCCGGCATTTCTGAGCTGACCCATCAATTGCTGCTCCCGAGTTGAGCAATCTGGGCTTTGGACTCAGGTCTAGCATGGGGCATGTTTGCTACATGGGAATATTTACCTTTTTTCAGGTCAGCATATTCCTCCATCATCAGGTTATGAAGGCAAAGTTATATATTTTAGATAATACAGCTATTTAAGGTTTCACACATCATGTTTATTCACGTGAACTTTTCTAGTTTTAACAGGAATTTAATTATGTGGTCAAGCTGCTTTTAAAATGCATTCATTTCTGCATATGTCAGTATTGTAGCCCCTTTTTCAGTAAAACAAATCTATGTTAAAGCAGGTTTCTTAAGCAATAAAACTGTCTTAAATTTGAATAATTTTGAGTACAGTTTCCAACACGACATCTGAAACTTGTGAAGCCAATTTTGTGATATGTGTTCATGGTTATAAATGCCACCAAGGAAGAGAATTACAGCTAGGGATCAGTTGGCAGTTAGGAAATGATATGCATGTTAATATGTAAATATGAAAATCTAGTTTGATGGATTCAGCAGTTCTGGCTTGGTGGTAATTGATAAAGCTACACTAAGATTGTAGGTCATTTCCCAGTTTAGCAGCATTATAAAATACATTCTGGTTAGACATCTTGTGTAGTTCTTGTTCTGCTTTAAGTCTGTAAAGGCTGCAACTTCTTAGCAATCTCTTGTCTTCAACTAACTCATTTATTTGAATATATTTTCAAAAGGAGATGAGGTAATCCATCTTTTTAGTCTTAGAAATCTGACTCCCATTTTGCTGAGGACATGGTAATGTCACTTCTAGGCTGTAGCCGTGTTCAGTAGTGAATTCCTCACTCTGGGTACATCTGAGATTGCCCTGATGGATACTTGGGGTTATGGAACATGGGTATTGTATAGACATTCCTTGTTGCCATTTTTCCTGCTGAAGTATTGTAGTATGGTGATTAAAATGACTTGGGTACACAATGTTTGTGTGTCTGTTTTTTGTTTCGAAACCTAAAAAATCTCTAACTCTCTTTCAGCCAGAAAACCTTGCACAGAAGCTTCCAAACCTCGTGGAATTGTGAGTTTGTGTAGGAGTTTAATATATTTTTATAATGCTTATCTGTCTCATCTTAAAATAATCTAGAATGTATTAGTTGCCCGTAATTTATCTCTTAATTGTGAAGGGCTTTCTTGGAGGGCAAGAAAGGGTAATTTGTTTTGTTGTTGTGTTTTCTCAATTTGTTTGTTGTTGGGCTTCTTTTCTGAAGGAGGCATATTAAGTCCAACTTTTAATTTTCTAAAATTTTCTTGTTTATTGTATGAGAAGAACCTTTATACCAGTGTCTTTACTGCTAAAGGGGAAAAAAAAACTTACCCCATAAATCCTGTGTAGACTTGTCAGACTGATAAACCCCTGGAACCTCCCAGTGCAGTGGTCAGAGGGTTGTGACAGAGCCAGAGTAACAGGTTACAGCCTCCAGCCCATCCCTCGCTGCTCATTCCCACCCCAGCTCCCAAGGGTTTTATGATCTCAGCCTTGCTGATTGTAGTAATCAGTTTTTGGAACCAAGTCACAGATTGTCAAATAGGAGCAGGATGAGCATGCAGAGGTAGTAACTATGGAACGATGATTGCTGTGGGCAGAGCAGTTTATCCAGTCTTGTCCAAAAAATGGATGTCCCATGAACTGGATTACTTTGACAATTCATTTAATTAAGCCCCTGAGACAATGTTTTCTTCCATCCCCTTTTCTTGTTGTGATTCCCTTCTGTGGTAGGATTGGCAGTGGGGAATTAAAAGGGATATCCTCTTTTTCTCTTTTAAGCCCTTTGTCTCAGTTTCAGATGAGTAACTGATGGAGCATTGATTATGTTTATTTAATGGCCAGCTCCACATGGGAGGTGTTCATCTGAGGGGTCAATGGCCTCAGCTCTCTGATCTTGTCATCCTCGTGTGGCCCTCAAACCTCACCTTTCTGGTGCCTGTGCCCAGAGTGTAACTGAACTGGTTTGTAGGTCACTGCAGTCTCTGACTCACTCAGGAGTGAATCCTATCTCATCATGCCTCTGTCTTGACAGTGTTTGTGCTCTGAAGCAGTAAAGTAAATATTTTATATTTGGTATCATGATTTGCCACTGGGCATCAGGAAACCTGTGTCTTATTTGATACTGCTTTTAGGAAAACCTGTTTAAATTACAGCTTAAAATAATTTCTTGCAAACACTGATTTATAGGAGTCAAACCTAATTATTTAGTGTTCAGCAAGCTCAGTTGTCCCACCATTACCCCACACATTCGGGTGGTCTAGAGCAATGGGCCTGTGGCTTGTGTAGCTCTAACAGAACAAATCAATTTCTGATGAGACAATAAGAGGTGTTCTGTTGTTGAGGAAGAGACCACAAAATAAGGATTTATTTAAAGAATAATTTGTGCCAGTAGCTTTCAATTTGGAGAGACAAACTTAAATTATTTTTATTTTCCTAAAAGTTACATCCTTAGTTATTTCACTTGTGTGTTTTTCTGTGCATATCACGACCCTCATGCTGGGCTATGAGGTGTAGCTCCTCATAATACAGGTTTTTTTTAGCTTAAGTGAAGTAGTTCACAAATATTTTCAGGAGCTGCAGCTGAAATGGGTAGGAGAATTCTCATCCTATGTTTCTACAAACATGTATGCTATTCTTATGTTTGTTAAGTTTTTAGCAAACTACAGATTTTAAAGAGAAAGAGAAGGTTCAGGTGCCCCGTGCAGTTGAAATGTCCTTCCCTTTTTCTGTCTCCCTGAAAAGAGAGGCTCCTACTTTAGGAAACGCCCTTGGAATACAGTAGGAAAAATCCCATGAAAATAATTCTATGTGTGCCTAAGCAATTGAACATTGAGTACTCAATATTTCTTTACAGTTGGGTATCAGTGTTGGAAAATTTTGTTACTGTTATTTTCTACAGGATCCAATTGTTCTTTTGCAGCAATGATGATTGAAATCTGAAATGTGTAAAATCTAAGATCAGTGTTTATGCTACCAGAAGTACTGGAAGTGCTCCATCAGAGGGTGCTGAATATTCTTAGTGAGAGATCTGGCCACCCTCTGTAGCTGCATAAATAACCATGTAGTAAGATTGGGTTTTTCTTTCGAAAAATGTACTTTAAGTTTGAAAAACCCACTTTCAGTGAATAGATGTGCTTATTTCTTCACTAAAGGTGTGAGAGTTTATATGCAGGGGAAAATGTTTGTAATTGTATAACTTGTGTGGATGTGGGCTTTTTTTCTTTCCTTGGCCAGCATTTAGTGTCAAATAACGTGGTGATCAAATATGATTTACTCTGGTTATTCTCTCTGCTTATTCTTTTCCCTTTTTGTTTTCCTCCATATGACTCGCAAAACTAAAGCCCATTATTATTGCAACTGTGAATGGTTTGTTTTACATAATTGTATGTAATTTTCTTTTATTTTTATGCTAATCATTTAATAATCCAAGTGAAACTTAAGTACCTGTCCATTGCCAGTTTATACAGTTTCCACAGCTTTTGTGGTCATAGGGAGGAATGGCTTTGAGGGTGCTCTTTCAGTCTGAAACTGGATATTTTGCAAACTGATTATGTAGCAGAAGTCCTTGAGGGTAACAGGTGGTGTCCTCTGCTTTTTCTCCTCCCCCCAGGTACCTTCATTCAAATAACATAGTTGTTGTACCTGAAGGTAAGTAATCTACCAGCTCACGATAAGTGGCAGGAATCATAAAATATTCATTTTTCTTCTTTGAAGAGGCCTATTTTTCCTTTATTTTCCCATAAAACATTAAAGATTTTCATACAAAATATACCAGTGTAGCTTTTAGTTGATAATGTCCTTGTTTATGCTATGTTAAATTCTTTTAATGAGTTCTCAAATGCACCTAAATGCTGTTTGCTCCAGTTCTAATTGCAGAAAGTGAAAAGGCTAAATGGCACTCATCTGCAGAAACTAAAAATCCGGAGTGTCTTCTGCTTTCAGGCAGTTACCACACTGAGTACTCTGCTGGTTTAGATCGTGACAGATTTGAAACCCAAAGGAGCACGAACTTGTACTAGTTTCTTTTCCTTGTCTTTATTGCAGAATGATGCTCCCAACTTGAGGAATTTGTGTTCAGTTTATGCTCTTTCTGAATATAAATTTGATAGGGTCCAAGGAATAGAATGGAGAAAGTGGTTTCAGAGCAGAATTGTCTGAGGAGAATCTGGAGATGGGAGTATTCTGTACATCACTGTATTTGTTACCCGTGTCTCACTGCCAGCTGAGCTATTTGTTACCTAGAGCAGCATTTCCACAATTGATGTCACTGAGTTGTGAGACTGCCTTTAACACCTCGAGATGTGCTCAGACACAGCTGTTGGGTACTGTGGCTTGTCCTCCTCTCCCAGCCCTGTGAAGATTTCAATGTTACTCTTGGGTCACGTTGATGTTTTAATCTGTTCTCTCACAAGCCATTGGCTCCCTGGTTAAGCTGCAGTTTCTGGACCTGAGTGACAATGCCCTGGAGATCGTGTGCCCGGAGATCGGCCGCCTGAGGTCCTTGCGGCACCTTCGCCTGGCAAACAACCAGCTGAAATACTTACCTGCAGGTGAGTGCAGTGTCTGAGGGGTCACAGCACTGGCACAGCCTTGCAGCTGCTGCCAAGTGACCTGCTCTTGCTTCCCTGAGTGCTCCACCCTGCGCTTGAAGGGATTGCTGTTTGTATTGCTCCTGTGCGCTCTGTAGTTACAGGAAAGCTGTGCTCTGTGTGCTTGCAGAGTCCCGAAAAATGCTGCTGAAGTGGGAAAAATGTATTTATTTAACAGCCTTTGCCATCGTATCAAGAAAATATTGAACTTCTTTGAGAAGACACAAAATGCCAATGACAACTGTCATTATGATAAAATGATGTTTCTTCCAATTTTCCACAATATAAAGGATTCCGGTCCTTCCTTCTTTTCTTTTCGCCCAACAGCCCCAATCTCGTATTTTCTAAAAAGACACATGTCTAGTAGCTTTGCCTATGGCAGTTCTATCTCATTGTGACAGTAGATAACAAATGTTTGTCTTGCTAGTTTATAATGAAAAAGCAAAATATATTCAAAGTAAATGTGACACAAAGTCAGAAAAAGTTGGCCATAGGCAGATTTTGAATGATTTTTTTTGTCTTATAAATACTTTGATAAGCAGATATAACATTACTATTCTTCCATCACCCATATATCTGTTCAGATAAGATGATGGTGATTTTCAAATACTTTTTTAATTTTAGTTTTTAATTTTTCTCTGGTGTATTTGCATTTTCTGATCTGCAAAGATGATAAAAATTTCAGGCTATGATTTCAAAAAACTTGTCTAACTTAATCTAACAGGATTAGCTCTTGGCTCTATTTTAACTAATTTCTCAATGTGACCTTCATGTGTTTTAAGTTCACATTGTTTATTCTCAAGAAATGTATTGCAAATGCTCCTTGAAGTTTTGGGTACAGAAATCTTGCTGTCCTTTCCTTGCACTTTTCTAGACTGCTTAAAAAAGTCAAAGGATGGTTATGATTAGAAAGAAAAAAAAATGTATATGACTATGTAAATGCTCTGAAATGAAATTAGATAAACCTGTTAAACATTATGACCCAGGGCCAATAAAATTTCCATCAATTTTCAGATGTCCTACATTCAAAAGAAAGGAGTGACTTGAGTGTGCTTTATGTTCCTCAAAGATAATTTACCTTATGGTGCTGTACCATGAAAGAAAGACTTGTTCAAAGAGAAAGTGACACATTTTCTGCAAAACTTCACACATTAACTTAAAAAGGTTCCAAAAAAGACTTTCAAAAGGATAATTTACATTACTGAAGACTTGATTTGGAGTCTACCACATTTGATTAGGAACTGGTATCAGCTGAGACTTGCTGTATTAAATTTCTCCTGAAGTTTATGGAAAATTTGGTCCTGAGCATTGTCCCTGAATGTGTTTAGGTTTGTGTGCATGAGAAGTTTACATGCTTAGGAGTACTGCTGGTGTTGCCTGCCTGTGCATTGGAGAGTGCAGTGGTGTGTGGTCCTTGTGTTTGTGGTGGTGTCCCTTGTGCCACTGCTGCTGCTGGGACAAATCCTGTCACTGTCCGTGGGGCTGAATGTCACACAAGTGCTACCAGCCCAAGCAGGATTAGCCTTTCACTCACACTGCATAATTTGCCCACTGGAGAGTTAATCTATTGCACTGACTGTTTCCTAAACAGAACAATTCCCAAAGAGGGCTTCCAAGCATGTTTTCTTAGATGTTCTCTGTAAAATTGTAAAGTCTTCAAAGACTTAATTAAAAAAAAAAAATCTTAGAGTTTCAAAATAACGCTTATGCTCAACAATTGAAAAAGGAGCGCAAAATAATAAATTTTGATTGTTTCATCCTTAATTATACTGGTAGCATGAATCTTCATTATAGTGTCAGCTAGCATTCTGTTGGGAAAGCTGGCAAAATTCAGCTGAACTAGGATGGGATGTGATTTCACTGCAGTGCATCATTTTACCCTGTGTTCACTGCTTTCTGTGCAGCAGACACTGCACTGCTAGGGAAAGACAGCTCTAAATGGCTCTTAATTTATAATAATGAACCATTTAAGATGGAACTTAGCTTCTACCCGTGCAGGTTGTGTAGAATTTAAAGATCTGCATTAAAAAAAAAGAGCTTTTGGGTTTAGATGACAGTCATTTATGGAAATTACTTCAGAGTGGTTGCCCTGGCATTCCTCTTGGGTCTCCATTCCCAAGTGTCTGGTGTTAAAAGTACCCTCAGTTTTTTCAAAATTCCATGGATATCTAGGAACACACTCTCAGTAATATCCTAAGTCAATTGCTAAAAAATATCTTCCTTGCAGCTGCAGAACAGTTGGATGGTAAATGTTTGCTATTATGTGTCTGAACACCCCCACTGTTCTATTGCATTTTAATTCTTAAGAATGATTCTTTGTTGTGTCTTCCTTAATTGTGATTAAGAGCTGGAAGAAACAATGCGATTAATAGCATATGTTGATTCATTATGCATTTTAATTTTGTTCCACAATTGTGCTCTTAATGTTCATTTTTAGTATTTAAGATTTGCCTTATAGAAATCAAATTTTAAACTAATTGAAGTAGTGTGCATTTAAGATTTAGATTGAAGCCTCTAGTCTGATTGCAGAGATTCTTCAGATTCTGATAGAGGTTGAGCCTGTGCTGTGGTTTATCTTCACTGGGATGGGCAAGTTTTTAATCTCCTAAGTACTTGTTCTAATAAAAATGAGAGAATTTAATAATGACATCCACTCTGCTTTTCTCAGGTTTGGTCATGATTGTTCAGTGAGTTTTAAAAAATTATTTTAAGGGGGGAAATGGGGAAGAATGATAAAAATACGTACAGCCAGTGTGGAGACATAAGCTTTAGCTTCCTGAAGAAATCAGGCAATACAAGGACTGATGAGGAGGAAAATGGGCATTGGGTGAAGCATGGCAGTGGTGTCCCTTGGAGATGGGGAAGCAGTGTGCAGTGGCACTCTGATAGTCCTTGCTTGGTGCTCAGCAAACACTCCCAAACACTGCCACCCTTAGATCAGATCCTGAGCTTTGGCCTCAAGGCTCTGTTTGATTTGCCACTGCTATGGGGGGCTTCCACCAGCACCCTTCAGCTGTGGAGAACTGCTCAGAGGTGACTCAGCTGAACTTGATGAGAATTAAAGGGAAAAATTTGTCCAGAATGAGCGTGTTGAAATGGAAATATAATAGCAAATGGCTGGAAGAAAATGCTTTGTGAAATTCTCTTAATGTCATATTTTGAATATACTTTAGATAAGATTAATAAGCGGACCAGCTTCTGCCTAATGCAGATTCTTCAGTATCTGTGTTCTGGGGTAATCAGAATCCCTGAGAGGTTCTGCCTTTCAGAGAGCTGATTAAAAGAGTTGCAGATAAGTAAAATGAGATTTAATGTTCTGAAGTTCTCTTGAGGACTTGTTTTCATTTAAATGCACAACATTTTTTTGTTCTGCAAATTGTAAATCTTGTAGCTGCTGTCTTTAACAGTTTCTTGGTTCATTTATTTGGCTCTGGTAAATGCATTCTTGAACATGAAGTAAGTTTTGTAAAGTTTTCTACTATTTAAATGTAGCACTTAAATAATCTAACTTCTTGAGGGCCATTTGGAAATGTGTGACACCAAAGATGTTACTGGAAAAAGTCAGCATAAACAAAAGATGGTTATTTCATATTATTACATTAGTTCATGTATGAGCTTGACTTAGACATGACATTGTGTTTTCACAGTAGCTGAACTTTATTTTTTCAAAGATTTCTCCTTTTGTTCAGTGAATTGATATTTCAGTTTGAGATTGTGGATTTAATTCTATATGCATGTACTGTCAGAAGGAAATTTTCTGAATCTTCTCACTCACAAATGACTAACCAGAAAGTTCCACTTTGTTTCTGATGGTTATAATGCACATGATACTTCAGCTCCTTTCATTCTTGAGAAATAATATTTCTCTTTGTATAAGAGTTACTGTGTCATTTGAAAAAAAATAAATCCAGTGAGATGCATCATAGAAATTATTCTTGTGGACTCTCAAAGTCAAGATTCTGTGTTTTCTGTTACCATTTAGATTTGGTTTGACTTCAGCCTTGGAATCTTTTGATGTGCAGTGGTGGCTCTTCAGGTTTACATTTTGGTCTTATAGTTGGAATGCGTGTTTGGGGAACAGATGACTTAAAAGAGAGTGGGTTATACTCAAATTTGAACTTAAGTTTCTTATTTGACAAGGATTAGATCTTTTTTTTTTTTTTTTTTTTGCCCATTGCTTGAGAGGTACTTCTCTTTAGAAACAGCGAGTTTTGTAGCATCTTGTTCTAAGATTTAATTAAAAGTGAGGTTATGTTTACTCAGCACATGCTGGAGTTAATTATAGATTTACTGAAATGAAAAGCTTAATGTTTTGCCAAGTCAAGAGCAAAATCTAAGTAATTAAAGAAGAGGGTATGGTTTATGATCCCAGCCCATCTTTTGGCAAAATTCCCTTTAAGAAGAGGGGGAAAAAAAGCAGCAGTTGTCTTTACATGGGCTAGACCACGGTTCTCTTTGTGTTTCTTGTTCAGGAACTTAAAAACCAAGAGCTGAGTGCACTGACCAAGCAAAAAAAAAAAAAAAAAAAAAAAGGCCAAATAATAGCAAATTTGTTGTCAAAAGTGGGATTACTGTTTGTTTGAATGTTAAGGGAAGTGCAGGTGACAGAGCAGCTGCTGCTGGAGGGATGCAGGTCTGTGCCAGAGGCCAGGTTCCTGCCCCAGCAGAGGGCAAGTGTGGCTTCCATTGCAAATCCACACTTCTGTGTTGTCTCTGGAAGCTCCTGCAGCTTACATCCACTTGTTGCCATTTTGCTTCCTTTAGGCAGACTCTGAAGGAAAAGTAATTCGTGTGCCTTTGGTGTATTTAAAGTGCAAACTGCAGCAGTGTTAGCACAGAGACCCTTCCTTTCAGTTCTGCTCAAGTCCTTTTCCTTTTTAAGGCAAATTGTTTTAGAATATAATCAGTTTAAGACTCATTAAAATACATTTGTAGGCTTATAAAACTTTATCTTCAAAGCATTTGAGAAAGATCCTGTGAAGCTGATAAGGGAGTGTTATCCTCATTTTACAGAGTAGAAAAAAAGTGTTTTTAACAGAAGTGATTTGCTCCAGGCCACAGCAGGAGTCAGTGTTAGCCAGAAATAGAACTTGGGTGTTCCCATTCCATTTGTTAAGACCACACCTTTTTGAGGCTGATCATATTTAATGTTAGGGAGGATTGAGTCTTCCCACCCATTATTAGGAAATTAATAATTATCTCTCCATAATGAATAACCCTCTAAGTTAATAGGAAATTAATAGCGGTGAGATCAGTGAGTTTTTGTAACTGAACCAACTTGTGCTTCCAGAAGGCTGGAAGAGCTCAGGAAGATGAATTTTGAAATACATAACTTTTGTAGATAAATACTAGATAATTTTCTCTTGCATAGGTAACTTCAGTGTAATGACAAGGAGGGTTCAATAGTTACTAAAATTATAAATCAAACAATAATTGTTGATTGCTGCTTTGTCTGTTTATACAGTAACCCTTGGAATGTTGAGTGATTATTGCAAAGTCTGCTTCATTTTGGAATTTGCTTTACTAATTGGGGGCAGGAGAAACTTCCAGATATGAAAACTGCATATTCATTTCTCTCACTTCTTTAATGTTGCTGTGAAGTACAATATCTGTATTTACTATTCATACCAGTATTTAACTGGTTAAGACTTCTTGAATACCCAACTTAGAATTCTGAATAGAGCTTAATATAAGGGATTTCAGTAAATCTTAATTAAAGGCACATAAACAGGACTTATTCCCTCCCTTCTCTTCACAGTAGATTTCCACTGATGGGTGCAGCATGCCAGTAATTCTATTCTTACTCTAGACCCTGGCATGAGAGTATGTGGTCCTAACTAATTTTTTTGAACTTGTGTTCCACATTTTGATTTAGAGTTTTCAAAATCAGGGGAATAAATTTGGCTTCTTACCTTAGCTCTCCCCAGATTTCCCTTCTGCTTTTATTACAGTCTCTGGTTAGGGCAGATTGCTTTGATACTTAATAAAATCGAAATTTTTTTTTATAATGGTTGTGAATTTAAAAGCAAAGGCACAAACGGATGCAGACCCTGGTCTTTTTTCCAAGTTGGCATAACCTTAGTCCACTCTGCTTTCCTAATTTAGTAACAGGGATAAAAATATGCACGACGGGACAGGTTTGGTACGCCAGGCACCCATCCAGGAGCGTGGTGTTTTTAAGTAAATGGACTTGTGGGGATTTGAGGAAAACACAGATTAGGTTACATGAGCTTTGCACTCTGGAAGTATGTGACTATTTAAAGGAGCATGGCCTCCTAAATAAAAATGTGTTAATTATTATAATAATATGTTGTTTTCTGTGAAGGAGTTGATGTCTAATTGTTAAAGACAAGGTTTTCTTTGCACAGATCTGTAAAATATATGCTCTGTTTAATAATTCAATTCTAGCTTCAGTTTGCTGTATAAAACCAAGGGTCAGCATACTAAGCTTTACATTACCTCTTAGGTTCAACAACAACTGATTACTGCTTTTTTTCCTAAATCAATGGACTATGCTGTATTAATCCAGAAGCACAATAAAAATACCTGATAGTATCTCTACACCATTCCTTAGATATCTAGGAGGGAGAGATTTTAAATGTTTTGGTTTTGTATAAACTCCAACACAGCCCTATCCAAGCAGCCTGTAAGGACTGAATTTTTTTTAAGAAAAATTTCCCCAGTGAAATTACAGCAGGGAGGAGTCAGGAACAAAATGGCAACGTGGATGGGAAATGATTTGGGTTTGACTTTGAGACTGCCTAGAGGTGACCAAAGCACAGGGCAGTGTATTGTACAGCTGGTATTCCTTATGGATTAACTTCCAAGCACATCCAAACACAGTGGTACCTATTTAATTAAAGGATGTTGGTTGCTTGAGATTTTATAACAGTCTGCCTTGCTCAAACATTTGGTTTGGGTTAAAATCTCAGGAGGACTACTAGTACTTCTGAGTGCTTGAAATTTATGGGGAGGGAAGTGAAGACAGAGAATAAAAGAATTCCACTAAATTCCTGGAAATTTTTGTTAACTGAAGTTTTTCCTGTATACCCTCACCTGTATAGAATGTCAGAATGAGTCATCTGTGCAAAGAGCTGCTCACTGTTCTCTCTTTGTCTGCTTGCCCCTTCTCAGTGTTATTTTCTTTTCCACTTCCCCCCTGTTGAGGGGCTTTTAAAAGCCTCTTTGTTATTATCATACAACATTTTTCAGTATACCATGGAAGGTTCATAATGTCACTGGATGCTGGTAACAAAAATAGTATAAACATAGTCAGAAAAATTCCAGACCTATATTTTATGGTTAAAAATGTTATTCCAATGTAGGCTCTTGTTCCAACACTTCTTCCAGATGAGCTTCTATTGGCTGCACTGGAACTGAAATATTTCCCGTAACTACAGCAGAAATGACGTTAAGAAACAAAAAATCCAGCAGAAGTATCTCTTTCAACAATGGCCTGTGGTATTCCTGGTATTCCTCATTCTGGTGATGCACAGCAGGTCCTCAGAAATGCATGTGCTGAGTGTGTATGTGTTGTAATTCAGTAATTTGAAAACTAATGGGAACCAGTTGGAGGAAGCCATCAGTGTCTCTCATTGTAACGTTTAAATTACAGATTCAAATATTGCTTTGTGTACCAGGCTTATTGGACTAGAAAATTCCATCTTAAAATTTGCTATTCTAATTTAGAGCAATCACTGGGAAAAGTATGTAGGAATTAGGCTCCTTTAATGAGCATGGGCTTAGTTAAAAAAAGAAATTGTGATATGGTTCAGTGCATTATATTTTCAAGTACCTGCAATTTTATAAAACAGATTTCAACTTCTGTGGTCATTCCATATGAGAAAAAAAGATCAGGCACAAACCAAACCTGGCGTCGAGGCTTCATGTCAATAACTGAAAGCCTAAAGTCCTATTGTAGCACAAGTAATGACCAAGTGTTTTAAGTTTTCTAATATTAGTTTTATAATATTTAAAGGTCACTCAAAATTGTAACATAACTTCATTGATTTTAATTTCTTTCTTCTTCTTCGCACATTTTAGCAAGATTATAATGATTTTGGCTCAATCACACTTTTTTTGGCCTCTAGCTTTGATGATGCTTTAGCTTGAAAAAAAAGCTGTGCCTGATTGAGTTTTGTCTGTATTTAAACATGAGCAGTATGCTGATGTAATTACTGAGTTCATGAATAGTTCAGGAGTGTCTGGGAGCTGAGTGCTGTACATCAGCGTCTCAGACATCCTCGTTTTGTTGGAATTCCTTTGTATGATCTGGGCAGAGACTGACCTGTAAATGTTCCCTTTTTATGTGGCAGTTCTTCCTGACTGCCAGATTGTAGTGACAAGTTACGGTGGCATCACCTGTCTGGACAGAGACATCTCAGAATGACATCACCTGATCACTAATTATTTTATTAACATATTGTTGAACAAACCTGATTGTAGAGGGTAACACTGTGTCCGTGTGAGGCTGCCTGTGACCTGCTGTTGCCCCATTTTTTTTATTTTCAATTCTGATTTTATTCTCAATTCCAAATCCCAGATCCCCACGTTTTTCATTTTGAAACTGGATTCTGAGAATGGGCCAAAGCTGCCATTTGTTCCCTCTGTTCCATGTGAGATCCTGGTGGAAGGTTTCCATGCACCAAACTCACAGAATTAGCCCCTCCCCGTTCCTTCCCTCCTTTGAAGAGGAGCTCCTAAGAAACCTGGTGAGGTGTAGGTGAAACCAGGATGGAGCAGTAAGAGCCAAACTAATTATTGCCGGTGATGCTCCCAAGCCCGTTGAGCTTTTGTCTTAGGGGTGCTCCTGAAAATCAGAATCCTTGCAGGGACACGTCTGTTGCTGAGCTCTGGGCCATGGGCTTTCCCCGTAGCTGTTCTCCTTGAGGGCTCTCAGATAGGAGATAAAGGAGTTGAAGCTTCTAATGGTGGGTACTTGGATGATTCTTGCATTCCTGAGAGGATGGGAGCAGATTTAACTGGATTCTCTATTGTTCAGAGATTTGGTGCTGCCTCTCAAATCCTGGCTCATTCTTCAGCTCCGCAGTCCTTGATTTCTCAAGTGACTGTAAGCCTCGTTTCTCCAGGGGTTTTCCTCTTGTTTGTGGGGGTAGGCAGGAATTTTGAACATGTTGAGAGTGCTTTAAGTAATCCTGACAACCATTCATCTGAAGCTTAAAAACTCTGTGAAGATGTTGGAGGTCTTAATATGACTGTAGAAACGTGGTAGTTATGTTGCGTGTTTTTATGCGCTTTTATTAAATAAGGAGTCTTAAGTACAACTCATTTCAACACAGTTCATTAAACATGAAATTGCATAACATTTTTCTAGTAAACTCAATTTGAGATTTCTCAGTGAATTGTTAAAATACAGACTTTTTTTTTTAAGGGAAAGACTTGCATGTCCGAGTAACTTCCAGACTTTGCTTTTAAAAGCTAGTTATATGGTATATGCAAAGCAATAAATTGAAAGAAATTTAAGGTTAAATATTGATTTTAATACTAGAGTGAGAAATGGTCTTTCTTGAGATGACAATAAAATGAGTAATAGGGTAATGTGGAAATGCTGCTAGACAGACAGATAGTTGATACAGAAAAATACCAAGTTGTTATTCAAACATATGACAGAAGAAAGGACAACCTGAAGTTTTTAGGGTATATGGGAACAGAGCCCTAGTGGAATTCCTCTCCCCACTCCTGCCATGGATAGAGCTGCCATTTAGGAACCAAGGGCTTTGGAAAGAAAGTCTCCTGACCTTGGAATGTCCCCCCCAATGTCATGCTGAGCCTGGGGCCACGAGACGAAAGTGGGGAGTTTACACACAGTGTATAACTTTAGAGAACATTAAGTTGTCATTGCTGCTTTGATCAGTGATAGAATATACTTTGATAAAACTCAGATAAAGGGCTTCAGGCTGTAGCATCAAAACAATGCGTTGTGTTCCTTTTAGTTTGAAAAATGTATTTCTACAGTCTGTTTTTAAGAAGTGGAATGTGCTCGTGAGAACTAATTAGACCTGGCACACAGACCTAAATAATGAAGGTCAAATAGAATTATTTGGTTTTTTACATTTTGATTGTTTGAAAACTTGGGTTTGAAATTTAAGGGGAGGACTCGTTGTGACACAGTTATATACCACAGGAAAAAATCAGTCTGGAAGTGGCTACAGTTGTGTTTGTATTCAGTCATTATTCCATTTGTGGTGTTTGTTTAATGTGAGTTTATTGTCTGCATAGCAAGTAAGAGGAAGAAGTAGAGGGGCTTTGGTTGCTTTTGGTCAGTCTTATTCTGTGGAGTTGAATCTAAGATGTAGAAAAACAGACTACCAGGAATTTAATTTTGCAGGGATGTAATTCTGTGTATTCTTTCTCAGAGTGTTTGAAGGTGTTAGTTACATAAATGTATCTAGAAATCCATAAAGCCCATAAAACCTAACATTCTTGTTTTAATTTTATGGGTTATCAGAGTAGGTTCTAAAGCTTAATAGATCATTACTCTGTTCATAGCTCTGGCAAATCCCCTCCCACCCTGAAAATTCTTGGTGGCATCTCTGATCATCTTGGTAAATGAGAAAGTGTGATGGCTCATTGCTTGTCTGGCTGCTTTGCTGTGCAACTGTCATCAGGACTGGTGAAAATTCATGTAATCACCGATGTGTTTATTATGATAAAGTGTGTTAAAGATATTGGGGGGGGGGTTAGTTTGCTTTTGTGCTTTAGAAAAAGCCCAACCTAACCCAAAAAGGAATCTTTAGGATCCTTCACCTTTATTCTTACATTAAAAAAAAAAATCTACATCAAAAGAAAATTCACTTCGGTTACTGTAACTTTTTTTAAGGTGTCGTTCCCCTCCTTTTGAAACTTCTTCCCTCAACATGCTGAATCCTCTGAGAGCACAGCAAAGCCTCTTCTTTGGAATTTGATCCCAGGGTTTTTCCGCGTTGGGGCTGGCAGCGGTCAGGTTCTGAGCAGCACCCCCGGGGCTGTCACGAGGCGGATTCTCCTGGTTGCGCAATGCGTGTACCAGCCTGTCTGCAGCGGGAGAGGAGCAGCATGGGACTTCTAGTAAATCTTTTCCCTCTGCCTGTTCTTACAGAAACCACTTGTTGCTGAGGACAAACTCGGAGAAATTAACCTCAACTTAAGTAATCGTAGAGTGCCTAATCTCAGACCTGCTTCCTAAGTAAAAGAATTGCAGAAGAAGTTGGTTTGTAACTCATCACTGAATTCTTTTGCTGGTGATCTGATCGTAAAGATAAGCCTTTACTGATTGCCTGGCTCAAACACGTGTGAGATATATGAACCTCTCGCTTCTGCAACTTCAAAACAGATGCTCTTTAAAATACTTGTAAAAGTCTTTGGGTTAGAGCTGTTACCCAAAAGTAAAACTGAACTTCAAGGGAGTTTTAAGGGTGTCTCTCATAAACGTTTGCCAATAGCTGTTCACACGGGTGAAGACAGATGTGGATTGATAAGGCTGAGACCAAACCTCAGAGGTGGAGATGTATTTTGAGAAAGATGTTTCCCATATAGCTGGTGTTGGGCTTTCTGTAGTATGAGAGCTTCTTTAATGTCAACAGTCTGTTCAGTGGTGTTTAGTCGGGCTTTCAGAGAACCTCAGCTTTGAACAGATACTAAACTGCAGGTGGTTTTTTTCTGAACTTTTTCATCAGTTTGTAAATGTGTGAAAAAAGAAATGGTGGTTACTGCTTTGCAATTTCCAGCTTTACCTCAAAAAGGCCTTAGTGATTTCAGTGTGCTGGACTGCCAAGGAGCTCTAACTTTGTTTTGCTGCAGTGACTTACTTTGGTAGGGTCCTAAGACAAGTTCAAGTAATCCATACAAATAAAACTAGCCTTTCAGGGGGATTATGTGCATGCTTGCTGCCTTTACTGACATTGTTTTAAAACAAATTTATCTGTTAATTCTAACTAAACTAATTTGCCAGTAATTTTTCAGGTAAAACCTCTTACTAATTTGAAATTTTTGGGATTTTTTTTTTTTACTAAATTAGCATTTGTGACAGGAAAAAATAGCTCTTGAAGCTTATTTTTTATAGTTTCTAGGATTGGATGTTAAAAGTTAACTTGCTTTCCCCTTAAACTCTAAAGTCTTTATAAATAAAGTTATCTATGAATGTACTTTTGTCTCTTTGCTTTTCTTGGTGTTTTTCCTTTCTTTCCCTAAGCTCTCCCTAATGCACGTACAGTGATTAGCTGTATTAACAGGTAGTTGATTTTACTTGTGCATTAAGCAAATGCAATTTACTAGTAGGGATTGAATGCTCAGGGAAGCTTGGAGAACAAAGTCATTCAGTCTTTGCAAGGAAACAAACACAAACTGTTAATGCCATGCAATAGAAGAATTTTATAATATATTGATTTCCATTTTGACCTTATTGACCAAGTATAATTCAGTTTTCTGCATACCACTGTGAGAGAGTTAAATTACTGCTTGTTATTGACATCCTTGTTTTTACTCAGCTGCTCTATTAAATGATTTGAGGCAAAATAAAATGCATCATTTACTGACACTAAATCTAAATGGAAAAAGCCTATAAAGAGAATGTGTAGAACTGGAGGTATGATGTGAGATTAACCTTCCCGTGGTTCATGTCACACACACAGAGTTTGATATCTGTGTTTCAGTTAACTTAATGTCATTGCTGTGGTATTTAAAGACCTGTGTTTACCTTAGCATTGTCCAAATCTGCATTAAATTGTCATTCTAGATGGAAGGCTTTGATGCCAAGCAAGTGCAAGTGTACTCTAGTTGGTAATTATTTAAGATTTGAGAGCTTTATGAACTAAGACTATTTATTTGTGTAGGTAAAGGAATGCAATTCGGAATTACTTGAGGGGGGTTTGGAGTGCAATTGCAAGCCTTACTTGTCTACTTTATGCTGATTTGAAACACTAAACAGCAGAAACTATCACTGATTAAGACAAGGCTTGCAGTTGCTCTCAGCATTTATAAAATCAGGACAATGCTAGTGTTGCTTAAAGTCAGATGTCTTAGTTTTTTACTGATAATCTTAGTTTAAACCTGTTAGTAGTTGGTCCATACCATGGTTTCAAGTAGTAACCCTGTCATTACAGCAGCTGCTGCTGAGTTCTGCAGGCTGCTGAGTTCAGCAGCTGGGACAGTGAGGAGAAAGAAGAGAACCTCCTGGTGCTGCTGCTAGAAAAGGACATCTGCATCTATAGTTTTCACATATATTATAGTGGGAATATTTCCTGTAAGGTTTAGCCAGTCCTTCCCCAGTAATTACTGTTGCAATTTGTAGTAACTGCCAGTGGCCTGGAAGGACTCCTATTTTCATAGGACTTGAGTTACGACAGTCCCATCCAGTAGCATGCATTTAAAAAACAAATACGGTGACTCCACTGCTGTAAACGTGGCTCCAAGATCTCCCTTTGGTTCTTTTCCTTATCCCACACAGATTTGTAGTTGCATCTTTTTGTTATGAAGGCCAAATTTGACCCTCAGGGAAGGATGTTCTGTGGTGTCTCCCAATGGTACAATGAGTGAGCCATAACTTGTCTTAATACAACAGTACTTTGCACTGAAAGATGAAAATTGAACCTGGACCTATTGCTTTTGTTATGCATTTAGTGGAGAGGAAGAAAAATACCCTAACTAACCTCAAGAAGAAGAAAGATGTGTCTGTTGTGAGTTGGTTGGAAACAGTTGATAGCAACAGTCACAACAGATTGGTCTTTGTGTGGATTATTTAGACACCAGTGCTGTAATGGGTTAGAAGCCACTAATCTGTGTTTGTCAGAGATATTACTCTGTTGTGTTGATCTCAAATTGTTCCCTGGAAGAAGAAAGGAAAAAGCTGGCCTAGAATTTACAACCAGGACTAGCCCTGTCTGTGTGGCTTCCTGAGCTGTCCTTAATCTCTCCTTAGGATGCTCCTTTGTTTGCCTTGGTTTCAGTACTGGTTTGTTGTATTTAAGGAGCCATCTTCAGCTGTCTGACATCGTGAGTTCAAATCATCAGCTCTGTATTTTATGCACTAAGTTTTTCTGGAAGGCTTTTTCCCCCCCTTTCCATGTATTGATATTAGTGCACAGTGAATGGTGGACAATGTGTAGCAGTAAAGATAGACATAAACAAAACAAGAGAAACATAACAGGTCTCATGCTTTATTCACGTCACTTTTGTTTATGTTCATACCACCCAGAAAAAGGAAAACAGCTGCTCCTCAACAGAAAGACAACAGCAGAAAAACTCCTTAAAAAGAGACTTTTTTCTGTAGAGTGCTAGCAGAATTTTTCATGCAGTGTAAGTGATAAAGTATCATTCTGACTCTTTGTACTTCATTTTGGCTGCTCTATTCAAGATTTGAGATATCATTTAATAAAACCATAGAATAATGTTAATACATTAATTTCACATCTCTAACTTGTTTGTGTAGCAACAGTACCTTGCTGTGGGGCAGTGAAATAGGCAGAGCACACTAGAGCAAAATGAAAGGATAGGTTGTCTTCTGAAAAAACAAACCAACCAAACAAACAAAAAACCCCAAACCAAGAAAACAGCAAACCTGATCGTTTCATGGCCTTGAGTTACCTTTTGCATAAACAATTTTTTCCTCTCCCTGTTCCTCTTGCCCTTCCTCCCACCTTTTCCACTTTTCTCGTGTATGATAATTTCTGGTATTTTTATCATCTGGTTTATTCTAACTGTTCTCATTGAAACCATCAAATTGTGGACAAAAATGTAATTCCAGACCTGCACTGAGAGGAAATACAGGCTAATAACCACTGTGGATCTGTGCTCTGTGTGTGTGCTGAGGGAAGCACAGAGTGCTGGGCCCATGGCATTCAGACAGCTGCCAGTTGTGTTAACTAAAGTTTAATTGTGGTATAAGATGGGGAGCCACTGACCTTTAGAAGAATTTGACTTAATGAGACCCTCATACCTGATGTCTATTTTCAGCCATTTTTAGCTGACCTAAAATTACTGTTTAGCAAGGTTGGACTTTATGGAGCCACTTTTCTCACCTTTGCTTGTGAATGATGGCACAAAATAAATAAGGATTGGGACTAAGTTTGCATGTGACATTTAGCAAGGTTGAGGGAAAAAAGATTCTATTTTGGTATGTTCAGCAGAAGTATGTATTTTTCTCTTGGTTTTGGGCTTTGTCTGCTTCTTAAGTGTTTTGGAGAAGAGTCAATGTAGTTTATGGCTAAAGTAGGTGAAACCAAGAATTGAATTGGGAACAGCTTTGAGGGGTGTTACATGACTGTGTTCATTCACAAAGACTGTCCTGCCCCAGAGAAATCTCTTCCCCTGTTCTTTGCAGCCAGAATATTTGTGTGAAATGCAGCCTTAAGTATTGCTTTGAAATTAATAGATTGAACTTTGATCAGCTGGGATAGAGGCTTTCTTCTTCCACAGAATGTTTATGGGTTTAAAGTTATTGAGCACCTTATTTAAAAATGAGTTATTCATAAAATAGTTGCTGTAGTATCACAGTATCTCTTCTAGTACCTCCTTTTTCTCCCTTCCTTTAAAAAACTAAGCAAGTATTGGCCTATATGAGGAAAATATAAGGAAAATCATCTTCAGGTCTGTTAGACTTGAGAAAGAGAACACTTTTCAAGCTCTCTCACCAACAATACAGAAGAAGAGCTGTATGCAGCAATGTCAGAATGTAAATGGGATTCAATTTGCCTGCCCCTTTCATTGTTCTTAAATCTAATGATACCAATTTCAGTTATGGTTAAACTTCCTTGTTTGAAGATGGCACAGGTCTACCTTAAGTGTCAATTTGTGCTAGAAAATTTAATTTTTATAGGCTATGAAATGTGAGCTGCATGGTAGGAGAGTAAATGTAATGTAATATATAATAGGCTGTTTAATTTGTTTTAACCATCTTAAAGTCTATTTAAGTCCTTCTGAGACATCCCAGAGCAGATCTAAAGGAGATCTTCTCCATCAAGCCCTCAGCAATTTAAACTTACACTTCCTGTCTGGTACAGTTTTCAATTGATTATAGTATCCACTTCAAATTCATGGCATGTATAGATTTGGATTTTTTTTTTTTAGTGGGACAGGTAGTAAGTTCTGTTAAGTATGGAAGACTTCAGACACTTTCCCTCACTGATGCGTGGTTTTACAGGTCTAATAAGGAAATGCATCTTGTGCTCAGGCTCATGGAATTTGATTAAAACATTAATTTGAGGGTGAAGTAGGGTAGCCCCTTTCAGTGCCTTCTGTTCCTTTTCTAGAGGAACCACCATTTATTTTAGAGCCTGGGGCAGGGAGGGAAGGCTGGGCTCCCAGTCCTGGGCTGTGGGAGCTCACAATCACAGCCAGTCTCACAGTGCTCGATTTTGTAACTGTTCATAAGAAATTGTCCCTCTGGTACCACAAGCTGGAGAACATCACTCCATGGTACACAGTGAAAATTTGTTACTCCTGAGCTGCAGCCTCAGAACGGAGAGGATCCATTACCTCCTCTTAGAGCTCTTGGGGAGCAGAGTGTTAAAGGTTTGTATGAGAATAGCAAGACCACCATTACTGCCTGCAATACAAAGGAATATTAACAAACTTCCCTTCTAACAAAATGCTGGCTGTACTTAGAAATTGCCCTTGGGGAGGGAACAACTATAGCCAGTCCCTCTCCTTCTTCACTGTTTCAAGCAGAGCCCTGACTTTCAGCACCTTATTACCATGCTTTTCTGTCTTTATTACGATTTTCTGTTCTTTTTCTTTCCATTTCTATCCCTTAAGTCTAGAAGTTCTTGCTTTTCCTCCTGTATGACAGTTTGCTTCCCTACCACATTACTACAACTTTAAATACTTGGGTTGGCAGCAACCCGAAACCTAATATAATTTTTTACCCAGGTGCAAAATGAGAAGTCTAAACAAAGCAGACCCCTGAGGAACACCACCACTAGTTATATTTTCTCTATCCCAGTAATTTACCATGAGGTGTCATTCTCATGTGTTACCATTAACCAAGAAATTTCATCAAAGATAAACCAGTATGACATTTGAGAAGATCTGGGCTGCATTTCCATTCTGCTTTCTATTTATGTTCCAGTCACTGGTTACTCTTGGGTGCTCTTTCCCCTTAGAACAGTTGTTATGAGATGCTGAGGAGCACTGAGCTCACATTAACAGGGCTTTTTTGAACACAGGTTCTACAGTTCTTCTCCAACCCTAGGCTGCTATCCCAGAAAATGTCCTATTCATTGAGAATCCTCGTGCCCAAATCTGCAATTTTGATATATAACCCATTTTTTTTTTCAGTATTCTGGGATGGAATTTTTTTAAGCAGCCTCATTTCATTTGAGTAATGGATGTGGTAATTTGCAGTGCTTTGTCCTTGTTCCCATGAGGTATTTTGTCTCTGTCCTCATACACAACATTATTCTTACAGGAAAAAATGATGCAAAAAGCTAATTTAATATTTGGTTCGTCCTCCTAATTTCTACTTCTTGTTGACATCAGTTCTTCATTTCTTGCTCCTAATTTCTTGTTGAGAAACCATTTGTTTGTCTGTGAGTTCCTATTTTCCTGGCCTCCTGGCAGTTTGCATTTAACCTCTGCAGCCTGACCTCTAAGTGCCAGCTCTCTTTGCTGATCAGTCCCTTTTTCCATTCCTTGTAGGTTCTCTACTTTCCCTTAATATCCTGCTTTGAGGTGCATTCTCATGCAGGTAGGTCTGTAGCCCTTTCCTGTCCTTAACTTTACTGGGATATGAGGACTCAGATTTAAAGTAAACCCTTCCCTCCCATACACTCAAATCCAACTGTGTATGTGTTTCATATATCTTTGGATGAAATTTTGGTTTATGGCCCATCAGGGAAAGGTGGGATTACTCTTGAAATGTAAAGAAAAACTGTTGGTTATTTTTGGGTCATGCAGCTGGTGAGGCCTGTACCCCTTGAAAGATTAAGGAAGTTTGAATTGCCTTTGGCAATTACTCTATGTTGTATAGGCTGCTTATTTCCAGATGGGTTTGTTGGGGTTTTTTTTTGTTTCCTTCACATAAAACCATAGAAATTAATTCTAAAAACTGGCATTTAAACCATCTCAGAATCAGAATTTTTTTTTTCTTGATGCTTTTTATGTTTATACAAACAGTCCATTAACAGTCCATGTTGTTACAAGGTCAATAATTTTGGACATTCCCTGAAATCCTTTCCAGGTTTCACTTTTTTAAAAGAAAAATATTAAAAGTATGCTGATGTTTCTTTTTTTTTACTGTGTTGGGGGACAGATCTATTTGGCACCTTTTTGTTGAAAACCCCAACACACAAGAGGACAGTTCACTTCTCCATTTTTCCAAGTAGTTGGGCGAGCTCTTACAACACGTGCCAAGGCTGCTTTTTGGAGCTGAGCGATCCCTTCTGTATCTGCATATTATCAGGGGAGAAAAGGATAAAACAAATTCCCCAAGGCTGGCAGCTTTGGAACAGCCTGTGTGGGTCTGTGTGGATCTGTGGCATCGCACAGTCCCTCAGAGGCTGGAGGAGGGCGCTGAATTTCCGTGGGGTCAGGGAGTGTTGGATTGCCAGTCTGTCAGCCCCTGGTGAGGGCTCTGCGAGCACATTGGGACCATCTGGGGCTGCCCAGCTCCGTGTGCCGGCAGCAATCCCTGCAGATGGACACGGATGAAACGCCCGAGTGCACGAACCAGCACGGGAACGTCACGTTGGGGCTCTCTCTGTCTGCACAAATCTCTGTCCTTTGAGCTGGGGGGTGGCAGAGCTACCGAGGAGTTTGGGTTTTTTCTGGCTTCTGATATCAGAATGGGGCTCAGTGCTCTGCTGCGTTGATTTTGATAGTGTTAGTTCTAGAGCTGATATAAATTTTAAATTACACTTCTGTGAATTTCATTTAAATGTAATTGGAACTCCTCAATGTGGTCTAATGGTGATGTATAATGCTTGTCTCTTTCTTACCCTTGGGGGTGCTGGGGGACTCTCTGAAAGTTCCTTCGTCAGCAATTTTTGTGTGGGAATGGCCATTTTCTTTTCTGGATCTGCCCTAAATTTCCAAAATTCACCTCTGGTATATCCTAGGGCTTGATGAGCTGACAGCAAGAGAGAGATTTGCAAGCCTTTCACTGTGTTTGTTAGCCAAGGCTTCCTGCAGTATTTATGCTGCAAGACTTTAAAAGCAAGGATAATGGTATTTAGTAACTAAAAGCTTGAAAAACTTATTAATGGACTGTTTATATTTGTGTTATTCCTCTTAATTGTTTCCCTTCGCTTTAATGAGATGAAAACCAATTTAGTGTCATTAGTAAGTGTCTGAGCATGTTCTTCAAACTGAGCTTTGAGTGCTATGATGGGGAGTCTGGGGGTTATATCTTTAATATGAGGGTTATATCCTTAATAGGATGGCACTTTGTTGTTTGGCTTAGTTTTAAACTTCATTGTGGGTCGGTGGGTGTTTGTGCAACATGTGGCACTAGATGTTGAAAGTGGATGTTTACATCTGGTATGCATTGGGAGATTAAGGTAGAGAGGATGAAGTTTTGGGTATGTGTTTTTTGGATGAAGGATAAAGTGAGAATACTTTTATTTCCTCTTAGATTTGAAACATATCATTCTAGCAATGCCTTTGAAACTCTGCCAGCTTTGCCAACCGTAACATTTATGGGATTTTGGACCTAAACTGAACTAGAGAACTGTTTTTAGTGGCAGAGAAAAAGGTTAGTGCATGAAAATAGCTGGGCCTATTATTGACTGCATGTGGTCAGTGGTTTGGCTGAATGTAGGTGGCTCTTTTCCTGTCACTGTTTTCAAGCATATGGCTTTGTGATGAATATAAAACTCTTTCGAAATGAGATCTGCTGCAGTTCTTTTTGCACAGTAGTCTTGTGCTATTTAGTAGTTTAGATTATTTTGCTTTTGTTATTTATTTTCAATCCTGTAGTAAAAAAAAATCCTTTTCAAGTAAAGTTTATTCCTGTTGACATCAAAGCTAAGAGGTTTGAAGAATGTGATCATCTGTGTATAGCAGCTGCTTCTGTCAGTAATATTTCTAAAAGGATGCATAAACTGTGTTGTTGAGTCTTTATTGTATTTGATGCTGGGATTGTTTGCAGTGGGCAGAAACTCCCTCTAAATGTGCACATGCATTTTGTTTAATGATTACTGTGTGAAAATCTCTAATACTGAATTACAACTTCCCTTTCTTTGCTTTTCATGTTTCCAGACTTATAAGTAACTTTATAGCAGTTTCTCCCAAGGTGAACTTTTTTTTCCCATTGTGTGGAAGACAGCTTGGGTTAACCCAGTGTTTTGTTTCCTACTTTGTGTGTAGTATACAAAGTGCAACCTCAGAGCTCAGGGAACAGTGAATTTTCTAGCTCCTGCTGCAGAGAGCTTAAGGGCACAACAGGTTCTGTTTAACTTTAACTTAAACAGTGTTACCCTATTTATATCTTTGTAAAAAAATCTGGGTGATAGAGCTGTAAATTGTACAGATTGTGGATTGTGTAGATTGTCTGGTGTTTTCAGTGTAGAAAATTCTAGTGAATCTTGTTTTAGCAGCTCTCAGATGCAAGAGCTGGTTTCATTCAGCTGAGAGCAAAGTACATTTGGGTCTGCAAGATGCTGAGAACTGCAGCAAGTTTTAGGGGCACAGAGCACTTCATGAGTTGGTTCCATTGCTGTGAACTATTTAAAAACAAAGCAAAACTGTTCCCTGTGTTTGGGGGAAATGTTATGGTTTCCTCCTGTTTGAGGGAAATAATATATAGAATTATCTAGTTTTTAGAGTAACTGTAAAAGTATAACTAAATAAACAATGAGATAACCTGCAGAGCTGCTTAACACATTTTGAATGTGTTTGTCAGTCAGTCCTGCATCCTGTTTCACAGGCCAGACACAAGGAAATACACTGTTGCACAAGTGAGGCTGCTTGTGTGATCATGTCTTACACACTTCTAAGAATTTAGTTTGTTACCTACCTTAAAAAATTCTACAATACTATTTGAAACACAAAATCTACTTTTAAGTTCTTGAAATAAAAAAAAATTAAAACTTCTAGACACTGTAATTATTGCAAATGTAGATTAGAACTTAGTGAAATACCTTCCTACAATATAATAAAACAATATGACTTACAGGTTATTAAGAAATTTCTAATTTAAACTAACCCTTCTGAACTGTATCATGAAGGCAGAGCTGGTTTTCCCAAGCATGCTGGGTCAAAGACTGTCACTAAGAAAGAAGTGCTATGCATGTGTTTGTAACTCTTGTTGCAAGAGAATCTTAAGTAATCACTCATTGCATCCTCAACATTTAAAAAAAAAAATTGAATTTTCCTGAGTTTTGGGTTGTGCAAAACACCCTCAATATCAGCAAGCTTTGTAGTGTGTTTTTGTTTGCATTTTGGTTTGTTTTTTTCCTTGTTCTGATTTAGGACTAGAAAAACGTTTGATATTTTGACAGTGATAATTGTCACAATTCAGAAATGCTCTATGAAAGGTCTCATACTTGAACATACTGATAAAGGTTTCTAACTGACACTGATATCTCCATCATCTTCATATTCCAGATCTTTTTGATACACGAAGATGATGGAGATTATCAATATCAGTTCTCAACGTGGATTGATAGAACAGCCTTACAGAAAAGCAGCACCGCTGATGAACTTTGATTTTAATTTATGTGAGAAATATTTTTTTGTGGTGATTTTTGTGAAAGCAGTTCTAATTCTCCTTGCCTGTCGTGCAGAGGTTGGAGACCTGCGGGAGCTGCAGACCCTGGACATCTCCACCAACTGCCTGATGACGTTACCCGAGAGGCTGCACATGTGCCTTTCGCTGCAGTACCTGACTGCAGACAGGAACCACCTGTGGTCTGTGCCCCGCCATCTGTGCCAGCTGCCCAGCCTCAACGAGCTCTCCATGGCTGGCAACCGCCTGGCATTCCTGCCCCTGGGTGAGTCCTCGCTTTGGGAGGGTCAGGCACAGCAAAACAAACTGCCCGCCCCCAGAAATGAAAAACAAAGCTACAAGGCAGTTTCTTTGGTGGTCCCCGCAGACTCTGTTTATGGAGCTGTCACAGGGCTCGTATTGTTGGAAAATATGTTAATAAAAAAAATGCAGGTTAGGGTTTCATGGGGTTTTTTTTAAAGTAATAAGGCAGTTATCAAATTTGCTTTATTTTTAGCTAACCGAGGGGAAAAAGTTTAAATGATGTGCTTAAAAATAGTACTCTGTAATCTGAGTTCCACCACTTTGGGTAATGATCTGTTTCTCTTTGCTGGATCTGATGCTTTAACTAAGATTCTTCAACTGGATTTTAAACCTTGTTGTGGAGTCCCAGTAACTCGGTATAAATTACTTTTCAGCATTAGGAGTGTCAGTACCACATAATCCAGTGCAGGTTTAGTTTGTGCTGTGTACAGGCATCCATCAAAATTTCCACAGTAGTAGCCCAAGGAGGAATTGATGTGCCTTTTGCTGAACCCTTTGAAAGTCTGGAAGAGTGGAAACAGGTCAGGAGTAGGAGGTGCAGTCAGTGTGTGGGGGTTTGTTGGGGGCAGTCACTGTGTGTTCCCTTTGGGAAAAGCAAATCCTCTTCTCTGAACTTGTCACTTTTCAGCCCTGCCACGGGGTAATCTCAGCTGAGATACAGACACACATGCAGAGCTGCCCTGCCATCTGAATAACCATTAAGAGTTTTTCTAGAATACAGAGTTTGGTGTTAATTAGGTGCAGATTAAGTTATGATAATCATTGGAAAGAAGCTGGAAATTGAGATGGCTAAAAATGAGATCATAATTTCTAAATTAATTACACTGTATAGGTTTAACTTAATATTTTCAGTACTAGCAGTTCAGTTTTTAAAGAACTTACTGATCTTTCTGAATTTTTTATCACCTTAGTTTATATTACTGGAAAGTAAGTGCAAGTAATGTCTCCAGACAAAGTGTTGCAGTTATGTCCCAGCATATGTCATTATATAAATGAGAAAACGAGTTCCAGGATGCATCATCCAGATTCCACAGTACTAAAACAAGCAAATTGCCTTCCCTTTGGCAAATATTTTTAACTCCCATCAGAGAGGAAGTTAAACAATTTTAATTTTGCAAAAATTCGGTAAGATGAGATATGAAATTTTAAAGGATAGAAGTTTTTGCTACTTTTGCACTGGTAGCTTATCTGTGAGCGAGCCATGACCTGGATGAGCCATAGATCTGCCAAAGTGTTTTAAGTTCAAAAGGAGGAAATAAATCTCTAATATAATGACACACCTTCTTTTTTCTTTATTTTTAGACTCAAATTCAAAACATTCAAAAGGAACTTTTAAAATAACGGGAAACATCAAAGACTGTCAATTGACCTTGTTCAGTAGTTCTTAATAGTGACTCACTGGTGAACATTTGGAGATAATTTGCTATCTGTGGATGTGAAACTGAATCATAAATCCTAGAGTTCAGAGGAAAAGCAGCACAGTATAAATGTAAATGTTTAATCCTCCCTCTGAAGAATCAGAAGGCTTCAGAGTGGTCAAGATGTGATGAAATAAAGTAGAAGAGAGAGTGCATTGAAAAGCAAAAAGATTAAATCTATCTTCTGTTGCTTGGGAAAATATTTTTCTTGGAGTATTGCTGAAGTTAAGGAATAATTGTAGCATTATTTCTGCTTTCTGCACATGTTGGCTGGTGGGGCTTTTGTGTGTTTTCTTGCATCCAACTTCACTTTACCAGTTAATGACTGAGTAAGGATGCGAAATAATGGTGAAAAATACTGCAGAAATACTTTCAAGTGATAGTCAAGCAAATATTGTCAAAACAATTTTTTGCAGTTAGCAAGCTCTGTTGAGAAGCAGAGAATTTATTTGTCTCCTGACAGAATGGTTGAGGTTTTTTCTTTTTTTATTAGATGTTGTAAGTTAAAAGAAATACGTTTGAAAGAAATTACTTCATGCTTTTTAAAGCGTTATTTACTTCATTTATGTCACATGGTGGGTGACATCTACTGTGTCAACCAGGAATCCATTCTGCCTTGTCCAAGTCTGTCCCTTGTAGCTGCCAGCAGAGCCTCTTGTTAAGTGTAGTGGAAATCTGCATTTTCCTGTTGCTGGATTGGTGGGTGCAAGGTTTATTCCAGCAGCAGAGCCCTGCTGGACAGGGATCAGGAGGTTCTTTGCCCTGTACATTCTTTTAAGTTTGCAGGCACATGTGTCTTAGTTAACTGTAACACTGCTAATCAGTTCTAAAATACAGTAAAAATACCTGATCCCACTCCCTGACTTTCAGAACTGGTCCATAAACAAGCAGATGGGTAAACAATAGTGAATTAGTAATTTGTTCTGCAGAATGCACCTAAATCTTGGATATGCCAGTGTTTTATAAAAATCATTTTTCGGCTCTGAATATTTCAGTTCATACTGAAAGAAATGAGACACCATGGATCTCAGCCTTTGAGCCTTTCTAATAAACTGATTTTTAAGAACAACTCCAAAAGTGACACGTATCAGTTGAACTGGAAGCTGCATCCTGAGCAGTTGTGTTATTGTCATGGTAACTTCATGCTCCCTTAGTAAATGGTCTTAGAATTTTGCTGATCGTTGTATATCAATCTACTTACACCATAAATTATCTGTTGACAGAAAATTAACTTTAAATTTTTAGCATTAGCGAATGCTCCAGTGCCTGAAAACAAATTCCACTGCAAGCAGAAAAGTGAATCTGATGACACTGCAAAAATAAAAATCATTTGTGTAATAAAGTACAAATATAATTAAAATAGGCCATAAATTCTCAAGTGTACTGACAGTACAGGGGATGTTATGACAGCAAATATTCAGTATTATATCACTTTATCTGAGGGTTTATGTGCACTTTTTCTTTAGAAAATGGGTCTAGTAATTATCAGTGCACAGTAAACAAAGGTCTTATTCTACCTCAGTATATGCTGCTTTTGTGTCCTTGCCCTCACAGTATGGTTAAAAGAGCATCAGTGCAGCCACACAAGAGCTTTTGTTCCATCTTCAGCCATGTGGAATGCATATGCCAGGGCCCTGAGGTTAAAAAAAAAGGGGGGGAAAAAAAGAGGAAGAAAAAGAAAAAAAAAATAGAATTGGGGTTTGTTCAGGACTCATGGCATTTGGTCATTTCTAGGAGAGAGGTCTTTGATCTGGGAGGCTGGAAGGAGGAAAGTGGAAATGTTTTAGACACAGTACAGTGCTTGCAAAAGCCACATGAAAACCTTCTTTGTAGCTTTAGCCTTTTCAGAGATGGGCAGCTTCCTTATTGCACAGAGTCCTTCAGAAGCGTGGTTTTCAGAGAACTTTTAACAATATTTGTTGGCTGATATAAGACATAAAAATTAATGTGGATGGGATACAAAGAGTCTTTCAAAGTGATGATTTATTTAAATTTAAACTTTATGGATAATGTTTGAAACTGGGGAAAATCTTTTGGAGTCTAGAAGATGCTTGGTTATTTAATGCAAAGAAACTCTATCAAAGGAACATTTATAGTTACAGGCTATTTGGCTTTGGGAATTGAATTTTTCCTACTGAGATATTTTGTCTAACATCCAAAAATTTGCTTTAATTACCTAGGAAATGCAGTCAACTCAGAACTTAGAATCTAAACATAGCATAAGATAAAGACAGAGGGAAGAGATGAGATGCAGCCTCACTCCCCCCTCTCAGTGCATATGAAAAGAACAGCTTTAGGGCTTTTTTTGACTTGCCTGATTTTCAGCCCATTTGCATACATCTGTGTAGAAACCAGCAAGATGAGCCTCTTTTAAAAATTTTCTGCCATTCTCTAAATTAATAAGTTAAACAGTAGCACATTCAAGCTACCCCAGCAACCCATAGTTTTCTGCTGTTTTTAGTCTAACTGGCTTCTGCAGCACGAGGGAACATTCTCTGAACATTACATGTCCCATCCACCTGCTACCTGCTTTAAATTGTATTGGCTGATTCCTCAGCAGCCTTACAATATTTTATGGTGTTACATTGCCTCCGTGCTGCAGTATTTTTATTCACTGTAGGATAACAATGGGGTTTTGTTTCATCCAAAAATATCCCAGAACTTTACTAAACTATTTTCAGCCCTGCAATCCTGAGCCCAAATAAATCATCTCGTTGAGGTGATGCTCAGCAGCATCTCCAGCAGTGCCCATCAGTCAGCAGAGGGATTTGAGCTCCCATCCTGAGGCAGGACACTTGATGGATGCAGCAGATAGTTGTGTGAGCTGGAATGTCTCTGGGACAGGGTCAAAGCAGCATGTGATGGTTGAATGTGTCCCTTGATGTCCAGTGACTCTGCTTTAAACAAAGCTCAGATTATGGTCCCTGAAACCTCCACAGACTGTTGCAAAGCAAGGGTCTGTGTTAAAGGGAAAAAAACCAACCAAACTCATTTTTTCTCTGTTAACACTTTTATTTTAGAAAAGGAATCTCTTCATTTTCTGTTGGTATCATCACTTGTTCTTTATATCAAAGATTTGATAATGTGTCACTCCTCAGCATGAACTTTTAAGGTTTCTGGTGCTCACAGCTGCCATTCAAGTGGGTGACAACTGAAGACATTCAGTATATTTTAAGATGGACACACGTTTGGGGAGGGATCACTCAAAATATCTGCACTAAGTGGTATTTAGAGCTCTTGTGTACAATAAAAGTATTCAGTAATAAAGAAGGGTTTGTATTACCTATTGTTGTAGTAGGGAATGAGAAGAGATCAGTATTCCAAATAGAATTTCTGAACAGAAATATCGTAGAAATTATTTTAATTTTTATTCTGTTCTTGGTCATTATTACAAAGGGGACAGAAGCTGTGCCCATTGCTCCAGTTACCCTTTTATTTCTGCCAGCCAAGGTAACTGATAAAGATGGGAAGTCAGAATTAGTCAATATTAGTATTGTCCTGCTGTGGCTGATGCAGCCAAATGCTTGTTTGTCTTAGTGTCTCTGAGGTACTCATGAAAGTTTAACAAGTTGGGAGGCACACAGATTGTGTTTTTCATGATGCAGTTTGTCTGGGTCACACTCTCCCATCCCAGGCAGAGGCTCTCAGACTCTGTTCTCCTGCACTAAACACAAAAACCTTTTCTTGCCCCAGTGTCTTAAAGTGCATGGGAGTGACAGATGAGTTGGGCTGCCCAGCTGATCCTACACATCTGCTTTCTTGCTAGTCCAAAACTCTCTCAGACCTTTCTGTTTAGTTCAGTTTGGTGTCTTTTGCAATGTCTCTCATTAGTATGTTTTTCACTTCTTTTTATAGAGACCACTGACTAGACCTTGCTAATAAGCAAAATTCTCATTTCTGAGAATTCTTCCAAGCAACCTAAATTTTCCCATTTAATTTTAATTTTCTAAGCAAAATTAAATAGTTCCATACTGATATGCTTCTATCCAGAGGAATCTTAATAGATTTCCAGTCCACTAAGGCATTACTTAATCATGCTGTACTTGCTGCTTTTGACTACCAGCCATGAATATTTTAAGAGCAATAATGCAAGCAGCACACCTCCAGAAGTATTGATGATTTATTGCAGCCACAGCTTTTGATGTCTAACCTTCTGCAGTTTAATGCTTTGTGTTTTCTTGGGCTCTGCAATTCACTGAGTCACACAGAGTCGTTTCTGAATGACTGCACTTGTATTTGGTTAAGGCTAATGAATCCCAGCAAGGATCCCTCCTTGGAGAAGAGAAAGAGGGGGACAGAGCACATTCTTGTGTCTGTCTTGCCCTCTTTCCCAAAGATAGAGAAGCTGTGATTTCACTGACATGAGGCCAGTTAATGAAAGCAGGTTTGACCTTATGAACTTGAAGTATGCACTGAGGATTTGAAATCAATTGTCCCTTTGCTTCTTCAAACTGACTTCAGAGTTTGTCAATGTTAAAATTTAATTATTTATAATGGGATTTTCAGGGCTTCTGAAAGGGGGCTTTGTTTTGTTTTAGTAATTTGAAATGCTTGCTTCTAAACAGCTTTTCAGCTCATCCATAATAAAACCATTGGCTGAAATTTTACAACTGAGAAGTACTAATTTATGTTTGCTTACATTGAGTCTGATTAGTTTATTTATATTTAAAGAGAATTGCATTGCTTATAATTGTCACTATGTCATCCTTTCTCCTCTTGACTTTTCTTGTTTTCTAAACCCAGATTTAGGTCGTTCTCGAGAGCTCCAGTATGTTTATGTGGATAACAATATTCACCTGAAAGGCCTCCCATCTTATCTGTATAATAAAGTCATTGGTTGCAGTGGGTAGGTATGAATTAATTCAGATGTCTTGTGTACCTGTCCTTGTAAAACTTCTCCTGTATGATACAACTGGTTATTTTTTGTGTGTGTCTATGATTGATTCAGAGCTGATGTTACTTGGAGGGGATTACTGCAGCTCCCAGCTCTGTTTTATTTTTGTAATAAATCTTCTGTGTTAATTGCTGACTTTTGAGTATTTTAGTATTAAGACATAACAGTGAAGTTACTCTGAAAGAATTTGTAATAATAATGTAAGGCCTAGAGCTGAATTTAAAAGTTGGCCAAAAGGGTAGGCTTCACAGAGGTTCCAGAAGTAAAGAATGAGCAAAATCATCTTTAATATATTGCAGCATCTCCTTGTTTCTAAGTGCTCACATTTCTGTAAGTTGTGGGTCATATCTTGAAAAGTCATGTGCAGCTCCTTTACTCATTTTACATCCCAGTATCAGCTTCTTGTAGGTCTTGGTAGCTACTAACTAAAGTGACTTTTTTTAGGAGTTATGGATTGACAGGTTTATTTTTACATGTGGATTTTAAAAATATCCTGGGCTGTCTCATGTTTGTGGTTAGAATGCAAGAAAAAAGTGGTCTGTGTAGGACACTGGCTTAATTCTTTCTGCCCTGACACTGGCATAAATTAGGATCAGCACCCCTAATGAATGGAGCCTTACTGGTGTAAAACTGATCAGAAGAGGATTGTCCCCATTACCATCTAATTATAAATTTCTGGTATGCTCACTCTCAGCAGATCTCGCATTAAATATAAATTCCCTCTCTACAGCCTGCACTCTGCTGCAATATGGGAGATGCTGAGTCTTGGCATTTTAAGGTTTTTCTAATATTCTCGTGTCAGCTGGTTGGTGATATTTAAATACTTGCAGTTGGATTACAGTTCTGCTGAACTGTGTGACTCGCAAGCTTTTACTAATTTTGTTTTTCAGGAAAGATAAATTCTAGCCTTTTTTCTTTCAGAACTGATTGTAAATTGTTAGACAGACATTAAATTGACCTTAAATTTAACAGAATTGTATTGCCTGTGACCAAAAACAGTAATGATAATGCAGGAGATGGTCCTGCCTATTTCAGGTGGCTTTATACAACAACCTTGTCTTTTTTTGGTTTTATTTTTGGGGTTTTTTTCAAGCTTTCATCTTTTACTCAGTTAAAATAATTTTATCTTTGTACTGATCTTTGTGAAGATCCTACCAGTTCTTTTTGCTGTTCTTACATGTATAGTGCTGTTGAGACCACCTGCTAGTATCTCTGATATTATAAATCTAGTACAGAATTATAGAATCAAGTCTTAAAAATCTAACACAGAAGAGACTAAAGGAGTTGCAAGTGTTGCAATGAAATTGATTCTTGTAATGCCTCTGTGGAATGAAAAATTATTTTCTTCCTTAATAATGAATTGTAAAAAGAGCTAATTTTTAGTAAGAAAAATAATATTTGTATTTGTGCACCAAACAGATTCTTGTCTTTGTTGTGAAACTGTCTGGAAACATTACAGATTATTTTTAAGAGAAAAAAAATCAGTATGGGAAGAGCACATATATGTTGTTAAGAAACCAAAGGTTTTATTTGATAATGTGCTGAGAGACTTTAAAATTGTGTAATAATGGTCATGTGAAGAATTTCTATGTTCTTTCCAAGAAAGCATTAGTAACCAGGCTAAGGTTTTCATGGGTCAGGCAAGAGTTGAAGATCCAGGCTTTAGTGCTCTGTCTGGCCCTCCACTGGAGAATAAAATCTGACAAGCTGCTGTTACTGACATAAAGCTTGATTTCTGAAAATAGAATATAAATTGCCTTGTGTAAGTATTGAATCTCTGTCTGGGCATCCTGCAGTCAGACTGACTGAAAAAAGTCTTTTATATGAGAGGTGATGATCTCAGCACTCAAAATAAATTTTGATCTTATTTTTTGCAGATTGGATTTCATAGTCCCCAGTTAGGGATCTGTCAGTCTTGTTGAAGGCAGCCAATAGGTGGTCTCAGCTTTTTTTTCCCCTCACTTATTTATCTACCAGGCTTCTTCTGCAGCTCCTATTTTTCCCCAGCTGTTTAGACCATCCTCTATTCCAGTTTTTAACCTCCAAGGATTTTTTGTGTGGCATTAATAGCCTCACCCGTTACATAAAGTAGACCAAATGTGCCAGCTCTGAACTGCAGAGGCTGTAGTGAGTTCATGGGTTTGTTCCTTAGAGAGGTTGATAAGGGGTTATTTAGCTTGAAAATACAATATTATGGATTTATTTATTGTGATAACTGACTCATTGGGAATGGATCGTTGGAATACTGGATCTCTGAATTCCCCCTTAGATTTTAACCTCACTAATGGGTTGTGGGAAAGTATTAAATATTTAGCAAGGGGCTTATTGACTTGCTTGCTGTTTGATGCTGCACTTTTTTGGTTGTTTCTCTGAGTTGTTTGTCCTTTAATCAGAAGAGATGAGATTCTTTGTTGTCAGAGGAGTACTATGGGATTTCTTTCACATCTGATAAGGTTGAGAGTGGTTTACCTCCGTTTGAGGTCTAATATCTGGGAAGGCTGACAAATTTGTGTTTCTGTTCCATTTGTTAGGACTGGCCCTAACAAGTTGCTCTTGGCTTCAAATTTCAGTTGTCATAAACAATTCCAATTCCCCTGTTGACTTCCCCAACCTCTTAGTAGAATTTTCCTATGCGTGTCTCTCTGGTATGATCGCTTGCAACAGGGATCACGTAAAGAGTTATTATTTTTACTACAAGCTAAGTTTCTCTCCTTGGATCCAAACAACCTTCCCTTTCCATATATGATTTGGGAAGGGCAAGGCTGATAGACTTATTAGGATATCTTCCCACTACAGCATGGCTGTTGTTTTTGTTTTTCCTTCATCTACCCACCCTGTGCCCTCCAAGGGAACTCTTGTGGATGGGGAAAGGTGTAGTACAGAATCACCTAGTGGCACTTAAAATACTTTTTTTTGGGGGCTGGAGTTTGCCTCGTGTTATGGTTGAGAAATCCATGATAGTTTTCTGCTGGTTGATCCAAGACATGGGAAGCAAACTGTTGGGTATGAAACTGCTCCACTCAGAAAGGATTTACTAACAAGAGGCTGAAAGAGATTGTCATGTGGGCAATGTAATGGGCATGTAGCATACTTGATTCACCCCCTTGGGATTGTGTTCTCATTTCTTTATGTTATTTGATGAGTAATTCCTCCAAATGTCCCATGTCTAGCACATCACAGAAGGTGGGAATCTGTAGAAACATAGAATAGTTTGGGAAGGGACCTTTAAAGGTCAACCCCACCATGCGCTGCTCTCTGCAAGGAATCCATGAGTGGTGCTGAACAGGATCATGCTTCCTTTGGGTTGGTCATCTGGGTTTCCCCATAAAGTTACTTTTATTATTTTTTTTCTAACCACTTTCTAAATGTCTTGTGTCCTTCTAGTTGTGGTTCTCCAATTCAAGTTTCAGAGGTGAAACTGCTCTCTTTTTCATCAGGCCAGTTAACTGTGTTCCTGCCAGCAGAGGTGAAATCTATAGGGACAGAAACAGATCATGTGCTGCCTTTGCAAGAACTGGCCATGAGGACCCTCTATAACACCTACTACAGGTTTCTGAAAGGTAAGAAATTTCTGCTTTCTTCAGATTACAGAAAGAGTGAAAGTGTTTTCTGGCAGTGAGAGGAACATTTCTAACAGTTCTTCAAAGGCTTGGGCAAGGATTTATATTTTAAAAGATTTATTTAATCAAATTATGTTTGAAATTCTGCATTAGAACAAAAATGTCCAATATCAAAAACCAGAGTTCCAAAGACTATTTCTGAGGTCAAGTGGTGCTTATAAATGGTTTCTTCCTTGAAGACTGTATGAAGAAGGACGCTGCTTTTTTTTTTTTTGCAGGAGAAACTCTTTAATGGAAATAGGAGATGAGAAATACAGTTCCTGAGGCAAGATCAGATGCATCAGCCAACAATGCAGCTCCTTGCCAGGCAGCACACTCCTAAACTGGCAGACTTGTTATACATAAGGCAGAAGAAATGCGAGCAGCCCTCGGCCATTTCAGCACAGCGTGACAGCTGAGCTGCTTTAGTTCTGCCCCAATTCAGGCTCTCTGCTCTAAAGTGGCCCTTGGCTCATCTGGTTCTGCATCCTGCAATCACATGAGTTAGCAGTATCTGATGATAACCTGCACATCCTCTCAGAGCTGGATGTGTTGTGACTCCCCACTGTCGATGCTATCTTGGGAATTCTCAGCTCTAAAGGTCAAAGGAGAAAGCAGAAGAGGGGAGAGTTCCAGTGGGAAGAGTAGAGGGGTTATGGAAAGGGTCTCTTGTACCCTGGCCACTGGAGTAAATCTTCACTACTTTGCCAGGAAAAGTGCACAAGGAAGTCTGTATTTTGTCACCCACTTGTGACTTGCACAATCATTTCTGGAATCCAGCTGTGTGGATGTGGTTCCTGAAGATGCCAATGAAATTTGGTTTAGGAATGGGAAGGTGATATTGCAAAATCAGTTTAAGGACTGGTTTGTAAACGGTTTTATTCAAGGCTGTGAGGATTACACCTATTTTCAGCCAAAATGCAGAACCTGAAAAAGATGGATTTATCTATCCATATACACACCCCCATAGATATGTCCTATTCTGAGTGACCTTATTAAAGACTGTGGCCATTCCCACTGCAGCAGCCCAGTTTCAGTGAGCAGGAGCAGTGTCAGACAGGTGTACGATAATGCTGTGCTGGGGAAGCAGGTGGCACATATGATTAAAGTAGCAGATTTCATCTGTCACTGCCTAAATTTGCAGTTTCAAGAGTGCTGTTAAATACTTGGCGGCTGCTGGGGAAGTGACAGAAGTGACTGGACTACTTTTCCTCAGTCTTTGCTTGGCTGCAGTGTGTGACCTTTTCTTTGTGACGCAAATGTCCTGCTCGTCCCCTCCTTGGGGCTGGGGTGGTACATTGTGTCTGGGGTTCAACCTTGCAGTGTTTGAAAGCTGAAACCAGTGTGATACCGTAAAACTGATTTATCAGGGACTGCATCTGGTCTTGATTACTCAGCACCTAAACTCACTCACCTGTCTTGGCTGTCTCTCAGTTTCTAGATAGAGATTAGCATGTGGGGTTTAATTTATAAAACACCGTGTGGCTTGGGCCAGGCCTGGGAAAATGATGGCTCTTTCCCAGGAAATGACCCTGGAGTCCCTTTTGGTGAAAATTATGGCACCATATGGGCTGTGGAGGAACACTTAACAGATGAGGAACGTATCGATCTTTTTAGAGTGGTCTCTTTGGTTGGACCTGTGAGAATTATGCTGGCCTGGATTGAATTTCAAGTAATTCCAAATATTGCAAATCCCTTTTTGCTGATGGTGAAGTTTGGGCTTTGTAGTGAGGTCAGCTGTCCTGCTGGATTGGTTGCTGAAATATTTTAATAAAATACTACTGATGTCCTTTTCATAATGTTGTATTGTTATTAGTTACTAAACATCTGTCTAGATCATCTCTGTGTCTAAAAATCCTTCATGATCTTTTAATCCTTTCTAATATTTGCTCAAGCTATAATATTTTCACCTGAATATTTTAGCCCAGTTAAACTTATGCCCACAGATGCTAAACTTGTACATTTAACTTCAACTTTTTGAATTTAGCTTTATGGAAAGCTTTATGTGCCTCACTCTTAATTGTGGTAATTTGTATTACCTCATTGTTGTTTTGACAAAACCCTAAGAATGTGAGGCAGCTGTTTTCTGAATTGTTCATGGATCATGCTTGTGTTTGACTTTATCACGCAATCATTTTATTATAAATATTTTTTGTTTCTTTTCTTCTCTAGATTTAAACTTTCTGACTCCAATCTCACTACCCAAAAGCCTCTTGGAATTGCTGCACTGTCCCTTGGGACACTGCCACCGCTGCAGCCAGCCTATGTTTACCATTGTCTACCCAAAGCTCTTTCCCTTGAGGGAAACTCCAATGGCAGGATTGCATCAAGGGTAATTATACAGGAAATTACACTGGGGTTTTGTTTAGGAAGAAAAACACCTTATGGAACAAAGCATATTCTTGAGGATTTTTTTTTTTTAACTTAGCGTTTTAGATCCAAAGTCCCTGGCCTGTGATTGCTTGTATAAGTTGACAAATATTTTATTCATGAGTCAACCAAAATACTGCTGTTAGACTGTTAAAAGGGTCTTTAGAAATGCTTGTCTCAGCCTGGTGTAAGACAGGAAGGGGTTTGGATAGGATGGGATTGAGCTGTTTGTGGTAGTGCAGCAACTGCCTGGCACTTCTGTGCCCTGGGAAGAAAGTGGTACCTAACACCAGTAATTGCCCTTCTGCCCTTCAGATTGCCACCACCAAACAAAAACATGCTGCAGGATCAAAGATGGAAAAAAGCTCTAAAGCTGGAGCTTAATTAAAATGTTCTGCAGTAAAATACTCTTGTTTTAATTTCCACACTAATTAATTTGAGATATGCTGTGAAAGCATTCTGCATAGGAACATACATTTTGTAGAGATACATGTGTTTAATAATACTTCAGTTTTATGGTTGTAGCAGTTGTGAAAATATCTGCAGGATTCACAAGTCAGGTACACAAGCCCACACAGACTTGCTGACCTACTGGACAGTACAGTCACAGAAGCAACTCAAAATGGGGATATGGTTCAGGAAATGTTGCCTTCATGTAGATAAAGATACAAAATACCTTTAAGGTGAGCCCTGCTTGGTTAGCAGGGATTCTTCCCCTAATCCTTATTAGTCTGAGTGGATACTGTAGCCTTTCATGAGCTGTAATATCAAGGAATCCACTTTCTGCAATGGAAAAGCATCATCTGAGAAATTTCAGCTTGTACTGTTTGAAAAGTAGTAAAGAAGGTTTAAAGCTAAGTCACTTGGAGTTAAGCAAGGAGAGGTTCTTGTTGGAGAATTCAAGTCAAGCCATTAATTACAAAGCATATACCTAAACGTGGTGGGCAGAAAAGAAGGGTGCTCTAAAAAAGGAATGTTTTTGAGATTATTTGTTGGTGTCTGTAGAATGCAGGAACACCACTGAGGTCCTGGCCTGCTGAAATCTGTTGATTTGATGGTTATCTTCCATAAAAACAAAAAACTGCTTTTCAGTAGGAAGATGTTTAATAAAAGAAAAGAGACTAAGGGATGATTGAGGTTGATGGTACCTGTTTTACACAGCTGTATCACAGGCCTGATTAGCTGTGAGTTTGTAACATGAGAAGCATCTGATTTGTAAGCAATTCAGCTTTACGAAATGAAATAACTTAGGTATGCCAAATCTGGGCAGCAGCCAGAGGGCTGCATAAATGCTATTTTGGAAAAGCCATCTTTCTTAGAAAGATCTGATTACAGAGATTGCACACTTCAATTTGCCACTCAGTTACACTTCAGTCATATGTCGAAATACAGTGGATTTCATGTTGAGTGAAATAATTTACTTCCATGTTACAGTCATAATATTCTTAGTCATAAGACATTATAATCATGCTATAAAGAATTTCTTTCAAACATTCAAGAGTATAATTTTCTAACAAAATGATGGAAAACTACTGGCTAGTCGCTAAATCCATCTATTACCCTAAATAATTCAACAATGTGAGAGTTTGGACTACTTTGTAATTAATTGCTAAGTGCTGCTCATTGTAGAAGTTACAGTTACAAGATGATAGACACTATCAGTAGATGCCTTTAGGAATCATTAAAGTTAAGACTCCACAAAAACACTTTAGAGCTGTTTTGGAAGAACACTGTATTAACATTCTAAAACATAATAATTAAAATACGTATTTCTGCATGGTTTTCACTTGTTTCAAAAATAGTTATCATTCCTTCCCTTAGAGAAGAATGTACTGTGTTCTGCAAAATGCTTTTAATGAATCCAGTCTTAAGTAGCTGACATTTGATGCAAATCCACAGAAAATGAGATCTAAACAGGGCAGCCTGTCATCCTTATCTCTGTAGCTTGTGCACTTGACATGGTAAGATTATGTGGAATTGTGGAGGTGTGATAGCTGGTTTAGAAAGATGTGAAGGACAAGGTTTCTGTTCTAAAGAGCTTAAAGTGACCATGAAAACACACAGGGTAGGGATCCTGGGCGTTTGAACAGCACTGATTAGCACATGCCACATCCATGCCAGTAACTCCTGCCTGCATTTCCATATCACATTCTGTATCCTCTTAGAGGGAAGGAGAGTTAAGAGTTGGACTGGATTTCTGTGTCTGAAAAAGCACAGATGCCATGAGCACTGGGTAAAGTGTGATTTCTGTGTTAGTGAAAGACAGATTTGAGCATTTTTAAGGCAGATACCTCGGTCCCTGCCAGGCTGGGGCAGGAGCAGGGTCACTGAGGCTCGGATCACACTTGCCAGTGCCATCCCTGCTGCACTGTGTGGCACGGTGGGACAGCACTGCCTGTCACTCATCCTTTCTGAAGATCTGCTTGTTCACTCTGCTAACCAGGGAGGACACTGGCCTTCAGTCATTTCATGCCTACAAGCAGTAATTTAAGAAACACACGAGCAGGGCTGAGGCTGCCCAGCTATTTTCCTGTCAGCTGCTAAACCTGCTGGCTGTGACACTCAGCCACACCCTGCTCAGAGAGAAAAACCACACACTGCTGCTCTAAACCCAGTGCATAAGAAACCAGGAGGGTTTTGAGAACCCCTGCTTTGGTGTCAGGCACTCAGAGACAGCAAATGAACCTGTGCTTTTTCTGGGCTGTGGAGATGGGCTAATCCCGTATTTTAGAAACCAGCACGTTGTCTGTGTGGAGTGGAGCCAGGAGCTTTAATCTTTACTGACAACTGTTCCCCCCCTCCCCTTGTTTTTTTTTTGTTGTTGTTTTTTTTTTTCTCCTAGGAGGACAACTGTTAGTTTTGTGGCATACTGCTGCTCCACCCAGTGTCTGCAGACTTTTGACCTACTGAGTTGATAAACATTTCAACCTCCTCAGGAGTGCTGCCAGTGTAAAGCTGCATTCGATGCCGTGTCTCCTTGGTACTGGAATACTGTGTGTGTGTGTGCCAAAGCAGCAGAAGTGCCCAGTCAGGAACACTCTGAGGCACTTAAATCCTGCCCTATCAAATCTGGATGAACTGCAGGAACTTTTCAGAAGTGTAAATACCGAGCTTTTAAAAGTATTAACTTCTCTCTTCTCCGAGGCAGCACACAAACCAAACACATTCACGAGCTCTGACTTCAGGATTTCCAGTAGTTTTCAAATGTGCCTGATTTCAGGTTGACCCATTGCATCATTTGAGGCAGTTGCATTCCTCTAACAGGGGAAAAAAAGTTCAGTTATGGCAAACAAATTTTCACTTATTCATCCCTATCCTCTTCCCAGCTACAGCTGCAATCAGGTGTATTGCTGTGAGCCTGCAGAAACCTTTGATGGATCCCAGTGGCTTTTCCATAGAATTCAGCCTTATTTTCTCCCTCTCATCTTAATGTTTACCCCAGCAGAGTTATCCCAGTTGTATACCAAGTCTTTGACAGTTCTCTGTGGTATTTAAATCCACATGCTAAAAGCAGATCTTTCTTTCTAGTATCATTAAATACCACAGTGATTTAATTGGAGTAACTAGGATATGTCTGGAGACTGAGGATCCTGTTTCAGTGAAGGCTGGTACTGATGCCTACACTAAGGGCTCTTGCTCCAGCATGTTTGAGGGTGTGTTTTCTTTATTTTCATTGCTTTATTTTTAGAAATAGTTCTCCTTTTGTTCCATTGAGTTCTTCAAGAAGAAGACAACTTTAGGTATCAATTTCCCTTGGAAAAAAACCAACTAGTAATATGATAGTAAGTCTTTATATCTGATATATGTTTACAGTTGCAGGCTATAGATCTGCGAAGATCTGGTCTTGATCTTTTTCTAGATTCAGCATTTGGCTGATTTGTCCAAGTGTGTCAGTGGATTGTGTGCCTTGGAGAAGGCTGGAAATCCAGGAGCAGGTGTGCACAGGTATATTTGCACACATGGATACCTGCACAGGGAAGATATTTGGGACATTTGTTTTCATACATTAATGGCAGATTTGGTGCAAATTGCCACTCACTATCGTATTTGTGGGAATCTTTTTTTGTTACATCTTGTTCATTTTAAATAAAGAACAAAGAATGGAAAAAAAGGCCCAAAATGCCTGTGTGACTAAACATTTTGATTTTATACTGAAACAGTTTATAGACGATTAGCCCCTCTTGACTTGTTTTTGAATATATAATATTTTTTTAAATATAATTTGTTCTCTTTTTTTTTACTTTCTATTTCTTAGATATAAACCACTTGTTGATTTAGCACAGTGTGCTGCTCTGTGCAGTAGGTAGTTACAAGCTGAAATAGATATGAATGAAACAGTTTGTTATAAAAATGGCAAGATAAAGAGAGTTATTTGGTAGTGTATTAGCATATGTTGTGGTGAGGTGTGCGTACTTTGAAGGCAGGAGGCATTAAAATGTTTTCCTGTTGCCAAAGAAGCATTTGTTCCCTCTGCAGGCTTCCTGGCATCTCTTCAATAAATAGAGTATCTTAAGAGCTTAAAAGAGTACCAAAAAGGCAGTTTCAAGGGTGTAATTTTTAGGTTGTGCATGTTACTTGTAAAAATCTTTCCTGGTTTTATTGGGTTGGTTTTAGAGAGTTGAATTAGCATTAAGAAATGTAGAACTTAATCCTTCAGGAATGCAAGTATCATATACTGCTTCAGAATTGTGAAACTTTCTAAAATAAATCCCATTTATTAAATCTGCTTTGCAGTAGGGGAAAGAGCCATGTCCAAGCAGCCTTGGTGCTTTTGGATTTCTGTCTGTGTCGTTTCCCAGGTTTGTTTCCATGTTGGAATCCCAGCAGGGCCAGCCACCCCACAGGGTTCACTGCTGAAGCAGCAAAATCCACCTTCAGCTTTATCCTTTTCCTTAGTACCTCAGAGCTGAGATGTAAATGGCCCATGTACAATTATCTCTGTATCAGAAATGTGCAAGTGCGGGATGGAATCCACTTTTTTAAAACCAGATGATAAAAGCTAAGGTAGTGTTACAGATGTTAATTTTTATACAACACTCTGATCAGGAATTTTCAGTATTATTTTTACTGTGGTTTCCTCTGTCTTTGAAGGAGATGTTTTCTTGGAAGTTTTTGTCCTCTTTTTATAGCAAGTTGTAGACTTGAAATCACAATTTATATCTGAATTCAGTCTGTAAATACTATTTTGGAGCTAAATCTGGTTGTTATCACCTAAAAGACATTAGCATTTGTTTCATTAGGAGTCAAGAAGAGCGAGGTTTGATTTTATTATTATAATTATTTATTTATTATTTTCTTTCTTCTTCCCATAATCTAATTATTTCTTATTGAGTCTTTATCAGTCTCTTTATTATTGTCTCCAAGTGCAGTTCAGAAGAAATTTAGCCTCTTCTATAAGCAGGATGAATCTTAACTAACACTTTAATAAATGATATTTCAGGAATGGAATGTTCAATAAATAAATGACTTAAACATGCAATTGAAGCTGAAATGTCATACCCTATTTTTATAAAACAAAGAAGGGGAAAGCCAATATATAGACTGAGAATGCAGCTTAAATTCCCATTTGATGTTTTGGGGTGGGTTTTTTTATGAACAGTGTTTGTATTCATCTGTATCTTTGGGTGATATTCTTCTAGATTAAAATAACTCCATTCTCACTTGTCCAAATTTTTCTAAAGTTGTTCTGCTGTAAGAGTATTTCATAACCAGCAAGCATGAGAGCCAGCTATGCAAATTGCAGAGGGGAGAGGGAGCTTGTTGCTGACTGAACTGTGCATCACTGGTTTTTCAAGGTGCCACAATGCTTGGACTTCACTTTAGTTGGTTTGTTTCAGGGTAATTTTTGATTTCTTGCTCCAGTTTGTCAGGCTAGTTCCCACTGAGGTAATTTTTTCAGTGCACTACAAAAAATCAGATTCCAGATGTTGAAAAAAATGAGCATTTAAGGTTTTTTGTCGTAACAGTAGATCTTAATTCTTTGCTTAGGATGGGAGCAGGAAAAGATTTTGGGTTTTTTTCTCAAGGCACTGCAAAGAGAAAGGTGCAGGAGAAGAATGAGATAAGTCTTTAACCCATTGATACTGCTATAAAATTTTTCTAAGTAAAGATTAACTCCCATTATAGTTAGGGATCCCAGGCATAATTTTTGATCAAGTTGTGATAACAGGCACCATGTGAATAAAATTCAAACCCTATATAGAGGTTGCTTTTTGTTCTGCTACGAAGGAAACAGAGGAATCTCTGGCTTTGTTTAAAAGTGCTTTTGAGTGGTTTTGCCATGGACACTGTTACATTGAGAGCACTGTTCTTGGGAACCTTCCTCATCATCCCTCAGAGGATCAGAAATGCCTTTTCCTGTGCAAAAAGCAAGGTCTAATATAAAGAAATGTGTATTTTTCTGTTTTGATGCTTCTCCTGGGCTCTTACCACAGTTCATTACAAACCTTTTATTTACTTGGTTGTGGTGAGGTTGAGATGTTGCTCTGAGCAGAGCGGTGCTGTTTATTGCCAAGTTGGCTCCAATTCCTGCAGATTGAATTCTGCTGAATCCCTTTTTCTGGCATTGAAGGGAGCACAGGACTGTTCTAACACCCATGTGGGAGCAGCGTGTCAGGTTCTACTGACATCACAGCCCAGCTGAAGACTGGAGAGTGACAAACCTGTCACTAGAGAGGACAACTGGCTTTTGAAGGCCACTTTGGCCCCACCAGAGTACCACTGATAACTGAAGAACTTTTACCCTGATGTCAGTGGACGATGGCTCAAGTTTTAACTGATGAGAGGGAAGAATGTGTGTTACCATCTTTGTATTTCTTGCAAAAACTGGGATGACACCAGAATCCATGGCTGCTGCTCTGTCTGCAGCTGCACTTCCATAATTCCAAGATGTAACTGTCTTTGCCTCTTACCTCCCTCTTAATACTACTCATGTTGTTGCAAAATGTTACAGTTAACTTGTGATGGAAGAGGCTGAATAAATTGAATCCAGAGTTTTTATTACTTTTTTGTATTACAGACCTATTTTGTAAGAGACCGAAGGTCTGGTGGAAAGAAATGGCAATGTTCATCTGAAGTCTTCATTGCATTTCTTTTATGTGCCCTTTTTTGGATTATAACTTGAACTTGGTTTGCAACTGAGTTCATTCTGTGTCTGTGGAAAGCACATGTGCATTGCTTTCTTGCTCTGTATTAACCAAATGTCACTTGGTGTGAAGGTGAGCTTGCTAGATGGTTTATTTAAAGTTAGTGGTGCGAATTATTGTATGTGCTTGTTAATAAACTATATTTTTGGATAGAATTACTGTTCATTAAAATTAACTAAATTCTTGCTCCTGGGACTATTAAGCTATGTTAGAATGTAGCACTTCATTTACATTTCAGTTCATTTGCATAGTAATTAGCTAATAAGTCTCTTGTCCCAAGGCTGAAGAGGTGGGGTGAAGACACTTAAAAACACTCCCAAGACCAAAACACCACTTCAATTAATCTAATCCCTTTGTCTCAGACAATGTAGTTCATCAGATCTTGCATAATAGGAACAAAGCCCATATGGAAACGTTACTTTAGACCCTTCCACAGATTGATCAAAAGGAAAATAAGTTTCAGTAGGGCTGTGCTGCCACCCTGATAGTCCATAGATGAGGCTGTGGTTCTTGGATTCCTTACTAAGCAGCATTCAGCAGCTCTTTTTCCTCATTTAAAAGATATCATAGGAACAAGGCTGCCAAAAATAAGTAGAAATTAAGCATCTGTTTTTCCAGTTGTTTCACTCCTTGCTATGCAGCATTTTGCTTCAGTCAAAGCTGCTGCTCTCCGTGTTGTAATGAGTTCTTTGAGCTGAATTTGGAGTTCTGTGAGTGTATTGGGTGAATACTCAGTACCCATTCTCCAGTGAGACCTGTGGTGGCTAAGATGACTCAGATCAGTTGTAAACCTTGCAGGTTTAGGTGCTGTCCAGACTTCCCTGAAGCCTTTTTGGTAATTAGTTTACAATGATTTGCCTCTTTTGTATTTTACAAGTGACAAGGTAACTTTTTCTACCCTTGCAATGGAGGTAACCTCTGTTTGCCTGGCAGCAGGAGGAGGATGTGAGTCCCTTAATAAATGGGAGAACAGCCCTTAACCTATAACTTTTACCAACCACTGATGTGTCCCTTATGAATTAGAAAGAAAGAAATGGGAGAGCTTAACATCCTTTTCCTTTGCAATTAAAAGTACTTGGCATAAATGCAAGCTGAGTGGAAACTTCAGTGACTGAATAATGCTATTGTATGCAGGAAATGAGAGGAGCTGAGATCTCACTTGGAAGGGCACTGGATGTTTTGTGACTTCTAAGCCAAGATTTAGGGCTTGTTCTATGTGGTGACATTTTGGGAATTTGAGAGCCAGCTTTACCCACTGCATCTGTGTCCCCCAACTTCAGCAAAAATTTAATGTTACAGTAGAACCCTCTCCATCCTGCACTGAAGAATTCCACCAGTGTTCCCTGTAGCTGGCTCAGGACTACCAGGTCTGTCTGCTGCTTCAGCAAGAAAGAAAGCAGGAATTGAGCATATGCATTTTTATCCTTTCACATTTTAAATAATAAACCCCTCATGGTCAGGCTCTTTCAGCACCCATCATGCCCTTCAGACATCTCCTGCTCCCAGGCAGAGACCTTGACACATCTGTGAGAGATCTCGAGTCTCAAGGAAAGCGGTTCTGTTGTTGGAGGTGCTGAAGTGATTTGACTTTCTGATGATGCCTTCCAAGTGGCAATCAAGGGCTAATTTCTCAAGTACCCTGATGCTCTTTTGTATGTTCATGAGGAATGTAAATATTGACTGGCTCTTTCTGTCAGAGAAAGCTGCCATTGATGGAGCCCTGTCCTGGTGCTAAATATGACTACAGCCACGTGATGAGGACTGGCCATGAAATCACAGAATATGCTGAGCTGGGAAGGACCTGTCAGGCTCATCCAAATCCTGGCCCTGCCACAGGACACCCCAAGGTGTTCTGCTGTCATTTACTGTGAACCTCACAAAGTTATTAGGAGGGTTCATTTTTTTTCTCAAGATCAGTTGAGAAAGCTTTCTTGTAATGAAAAATGCAATACTGTGTGTGTTTATTGATCAGCACTATGAATGTTCTCTAAGTGCATTATTATAACAGCAAACCAAGTTATCTGATTAGGAAAGCAAAAAAAAATGCATTGTTAAATCCCATTTTGGTGCACGTAGGGTCCACTGGGAACACTAACAATGGAATGAGAAAGAGCTCATAATTCATCATAAAATGGTCGGAAGATGCTGATGACATTGCCTGGATCTCATGAAAAAGTAAATTTAAGAAGATAACCAGTGTTTCTTCTGGGGTAAATATTAACTAATTATATCAAATATGCCCAGATTTGGTTTTGTTGTGCTTCGAACTCTTAAAATTCTGCACTTGTAGCTATTATTTCAATCTTACTAGGTTTCCTTTATACTACAGAATTCTAACCATTGATTTTTATTGTTAAAGCAATTAGAAGAATCAAGCTGAATATTGTTGGGTCAGTTTGTGATAACTGTGATTGCTTTGCTGGCACTGAAATTCCGAAGCAGTCTGAGCATGGACTTGAATTTGGCCGCCTTTGATTTTGCTGTGTCTCTGTTGGCTCTCCAATTTCATTTTGCAAAAAGCTGAATCAATGGAGGTGATACATGAAGAGCAGAATTACCAAGAAAAACAGCTTTAACTTTGTTCAGAAAGCCTGGCTTGGAATAGGGCTGGCAAGGTCTCCTATATGAATTCCAGGTAAGTGCTCCTTTTAAAGTAGGATGAAAAACAGTGGGTTGTCCAGGCAATAGAGAGCCCCATGTGTAGAAGTACTAAGATTAATTATTCTCTATATTCACACCTCACTGTTCTATATCTTTGTTTCTATAAAAACTGAGGAACTGCCTGATAGGGAGTTTAGTTGTATCTTACATCTTTGTAGAATTAAGATTGATTTTATACTTCTGACACACTCATTACTCTTCACAGTGTATCTGCTGTATAGTTGTAAATAATAGCCCTTGTTTCCCCCCTCAATCCTCACTCCTGACCAGAAAACGTTGTTCTACTCTCTGGTTGGAAAACAGACCCTTGCTGTGGACCAGTGCTAAAGCAGTTTGTTACCTGCACAGTGACACAGGTTTGTGCTCCATCAGCGACATCACCTAATCACATTTCTGCACAATTACCTGGATCACAAATATGTATTCTGTTCTGGCTGCAGATGAACTGAGAGATATCTAACATGAATTAATGAATTAATGTCTATTAAATCAGTACTTTGTATCAGGTTCTTAGATCTAGCAGTATCTAATCCTGGCTCTTAAGCCTCTGTGAGGAAACATGGGGGCTCGAATTTCTCCAGTAGCTCAGTCTAAACTGTAGCCAAACTTCTGTCTGATGCCTATAAAGAGATTTGGTAGAAGGTTCAAATTGAAAACCTCTATTTAATTATCTCCTTTCCCCCTCCTCCCTCCAGGAGGCTCAGATGGTGCAGGAACTGATACCTACTAGCTGGAAATGTCTTTCCAGGTCAGTGCTGTGCCAGCTGCCCTCCCCGCCGCGCCGGTGTCGCGCTGGCTGCCGGCCCTGCCCGGCTCCTGCTCGCTGGCCCCGAGCTGCCAAGATGAAAAATATTGATTCCAGTCCATCTCATTGAAGTATTATCATGAGGTGTTCACAGACATGCTGGGACTGGTCTTTTACTTACAGGAACATTTATCCAGGGGGATCTGGTGTGTTATGTAGCAAGAAACTGCACGAGGCAGAATGAATTTACTGTTTTCACTTACAGTCAGTAGCCTGAGACCTTACTGTGGCTTTAGCTATTCTTGATTAATTTCATATGTGGATGCTCCTATTCCAGAATAAAAGTGCCTTGTTATGAAAGAATTTAATTCCTTTAATTTCATTTGGGAGTAAATATATCCACACACCTGGTATTTAAATCTGAGAGAACTATTTCTTTATAAATTTACACCCTGTTCTGTTTTGGATCAGATCTCGTGTGTAGCTGAATCCTTGTATTTATTTAACAAGATCTGATTTATTACTCAAAATTCTTTCTTTTGGGAAGTACCTGGTTGGAAAATAAAAATTCTGCTTGCAAGGATAAGACTGGGTGGAGAGGGGGCAAATGAAAAATTGTGAAAACAACTGGTTTGGAAGCGCTGCATTGGAAAACATTGTTACATGTCAGGTCTAATTCTGCTGTTTTATTCTGAAACATCTGGCTTTTGACACTTTAAAAAACCCTATTTTGATGTTTTTCAAATTGAGAAATACAGCTTTGAAACATGGCATGGAGTATTTACGTTTCCTGCCATGAAAATGTCTTTTATGTCTCCATCATCCTATTTTCTGGTGCAAACACAGCTGGCAGCAATGGTTTGGACTGACTTTGCTCTGCCTGGGTGTTAAGGTAAGAAGCTGCCCTCAGAAGTCACTGTCTGTCACAGCCCTTCTTGCTGGTTGTGGTTTGAGTTCCATGGGCACAACCCAAGGTCTCAGCAGCCACAGTTTGCTCCGTGTCCACGCAAAGCTGGTGAGGGAGGAACTGGTAAGGAAATGTTTTTCTCTCTGACAATGTCCTCAGGCCTGCTGAGTGGCACAGTGGTGATGGGGACATGTTCCCCTTGTTGTCTGTGTCCCAGTGTGACATTCTGCTCTGGTGCAGGGCTTTACTTTAAAGCTTTCTGTGTTTTAGCTGCTCGGATCTGGCTCAGCTGCCAGAGGGGTCCTGCTGTCACAGGAAGGATGTGCCTGTCCACAGTGCAGCATGTGCAGTCTGGATGCATAAGCACAGGGGAGAGCTTTCCTAAAGATGTATTACTAAGCTCTTTAAGATTTAATGCTTTCTCGAAGTTCAAACCAGTGTAAGGGAAGACTTAAGCAGCTTAATGGGTTAAAATGATCCCTGACTGTGTCCTTCAGACAGTTTAAAGACCCTGCAGCAACCCAAGCGGGCCACCTGTTCTTCTCCCAGACAAACAGGTTCCCCCCTTGACCTTTATTCTGCCACCCTTCAGTTTTGCCTGGCCCGGCTCCACGTGTGGAGTGATTGTTCTGAAGTTTGTCATTGTTTCAAATGCCACTTGCCAGAGTTTAATGTGCACAGCTGCAACCTGAGCCATCGCCGTGTGTTAATAAGGCTAAAACCATTGGACTGACACCAAAAGATCTGCTTGCACTTGGCATGTCATAAATTAATATCATTCTTACCTGCCAGGGATGATTCACTGCTGGCTCAAAGCGTATTTAAACTTTGGAGGATGCCAACAAACTGGGCGGTGGTTTGACCTGCCACGTGGCCCAGGACTGCTGCTTTCCCTGTCTCCGCCTTGCTGCTGTTGCAGTGTGTCGGGAAACAGAAGCTCTTTATGGCCTTATGAGAGCTTGTGTTTGTGCTGCCCTGGCCCTCCTGCCCCCATCTGCCAAAGGGCTGGCCTGTTTGTGGGAACATCTCACTGCCTTTCAAATTCCTGGCTGGACTGTTGCTGCCGGCTTTGGGAGCGGTCCTGGGGGTTAATGCTTGGCTGGACTGTGGCCTGTTTCTGCAGCAGCTCCAGAAGGTTCTCATCCCACTGACCCTGCCTATCCTAGGCAGGCAGGTTGTGCCAGCATCCCAGAACTGCAGATAAATTCCGTGTTAGAGGAGCACACTTGAGCAGCTAACAGCTCAGAGCAGGTGGGTTAAGCTGGTGCCCAGGGTAGGGAGCCTTGGAGGCGGGGAAGGGATGGCCCACACGGGAACGGGGGGATCGGATTGCAGGGTTATATGCCAGAGGTTGAACGTGCTCCCCGGAGCCCAGACTCTGGGGCTCCAGTGTCACAGCAAGTGCCCAGCAAGGAGGTGCTGCTCTGTCCCCAGGGATGTGCTGAGAGCCAGCAGTGCTGCTCTGTTTGTCCAAGTGCTTCCTGGCTGCATCTAGGGAACTGCAGTGCTGGAGACTGCAATGCTGCCCTGGCTGTTGCAGGGCAGGGAGAAAGAGGAGATGGGAAGGGATGGGAGTTGAAGACGTTTTGCCCTTTCTCCTTAAAGTCCATGGATGGGGAAGAGGTGGGTGTCTCTGGTGGTCTGGGGAGCTGTTCATACATCTTTTACATAATGACTTGAGATTTGTCTCCTCACACTTTTCCCTCAGGGCTAATGTGTTCCTCATAAAATACTGTGAAGGCATAACATGCTCCTTCAGCTAAAACTGCTCCTTTGTTTTCCATGGTGTCCCCACTACCTATTTACTTTGGCTCATCCAAATAATTTGTTAAATACCGGGTTTGCATAAGCAGTCCTGTGTGGACTTGGGACCCCTTAAGCCTCACTTTGGACATTAGGAGGGATAGAAACAGCCCCTGTATCAGCCTGAGATGTGTTTCAGTCTGGAAATCCCAAGTGTTGCAGGGAACAGGGTGTAACCATGATCTGGTTAGGGGTAATTATGGTTGGCAATGCCAGGAGCAGCCTGCAGCCCTCCTCATGTTCCCCACCACAACTGCACACAGCCTGGCAGCCTCACCCTGATGGAACTATTGCATTATCCTCACCACTGAATCCACTGGCTTTTGTTTTCCTTTCCAGCAGGGAAAAAAATAAATTACAAATGGTCTACTATGTGTAGGTAAATAATGAAGAATCCTGGAAAGGGGTCATCCTGTCCAGCAGGACAGACAGGAGACCCAGTTTACCTAATGACACGGTTGTGGTCACCTCCTGAAGCACGTTCGGAGCCGGAGCAGAGGTTAGACAGTGTCTAGGACAAGGATTGCAGCTCTCCTCTGCTCAGCTTACAGACACGTGGTGACTGAGCTGCATAAAGGCTCATGCTGTCTATATTTTATTTTGTGGGTAGTGCGGGCTGTTGGTTTTATTATTTTCTCTTTATGCAAGGCTGACAGGGAGCGTAGAGCTGGTTGCTGGGCAGTGGGGATTGCAGTTGGTAATAAAGGTCTGTTTTCTCACTTCCTCTATTTTTGTCTCTGGGCAGGATGAGGCACATCAGGGGAAAATCTGACTTGAAACAGAAGCTCAGTTTTTAAGTTGGAGTTAGACAGTCCTGCTGAGAGAGGTTTGCTCACGCCACAGCTGTCCGTCACCTCGGGGCTCAGCGCTGAGGCTGCCCGCGCATGGCAGCCCTGGGGGTGCCACGTCTCTCCTGGACAGATCTGGAGGGGACACTCTTACTCCAAACCCCTCATTAGTTTGCCGAGTGACATTTTGGTGCCTAGGGCAGGATGTCTGCAGGTTGTCCCCCAGGTCTTGTGAGCATACTGAAAAAATGACATACATCCTCCAGTAAGGTCTTTACCAGGCATGGAGTCAGGACTCCTGAGTCTTACACCTTTTCTTCCTCTTTCTGGCTCCAGTGGAAATTCTCTGTATCCTATGAGCACAGAGATGTCTCTGTGTGTGAGACCCTGCTGGTGGTCTGTTATTTGCAGGAGGATTTTTTTCCTGCAAGGAGAATTTTGCAATCACCAAGTGCAAACTTTTCTCTGGAAGAGCTCTGGTTTCAGTACAAATCTCTGAATCTCTCCAGGTGAGTCTGTTTTCAGCAAGGTCACCGGATATCCTCACATCTGCTCAGATGAGGAGATGAATGAATCCAGCTGAGCTGCATTTTGTGTGTGCCCTCTCTAAAATGAACTGCAGAGCTGATAAATTCTTCACCCCTTGCCCCTGGCAGCTCTGCGAATTGCAGCTTCTTTCAAAGCTGAAGTGAAAAGTGCCTGAGTGCCACCACTGCAAGTGTCACTTGAGGGATAGGCTGCAACAAGTCTGAACATGTACTAGAGCGTCCATCCAGCCTGGAAGGGAGAGTGCCAGTCCCTCTACTCCAGGAACAGTGCTGGGATGTGGGGGTGTTTTGTAACTTCAATTAGAAGCAATGGAGAATCAGTGCTCAGCACTGCTGCAGGCAGGAGGGGAGGGCTTGTCCCCCTTGGGATTGCTGGTCAGTAGATGTTGCAGCAAGAGCCTGTAGCTGATACTAGTGGATTTTGTTTTATAAAGAAGATCAGAATCTGGCCTGGGGTGAGGGTGTTTGTGCTTTGGCAGTGGGTGTGAAAGGAGAAACTCCAGAGGGTTGGGCGGCAACACGCTGGTTCTGTTCTCTTCCGTAGATGGCCTTCCGGAGACACGCTGGGTGAGTGGAAAATGTAATGAAATTCCCAGAGCCTCCTGGTGCACTACCAAGGTATTCCTGCCAGCTTTCCAGCCCGAGATGTTGGTGCAGCTGTAGGGGCCCGCTCCACAGATAAAGGTGATTGTAGATTAACCCCCACCAGAGCAGGAATACTGAGGGAGAGGTTTTCTTCACCTGGGCAGTAGCCCACATGAGAGCCACGCTCATCTTTGGGGTGAAATGAGCTGAACCAAGAGCTCGCAGTAGATCAAGACATTAGGAGGGATACTCAAGCTCTTTTTCAAACTGCCTTTATTTTTTAGGAGCTCACTTATTTGTTCTGCTTCAGAAACTGAGCAGTACAAGCAACAGTAAAAATGTGATGCATCCCAAATTCTCACTGTGAGGATGGGTTTCGTGACCACTGCAGTCTGCACAAGGTCTTTAGATCCAAACCATCTGTGGGGTTTAGAGTATGCAAACTATTCATGTTGTCTTAAAGATTTACCAGGGAACAAGGCCTCAGTGTACCAGAATCTGTAGGAACAGAGACCTGCACCACTGATGTCCTGGGGGGAGTCTTGTTTGAAGCTTCTATTGAATAGATTGATCATTGTCCTGCAGCATTTAGTGGTGGAAAAAGAAGCAGGGAGGGGGTTTAACAAGTGTCTCATATGGTTTGTGTTGTCTCTGCTGTGCTGAACCTTTCTTTCTGCTCACACAGCAGGGTTTTGCTTTGCCTCTGTTTCCTTTGTGCAGATGGCAGCAATAGGTTTCGTTTCCCCCCCAGCCGTCAAATTAACAGCCTTGGCGAGCTTTCCTTTGCTGGCTAGTTTTGGGTGGTGCTGGAGAATTGCTCCACTCAGTACATTTCCAAGTCTGGCTTTTTAAGCCAAGCTCTATAAAAATAAACTTTTTTTTTTTGTTGTTTATTTGTTTGAGAGAAGGGACCTTGGGAAAGCAGATATGAAATTTGCTCTGACTGTATTTTGTCCGCTGAAGGAGTTGGCTTTGAGTTGCATTAGAATAGCAGATTGGCTTCTCGCACGAATCTCCCACAAGCAATGGGCTGAATTGGGAAAAGCTGGTGGGCAGAGGTACTGGAAACAATCTTCTGAGTTACAGCATCCACAGGAGGGACTAATGAAAACTCTGACCTCCTATCTCCAAACTCCACAGCAAAGCTGTTCGACCCACCCAGTTGCACCACGATATCCTGAGCTGGTGAATTTGCAGTGTGATTTTCCTCTTCTTTCCTCCAGTCACAGCAATCTAAATCAATCTCAAGGAGCAGTAGCAGAATGGCAGCCCCTCACCTTGGACTAATACCAATACTTAGCTTAGAGAGAAATTAGTGATCCGAATTGCCCCATCAATACCAGTGCTGATGCAAGTGGATCTGAACCAGAAACAGGTGAAGGATTGACTTTTTTATTTTACAAATGTAACAACCCAACCTAGAGGAAGACAGGAGCAGAAGGTTTCCTAAACCTTTGCAGAAAGCTTGTGGGAGGGACATAAATTCAAACTGAGCCAAGTGCTCCTGAGCCCTTGTGCCTTTACTACATATAAATAAATTGTGTGTATATTTATAGTAGATATAGTTTATATGCTAAGGGAACTTAGCACAAATGTGAAGTTCTTTCATTGCCTGCCTGTGTGCCTTCCTAACTCAAAAAGCTCTGCTCTTGGCACCTCTCTGTAGTACAGCAGCATGTGTGGGCACATCTAGGTTGGAAGCTTTGTGCATGCTGGTGCATCTTCACCTTCTGGGTTTTACTTCGTCACAGAGACCTGTGCTGTGCCAGAGACTGCAGGACCCAGGCTTTTGGCTATCTCCTCTATCTTGAGGATGTAGTTTGAAATAGTCACTCATCAGGTGTTTCATTTAAACTTGGTCCTACTTGAAAAAAACCCTGTGTATCCAACACAGTGCCATGCCAGGAACAACAAAAGCTCCAGAGCCCCTGCTCAGCCTCGCATTTGTTTCTCACATGTGTTCCAGGACTGCTGTCCTCAAACCTCCTCACTGGTTGTTTTCCTCTGTTGCTAGAGCCGTATGTCTCTGAAGGGAGGCCCAGCTCTGCCATTTGAACAATCCTGCTCCATCTGCTGCTCCTGCTCCTGGAGCTGTGTGTGGAGTGGCAGCGCCGGGTCTGCAGACACTGCCTCGGTCTCTGTCACTCCTGTCTTTCCAGGGAGCCAGGCTGGCTGAGGTATGACCAACTTGCATTTTAGTGCTGGGCTTCAGTGGTTTCAGTTTGTCAGGAATAAAACCACTGCCATCAGCAATGAGGATAAGAATTTACTGGGCATTCAGACCTGCTGTTCCTGGAGAAACAGCAGATTGCTGCTGCTGCTGGGAGTTAGTTCCCAAATGTGGTCTTGACAAACCTGCCCTCACCACGAGGAATAAGACCATGGACAAAATCTAGTCAGATCTACTCCACAGTTTCAGTTCTCTGTAGGCTAAACCTGTGCTCTAGATTTAATTCCTATCTCCTGCTCAGTCGGACTTCTATTTCTGTGGAAACCACACAGCAGGCCTCACATTTCAGGGGCTTATGCAAAAAGGACTCAGAGATGCATCAGAAGTTTTCTGTCCTTATCAATGTGCCATATTAAGGGTATAACCAAGCACTTCTCAGAGTGCTGGAGAGGCCAGAAGGTCTCCTTTGCTCTGTGTGGGGTTTTACAGACGTAGAGGTGGACTGCATTGCCTGCAACATAAGTTGTTTGTTTTAATTTACAGATTAAAAATAAAACTATGTTTATTTGCATCACTTGAGGGGTCTTTTGCTCACAGCTGCTTAAAAAGTGAGCTCTGGCTGCCAAGTAAAATAAAGTTTAATGTTACAGCATGCACTGAGAAGGGCAGAACTGGAAATTATCCTGCCAGCAGCAGGACACCGTAGGTACAATATTTAGAAATCCATGCAAAGTGCAGAACTTGGCTGTGGCTTGTGACAGATGTGGGACTGAGGTGCAGGAAGGTGTTGCCAAATGACAGACACCTACAGTGAGAAACCCCATGGCTGTGAAGGTGAGGGAGCTGTGTCCTCAGGGAGGGCCTAAGGAACAGCTCTCTTGACACACCCCAGCTGCCAACCCATGTCTGGCATTCCCATTATGGAAAACTGGTCAGGAGGTGGCTCAGATCCCTGGTTTCCTTTTAGTTCTCTCTTGTCAAGCTTTGTGCTCTTGAACACTGGAAAACATGCTTGTTATGTTGGGCAGTGGTTTGCTCCTAAAATTTGGTGAGGAGAAAGCTCATCTCCCCAGGGCTGCTTTGTCCTCTGGCCCTGTGGACGTGTCCAGTGCCTGTGAGGTCTGTGTGGGCTGGAGCTGGGCACAGCTCTTGGTGTGCAGACACCCCCAGGGCTGCAGGCAGGACATTTGTCAGGCAGGGATCTGGGGTTTTCATCTCTCTTTGAGGCCAAAGAAGTGGTTTTTGGGGCAGTGATGGCTGGTGTGGTCTCAGCTGTGTTTCATCTGACTCATCTGGTGCAGTGGAATAAATGAGCAGGGTCTAAATGTTGCTTTACTGTGGCTGAATCTGAAAGCTCAGCTATCAGTACAAGCAGTGTGGGGCGAGGTACTGTATTTATTTACAGACTTCCCCTGCCTTTAGGGGACAAATACAAGAAAAAAGAGAAGAGTCAAGGCAGAGGAGGCTGGGGAGGCTGCTGTGTTTGACAGCTGTGTGCAGAAGTCCAAGTCAGTTTTTTTGACACCCACCAGAAAGACTCTTTCCTCTTGTTAGTGACAAGAAAACCTGGAGGAGTCTGGCTGTGGTAGCCCAGATCAGATGGAGACAGTGTCCTCCTCAGCCCTGGGGGGCTCAGGCTGGTTGTGTTTCCTGCAGGGTGAGGAAAGTTTCCTGCAGAGCAGGTGCTGCCATTACCTGGCTCCTGTAGCATGTGCCTGTTACGTGTTGTGCAGCCTTTTGTTGCCGGCCCTCCTCAGCTCTGGATTGCTTTGTGACCATAATTTAACAAGGCAGTTTACAATGGCTCTGACACCATTTGGGTAGATGAAGTTGGCTCAAAAAGCATCCACCCACTTGCTAAACAATGCCTCAGGCTCTGAACACATTAAACTTGCTCTGCTCTGCTGCCTACATGCAGCTTTCCAGGTGGAGTTTGTTTTTGATGTTATCCATCCCCCTTGATGGCTCGTGAGCTGGCCAACTCTCACTCCGCCTCCCATCTCTCCTGTCCATAATTTGTTGTCTAATTTTTGGGAGCCTGCTCGTTGCAAAGTCTTGCACAAGCAGGGAATGGTCTTTGCTTCAGGAAATGTCTCTGCCCGTTCAGCTGGGCGGTGAGTGCAAGACCAGGATTAAGATTTTAGTAAAAAAGCAAAGGACACTGTACATGTATTTGTTGGAGAACTCTGCCTCCAGTTATCTGGATTTATCTCACAGGGGTGTTAAGATGCCCTGGGTTAATGTAAATTCTATCCCTATGTTTTTTTAAGAATTGTTGATTTGTTGCTGGATTTGACTTCCTGGAATTGCAGAGACATGAAATTGTTGAGAAACCTTGATTTAAGTTCAGTTTGATGTGATGGAGACTCCAATTCTGAGTCGAGCTTTAAAAAAACCCAGCAATCATCCCACCAACAACTACTTTCTTTTTTTAACCAGAAGCATATAATCTTCCTTGGAACTTTTCTCTAAGCACCAGAAGGGCGAAGAGGTGGATGTTGTGAGCTAGAACACTTTTGGTGGCAAGGATTCTGCTTTTTTGGACTTTGCTAATGCAGATCAACGTGTGTATATGTTGAAACTCACAGTGAGTAAAGAACAAACAGCTGTCTGCCATCCTGACAGAGTTGGCTGGGAAATGGCCCAAACACAGAGAAGTCTTAAAAAAAAAAAAAAAAAAAAAAAAAAGGAAAAAAAAAGGGAGAGAGGAAAGTGTCTGTCTTCAAGTATGTTTGAAATAATGAAAAGAACCGATGTGCAAAGCGATTAAGAGATCTTTGAGGATCAAAAGCCTTGATTCAGTTTTGCCAATGGAACAAAACTTTTCATCTGTTCTTATGTGGACCTTAAAGTAGGGCAGAAGGGTGTAGTTTTTTAAATTATTTCATTTCAGGATTTACTTTGGGCAGGGGGAAAGGGTTCTTTCTGTTTGTTCTTGCTCTTGTTATTCAGTGTCCTTAACACAAAAGGCCAGCCTGGCTCTGAAATGAAGAGCAGGGTCATTCTATGAACTGGTGGTTCATTAGTCTCCTTTTGATATGTCAGAACAGTAAGGGACCCTTTTATTTTTTTTTCTCCCTTTCTAGTAATGTCTGTGTTCTTAAATCAAGACATCTTCCCTCATCATGCTGCAGTGGCTCAATCTTTTTCAGAGGTTTCCTAAGCGGGTTGTACCAATAACGTTCATCTCGTGCACACAGAGCAGAGAGTCAAGAGTTTGATGCATGAGGAAGCCAAACCCAAAGATTTTCAATGCTCTGTGCAGTAAATCCTACTCCCAGCTTTGTGTTCAATTGGAGCTGGATGCCCCCCACCAGGTTATCTCTGAGCCTGTTTTCCCTGGAAGCCTCATGTCAGCAGGACCACAGGGCAAGCCGTGGGAAGGTGGATCAGGGAGGCTCAGAAGTGCAAATCTCTGGATTCCAGCACCGCCAGCTCGGCAGCAACGTGCCCTATCTTGGGGAAGGGGTGGTGGAAGTAGCAGCAAAAGTAGATGAAGGGATCTGGGGCTGTGAGAGCGAAGACAAAAGATTGGGAAGGAGAGGACAAAACTCAGGAAATGTCCTTGTGTTTGGGTTTCTGCAGGGGACAGTGGAAGAGCTCCCTCTTCCTGTCCCAGCCGGCTCTAACCATTGTGGGAAAAGCCTTCCTTGCAGGCTGGAGTGTCTCTGTGGTCCCGGCATCCATGAGGCAGGGTTTTTCTTTCAGCATGGATTTGCAACCTGCAGGATCCACCAGAGCAGCTCTGTGGCATCTCACACCACCACTAAATGGGGTGGGTTTCAGAGCCAAGGTGCAGGTTGGGTGGGTTTAATGACAGGGGTCACCTCAGTGGTAGAAGTTGTGTGTTGGCCCTGTCTCATTGCAAAAGAGCTGGTGAGAGCAGGGAGATTTTGTGTTCCTGTTGCCACTGCAGATATTCAGGAGCAGCATCTGGTGCCACAGGTGCTTCCTGCGACCTGGAGCTGATGTACTTCTGGTGTGTGGTTTCCTGCCCTGTCCTGACTGGGGTCAGGTGGTAGGTGTGCTCTAACCTCCTCAGTGAGACAGCTGTGATAAAAGCCTGTTCTCTGCTCCAAAACCTAATTAATACAAGTTGTATTTTGTCACCACCTGTACAGCATGAGATGGCAACTCCCATTTCTGCTGCTGTGGGAACCACATCCGTGTGCTACACAGACCCTGTCACGCTCTGGTGACAGACCAGTAGCACTACTGGAAACCTGAAAACAACAGCAGCAGAAGCTGAAAACTGCATATGGCAGAGCAATATTGTGGGTTGCAGGCTGGAAAATTTCTGCTGGTAAAAATTTCTGGCAAGGTGTGGACTGCAGAATGAATTAATCTGCTTTCTTCTTTGAGCTGCTTCTAGATTAGCTCTTTCTGCCTGATCCAGCACGCCTGTGTCCATATCCATGGCAGGAATGAAATGTCACCATTGATATAAGCCTGGTGTGTAAAAGTCTGTAATTACAAGCCATTTTGTGAGCAATATGATGGGTGAAAAAATTGACCTCCTATGGACTGGTGATCTCCACCCTCTTGGCCTTCAAAGCAGGCATACATTAATTTACTGCATACATTAATCTGCTGCATACATTAATTTACTGCATAATTTTTATGCTGCTCTAACATCATCATAAGCATGTGTCATTTCGGCATATTATCAATTCTAATACAGCTGTGAGCAGCAAAATAGAGTGAAGAGAGTCTTCGTGCCTGCCTTCAGGGTTGAGGGTGGAGATGGGATTGTCCATGTATTCTGTTTTGACAGTAGCTTCTCTCTTGGTGTTCACGTAAATAGTTATTTTTAGGAAGATCATATATCCCCCAGTAATTGTTTTAAATGCATCAAAGAGCTCACTGATATAAAGCCTGTGATTTATGGGTTCCCGCTACTTTTTAATAGCTGAACTTAAATTCTGGATTCACTGAAGCCATTTGGAAAATTGGGATTATTCCAAGCTGGAGCAAAGGGAGGGAGACTGGTATTTTGCCAAGATCAGCAGTGATTCATTCCTACATTCGTGCTCAGCATCCAGTGAAGGGCAGGAGCTGGGAATGCTGTAAGGAGAGCTAGCAGGAGATTATCATGTTGAAGGTGAATCTGCCCTCCTCGCTCCCTCTGCTGCTAGATAAGGTCTTTTGAATGAGAAGGACCAAATTCTGTCACGTTTTTCTTTCATCCCCTCTAAAAGCTGATTTATTCATACAAGCTCCGAGCCAACTAACTTGCCTCCTGACTCTGAGGCATGGGGAGAACTGAATTTTGGCTGTTCCAAGAATGTCCCCATAGGGGTGAAGGACTGGAGAACACCTCGTGATAAATATACTTTGGAAATCCCTTACAAAGAGATGTTTCAGTGACTGCTTGGAATGAAGCAATGTCTGTATCAGGTTAGGCCAGCAGGCTCTGGCAGCACGAGTAGGGACCCTCAGGGACCTTTAAGAGGACAGGGTGGACCCAGGGCTCATTGCTGGCACATTCTGTCATGCTCCAGTGGTATTTGGCCCCTGGACCAAGTGAGAGGTGATTGCAGAATAAATCGGATTGGTGGTGGTATCATTTAGATTAGGTGATAAATGTTGAAGTAATAGAAAAAGTGGAAATTTGCTGTGGTCTAAGGGTTTTGTTTAGCCTGAGGACATTTATGTTTTTGGTACCTGCACCAGGGTTCAGACTCCATTTCTAGCATGTACAGCCAGACAAATGGTCACTAATCCTGGGATGTGAGGAATGAAAGGGGCTGTCTGTCCATCCTTGTCCATGCGGCTCACAGGGGCTGAGCTCCAGCTGCACGTCCAGTAGCCATGGCTGTGGTGACGGGGACAGCAAAGCTTTTACAGCTGAAATACTTCTTAGTTGTGAGCCCCTGGGGACCTGCCTTCCCTCAGAGGGTTCTGTCCTCCTTGTCCTCGGGCCAGCTGACGTTGGAGTAAAATTTCTCATATTTTTGTTCTCCCAGCCCTGGGAGAGAAGCTCAGGGAGTTGGTAAAGTAAATGGACCAAATATCCCAGCGTAGTTCAGTCCCCACAGAAAGGAAAGGACTTTGTCTTTCCTCTCTTGCAGAGCAGAGGCACAGCCAAAACTGTGTTTTCTTCTTTTCCTGACATATAATTCCCGTTACGTCTTTTTGAAATATATTAGTACTGAGAGCACTGCTGTTGTGATCAGTAGGCAAAAATAGCCAAATTTATATTTGTGGATAAAAGGCAGTAATAAACCCCCAAATTTCCAAACACATAGAGGAGCATTGACATCTAAATACCAGAAATTCTAAGCCCTTACCTTGCTAATTCATGTGGCATTTGGAGGGGCTGTGGATTTTTATTTCATCCTGGTATTTGTGGTATTTCCTGCCATTAGTATAGGAAAACCCTTGTGTGGTAAATGCCGGCTTTTTCCTCCGTTGGTGGCAGCCACCGAGGCTTGAGTTCATGAAAGGCAAACCATCCTTTTCAGTAGGGAAGGATCTCTGAGGTACCTGGGAAGGAAAAATCTCATCGGGGTTGAATGAGGCTGTTGGCACCGTGACCGCTGCCAGCTGAACCGCTCCGAGCAGAGTCACATCTTGTCTCCAGATCCAGGAGTCTGGGGCTCAGAATCCATTCATTGGGTGGCTTCAAAAGCTGTAGCTTGGAAATAGCACTGATAGTCATTTTATCACAACCTCTTAAAAGTGATCTGTGGATAAAGGTTTCGGGTACAAGTGTTGGCCTCAAGTCAGTGACACAGCTTTCAGAAATTGCTGTTTTTATTGCAGATTAAACTGTAGATTGGGTCGTTTAGATTTGTAATGGAAAAATATTAGCCAATGTACTTTCCTCCCCTCCACCCTCTATCATCAGGGCATATATCAAGTTGCACTGTCTGGCAGGGAGTTCCAAATGTTATTTGAGAAGAGGGAGGAATGCAAGCGATGTCAGCAGAAAACAGCTGAGTAGCGGTTAAATTTCTTTGGCCTGAACCTGCTCCACAGGGAAAAAGAAACGCAACAACTGGACTTGTTTCATTTCACCCCAGCACAAGCCATCCTTTGGAAACAGATGATGTTTGTGAGCAGATTCTCCTCAGAAGCTGGGGTTTTGGGATGCTGCTGGGCGGGCAAGTCCTGCCGCGGACGTGGCAGGGCCAGCTCTGGCTGGGATCCCTCGGTGAAAGCACCGAGGCACCGGCTATTGCTGCTCCCTCGCTCATCTGGAGCCTGCCACTTTAGAGGGGCAGCTTTAGGTTGCATCTCCGTGGCCTCCTGAACTTTTTATCTCCATTGGCTTTAAAGATAAAAGCCTTAAGAGCTGGCTCAAGTGAACTTGGGCGGAGCTGCCAAAGAGCAGCGGAGGTGCGTGCAAGGAGCCTGTTAGCTGAGAAGCTGGGCTGAGTTAAATGGTACCCTTAATCCCCTTGATACGGGCAGAGTCAAGTTAAAAGGTCTTCCCCACTTGGAGGGAAGGCTTTGCACGTGTAGATGCTGGTTCACTTAAGGGCAGCACTGCCTCTGCAGCGGGAGCCCCTTCTCAGCTGGCGTTTGCTTTGTTGCTGAGGGAAGAAGTTACTTCTGCAGGGGCTCCGTCACAAGTGTGGAATTTCTGGTCCGTGGGGGCTTTTAAAATAAACAACAATGGAGACAGCAAACAGAAACAGAATGGTTGAACAGGAGAAGAACACAAAAGTAAATATAACCCTTCATTTAATTCTGCCAGTCAGTCTGCAGTGGCTTCTTTGCCTTGCACTCCCTATTTTAGTAGGTTTTTGCCTGGGATATTCACACAGCAGAGATTCACAATTTATGTCTGATCCTTACAGCTGTTGCAGGCAACAGGAGGTTGCAGGCTCCTGCCATGGTCCTGCTTGGGTTCTTTCTTGTCTGACTGGGGTTTAGGGCCCCCTCCTTTGCTGTATTCTTTAGTTTGTCCCATTCCCTGCCTCTGGACTGCTCTGATGGGACAGCTTGGTCTTCTCTACGATGAAAGCCCAAGCAAGAAAGGGAACAGGAGATGACTTTCCTTGGATGCCTCCCCAGCTTTGTTACAGCTTCCAGAGGGAGACTTCCAGCAAGAGCTACACAAAAGTCCTGCTTAGATACTTGAGTCAGATTCTTTCCTAGCCCCTGATCCCTAGGGTTGTATTTAGCCCAAGCCAGTGTCTGTGCTTCACAAATGTTTCATATTGAAATATTTTCCAGGTTTAGTGCCCAAAATGCGTTGGGTACTTGTGCCTAATTCCCACTGACTTCAGTATGAGTTCTTCCACTCTCATTGCAGGAAGTGTGGACAAGTGTCAAGGTCAGTTTGGGGAGCTTTTGTAATGGAATGCAAGAAGAGCAAAACAGACCTAAGGAAGACAGGGTTTTTACAATCCTACTTCTGTTGCAGTCAAAGGAAGCTCCCCCATTAATTTCAGTAAAAGGGGAACTAAAGTATAAACCAGGAAATCAGATGAAACTCAAGAGAAATTACCCATGAGTTTGTTTTTCTTAGCAGTGTAGAATAATTTCTTAAACTGAGGAAACGTCCCTGATAGCTGAGATCTTCATTCAAGAAATAGTGTGGCTAAGTATTTTTGCATGTGGATTTAAATTCTTTAAAAAAATAAATTATATGAATAGTTTTTCATTAGGGACTGCAGGAATGACACTGATGTATTGAAACAGTATATTCAAGATCTTAAACCAAATCCTGCTCTGAAGCTTTTGTCTTTGAATGTACTCCCTCTCTTCCTCACCCCAGTTGTTGGAGCCTGGTTATATTGCCTAGAACCGGCCTGCTAAAACAGATATATTTTTATTTGCATGCAAATTGGTAGGAGGCAGCTTGGCTGTAAATACTGTGCTAATCATTCCAGGTTCATCAGAACCCTTAATTGGCTGCGGGATTGCCTGTAACTCTCAGTACCCTGATTCAGAGCAATAGGAATTGTTGAATCTACATAATAAAGTGAGTGTGATGGAAGGTGAGCTCACACCTACTTGAGATGTGTGTTATCATTCCCATCAAGGTCAAAGACATTTTTTTTTTCCTTCCAGATATACATATTCATGGAGCCTATGCACAACTAATGAGTCGGAAGATTAAATGGTTATGGATTAAGAACAAACCCTACTGTTCTCCTAATTTGATTGAAAGTTACTTGGTTCATCTGATTAGAATTTTGAATTCAAACCAGCACGGGCTCCTCAAAAACCTGCAAAACCTGAGCCTGGCAGCCAGGAACAGTTAAGGTTTCATCCAGTCCCCCCAAGTCTCAGGGAGGCCGGTGGATCTGAAGAACCACTGGAATCCCCCCTGAACTTCCACAGGGAGAATCTGACCCAGGGCAGAAGGGCTGTGCTGCCAGGGTCACCTACCACCCAGGATCTCCAGGCAGGATTGATTTCATGTCAGATTTTTTTAATATTATAGCTGAGATATTACTTCTAGTCCCTGGTAAAGGACATATTACCTAAGATTCTGAGATGAGCCTTTGCTCTTGAACTGCCATGCATTAAAATGTCTGTCTTTTCCACACATACCGAGTTACATAATTAGCAGCCATGATTCAAAGGAGTCCTTGCCCTAAGCCCCGAGTGTCACTGCTTTTCCCTGAGGCTGGAAGCACTTGGGCTGGTCCCAGGGCTTGAAAAGGGCTGCAGCATCACCGGGCTTGGAAAACCTTTGGGAGACAAATGGCCAGGTCTCACAATAGGTGTGAGTCAATCCCTTTGCACTTAGGTGATTAGACTTCCTGTTGCTCTGCTGTCTGGGCTGCTTGTTTTGGGGAACAAATCCTTATTAATGCTGTATCTGTAACATCCTCACTTCCACCAAAGGCTCCCTGTGTGCATTATTTTCCTGCCTTGTGCCGTGCAGCACTTCCTCTGCTCCCCAGCCGCAGCTGCTCCTGCTCCAGCTGCCTGCGCCAGGACTTTTGGCACAGCTCCTTAATGAATGCTGCTCCAAGATGCTTGGCTTAACTTCATGGCACCCAGGAACATTTGTCCTTTCCCTCTAATCTCCTGAATTGCAGGAGTGTTCAGTATTTGGGCTTTAGATCCTGCCTGGCTTTATTCAGGTGTAGAAAAGGGAAGAGGAGAAGGTGCTGGAGGGTCTGTTTAAGTATAAAGAAAAAAGATAATGGTTTGGGGCTGTGCTGTCCTAGTTCTTTTTTTTTTTTTACTCTTTTTTTTTTTGACTTTTTTGTGTGTGTGTGCATGCATTTATTTTAACTTTTCTGTTTGAAGGGAGAGAAGGGACCACAGGGTTTGACCTGTGTATTTAACAAAAAGAGAACACTGAATGAGAGGATTTCAAGAAGTTTTCACAGGTGTATTAAAACAGCATAAGATTCCTGTTTCCTTAATGAAAATGGGAGCAATGTGTATCCACAACAGTTATGAAACAAAGAGAACTAAGAAATGTGTTGGCATTCAAAAGAACAGGAAAGTAACACTGTTCCTGTCACTGTTAGAAGGTTAAAATCCTGCCTGGCAGCCTATAAACTATTTAAATGATCCTACAGAAATTCCACTGACTGAATCATTTTTGGGATTTATAGCTAAATCCTTCACCCCAATTGAAGACCCAATGTACTCACAGCCCTGCCGGAAAATACACCTTAATGAGGGGAAATTGTAAAACAGGACTGAAAAAAAAAAAAAAACCCTCTTCAGCAGAGGTCCTTGCTGCACTCCTCACTCACTTCACATGGCCATTGAGATGATGGCAGCTGTGCTGCTGTGATCATATGTGACCTAGATTTTCCTCACAGTAGCCCTGTGCTCTCCCTGATCTTGTGTAGGCCTGAATGAATTGAATAGGAACATTTCTGGATGCTTTCAGAGAGCAATGATATCTTTTTCTCTCTCTCTCTTGTTCTTCAAACTGCAGCATCTGTTCCCCTTGTGGTTTTCTCCCTTTGCTCTCACTCGGTGCTCGTGAAAGAGGACAGGGCTGGCATAGCTTTAATTTGGGAAATGGTGGATGGGGAAATCAGGGCAGGTGTGATCCCTCCTTGGTGTCCTGTCCCACAGCAGAGGGCAAAACTCCAGTTCATGGGTTTAGCACTGAGTGTGCACAAAGGAGGAGGGGAGGGCTCTTGGGAAGGTCGAGGGGTGAGACTTGCAGCATCAGGGAGCCAGAGATTCTGCACATGGCATCAAGAAGGCTTTTAGGTACTATTCACACAAAGCTCCTCTGCCTGGGTTCAGAAATTACCTGTGCCAGCTCCTAATCCTCTGTGGGAGAAAAGTTGGACAGGCTCTGCTCCTCAGTGCATGTCCAAGCTCTTGTTAATGCAGTTTGGCTGGATTAGGGCAGGATTTAGCTCATTGCATTGCAGTGCCCAGCAGAATGTCTGAGACCATCCCCAGCTCTGGTGTGGAGGTCCTGGGGCCACTCTCCTCTGGACATGGTTTTTGGCTTCTCAGTCCCCAGCTCTGACACCAACTACCTCTGCAGGTGAACAGAAATCCCTCCATTTGGAGGGTCTTGGTTAAAGGTACAAGGAGGGAACAAAACCAGATCTGGTTTGGTTTCCCTTAGGGGGACAGCAAAGCCTTGCATCAAAAAAGGCTGAAGTCATCTGTGGGTCAGTCTGCTCCTTCCTTCCTTCCTTCCTTCCTTCCTTCCTTCCTTCCTTCCTTCCTTCCTTCCTTCCTTCCTTCCTTCCTTCCTTCCTTCCTTCCTTCCTTCCTTCCTTCCTTCCTTCCTTCCTTCCTGTTTTTGGGTTAAGATGCAAAACTTTTAAACTAAAATCAAGCAAGTAACACTTACAGTCAGAGTCCAGTGGAAACTTTTAGATACTGTTCTGGTGGGAATAAAAATAAACACTTATTCTCTTTCTCAGTTCATATGTAGAATAAATTGTAATGATCCCATCATCTGCTGTGCAGAAAGCCGTAAGGACAACTTCTCTTTGGTGCTGTCTTCAGTTACAGAACTGTTCTGACAGTGGCGAGTGAGTGTTACAGGTGGTGGGTGGGGGTTCCTTCCGAAATTTTATATAACTCCAATATTATCTGTTCCTGTGATTGACTTGACACATGAATTCAAAACAGTTGGAGCTTCTCTCCCACTCTGGTGTAGCAAACTGGATGTGAAAATGACACTTCCCCCTGGGAGCTGATAGTTTGCTGTTCCATGCATGGTGTTGGGTTCCTTTGTTCGCTGAATGTGGCACTTGGCAAGTGGTTTTTGCCACTTCAGGGTTGTCAGTTCTGTCTGCTAGAGGCCAAGATAAAGCTGCACAAAAAGCCTTTCACTCCAAACAGATCTTCTCTGTAATGCACTGACTCGATGACAAAGGAACCAGGAGCTTAGGGGTGGTTTGGATTTCTTTCCACCCCAACGTGTGCACTCTTCCCTTGTCATGCTTTTATTTTAATGTGGTATTTCCTACCCTGCTGTAAACACCGGGGTGGTTTTTGTCTTGTGACTCGGCAGCGCTCTGCCGTGACATTCCTTTCATAACGCGTTGCTGATAGCGCTGGATGTGCTGCTTATCAGAGGGTTTGTACCAAGAGCACTTAGATGACCCCGGGAGGGGATGCATTAGCGGCAGGAGACCTGTGTGAAGCACTGTTGTGATACATTTGTGACCAAGAGGATAAAACACACGGGAACGAACCCATGGAACTCTGGAGAGCTGGGGTTTCACAGAGCACGGTGAAGCAAAATGTGAAGAGTATCCTGGTCCACAATGGGATTGTTCCATCTGTGAAGTGACCCCGGTTACTCATGGACAGGACAGTGCCAAGGGTGCAGGGCTGGGCAGCAGCATCTGTCCTGAGCCCAGTGAGCCGTGGACATTGATCATGACAAACAGAAGCAGCAGAAATGTGAGAAGTGTTCATACCAGTGAAGCTTGCTTGGCTTTCATTTTACTTGGAGAAAACATTGGAAACAAATTTGTCGTAGGGTTCACAAAGGTGCCTGAATGCTGAAATCCTCAGCAGCCATGACTTGATCCATCTTCGTGGAATTAGCTTTGCTTGTTGATGTGAAACTTCATTTTTCTTTGGATTTTATCCTGTTGTATTATTCCTTATGCATCAGCAACATAAGGATTCAGACATGGATTCAGAATTATTGTGCTTTCAAACTGTATGCAAATAGTCTGACTTGATATTGATATTGATATTGATATTTTGGCTTGTTTTTACTGGCTTCTGTAGTAAGGAATGCAAATCACAAACCACCCAGAGGTACTGGATCCTCTTCTGTGCACCAGGGTTTTTCCATGCAGTTTGGCAGTTGACTGAGTCCTCAGCTCCTAATGGGGGAGAGGGGGTGATACATATACAGGGACAAAGCAAAAGCCATAATTCCTGGTCAGACAGGACTGAAATGTAACTTTGCTACTGAAAGGACCTCTCCTGTGTATTGTGTCAGGACCGTGACAACCTCCAGCTGCCAGAACAACCTCTAGGGCAGTGGGATAACTATCTAAATGTAGGGAGACAGCAGTAGTAGGCAATGAATCTGCAAAACTGGAGATAAAGTACATGCAGTCCAACTGCAGAGCCAATTATAATCAATGTAGGTTGTTTTAGGGACTTTGCAGAAACCAGGATTTGACTTCACAAGATGAAATGAGAAATTTAACAGGGATGAAGAAAGGCGTTACCACGCTATTCATAACACTCCTTGTTAGAGGCTGCCAGCTTCTTCCTGCATAAACCGAAGGGAGCTACAGGTGATGGAAAAATAAATTGGTCCCTGTGGGCACAGTGATTTTGACTGTACATGTGTATTAGAGATGAGGTCGATGTGCTATGAACTGCAGGTGAAATGGCAACAGTGGTACCTGGAAACCTGGTGCTTGTCAGAGATGCTGGAGAGCTGCTCAGAGATGGTCAGGGAATAATTTTATTCAGGCTGAGTTTAAAATAAACCTTTCCAAGAACAGAGAAACTGCTTGTTGGAAGAGTAAATGGCAGATTGTGTGAATCTTTATGAATTTCCTGTCCTCTTCTCACAGTTGTACCATGCAATGGGGGGCTTGTCAAATCTGCAGGAGAACTTTGTGGTACAATGAAAAATTGGATGTAGTTTCCTACAGGTCAAGCCAGCTCCTCATTGCTGGCTCATCTCCTTGTGTGCACTTTTGAAGTACTGGGTTGTATATGGTCCTGAAAAATGTTTGCAGCTTTTATCCCCCCTCCCCATACAGCTTTGGCTTCAGTCTGAAGCAGAGTTATGTGAGCAGGGAGAAAATGTTCTCTAAATGAATCCATCATAAACATAGTGCCTGTCCTGTAATGGTTGGGATTGGAGAGTAACAAACTAATAAACCAAAGTCTTTTATTTCTTTCCTTTTTATAGATCACGTGCTGAAGGCTTCTGAGAAATGCCTCTGTCTCCAGCCCTGAGCTCGAAGCAGAGGTCACCTCACAGCTTGCTTTAGTCAGGGCTGATGAAGGAGAGATGCTGCTGGGTTTGCTTGGACACTCAGAGCCAGGGTAGATTTTGATTCTTAATTGGGCAGGTCCAAAGTTTTCTGTAGCTTTTCTTGTCTAAAATAGGAATATCTAGATCAAGATGCTTCTGACCACCCTTCCAAGGCTCTCTGGTTTCATTAATTGGGCTTTACACCCCCAAATCAATGACTGTGCAATGTGTTGCTGTTCCACTCATGAGATCCACACTTGGGGTGGATTTTGGCAGTACCAGACTCTCCTTCCACTGCCTTTGAACTCCTGCCTGGTTTTCCCCAGTCTTTACAGAACCATCCACTTATCCTGCTGTCCAACATCTTCCCTGATCCCTGAGGAGCTGATACATTCCCTTCAAGCTGCACAGCTCTCCCATCTCCCTTAATTCTCCTCTTTCCCTCCTCACCATCTCTGCTCTGGACAAATTGCTCCCAGAATGGAGCAGTCGATTTTGCATAGAGCAGAGATCACATAGGAAAAATGTACCAAATTGTTGCTTCTTTCACTGTCACTTTTCTCCCCAGGCTCTGTAGCCCAAATTTTCCCTGGCCTCCATAGACTGAGGACAGAGAGCAGGAAAATGTTGCCTCAGATTAATTCTTGTCTCCAGCCCTTTTCTCATATCTCCACATTTTCTCTGTCTAGATTATTGCCTTTGGGGTCAAAGGGGTTTTTTTTTGACACTGTGCAGATAATATGATGGTGGAATGCAACATTTGGTAAGTAGATCACCTGTAATCTTGTTTTCACAGCTGTTTTTTCTTATGCTTACATCTTGAATGTGAGGTTTGGATTTGCACATTTTCCTTCCTCTGTAGCACAGCCACCCTGGTACAAAGCATTGGCTTTATTGTGTGTAACAGGTCCTAGAAAGTTGCTTAGATCTTTATTTCTTGGCACAAATAATGTGGCAGGAGCATTTTCAATGCTGCCCTCATAATGAAGGGAGAAATTTTTGCTGGAACTCTACAATCATTTTTAGAAAAGAATTTGGAGCAATAAGAGTGAGTGACAGTTCTCCCCTCAAACCTTTTCTATTAACTGACAGAAAGGATGCCATTTGCTTCCTTTGCAAATAAAATGAACAAAATAGTGCGAGTGATACCTGAAAATACCACATGAAAAGTGCTAGGAAAAGGCAGCCCTGGTATCTGTTGAGAAAGGACATCATTGTTCTTATTCAGTCTCAATCATGATGAGAATCTCACCTTCCAGACCCGACTACACAACAGGCTATTTTGAGGAGAGAGTTTCTTTACATTGTCTGACTGTACAAAGCTTTAAAATATATATATATTAAATGTAGGCAAAAGGATTACATTCCAAAAAATCAGGCATGTAAATGAAAGCTCCTCAAATCTTTGAAAAATCTTCCTTAATGTTATATAATAAGAAATACATAACTGTGCCTATTTTTACAGTAATTTTCTTTCATTTGATGACATTCAATAGTAAGATTTATTATTACCCGCATGGAAAATATCCTGCCTGGGGGTGGTTGAAATAGATCTTGCAGACAAGTCATCAATCAGCTCATGTTTATCTCTTCAGAGATCAGCGATATCAGTGGCAGGAACAATTCCAACCAATGCAAAGAGTATTTTTTGATAATAAAAGGAAATGTTCATGTGGCGTTATACTGCTTCTCTCGCCAGAGGTCACACAGCATTTTTGCAGGAGGGCTGATTTACTGAGGCTCGTTTGAAGATGAGGCAGGGAGGGCTCTGAGGTGTCCAGAGCCCTTGCCCTGACACCTCTGTGGCCATTGCTCCCTCTCTGAGAGAAGGTCTAACTTCCCTTGCAGAGGGCTTTAAGATTACACTGTTCCTCCCTGTCCCCACTGCTAATGAGTTCAGCAAAAAGGATTTAAGATTGATGCAGACAAAAAGATCTTTTACATCAGCTGAATTGCATGCAAAATGATTCTTACACTTTTAAGGAGTGAATTGTAGCTTCTAACTGAACTCTGCTATAATTCTAAAGCAGAAGATCTCATATTTGTGTCCCTGATAGAGAGGGTTTTTGAAATTTTATGACAATACTCAGCATATTTATAGGTATTGACTGCAGGGTTCAGGACAAAGATCTGTTGTCCTTGAGGCAAAATAACAACCCTGACTTTACCTAGTATTTGCCTCTTGGTGTAATTATTCTGGAACTAACACTGCAATTGTTACCTAACCCATGTATGACACAAGGGGTTTGTTCCTCTCACTTTTGCTTTTTTTTCTTTGTAAAATTAAGTATTTAGACTTACTGAAACAAAGAGCACTTTGAATCGCAACATGAAGCGTATGGTTTTTAAAAAGTTATAAAGGGGTCTTTTTTTGTTGTTTAATTTCTATGTTTTTGTCTAAGGAAATTTACTGGAACATTCATTTCTTCTTGAGAGGAAATTTGCTCTATGTGGACAATAAAGATGTTAAGATCAGGATGAATGTCTATGGGAGATAATAATAATGAATGAAAAAATGCATCAGTCCAGCACTCATATTTTCCAGGAACTGCAAGAACTCAGTTCTGGATTGTGTTTTAAATCTGAGCCCCATTGTTCCTGACTGGGTTCTGAGTCTGTTGGAAAGACTTCTCTTTGTTCCTCTGAGCTGCTTCAATCTGAAGCATTTGGACCAGTTCCATATTTTAAGCGAGATTTTTAAGCTCAACACGTATTTTCATTCTTCCAGCTTTAGAATGTAGAGCAAAGCATCTTTCCCGTGCTTCCTGCTGAACATGAGCAGAGCACATTGACACTGGCAGAAGTAATTTGACCTGGGATGAGCTGGTGAGGGGACAGCCAGCAGTTATCAGTGGTACGTGAGAGGTGCCAGGAGCACATTGCTCCCCTGGGGCAGGAACATGCCTTGTGAGGCAGCGCAGCCGGGGCTTCACCCCGGGCACGTGTGTGTGAGCTCTGTGCTGGGGGCTGACGTGATTTGTTCTCCTCACAGATACAAGGTGGGTGAGGACGTGGTTTTCCCGTTGATGCTGTGGCATTTTGGTGGCATTAATCAAATGCTTGTTGTGCCAGGGCCAGGGTTTAGTTGTGTCCTTTTGCGGGTGAATGCCCCAGCCTGGTAGCACGGAGGTGTTTTTCTTCCTCTCTTTTCTTTCTCGGTCTTTATGGAATTTACACAAATGGCACTTCAGCTGTGAAGCACCGAGGGTGACCTGCCCTGGGATACTCTGGCATTTGCCCTGCTGGTGTGCAGCAGCAGCCTGGGGAGCGCTTCCCGCTCACAGGCAGGATTTGTTACTGGCTAAAGTTACTCTCCTTGTAAGAGAAGTTATTTGGAAACGTGGCCTCTCACCCTTTTAATGCCCACCAGTTAAACTTCTTCCCTTTCAAAATGCCCACATAAGGTTTCCTGGCCCAGCCCAGCACCCACCTTGTGTCCCTGTGGCTGTGCTCGCTCTCCAGTGTCACATCATGTGTGAAACAGTCTTTCATACCAAGAGCTCCGAGAGCTCTGCGTTCCTGTGTCACACAGCATTTGTAAACCCGACCCTGCTATTGACAGATTGCCGGTCTGTGAGACGGCTGTGACAATACAACCTGGCAAATATTAGCCTGGAAAACACTCAGGAGCTCGTTGCCATCAGCAAACCTGGGGTCCCTAAGAGGTCGATGTCAGCGTGCGGGTGAAGCCATCCAGCAGGATCGAGTTAGAGCTCGCACGGAGCATGAACTCCTGAGAGGGGACTTGGCACTGGCTCCTGCTCAAGGGCAATCGCTGGAGCAGCTTGTGAGCAGGCAGCTCGCCAGCGAGACAGGGCATGGCTGTGGACAGCTCACAGAGCGTGTGTGTGTGCAGGGCAGGCAGGATGCACAGCTGGGAAACGGGAAAGGGATTTCTGTAAACTTCTGCTCCGAGGGGGAAGAGCACATTCAGGCGATGCCAATCCGTGGAGGAGTAAAGAAATGATTTCTGGCAGCTAAGACAGGTTTTGGGTCTGGCTAAATCTGACAGAATGCTGTGGGGGAGAACTGGAGATGTCATGGTTAATGAGTATGGAAATTATATCAGTAGCTTGGCCATCTAGGTTTTAAATGTTGTCAATCTATAACATGCAATACTTCAGTGTAACATTTTCTGGCTGCCTAGTTTAAGGCATAAAGACAGGCAGCCTCTCAGTAATGAGTCAGTATCTATAGAGAGCAAGCTGTTGATAGCAAAGCAGAAATCTTGGCTTCTCATCTCAGCAAGTTTAAATTAATCAAAAAAGATGGTGGGCAGGAGAAGAAGAGGGGTTGTTTTCTTTTGTTTTCACATTTTTGACACACCTGACAAACTGAATTCCCCATGATTTTTCTGCCTCCCTGCTCGGCCCACGGGAGCATTAATTCCTCTCTGCTCTCCATGCACTCCAGCCCATGAGCTGTGCAGTGACCCTCTTGCCCAGCTCATCTTGGCATCCTGGAGTGCACTTAGACTGCACCACGAATGCTGGGAGAAGGCAAAATCTGTTTACTGTAAACACATTCTCCCCAGCACTTCAGTCCAGCAAGGGATAATTACCGAAACTCCAGGACAAAGGTGTTGTGGATCTTTTTACTGGTGGATGGAAAGGATCCTCCTCAAGTCTAATGAGTCTGTGGCTCTTGCAGACATCCAAGTGGGCCTTGCTGTCTCCAGAAGAGACAGAAAGTAACTCTGGGAAGGCAGAGTGTGGAATCTGACACTACTGTGTAATTGAGGAAAAAGAGCTATATGCATTATTTATGAGCAGAAGGCTGGGCTTAATGTTAACAAGTGAGAAGAAAGTGGCTTCAAAACACTGGCTTTCTGCTCTTCCCTGTAAGAAAGGCTTCTGACTTAAATTGCTTGCATTTGAGAGCAAGAGGGGAGACAGAACTGTTATTTTTACCGAGCCTTATTCCGTGTGTGTGTGGGGCTGTACAAGACGGAGGGAGAGGCAGGGATTGCCCCGAGGAGAGCAGCCTCTGCTCGCTCAGGCTGTGGCCAGGATGTGTCATACACGCTGCCCTGTAACGAGCTAATCCCGATCTGCTCCAGGCAAAAGATTTCACTGCAAGACAGAAGCAAGCAGAATTGCTACTCTTTTGGCATTTCCATTGGGCAGGGACGGTTTTAAAAAGCTGAAGAATTTTCTCTGAATCACTCTACCCACCTCATACCCTCCCTTTGCAAGCACTGCCCAGGTTTGGGGTTGGATGAGTTGATTTTGTGGCTTTTGTCCTCTTATGGGTCCCCCAACAGGGTCTGACCTGTCAGATGTTGTAGTAGGAGCTGGAACTGGCGTGAACCATCCAGCTCAGGCTGTCACAAAATCTCACTGTAAAGTCACACAGATATGCTGGGGCTTTTGGGTTTTAGCTGTTTTCTGATTATTTTCTAAAGAAACCAGGCCTGGCTGGCTAATGAAGTTTTGCCCTTCACGGTGACAACGTGTGATTATTATCAGCAAAAGATATTATGTTCCAAAGAGTACAGGATGCTGAGCTGCCTTTTTTTCCTAGGAAAACACAGCGTGGGCTGAGGCAGGGCAAGTCCCTCCCTGTGGAGAGATCACCTTCATAGCTGAGCAAATTATCACCTTCATCACTGTCTGCACGGCAGTCACACCTGGAGGCAGGAGCAGGAGCTTGAACTCTCCCTGGACCTTTTTGCAGCTCAGCACACTCATTAAGGACCCCACCACAAAGGGGTTAAGGCTCTTCTTCCCATTCCACCCAGCAGATGTACATGACATTTGCTGCCAAAGACTTCACTACTGCTACTGCAGCCCTGCTTGGGTTGGAGTCCATGCTTGGCATGCTTGTGCTGCAAATCTGGCACCCAGCACTACTCCATGAGCTTGTATTTGCAGAAGTTCCACGCTTTTATTTTCTGCAGGTCCCAAAAGGTAAGAGAACCTTCCATTTTCTTCCCTTTTTAAAGGTCACCAGCTTCTCCCATCCCCATTTCTGCATTACAGCCCAAGTCCTTTCCATGGTATAAAATCCTGACTCCTTCCTGCTGTGATCCCAAGCAGCCAGCATTTTGTTTCTGGGAGGAAAATTAGCTCAGTGGGATAAGATGAGAATAACTAGGCCTCTGTAAAGTCAGGAAGCAAGAAGTGAACAGCATTGCACTGGAACTGATGGGGGAAAAGCACTCTGTTCCTTGATTTCTAACACTGGCTCATTGATTCTCCTCTTGGTTCAATCAGCAGTTACTGCTTCTCCTTAATCCAGGTTCATAACTTCTTAGTGGAGCGGGTTCTTAACAGAAACACCCCTGAGAAATCATAACAACTGGCTGGAGGGGAAGCTGAAGAACACTGGGATCTTGCCTGCATCCCAAATGGACGTATTGAGCAGGGGATTGCTGTTTCTAATGGGGTTCCCTGGAAAGCCCCTTTGCAGCCAGGTTTGTGGCTGCACAGTCTTGTGTGCCTGTCCAGAGGGGCAGCAGACCTCGACCTGAGTGCTGAAAACGAGTAGCACCTTTTTCTAAGGAGTACTGCAAAGTTTTCCCTGTCCCCAGGCTTCTCATAGCAAAGAAGGTAAGGGCAGGAAGGACTAATGAATAAAGATGATTTTTGTAAAGGTGGGATTGGAACAGGAGAGGCTGGAGGTGAGGCACAGCGATGGGGGAGGAGGGAGGCAGTCCGTGTGGGGACTAGTGAGTCATGCATCCTCCAGCAAGCACTGACTCACTGGGAAGATGATCGCTCTGCTGTTCCCTTTCTGCTAAGGCTGAGGAATAGTCAGTCGACACAACTTTATTCTGCAAGCTCCCGGGTTGGAGAGTGAGGTGTAGAAAGGAGGGAGCTGGAGACCATGAAGCACTGAAGTGGGAGGCAGGGCTGAGCCCTGGAGCACAGCCTGCAGCTGGTGCTGCTGCTGAGGCTCCCTGCAGCAGCTGGAGAGGAGAATTCCCCGTGCATGGGCTGGATGTGGAACAGAGGCTCAGCTCCTGCAGCCAGGCTGGGCACTGGAGTCTGCAATACCCGTTTGTGTTCTCTTTGCTGCAGGGTCAAGGCTCAGGTGCTGCCAGCACTGCTGCTCCCAACGAGTACACGAACTCCTTGGAGCCAGACTTGGAGTGTGCCAGCTGGGACAGGTGTCACCTGGCAGAGATGTCACATGGGACAGGTGTCACCTGGCAGAAATGTCACTTGGGAGAGCTGTCACGCCGCTCCCCTGTGGACAGTTAGGTCCAATCAATGGGGATGCAGTTCTGATGTTTGTTATCTCTTGCCCAGCTCATTATGCTTGACAGATGAGGAGAACCACCACTGAATCTGTGTTATTTCTAAAAGAAAATACATCTTTTTACCCATTGTGTACACAGGAGAGTGATTCTGCAGGGTTGAGGAGAGGGACCAGAGGGCCACGTGGTTTCTTCCTCTCTGAGAAAAAGAGGACAGAAAATGTATAAGAAAAATCCAAAATGACCCCAAAAGCTTATTCTCGCTCAGATTTTTGCAGCTTTCGTGTGAGTGAAGTGCAGAGAGTCCTGATCCACAGTGGTGCTGTCAGGATTTTTGGAGCACTGAAAGGCTCCAAGAGTGTCTGAGCAGTCAGCATTGAGGGCAGGGGCTGGAACTGCCCAGCACAGCCAGTGCTCACACCTGGGAGCAGAAACTGGGAGAGCAGTTGCAAGTCAGAGCTGCAATTTTCTTTTGCTTTACACGTTTTATGTTGGTAATGTGAAGTAATTAATGAACCAGAGCAGTGCTGCAGAGGGGGAATAATTTTAATGCTCCTTTTAAAGAGGCTACTAAATCAATGGGGCAGTTTAAAAAGGAATGATAGCCTGGAGATTAGGAGATTTAATGTGAGAAATTAGGCAGGGTTTTGAGAGCGATGGAATCTCAAGTAGGCAGGTACTTCATGAGCTGCTGTGTGGGCATTAGCATGTCCAGCACACACTGGCAAAGGCAGGACTCGCTGAGTTTTAGGCCTGATTGGTCAGACTGGGTAACCATGCTCAGATGTGAAGGTCCCTAGCACTTGGAAAAGACACTGAGAGATTGTAAAGCACAAGCTACACTCCTGCTTCCCACTGTGCAGGAGCAGTATTTTTCCACTCCTGTCACAGGTCTTCTGACTACCAGGCTCATAAGTGATGTCTACATGGGCTTTTGTAGGCAGATACGAGCTTACTCTGGCTGCTGGCCAAGAGAACCAGAAGCCAAGGAGCTGCAGCTAATGTGCTACATGTCCAAATTGCTGTGGCCTGCTGAGAGGCAGGATATTAGCTTGAGCTCAGGGCTCTGGCCAGCTCAGACCATGAGTGAAATAAGTTTTCCTCTGTGTGCAGAAAAGCATGGAGACAAGGATAGACAACTTGTATAGGATTCAGAAAGCCATTTTTACAGCGGCTCGGGCAGGTTAGCTGAGCCCAGGAAGATCAGGCAGACACAACTCCCTGTGCACCCTGCCCCAAGCTCAAAGAGCAGCACCACATGGTTGGCCTCAGAGCCAGCCAGCTCCTCCTGGCCAAGGAAAACTGCTTTGGGAGCTGCATCCAAATTCTGTGGGCCTCCAGTTGGCTCTCCCTGTCATAGGCATACCCAGCGTTTCTCTTCTGTTTTGGATGGCAAGGACCTATGGACAGGGAGGGTTTGAATTCTGTCCTCACTGGCTCTGTGAGTTTCTGCAGGAAAATGTTTGTACAATGTGACACCTGATGGACCATGCTGAGTTCTGAGTTCTGAGGGTGGACAGGCACCTGCATGTGTCCAATTTGAACCACGATGAAAGGCTGTCTCCATTTTAAATGCATCTATTAGCTAGATGAATTAGCAGATTTTTTTTATTCCTAAAACTTTTTATTTGTCTCAATTTTGGAGACTGCTTTGCATGAGAAATTTCACCAGGTATTAATGTTTAATGTTAGTGGAGGAGGAACTCTCTGTGTGTGTAGATATGTACATATGTACACATGCAGTGTCCAAGAAAACAAGGATGTTTATATGTAAGTATACACCCAAAATTCAGTCTTGGTTATCTTAGAATAATACATAAAGATACTAAGGATTCACAGCAAAAAACTGTGTGCTAGGCAGTGTCATGGTGCAGTGAAGCATTTTAAAAGCAGGAATTTGAGTAACTGTCTCAGTCACTGAGGATAGAACCATAATTTGAGCAGGAAAAAGCTTTAATTAAAACAGACCCATCAGGTGAAATCCTGGCCTCATCACGGTCAATGGCACAACTCCGACTGATCCTTCATAGAATCAGGATTTTGCTCGGATCTTGTGACATTTGCCTTTTCTGAATCTGAGGCATTAGTCCTCGAACAGAATATATAAGCTAAAAATGGAAAACTGCCTGACCTAAAATAGTTTGACATCCATATCATAGTGCTTATTGTCTGAGAGTACATCTAAATGACATGTTGATTAATCCTGAAGTGAGGAAAATGCGATTCGTTGGAAAGAACTGGGATTGTACCAATAATTCAGTACCAGAAGCTACACAGCCATCAACTCAGTGTGCAACGTTTCCAGGAAAACTTTATTTGCAAGCTGTCAGATTCATCTGCCATTTTCCCAGCGACTTTGGTTCCCTTCTGAGTGGCCCGGACGAAATGTTCCAATCCTGTTCTTGTGGGCTATCAGCTACTTTGCTAAAGCAACTTTCCCTCTGCCTTTTACTGAAAACAAAACAGTCACATCAAGTCAGGTTGCTGTGAGTGGCTCTTAAGAGAGATGTCGGCTGCACTTAGTGCACAGCTGGGGCCAAAGTGAAGCTATGTAAGTGCCTGAGCTGTTCAGCTGGAAATTACATCTTGTGCAGGAACCTAAATGTCAAGTTCCCCAGTCCCCCTCACAGCCAGAACTCCAGCAACTCCCCTTTTCCCATGACTACTCTTCTCTTTCCTACAGATGTAGCTGTGTTTTCCTTCAGACACAATAAATCTTATATGGGAATGCCACAATGTAAAGCAAAGCGAGCTGTCACCCAGGACTTCAGATGAAACTTAGCCACATTAACGAGTAAACAGAGCCCACAGGAAAGATGCCTTTTGAAATGCACTGTTTGTGTCAGCAGTGCTAAAACTAACGAACCAAAACAATGAGGAAATCATCAGATGCACCTCATCTGAAGCTATAGGCTATAAAGTCAGATCGGCTGAGAGCAGCTCAGATACAAGCAAATCATTGGGACAGTACATAAATTATGATTTCCATAAGCAGTAAGACAGCGAATACTCCCTGCCTCGCGATGGGAGGAAAGCACTAAAAGAAAGGCTAAATGTAACCATGTGAAAAGAAGGGAGCAGGAATGAATGTGCTTCTTATTTTGGAACCTTCTCATGGCAAACAAGCAAAGCTGGAGCCAAAATCTCCAGGACACAGAAGGAAGTTGGAACTGTTACCCCAGCGCACAGCTCACGAGAGAGCTGGCACGAAGAGAGGGATCAGCTCTGCATTGTTCAGAAGGAGCCTCACAGAGCATGCAGGATAACATGCATCCCCAGGGCCTTTGGAGGCAACCACTATCAACAGTCCATGGAATCAGTCCAAAGTCAGAGAAATGTTACTGAATGATAATTTCACTCTTGATGATGGAGGAGCAAAGCTGTACACCAGAAAAAAAGAAAGAAACTGATGGTAGGGCATAGAAATGGTGCTGTGGAAATGGCTTTGCTTTGCTTGCTGTAGGTATTTACTCTTCCATTGAACCAGTTCTTAGACAATAATCCTCTGAAGGAACCTTTCAGATCACTGGCATGGTGAGAGGAAACCAGTGTTAGCTACAGTTCTTATATTCGTGGTTGCTTCGTGTTGGTACAAACAAAACTGCTTGGTCTTGGATTAACAATAGCTGTGGTTTAGGTTTTCTTCTTTCAGTGATCCCTAAATTATGCTTGCCTGAATAATTTGGTACTAGAGGCAGAATAAACATCATCTCTTAATAGCTGAATTTTTAAGGTTAAAATTGAGGCTAAGTACCTAATATTTATCTTCTTCTGAAGAAAGTATGTGCACCCTGGTTAAGGGGGAAGATGAAAACCATGTCTGTGAGAGCAATGGCTGATGGCTTAGTTCTGCATGATAAAATAAATAACTTCGATTAACTTCAAGCTCCAGTACCTCAGATGTTTGTTGTCACAGAGGAGCAGCTTGGCTGATTGGCAGCTCTGGTTTAGTCGACATGTGTTAACAGAAATTGCTCAATTTACATGGAGTACTTCAATCTGCTGTTTTAGGAGTTTTTGTCTTACTTAGACTGGCATTTCAGCATTTGAATAGATGGAGGACTTGTAAGGGTCATTAAAGAAATTGCTAAAGCTTCTGCAAATGCTTGGGCCAGATTGCTGACTGAGATGCAGAGCATGCACGTGTCACTGCAGATACTTCCCAGATAATGGTGCTGATTGAGATTTTAATCTGGACAAAGTGCTGGAGGCAACTTTCTTTCCAACACTCAATTATCCTGATAATAATATACTTATTTCTTTCCTGTGTTCAAAATGTGTGGTCTGCTGCAACTGTGCAGTGTGAGTACAGTGCTGTACGGAGGGGGAAAAATCAGGGAACAAAACTGACTCCACGGCAAAGGGCACTGACAGCACAGTCCCACAGTGTGCAGGGCGATGTATTTTTACTGTGAATGAGCTGAGTAACCACCATGAGAAAGGGCTGCATTCCTTCCCACAGGCTGCAGGACAACTCCTCGGTTCTCAACAGCCACAGAGGAATAAATCTGGAGCACAGCCTGCAGCCAGGACTACGTAGCATGTTGTAGGGGCAAGACTATCATTTTACTGTGCATTTGCATCTTGTATCCTCCCTGGTGGGATGCTGATCCATAACAGAGTCTTCTAAAATCTCACACAACACAAAGAATCCAGACTAGTTTCCCACGGACACTCTCCATGAAAGAATTTCTTAGAAGAGATAACTCAGCCAGGAAATGGGAACTAGGGGGCCAAATTCCTTCATTCAAATCCATCTCCCTTTGGTAAAGGATTTTAAAAATTGTCCCTATATGACTAATCCCAGCTATACTTCCCTAATTTCTAGGGAAGCAACAGTTTCTAGAGATGAGGGGTAAAGCCATTTGAGGAAATCAAGCTTTATTTGCTTTTTATTAATTAGAGAATTTTCTGCTAGATCAAATTACTAATAACACTTTTGTTATTAAAATCTATGAAACTTAGATTTACTTTTCAGCCTCTGTATCATCTTCTGATCCTTAATACTTTTCATCACACTCAGAGAATGAAAACAAACTCAGCTGTTTTGTGTTTGTTCACAATTGACTTTTACCAGGGCTGTGCTAGGGTTGTTACAGACTTGTTATTAAATGATGGCAGAGCACACACTTAATAACAACACAGACTATTCACCCTCACTTTCAGCAGGTTTCAAGCCAAAACGAGTATCACAAACCTACCAGGAGAGCCAGAGAAGGTTCTGCTGCTTCCACAGCTCCCTCTGCCCCTCTCTGATTGTTGTCTGCAGGGATAGCTGCAAATTTGACCCACTTGTTTTACTTGTTCAGTTGTGTTTGTTGTTTGAAGTGAATGCACATGCCCTAAAGCAAGGAACATAAGATTTTTGGCTTTTTATGATTAGTTGAAAGTCTTTCCATATATGTTAGATTCAGCTGTGATGAATTTAATTCAGCTAGTGCTGGGTAGCCACTCCTCTTCTGGAATAGGAGTGATTTGGGTCAATTTGCTTTAAATCCATCCCTAGCTGACTTTCACTGACCTGAGCTAACACCTGATTCACGCTCTCAGTCATCCCATTTTGACCAGAAGCTCGGGGATGCTGTTGGGTGCCAGCACCGTAAGGAGTCACCGCACATCAGCGGCGGCCCGGGAAGCGCAGCATTCCTGCCCTTAGCCCGCAGCAAACGTGAGCTCGATGTGTCAGCGTGACCTCAGGCCAAGAAAAAGAGAAGTCTGAACGGGTTTCTTCCATCGCCGATCGCCACGGGCTAAGAGCAAACACACACACGGTCAATTAGCGAGGCTCAGCTGATGCGCGGTGAGTTGTCAGGCACGTCAGGACCTGAATGAGATCACTCATTCATGGATTCAGGCCCTGAAAGTATCCTTTGAAACTGCTGTTATATAAACAAGTGTAAGGATGGCCGTGGACACGCGGACAAATTCGCGTGGGGATAAGGAGCCTTTCTGTGTCAGCTGTTCCCTATGCATACCTGCCTGCAAGCGGGTGAGCTGAGGTAGCCTCTCCTCCTCTTCTCCTCTCCCCAGGGGGAAGGTACAGCTCAGACACGGCAAATTCAGAGCCTGGCTTCCTCGGCAGTGATGGGTTTAACCTAGTTTAGAGCAGTTCAGCTTGGCTAAAGTGTAGTAAAACGGATTTAAGCCACTTTTACACCAGTTAAACTGTACTTATTGTGTATTTTACTCATTTGTTCAAATGGTGCAGTTGTGCTGGCCAGATCTTTGAATCAATAAGAGACTTTCCACTGACTATCTAGAGCAGTGTTTTATGGAGAAGTTTGAAGGCCTTTCATTTTGGAATCTAAAGATAGGCTTGCATCTTTACAAACCAAGCACGAGACAACAGAGAGAAATCCCACAATCCCAAACTTTGAGCCTTCCTCCCAAATAACACTCTGTTTCTTACTCTGCCCTGTGGCAGAGGGTCATGCTTTCTAAGAAAAAAAAATTGCTTCTTTCCAGCAAGGAACACAACAGGATTTGCTAAATTGAAATTAAAATTTCAAAAGCTCCAAGCACAGTATGTGCTTGGACCCTTTGAAACTGTGACTGAGACCAATGAAACACAGGATCAAACACCAAAACTTTGGGTTACTTTTCTTTTTAACTCAAAAACTCGAATTGAATCTCAGTTCATCTTTACTTTCATATAACGAAAGGGAAGACATTTGATTAGGTTATGTGAGATCACATGGATGGATTCAACACATGGCTGCAGGACCAGGCATTATTATCTTGGACACATTTTGAACACTGCTTCTCACTCTGCTATCAGCCACCGCCACCTCTGCAGTAATGTGACAGCAAGAGAAAAAAGGATGGGAAGGCGATAAAGTTTGCCCACGCAAGGAGAAGAGAACTTTCTGTCCAAAGCCAGCTGGCTTGGCTTGGGAATGAAATGGCATTTTAGTGAGAGGTGACCTGTTTACATGAGCTTTGTCTCAGAACACTTGTCCTCGGTGGGGTCTGAGACGCAGTTTCTCAGCGAATACCCGCAGAAAACAGGTGAGCTGTCTCCCTGCCAGTTTGTCTTCTAAACTGTTTGACAGATAAGAAACCATCCTCAGAGATTGCAACAAATGTGCTGCCGCATTTCATGGTAAGAACCGAGCATATTTTTAGTAAAGGGTTGAGAAAGTATGCAATAATCCTAAATCACAGCCAAGAAAACCACAAACCCCGTAACAAATGCCTGTTCGGATTCAGAGCTCAGAAACGTGCACCAGTTGATCCATGTTAACGCTCCAGGGAAATTTTTAAGCTTATTTTTCCAAACTCCAAGAGAGAATCCGTGACTTTTTTGCCTTTACCTGGAAGGGCCGGGGGGAGCAGGGAAGCTGCTGAGTGCTCTTTATCCTGTGGCACACAGACCAACCATCCTACATGTGCCCCCAAAGAAATCAATGGGATGTGCACCAATGACATATTTGTACTGAGGAGTCTGTTCGCCATTATAAAACCCCAACATGTACCTTGTGAACTGCCCAAGTTGAAGGGTTCAACTTTATTCCATAAGTTAACTGCTTTAGAAGTTTCTTTGTTGTGCCTTGTACACTCTTAACAGATGCTGCAGAGCCACTGCGGGCCCTGGATATGAAGGCTACCAGATCAGGATGAAAAATGTGCCTTTTTGTATTGCAGTTTGGTCAGTGAGTTTAAAGTGAAGCAGAAAAAATGCAGGGAAAATAACACTTAAACTTGGATTTTAAGAGCAGCTTTAGCTGATTGCAGAGGGAGCTAAGGGTGCTCTGCACAAGTCAGGAGAAACTTATCTGGTTTTTAAGAGTTCCACAAGTCTTTTGTCACTTGAACAGACCCCATCAACTTCAAATCTACTTTAAAAAAGTAGTTCAAAAACGTTTCAGGTATTACGGTCTCCTATATCTATTTCTGTCCCTTTTGTTTCCTAACAGCATGAGATACTGACCACACATACTGCTGTCAAATATAGAAATTAAACTTACAGAAAAAAGGAGCCATTTTTTCTTTAATCTCTTGGAAATTTTTCCAGACTAAAGCATAGTTCTTAAATTGATAATATCCCTTTAAGAATTTATTTGCCAGGTAATGTTAGAAGAAAAAAGGCTTTAAGGTCAGTTTGAACATTAAAAAGACCCCCTTTAAAATAAATTTCAAATCTATATTGGAGATAATGGCAAGCAGTATTTGAACAGCTTTCCAAATTATAAAATATATTCTACACCTTAAAAATGCAAATAGCTTTAAAATCCTTTTAAGAGATTTCCAGCTCTTTGGAAAAAGGTCAAGATTTATCCTAAGAAATGCTTTGTTGCATAAAAATAATACATATAGTTTAGTGTTGCAATATATACCAGTCATAATATGTATAAGGCTACAAAATTATTAACAGATGAGGGCCTGTAAGTTTTGAATAATGCAGTAAATATGATTAATTTTGAAGGGTGAAATAACACAATGCCGTCAGAAGAGAAAATTACACTTTAATAATGAAAATATTGAACATAACTATTTTTCTTTAGATCTGCTAAGCAATCTGTGTGTTCCCTATGAGATGTCAAACTACAGAGTGCATATGAAGACTTTGCTCCCTCTATAAATACACATTTGCACGACACATTGCTAACAGCAGCAAGCGAGTGCTGGGGAAATACAGCAACAATGAAGTTCCTGAGAGAGGCTTATTTTTTCAAGTTATTAAAAGAAGGTGGCAAGCATTCATGAGGATATGAAAATTTAAAGCCGTCTGCAGGAAACTCTGAAAAACCTCTGGTTAAGGCTGCTGCCAAAAAATCTCAGCTATGTTATGTCAGAATGTTTAATTGCAAGCTGCAACTTTAATGAATGGAAAGATATGGCAAAAGCAGGAAGTCTCTGAAGCAACATGGAGCAACCATGAAAATAAAATACCAAAGGTTGTAATCTTGAGTGCTGTTGGAAGCAGGAATTTCCATCCACGTTCTGCCTCCTTTCCCTGCTGTGCAGGGTTTGCCAGCTGAGGGGAGAGGTAAAAGGCTCTGGATATCATCTCCTGGGCTCAAGGCAGCACTTGTTATGTCGATGTGAACAAGTCAACTCCTTTGCATTTGTCATTATGGGTGTTTACAGAAGTGCAGCTTAGGAATGAGGGGAGGAAAGGCAAATGTCAGAGTGCATTAAATAACGTATTTTCTTTACTTTCCAAGAAGCTTGCTCGCAGCATGATGTTGCTATTTATATCACATCTCCTAAACCCAGCTGTTGGTTCATGTTAACATGCAGAACGGTGAGAAAATCCCGGCAGAAGAGCGTGAATCCCTGAGAGCCTTGTGAGCACCTATAAAATATCACCAGCTTTGCTGAGGTACGGGCCAGGCGTGCCCTTGGTCAGGCAACACCAACGTTTCCCCTGCTGATCCTCCAGTGTTAGAACACCAAGAGCAAAGCAAAATGTAAAGTTCCAAGTACTGCAGCAGAAAACTTCAGGGAACTGAGCTGGCACCCCTGGCTGGAAGAGTTTGAAAGAGTACTTTTACCTGTAACTCAAAACTAGCAAATACACTGTACACCCACATAACAGCATTCTTAGACAAGCTGTGTCTGATCTAATCTTATGTACCTTGGCCACAAGTTTTGGAAAAACAAATATACCCAAGGCAATCAGATTAGTGAATATACCATATAATGATGTGGAAATACTAGTGGTTTACAGAGAGCAGTTTATGGGATGGATTGAGTGAATTTAATTCACGCATTGTCAGGCAACTTGGGCTTCAGGAAAATAAGGAAATCTTGATTTTATCTGTGTGTAGTGGAACATCGGAGCCAGAGTGGAACAGCAGCACTCCTGAGCACAGACAGGGAGCTCAGGGGAGTTTGTTCCCAGCCAGCTCCCCGAGAGGACAGGCAGTATTTGTGCTGAGGTGACCACGGGGTCAACAGGGTTACCCAAAGCCTTAATGGCCAAGAACCATTATCTGCTCCTCTCTGATTTCCTGCTCCCTAGGTGGGAGTCCCCCCTGCCCCTCTCCTTTGTTTCTAATGCCAGTTCCCATCCTGAAATGCTGTGAGCACAATTCAGTTTTGTTGCAATCAGTAGTCCTTTACAAAATCTTCATTCACAGAGTGTTTCCCCCATTGTAAATGGAACAATGTTAGGAATTAATCTGGCCTGCGATTTGTAGGAACCTTGTTCTGAAAACCTTGTTCTTAGACACCCCCCCTTTCCCTTTGAAGGGTAACTTAATTGTTTGGCAAACATGCAAAAACTACATAACATCCCCTACTCATCTTTAGCTATGATTTTTAAAGCCCTGCATTTTGGTTTTATGTAACATTCACCTCTAGAAGCATGAGGCTCAGATTCTCTTCTCCAGGACACAATCTCCAGCTGATTTCTGGAATACAAGGAACATTTGAAAGGAGGAAAGCCCATGGTACATCTCTGGAGTGGATTGTAAGGAGGTCCTAAAACGTAAGTTGAAAGCTAGTAGAGGTGTGATTTTGGTGGTAGTGCCTCCAAAATACCTTGAATGGGTGGGTGGAAATGCACTGGAATAGAGATGCAAGGGAAAGCTTTATTGCCATAACAACTGCTGGCTGATGACTCTATTCAACTCTGAGGCTATTTAGTTAAAATTATGAACACTGCTATCTTTTCCCCATATCTTTCCTTATATTTGCTATTGCTCTGCGTTTATTTCTCTTTGGATAGCATAGAAATTGCAGAGCCTGCTATTTGGCCAAGGGAAGAGATTTCAGGGGGCTCTTTTTATAGTCTCTGGGTTGTACATAAGATGGGCAGAAATGCAGTCAGTGGTTGTTCCCTTTTCTCTCAGGAGTGATCCTGGCAGATCACTGTGGTAATTTTTCCCTTGTCATATTGACACTCCAGTGTGATGTTCTCTGGGGCTTTCTTGTGTTGCTGCTTCTACAGTCTTACAAAGGCTGCAATTTCTACTCTGCAGTGCACAGTTTTCTTTATTATCTACAGTTTTGCACCCTTTGTATAATCCAGGTGAATTTGGCCTTTGCAGTTTTCCTGGAAATTAAACCCAACGCAGCACCATCAGGTCAGGTAGTGATTTCAGTGATTTTGATGCACCAATTCTTCTGTGACTTTATTCGTGTCAGCCTGAGGGGTGACATTTTTTCACTCACTGTGACACATCAGGACATCTGTGCCCTCCCCACCACCCAGGCTCCTTCCCCACCAGTCCCACGAGGGCTCTGCAGGACCAGATGTGGCAGCACATCATCACACATGGAAAACAACATCTGCAATTTCAACTGCAACCTGAATTTTGCACTTCCTTTTCTCAATTGTTACACTGGGCAGTGTTTCCATCAGGGCAGGAAGGCGTTTCAGTGGGAAGGAGGCTGCTCTGTGCCCCTGAAGTATTGTTTGCAAGGCTCATAGAGAAATCCCTTGAGCAACACATGCTCTGCTTATTCTTGTGGTGCCACTGAAAAGGACAGATTAGAACCAATTATTTATCTCTTTGGCTTCCTGCTCTATTTTTTGCCAGCTTGGAATAATATGTACTGAAAATAATTCATGAGTATATCCAGAAGTCCTTGCTCAGGCTTTGCTTCAGATTCCTACTGACTTTTATAACTTAAATATTCAGTATTTTATCTTAACATCTTCTCAGCATATTGCTGTCATGACAGGATTTCATGGTATTAATCATTAGATTCTAGTAATAGACCTTACAGGTATTATGGATGATAGGTATAGTGAGGAAGAAGAGAATAAATCATATTCATATGAAAATCAATGACATTTAGACTGTTCATGCTGAAATGGAAAGAAAACTGTGTATTTAAATATCTTCCTGATTACTACGTATCAGCAACAATCAGTTTGGAAATATGATTGTAGATGGCACATATTTATATTTTGTTGTCTTTCTCACTTGTAATCTTTTTCTTAGATCCACAAGAAGTGTCTGTTCTTGCTCTTCTGTTTTGAACAAAGGTGGATGTTTCAGAAGCTGTTCAACTTGTTTACTGGTGACACTTTTAAATCCAAACTAATCTGTACATTACAAACCCTGAACTCCAGCATTTCTGAGAGCTGTAAATTACTGCTGCCATTTGAGCTAAACCTCTGCAAACAGACAAGAGAAAGTTACATTCACTTTTTGAGAATGATCAGGGAGGATCTACCTTTTCCCATCCCATGGTGTGGTCACCACACTGCCAGATGGGAGTTTCTGTCATAATTTCTTGTACCCAATTTCCTAATCTTTTGTGGAGCTTTTTGTGCTCAGTTAATGATATCATTTTAAAATACAAAGAACACCCTCTGAGCTCTGTTTTTCAGAGACAGCACCTTTGCTTCTGGCGTCCTGATTAGAGATGTGCCCTTTTCAGTGCTTTAGAGCTGTGAAATGGCTCCTGTCGTTCCACTCTGAGGCTGTGGGTATCTCACAGGATAAATCTGGAAGAGCTGTAGAGCGCAGATGATTTTTGGCAAGTATCATTTTATCATCAAAATTTTATTTTTGGGTCGCTCTTCAGCTGCCGCCTTCTGTGAAGGAGAAAGACGCCCATTTTATGTCTTCTATTATGTATTCCTGAGTAGTCTTTTCTACTTAGAGCAAAATTAATGGGAGCTCTGGCAGAGATAATGTGAGGTGGGGATGGATGGATGGATGGATGGATGGATGGATGGATGGATGGATGGATGGAGGTAAAACTGAGGTGGACCATCACCTTTGTCTGAATGTGGGGACAGAGCTCATGTCCTCAGAGTTTCACAGAAAGCCAGTCAGAAAAGTATTAATTTTTAAATCAATATCTATATAGTAGTCACTATACATACAATTAGATGTATCATATATAATTAATATATTGAGGGTAGAATTAATACAGTGTATATGTACTGTATACCACACATTTATAGTGCATATTATATATATACTGCATAAAATATTATATATATAACAGTGTAATGACTCTGTATTAGTAGTTTTGCTTTTACAACCTTGTCCTTGTTCAGTTTTACCAGTGGCTATTTCTCACAATTATATAACATATACTAGTGTTTCTATACGTAACACATGTATTTTATACATTGTATATATATTCTGTACACTAGACACACTGTGTTTAGAGCTACACTATATATTAAAATGTATCAACATAGTATAGAGTATATATATATATATATTTATATATGCACACACACTATATATATGTGTTGGGGAGGCGGTGGTGGTTTCTGAGGGTGACACACACGGGAAGCTGAGCTCTTTGTGGGGTAACTGCTGTAATCCCCTGCTGCCCGCTCAGGACGGGGAGGACGCGGAGCACTCACCGGGATTTGCTTTAACTCCCCCAAAGCGCTGCTTTGGCCCCCAAGGCCCGGCCTTGGCGCAGGCGCCGCTCGGGGCGGGCCGGGCTCGCTGCGTCACCGCCGGCGCACCCGGCCCAGAGCTCTGCGCATGCGCGCCCGCCGAGCTCGGAGAGGCGGGCGTTCCCTTCCCAACGGCCCCGCCTTCACTCGGCTCTGATTGGCTGTCCTGTCCCGCCCCGCCTTTCTGATTAAGCGCTCCGCTGTCACTCAAGGCGTCCACGTTTCGCTACGCCCCTCCCACCAACTGCGCTCTGATTGGCGGGCTGTCCCGTGCTGGCGCTGCGATTTGCTCTGCGCGCCGTCACTCTGGGGCGGGTCGGCGGGCAGGAATGTAGGCCCGGCCGCTCCCCGGACCAACAAAGTAATCCGGCGATGCCTCGAGTGCGGAGCTCGGTTGTGCCCGTCCCACCGCTCGCCGCGGGGGCACCGCGCCCCTCCCCGCCATCCCCGTTCTGTTCCGCCCCTGCCCGGCGCCGCTGAGCGCCCTCGGCCCCGCCGGAGCTGCGCGGAGAAAAGTGCGGAAGGATACTGAAGGCGACTGTGACAGAAGCCGTAGTTCCGGCCGCGGTCGGGCCTTGTTTCCCAAAAATAGCGCGGCGCGGTATCCGTGCGCCGGTGTCAGTGTCTCCTGAGGAGCCGCGGCGGGAGCGGAGCGAGCGGGGGAGAGGCGGTGAGCGAACGGGCCCGGGGTCCCGGCTCCGTGCGGCCAGCGGGGCGTGTTCCCTCAGCCCGACTGTCGGGGAGGGTCGGGGGCAGAGGCCGAAGGGGTGGCGGGAGGGGGAAGAGGGAAAGGAAGGAGGGTCGTCGTCCCCCCCTTCCCCCCCCCCGCTGGCCCCATCCCGCTCTGAGGGAGCGGAGCGGGGGGAGCCGGCGGGGTCCCGGGGTGGGCGAGTTCCCGGGGCCTCCCCAGAACTTCCTGCGGGAGGGGATGGACGTTTATGGGCCAGGCCGGCAGATTTGCCCGGGGACCGGGCGGGAGGGAGCGAAGGAGGGTGGGGTACGCGGCCCTGGAGCGCCCGGGGTGCGGGGAAAGGACCCTTTGTGCTGGGTGTCGTTGGGGAAGGAGACATCGCAGCGACCAGGGAACCGACAGGAAAAGCCTCCCCGGGAGCCCGTCCGTGGAATGCGCCGGCGGGAGCGGCCGGGGGTCGGGCAGGGGGAGGTGGGAACGGCTCAAGGAGTTGTGCGCCGCAGGAAGGTGTGCTGGGAATGGCAGGGGGAGAAGCGCTCCGCTCCTGATGTGTGAACCGGAGGGTGTTGTGTCCAGAGGGAGAAGGATGAAGGTACGGCGGGGTTGTGCTGCCGGCAGGATTTTGTGTTCAGCGGTAGAAGTCGTGAGGAAAAAGGACTGGTCCGCTTCTGACTGGAAAGACTAATTTTTTTTTAAGTTTATGGAGCTATATTTTGCTATAAATTTTTACGTGCTTTTGAGATGCTAAGCGGCAAGGAGAGTGGAATTGCTCAGAAAAACTGTCCATAGTGCCTTCTTTGACAGGTGATTAATTTCGGAGTTGAGAAACTGGAGTTCTGTAGGGGAAAAATAGATAATTTGAGAAGAAGGTTTTTTTTAAAATTGTTTAGTGTAAAAACATTGTGTCCCATAGCCATACAACGACTAAAATTATTATGAGCAGTGGGGGAAGGGGGTTCTGGGAACTACAAAGGAGGAAGGAAAAGGAATAATTTGTAAACAGTAGTAGGGATAATAAAGTGATTTGGTATAGAATTGGTAATGTAGTTGTATTTATTTTAAACCTTTTTCACAGTCTGGAAAATTTTTATATAGCATGAGGAAGGCTATGAGCTTTCAAGCTTAATTATGTGAACTGTCTACACGCAGTTGTTCCTTATGCAAGTTTTTGGTGTGGTGTTTTTTTTTTTGTTTTTTTTTTTTTTTTTTTGGAACTAGCCAACTATATTTTGTTAGATAATTCTGGTGTCTTCTTATTGCTATCTGGTATTTAAATGACCCCTGCAAAATATATCAGAGCAACATTCCAGTCGTCTATTTTGTCTGTATTTAAAATTATTTAAAATGCCTTTTACGTGTAAGAATGTAATATTTAGGGTTTTTCCCTCTTACCTCACAGGTGATTTGCATTTGGGGGAGAAGTGTGAAGTTCCTCATTTAAACTATTTTTTTTAATTGAGGTGCTAGAATATGTGCAAAATGACATGTTATTCAATTACATAATTTAGAAGGATTATAATAAATTATAATAAAGGATATCATGTTGGTGCTTTTGTTTGCTGAAGAGTGTCATTATTAAATGATATTTTAAAATTCTATACTTGTTAAGCCAGCAAATCAAAAATAAGAGAATGGAACAAATTGTTAAGATGTTAAGGGATTATGATGGTGCTGTGCAGCTGGAGATGAGCCTTTTTTGACTGAGGGCATCCAGTTTGGAATTTCATAAAGAAAATAACCCAGTGCCCTGGTCAGTTATTTTTCTCCTCCATAATTCTTTCCTGCATCTGTGGTTGACGTGGTCCACGTGCAGTAGCAGAGGAGGATCTTCGGTAAATGGGAAGAATCCCTCGATGTCAGGGAGAGGCTCTACCTCAGGACAGCTTTGGTGTGCATGAAACTCTTTCTCTCTGCCCCTGGAGCTGATCTAAACCAGTTTGAACATTCCAGCCTTTCTGTGATTTATTTGTGAGCAGGCATTTAGAGATGATGGTGGAAATACATCAGCTTTAGCTTTAGCTTGCTGTTTGCTTGTCCTGCTCCATTTTTTCAGTGTGTGTTTAAACCGATGTGGTCACTGCTCACCTCTCAGTGAGTGGGGCCGTGGAATGCTTTGCATATGTGCAGATCCCTGGGTGTAGATCCCTATAATATGAGTTTCTTTCTCTGTGAAACCACAGATCCAGAAGAAAGCGAACATTGAATTTTATGAACTTAGAGAAATTGAGTCATGTTGGACTAGCACGATGAGGAGGACATGGCTGCATTCAAACTTGAAATAATTCTGGAGAATAAAACGGCTTATTATGGCAGAAGACTCATCTTATTTAGAAACCTTTGAGCTGAAGTGTGTGTGGTTCACCTTAAACTGGTTAATGTGGGCAGCAGAGATTTTATGGGTTTATTTTAGAATGTTGGCCACGTTTCTCAGATAACTTGTTGATGTCATTCTGTATATTCTGGGCCCAAGTGCTGCTTCAGAGAGCCTGGAGGCACCACTCTGCTCTGTGAACAATACCTGCTACCTTGCCTGCTCTCAGCCATGCCCTCCTAACAAAACACAGCTGATTAATTCTCCAGCAGTACTGAAAGAAGTGTAGTTTAATGCTGTGTAATGAGCAAATCTGTATTAGTTTGGCAACTTTTTTTTCCTAAATAAGGAATATCTTGAATTAGTTACAGCTGTGGTTTGTTATGCCTTGCCTGAGAGAGGTCTATGGGATTTAACTGAATTTTTAAAAGTATACGTTTTCTAAAAATTACCATTGGCATATTTTACTCACCTTACCAAATTCTTAATTTTTTATTTTTAGAGGATTAAATATTCTCTGTAAACCTTGGGCTTTAGGCCTACTCAATCCTGACAGCAGCCTGGTAATGTGTGCAAAGCACTGGGATCTGCTTTTCCTTCTCATTGCAACAAATCTTCCTTTGAATTAATTGGAACATCATGTGGCAATGTATGTGCTTCTTAATGCACAAATCGCTTTAAGTTTTCACATTTATTGTATTGGAAAGACATTACTTCACATGTGTTATAATGTGTTCTTCAATGGATCAAATGGAACAAAAGTCAAAATCTGTCTGTGATAATATGGGTGAATTTGATGCTTTGTGTTCAGAATTGATTCCTTCAGCTCTGGTGAAGTAACCAGGGAAGATAAACACAGCACTCCCTTTTTCCTTGGGTGCCTTCCTGTGCACTGCAGGGCCCGTGCAGTGATTACCTGAATGGACTTGTCACTGTGACAGAGGTGGTGCTGATTTGGGGTTAGTTTAATTCCTGCTCTTGCCAGTGAAATGAATAAAGAAGTTGTATAATGGGATGAGGTTTTAATTTAGGTGTCTTAAATTTATACCCAGCATCCCTTTGGTTTAAGGCGCAGTCAGATGTGAAATAACTAAAGGTAGCTGGCTTTTCCCCTGGATGTTTGCAAGGTGGTTTGGGTGTCTTAGGAAATTTGGGAGATGACACAAGACATTCTTTCACTTTCCCCCCAGTTGGTGTTGTTGACCTTCCAGTAAAAAACTTGAGGAATTTTTTTGGACAGCTGATCAAACTACGTTTCAGGTCATTGATGCAGTATCCAGTGTAACAGAACAAAATAGTGTTACTGAGAGTTCAAAGCAGCCTTCAGCTGTGGAATATGACAGTTACCCTCCCCCCCAGCATGTGTTCTGTGGTAGAGCACCAGCTAATAAATAATGAGCTCCTAGTCTGCAATAATATATTTTACTTCGTTTATTTGAAAGTGAGCATCTGATCTAGATTTCTACCTCTGACCACTCCCCTCATATGGTGCATTTTTATTTTAACACTTGATCTTTCAAGTTACTGATTAAGGAGTTGAAAAGAAGTTTTTCCCTCCATATTAAGGCACCGAGTTTTTTTTTTATCAACTGCATTGTTTTGGCTTCTGTTTAATGGTTCTGCAAGTGTTTCTAGCTTTCTTTCTATTTAGTATAGAACTTCCTTTAGAAACATAAACCCCTGTGCTGTGTACTCTAATTTCCATTTGACACTGAAGAGGAATTAATACCTTGCAAGACCTCTTTCTTCCTGAGATTTCACCCCCACATGTCCAAGACAATCGCCTAGTTGGAATATTTTAAATTATATGTATATTATATATATCTGTCTTTCTCCTTTTATTCTTAATCTGAGTCTACAGTGAAGAACTAGGAAGGATTTTTATTAGAATAAGACAGACTAAATTTTATGACCAGTCTTTTTCAAAATTTCAGTGCAGGGGGATATAGAACATTTTCTACTGGAGCTCTCTGCTTTTTGTTCCGTGTGTTGTAGCTGTACAAGCGTGCCTCTATGATCAGAAGAAAATACATCCCTCTTAATAAGAGTGTGATTAATTGAATTATTTTTCAGGGAATTAACTACTTTATATTCAAAATGTTAGTGATGCTTAATTAGGTAGGTCTCCCAGTTATATCTGCCTCTGTCCCTGGAGAGCTTTTGAATTCTGGCAAAGTCCTTATGGGCCAACCTGGAAACTTGAAAACGTGTTCTGCATTGCTTTGTGATTTCACTCGGAGTTACTGAGAATTGTTGCCTGCCTATTTTAAGTATAGTAAGATAAAAAGTAGGTGCTAGGAATTACCAGCCAAGCAGAGCTGTGGAAAGGTGCTTGCTGTAGGTGTCTGTGTACCAGGCACTGATGACAAAGCATGTTTTACTTTTTTTTCTAATCAGGAGCTAATTGACTCAGAGAAAAATGTGTCATGGTCAGAGATCACCTAAGAGTGGGTGTGTAGAATGGATGAGTTTATGCTCGTGATACTTTTATGATGATAACAGAGGTGAAGAAGGATTTTTTTCCCATTTATTTCAAATCCCTTTGAATGTTTGTGTAACTCACTTTCATTTAAAAACCAGCTTGCTTCTGACACTGTAATTTAGGATTTCATGGACTGGACTGGTGTTATTTTTATTGTTTGAAAACTGGCCATAGACCTGTGAGAATATGTAAAGCAGATGTGTTGTCTCTTACTTGCAGTGACACTTGCAGGCTGTGGTCAGGACCAGAGTTGAGGTTTTGTGCCAATATACACAGGCCTGATCTTTTCATTTTCTGTGATCACTTCGTGTTTGGAAGGTCAGGGGGGTTAAATTACTAAACTTTTAGCTATATAATTGTAAATGAGCTGTGCTGGGGCTATGCTGTTACACATTTCCTTATTGAACATTGTGGCATACAGAGTTGAGAAACAGAATTCAGAGGAGATTATTTTAGTGTCCCTTATCATATGGAAGAATGACAAACAGTGTTAAGAGCAGAGAGTAAGCAAGAGATTGAACCTTCAAGGACTCAGATATACACACATGTCCTAAAGATGAGGGGTCATAAAGGGCACAGCAGACTAGTCTTGGCAGTGCCCATTAGAGACATTTTTGGAAAGTGGCAGGAAAATGTGACTTTACACCCTGTATCACACAAAATCTGCAGTAATTGAATCCAAGAGCTGAGAAAAAAGTTGTAATATTTTTTTCCCCTCAGATATCAAAAAAAAGTGACTGTTTTTAAGTGGTTATCGTTCTCCAGATGTTTTGAATTGTATTTAATTGACCATCATGTGGAAAACTTATATGGTATAGCTCAGAAGCATTGTGTGAGGATATCAGGGTTAGGCACATCTTGTTTTTGGTATCATTCTTTCACAAGCAACTGCCTCTTCCTGATATGACTGCATGCATCCTGTTTTAAAAGCTGTAAGCTGACAAGAATGACTGCTAATAATTTAGTGTATAGAGCAACTTAAAAATGTTGCTTCTTCCAGTGCGAGCTTTCAAAGCGATGAGTCTTCTGAGAGTGTTTGAGAAGAGGGGGATGTTCCATCATCATTGTTCTTTTATTATCTTGTCAGGCACTGAGGGTAATAAACTGAAATTTTCAGAATTCTTATTTTTCCTTGAAGCTGTTGAAATTATTGTATAATGATATGAGGTTTTAATTAAGTCAGGTGTGTTAAATTTATATTCAGAATCCCCTTGGTTTCAGGGTAAAAGAGGGAAAGTCAAAGGTACAGTGCAAGATAATTTGTTTCACTTGATGCCTACAAAAAAGGAAAAGCTCTTTCTGCTAAAATTTTTGAGCCTATAGGCTGTCAAATTATGTTTGTTAGTCTGAATTTAATAATACACATATTTACTTGAATAGGTGGCTTCAGGGATTTGAAGCTTTTGAGTGCAGAAGAAAGATTTCCTTTGAGAGACTTCCTTAATATTCTCCTGTGTTTCTTTAGAGTGTTGGGGTTTTTGTGGTTTGTGTGTTGTTGGGTTTTTTATGTTTTGTCTTCTTCTTGTCCTCCTTATCTTTGTTCATGACATTCCAAATGGTGGTGTCCTAACTTTTTGTCACTGAAACGTATAAGAAGATCTCCTTCAGGGGAAGGAGCCAAAATCGAGGATGGCTGAAGAGAGACGTGGTCAGTTGATGGAAGCAAGAATTTGCTGAATACTGGAGATACAGAATATGGGTGATTTGCAGAAGTTGTAATTATTAACACAAATGCCCTGAAAATTCCTGAGGAGTATGTGGAACATGTAATGGCTTTGGGTGTCATAGAATAATAATGAGTTTTAAATAGGTGCTTGTTGTTTTCTTTGTCACAAATATGAAAACTGCTAACCTGAATAGCTGTCTAAAAAGTAATGGGAAACTATTGAAACAACTGAAATTTAGAAACTATTTTATCAAATCTGTATTACAAAATCATGTAGAAAGCACTTGTTCTCAGTGAAGGACAGAGAAATTTAAGAAGACTCGCTAGGCTTTGTATTGGGTTTAATGTGAGATGAAATTTGAGGAGGGCAGAAACAACAAGAATTATCATAATTGGTAATTTTTTCCCCCGAAAAAAGGAAAAAAGCTAACGGTCAATGTTTCTGTTTATCACTGCTAATTCAGTATCTTCAAAAAACTAGTGAAATGTGGTGTTGAAACGATTGGAAATTCTGGATTTTATAACGTTATGTTCCTGAGTATTGAAGTCGGTTTAGGTGCCATGTGCAAAATAGGAGGAAAGTACCTTAAAAGACTAATGGTTTGTTCAGGAGGTGAAACAGGGCAATGTCAGAGTTGCAAATTTCAACTACTGTTCCTGTCATGGCATTCTGATGCTCCTGGTTGAATTTTTTCCAAGGCTTATCTCCAAGGGAGACGTGGATTCCCAGTGGGATGAAATGTATCCCCCGTTACCCCCCAAGCTGCTCCGCAGTAAATCTTCCTGCAGCTCCCCTCAGCCTGCCCTCGCTGGGAGGCGGCTCTGCTTCGGTGGGTTGCAGTCTCTTGTGCCTCTATGTGTAATTTCCCCTTTTTGCTGAGGAGATGGACTCCTGTCCTATCAAGTTAAGCCTAGTGGTGACATCCTTGGGTTTACGGTTCTCTCCTGAGGATGCCCTGGAAGTAGTCGGTGCACCCCGTTGCTGTCACACATGTATTTACGAGTCGTGTGTTAGCACGAGGTGTTTGTAAAACTTGCACCAGGTTCCACCAGGAAGTGACAGAGTCATTCCCTTGAGAAGCTGCGGTGGGAGAGAGGATCGGAAGGTTCCGACTACGAAGAGACTCAAGTCAAAACTGCTTTTTCTTAAAAGCTGATGGAAGAACTTGCCCCGAGTGAGGAGGTTGTGATCCGAGCCCAGATCCCCCGTGCAGCCCCGTTCGGAGCCCCCGCAGCTCCCTCTGGTGATCCCGGCGTGCCCGTGCAGCACCGGGGGCTTGGCTGAGCCTCCGAATGAGCGAAACCATCAGCTCCTGCCACAGGACTGAAGAAACACTTCAGAGCAAGCCGAGGCTGCAGCCAACCTGGTGTTGCTCTTGGGTGCTATTGAGTTTTGCTGCCTTTTTGTTTTGCTCTTTTCACCATCTAATTTTTGTCTCGGAGGAGATGGAAGTCATTAAAGGATCTGTAGACTGTCCTGTGCTACCACTGGCTCTAGGCAAGCATAACCAGTGTGATTGCATGAGATAAAAAGATTCCAGCTCTGTGGCTGGGTTGCTGGGGAGCAAGTGAAGCATGGTGTGGGGAAGAGGAAAGAACAAAGGCAGTGTCTATATGAAAATTTTTATTTTGTATTCTGTAGCCCATTTATGTTATTAAAATATGGAGAAATGATGGAAGTAAATTTAAAAATAGTCTGAACAGTAATAGAAGTGGTTTTGCAAGTAAAAAAACCTAGTGAATTTCCATTTCCCTTATTTCTCAATTCTCCTGTTATTCCCTGTGTTTTTTAGAGTATCCCCTCTTTACAGCGTTTCTCTTCAGTTCTCCAGGCATCTTAAATGCTGTGCCAGCTGTGGCCAGGCTGAGCACAGGTGCCTGCTGACTGCCCAGGCATCCCCCAGGACCTGCTGCCTCTGGTCACTGCAGGGCACTGCTCTGCCCAAGGCTTCGCTGCAAAGGCCAGGTCAAAAATTCTGCAGCACGTTTAGGAAATCTCAAAAATAATTGATGCATTTGCTATGGCACTTGTTTGAAACTGGCCAATATAATCAGAAGCTGTTAATGAGGGAGAACAGACTGTGGTCAAGTAAACCTTGAAATTTTATTTAAAAAGTAAGTTATAAAGCTGTGGAAATAGATAGTTCTATTATCAGGATTTTAAAACAGTCATTGATAATGCTCTAATATCAGCAAGCTCTTATTTTCTTAAGTTTTTTATTTAATTTTATTAAAATAAAACTTAAAGTTAGGGTGATTTAAAACTGCATTCAGTTTCTTAATTTGCTTTGCTTTTAATGTATTTGCTTTGACCTAAGTATCATGTTAGGCTGAAATTCATTAATTCATCAAAATAAATATATCTTCATTTTGATAAGGCCTGCTTTTAAGTATATGGGAAGATACTTGGAATGTCTTCCTATCTTCTTAAGATATATTAGTAAATTTATCTAAAGCCTATACCTCACCTCCTCCCCCATGTGATGCTTCTATCTCTGCTCTATGTGGGACTTTCTGGATCTAATTTTTTAACAGTTTTTTTTTTAAGGGCTGAATTGTTCTGTTGTAAAACCTACCACAGTATTGCTGAGTAGTTCTCAAAATAAGTTTTTACCTGCTTTTCAATCATTCAGTCCTTGAATGAAATGTTAATAAGAAGATGATCTGATAAACTTCTTGAAAACTCTCAATTGAGGATTTTCCTTCAGATCTGTTTGTTTTAAGGCACCTAAGTTGATTTCTGTAGCTGTCTTGCATGCATGTAGATAATGCCTGCAAGCAAGCCACAAAGGTTTTGGTTGTGTTGTTTTTCTAAGGCTTGGATGACTAATTTTCTGAAGGTGTAAGGAACAACAGCCTTTCATGTGAAGTTCCTTTTGTGCTTGTTAGGACTGTTGGAAGCAGGAGAAGGTAAGCACAGACTAAAATTCAGTTGCTGTCTGACAAGGCTCCAGGCTTCTTGTCTGGAAGAATTGAGATCACAATTCTTGCTTCTGTCTTACCTGTGCTTCTCTGCTTTTAATTCTTCATGGTCTCCTCTGCTTAGTCTGAGTGGCTTATAAGATTTTTCAGTGGCATAATTAGCTTATCTTAAAATAGTCTGATCTGGTGGCAGTATTGGGACAATGACAGGACAGCCAGCCCAGTCACATGCAGTGAACCACAGAGATGTGTCAGTGTTTGGGCCACTGAGCAGGAAGGGAGGAGTAGGTGAAAATCTTTTGAAAATATAAGTGGACCTTGAACATGAATGATTCAGCTCACCTGTGCTAGGACTTACATGTTTTCCTTCAGGAATTTGACAACAGCCTGATAAAGTCACTAGAAAGCAGCTTCTCCTTGGTTTCAACCAACATACAAGTGGAATGGAAACAACAACAACAAAAAAATCAGTTCAAATTCAGTTCCTTTCCTTGGGTGGTTTTTAATATTTGTAGCTTTAGTGTCTGGCTCTGTTCATCAACCCTGACACTCCAGAGAGAGCGAGCCTTACCTTACCTCAAATGCCTTGTTTCAAACTTGCCAGTGTTTCAGGTCTGAGACCTTTAAAGTTTGACCAATAATGTTTATACTTCCTTGAGACTGTATCTCTGGGTTTCATACTTGCTATAATTGTCTTGTCTTCTTTCTTCATTCCCATCTCTTTAGACAAATACAAATTTGGACAAGGGCACAATTGTATGTGTTAATGAAGATTGTTGTAGGTACACCAGTTCTGAGGGGTAAACTGCATTTAAAATGCCTTTCTTGGAAAAGCTTCTGCTGCAGTTGCTATTGTGGTTGCTACAATCTTGAACAAGGGATTAGAGTACTTTTTTTTTTTTTCTTGTTACTATGCAGGGAAAGGAACTTGATCTGCAATACATTCACATGTTGCTTGTGATGTGATTTATTCTGTATGTTCTGAAAGAGGTCCCTTTGTTTGCATTTCAGTAGAAGAGTACTTTTTCTGAAATTCATAAACCCCCTAAAGTTATGTGCTGTTACCATGCTTTTTTATGTTGATTAAAAATGGATTTCAGCATTTAGCTTTCAACTCACTATTTGGCGAAATAGTGGCTCATGCTGGGGCACTCCAATACTGGCTGCTCTTGACTTCAAGGAGAAAATATAATTCTGTTATTTCAATGTATAAAATGCTTTTTAGGGAAACTTTGTTCTCCTTTTGAATTGTTAACTGTTCATTCTGGAGTCTAATGAAACTTCTACATTTATGCTTTTAGGTTCTGTATTTTCATCTCTCAAACCCTGCGAACAATCTTTTAAGAGATGCTTTTGTTACATTTAAGTTTGCAGACCTTCATTGAAAAACTAATCTGGGCTCTGCAAGACATAGTTAAAAACAAATTCTCCTGGTAGTGTCAGAGTTCTGCTTCCAGGTGGATTTGATGTACTACCTTCATGCAGGAAGTGAGAAAAGGAGTTTTAACTGTACATTAATGTCTTGCATACACTGCAATGTTCCTTGAGCTTTTCCTGTAAATGGCTGTAGGCAGGCAAGTCCTATGTGTAGTTTAATGTTTAACTCTGGTTTTATTTTGCTGCGATTGCTGGTGCTCTTACGCATGCAGATAGAGTTGCACTGTAACTGGGGCTGGGACATGGAACTTGCCTCTCTTCCTGTTTAAGCTGTGGATCCCAAAAGCTTGGTCTAGGCATGATTTTAGTATCGTGTAGTTTGTTACTAAATTTTTTGTAACAAACTACTTTACAAGGTCCACTTATTCCAATGAAACTTCCTAGACTACTTGAGGTAAAGTCAGCTTCCAGTGGGATTTGGCCATTTCTTATAATGCTTGGTTCTTTGTGTTGTGTGTGTGGAGTTGTTTTTTGTTGTTGTTGCTGTTTTTCTTTTTTTTTTTTCTGTCTTTTTTTTCCTGGTTTCTCCCACATTCATTAGCTGTGCTTACAATGAGTTTTCAGTGAATTAGTGTCAATGTTCCAGCGAAAGCCTTGGCTGTACTGATGACGTAAGTGGTGGAGATCTTACTCTGGAATCCTTTCTACTGTCTCCTTGTGTCTGTTAGACCTATTTGGATGAAGATGCTGTAGGCCAATGGCATTGCCTGTGTGCCTGTTCCCTGCTATAGTATTAATGTTTATATCTTAGAAGTATTAGTAGAGAGATTATTAGGAGGGAAAGTCTAGCACAGAAAAGCTTCCTGTGGATGACTTGCAGTAGTGGTGAATTCTGACAGGGTTCCCATGGTAGTGAATGTGTTTTCTTTAATACACATTACTCAGATCTTGCCATTGTCTTCTTTGTAATACGGCGTGGTGGCTGTATTATTGTCAATACACAAGTTGCCTTAGCAAAACCTTCTGAAGCACTGTAAAAAAATACGTGAAACCATGTTTGGCAAAAAATGCTGAAAGGTTTTAATGGTTCCTTAGTGTGTAGGGAACAGTCTTCTTCCCCTTTTGGCAATCACATGAACTTTTGAATCCAAGTCTTTGTCTCCTTCTCCTCTGCTGTATTCCCATACAAAATCAAATTATTTAACTTTTATTTTAGCAATAGGAGACAATTTGAGCATAATTAAAGCAATGTATCTGTCTAAATGAGTGATGCCTAATTGGATTAGCACTGTTTAGAGAACATGTGTGCAGTCATTCTTTATGAATCTGTACATTTCTCTTTTAGATCTACAATAAATATTGAAGTCTCACTGTTCCATCTGATGAATGTAGCTTTAGATCTGCACTTTGATTTCTGCTCTCAACTTCCAGTGGGTTGAGATGCTGTTCTGCAGTTCCTGGGTTCAGCCTTCTTACTGCCTGGGGGTCATACTCGGCCTGTGGGGAGATGCACTGGATCTGGAGATGCTCAGAGTCATTTGGATAATGAGGAGTAGTAATATCCATGCCATTTAAAGAAAATTTTTCAAAAAGTGTTTCTGAGTTTTAATGCTCTTTTGCTAGTCTCAAGCAGTTTATGTATGAAATCTCCTAAACCAGAAGATCCTTCACCCAAATCTGAGGTCTGTGTATCCCGTAGACAAGCCTTGCTTATTTTTCTGTACAGTACCTTACTGGGCTTGTGTTAATAACACTGTCATTTGAAAGACTTGGCAGGGTGTTATATTGAAGAGCAGTACAACAGGAAATAGATTACTCATTAGATCTGTTTTCTGGTTTACTCAAAATTTGGGGAAGTAGTCTGTTCAGCTAGAATTCCTCAGGTCCCCTCTTAGATTGACAGTAAAGCTCTGTTTTGATAAATGTATATAGGTGGATGTATACAGGGCACCTTTAAACTCATTTAATGTAGTTGTGCCAGTCAGTGGCATGTTAGGATAGCACACAGAAAGCATTTAGTTCATTATCCCTACTGCTTGAAAATCCATCATTTCACAAAACGCTCGTTAGTTGTAGCACCTAAATGGGGCAAACCTGTTTCTTGATGAAGAACATGTTTTCAGTGTCATATTTGTCATCATTAAGGCTTTGGGAAACTGGGTTAATATGTTCAGTTGTGATTATGCACTAGCAAGATGTGGATGGCAGTGCACCTGCGTTTTGAGGTGGATACATCTTCTCACGTGGTCTCGTGTGGTTTGTAGCTGTGAATTCCTGTCTCAGCTCTTTACATCTTTGGCGGAACAGTGTTGAAATTATTTGATGTGTTCCAGTAAAGCAAATGACAGCACGCACCAACTTTTGTTCTTTTTCCGTTTGTTTCTTTATTAGATGTATTAGATGTTATTTTTTTGTGTGTTGTGAGAACATACTAATGTTTTTTGATTTAGTAAGTTTTGCTGTGTGAAATACCTTCAAAAATACTGATGTGGCAAATTTAAATCAGTCATCCTTTAAAAAACTGAAATCTTGTTTATGTATTTAATTGAGATGATTCAACTACAATGAAGCTTGTGGCTTTCAGTAAAACTTGCAGTTCCAAAACTTGTCTGTGGTCTAGATTGATGTCTCTGTTCTAAGAAAGATTTGGCTCACATGGCCTTTAACAAATCAGGAAAACCAGGGGATGTAATAATTTTTATTGAATTTTGCCATCTATATGTGACAGAGGCTTCTGAAATGCGTACAGGTCTTGGGGTGTGATAATGATTGGATGATGATGGTGGTAGTTTCTACCTGTTGTAATTTGACCTGACCAAATGATGCCTACACTGAGGGCTGTATTCTGCCAAGTATTATTTCTATCAGCTCTTGCTATTTATAAGTATGCAAGATAAAAAAAAAACTTAAGAATAATTTTCTAGTCCAAGTGCTGTGTTTTTGTGTTTGTTTTCAGTTGACATCTGTAGGTTAAGTTAAAAGTGCAAACTCTGACCTGGAGGACTTTAGTGCCTAATCCATTAGAATAGCAGCACGTTACTTCATTGGCAGACCTTGCCTTGTTTTGAGTATTTTTGCCATTGAGAAAATTTAAGATTCATGCCTTGCCTTTCAAATAGTGGATTCCTTGCTGACCCTGTGCAAATGCCTTAATCTGCATCTCCCTGCCTGGCTGCAGTTTAACAATCTCGTGCTCTGTCCTCTGTCAGTGTGACAGGGCAGGACAGTGCTGTGCACAGGAGGTGTGGTGTGATGTGTGACTTGGCTAAAAGCAAGTGCTGTAAGCAGCTGAAGCTGCGTTGCCTGAGATTTTTGGTGTGATGATCTGGATGAGTGAATATGTCTGATTTCAGCTGTTTGTTCTCTATAAATTTTTTTTTTAGATAGTTGCAAGTAAGCAAGAAGTATTTCCACCACACCCCCTTCTGTCTTTCTCTGCTATTTTTTTTTTTGAGCTTTCTTTAATTTTACTTCCTGATGGGTAGATAATGAGTTTTCTGGCAGATTTATCTATTAAAATGCTGGTGTATTTTCTCCTGAGAAAGCAGGTATTGTGAATTCTACTCTTGGCAAGTATATCTTCTTTTACTTATCTTAATATCTTCCATTTTCGGTATGTCTTGTAGTGTTTTCATGAATACCATTCTAGATCTGTCAGCTGGGTACGTTGCATTAACAGATTTTTGTTTCTTCTTTTCACCTGGAGTCTTGAAAAGCAGATGTTCCAAAGCTGACTGATTAGGTACCAACACTTTTGGAAAAATAGACCAATTATTATCTGATCTAAAAGTCAGAGCATCTGCATGGTTTTACTTTATGTAAGCTCTATTTTGGTTGATAATCATGTTGGATAGGTTTTGATTTCTGCCTGTTGTTGGTGGGTTTTGTTTGCTTCTGAAGTGAGGGTAACCTGTAGCACTTCACAGCTGCAGATAATTGAATTCCAAGTCCTTCACCAAGGTCAGTGGGATTTTTTGTGCTTTGTGTAATATTGAACGTTTATTATTCTTAGTCAAAACTTGTTTCATGTGATATGTAAGACTGTAACTCTTCTCTGTAGCACCTTAATATTATTTGCTTACAGAAGAAACACTGTTTATTTCATTTTTACTGTATTGATAAAACTTGGAAGCTGCTTTTAAATTGTGCAGTCAGAAACGTGTTCTTTAAAAAGATGAAAAACATGCTTTCTGTAGACAAACTGTATTTGTAGACTCCACTTCCTAGTTTTGTCTTCGTATGGACATTTACTGGTTCAGTTATTTAATGACTTTTCTGTGGTTTTTTTTTTTTTTTAATCAGTGCACCTCTTGGTTTTAGTTCAGAGTGTTCTTTTTGCGAAAGGTATCCAATGTATGTGTGGGTTATTGAATACCCCTGGTGTGCTGGGACATGTGCTGTTCTTCAATGCTGGGACTTTGCTAATAGCAGGTTAGAATGGTTTACATCTCTTAAGTCATCAATGTGAAAAAAAAAATCAAATAAGATGTAATCAGCTCTAATGCAGATAGGAAAGCAATGGCTTAAATATTCGAGCAGTAACAAGTGAAATGCCAAGTTTGGAATATGATAATTCAGCCGGGCTCATGTTTGTGACAGCTCTGCAGAGGTGAAGAATGGTTCTTGAGGAGGATTTTTTTCTTTCCTCTTCGCAGCGACAGCTTCTGTGCTCCCCTGGGTCGGGGGGTGGGGAGCTCTTCCAGCAGCTGCACAGAAACCTGTAAGTGCAAGGATGGCCCAGATTCGATGCTGGAGCTTCAGGCAGAGTTCTGCTGTGTGTTAGCACTTGGTTCATGTGACGCTGTTTGACCGGATAAAGGCTCTCAATCATGTGCTAATGTGTGACACTAAATGAATACATATTCTGTGTGTAGCTAATAGAAGTGTTTCTCCTGCTAAAAAATAAGTCTCTTCTATATTGAAATAATTTTGTGCCTCCAATATGGTCTCTTAGAACAGAAGAGAAGTTCTAATGTCAAAACGATACCTGGTCAATATATCACGACCATACTGCAGACATTTTATAGTTTGATGCTTAACCTTTGGGTGACTAAAATTAAAAATGCTATAATAATTTCCTTCTGTGAAAATGTGATATTCTGTGTCTTTCTGTCAGTGTATTGTTTGATAAATGCTGGTGTGCTCTGCAGAGTCATTAAGGGAGGACTCTGAATAATGAGCTAGTTTAGAGTATCATCTGCTCAAAATCCAGGCATACCACTACCTTTGCCTCTGCCTGTTCTCTTGGTATGCCCATAGCAGATCTTTCTTTTGGGTAAGCTGGTTAACTGCTGGTAGTTCTGGCTGGTTTCCACCTGTCCCCAAGCAATGGAAAGGGAAGACCAATGAAGTATGAACCATCTCACAAAATTTCTGTGTAAGAGGAGCAGTGTCAGGATGTGCTTCTGGGTTGCAGCAAACATGCAATTGCAGCTAAAGTAGGTCTGTGAGAACTTTCACCTACCCCCTGTGGATATGGTTGCACTAGAGTAGCAACAGTCTGGGATCTTTATGTGGGCTAGCTGCCTAAATATTTACCAAAGGTCTGTATGATTCCCTCTGCCTCCAACGTCAGTGCTGAAGCTTGTTGTGATTACACCCTTACTGATAAGTGTTTGAGTTAGGCTTTCCTCTGTGCTTAGGAAAAGAAAAGGATTAATGCATATTCCTCCAGCAGAGTACAGCTAACCTCTTTTGACCCTGATGATCAAGTCTGTTCCCCTTTTATCTTTGCATTCTCCAAAGCACCAATCTGAAGCCATGAAACCCATGATCTGAAACGTCCCTGTGTTGGTCTAGAGGCTGCTTCTAGAAGAGTTTGCCTTCCTTTCCCCATTAGGCTGGCATTCTCTGCAGTGGTGTCCTCTTGTAGTACGGCATAGGAAAGCATTGTAACAGAGGATGATGAAATATTTTTCGGGTGTGCTCCATTAATTTTGACAACTCAGATTTGTTTGTGCTTTTTATATGCCAGTGTGTGTATTTCTAGAGATGTCAATATATATGTAGAGACAATATGTGGGATTTTTTTAATATGTCACTGTCTTTTATGGAGAACATCTGCTCTGAAATTGTTACAACAATATGCAATGATGCTTATTTAAAATGTATTCTAGTAGTTACTGTGTACCCAGGCAATTTAATAAACCAGTAAAAGATTTCAAATGTAGTTGAATACCCTACCCAGTTAATTACATTTAGTGTTTGGAATTTCATCAATCTTAACATGTCACATATTATAGACTATAATTGCATGACCTTTTTCTTAAATTTTCATATCAAAAGACTATGACAAAGCCATTAGCTTTGGAGTTTTGAATCTGAAAAATTCATAATATAGATAACATAAATGCAAGGCTCGCATGTGTGTGTTAAAATAGTAAATGGGTTAAAGTAGCACAGGCATACTTAGTACTGTGTTGGCATAGTTTTCCCCTTCAGATGGTAGTTTGGAATGTGAAGCCTCTTCCTATATGTGCTGGAGCAGAGCTAAACTCTAATGTCACTTACAGGAGAAATTTAATACAAGCAGCTTGTGCAGAACTGACCTGCTGCCATGGTAGCATGTAATATATTTAGCATGCATGTGTCTAGTAACCATGTGATCTTATACAAGTGAATAAAACAGAGAAGCTCTCAAAAGTTAGCATTTCTCTGAATGTTTTCAGAGTTCTGTTAGTTAGATAAAATGTTAGTTATCAAACTATTTAAAGAGACTCAGTTTGTAACTGGGATTGTAACCAACTCAGAATTTGGAATGCTTAAGCAATGTCTCTGCATATCAGTGTAAGAGAGACAAAATTCAAAAGTAGTTAGATTTTTATTTTTAATCCACCATAATTTTTGGAGTGTTTTATTTTTGTTTTTTGACTCTTATGGTTCAGATTTCTGTTGTCACGATGACCAAAGATTAAATTTTAAAAGAAATCTGAAAATAGCAATCAGATCCTCAGGTACTTAATCTTTAAGAAAACCCACAAATGTAAATTTTGGCAGTGCTGTGATATTGTCAGAATGTCTTGGTATCATCTGTGCTTAAAAGCTGAAGTGTCACATGCTTTCTGCAGATTTAACAGGACACCATTTGGGAGATGATAAGCAGGGGAGAGTGGCACACATAAGTCCTCTATCAAGACAACGTTAAAAAGTGGATAATCTCTTTAATGGAATATAATCTCGCTTATGCAAAATACTAATAAAGTTTAGTATTTTCCCTGCTGATTTGCTGCAGAAGGTGTGATGTTGATGCTGGTTTACAGTTTAGGGGGTTTTGATATCTTGTGCTGAGCAGAGAGTGAGGTGATTTGCTCATTGCTCCTTGCAGAGAGTGAGGTGATTTAAACATTACGGAGAACTGAAATTTATTCCATAAAGCATCCTTTATGTACCTTAGCATATGTCCTGTTTCTAACCCTGCAGGGTGTAGTTATGTTGGAAGCTATGGCTGGTCCTTTTAAGTGGTTCAAAATATCAATAATCTTTCTGCACAAGCTCCTGAGTTAATGATGTATTGAAAACAAGATCCCTTTAGAGTTCCCATTTTGGTTTTTCCATAGCAGCCTGGATCTGAGACACTGCAGAACCACCAGTGGAAGCACAGACCCCTAGCAAAAGCCGCAGCCTGTTTGTAGCGAGTTAGTGCTATTAACAAATATTTCTTCAGTTTCATGATTTACTGTTCCTTTCCTCATGGCTGTTCTAAATAACTTTTTTACAAGAACGGAGTCTTGTGCTTAATTGATTTAATTTTCAGAAGGCCAAAGAATATCACGTGCATCCTTGAAAGACCTTCAAGACCTTCACCTTAAGGTGAAATTCTCAAAAGTGAATGAAAATCAGGGTTTTTTTTAATGCCTGTTTGAATCTACTAAATTTAAAAAGCCATATCTCCGTCTTTGTTCTGTGCTATGTGGCATCAAATAAGATAAAATGTCGCAGACAAACTTATTGTTAACTCTTTCTGCTGCTGTCCTCTGTCTCACTTCTGCTTTTGAGGACCTGCTCTTCCCTTTAGTGCCTTTCTTCCAGCTGTGCATGCTGAGAATTTCCCTGAAGGAACTGGACTCATTCAAGAAAGAACAAAGCACTGAGACTTGAGAGCATCACTCCTCTGTATGGGAATTTTATGGGGATATTGCCATCCTGTTCAGGAATACTGTGGCTTCTGTTCCACCTAGGCAAGGGCACCCATTTGACTGAAATGAGATTTTTTGAATAAGAGGATTCACTAAATGCACTAAATAATTCTTCCTTTCCATGCCCAAGCTGACATCTTGCAGCTAATGCAGATGGAATGATTTGGCAGCAGTAGGGTGTGAGAGCAGAAGTCTTGGTTTACTCTGTTTAAACCAAAGCTCAGTGCTGCTTTAAATGTTATTATTCCTGTGCAATGGATCTGGTTCATGCATGGAGATCGCTGCCTGAACTGTGCAGTGATGGTGGCCTTAAGGTCTTGTGTGGTGCTGTTTCTGTTGTGGAATACTAAAGGGTTTGTGTTATTTTGGGCAAGTGAAGTAAAGGGGAGTGCCTGCCACCTCTAAAGGCTTGCTGAGGTTGTTAATCAGATATTGCCATCAAAATGAAGTACATTCAGTGGTAGACAAAGAGGAAGGAAACCTACCAGAAGCTAGAAGGAAGAATCTCCGCAAGTGTTGGTTGATGTAACATGTTAAGAGTGGTGTCTACTAGAAGTACAGGGTAAGCTTGTTTTGATTCCTATCTTCCTTTGAAAGCAAGCAAATGTTTATAGCATGGAGGATGTCTCCACCCCTCCCTCAGTGAAGCTGTGTGCTGGAGAAAATGATGACACTGGATGTTGGTGAATTCTTACAAATCTAAACATAGCCCATAATCATAGGTGTGTCTGAGCAAGGGTAAAAGTGTATGAGCTCCAGATGAAATCATAAGATCAGGTTTTGAGAACTAGGTCCAATTCAGTGCTCAGACTTCTGGGTTATACTAAGAAGTCTTTGTTTCAAATCTCAGTTTAAAAATCTGTTAACTTGGCAGCAGGATGGAGTCTGCTAAAAAACCAGCTAGCAATCTGTAGTTCGTCTGAATGCAGGGAGTGAATTGCTGGAAAGATCCCTTTCTCCCAGTGGGAAGACAGAATTTTGTAGTCACAGTGTGTTGTTTTCAATTTTCTTTAAGCAAGTCTGAATGCATTTCCTTACAGCTTCTGTAATCCTACCTCGAAGTAGAGGATATGAGGTGAGAGTTGAGGGAAAAGTAAAACTCAGTCATCAATACAGTTTCCTAATTAAAATCCACCTCACTAATTCCAATTCTCATGAGCTGTCAGGAGGATCTTGTATTTTGGCATACAGCTGTTCCAGTGTTTGCTCTGAGTTGACTGTTTAGTTTTTATTAAGCAATGTGTGGCCTCATGTGCAAGACTTGCAAAGCATCATGAAAGAGCACGACAGGATGGAACTGGGTGCTGGAAGTTTCTTGCAGTATGACTTGTAGCCAGTTAGAGCTTTGTTGCTGTGTATCTGTGTTGCAGTGAGGTGATTCAAATTCTCAGGGTGGTATAGAAAAGGAGTTTGTTCAAAGGAGTTTGTACCAGTATTGGAGGGGAAAACACATTTTCAATACAGGCCAGAGCAGCAATAATAGAGCTGAAGAGGCCCTGGGTGTGCTGTCCCTTCCAGGCTGGGTCTTTGCTGAGGCAGGTGAAATTGGAGAGCAGAGCACTGCTATCTGCTGTTTGCCAGCTTGCTGTCAATATTTATTGCTTCAGCTGCTGCAAGGCTTCCAGTCAGCATGTGAGAGAGAAATGCTTTAATGTCCTGAAGGCCCAGAGTACTCAACAATGAAGTTTTTTTTTAAGAGGAGTTAAGATTTCTTGCAGGTGCAAGAATGCTTCTCAGCAGGTTCTTGAAAGCTGTGTATAAACTGTGTCAATTTGCTGTGGTTTACTTCTTGTTCATATAACCCCATATAATCATGTTCACAGGTTCTTCATGTAGAATGAGTAAAATGAAATAAAGTAAAATAATTAAGTTAGCATCTGATTCTAGTATACAGAATCCACTTAAATAAATGGATTTAATACCCAATATCTGAGTGGGTTTTCCCCCAGATAAAGAAGTACATAGAGTTTTTCAGAAAGACAAAATTCCTTATCATATGAGAAAGGAACAGAAAAGATTGCAGATGCTTTCATGTGTGCTCTAATGATGCTGGTAATGATACTGAAATGAAAATAATTTCTGTGTCTAAATAAGTTTGTCACTTCACATGAGGAGTTTAACACCAGCTTGATCTCACTTCTCCCAGCTCATGGGTTGACTGGGGTGTGTGAACTTAGACATTGCACACTTTCAGCTACCAGGCAACATCCAGGTTTTATGGTGGAATGCAATTTCTCTTAACTACAATACACCTTCAAGAAGCCATTTACAACCAACTGCTTTGTATTTGCTTTGCAACTCAAATAAGGTTCCTGAGGGCTCCTAGCTAGAATTCTGTCAGGAGTGAAGAAGACAGCGTGGATGGAAGGGATCCAGCAGTGTGTGTGAAATACTCCCTGTTCTGGGTATATTCTGAGCAGGTTTAAATCATTGATGCCATAATTAAATGCTGAGATGTCCACTCTGTCTAATAGTGCAAGAGATCATGCAGCCTTCTCTTCTGACATGGTTTCAGGGCTGCTACTTGGTGTTTCTGGCAGTTTCTGTTTTTTCATTTTTAGTGCATAATTGCAGGTCTGGATGGCCAGCTATCGTTACAGTCTGATTCCTGATGGACCCTGGTTATTGTCAGGTCCAGGCAGTCATTGCATCAGATACTACTTGGCCAATTAAGTGGTGAAGATGAAGATGCCTCTCTGTGTTGGTTTAGGGCAAATTAGGGGGAGAACCTCTGAGAGGAAGTCCCCTAAAACAAACCTCCAGTTTACAGTTTCAAACAGCTCACATTTGCATCTGATGTTTCATGTCAAAGGTAAATGAATATACTGGTTTAAATGTAAGGGGTTTTCAGTAAGAGAAGTCTACAATAATATGACTGTCTGAGCTTCAGCTTTAGATTCCTGGCTACTTAATGCAGTTGTGAAAATAGCCCAGCTGCCTTTCAAATACATTAAGAGCCAACTTCTGTGATGCCTCTCTTTTCTCAATATTTCTTGCTCTTGTTGAGCTCCTCAGTGATGTAATACAATAGTGGTGTAGTAGTTTATCAGCAGGACTTTATATGTTTGTGTGGATCGCTTAAGTGGTTCTTACTTGATTGGGATCTTGATTAGAGTTTTTCTGGCCCTTCACTTAAACTTCTCTCAGCTGAATTTTCTGATTCACCTCTTTAGTGGTCCTCTTCATGTAAGATGTTTGTCAGGGTTTGTTGACAGGAAGAGAAATTGAGATGTTTTTGAAGTTTTGAGGATTTCTGGTTTTAATACAATAATGGGAACAAATAGATGAGAATTCTCACTTCTTTTTATAGTCATGGAATATTTTACTCCAGAAGCTGTTGAATCAGATATTTGAATACATGTTGCTATCTACCACTTGAATCACATAGCTTTGCTGTGAAGCAGTAATGTTACTTAGGGTCAAACAACTTAAATTTTTCCATCTGCAGCAATTGGCAAGAAAGAGCAAATGGTAAAATCTAATTATTTCCCCTGTCTTGCAGGTAATAACAAGTAACAGAGTAACTGTAGCATCCTGAATTTCAACTTATCAACTAAACCATATTAACAGTGTGTGCTAGTTTCTTGCTAAGGACACAATAGTTTTGAAGTTAGTTTCAGAATTAGGTGTTTATTCAGAGAACACCTTATATTCAGAGACTTGGTCTTACCTGAAGAGTCCCTGTTCTATTATCAGTGTAGTTAAGCTGACATTTTTGCAAGAGAATCCAAGTGGCTGGGTTAATGTTAATGATGTAAGAGTGCCCAGACTACCAGACATCACCTGCCAAAAAAGAAAAATGTTTATATGCAGAAGCAGAAGATATTTTGAATAATATCCTTGGTAAAAGTGGAGTTTGCCACACTAAGTTTAGGTGTTTACTAATGTACTGAACTTCTGGTTTTAATGGCTTGCCCTGTGCTTGCTTAGGACAGTCTTAGCTCGTGATTGATTTTAAGAATATGGACATCCAGATGGAGAGCAGTAACACCGTTAAGACAAAGTACTTGTACTTGGATCGATAAAATGTTTTGGACTGTAAGAAATTTCATTCTAGGTTGCTTTTAAAAGTGGCTGCTGACATTGGAGAGGTCATGGGAGTCAGACAGTTTCTTGCCTGTGGTGCCCAGCACCATTTTCCTCAGTTCCTTGATGCTGCCTAAGTTCTGCCTGTGTGTAATCCTTTAGCAGATTATCACATCTGAGGTGTAGCTGAGTGGATTCATCTCACTTGTATGTTATTTTATTATTTGCTACCTGTCTGCTTTGGATTCTGAAATGTTTAGATTACAAAGAAACTGTCTCCATGCATGTCTGGAGAGGACCTGCTCTGTGATCTGCTGTAGCTCCCCCACCAACAGCAATTGTGGTTTATTTTATTTAAATATGATGGGACTGTTTGCTTAAAACAGTGCACAGACAGGAATAATCCTTTGAAATGTGGTTTTAATATCTTAGAAGTATATAGTATATACTTAGTATAGCTTTTTAAAAATTTTTATTTAGAAGTTTGAACTGGTGGTGTATCTGAATTTTAAAAGCAGAGATTGATTTTTGAACAAAGACTGTGGCAGCCACAGAGTAAGAAACTTGCCACTAATCTTCGTTAGAAACACGTAGGCGTCTTTATGGTTTGCTGAGTGTCTTTCTGAGGCATGCAGGCTGCTTGAAGCATTATGTTGTCGTGTCTGTCTGGTTTATAATTGTTGCACTTCAACAATATGACTGCATGCTGTCATTTAATCAGACATCGAATAAATTATCAAGAAAGCTTTCTGGATAATTGTTCAGTGATTTAAAGCTTCTTATAGATCATTGATGTGTTTTCTCTCTTGTATTTCTTCTTGGGCTCCCTGTCCTATTTCCTTTAAAAGAGGGTGTGTGTGTGTCACATGGAATCCTTGGGAAGACTAGAGATGTGTAGTTGGTAAGAAAAGAGAAAGGGTGTAGAGACTGCCTGTCACAGCAGGTAAAAAAGCCCCTAACAAAAACCCAACACAGATGAGAGTTGTGCAAGAAGCTTGGAGCCTGTGGCTTGTGCAGAGCATGAGGAAAAGCTGATCTATAACATCAGGAAGAGGCAGATAACTGAGGATGAGCCAAACCTTGGGAAGATGTTTCCCAAGTACAGAGCGGGATCGTACAGCGCTCTGCGTCACAAAGCCGCTGTTGACTGAAGCCAAACTTGGAAGCCAGAACCCATCTTGCAAGGGCACAATGTGCAAGGAAGAATCTTGTTTATAATCCTTCTATTTTCCATTCTCTCATCTACTCACATTTGTCCCTTGCTGAGAACTTCAGTAAAATCTGGCATTGTTAGGTTTGAGTCCTGACTTGAGGAAGCTCTTTGTAGGATATAAGGTATAAGCAAAGCCACAGAATGCTGTGGCTGCCTTCGGATCCCATTACATTCCTGAAGTCAGCTGTAAATGTTTTTGATGGCTGTAACGTTTGTTCAGGAACATGTGTTGTAGTTGCTGGTCCTGTGGCTGTTTGTTGTATTACCTCAACAGTTTGTACTTCGCAGGCACAGGGACAGTTTCCCTCTTTGTAAATAGTAGCAAATAATTACTAGAAGTTTACTCACTAGTTAGTGTTCGGACATCACAGAGTTTTAGAACTCTTGCTGCAGATCCAAAAAATCAGATGTTGTGTGGTGGTTTGTTTTTGGTTTTTTATTTGGTTGGTTGGTTGGTTGGTTTTTTGTTCCCCCCTCCCCCCAGTAGAAGAAAGTAAAAGACAGACACAAATGCCTCTTATTTACATCATTCTTAGGGAGAGATCTGCTGTGGTTTCTACTTTTGCCTTGGGAAAACTGTACCAGTTGTACATCAGTCAGTTTGAATATACTGAGCACAGACACTGCTTTACCTGACTGCAGAATTGCTGCTTTGGCATTTGCTACAAGGAGAGAGAGAAGTGCAGCCTGCAGAATTTGAATGCAATTTTACAGAGACTATTTGAAGGATAGGAGTAATAGATCTCATAACACTGCCCTACAGTATGTGCTGTGTTCAGAGTATTTTTTCTGCCTATCTTAATTTCTGTACATTTTAAATCTTATGTCAAGATGCTGCTTGATTTAGCTCAGTTGGCACCTTGTTTAATTTTGAACTGTGTTTAAAAGTATTGCACTGTATTAGTGCTTTTCTGATGTTGCTTTTGTGTGTTTATTTTTTCTGCAAAATAATCTAGTGTGAGATGTGCTTATTTTAAGTCAGAACTTTTATAGATGGATATTTTTGTCTAGTTTTGGTTTATGAATGTTCCTTTCTTTACGTGTAAGTTATTGGTTGAGATTCTAAATAATTGTAAAATAATGTTCCCTCTCCAAAACATGCACACAAAAAGCTTCAGTCAGAAAGGATAATCTACTTAAATCGTGTTCTCAGAGACAGGAGGAAGAACAGTGCTCTGTGTCGGTAAGGATTTCCATATAGAAATGCCAGGAACCTGAATTGAAGTTTACTTTGACACATTGTTGCTTATGTTTACAACGCTCCTCCCACTGAATTCAGCCTGGCATGACCATGTTAAAAAACAGGAACGGGGCAAACCTTTAAACTTAGTTATCTACAAAAGGATGAAAACGATTAGTGACCACATACACACAAAAAAATATGATGCTCCTTGTCTAGAATTTCACAGAAATCTGACCAGGTGAATTTAGGACTTTGCAGCTGAATTCTGTTCCAGGAACTGTGAAACATCTCTTATCTCAGTAGAGTGAGTAGGTCTGGGGATGGCAGTGTTCTGTGTGCTCTGCTGATTGCTATGAAGATAAACAGAGATGTGACAAGTGGGGCAGAGCCATTGTGAGAACTCGGAGATAATGAGCTACACCTTTGCCAAATGCATGTTGCTGTGCAAAATAAGATTATCTGTATTCTCTGATCTATTGATAAAGTTAAATTGAGATGGGAGAGGTAATGAGCCAAGGTAGCAGTAATTAAAGCTTGAGTGTCACTGCTGTAACTGATGAAATATGAAGACTTCTGGAAGGAGATTTCACAATGATAATATTTTTTCTTAGAGCCATGACTTAACGGTATGTTAAGTGTTATCTAAAGATGCATCAGTGAGCCTGAAGAAGATTAATGAAGTATTAAGATGTTGCAATACCAGAAAGTTCCATTCTGGTTGGTAAATATATTAATAGGAAACTGAACAGTACTGTATATGTATTTTATTCTCTCTTATTGTAAGATGAAGAAAAACACAAAAATTTATCTTTTAATTGATCACACTGTCAGTTGTGTGTTTAGTTAATCGCCAGTGCAATGTGAAGGTGTCATGTTCAGCTGACTCTTACCCAATCATCATTAGGCTGCCTTTAAAGAAAGGAACTTATTTTCCCTGCTGAGAACAGCAGCAAGGTTTTGGTGATCCCCATCCCAAGATGAACATAAAAAATACATTTCACAGGGTTTTGTCTCCTATACAAAGGAGTGCTGTGTTGTGGCAGCTTTTTGTTGTGGGTCCAGTGGTGTATAATTTCAAGCTGTCTCTGGCAGACGTGTTCTTATCAGCATTTTGGAAGGTTCATCTGGTGGCTCCATGCGTTTGAGCCCAGGAGGAGTTGTAATAACAAAACGTGGCTCTGTGCCATTTTTTGGCCACATGGTAATTAAGTTCCACAGCCATTACAAGTTCCTGATAAGAATGAGGCAAATGCTTTTGATCTTGAAAAACATTTAATATGTTTTATATGTATATTTTGCTTCAGGAAAGAAACCTTCCTTCTGTGGCTTATAATGTACAGATGTCTATGGGGTTAAAAGCTGGGTTTAAATGCTTTGAGTTGCACTTTGAGCTTGTCATTGTGAAAGCTGTCAAACATCCATTTTACACTAATTAAATACCTGCAAATGTTCTTTTGTTATGGAGCAATCATACCGAAACTGAAGTTTAGATTTCTGCATCTAATTCATTAATTTTCCAACAGCTGTAAATGGAAAAAAAAGGGAGAATTTTTCTGATCAAAAGTTCTAAAATTGGGATCAAACTGACATAGTTGTTGTAAAAGCTCTGGTTCATTCACTAGGAAATCAGTCCTTTTCGCCTTTTAAATATGGGGGTTTGTTTTGCTAACAGTATCCCGAATCATCTTTGTGGCTATTTTTGTATACCATGGAAAAGTCACTTCTTTCAACAAATTACATGATAAATTAGAAGCATGTTTCTTAGGAAACTCTCTGGAGCATGTTTTCCAGACAGCTATTCAGTCATGCAGTTGTTTTCTTAATCTGTTTGTAGAAGTCTGGCAGCAGAATTCTTGTGATTACTAAATATTTTATATTCTGCTAGTATCTAAAATTGGATTTTAATCCAGTATTGAAAGTTTAGTTCTCTTTCTGTGGTCTTTCTCCACTGTTAGCTCAGCAGTTTCCAAATCTTATTTTCTAACTGTGTTCAAATGTATTTTTGAGAATGCAAGGATAAATTAGTTTAGAAAAGACTAAAGTTATGGATAGGGATAATAAAACAGAATTTAGTGTTAGTTGAAAAGTTGTAGTAAATATGTATGCTTAAACAGAAATCTTGATAATGGCTGCTTTGGTTCTAGGGAGTATAAATTATAAATGCTCAGAATAGGATGATGGAGATTTTTTTGCACTGAAGAGTAGGCCAAGAAAAAGTGTATAGTCAAAATATTGAGTATTACTAAAAACTTAACCCATTTAATTGACAGTAACTAACCAGAGCAGAATTCCTGGCTGTCCCTGATCCTGGACAAGGCCATGTTTGTCACATTGTCTAGGAGTGCATGTGCTGTCATAGGTGATGCTGGTAGTTCTGGAGAGCTGGTCTGTCAGGAACTTAAGGAAAGGGTATTCTAGGAGTAATAAAACCTGTTTTTAAACCAGGCATTTGAATCTTAGTTCATTTCTGATGCAGTTCAGATTTCTGTAGTTCTGTGTGCAGGAAAATGGAGTTCTTCCACTTCATCTTAGGCAGGACTGAATGCGTGGAGGAGAATGGCAGAAAGGGCCTTTTTGAGCAACAGAAAATTTAACTGCACTTGCAAGGTGCAGTTCTGCAGTAAGGATATTTTTTGAAAATACTTCATGATCTTTTACAATATGCCTACAAAACATAATTTGAAAAGCTCTGTTACTTACCAGCTAGGAGCTCAAAAATAGATTTGATGTTAATGTGGAAGCTGAGGACCATGTTTGGTTGCAAAACTCCACGAATCTTAGAAGTACAGTTTATTTAAATTGTCTTGTACCAAAGATGTGCGTTGTTCTTCCCAGCTGAAAGAAACAAGTGTTTTATGATGCATAAAACCAGAATATCAATAAAGAATTGTTTATGGCTTCCTGTTTTTTTACGTTGTCCCACTTTAAAAAAAAAGTAATTTTGGCTAAGGGTCATATTATTGTTTTATAACAATGCTTGTGTATCACTTGGTGGCTAAGGACCTTGAAGCTGTGAGGCCACTCTCATTTACTGCGAGGCTCTGCTTGGATGGAGAAGAATGGTTTCTAAACTGAGGATGGAAAAAAGATTTATTTCCTAAGATTGTGGTGCAGCAAGTAGGGAGAGATAAATGACAGCATGTGCCCTTGTTTTGGAAGGAGAGCCGTGTGATTGTTTAACAGTTATATCCAACATTACTTCCAGCAGTGTATGGTGACAGGGCTATAGAAATGTGACTGGAGAAAGCTGCTTTGGTACTGGTTTTGCACACCTCTGCAAAAACCCCAGCGAGTGTGGTCTCTGTTAAGTGCAGACGTCAAGGTATGTAAAATCCCTTTGCTGGGAATTTAAATTTCCAAATTTAGCTTCCAGGTGGTAGCAATGAATTTTGGAGCAGGGCTGGTGGAATGTTTATAGCACAGAGATGACATCCCATGGACCTCAACATGTGTCAGTGCAGTCATATCTGAGTGAATATATTTTGTGTAATTTGTATGGGATTTAGAGAAAAAGGTGCTTGGAGTTGTATACTTACTTTATATGGTTTGCATCTCTTTGAGATTCTGAAGAAGAAAATGTTCTTCTCTCTCACTTCTGGACAGTGAAATGGAGTCTGAGAATGATATTTGACCTTGCTCCACACAGCCTGTAACCTTTAGATAAATTACTTTTGTGAAGACATTCTTTGACTCCTTTTTTTTTTTCCTCTAGCTACTTCTACTCAGCGCTGTGAGGCAGGGAGAGAGGACATTTGTCCATTATTAGGGCTGTGGAAAAATGAGATACTCTGTATTACCTGGTTGTTGGTGTGCAACAGCCAGCACGTGGTGGGGCTCACCTCTGTGTTGCTGTGAATGGGAATTTTTATGCTCTGCTGATGTGAATGTGCCAAGTGTCAGAAAAACCAGCAACTGCAGTTCAGCCAGGATCAGTCTGTGCTCATCAGTTCATGCTGTGGGGCCAAATCTACAAAAATACCTGCTCAGGCTCCTTTAAGACTAGGAAAAAACCCTATTAATCTTGATTTAGTTAAAATTACTCTCTGCCATTTAGTAAGCCATACCCAAGGCTTGTGTAAGATGCATCTCTGCAGATCTGTGTTTTCATGCAAATGATCTGACGTCAGGACACTCATTCCTTTGTGTGCATTGCAGTAAATGAGCCGTGAGGAGACGGGGCCTGTCAGATGTAACCTGTAACCATGGCGGTGAAATGGAAGTTTCAAGAAAACAAGAGTCAGAGGGAAATAAAAGGAAATTAAATGGAAGGAGTATGATTCTGACACAGTTTTTCCTAACCTGTTCTGCCAGGAGGCTTCCAGACCTTGTGCAGTTTTGCACAGATATAATGTGTTTCCACTGAACCCTTGAAAGAATCTTTCTAAATAGGTCAAATACAGTTTCCTTGCTTTAAAGTTACATCTCTCTCAACAATCTGTGAAACTGAAAGCAATCTTGACAACAAACTCGGATGGGCTCCTGAAGATGTGCAGTTGGGAGGGTATGTTTCTGCATGTGGTTCTGTTGCCTGTCAGTAATTAGTGTGCTGTTTTCACAGGTTTTGGGGAAGGGAATAAATCCAGAAAATTTGAAATTGGTTACGTATAAATAATAAGAGAGGCTATTACCTGGACATCTACAAATATAATTTTTCTTGCCTTTATTGCAAGCTGGAATTTGCAGTTATTGCAATTATTTTTTGTTTGAAGCTCATCATGAAGCATGTGGGATTTTTTCCTTCTTTTCTCTACTTACTCTAATTATTTTGTTTAGTGGATGCCTCAAGTCCTTCTTTAAGACAAACTGATTTTTGCTTCTGTGTGCCCGTGCAAGTAATGTGAAGCAGCTTTGGTGGCTGTGATTGGATTCTGTCACTTGAGGAAGTAGAACATTACCTTCATCAAGGTTACTTCGTGTTAGTTTCGTATTTACTCTGAGATGTAAATGTGGGTTGATCTTCATATGTGTATCAGCAGGTTTTCCTTTACTGGGGCAAAACTGTGTTGATAATGTAGATGAAATGGCTTTGTGAATTAAGAGCTTCACCTCATGTATGTTTGTAATGCAACTCTGATTTAGCAAAATGAAAACTTCACTAGTTACATTTCTGATGGAACCCTGTGTTGGACCCAGTCTTACATCTCATCTTACATGGTTTTGTTGCTAGTCAGGGTAGAAAATAAAACCACAACTGTGACATGATCAAGGATGAATAAAAGGAAAAGTTGTTCTTCTCATTAGAAATGTATCATGCCTTTGTCATTGGCAGTAACTTCCTATTGGAGTGTTCTGAGCATGCATGGAAAGAGCCTTTTTACTGCAGTTTTCTCTCGTTCTGCAGCTGTGTCAAGGTCCTTTCTGTCCTGAGCTCAAGCCAAACTTCTGTTTCAATTCTGAGCTTTGAAAATCACCTTGTGTGGCACTTGAGAATGATAGAGATGCTGCATCCCAGGGCTGGGCTGCCTTTGGAAAATGCGATTCCAAGCCAGGTTCTGGTGTCCATAGCAACCTGTGGGGGAGAGAGAAGAGCCTGGGCCCGGGCTGGACACACATGCAAATAGCAGTTGGGAGTTTCTAAGTGATACAGGTATTGAAGGTTGAAGAAAGACCTGAGAGGGAACAGTGAACTGTCGTAAATGGGAAATAGCTGGGGGCTTTTATACCTGATAGAATATAAGCATTGTAAAAGACCTGCAATGACACCCCAAAGGCGTAACAAGATGTTGGTGAAAATTACTGTTTCCCATTTCCCTTTGTGTGACAGTACACAGAGCAGATAACAATGTTTCCCTGCTACTGTGCCTTCCATTAACTCATACAAAACATTTGTGCATCTCCTGTTTTGTGTTCTTTAGTATATATATATTGCATTATCTCGTATTGTATTTATCTTCCTCTCTTCCTCTTCTCTGGAGTTGCTTATTTTATTCACTGCACAGACTTGCTTTTGAGTATGTGTTGCAGGAGGCAGAACGACTCCAGAAGTTCCTGATTCAGAAACCACTTAATATGTGGTTTGTATTTTTATTATTCTGTTCCTTGACCATCCTAGTGATATCTGCTAGTAGCCACAGATAAAATGGTGCACCAGATGGATCTCTGGCCTCATGTGGTGGCCATTTCTGTGTACTGGTCATGATGGAGGAGCGGTTTAAAAGCAGAGGAAAGACTCTGGTAATTCTGTATTCAGAGAACTGTTTCAATAATATATGGTAGGTTTAAAAAATGAAGGCACACATGAAGGAGAAAACAAATTTGGTTGGTTAGAGATCCTTTGATTAGGTATGTTCAAGGGATGCAACCAGATTTTTCCAGAACTAAATTTAATGTGTGATCATAGCATGAGCTGAGAAATTTTTTTTAAACAAAAGTGGGATAAATCGATATGCCAACTGTTGTTTCCCTGGAAGATATTCCCTGTGTGCTGCTGGTTGTATAGAGGCTGGTTCATCTGGTCTTCACTGGCTGTTAATTACCTTCTTAGCAGCACCTTGGAAGAAATCCTTTTTCATGAGGAAAAAAAGCAGTGCAGTGTTGATGGATGTTTTCAAATGTTTTACTTTATAGACAGGGTTTAGTGCATATCCTTTAGGCCAGTGGACATCATACTGTTGATTTGATTTTGAATTTCATGAAATAGTATTTCTAAATACTCTTGGGCGTTTTGTGATTTTTTTTTTTTTTTTAAGCAGTCCTTTGTTGCTGTCAGGTAAATAGAGAATGACATCCCTTCATTTTGTGATGTTCCTCCACCTCTTGTTTTTTTTTCTCCCAAGAACATCATGTCTGTTTCCTCGGTGTAAATTGAATGTATTGTGAAGTGCAGCCTGTGACTAATCGCCTCTTGCTGTCTCTGCTCATTAACTGTCTGATGGTGATGTGGTTGCACCACTTTCTACTCATGGCCTCAAGGATACAGGCCTGGTGACACCCAGATTAAAATTTGCAAGGCTTGACTTCAGAACATGTTTTGGGTTGGGAAGTGAGAGAGGTTATCAGCTAATATTGGGTCTGATTTTACCCCTTTGAATGAGTATTGGGTGGTAATAAGATAAATAAGATGTACCTGTTTCGTGTTTATTCTAGTATAGCCTTTATGTTCTAGAGGCCGTTTCATTTAAACTGTTATTCAGTTTTCTTCAACTAACCTTATCCTACAATTCAAGCAGTATGTCTGGAATATAGCTTAGCAATTCTTTTTACTGAAAACACATTTCAAGTTTGTTGAATATGAGGTAGTTCAGTGCAGATTTATATGTGGTGGCACCCTGGCTTTTTCAAGTTTCCTGCACATGAGCCTTGGTGAGCAATACAGCAAATGGGCTGCAAACGGGTATTGGCAGATGTGGCATTTGCAGGTTATTGGAGAGAGAGGAACTGTGTCAGTTCTCAGGTCTTCCTTGGTGTCTTGGTAACAATGAAATAATTTTGTTGCAAAACTGTTTTCTGTGGTCTCTTTTTGAGTAGAGAGATTCCCTCTTGTTTTCCAATGGAACCCCGAGAATTAGCTCACAAAAGGAGATGTAATTCGGCTTAGCAACAGAAGCTTGATATTCTCATGGCTTTGTTTTGTTATTTTTCTGGTAATTTTACAGGAGGAAACGAGCAACACGTTTCTTTATAAGGTTTTCTAAAATGTTGAATGGAGCTTACCAAAACTTGTAAATGTGTGAAACCTCAGATAACTGAAGGCCTAAAGCTTAGATGAGCACCACCCCTTTGACAATTGTGTTTTTAAGGCATTCAATTGGAAGTGTGTGAAATTATTGGTCATTTAAGTCTGTAGTTTGTATGTAGAATGCAGCAAACCTGTTGGAGTTCAATTGGGAAAAGTGTTTAGTGTAATACTTTACTAATGCAAACACTTGATTTCTTACTGAAATTTCACAATGCACGTGTTTTTTGGCTTCACAGGTTTTTAATGGTACTTCCTTTTTAGTAATTTGTACATTAATATTTTCAATTTTTTTTAGGTGCTTATAAGAAGAAGTAGGAACTGTTTCTCAAGCTGAAGACAAAGTAAAAGAAAACTGTATCATGTGTTAGAACACTGAAGAGGGACATTTCTTGGATTAGTTTATTTCTGGATTGCTAAGCAAAAGAAAGAAGAGGCGAAAATGGGGAGAAAGAAAATACAGATCACGAGAATAATGGATGAACGGAATAGGCAGGTGAGAAATAAGAAGTCTGCATGAACAGGTCCATCAGCACTCTTAAAAATTAATGGAAAGTTTGAATAAATTCATCATAACTCACTGTTCTAAAGCTGAGCTTTGTCTTCATATATCCACAGATGCCCTTGCCAGAATATGAATAAGAAATCTCAATGATTTTATGACTGTTTGAGGAATTTATTTATAAGCAATAACTCTTACTACTTAAAATTTAAAATTGCTGTTCCTATTTAAATGGTACCCTACTGCATTACCAGTAGAATGGAGGGGTGTTATTAAACAAGCACATGACTTGATCTGATAACTGCTAGGAACACTTACTACTGGAGACAGAGAAAGGATGAGAAATTCTGGAAGGATCTAGTGAAGGTGTTTTCTGTAGCACTTTGACAGAGAAGTTTGAGGTAACTGTGGGCAGTATCTACAGTGCTTTGGATACAGTAACAAATTCTGTTAACATTCTGTTTAAAAGGTTTATATCGATTTATATTTCTTGTAAGAGCTCTTTGCCACAACAGTCTCTAAAAATTGTCAGTCAGAAGGGAAGAGGGCTCAAAATGAATGTTTTGGGGAAAGCTGCTCACTTGGCTGCTTGTGCCCTAATAGAGAGGTGCCCTGTGAACGTGAAAAGTACCAAAAGTTGATGACTCTTGCAGTAATGTTTCCTCTTAATTTCTAAATTGCTACATGAGATATAAAATAAAATTTTAATTGGATACTGAAATATATAGTGGGATAACTGGAAGCTATAAATTTTAAGGCAAATTATTACAGGAATGACTTAAGCTCTTTAAGAGCAGTGCTGGTGGCTGAGGCCAAAGGTGCTGCTGGGCCAACATCTTTTGTCCAGCGATGGTCATGAGCAGATACGTGTGGGCTGGAGATGCACATGTTACACGACCCTGTAATCCTCTTCCAGCTTTTAACTATTCTTAGCTCAGGGATTTCCTGAGCTGGATGTGGTTTCCGTATATTTAGTAACCATTAATGGATTTTTTTTTTGTTTGTTTTCCCCACCCCCCACCAGTGAAGTTGTTCAGTTATCCTTTGAGCCCTTATAACGTTGCAGCATTTACAACATCTTCTGTCTAGAATTTCCTATGGGTCTATTGCCTATTGTTTCAAGAAACATAATTTTATTTATCCTTTGTCATGGTTCTGCTAATTATTAATTCCTGTATGGAAGAGGCAACAGTGACTTCCTATGTAGAGTCTGTCCACATTTGCTCATTTTCTCTTGAAATAAGTTTTCTCAGGCTCTAACTGCCTTGTGTGCTTAGTTATTTTAATACAGTGTTTGTTCCACACCTCTTGTTCCTTTTCCCTCAACCCTCTGGAGTATTGCTCCATTACTTTTGATGGTCAAGGGACCCAGAATTCAGGATGCAGGTAAAATATGGAGTTACATAGTGGTGTACTGCTGTTTTGTCCTGTTCCCTTCCTGCTGTTTGATTTCCTTTTTCAACTTCTGAGCAGCAGCTTGACATTGGGGTAGTGTCAGAATTCCATGGGACTCTCTTGCTGCTGACACATCAGCTCAGAGCCCATTGTTTTGTTGGTGAAATCAAGATTGTTTTTCTCCCTGTATCACTTTAAAGCAATGTAAACTCTGAGAAGTCTATATATAGCAAGAAAAGTATTACTGGAGTTTGGGAGAAAGCCAAGTATTGTGTTTGAACAGCTTTAATCACCCAGTGACTTTATGTTTGATGTAGATAAATGTCTTAAGTACATGTAGTAAAAGTAGATGAATTAATGACTTCAGATCTTGCTCTACAACTTATAACACATGGAAGAGGTGGAAATTGATCCCACTTACTCCTTTTTTTAATGAATCTGGATTAAGTTGGTCAACCTTGATTTTGTTCTGCTTGAGAAACAAATAGCGTTACACTTCTACCCTGACTTTGGTGAGGTGTTTTTTTCAGGAGGAATTGTTTTTCTCTTTTGAATCCCCATCCCATTGTTCAGAATGAAACAATGGAAAGGAAGAGAATCAGTGCATTTGTATAAAATTTTAGACAACTTATACCATTGCTGTGACTGAAGCAAAATAGGGAGATTACATTCTAGCTTTGTTTCTGGCAGGTTCTTGGCCAGGACTTTTTTGGGCTATTTAGTGACAAGGAAGAGGATTTAAGCTCTGACTTAAAAGTAAAATTAGGCTTGCCTTATCCTTTTTCTGTGGAAACTTAGATGAAAACACACTGCATCTTGTTTTTAAAAGGTTTTAGAGATATTAAATAGTTTTTGTTAGTGGAATCTTACCTTTTATATGTAGAGGTATCAATGGCCTTTATCCTCACTGGTGTCCTGTGGTTTTGGTAGCCAGGATACAGAATTTTAACATATTACAATGCCTTGATGCACTGGTATTTACTTTGAGATTTTTTTCATTGACTCAGATAAGGAGGGCATTTAGGGGTTGCTTTGAACAGAAAATGTAGTTCAGTTGTGTTCTCTCAGTTTTTCTGTGGCATGTATAGCTGGTGAGTAGATCACTCATGCACATGCCTATCATGTCCTGGTTGAATGTTTTGTTTGAGGTTTAGATTTTTTTTTTGTTTGAAAATATAAGTAGAATGGGACAGCTTTGCCTGCAAAGCAAGTTCATATAACTTGTGTGGGAAGAAAAACTACTGTTTTGTTAGAAGCATCTTATTTCTTATGAGATTGCATGTGAGCTCAAAACAGAATATATAGACCATTCCTCGGGGGGATTATGATTGTCATGAGACTGTCATTGTATTATTAATTAAGCAGCTTTATCTGCTTGAATGAGCTGTAGGACATTTATCTTCATTAAGCTGAAGAGACTCCAGTGCAGTAAATTAGATATCAAAGGAGCTCAATCTTGCTGCCTTTGCTGTCTCCTCATCACACGTTTTTTTTGCTAAGCAATATTAAAATAGTGCTGGATTTACCTGCAATAAAAGAGACATCTTTTGAGTTTGATGTAGTCCTAAATGGAAGGGGAAAAAAGGAGAAATTTACAGAACTAAGCCTGCTTTTGTGTTCTGAAATGAAAACTGAATTTAAAATAATCTGTGTGCATTGAAGTGAGGCTTGGAGTGCTGTGGTAGAAGGGTTTGTGCTAAGCACTGTCCAAGCACCAAGTGAGAGGTTGATGCCAGCTGAGACTTTCACAAGTGAAGCAGCCTTACAAGAGGTGAGGAAGATAAGATTCCAGTAAAGAAATAAAGAGCTCTTGTCCAGGATCCTGCTGGTCCTCAGTGGCAGTAAACCTTCATTCTTTTGTCTGAGACTTCTCCAAGTGACACAGCACACACACATCTTGTTTATGAGGCCTTTTTCCTGACAAACACCAAACAACAGTACCACCCTATGGCTGCTCATACTCAGGTAATAACCTTTTGTGTGTGTCAGAACAACAGCAGCTGTGTCTGTGTATCCTCTGAGGCTGTTAACTTGGTGGGAAGAATAGGATCTATTTTGTATTATTAATGGTTTTAAGAAAGTAATATGTGTGAGATAATGAGGAGAAAAAGGCCTTCAGGTGTGTATATACAGAAGAAGTTTCTCATCCATTTTCCCAAAAACTTGATGTACAGCTTGGTAATTAAACTACAGAAACCCAGAAAACAGGTTTGATTGTTTCTTGTGTCTTACTTAATTCCTCTCTTGCAAAAGCTCATTGACTCTTGTCTGTTGGATGTGGGGTGTGTGCATCACTCACCTGTCACAGAGGCTCATGCTTGGAATTGTGATGCATTGACACTTTTATATCCTTAGCTGCTGTCTTGTGAAAGGAATAATTTTTTAAACTTTTAAAATCATAACTGGTGGTAACTTTTGTAACTGTTTCCTCCTTCCCTGCTGGGCAAATGCTCCTGTGTGATGGTCTGTAATGGATTTGTTTCCCCACAGCAGGTCTAACTGGACAGAACTATTGTGTCCTGATGTTTCCAAGTGGCAGAAAACAAGTCAAATTATAAGTGAATCTGATTAGATGACTTAATAACAACAAAACAGCAGTATTTCTTAGCTTTGCATAATTAGAAATCAGAGTGCATAGTAACAGTGTTACTTCCATTGATTGTTCTGTTTTCTTTGATTTTATTATAATTAAGGTTGTGAGTACCACAGAAGAAAATATTGTGATACCTGGAAAGTCAGTCTGCTGAACGGAGGAAATAAAGCTAAATTATCCTATTCTAACTAAAACTGTAACTAAAATTTAACTTCCCTTGGTAGTTATTTACCAGTGGAAGAATTGGGGGTGTGTAATTGTTTAACTTAATCTAATGGAGAACATTGGGCCCTAAAATTGGCACCAGATATTATAGGGAGTTCTTGTGTTAAACTGCATATGACAGTAGGGGTAAACTGTGTAGGCCAATCGGTGTATTCCTTGATTATTTTCCTTCAAACCCTTGTTACGTGTTTTAAAAAAATAAATCAATCATTATTCTTTCTTCTCTAGGTCACCTTTACAAAGAGGAAGTTTGGATTAATGAAGAAGGCCTATGAGTTGAGTGTGCTCTGTGACTGTGAAATAGCACTCATCATTTTTAACAGCTCTAACAAACTCTTTCAGTATGCCAGCACTGACATGGACAAAGTTCTACTAAAATACACAGAATACAACGAGCCCCACGAAAGCAGAACCAACTCAGATATCGTTGAGGTAACAATTTGAAAAGACACGCCAGTCTTATCTCCTTCATAATTAAAATATAGAACAACAAATATAGAGTCTTTTAAGATATTTTAACCAAATGTTTTGAAGTTATTTAATAGTGTGTTATAAAATGTAAACTACTGCTTTTAGTCTGGTTTCTCTAAGGCAATAACTTGTCTTTACAGCCATGTTGTTTTTCCATCTGCCCTCCACCCCCTGCCAGTTTCTGGGAAACATGTTTGATTTCAATCACATTTGGCAATGGAAATAGAGGTGTGAAAAATGGTTGTTTTTCTGGGGAAGGAGAGGGAGAAATGTTCAAGGTTTTAATGGGGAGAAAAAAATTGTCTGAGTAGGAGAGGAAGGTCAGAAGAGTGCCCTCAACCTAACAGACAATTATAGTTAGCCCTTTTTCTCCTCTGAGGTCGTGGCCACTTTACCAGTCCTATCTTGAACATGGATCAAATCAGCCACCACCTCTGCTGCCCCTTGTTCAGCCAAAAAAAAAAAAAAACCAAAACAAAAAACCCCAAAAAAAGAGAATCTGTGGAATAAATGAACTTAATTAATTTGTTGTCCAGTGACTGACAGTTAAAATAGCAGCAAGAACGACTGCAGTAATAGAATAACAGGAATATATTTACTCCAAGGTATTGGTTTCATCTACTTTTATAATGCTTGAGCTTTAAATAGAAACTCTTTTCAGTACATAATTTCTAAATTAGGTGCAGTAGAATTCAAGGATTTTCTTGGCAATTGGAGCCTTGATGTACTGTAACTGCATTTCAGAGCATGTCTCCAGTAGTCCTGTAAATAGACCAAAACAGGTGGCTGACTTAAGGGTTTAATTTAAATTCTGAAGTTGTCTTCTGAACAAATGCTTTGCTTTTTAGGAATGATTTCAGAATAATGATTAGCCTTGAATAGCTGAACAGCCTATTGCCAAGGGGATCTGAGCACAGGGATGGTACTAGCTGATCTTGTACATGAGTGTGCAAGCAAAAAATCAGATTGACAAAACTGAGATACAGACAAATGCTTTATATTTCTTTCAGAGAAAATTCTCTGCTAATTTGTCAACTGTCTTTTATGATCAGAAAAAAACCCCTCCCTAACTTCTGTGTTTAGCATTGAGTTCTAAAGAGAGGGATAATACAAGCCATGAAGAGTTGAAGGCTTAGTCGCAGGATTAGCATAAATAAGGGATAGCCACTGGAGAGGAAGGGAAAACCTAATTCCTGCAGGATGAGCTTTTGATTGTGACAGACACGAAATTGAGACAGGGATGCAAGTTGAGCTGGGTTTTGTTCTGCATGCAGGGCCTCTTTGTGTTGTGACTCGTGGTAATGGTGCTTCTTCACTTCACAAGGACTAAGGACCTCTTCCAGAATAATTCTGTGCAAGGCTGCTTTTGGGGCTGCTTCTTGTTGGTGGTTTTTTTTGCCAGGGTCAAGTGTTTGACCCCTGAGAAGTACATTAAAAGTGCACTTAGCACCCAAGGGCAGATGTGCTCTGGGGGAGCATGCAAGGACTCATCTGCAGATTCTTTCTAATTTTCTTCTCTGGGTTTAATGTTTTATGCTAGTGTAGAATCTGGGACTTTATTCCCATTTTTCAAATATCGTGTAATTTAGGAATGCATCCTTCTGTCTCTTCAGATTAGGGCTCTGTGCTCTTTAGCCTGGTTGTGAAATGTTTTGGGGTTTTTTCTTTCTGGATTGATAGGTGCTTGGAGTGTGACAGATGTTTAGTGACATCACCAGCATTTTGGAAACATGCTGAAAAAACAATGTAAGATGGCTTCTGTTTATTGTAATGACACCGAAATTCTATTTTAACAAATGAAAATTACTGCAGAAAAGCACCTAAAATCGGTCAAATTCATACTAAACTGAATTATAATAAGTAATTCCATTTTATGGAGTTACAGCTGATGTATAGATCTTAGTTTAGTAATTCACTTACCTCCTTGAGTGTGACAAATAGCATTTATTGTGACATAGACTCACTGTGGAGCTATTCTGGACCCACTGTTGTCCTGATGTGCATGACAGGAGGGTGGGTTTTCCTGGGCTAGAAGGAAAGGTAATTGCACAGAGCTCAGAAGCTGGGTAAGGGAGGAAACAAATCTGCTGCTACTTATTTCCAGTATTGGGTAGATGGCAATGTTGTGAATGATTAAGTGAAATCGATGAGACATCTTCCCCTTGTAGTTGTCTCCTGCTCAGTTTTGGCATGGGAATTGCTATCATATGCCCAGAGCTTGGTGTCTTCTGTTGCTGCTGGAATGTTTGTGAAAACATAGTGGGAGGAAGAGCACTGGCATCTTAAATGAATATTAGAAATATTTTTTGATGCATGCACTTGTGTCTTTGGCTGAACATGTTATTGTAGATGGGAATGATCTGTTGCTGTCCTGTACCTGTTGTTTTAGGAGGTTACTGGAGTGTAAGGTAGTGCTCTTGCACAGCATGGGTGGACCATATAGAGGTAGTGAAAAGAGTGAAATCTTTATTCAGTGTGTGCTTTGAATTCTTGAAATACTGGGATCATGTATTTGGTTTTACAAACCCATAATGGCAGTTGCAGATTGCCATGCTGAAGTGCTGTCTATGATTTGAAGGATTTGCTGTAGATGTTAAAGCATTTGATGCTTTAATGTTCATGGACTTTTTTTCTGTAACAGATTATTCTTGACAAGTAATTATTTTTTCCTGAAGAAAGAAATAATTTCTGCAGAGTAAAATGGGAAGAATTTCAGGTTTTGTCAGGATTCTGTATCTGTATGGTCAACAAAATGTTTTAATGTATAAAAGACAATGTGAGACCTTGAGCATTCATTGTTTTTAAATCCAAAGGAAAAGAGGGAGATGAACAGGCACTTGTATATTTTCTTTAGTGCAGGATGTTAAGAGTATTGCAGGTTATTTACAATAAGATATCACTTCCATTTTGGGTCCTTCTGCCCCTCAAAAAGGCCTCAGAAAGCAGCAATTGCACAATTGTTGCCTCTCTCCCAGCCTCACTTCTCCTGGGAGTCAAGGGCTGAAGATGGCTCTTCCTGCCTGTTCAGCTCAGCTTTTTTATCTTTTTTCCATGTTTTAATTTTCCTTGACTGATACAGTAAACCAGGGTTTATTTCACCTACACTTGGCCATGGTGAGCTTTGCTTGTTCCTCATCTCACCTCATCAGACTGAGGTGATTTGATTTTAGGAGCCTGTGTAAAATGTGACCTACTTTCCCAGTTGGCATCTGTGCCCAGGAGAATTCCGGGTGGGTGTCAGTTAATGAGCCTCTCCTGTGCTCTGTAGTTTAATGCTGTTTTCAGTGTAGTATAATGTGCTGAATAAGGCTTAGGTTATAGCCCAGATATTGACAGCTGTCCTTGAAATAGGTAATGATCTGTAATAAAAATCGTAACTAGAAACTACAAAAAAAAAAATCTCTCTTAAACTATGGCACGTAATTATTGCAATCATATTCATTCTTGAGTGGAGAGACTGCTCTGGTGTAAATTCCAGCAAGTGATTTGGGTGTTTGCATTAAATATCTTACTGTGGGAATTGGTGACTATAATGAGGAGTAACATTTGTGATGGCTTGGTGTGAGAGTGGTTTTGTCATAGTTCAGACAAAGCAGGTAAATGACCCTGCTGCTGTTTTCAGCAGGGTCAACAAACCAGTTTAATCTTCTGCTGTAATCAGCTGTTTTCTTGCACTAAAATACATTTCATCTCTGCCTTTTCATAAAATTTTAATAGAGCTGTTACAGGAGCAGTGCACATTCTGTAGTCAGGAGCATCTCTGGGCTCAGAGATGGGATTGTTGGCTCCTGGCTCCGAGTGAGCACGGAGAGCTCAGCTGCACGTGGAGAGCCTGCAGCAGGAAGAAGCAGATGCATCTCCCCAGCCAGATGGAGCATATGCCAAGAGACAAGTGTAACAGTGTGGGGAGCATAAACAGAAAAGTTGGTGTTGAAACACTGTGTTTATAAACCAAAAGCTCTCTGGTTTTGTTTTTCATCCAGCTTTCTCCACCTCCCAGCATTGCTTCTTTTCCAGGCTGGGAATAACCAATGTGTATTTTGAACTGTTGTTGGTGTGTAGTAGTTTGTTTTGGTAGCACTTGAATTGGTTCATTGCTTCCTTTTTTTTTTAGATTTGGGTTGACTTCATATGAAAATGAAGATCTGGGAATTGTATCTAAATATATACTTGGATGCACACATACAAAATTAGATGAGAATGACCTTCAGTTAATTGATCTTATTTCCTTCCTTGGTGGATACCTGGTGTATCCGATCTAGATAAGGGTTTGCAAAGCAATTTGGGCTTCCGTATTTTGCTGTACAAAGCTCAAAAGTAAAATGGTGGAAATTGGGTCAAATTCTTAAAAAATAGTTACTTCTTTGAAATGTTTTAGAACACATGCTACACCGTAAGGTTTTAAATTTATTTTTAAGAAGAAAATGAAAACTGATTCTGAGTGTAGGTGACTAAAATCTCCCAATTTACGTGAAATATCAGCACAGCTTTAGAGGACTGAGAGGCAGCACCAGGAATGCTGATGGTTAAACACACACTGAAGATGGGAGGGAGGCTGACACTGTGATGTGTTAACATTGTTTTGCATTCCTGTGTATTTGTTAGATGGAGAACTGCCAGAAGCGAGGAAGACCTGGGGGGGAATAAAGAAAGAAAAAAAGCAAAAAGCTTTGGGCTGATAGAAGAGCATGTAATGGTTGTAGTATTATGTATTTCTATAGTTCAAACCACTTGATTTGATCTCCAAACACTGTGGGAATAAGTGGTACATGTTTAAAAGAAGGAAGAGGCTTAAAAATTATTTCAAGTGAAGGAAGGAAAAGCCTTGGTAATCTGCCCATGATGCTGAGAAAATGTAGGCATTATTGGGCTTGATTTGCTAAATGATTATGTAAATGTAATTATGCTGCATATAACATTTCAAATAATTTGAGATGGCACACAAATACCTTTGAGGCATTTTAAGAAGGTGATTGAGGAGGATTTCTGTATGGTTAAGGACTAAAATTTTAGCTTACCTTAAAAAAAGGGAAAGTGCTTGAAAACTGAAGTGGTCTGGAATGAGTCATCAAAAGCTTTTATACATATACACATACATGTATATTTTTATGGGTCTGTGTATAGTGGTTTGAATCTTATTCTTTTTCTAGTAGAAGTGTTTGCTATAAACCTGACCTACAAACAGATTATAGCTAGGGGTTTTAGTTCCCACTCGTGATTTAGGGAAAAACAACTACCTTGAAAAATTTAAAATGTGGTCAAGGTAGCAAATATTTATTTTCAATATTGTGACAGAAGGCAACTGTGGATTTTGTGCTGAGCAGAACAGTTGCCACTCACGACGATCTCTTTGTCTCATTTCTCTCTGCTCCTCTTTTCTTTTTAGTTTGGGAGATTAAATTCAGCACTTCCCACAGTAATTTTTTGAGCTCTTTACCGTTACCATCAATTTTTCCGTATCTTGCATTTGGTAATATTTTACTCAACAATATTATTTTAATTCTTTGGCTGTGCTGAAATTGCTTTGGACATACAGATGACTAACATGCCTCTTTATTTATTTATTTCAAAATGTCAGATTAGTGGTGACTTCAAGCAAGCTGACAGTACTGGCAAAAAGTTTTTGTTCCGAGTTAATGTTGTTTTGCATTCCTTCATTGGTGATATATAAAGAATTTTCAGAAGTAGGATAGACTTAGACTTTTTTGAAGCAGCTTTGGTTTGCCTGCAAATAATCTAAAGCTGTACTTCCCTTGTATCTAAAGCAGTGAATAAATTTAGTGTTTTAGGGTTAGAATATGTTATTTCTTCTACCTCTTTAAAACAGTGCCGGTGCTTTAAATTTACCATGCTCCACTGGTATTCTGAATTTTGATGAATTCCAGATTTAGTCACTACTTAAAGCATGTAGATATCTGAAGTTTGTCTAGAATGCATCTTTTTATAGAAGTATCTGAAGTCTTGCTAATAATGACTGTACTTGGCTGCTGTATTGCCAGCAGTGATTTTATGGAGCTGCAGTTCAGGGTGCTCTCTGTCCTACGCCAGCCCTGTCACAGTTACACCAGTGACATGACTTTAAAGCTGTGAACTGAAATTTGCTGTGATGTTCTCATTTTTAATGAACTACCAGAAAAAGCTGAGTGATGAGTGGCAGCTGACTTGGCTGTGCATCATTACAATCTCAGATTGGATCGGATGCTCCTCTGGAGGCTGTGCTGCTGGGAGGGCCAGAATCCTAAATCCGTGTCAAATACTGGTACAGAGCTTTTATGTGCTCTTTCTACCAAAAATCTCTGCAGAATCAGCCCTGCAATAGGCAGGGATTGGATTCTCCTTTGTCTGAAACTTGATTTTATTTCCCAGCTGTGCACGCGATGTTTTTCCAGCTGATTCTGCTCCGTGTTAGGAGAATGTTTTTATTTTTGAAATTTATAGGGCAGACACACAACGTCCAGTTCTCACACTCCCTGCTCTGGAAACGCTTGTCAAAGATTCAGTTCTGGGTTTAGCTGTTCTGGAGATGTTGTGTTAAGTAGGATTGAAAACTGACTCCAAGAAAATCTGCCGCAGCTCATTGCTTGTTAGTGCTGGAGTTCATGTAGGCAATCACACAAAGACATAATTACTGTATGAACAAGTTCTTCAAGCTGTGCTGGTCTCGTGTATTCTGCAGCCCTTGTGTTGCTGCAGAATTTGGTGCCTTTGAAATTCTGTAGTGACAGAAAAGTATATTTTTACTTTGCAATTTCAAAGTGAGGCCCATGGCATCTGTTAATCAAGAGAGAGTGACTTTACACAAGCTGTGCATGGAAAGAATAGACCCAGAACAAAGCATCTCCTGCAACTACAGCTAGATAAAGGACTGTTCTTTCTCTGGTAGGCTTGATTTCGGTGGAGACTTAATGTAATCTCAGTTTTTCACTTCCAGGCTTGTGGGTTTGGTTGTGTCTTCTGCCAGGGATTAACCAGCTTGCAGGAGGGACAGCAGCAGTGCTGCTTCTTGATTGTCACGATTCCTCAGCCACTGCTACAGCATGAACTGCCCAGAGGAGGGGAGGGTCATATCCAGTGCTTCACTGCTCCCTGCCTTTTGGACTTCACCATGTCTGCAGTTTTTAATATGTTGCTTTTGAATAATCTGAATGTTTGGGCCATGAGCTGATGGTGCCTGTGCAGCAGAAGGCTCAGGGAGTCTGTGGTTTGTTCTCTGCCAGGACTGTACTGCAGGTGCTGTGGCCCATTGGGGCTGTACGGCTCAGCACTCACTGAACAAAACACTTCCCTTGGGAATTGCTCCTGGAGGGATTTGGGGGGTAACTGCACCTGAAGAAAGAAAATATTGGTGGTGGCAGTTCTGTGGCACAGACCTCTGAATACCCCTGCAGCCTGGGACGTGTGACCCACATGTGACATAGCATTCTTCACAATACTTGTCAACAAGTACACATCCAGTTCCTTTAGTGACTTACCAGGGGGTTTTTGGTACATCTCATGTCATATCAGTGATGTGATATTTCATATGGGTGCTCTGTAATTCGTAGTGTAGACTATGGAATGCTAGGCAAGTTAGTTAAATTGGCAGTAGGGTGAATTTTTACTTAAATTTTATGTTTTACTGGAATTTCAATTTACTATGTAATTTCAACAGGAAGTGAATAATATATTTATTAGAAACTCTCTAATATTTTGGGAATGTTAAAAAGATTTTTTGGATCAAAGCTGTTACACATTGTCCCACTGTAAACTCTTCTATAACTGTAACAAACTGGTACATTTAAAGTCCTGCTCTTTCCTGCAAATAACTTAAAATTCAGTGCTTGCTAATTACAATAACTTTTTAAAAAGAAAAAAAAAAAAAAAAGTCAAGCATTCCAGAGCCAGGCTTTATCCAATGTTGACATGAATTACATGATAAAGCTTACTCAAATTTCACTGTCCCTGATTCCTGTACAGCCTTTCCTCTGTACCTCTCAAGGTCCCACATTTGATTTGCCACCCCTTTTCACATTAAGTCAGGACAGTCTTCAAAGAGTTGCTCTGGATTTTGAATAATTTGCACCAACTGGAGGCTACACAGGAAAAAACATGTTAAGTGTATTGTGTTGACACACAACTGAAGTTCTGCATTTGAAACATGAATTGTGGCATTATTAGAGCTGTATCTGGAAGTCCCACATTCTCATTATTTTAGTTCAGTAAAAACAGATGTAATTAATTGCTTGTACTTTATTTCCATATTTTTGGAAATAAGGACATTTCCAAATACCTGCTTTCAGTTGTCCTTGCTTATTTTTGGAGTGGGTAAAACAAGATGGTGGTTCCATACAAATAATAAAAGTATTAGAGCTTGTTCTGGGTGGTGTAGCCAGTGCCCATAATCTTACACGTGAACAGTATTTTAACAATAGCATAAATCCTTGGAATCTACTAAACATTTTCTTTGGGAATGGTTGCCATTGATGTGTAATTACTGTTTTGATAGCACTGAGTTATCTTGAGTACCAAGACTCTGAAATAGTTCTGTTATCCTTTCCAATTTTAAAGCTGTAAAGAACTATTCAGGACAAGAAGTATTTGTAATTGCAATACTACATGGGCAGGTAGACTTAAAGAGCCCCATTCTTTTTATTAAATGAATTCTAATCAGAGTTAAACCATTTTTTTTCTTGGCAAACTATGACTAGGAGATAATATTTTTCCTAAAGAACTTCTAAAAGATTATGAAGGATATTATGCAGATGGATTGCTGCACTTGGAAACTTTTCATGTTCCATATGGCTTATCTGCAGTGCACTGTTGCTGAAAGGAGGCCTTCAGTCAGCTACTGCTGCTGCTGATTTCTAATTTAACTGTTGCAAGGACGTGAAGATCTGTGTTTGGGAGGCTGTGTTTGTACATCTGTGTGTTGTTGTTTGGGTAGGGACTGGAATAAAGCATTTATGTACCATGGAATATCTCTATGAGTGTTCTGACATAGAATTCTGTTTTGCTCCATTTTACCATTAATTTTGTTTGTTTGCAAATTCATAGTCCCTGAAAGGACTATTAAATGTATTTAATTTATATGCTAACGAGTAATTTTTGCTTCTTGAAGATTAATATCAGTCTGTTTTGTCTTTTTTTTTAATAAAAAGATTGAAAAAGATTGAGTTAAACTGGCACTTTAGTACTCTTTAATGGAAAAATCTAGTTGATGGTTCTGTCTGTAAAACAGGTAAAATGCAAACCTGCTGTATGATATAAAATTTAATAATCTGCTGAGTTGGATAGAAAGTGAAACAAAGACAAATGCGTCAAAAATTGGACTTTGAGAGCTTGACTAAGCTGTCACTGTGGAAACAGCATTATCAGTGCTAATGGATTACTAATCATTTTAAGTCTCAAGGAGTTCATTTAGGACCAAGCAATCCAGCTTGTTTGTAGGTCAGCAACTGCTTTATGAAGTCCACGGTTCACAGATAGTGTTTCTCTGAAATCACCAATACGAGCACACAGCTGCCTTTCCCACACCTTCCAGTCTCGAGCTGGGTAATATTCTGGGGGTGAAGAGTGGATTTGATAACCCATAAAGTTCTAATTCTTTAGTAATTGCTTGTGGTTATCTACTTAAAATAATGTTTCGCAGCAAAGATGCTTCAGGCTAGAATTTAAACTTCATGCCAAATCAAGTCTAAAAACCTTTTGTATGTGTTATTTTATATAAATGAGAGTTTGAATCCTGAGTGCCATCTTTATCATATCTGGGAGGAATTTGACAGCTAGCTTTCATGTTTGGCAAGCCAGGGATACATGTTAAAATTTGCCAGATCCTGGAAGTGGTCCAACTTTTGAAACAAGACGGTGTCTTTTCTTAGAGTGGTTTATAGCAGGGACACTGATAAAATTTCAAATCATGAGCATTTTTCATCTGTAAATGCTGAATACCTTTGCCTAAAACTGAGCATAGAGCATTGCTAAAAGGGCTCTTCTTTTTCTTTGTATTTTATGGATAATGCTAGGCAGGCCTAGAAGTTTTTTTAATTTGTAAAACCCTGGATTAAGTAATTAATTCCAAACCTCCTTTTCTTTTTTATAGCAAACTGTATAATATTTGGCCAAGAAATAAAAATAGCTGTAGCAAACTTCAGGTGCTGCACTCAGAATTTTTCATGTCCATGTATTTTTGCATAATGTCAATTATTTACTTTTTAAATATCACTGCTAATTGAGCACAAGTATGGAAAATATTATTTAAGTAAGCTGAAAGTGGAGTAAGTCAATAGTTCAGATTTTCTTTAGCATGCAGTATTATGGTTGGGGAGCCTGCCAGAAAGATTGGGAAGGTCTTGTTCTTTAAGAAGTTAAGCTCTCCAAGTTGCTTAGCTCATGGAAATGTCTGTCATAATCTAATTTGGCCTCCTGTGCGTTTCAGGGAAGTTTTGAAAGCTGGGCACCACTCCTTCCCTGAGCTGGTTTGGGATGGATGTGTTTGTGGCTATAATTAGAACGTGAAATTTGAACTGATAGCGTGGCAAAATGTAATTGAAAATGTGTCAGGGATACTGAAAGGAGTAGTATTAGAGCTAAATGTAAGTAGCCTCCCAACTCAAAGGACAGGAAAAGAGCTTCATAAGGAAATTTGCAGATGCTTCACTGGTTGAATTTGAGAATATTAATAGAGCCTGAGGAAAATACATCAGGTTTGTAAACATCACATAAAACAATACACTACATCTGTCTGTGGAAAAAGAAATTTCAGCCTACAGAAATAATTTTGATGAGCTTAAATAGACAAAACACCGTTACTGAGTTGAATTATCTGTTTTTTTCTCTGGCTGTTCTCTTTTGATGTTCATGTTCACTGGGGATTCAGTCCTGCTTGGATTTTAGACAGTGGTAAATTCGTGTACTCGGCGCTGGAGGGTCAAGGTCTGACTCTGCAGAGCTGTGTTGTTAATTTAGAGAAAAGAAACAGCAGTGATGATGCTTCTGTAGCCAAACTGACCCGCAGGAAGTTTAAAAACTAAAAATAGCTTTTGGTGACTAAGAATACTCCTCGGGTACTTGAATATGTTTTATACATAACAGAGGAGATATAACGATATCTGAAGGATGAGACACTTTACTATTGTTCAGGCTGATGAAAGTAGAATATTTTGTGTTATAAAAGAAGAGAAAAACAGCCAGGTTTTTTAGGCTGAATTTCTTGGCAATGATATGTATCAGGAAGCAAATAATATAACAATTGTCTTGCTTTCAGCAGGACGTTCTGCTGCATGTAAAGCCTGTGGTGATACATGTGGTCCTTCCCTGCTGTGGGAAGGGAGCTGAGCTGCAGTACAGGAATATGCCCTGTTTTGTCTCACTGATCTTTCATGTATTAAGAATGAAAACTGAGTGGGAATCTGGTGCTGTGACTGCTTTATTTGTCCTTCATTCTGTGACTATCACAGAAAAAAAAAAAACGGTGTGGCTTTTCATGTAGGATGTGATTATCAGTGGTGGCTGAGGTTTGCTGCTGCCAGCGGGGCTGGGCCAGTCCTTCTGCCTCCTCTCTATCTGTGGTACTCAGCCCACACGTTGGCAGCCCACCTATTCCTGCTACAGTTGAGTATAAACCAGCAAAAATAAGTTAAATAAAGAATGGACAAGGAGAATTTTTTGTCATTTTAGAAAGAAAAAATTGTTCTCCACTATTGCATGACATCTCCACAACATCAGGAAACTTTAGTCATTTATCCTTTTGGTATCCATGGTGTAGGTGCCTACTAAAGCAGCAGTAATACTTAGCAGTACTAGTAGGGCTTTTCCATTACTTCAGGTCTGAGGAATATTTACACTTTAAAAAGTTAAGATATTTAAAACATATTTTACTCCAAATCCTGTGCTTCGCATTTTCATGCTCTGATTGCAAGAGCAGAAGCTGAACTAGCCACAGGATTTAAGTGAAAGGTTTGCCTTTTCCAAAGGAAATCACTTTTCATTTCAGTCTTAGTCAAATTTTGGACATGGTTTTCCCAGTGATTTGGGATGAAATACCAATAAAAATCCTCTCTGGCCAGCTCCAATAGTATGTGCAAAAATAGAGTTGTTAATATGATACATGGTAGCTTTGACAGCAACAACCATTTCCTTTTTGTGTAATATTACAAGAAACCAAACACTGAATTTTTTGAATGACCTGACACTTTTTTTGCACTTCATAACACATTTTACACATGAGGTCATCCTACATTCTTGCTTTAAGGCAGAAAACTATCATTTCCTGACGTGACAATGAACATAATCAAGTTCTTTACAGTTCTGCCAGGGCTGGTAAGGAGCCCAGATCACATATCAGAAGTCTTGGCTTTTTAACCAAACTCACTGATCAGAGCACAAAACACACTGATTGTGCTCTTTAATCGTTAGCAACTCCTTTTGGAGTGGGATGTAAAGCCCGGGGTCTCGATGGGCGGGGGCCAGTTGGGGGCTGTCACTTGGTCTCTGGAAGCAGTGACCCATCTGTGTTTGGAGTTGCTGCTTCCCAGAGCTGCCCCTGAGCAGTGTCTGGAGCCCCTGGGAGCTGTGTGGGAGCAGTGGCAGGGCTGGAACAAGCCTGGGGAAGGTGCTGCCTTCATCTCCTGCTGTGGGGGCTCAGCAGGCGTCAGGCTCCTGCCTTCCATGTGTCTCTGTTGGATTTTGTGGAAGGAAGCTTGTGCTAGGATAATTACACTGAGATGGTTGAATATCGGCTCTGCTTCCTCAAGGATCAAACAATAAACGACTTTTTGTGCTTTTATACTCTTTGGTATTTGTGTTATTGGTTTCAGTTAAGTTTATATTGAATCATAGAGAGAAGCCAATTATTCCTTTCTGTTGTTGTTTTGCAAGGAGCCCTTCTTCTGTTCCTTAGATGCTTCTTGCCAAGGCATGATTCTTTTCTTAAATTAGCGAAATGCTAATTTTAATTGCAAAGTGCAATTAAAAACTACTTTGCATATGTGCGGGGAAGTTCAGGAAAATATTGGGGCTCTTTTACCATGTGCTTGACTGCAATATTTAAACCCGTCATAGCTGGTCCAGCCGTTCTCATGCAATGTTTTCTAAGCTCTGCCATTCAAATCAAAATAAATCAATGCTAGAGTAATAGTGGAACAGGAGCAGTTTACAGCTCCTGGGTCATTCTGCAATATCAAGATGACCAGAGCTAGCTGAAATTCTTGTGTAGTGACTTTGTGTGTCACATAAATGTATCATTGTGTTTCCTTCATTCTTTTAAAAAAAGATTTCACACCTGCATTGGTTCCTTGTAAGTATTCAGCATTATTTTCTGAGTAAAACGAGTATTTTTCTCTCATCAGTTAGCGCAGTCTGAGATCAAAGCTGCACAATCTCAGTTACTGGGGCACAATACAGTGTGTTGGCAAACATGTTGGAACAATTTCCAGTAATTTTGGCTAAGTCTTAGAGGAAGTGGAAAGTAACACAGATTTACTGAAAGGGCTACACATTCCCTTACATGATCTGGAAAACAAGACTTCACACCAGAAGGTAATTGTAGTGAGCATCCAATAACAAAACCTGAAATTTAATGTTCTTTTCCCCTTTTGCTGTGGTAAGAAAAAATTACGCGTTATATTTATTCGCCTCCACTGCAAATACTATGAATTTGTTCTTAACTAGCTTGTGTATCACAGCAGAGAAATAAAACTCTCTTCATGTTCCACAAATTACTCGCTTTCACCAAATGACATTTTTCCCTCTGAACAACTTCAGAGTTAATAAAATTTTGATCTCCGTGATAATACCTTGAAATCGCTCAGAGAGCCGAGTTATTTACATTATTTGGAGAAACAACAAATTTTAGCACTGGAGAATCTGGAGGGCGGAGTCAGCCCTTGTTTACGGAGTTTGGCTTCGGTGCGTCCCCACGGAGCGATTCCCGCATTCCCGGTGGCCCCGTCCCTCCGCGTGTCCCTGGAGCGGGGCCTGCGCCGCCTCGGCTGCGCCCGCCCGTGCCAACAGCTCGCAGCATTCCCCGGGCACGGAGCAGGAATGTTTTACTATTGTGTTACTGGGCACTGATAAAAGTTCGCAGGCTTTTTATGGTCAGGTCCTCAAAGTGGCACTTGGTGTTTTGGTGATAAGGAGGCAGAGCTCTGGCTGTTGGACCCGGCCTTATTATCTGTGACAGGGAACTGTGGCTTCAATCCCTCCACAATGACAGGAACCCCATCTGGAGTGACGGTTTCCAGAGCCTGAAACGGGAGATACCGAGGCATTTTCCTTCCTCATGAGTCAAAGCAGAGTTAACCCCATTGTTAGCAAAAATGACACGCAGTCACCGAGAGGAAGGAGGCATTTTTATATTTAAATCTCTTCCTTTTTGTTTAAGTCAGAGGATATTTTTCAGACCGTTCTGAGGAGATGAACTGGCAGCATTACACTTAAAAGCTTTCACTGGATTGCTTTAGACTATTGAAAGAAGCTCTAATGAAACTCCCTTGCTGCAAGACTTCAATTGCCTCAGCGTGTTTATCACGGGAGCTGCACTCTGTGTGTGCATGTCTTGCAAGGCCTTTCTTTGCAGAGCCTCAGTGCAGCTCTGTAATCGTGTCCCGGGCGCTGACGCCGACATTTCGCTTCTATTTCCAGAGCGCCGTGGGCCGCAGGGGTTAAGTGTAATCCAGATTACACAGCGTTAACATTTTCCCTGCTGATACCAAAGTGTAGCAGACTGGCAGGCTGACTTGTTAGGAGGGGCTGCGAGAGGGATAACAGGCTCCGACCTTGAGAGGCCGAGCAGCCGGGCCTTGTATGGCCAAGTCCATTTACGTGTCCAGCTGATTGGTTGGAGGAGCGGCATCGGAGCCGTGACAGGTGCTGGAGGAGCCTACACCTGTTTCCCCCATATGCTGATTTAGTGATTACATTTTTGTGGGAGTTCCAGATACTGTGTGGGATACACGGAGCAAGCCAGGAAACTTGAGAAGGAATTGCAGCTTATGGTGAACTGTGATATTAAAGAATTTCAGGCAGCGAATTGGATTTTCAATTCCTGCTTTAAAACTGCAGTAGAAATAAGCAGGATTTTGCATATATAGGAATAGTGAGGAAGTCGTGTGTGCTTTTGATTGTACTAAAAATCAGTTGACAGTAAAAAAATGCTGGTGAATACTATGAGCTAAAATATTTTGGTTTTTAAGTCAGAATTTCAGTGTGTTGTGGAAGTTGCTTCTATAGGAAAAGACGGGGTTTTTTATGGTGCTGGAAACGTCAGCTTGCAGATTTCTGATCTTTAGGGGTTTTAATGTAAGTTTCATGGAATATAGATAATTTCTGACAAAAAGGAAGTACACAATTCCCTCATGACTATATAGTCCTACTGCTGCCTTGTGTACAGATAACATATATCTGTTTAATATTTGTATTGCTTTCCTCTTGAAATTTTTTTTTTGAAACATTAAAGATTTTTCCACAGGTAATGTTTTAAATATTGTTTTGTTTTAAATTAGAACTTGCAGAGAAAAGGTTCTGATTGTGTAATAGGATGAAAAAGAAAAAAAAACAAGAACTACAAAGATATCTTGTAATTTGATCACGAGACCTGTAGTTTCACATCCTTTCTTTAATGGCTGGATTGTAGACAAGCTTGTTTTTTTTTCCAGGGGATGTTGATGTGAGTTCTCCACCAGAAAACAGGAAGTAGCTCCATAAAGTTAGTCTAAAGGACTCTGAAAAAGCTTATATTTAGCAAACTAAGTAATTTTAGAGAGGGATTATGTAATTTCTTTTTTGCAGTTCTTGTTATCATGCAGGCTGACAGAAATGCAGGAAGATCCTGTCTTTATCAACTACTGAGATCGAGTGTTACAGATTTTAATGTCCTGCAGTTGTTCATTTGATCAAAAATTTTAGCCACTGTGTTTGTCAGAGTATAACTGTATGCTCTTTGAAATGTGAATATTCAAATTGGGATGCTAAAATCAATTCATTAAAGATCCAGTAAACTGGCTTTTAATTACCAATGAATACATGAACTCCTTGGCCACGGGCTTGAATGTTCCTTGTCAGAGCACTTCACTCCATCAGCCGATGTCTAGGAATGATTTTGCATGCAGTGCTGGGGAGGTGAAGTGCTTGTAGGGGGAAGTGACCTATGAGGTGGCACCTGGGTGAACCTTTTCTCTTTGTGTACTTTGCCACTATCTTGAAAGACTGATTCTGTCTGTTGCACAGTGACTTTTGTCTGTGAAAGTTTAATGTAGTTTCAGGGGCTCTGAATGATTCAGTAGTGTACAAAACTTCTTGGCAAGTTAGTATGATTTGTATGTGAATTTTCCAATTGTATTTCAGACCTTAAGAAAGAAAGGCCTTAATGGTTGTGAGAGCCCTGATGCTGACGATTACTTTGAGCACAGTCCACTTTCGGAGGACAGATTCAGCAAACTAAATGAAGATAGTGATTTTATTTTCAAGCGAGGCCCTGTAAGTACTTTTATTTTATCTCTACTTTTTATTTGTTGATCCTTTTTATTAACTTCATTATTTAGGCTCTGAACAAGAAGGAACACAGAGGGTGCGACAGCCCGGACCCTGACACTTCATATGTGCTCACGCCACATACAGAAGAAAAATATAAAAAAATTAATGAAGAGTTTGATAATATGATGCGGAATCATAAAATCGCAGTGAGTACTAAAGTATGGTTTGTGCTTCTCTTACATGCATGAGAATTTTCATGGTGTTTGCTTACCACTGAAAACCACTTCAAAGACAAGAGGATGTAATGGCTTGAGAAGGGAAAAATACTTCCGAGATAAAATGAGATTGTGATACCCAGTCTTGTTAAAATACATTTTATTGTAAAGAATAAGAAGAATCATCTCTAGCTTTGGTTTTGCACTCCCAAGTTTTTCATACCTTTGAAACACAAGACAGCATTTCAAAATTTCAGGAGCCTACTGCATTACCTAATCATACCTAAAATATTTTTACCAAGATAGGTTTTCATTGTGGGATGTAGAATAATTTATTTACATCTAGTAGGTCTTCATCTGTCTGGTGATCAAGATTTTACAGTATGTGACAAGCAGGCAAATAGAATTGGATTCATTTTGTCATCTTACCAGTAGAATATATTTGTCTCAAGTCTGGATGCAGAAAGTTATTTAGATACTAAAAATCAAGGCTGCTGCACAATGAGAGCTTCAAAAGATTGCTCCTGCTGCAATTGCAGCAGATAATTCCTTGGACACTGAAAGATATTTGAAAATTTTCTCCCAAGTGCCAACCCAGTGTGCAGCCATAAGTCACTTGGCTCCAGAACTTCAGTTTGGGGATAAAAGGAGTGGAAATGTTGCATGTTTTTTGTGGAGGTGTTCATGATGACATTTAATTTCCACCTACAAAAACCAGTTAGTGTTGAGTATTACTAAGTATTTTCTAAGAAAACTAATACAGGGCTCTGCCACAGCCTTTGAATATTTTAAGAATGCAAATCTTGTAGCAATTAAAGGAGATGGACTGGGTGGGTTAATCTGCACAGACCCTGGGGCACTTGAGTAGTGTCTCCAAATGACTGCTGCTATTGGAAATCATTTCATCGTTCAGAGCATAAGAGATCTCTGGGGACTGAACAGCAGACTGACAGTCATGACACCCAGCATCACTTCTGTTAGAACTTCATGCTAGAAGAAAGCCCATATATTTGGGGTTTTCTTTGTTCTGAAGATTTTGCTATCCAACATTACTGTGTTGAGACATATTCAGGCCTCATCTCTCAGTATGTTACAGCTAAATGGGTTTTTGGTCAGCAGCCTAAATGTCTGTGTGGACATCAGTGTAAATAAAAAGGGCAACTTTATTTTTTAGCTCTACAGCTCTGCATTGGTAACTCAAATTTGACCAATTATGTTTCTGCTTGCAGTACTTGTGGGGCTGTGTAAGAACACAGTTTCTCTTGTTCTCGAGCACTCATTGCTGTCAAAGGATAGGAATGAGGCAAAGCGTGAAGAATTCGGTCGTAACCAAATGAGCACCATAGATGGGCAGAGACAGCCTTTATTGTAAGGTGTGGGGGGAGGCTGTCACTTATTGGTTCTGTATTGAGAAACCTACAGAAAAAATGTCCCAGCTGTTACCTCCTAGCAGTGTGTTCAGCATACTTCAGGTATTTCCAGTTTAATTTGAGCTGCTTGGCAGCGTGCTGTGTAGAAACACCCTGGTTTTGGTAGATACTGAGTAGATTCAAGTAGTTTCCCCTGAAAACAAGCACCAGTGGGGCTTGTCATTGGTTAGATACTGTGAATGATTTGCTAGCTTTGTGTTGTTCTGCTTCATTACTTTTTCCTTCCATCTGTGCCAAAAATTGATGATTATTCTTAGAATGCTTCAGTAGGGACATTGTTGTTGGCTCTCGCTAGTAAGAGATTTTTTTTCTTGTAGAAAATATATTCTGCTCTTTTAATTAGTATAGTTATTGTTACATTTCTGGTATTATCTAACTTTTCATGCAGAAGTAGTATTGTAAGTGATTTTTAAGCTACACATGATGAAATTGCATTTTTTAAAGTGTACCTGCTAGGTCATGTGTGTTGGTCATCTGCCTTTGACCTCTTAATCACAACTATCACCTCTCTATTCTGTCAATAAATACTACTGGGTTTTTGCCCTTAATTTGTACCTGTCATGGTTTTGTTTCTAGTAATTATAAGAGTTGTGAAAAAAATTAGTCCCTTTTGTTTCAGAAACCCATCACTGTCAAAGGATAGGAATGAGACAAAGGCCAAAGAAGTTAGTCATGACCAAATGAGTACCATAGATGGGCAGGCAGCTCAGCTTTTGATTCAATAGCTGTTGAATAACAAACATATATACTGCAGAAAAACAGTTGCCTTTTAAATAATGCTGTAAAAACTAGAATTAAAAGAAATAGATCTGCAAAAAAGATGGAGTGGTTATTCAAGCAGGGGTTTGGGGAACCTGAAATGTTTAAATTCAAATTACTGAACATTGTGATTTTCTGAAGATCTGTTTATTTTTTTAGTCTGTTGAAAAACAAAGCCTTAGAGATTAGTAGCGATATATTGGCAAAGTTATTACTAGAAAATGTTATTACTAACTTGTTCTTTTTTGTGCGATAACTGTTTGTAACATGCATGTTTATGCTTACATTTTAAAGGTACAACAATTCATTGATTTGTAGACGTTTAGCTTGTCATTGCTTTGTAATAATCCAAATTAACTGTTAATTTTGTTGTATTTATGAGCTTGTGAATTCATATGAATACTTTCAGTTTTCTCTGTTTGAGCCTTACGTATTTGAGAAGTTTGAGTAATTCTTTGGAACTGTAATTATGTGATGTATAAGAATTTAACACCGTACTTTACAACAAATGGATGTTTTAAAACTGTGTGCTTAATAGAGTTTAAAAACTAACAGAATTAACTTCAATAAAAACCAACGAAGCGCTGTAACTGAGAATTTTTCTGATGTGCTGCTTCTGCAAACACAGTAAATGCTCACAGCCTTGTCTTGTGTTCCTCGTCTTCTCTCCCGCAGCCCGGCTTGCCTGCTCAGAACTTCTCCATGTCGGTGACGGTTCCAGTGTCCAATCCCAACACTTTAACCTACAGCAACCCAGGGAGCTCCCTGGTGTCCCCATCCCTGGCAGCCAGCTCCTCGCTCACGGACACCACCATGCTGTCCCCACCCCAGAGCACCCTGCACCGCAACGTGTCCCCCGGGGCGCCGCAGAGACCGCCCAGCGCCGGCAACGCAGGTGAGCTCTGCTCTGCAGCTGCTGCTGCCCCTTCCCTGCACAGCCCCAGGCATCTGCTGTCAGAACCCACAAAAACCCTCCCAAGTAACAAGTTCTCAGTGGTTTCAGTGCATTTGCACAGCTGCAGTTTAGAAGTACGGGATTACATGATGCTGTAGTGTGGGGCAAGTCAGTTTAATGCTCTGGCTTATTTTGATTAGGTGGAATGCTGGGGACAACTGATCTCTCAGTGCCAAATGGAGCTGGTACCAGTCCAGTGGGTAAGTGCAGTGTCGTGTCTTTGTTATAATCTTGTGGTTTCAGTTTCTCAGTTATTCAAAAGCAATTTTTTATTTTGACTCTTTGGGAAAAGTGGCTATGGAAGAACAAAGGTCGTAATTTTTTTAGCTGAACTGTTATTGTCAAGTTTTATAAATTATTATCAGGCATTTAACCTTTTACTGCTGCGCCCTTTCCACTTCAGTAATATTTGCCTTTTTTATTTTAGTGGTTTGCAGTAGTAGCATGCTGCTGCTGCTTTTGTGTTTCTCTACAGGTGTAATTACAGTGTTCTAAAAACATTTTATGTTTGCCAAATCTGAACTATTGCACTAAAGGCAACTCAGCTCAGTTCTCAACCTCAGTATTTGCAGGACCTGGATGTTTGATGCTGGTTGTGGTGCCAACCAGAATGAAGCAAATACAGACTGTATTGTTTGTATTGCCATGTGTATCTTGCTAATCATTTTCTAGCATGAAGAAAGCAATAAATCTTGGAAACTGATAGCTAAGGATCTGTCTTAGTTTTGGATGATGATCAGAATTTCTTTTGAAAACAAATCAGAGATCTTGCCAAAAATCAAATCCACAGTATTTTTTGGCCTTTAGTAAAAATATATGATAGCACTTCTTCATTTCAATAATATTTTGTCTCCCCTTAACAAAATTTAGCACTGTGATAGAGGGGCAGGCAGCCACTGAAATGTGTCGTGCCACAGACAGACAAAATAAATGACAGCTCACCCACTTTGGTCACGTTCCTCCTGTGCCACTGGAAGTCGTGCTGGCTGAAGGTCAGTTTTGCAAACACACCTAACTCCCCTTGGGAAGTGTTCATAGCATAGAATTAGAGAAGCAACTGTTGACCTTTCAGTGTTTGCCCACTGGCTACTTAGTGTGGCAGCTGGGAAAAAGTTCTTTGAACATCAAGTCAGGCAATTGAATTGATGAATAAAAAATGCTGCAACTCTCCAAGGCTGAAAGCACAGGATTGACTTTCCACTCTTTATCCATTCCTTGGCTATGTGCAGTAAAGATATGAAATATTAAAGAGTGGTTTCCACCAGGTAAGCAAGATTTTAAATGGAGGAAACTTCCTCAGTTGAAAAAAGATGACTGTTTTTAGAAACTGTAGAGGTCAGATGTTGATTTCCATAGAATTTTTCAAGTCAGACTAAATAAGTTTATTATCAGGCTGTTTCAGGCCTCTTTTCCCAAATCAGACTTTATTAAGAGCAGCTTCAGATTTAAGACTCCTTCCTTCAATAAGCAAATAAAACAGTGGTTACAGTGCTTGCTATAGGGTGTCAAACTCTAGAAATGCCCAGCTACAGCAGCTTGGGGAACATATTTAATGCAGTAAAATGTTTGCCTCCTTGCATTTATTAATAGTTTATGTAAAAAGTCAAAATGCATCACTTATCTCTTACTTTGCAGAACATCACACCCAAGATGTTATTCATATACCCACTCACTTCTAGAAAGGTTTGTCATGCAAGTGAGAGTTGTGACTGTACAAGAACAGGGGAACATCTATAAGTACCTCCAGTGAAACTCAAATACCTGGTTAACACCAGAATGCTAAATCCAAGGGGCACCCAGAGTTGTCAGAGCTCCACTTGCTGTGAGTTATGGCATAAAAACTTTGTAATTACTGACAGGTGCACAGGAACCTTCTCAGTTACAGCCACCATCAAGAAATCATACGTAACCAGATTGACTAAATCTGCTGTCAACTTGAGCTTGACAGCTGCAGTTGAAATGTTTCTCATGTTAATTATGTCTGCAGACAATAATGGTTTTAGTTTCTTGCTGCATTTATTGTAGAATTCACTTTTAAAAAAATCTATTTTCTTCTTTTAGCTTCCAGGTTTTTTTTTTAAACCTCTCAGGAATGGAGAATTCTCCTATGGATGTAGTGAAAGGTCACGTGCCAAATTTGCAGCTCACAATTTATAGGAGTGATGTCAGAGGTAAAGATGGAGTACTGGCATATCCATATCCCCAGATATTCTCTTATAAATAAATAAAGGAAAAGCCCATCTTCTTCAATATTATTAAGTTCTTGTGCATCTGAGATTTTGTTCTCATTTCCTTGAAAGACACTTACATGCCTTTATCTCTTAGTAACAAGCAAGTAAAGGTTATCTTGCTTATTTGGGACCCAGTTCAAACAAAGATGTTGCATAAAATGGCTCATATTGAGTTCACACGAGTCTTTTTCTCAAGTCCTGTGTAACTTGATTGGAATGGAAATGATTTGCTTTAGCAGTCAATCTGCCAACTTAACAGTTTTTCTGTGGAAAATAACTTTGAGTAAAAATATCTGCGTGTTGTAGCAAAGATTGGTAGGTGGTTTTTTATATCCAGAACAGAAAATTTTGTGATCACTTTATAATACTGAGAGCTTACTTCACATGCAGCTGTCATAACTCTGAAAAAGCATTTTCATTTTGTAATATTTTTAAAATTCTACCCACCACATAAAAAACATTTGCTGAAAATTTTTACTTGGCAAATACACCAGTTTTGAGTGGGAAAAAATGTCCAGCATTATAATGGAGTTTGCTCTAGAGCTAATTTATTTTTTCTGTTAATTAGATCAAATGTTTCTGAGCTAGAACATTGATGATCTTGTTGCTCCTGGTCAGTGTTAAACCCTGTTCAATTTGTGATGGATATCAAACTTGCTCCAGGAGTCTCATATCACCAGGATGTGGAGAACACCTCAGGCAGTGCCCAGATACAGGGGAGAGTTTCTTTGGTTTAGGACTGGGGGGGTGGATGGATGGATGGATGGATGGATGGATGGATGGATGGATGGATGGATGGATGGATGACATTCCAGTTTGCCATGAGTTCTGCTTTGCTGTCTTCCACTAGATTGGTATCATCCCATGAACCATCCACAGATTGCCAGTGAAATGCACTTGCAGTGACCTTGTGCCATCCTTGAGACTCTGAGAATCAGAGAAGCTCAGAAGTACCACCACAGTTACTCAGTCTCTACTTTTTCTTCCACACTTTCCACATGTGGCATTGAGCCAGAATCATGCCAAGGCCATGAGCTGGTTTTCATTGCCAAAAGTTGCATAAAAACCATAAACCTTGAGACCTAAGTTCTTCTCACTCCCAGGGGATTGTCAAGAAATTTTTGGCAGTGGAGGCTGTTTATGATTTCACAAAGACACAGTGTTTTCTATCTGTACATTTCTGTGTCAGTGAAATAGCCCTTCTGGTCAATAATGCAGACTATGGACACAGTTAATCTTTTGGAAAAAAGAAAAAAGAAATTGTCTTTTCTCTTACATTTTTACCATCAGGTGAATGGATAAAAAAGACCTGGTCTGCTTAGGTACTGAATTTCTCTTCTTTGTTCTAGAGCTGTATCTTCTCTAATGTCCTCACTAATCTTCAGGTTCTGAGAACATGAAGTAACCTCAGGAATACTGATACTCTTTGGAGTAGAACTGAGGGGTCTATCTGCTGGAAAAGCTGTGTCTTGTGAGCTGTTGGATCTCTACTAAGAGTCAGTCTAGATCATGTGTGGTCTTTTATCCTGGCCCGAGGAGGGATTTTGCAGAGGTGCCATTGACAGCTTGCACACACCTGTAAAGTGCTTGGAGTTGCCAGAGAGAGATCAAGACAGAGCTGTGAACAGCCACACCTGTAAATGGTTCCCTTTGTCTGGAGGGCTTGGCTGATGGGGGGAGCTTTTTGTGTGTGAGAGTAAAAGAATCTCTGAGCTTCGTTTTGCACAAGTCTGAATCTGCTGCAGTCTGGAGTGCACCAGAGGCTTCAATAACACAAAGACTCTCTGTGCACACCTTTCTAGTCATGTTTGGTTTGTGAAAGAGAGACGCCCCAGCAGGAGTATGCAACTGACTCCTGAAAAACACCTCTTGCAGTTTCAGGCAAGTGTTCTGCATTGATGCTATCAGCCTCTTCCTTAAGAAAGCAGCTTTCTTCTGCCTCTGCCTCACTCTGACATTTACATAATGTCCCCTTGCCAGCCTGTTAACCTGCATCAGCTACACAAGCCTTGGCCCTGTAGGAAGGGACCACCTTAGGAAAGCAGCTGTAAATAGGTCCTGAGCATGTTCCTACTGTGCAGGCTGTGCACTTCTGCTGCTGTTCCAGGTCCGTGCTTCCTCTTCACTGTGAGAGAGAGGATCAGTCCCAGCTAGACTTGCCCTAGTCAGGGCTCCTCACTTCGCAGCTGTATGGAAAGAGATCTGACTTGAGAATGTTTGTTCACCTGCTGCTAAATGCAGCACACAGAGGTTCCTGCTGGGCTGTCAGCAGTGTCAGGGCTTTGTGGCTTGCCTTGCTCTGATCTTTGAGAGGACACAGGTCAATACAACAGTCAGGGTTCACCTGCTCCAGGGAGGGGGTGAGGGATCCCTGAGGAACACGAGTGCAGCCTGTTGGCTACCACAGCTTCCAGGCTCTCCTGAAGGAAAAGGAGTTCTGGGAGTGGGCAGCAGAGCAGCTGTTCCACAGGGTGTGAGCTGGAGCTTTTCCTTTGCTGGACATTGTCAGCACATAACAAAGGCTGATCCATCCATTGCTCTGATTAAATCAGCTCACAAGAAATGTCTGGCTGCAATCAGCATAAAAAACATGCTGGTAAGGAAAAATAAAGTATTTGACTACTTTTTTTTTTTTTGACTGTAGCTGTTTCTCCTTGGAAACCACCCATCTGCATGACATGAGGTCAGTTCAGCCCCAGAACTACCCTTAGGTTTCAGTTGGAAGTTATGTCTGTTATCTTACGAAAATTTCTGATTTACTAAGAGGTACATGATAATTCTGGTTAGAATTTTTAGAATTTGCCATACAGAGAACAAATTATTAATCTCCAGCTGGGTTCAAGTAATTCTCAATATTTACATAACATCCCCTTGCCCAGGATACACTGCCACATCCCAGGTCGTTGTAAACATAGCATTTCTCTCCTCTTTTTTTGCCACTCTTTACATTGGCTTTCTATAGACACACAGAAATCAGCAAGTTTAGGAAGTAAACTGATGTAATTAACTGTAATCTGTTTAATTGACAAAAGACCTAAAAGACATCCAGTTGCCATTGGTGATGTTTTACTCAGATACAAGAGCAATATGCCTTTATTTAGGTTTGCTATTGCATTCTGAATAATAACCACCCGTTTAAATTCTAAATATCCTTGAAAATTCTTTCTCCTTTTATGTAGCTGTAGGCAAAAGAAAATTTCCAACAACCTGGGAAATGAGCTCTTTTTAAAGTTCTGTAACATGACTAAGCATTCCCTTGACATTTAGTCATGTGTATTTCTTTTTTGCTGCCTTTTAATATCTAAAGTAGTGCCTTAGAAGCATAAATCTTACATTTTAGACATGTTTCAAGACCTTACATTAGTGTCAAAGGTATATTTTAATTCTAATTATAGTATTATCTGACATACTGATTTGTAAAGATCAGTAGAAATACATATATTTCAGATTCCTTGAGATATTACAGTAAATTCTTTCCAAAGCTAACACAGAACTGGAGCCTTTTGAAACGATGGTAGAATCAGCAGTGATTGCTGTGCAGAGCTGAAAATGGTAGGAATGGCATATGCTGTTTTTAATTTCCACTTGAATCTGTCATACTAAACCCCAAAGTAAACAAATTGAGCAACTAATGCACACAGCAATGCTATTGTTGGTTTTACTTGCAATATGTCCCCCTGCCCAAGGTTCTTCATGGAAATGTTTTCCTTCAGTAGATCTTATCTGGCCTCCTGATGCCTTGTGAATCAGTGACTTGTTGCAAACATAATTTTCAGTTTGCTTCTAGTTGTGTGACGTCTGTTGGGTTGTATGATGTCACTGGAGGCATAAATATTTATTTACTACAGTCTTTATTTTTGCTTAATTTTACATGGCTTAGCTGCTTGCCCACAGTTATTCCAGAATTGTGTATAACTGTGTTCAGTTTTTCTCCAAAATGAACTTAAAAAACCAAAAACAAAGCAAAATAAAACAAAACAAAAACCCCACAAACAAACAAACAAAAAAACCCCCCCGAAAGATTAATGGCATCAATGCCTGTAATTTATTTCTTGAGTAGCAATAAGTACATGGAGTACTTTCCAGCCACGTGTGTTCATTGTTTCAGCTGATGTGATTTATGTAGTGAAATATGAGTCTGGCTCGTGTAATTGAATGCTGTGTCTTGGGCTGCAGGACAGTAAATGAGATTAAGCTGTATTATGTCTCTGAAGGCAGAATATCCAGTTGGTATCATGGGTGGGTTGTAACATTTCACTTCAGAAAAGGAGTTGCTTCAAAAGTAAACACTTTCTGACTAAACAAGAAGTAGGCTAATATACATTGGCACGGGTTTTTATCATCAAATCTAATTAAATTATGATTCATATAATTGAGAGCTTATATTTGCATTGGTGTGTGTTTTCCAAAGGACTGTTTTGAACATGCTTTCACGTCTGTTTTAAGGAATTAGAGTTAAATAAAACTCCTCCTTTGGAAGTAAAAATGGTTGTATTTTTACACACATGTAGGATTTTATATTCTGTTTCCATTTCCAGTTTGAAAATATTTCTAGACATAAAGTATTGTCTCTGGGGAAGATCTATAGTGGGTAGGATAGAAACAATTTCTGTATTATATGAAATAGTAAGTAGAATTTATGGGGTTATTAAGGCCTCGGTTTGGCAAAGGGCTGTGTAGTTGCATCATCCTGTACTCATTATCTTTTTCTGCCTCCTGACCTTGCTCTAAGAATTACCACACGTTCAGTTATCCTTTCACTCTTAACTGATAATTTGATTTTCTTATTAGATTATTAAAAGGAAAAAAGCTTGAAGTTTCATACTAAAAATGAATATTCTGCACTCTTATTGCAGCCCCAGCATATGATCCTTCAGATGATCGATAGAGACACTCCAGTGTTTGCTCAGTGCTCAGTGCCAGCTCTTTATCACTAAGGGCTGCTATTGGATTCATACCCACAGTATTGCACACTGAGGGTATTTGTTGTTACTGTTTCTCCCATTTTTATTATATTCTAAACACTCCTTTTGAGAAGTGCTCAGCCTTTTGTCAGAAGAAATGCTTTGACTCTGCCCTGCTGCCGCCTGATACTGCACAGAGCAGGCAGTGGCAGGGAGTTTGTTGTTTTTGACAGCACCACTAAAAGCATGAAATGTTTCTGAGGGATTGGCAGAGCCTTGGAATAAGGGCTCAGGAAATGACTGGATTGGGTGTGGAAGAGAGACACTGTCCAGATTTAACACAGGGGCTACCGAAATACTTGAACCAGAGGACAGGAAATGGTATCATAGGATGGCCCAAAGTGCTGTACAGAATCTCATTGTTTGTACAGAGTGGGATTGTTGTGCAGCTTAAACTGCTCAGAGCTGACAGCCCTGCCATGGAAAGGTGACACTGACAGCCCCAGTGAGTAATAAAATGCTATTTATTATTGCATTGAAGCCCAGACTTCACTTCCATTAGTAAGTTCTTCAAATGCTCTGGCGTTTTTGCTGAAAATGGTAGGTGCCATAACAAAGTTTCAGGTATAATTTGGTGAAAATTATGCCATTTTGTGCTATTTTTCCTCCCTAGCGTGTTTGCATTTAATTTGTACCCAGTCCATTGTGTAGGATGTGTCTCAGTCTCTGCAGGCTGGCTGTAACTCATGCTGCACTCATTTATAATGGATAGGAATTGATGCATAACTGTGTTAACACAATCATGATTCTACGAAACCCAGCTCCGTTTCAGGAACCTTAAGGGTAGCGCAGAACTCAATTTCTCCTTTTGGCTTGTTGGTTTTTCCATGTGACCCAGCTGTGGAGAGTTTTCTCCTACCAGTCGAGTATATTTAGCTCTAGTGTGTATTCTCAGCTCCAGCCCAACTTTTCAACCACTCCACCTAAATTTTATCACTAACCTAGAAGCATCTGAATAAATTCTGCTGTTTTCTGCTGAGGAATGTAGATCCTTTAATCACAAAATGAGTTTTTGCTGTGGTTTTTAATACAGAAGGAAGAATGCTGACATTAAAAACTTTGCTTTCTGCTGTGTTCCTTCTTTCCCCATAAGTTCTGAGTTAAAAGTCATATTCCCATACCTCCTATGCAAATGCTTCAGGAAAGTACTAAATTAGAATGACTCCTCCTTGCTCTGTTAACCTTGGAAAACTCAAGGGACATATCAGATCATCCATGTATGGTCAGGCTTTTGGCACAGTGGGAAATCCACATAATGAGTAAATCCAGAGGAGGCTTCCTTGCAGCATCCTGGTGAATTCCCATCGAGGTTCTCAGTGTGCCCTGGCTGAGTATCTTGGTTATACCAGCACTTCCATGAAGTTTTATGCCCTTGCTGAGACATGTTGCTGTTCTTCCTTCTTGCTGTGCTTTTAAAGGCATTAAAAATGTTGCTAAAGAAGGTAGAATGTGACACTGACAACTTTCTTATTTTAATTGCTTTTAGATTAATATGTATTTAATGCAATAAAATTGGATTGGGCATAGGGGCCTATTCAAATTAGAATAATAATGCAAAATTCATGCCAGCGTGGCGCTATGGGCGATTAGGAGAGAATTTCCCACACAGTGAACTTTGTCTCATAGACTTTTCCCTGATTGTGCCTATAAAAGCTGCTTTCAGACCTGCAGTCTTAGTGCAAACAGAATCTTACTATGAATTGTGTTTATTTATACACACACACACAGGTTCTGTAGGGTGAACTATGGGCTTCCCTGTTGCAAAATTCTCCTCAACAACTTTTTTTCTGTTTGCAGCTGAATAAGGTTTGTGTATTTTGGGAATTGTTGCTATAAATATGATTCTGTGATTGGAATGTGGCTTTAAATTTTTTTCTGAGAAATGTATTTTGGTTAACATAATTGGTGTTTCAGTCAGGATGGGAAAATAGAATACTGAGCACTTCACTGATTTAGTGCCTTGGTGCTGTTTTCTGGTCAGATCTGAGTGTGAGCAGAGGCCTCTACCTTGAGCATATTCAGCTTTTGGAGATTTCAGTGCTGAATCCTGGACCTGTAGGCTTTGGCTTGTCCAATTCCACTTTAAACAAGTACCAGGAGTAAGATAAAGACTTTGTTAAATAAACCTATGGGCATAAATGATGTGTTCATCTGAAATGAATTTGAAGGGAAAGGATTTGTTCCCCTCATTGTTGATGAATACAATAATCAGACAGTAAATATTGATACTGAAATTAGTCCTACTGATCTTGGTGGTATATGAAGAATAAATTTTAGAAACAGAGATTTTAAGAGCTGATGTTTTGTTCTCACAGGAACAATTCAGTGTAGTCCTTGCTCTCTCTGTGGGGGTGGGGACCAAGCGGGGTTGTGCAAAACCCTCACTTTCCTGCAGGCTCAGCCTGGAGGAGCTTCAAAGGGCAAACTAAACACAACGGATGTTATTAGAAATAGTTCTTTGGCAATTTGCTCTTCTCAGCATTTAAGCTGCCACAGCATGCCCTTGAAGTGATATTCCCTTTCCATATTGATCCTCTGGTCAGAGTGGTTTGTGTTTGTTCGATTGTTCAATACTCAGCCCCTTGTGGGAACTTTGTTATCGGAAGTTTTACGAAATAAATATTTCAGAACTGGTACATGAGCACCAAAATTTTGTATTGTCCTTCTCCTCAGTCTTACAGTCCATTCGTTTTTCCTCTTTCAGGAAATGGGTTTGTGAATTCCCGAGCTTCACCAAGTCTACTTGGTACCAGTGGTGGTGGGAATGGCCTAGGCAAAGTCATGCCTACAAAGTCCCCACCTCCACCAGGAGGAGGAAACCTTGGCATGAACAACCGCAAACCCGACCTCCGTGTCGTCATCCCACCCTCCAGCAAGGGCATGATGCCACCACTGGTGAGTTAAAGCATTTGTTCTGGGTCTGGCTTTGTGGAAACGGGCTGTTCTGCCCACATGCACAGGGAGAAACTGTCTCACCTGCTTTGCACAGGATGCAGGAATAGAGGGGTGTTCTGAAATGCCACTGATGAAAATTGAAAGTACACATTGTGACCTGGGGAGAAGTTCAGCTTGTAAGGAGTTATTACAGCTGTGAAACAGCAGCCTGACCTAAATGTGGTAAGAGCACAATGGTAGACACAGGGCTGGGGACTTTGGTGTTTTGATCTCACATCCCTCTGACTTGGTACTGAGAACTCCAGTGGTTTGGAGGATGTGGGTTTTAAAAAGGGCTATCCATTATCCTGTGGAGGAATGGCTGATCTTATTGGTGATGTGAGCTCTATTAACATGCCCTAAAGCACATTCTGTACCTGTTTTTCCTGGGTCATAATGGCTGTGGGATGTGAAGTGCAGCTTCTGTGGTGAGGAAGGGCTGAGAGCAGCACTGGTCTGACGTGGCACCGTGACCTTGGCTGTCCTGTGGGGCTCTCCAAGAGCTCTGAGGTGCTCTGCAGTGCTGCTCTGCACTTTGGCATCTGGGCACCAATGTTTGTCCAGCCAGGCTGGGAATAGCACACGAGTTTCGTGTCAGCCATGAGGCAACCACGGCCTCGAGCCCAGAACAGGTCTTGCAGGAAGTGTTACTCTGTTTTTCCTTTAATTTACTTGGCCAAATCCTTTGGTCTTAGTCCTTTGCTGCCATGTAGAAATTTTCAATGTGTCTGTGGATGTTTTCTGTGCATGGAAGAATGGGCCATAACCAGGAGGAGCAGGATATAAACAACACAAGTACTCTCTGTATAATTCCTATTTGTCTTTAAGCTACCATAAGTGCTTACATTTGTTACTGGTACTCATGATGAATAATGCCAAATTAATCCAAGTAACAAAAGCTATAATTAGCCTCAGAGTAATGATTCTTGAAAAAAAAAAAGGTTTTTCTAGGAATACTGAAGTGTAGAAGAGCTAGGAAGTACACTGGCTGATCATTACAGTAACAATTACACTTTTAATTAGAAACAGGAGCAATATGCAGTTTTGATGTTAGCGGTGCCCAGCACCTATTTATTGTTGTGTTGTGAAGAACAGCATCATATTCAGCTTTGGGTTTGTCTGTGTTTCTGGGGGAATTAGGAGATTTCAGGGGATGGCATGGAACGATGGTTGTATGTGAAAAGTACTTTGTTGCTGAGCTGGTTTATTGGATCAGTGCAGGCAGAGGCTGCTGTGCTGCACATCCACGTGTGCAGCCGTGTCCTTGGGGTCACCAAGCTCTTGCTGCACCAATTTCCCCAAAGCCAGTGTTCCCTCAGTACAGCAGGTTTTACTGACATGAATTTTATGAAGTATTACGTTTCTAGCAGTATTATCTACAGAATCAGGTGGCAAATCCACATTATTAATTAAAATGAATCAAAATCCTGAAGCACAAACGTGACTTTTTCTTTCATTTGAAAGCAATGCTATTTTTAGTAACTGTGTTATCCCTCTTGTTTGCTGAGTACAGTCGGAGGAGGATGAATTGGAGTTGGTGAGTTTGGGCTGCTGTTTGCTGAGAGACAGCAAGATGCTGGAAATGTCTTTCACTACAGCTTTTTAACTATAGTTTCATTACATATTTTAAATAATTCCAGTGTTCCCTTGGTAGCAGACAAAAATACATTTGTTTTATCAAACTCAAAACCCGACCAATTCAAGTTGAAAACACATCCAAAGTCAGCGCTTGCCATTTGTAAACCTCTATTTTTTTTTCCTGAAAATGTTTCTGTTTTTCTTGGAGGGAACATTGGAAAAGAGCCTTACAAAGTAACTGTCCATGTGTATAGGATTTGTACTGCCTTCTATATGAAATACAAATAACCACTTCCCATCCCCTAAATTACTGGAATATTTTTAGAAAGTGGCTTCACTTGTGAAGTTCTTCAGATTGTAACACCAGCCCTGTGTTACTTCTCTTCCTTTCAAGGAGATGACATCATTGCTGGTGAGGTCACCTTTTTGGAGGTTAGAATTATTTCATCCTGCGTGAGATTATCAAACCACAGGGGTGTTCCCTGTTTACCAAAAGGAACAGAGAATTGCAAATGAATAATTCTACCTTTTTTTCCAGCGGAAAGATATTCTGCTTTTAAAAGGAAACTCCTGGGATTTGTGTGTTTTCTATTTTTTTTCCCCCCAAAGGTTTTAACATTTGGCATTCTGTCTGGAAAATTAACATAACGTGAAAATAATTTATAACTTATTTTTAGAACAAATTCCAAATTGTTTGGCTACTGTGGCACAAACCAGGCAGAAGATGCTGTGTCAGAATCACAGAGAAATAAATCAACCTATTGCAGACCTTGACTTGTTGAACATGGACCTGTTGCTAATATGAGGCTCTAATTGCATGAAAGCATGGAAAATGTAGTGATTTAGATAAATTTCTTGATGAATGCATGCCGCTGGTTGATTTTTACCTTAAACATGAGAAATAGACATAAAAAAAACAAGGGAAAATGGTTTTGGAAATTCAATATCGAACTTTTTAAGCATTATTGGGGTATCTTAAAGAGCTCTCCCACTTTCCTCTCGCCTTCAGAGAGGAGTGTCTGGGTTTCAGTGCGAGAAGGGAATCTCAGTGTAACAGCGCTTAATGAGCTGTGCTTGGAGCTGCAATGGAAGCCCCTGGCCCGGGGGATCCCCCGTGCCCGGCCCCAGCTCGGGGCGGGACGGGCGGATGGAGCCGCGGCGGATCCCGTGTGCGGCGTGGGCCACCTAGTGACTGCTCCGAGACTGGGAGCAGCTCTGGCAGGGGCACTCACCCAGGGAAAGGGGCAGAGTCTGCCTCAACCGTGGCAAAGGAACGCAAGCTACACCTGCAGGGCTCTGTCCGGTGCTAATTCCCGTGTTGGGAAGCAGCTCCAAATCCCATCTGTGAACGCTGGCTCCGTGTGGTTGGAGCTGAGCTCTGAATGTGAAAAGCAGCTAGCAATGGTAGCAGAGCATGAAATAAAGATACTGAATTCTTCCTGCTACATTTGCTCCGGTTAAAAAAGATTTACAAAAAAGAGATCCTGAAACTCGTCATGAATCTCCAAGGACAAAAAATATTGGGCTCATCTAAATATTGCTTAGTGTCTTTGTGTGGCTGAGTATTCCAAGAATTATATTCAGAAAGAATTTACCTTAGAAAACCACCTTTATTAGCCACTCAAAAAAAAAAAAAAAAAGAAATCCCATAAGGAAATCCTTTGGTCTGGATTGTTTCCCAGTATATTCCTCTTTACTTTTCCATTATGCAGTAATCCCAACTTTATAGGCAGCCATCCAAGAAAGCTTTGGAGAAAGGTCAATTCCTGACAGACACAAAAATCTGCTCTAATAACATCTCTTTATGCCAGATAAACTTGGTCTAGGGGAGATTTTCAGAAGTACATAAGTGATTTAAAGGGATCAATTACAGAAAATCAGAAGGACTTTCTCTGGGAATTGGAGCTTTGAAACCTGGGAGCTGTGAAGCAGAGAGGGCACATCTGCCAATGTGTGTGTTTGGCAACAAATGCCAAAGAGCCCCCAAATCCTTGGGAGGCTCCAAGGTGGGAATTCCAGAGCAGCCAGACACAAGAGAGATCAGAAGCTGGCAGCCAGTGACAGCTGTGGCTAATTTTAATATGGGAGCTGTGATATATATTTCTTTCTTTAAATGGGAAAGATACAAGATTGATAACCCTCAATTCATCTTCATAAATTTAAGCTTAAAATTGAATATAGCCCCATTTCTGTACCTGCTCATTCTGATATTTTTAAGGGAATGATGCATTTTTAATGCTGCTCGTTCTCTCAAGATTAGAGTGGGAAAAAAAAAAAGTTAAGTGCTGCAGATCCTGAAATACCTGTGGCTGAAATAAGGGAAAGGAGTAGTAACTTCAGTCTTGGAAAATTATGAAATGGATCCCTACCAAAGAGATGAGAAACTGCTCCTTTTGTAGGAAATATTTTTTCAGAGATAAAGAAGTTTGCTTTGAAAAAACATATTACCAGCACATTGAAGCCCAGCTCCTTGTAGAAATACAGGGTGTAGAGACTGCTGCTGTTTTTAAGAATTCTGCAGATAAAAGTAAATATCTGTTCTTGAAAAACAAAATTCCAGCATTTTCTGTTCTTGACAGTATTTGTCATGGCCAAATGGTGTTGAACCTCATATATTTCAGGAAGATTTGCAGTTGCCACCATTGAGAGCAGAACATTCTGTGGCAGCAGCTTTGCTGTCTGGTGCTGTTCACCAGAGTTTAATTAATTTTCTAACCAGCAAATTTGGTTAGAGCTTATTTTGAGTGATATGTTTGCTGCAGATGTTCATTCCAGTATGGGAAAGAAAGACTGTTATTAAAAAGCCAAATTGTGCCCACAGTTAAATTATCTGAGACAAGCTAGTTTAGCTATTTTCCCTGTCAGAAAAGCACCGTTGCTCTTTGTGAACTCCAGTGTCATTTGCTTGGAAACATATCTGCATTATAACAAGTACTCTCTCAGTTTCTCAGGAACCATGGGAACAGCAAGATTATTTTATCACTGAAGTCTTATCAACACAAATTTATTTAGAAGATCTCTGTGTTCCTTTCAGGACAGGTGTAGTCAGCACAGTGTCAAAACTGGCAGCTGAGAATTGGAAAATTGGATAAACAACTGTGAAGTGGGAGAATCTCTTCTGGTGGAACTGCACCTCACCATCTGCACTAAAACCTCTTTAAAAATAAGACTCAAAACTCTTAAATCACTTAAGAACTTTTGAGAATTGTTGTGTGTATCCCTAAGAAATTGCATTTATTTTTGTGTGTCCCACAATGCTAACACTGTTGAAATCTGCATGCTTGGGAAGTGGCCCAGTGAGCCTTCAATTAATTTTTCATTTCAGTTTGCCAAGAGCGTTTCGGTTGTCTCGAAACATTTTAGCTTCTTTAGAAAAGCAATCCTGACAAAAAGGATGAGTTCCTAACTCAAAGACAGAGCAGAGCAGCACACTGGAATGCGATGCTGTGTTGCACTGGCACTGCATTTGCTGCTGTTCTCCCTGGTCTCACGAGGTTTGTTGTTTCCATCCCTTGCAGAACACCCAAAGGATAAGCAGTTCTCAGTCCACGCAGCCCCTGGCCACCCCCGTGGTGTCGGTGACGACTCCGAGCCTGCCCCCGCAGGGACTGGTGTACTCGGCCATGCCCACTGCCTACAACACTGGTAAGGCCCTGGGGTGGGGCTGGGACTGCGCCCTCGGGACTCAGAAGCCCTGGAAATTCTCATTTCTGTGACACCTGACTTTGTTTTCCTCTTCAGCTCAAATGAACGTTCTTACTCATCAAAACTGAGCCTGTAGCAATCCCTCCTGGACTGGAGTGCCTCAGGTTTAGGCAATAGCTGATCCTTCAGTGCTTCTGTTCTTCAGATACTTCTATTGTCTGCAGGACCTTAAAACTACTTTTTATCCAAGCTGGGTGTGATGTAAGGCATTTGGTAATGTAAAAGTGATGAGTGGTTTGCTGGTTGGGAAAGTAGTTCATGAAAGTCAAGTAATAAGTGATGGAACATGAGGCAACGGCAGCCTCAAGTTGCACAAGGGGAGGTTTAGGTTGGATTGGGGAAAATATCTTCACCAAAAGGGTTGTCCAACAACCACCAGGGCACTGGTGGAATTCCAACCCCCAAAGATGGGATTTTGTACATTTTCTTCCCTCTTAGCATGCAAAGTCTTGACTGCAGGTTTTAGTTTAGCCAGCCAAGCACGTCACATGCTCTTGTATCTCCTTGTGTTAATGAGCTCACTGGCTGGCAGTGCCCTGGGCAGTGCCCCAGCAGGAGGATGCAGGACAGGGATTGTGCACCCAGCAGCCAGGGGCTGTCCTGGGACCCTGCACCCCTCACACCCCTCACACCCCTCAGCCAGGGGCTGCCCTTACCTGCAGCAGCACCAGCCCAGCTGCTGAGGTTGATGCAAACCCAGCTGCCCCGAGGGGCTGAAGTCTGAAGCAGGGAGTGCAGGAGCAGTGCCACAGGCAGAGCAGGGACTTGCTTTGGGAGATCAGCTGAAGTGGGAGCAGCTGGACATGCAGAGCTTGGATTGAGCCTTGCCCCAGAGCTGGTTCAGCTCCTGTGCTCAGTGGCTGTTCAAAGCAGACCCTTCTGGTCCCTGCTCAGAGGAGCCACACTGAGTTTCACCTGACACTTCCCTTCTGTCCAGCTGGATGCTGTTTCAGGAAGCAGGGCTGGGTGCATCCCTCACTCAGAATAACCTGTGGTGGCTGAAACATCCAAAAGCTGAGAAGGGCTGCAATCTCAGGAAGCAGGAAAAGGCAGGGGGAACTGATGTCCTATGTAATGGACAAGTGCTGGTACCACTGGGGTGTGATTTTACACTCCAGCCCATTTCCTTTGATAATTTGTGCAGAGCTTTTAGCCTTTAGTGGTTTTCACACACTTTAGAATGGTTTCTATTAGATTGAACCTTTCAGGGGATTTGCAGGAAGAAATTCGATGTTGAAACCAAATTGTCGCCTGGGGATTCTCAGGGTAGTCACCACTTACAGCACAATTTCAGTTTTGAAGTTCAAGGACTAAGATAAAATTTAAATACCTTAGTTGTTTTTCTGGATTGATAGGGTTGTTTTTTTTCAGGACTGGAAGAGATAGCTTCAGCTCTTGGACCCTTAATTAAAATGTTGGATATCAGTTTTCCACAAATACCCTATTTTATATAATCTATTTTGGTATTCTGTAGATCGTTGGAAGAAGGGCCAGAACCAACTGAGTTACTGGTTCTAAAACAGTCCAGGCATTTAAAAAAAATATTGAACCCCCCTGCAATCAGTTAATTAATAATTGACACCTGAGCAGAGCACACCAAGCCATGAGTAAATCCCTGGCTTCAGGTCAGTTGCTTTGCAGAGGTACAAATGTGCCAGTGCTGCTTGTGGGGGTCACAGCAGTGACAGTTTCTGTGGTGCAGAAGATGCTCTTGTGTGTCCATCTCACATCAGGTCACTCTGCAGCAGGGGTGTCCTCCTGTCCCTGCCAGCAGATCTGTGATTATTTAGGGAATTAGTAATGCAGCTAATTGTGTAGTGACATATGTGCTCTTTGGAAAAATACCTCCTCAAAGCCCTGTCAGCAGACACGTTCTGTCTGAAGTGTCAGAAGTTAATTGTCCATAGTAATAAAAGCTGTAATTGCAGTGGAAAAAAATTACAGGGGAACTGAATTCCTATCAGTGTTTCCTTCAGGTCTGCTCTGACCAATCCCATCAGCCCAGCACATCCATCTCCAGGGCTGCTCTGGGCAGGTGTCGGAGGAGGCCTGGCTGCTTGGAAGGCTCAGTGCATGTCTGGGTCACTGCAGGGGCTGCACAGTTTTTAGTTTTTATTTTTTAAATTCAGTTTTAGTGTTGCAAAAGGGCCTTGTTTGGTCAATCATCTTGGGAGAAACCTTTCTGAAGCTGCGCAGAAATACGTGTGAGGGTTTTCAGAGTTTCAGTAGAAGTGACAGCTGAGAAGAAATGGAACAAAAAGGCAGCTTAAGAAGCTTCACCTGCTGGGAGCAGCTGGGACTCCTGAGGCCTTCAGGAAGATCCTTGCAGGGATGTGTGTGGGTCTCTGACAGCACAGGGCCCTGTTGGCCCTGGATTCTCCTCCCAAGATGAGCTGTTTTAGGGAGGTCTAGAGTTTATCCACTGCAAACAGGTCAGTGGATGGGAGGGGGAGATTGTTCAAGAAGGCTCATCTCAGGAGAGAGAGAGATTGTAATGGTGGTAAAAAAACCCCAAACGCCCCAAACACCAATCAAAGCCAAACCCATCTGAACTGGAATGTTTGGTTCCTTTGGTGGCAGTACAGCCTGAGACTGGCTGCTCACATTTTGTCCCATTCTCAAGAGACTAAAAATTATTTTAGGGAAGCTCTGTTACAAAATAATTAAAAGCAGAGAAGAGTTTGACTTAGCTTTCAAACCTGAAAGAAAACATGAGTGATAATGATCAAGTGCAAACAACTTCAGCTCTGTGAATGAAGTGAGGGAGCCCTGCAGCAGCCAGAGCCACCGGCTGGCTGGGGTTGGAATGGAGCTCTCTGGGCTCCATTTGAGTTGAAATTCTAAAGAATGGTGTTCTCTTGCTCCACACAAAGAGGTTTCTTTTGTTCCTGTGGAACAGAGATGACAGTTTAATCAGACACTGAGGGATGATATTGGGAGGAGAGGATGTGATGTGCTGCAGTGGGACTGCACTGAGGGGTCCCGGGGTCCCTGTGCCTGCCTGGGCAGCCAGTGCTGCTCGGGGCTTGGCTTTGGGTGGAGGACCAAGAGCTCTGTGGCATCCTGAGACCCCCAAATGGTACCTGTGTCTGAGGAGCTGCCACCTCCCAGCTGGGACTTGAACCACAGTGCAGGTGTCTGCAGTGAATTCAGGGCAACATCCATCATCCCTGCCTAGTGACTTACATGGATTCTTCTCTTTTTGTTTCATTTTGAAATGTCTTCAAAAATGCCAAGTCTTACTATAAGGTGCACACCTCTCTATATACAGCATTAATGTGTTGTACCTGTGGGTTTGGCACACGCTTCCAGGCAGCAACATGGAGGAACTGAAAGCAGAATGCAAAAAAAAAAAAAAAAAAAAAATTCATTTGGAGGCCTGTGTACAGTTAAGCTCCCTGTGAGCTTGGCAGGATTGCTCCCAGACTTCAGTTTTCACGTTTGGATTCCTTTGGATCAGCTGCGTTTGTTTTGGGCAGAAAGCCTTTGTATTTGTGTTTATTTATATACTTCTGTTCCATATATGAACCCTCCTGTACATTACTTCATTGTTTATTTGTTTTTCTCTCTTAGATTACTCCTTGACTAGCGCAGACCTGTCTGCCCTGCAGGGATTTAACTCCCCAGGAATGCTGTCCCTGGGGCAGGTGTCTGCCTGGCAGCAGCACCACCTCGGTCCCGCGGCCCTCAGCTCTCTTGTGTAAGTACCCAGGGCAGCACGGGGCGGTTTCTGCTCTTCTGCTGGAGCAGCTGCACCAGGGGAATATCCAGCACATTTTAACCTCTTGTCTGTGCTGCAAAACATTCGTGTGTCGGGCTGTTTGTCCCTTCAGTCACCTCCAGCTAATGAGCCGGGTCCCTGCAGGCTCCGCTTCTCACCAAGGAGGTGCCTGTGTGGTGACTGAAACGTTTGGCAATAGAAAACACTTGTTTGTTCTGAACTTCTGCAAATGCAGCTCAGACCTTTAATTAATGCTTTTTTCACCTTTGCTCTTCCCAGTAAGGTGCGTTTATTTCTGTGCTGAGCCCCAAGGCCTCACCATCGCAGACACGGGAATTGTCACTTGCTTTTCACTTTCTGCACGTTCTTACTTGCGCCTTGCGGTTTTCTTTCCCCAGCACTGGCAGCCAGCTATCTCAGGGTTCAAACCTCTCCATTAACACCAACCAAAACATCAACATCAAATCTGAACCGATCTCCCCTCCCCGGGACCGCGTCACCCCCTCCGGCTTCCCGCCGCAGCAGCCGCAGCAGCCGCAGCCGCCGCCGCCGCCGTCGCGCCAGGAGCTGGGGCGCTCCCCGGTCGACAGCCTGAGCAGCTCCAGCAGCTCCTACGACGGCAGCGACCGCGAGGATCCGCGCAGCGACTTCCACTCGCCCGTGGTGCTGGGGCGGCCGCCCGCCGCAGAGGATCGGGAGAGCCCCTCGGTAAAACGAATGAGGATGGACACGTGGGTGACATAAACCCGCCGTGCCGCCCGCTCCCTTTTGTGTTCTCAAAATGAACTGTCCTGACATATCGAAATTTATAAATAAGGACGTGAATAAGTATATTTATATGTATATACATACGTGCATATATATATCTTCACATGCATATATATGTGCTAGTGTGTGTAGCATACACCAATCATCAGGCACTTACGACAAACTCTTGTATAGCTGCAGATGTCCCTTGGTAACAGTAACAGAACAATCCCGTAGGTTTGATCTCTAGTCTGGCACTTACCTGGACTCGTGTGTAACCCCAGCCCGGCCCGCGGCAGAGCGGTGTCCCCGCAGTGTCTCCTCCTCCTCCACACCCACCCGAGCGAGGGCTCGCCTGTAGTACCGTCCCTGTGTGTAGTCAGCTCTATGGTTACTCGTAGTTAAGAAATAATTGCTTTGTAGCAGCAGAGCAGTAGAAAAGCAGGAAGAAGAAAGCAATACTGTACATAAACTGACCTTTCTATTACCCAACCTGGCATGGGTCTCTATTGCAGAGGGTGCATGGAGAAGGGCTGATGCGATAAAAAATAATAAAAAAAAAAACCAACAAAAACCCTGTTTTGCACGTGCAAAAAAAAAAAAAAAATAGTGTATTGGGTCAAAGAAGTGATTTTTTTAATGAGTGAAAGAGAGACATAGAGAACTCGCATGAAATATTCAGAAAATATTAGCCTAGAAAATAGAACATTAACAAAATAAAATTAATATATTAAGTTATAATTGGAATATGTTTGACAAATTTGTTTTTACGTTCATACCTTTGAAAAATATAGAAACGGATTTTAGCTCATGTATATTTTATATTAAAGAAAACAATACCCTAATGAATTGAAGACTATATATAAAGTTATATACAGTACTTTTGAACACATTCTGCTATGAATTATTTATATAAGCCAAAGCTGTATGTTGTAGCTTTTTTGTAGAGTATAGTTTTATCTTATTTTGACTTTCTAGTTTTTGCTTTCAAAGATGAAAAGGAAAAACTTGCAGGCGGAACCTTGGGGGAAAAATAAGCCATGAACACTTATATGTAAATTTAAATTTGAGCCAAACTCTTTGTGTATATAGCATCCTAAATATATTATCACCTTTGGTGTAAGTACCTATGTATTGTACGGTCACCAGATTAAAAAGTATATTTTTGTGGATTGACGCCAACTTGAAACAAGGCGAGGTCCTTATTAAGTAGAGTATTCACTGTTTAATATTTACTATTTTGTTAAATATACTGTACTTTCTTTGGATTTTAATTATTATTAATATTATTATCCAGATTTTTCAGAGGGTGTATAAAGGGGTTGGCCCCCTCACTGGTGGTGAATGTGTGCCGTTCAATTGTAATCTCTGTGCTGTATGGTTAAGCTTCATTATACATTTTATATATATGTATATAAATAGCAAAGTGGCAAAAAAAAAAAATCCGGTGTTAAGTTCATCCTGCATAAATATAAAAAATCTGTTACAACACATTTTAAGGCATCATTTTAAAGCTGCCTCTTCCAAGGAGGAAAAAAAAAAAAACCAGTGGAAAAACTTGACCTAATTTCTCATGATAGGGAAATGACACATATCAGAGGAGCACAAAAGGTTTTGTGAGTTGGCAAGTGGTTTGGGAAAAATGTGCTGCTTCCAAGAAAGAGAGGGAGGAATGCAGAGCCCCCTTGTGCCGTGAGACTGGGCTGGGAGCAGGTTTGGTGTTGGATGTGGGGCCATGATCCGGCCCCGCTCCCGGTCACCTCCAGGCCGGCCCTGCTGGTTCTGGGTGGAAGCTGCAGAGCCGTGGGATCGCCCAAACTCCTCAGAGTTAGCCCTGATATTTATTGCATTTTTTTGCTTGGGCTTTATTTTTTTTATTTTGCAGTTAAGAAAATCCCTTGATGCTGTAAGGGAGGGGTGAGAAGGGCGGTGTCCCCGTGGTACCCATGGCCTCCAGCCCTGTCTCGTTGTCCTGGCAGCGTTAAAACCCACAGGGGCTCCAGGCCCTTCCAGCTCTGCCCCTGGAACTGCTTCCCATTTCTGTGGCTTCGTCCCGGCTGGCAGGAGCGTGGAGGCACAAGGGACCCAATCCACTTGCTGCTCCCTGGAACCTTTTGCTGCTCTGACCAGTGGTGTGAGTTCCATGATTTATGCACCTGTATGAACTTTGCTGTACATCCGAGTGGGAGTTCTGCATTCACATTTACTGTCTATTTTCTTGTGTGCCTTATCAGATGGCTTTGCTGACTGTATCTCAATAGTCTTTATTTCTATGCAGGTTTTTAAACAGTACTTAACTACTGTTTTCTTAAAGACAAAGCTACACAAGGGTTAGAGTTTGTATTGAAATTGCACCAATGAATTAAAAAAAAAAATAATAAAAAGAATCAAAGAATCAATTCTAAAGAGCTGGGCCAGGGACAGCCCTGTGCTGCTCCAGCCCCGGCAGAAACGTCCTTCCACAGCCCTCCGGTCTCGGGGAGCACCTCCTGCCACCGAGGACATGGGAATCCTGGTTTTTAATAACAAGTAATTCACTTTGAAACATACTTTTTTAGAAATTGTAAAAATGTTTTATAAAAAAAAAAAAAGATGACATAGCACAGATATTTCAACAGGTTTAAAAAAAAAAAAGAAACTTTTTAAAATTATCTCTGCTGACTGAAGTGCAAGTGGATCCAATCCTGGGCTGAACCCAGTCAGGTCTGAATGATTTAAGATTTTTATCTCTGTTGTGACAAATCACCTCCATCCTCGAGCTCTCACGATAGTTTTGAGAACGCCACGTTGTCAGGGACTCGTCAGAGAGAACTGCTTTAGCCTTGCCTTCCCTCCAAGGACACTAATGCATCAGAAACTTGCGAGTTACTGTGCGCACAAGAAATACATAGTAAATAAGGAACAAAACAACTCCTAACAATTGATCCTGGGCAGAAGTTAAATCCGAATGTGAAAGAAAGACTTAACCAATGTAAACATTTAAATCTTAGTAGAACCTTTCTTCACTTTGCTGTGCAAGAGAACACTGCTTTGCTATATTTAAAATGGCTTTTTTAAAAGAGATTTATGTATTTGGTAAATGTTTGTAGTCAACAGTTCACAAGAAGCTGTTCACGGTTTAATGCTGATAAGCCGTTTGGCGGCACAAGCTGGACTTTGTTGCCATCCTTGAGACGAATCTTTTAAGAAAAAAAATAAGTTAATCTCAATTTTTTTCCCTGAATGTGTTGTTTTTTCTTCAATATACAATAAATATTCTAGTGAACTTTTTATCAAATGGTTAAGAAAATGCTAGAGGTTGTTGTAAAATATTTGTATCCTGCATTCACTAAAGTAAAGATACTGGCTTTTACTGTGTACTCCGGCCTCTCTCGTGTTTGCAGAGCCCTGGTCCCGTCTGGCGCGTCCTTGCCCCGTGCAGGTGTCAGTCCAGGTGAGAGGTGTTGGTTTTTAACTGCAGCCACAAGGATCGTCATCAGCAGGGACACACACAGGCTTGTTCCTGCACTCAAGGACTGATGCCTGCTAAGAACCTTCCTACAAAACACTTGGAGAGACTGGCAGATGAATCAGGGTCTGTTCAGAGTGGAGAGCCCAAGGCCAGTCCTGCCTCTCCAGTCCCGGTTCCTCCTGCTGCGCTCACTGAGGTGAGGCTGCAAGGAGCCTCTCTTCCTAAGGCAGGTGCTCAGCTGTGTGGTAGCAAATAAAGCACAAGCTGTGCCCCTTGTGCTTTTATTCCATGTGGCTTTATTTAAAAATGTAAGAACCCCTTCCCGCCCCCTCCCCAGCACAAAGAGATACAGCTCTTCACAGAAGAAAAATACAAGTTTTTGTTCAGTATAAGATACCTTGGAGTGCTTGTTTACAGAATTGTTTCCCATGTCTGAGAGCTGCAGGGAACACAGGTTCTCACTGTAACAGCACACGGTTGTGCTCGTGTAGTGTGGGGTGCTCACCTTGCGCCTGCAATCCTCCCTGTCCAGGCAGACACTGCCAGGCAGAGGCAGTCCCTGAGCTCACACGTGTCTGTACCACGCCCTGCTGCAGCCCTGCTCTGCCCCAGCCAGCCTCGGGAAGCTGGAAAAGCCCCGTGGTCCTGCTGGCAGCTGGGAAGCTGCAAACGGGGCTGGGCTGAGGTGGGGACAAACAGTGGCTTCCTGCACCTGCCCACCAGCTCTGCCCCCACCCTCAGCACCAATGGCACCTGCCCACACAAAATCCCGTAGTGTTTGGTTCCAGGAAAGCTTTACCTCTGCCCACAGGCCTGGAATTTGCTGAATCAAATTGCTGAGGCGAATTCTTCTCTTTAGCAGAGCTCCCAAGGCCTCCCTTGCTGCTCCCTTGCAGCAGGCAGTGTTTGCTGAGTGGCCCTGAAGAGCACAGCCCTGGGGCTGACACCACCACTGCCCTGCAAAGCTTTCCGCTGCACGTGGTCAGTTCACAGAAACCTGTCACAGGCAGCAGCTCTGCTCCTCTCCTAGAAAGGCTTCACCCTTCTTTCTTCTTGGACTTCTGTCCTGGACCTTGCAACCACACCCAGCTCAGCACTTCACTCCCACTCAGACTGCACACAAGGAAGCAATTCCATGACAGAGCCCAGGGTCTGAGAAGCACCGCTAGAGACTATTATTAGTTTTTTTAGCAAATAATACTGACTAGACCTCCTGCCAGCAAACGAGCCCTTGAGAAGTGCCTGTGACTCCTCTCTCCTGCTCTCCTGCCCTCTTCCCACACCCCCTGCCCACCTGGGGCCATGCAGGGCTGAGCAGCACCCTGGGACAGCACAGATCCTGCACTGAGATCTCGGAAGGATTTCACTGAGGGGAAGAAGTCTGGGCTCACCCTTCCCAGGGGTGGGCCTGACACATCCTATTGAACACAGCTCAAAGAAACCTTTGAGCTCAGGGGGTGACAAGATGGGGTGCTGGCAGTGTCCTTGTGCTCCAGCACACCCAGCTTAGAGCCCAAGGTGGCAGCATTACGGTCAAGCAGGCCAAAACCACCATGGTCTGCAAGAGACAAAAGTGACACTTCTGAGAAAGTGTCCCCCTGCCCTGCTATTCCAGCAAAAAGTGTTTCCTTAAAATGCAAACAACCCCCAGCTTTCCAGCCATATTAATACTGCACTCTCTAGCTCAGCAGCAAAGGATTTGCTTCTCGACACGGCATTAAGAAATACCTGAAGCAACCACAATGAATAAATTGCTACAAAGTACTTTCCCTCAACAGGGTTTCCAACTCTGAAGCCACCTGGGTGATGATCTCTGTAAGCAACAAAGCATCCTTATTTTTCTGTCAATCACATCACATCACCTCATTTTCAGTCAATTCCAGGATTACATCATTAACTACTTATAAAAATAAAAGTAATCTGTATTGTTGTATCCCCTTGGATGCACTTGAGTCAGTCATGAGCATACGAGCATCACTACTGGAGAGGCTGGAGTGGGGCCCTTTCCCTCTAGGATTTTTTTCCTACAACTGAGTCTTGTGGTAATTTCCCTTCCAATCCAGCTGTTGAAACATTTGAGGTTGTTGTGTTAAAGGTGTGGGCCACCAGCCCTTGTGTTTTAAAATAGATGATATAAAACACTGGCAGGACAATTCCTATCAGGAGCATAATGAACACGGCGTTCCACCACTGGATTCCGCAGTCCGCACCGTTACCAGCGTCCCGCTTCGCTGCCTCGGGCAGGGGCCTCTCCAGCCCCTCCCCGCCGAACTCCGCGTTCAGCTGCACCTCCACCTGCACGGCGTCCTGGATGCTCTGGTCGATGTCCCTGAAGTACTCACTGAGGCGCCGGCCGCCAGCGGAGCCGCCCGCGCCGGGGTCGGGCTCCGGCAGCTCCACGCGCGTCAGGCCGGGCTGGGCGGGCCCCGCCGGGGGCGGCCGCAGGCCCCCGCCGCTCTCGGTGAGCAGCCCGTGCGGCCGCACCGGGATCTTGATGGACTTCAGCGCGTACAGGTCCTGCTCCCGGATGAAGTTGTTGACGCGTTTGATATCTGCAACCTACAGAATCCAGAAAGGACACAAACAGTGAGGGCAGGACAACCCAGGAGCGAGGCAGGAGCAGCCACAAAACCAGTGTGCAAGGAGCCGGCAGGGACTAAAAGCAGGCCCTGGATGCAAGCGGTTTGATGCTCTGCAGAGATTCCCCAGCAGGTCCTGCAGGTTAGAGGCAGTCCCCTGTCAAACCTGTCTACAACCTCCTCTAGTGCTCCTCCACCTGCTGTATTTTGCTTCATTTTCCTTTCCTTTGCTTTCTTTTCCCCTCTCTCACTCAGTTAAGGCAAAAAGAATTTTTTTAACAAACAGATCCTTTTAAAAACTATTTTCCTATCTTACAGATGAGTGCTTAAGGTGAGAGCACAACACCAGTGTGAACATCTCATGCTCAGGAAATGATTTCAGAGTGACCAGAGCTCCATTTTGGGAGCACACCAGTTCTGAAAGCAAGGGCACAGCCTGGAGAGCAGGTGAGCAGCTGCACAGGCACAAGCATCCTCTGCTCAAGCAGCATCTCTCTTCTGTGGGACAGCAGCTCATCCAGCTCCTTCCTCCTGAGCTGCTCAGTGCTCCTGCTGAAGGACAATCACCTCTGTGCTGCTGTCACCACCTTTGGTGGTTGCTGTGCAGGGCTCCTGTCTGTGAGCTGTTTCCCCACCCAGCAGCAGGAAGAGAAAGGAAGAAGCCACATGTGCAGCATCAGACACAGGGACAGGCGGTACCAAGGCAAAAACAAAGGCAAGGCAGCATCACTTATTTAACATTAAATTGAGAGAAGATGCTTAATCCAGAGGCAACTCACAGCCACCCAGCAAGCACAGCAACCTCTCAGCTGCACTAAAGCCTCTGTCAAAGAAAAGGAACAGGATGTCAGTGTGTGCCAGAAGCTCTCCACTGCAGCCGAGGAGACGTGAAAGAACCTTGAGGAAAAGGCTGGAGGGCACGAAACAAAACAGCGAGAGCCAAACCAAAGAGAAAGGCAACACAAACAGGTAAACCACCTCCCATCCATCACAGCAGAGACACAGTACAGGCTGTGCTTTGCTCTTCAGAAATTTCAGCATGACCTGCCTTCACTGCACACTCACACGCTTGAGGCTGCCAAGGAAACTGGGGAGCTAAAACAAAAAAAATGCACTTTCCTAAGCACTCTGTTTAGAGGTAGAGAAGAGATGGAGGCCTGAGTCTCATGTTTACTCTGCAAAGCTTGAGAACTCTGAAAATGGCACATTTAATCCAGGACTTGGTCTGGGGACCCTGAGGCAAAAAGGAATCCTCAGTTGCTGCTTCAGGCTCACAGCTGGCCCCAGAGTAACCTCTGGACTTAAACCCTGCAAAATTTCTTAGTTATGAAATAACAATCTCACCCAGAGCCTCCTAACTGAGGTGCTGCTTCAATTTCTGGATTTGTTCCAATGAAAACAAATTACTGGGACAGTAAATATCCCCCGTGGTGTCTGCAATCAAATACTGCAGTGTGGTGCTAAGACTCTAGAAACAGAAAGTGGAGCAGCACTCACACAGAAACAACAAACAAAGCTGACGGGAAGCATGCGAGAGATTGGGCTGCACAAGCATTTAAGCTTATTTTCTGTACTCATTTTTTTGGCTGCAGTGAGCTCCTCCTGCCCCAGCTATGAACAATGCCAAAAGCAAGCCAGGACTATAAATGGTCAAGAGTAAAAATGAGAATTTTGAAGTGCTTTGCATCTCTGCCAAGTTATCTGTGGCACACACACAGAGCTATTTGTTGCATATCCCCTCCCCAAGCAGATTCTGAAACCGGTGTCAAGTTCTCATTGATTTCAAAGGGAAGTTCATTCTGGATTTTTACACACATTTGCCTAAATATCTGTGGTTACCATTCTCACTGCAGTCCTGGTGACCCTTCAGGAGCTGTTTAATTGTGCAAATAAAACAAAACACATGAAAACTGTCATGCCAGTCTTGTAAGAGACAGACAAATCTCCTACACTAAGGATTTCTGTACCTGTTCAGTTTAACTGGAACAAGTCAGAAGTGCCCTTTCTGGAAGGGAGGGAGGCAGCAGGACAGTGTTTTCCTGTGAGAGGAGAACTCTGACTATGTGGTCCCTTCCATCAGCTTGCTTTTCCCCTGGGCAGGCCCAGCAGCCTCCAGAGGGGCTGAAAGGCTCCAGCAGTGGGGCAGCAGAGGAGCAGCCACAGCAGGGACAGAACTGGGCCCTCTGACAGTGCAGAGGCACAGGACCCTTCACAGCATAAATCAAAGAACTGTTCAGAATCCCCCTCCTCTGAGTTCACCCAACTGCTATGAGTCTGCCCAGGTGCTGCTGAGAGCAGCACACAGCTCCAAACCCAACCACAGCTCAGCTCTGCCTTCTCAGCCTCTCCTGGGGCCAATCAAGGCCTATTCAAGTCCTACCAGACTCGCTTCTTCGCATCAGGCTCGTCAGCAGAACCTACAAGGGTGCCTTTTTTGTTTTGTTTTTGTTTCTAAGGGCATGGGAGGGGAGGAATTGCTGCAATCCCTCTTAGGCCTCTTGCCTCAGCTGCAGCATACAGCTGCTGTGTGGTTAAGCAAGACAGACTGCAATGGCCTGGCAGCACTGCAGCCAGAGCTGTATCATTATCCCCGCTGCAGTCACTGCCAATTGTTTGCATCATGGAACTCTGAAATCACAGTCCAGCTTGCAGATAAAGGGGCTCTAAAAATACAGCTCTCAAACTGCTGAACAACGGGGGGCTTCTAATGTTCAGAGCAGGTAATTAAACTTTCCAGCAGTTCTGCTCTTCCTTGGAACAAAGAAAACACGTTGTGTAGTTGTTCCAGCTCAGAAATCTCACTGCACACACGCCCTCCCTCCTGCTCACAGGCACCTGAACTGTGCACGCTTCGGGATGACAGCAAACAACCAAAACCCACACACAGACACCACCTGGACTTTGGGACTGTACTTTGGCACCTCTCCACATCCACCCCTGTTAGACTCAGACCTTCCTCACAAAATGTAAGCTGATACCTTTCAAAAATAAACAAACAAAACCTCACCCATAACCGTGGTGTTTCTTTGCACTGCTCAATTTGCTTCAAAAACTCCAATGTTCCTTGAGAGCACAGCCCTGGCCCTCGTTTCTACACTCAGCTCCCTAATGTTTGCCCTCACTGAAATAACTTAGTACAACCTGCACTTAGTCACTGAAATTAAACAGGAAAGCAGGTCAGGCAGGGTGTGAGGTTGGCACCATCTTCCCAGGCTGTTGGCTGAACAACTCCTTTTTGTGTTTGTCTGGGCTTTTTTTTTTTTTTTTTTGCCTTTCTCCAGTTCTACCCAGACAACGACCACTCATACAACACACAGGGCCAACACCTCCCAGCGCCAACACCACCAGACCACAGGACACCTGCTGGAAACGGCTGCAGGTGAAAGAAACCCCTCTGAGGTGCTGAGCCTCACCTTACAGCCGTACTGCAGGGCCAGCTTGTTGAGGCTGTCCTCCTGGGTGAGCTCCCTCTCCAGGAGCACCACGTCCCCCAGGCGGTCCCGGCTGCTGCCCCGCTGCTGCTCCTTGCCCCTGGGCCGCAATTCCATCACGTTGAGCTCCTCCTCCTCCTCCTCGGACTCGTCCGAGTCTGAGCGGCCATTGGGGAACACGTACACCTGCCTGCCCGGGAAGGTGTGCACAGAGGCAGGAGCCTGGAAGGGTCTGGTCCGGCTCTCATGCAGCCTCATCTTTTACACCAGCAGCACCTGGAACAAAACACAGGCACCTTTTGTCTCCTCAGCACCAGCGATTGGTTCTCAGCATGAAAGGTTCAGGGAATGCACAGAGAGTTGGCAGGTGTGAACACTCAGGCACATAAAGGTTTCTTGTACCCAGAGGCAAATCCAGAAGTGTCATTCTAACAGCAATATTAGAAAAGGTATGTACTTTACTATCAGAAAAGCTGAAGAAATCAGTAATTTTTTTCCAGTTTTCTTTTTTGGTCTACCTGTGAACAAACCACCTTATAACTATGTTGCTCAACATTTTAAATGCTATGTTCTATAATTTTATTAAATAAGCAAAACAGTCACTTGAGCAAGCTGTTTTTAATTATGGTCAAAACGTATATCAGGCCTAGCAACAGACATTAAAACTGAGCAAAGTTATGCTTTTCATAAGTGCTTAGTTCTCTACACTTTAGGAAACCACATTTTAAATTCTTGGAAGTGCACTTTTTTTTTTTTTTTTTTTTTTTTTAAATAAGGACAGCTCATGCCACACTTAACTTCAACCCGAATAACAAGGTTTCATTTTGCCGCATGAAGACTAGAACCTGCCTGAGCACTTTAATTATTGCTCAGCCTACAGCTGCAAATTTGGGTATTTTGTTTTGTTTTGTTTTTTTTTTTTCTTTAATCCTCAGTTCCACAAACAATTTGTTGCCAGGGTCAGGTACAGGTAAGAAAACCCCACATTGTTATGGAACCTTGACCTTCTCCATCTACACCTAAGGGATTCTTCAGGTGAAACCACTACGATTTAATGGCATTTCCTTGGCCCCGGGCACGGCCCCCACAGCTGCGGGCTGGGCTCAGCTGTGCCGAGGGAGCTCAAGATGCAGGACCAGGCTGGACGCTGCTGTGGGACACCCCGGCCTCCCCCGACACAGCTCCCTCCTCAGGGGCTGCCGAACTCTTCCCCAAACTCCCCTGGGGACCCTGACCTCGTCAGCACCTCAGGGGATCCCGATTCCCTCAGCATTTCGGGAGAGTCTTTCTCCCCTCAGGGTGTCCCGCTCCCCTCGGCGCCTCAGGGGCCCCGATCCCCTCAGCTCCCGCTCCCCTCGGCACCTCAAAGGGGTCCCGATCCCCCATGGGTTCCCGCTCCCCTCAAAGGGTCTCGCCGCCCTCAGCGCTTCAGGTGACCCCAACGCCCTCAGCACTTGAGGGGGGTCCCGATCCCTTCAGAGCGTCCCGCTCCCCCCTGGGGCCCCGCTCTCCTCAGCGCTTCATGGGATCCCGCTCGCCCCCAGCGGCCCCGCTCCCCTCAGGGTGTCGCGCTTCCCCCGAGGCCCCCGCTCCCCTCAGGACCTCCCGGTTCCCGTCCCTCTCCCCGCGCCCCCCTCACGGACCCGCCGCCATCGGCCCCGCACCAACCTGGCCCCTGTTTCGCCCAGCGCTCCTCCCATTGGCTGGCAGCGCCGGGAGGCGGGACTTTAGAGCCACCCGGCCAATGAGAGCCTGGGAAGGGCGGCGGGGCGGGCGGGGCTGAGCGGGTGGGGCCAGGATGGCTGGGGGGCGGGGCTTCGCTTAAAGGGCCCGCGCCCCCCGTCCCGGCGGCGGGGACGGAGCCTGGAGCTGTCGGGATCAGGTCACACACCTGAACAACGGGACACATCCCACACCTGAACAACGGGACATATCACAGCTGAACGGGACACAACACACACCTGAACAACGGGACACAACACACACCTGAACGACGGGACACTCACACACCTGAACGGGACACAACACACACCTGAACAACGGGACACAACACACACCTGAACAACGGGACACAACACACACCTGAACAACGGGACACATCACACACCCGAACAACGGGACACAACACACACCTGAACAACGGGACACAACACACACCTGAACAACGGGACACAACACACACCTGAACAACGGGACACAACACACACCTGAACAACGGGACACAACACACACCTGAACAACGGGACACAACACACACCTGAACAACGGGACACTCACACACCTGAACAACGGGACACATCCCACACCCGAACAACGGGACACCTCACACACCTGAACAACGGGACACATCCCACACCCGAACAACGGGACACCTCACACACCTGAACAACGGGACACAACACACACCTGAACAACGGGACACTCACACACCTGAACAACGGAACACATCACACACCTGAACAACAGAACACAACACACACCTGAACAACGGGACACATCCCACACCTGAACAACGGGACACATCGCACACCTGAACGGGACACAACACACACCTGAATGGGACACATCCCACACCTGAACAACGGGACACTCACACACCTGAACAACGGGACACATCCCACACCTGAACAACGGGACACAACACACACCTGAACGAAGGGACACATCCCTCATCTGTAGAGTGGGACACATCACACAACGGCATAGCCCCGGGTGAGGTGCCACTGCCCTGGGACACGTCACACCCCGGTACCATGGGTCAGGTTACACACCCGAACAACAGGTCATATCACACACCTGTACAACATGGGTGAGGTGCCACTGCCCCCGGACACGTCACACACAGAGGGTACAAGGGGTCACGTCACACACCTGCACAGCCCCGTGTGACAGTAACATCTCAGTTATTACATTGCCATATGTAATAACAGATTACAATATGTCAATATTACAATATGTCAATGTTACAATATGTCGATGTTACGATATGTCAATATTACAATGTGTCAATATTACAATGTGTCAATATTTCTCCACTGTGCGGGCAGAGCAGACCAGCTGTGCTCCACACTGCTGTGTTTGCTTTGGCCCACCCTGACTCATGGCATATGTTTAAAAAACAAGCTCAGGACACACTGTTAGCAAGCTGCACGTTTGAAGCTTTTCTGGGGTGCAGGGACAGGAGAAATAATGCCCCCCTTGCCAGCTGTCAGAATTAACCAGGCACTCCTTCAGGTGCCCATGGGGTGAGCATCTCCTGCAAGGACAGCCTGGGGTTTGGCTCAGTCTGCAGTCTGGCTCTCTGTGCCCTACAGGTGGGGGACAAAGCTGCTTTTAAGTTAAATTAAAGCTGAGTGCAGCCACGGGCCATCCCTTTGCCTTCCCCTGTGCAACCCTGGTGCTGGAGGCAAGAGGGGAGGGCATTTCCAGTCCAGCTCTGGCTACCACTGGATTAGATGCAACATCAGCTGATAAATGTGACACACTGAGAGGAAAGAACACTCCACAAGCATCAACAATTCCTTTAAGCAACAGTTGTTCTTCACAGCTCTTACCTGCCCACACACCTTCGTGGGACTGAGGGGCTTTGGCAGGGCTGGAAGCCTTGGTGGGAGAAGTGGTGGGAGAGTGGCAAGGCAGGGCTGTGGCTGAGCCAGCAGCACATCTCCCAGCAGGTCACAGGATTTCCTTCCCTCCAGCCCTGGGCCAGATTATCCCAGGAGCAGACGACTTTAGGGCTCAGGCAGCTTTCTGACCCAACAGACGATGGATTAGTGTGCTGGAGAGGGCTCTGCAAGCATGGGGAGTAGGTGAAGGGTGCCAAAATGCCTTTCCCGAGCCACTTGGAGCCTCTCTGTGACTACTGAGGTTCAAAAGTTACAAGCAATAAACATGTTTTGTCAAACAGATCCAGGTTACTCAGGGTAACCTGCTTGAACCTGGAAAATAAACTGTTGAGGAAATGCTGGAAATGTGGGGGAATCAACCAGGCTTTGCTCACTGGGCTGGATTATTTGTCCTCAATAGTGCTTAACAAGAAATAACTGTTTTGTAGGAGTGCTGATGTTGGATCTGGGTCAATTGCATGGGTGATGTCATCATTCCAAATAATTGGAATATTTTTGTAGTTAGCAGACAGATTGTGAGAGCTGCACAGCCCCAAACAAGCAGAGTCTGTCTGAGAGCTCAATGGTTCAGTCATTATTTACACTCAACCAACACAAGGGTCATTGGTGCTCTGAATTTCAGGAAGAATCCTCCTGCCCTTAGATCAATGCAGAGGGTGACAGAGCTGAGAGTCTGCTCATTTTCACTCAATCCAAAGAGCAGTGTGTCCATGGTGCTGGGCACCAGCTGGAATTCAAGCCATACCAGCTGCTTCCCAGAGTTAATCCCTGTGACAAAGAATCAAAACTTTCATGAAGGTCTTGGCTGAGGCTCTCCAAATAATCTAGAACAGAGCTCCTCTCTTGTGTCCCTGTGATTCCTGGGAGCTTTTGCTCACACCCAGAACTGCAGTTTTCCTCATCCCTTGGGATTTGAAGAAACAGGCTCATTTCAGAAGTGTGAGAGGTGTCAGACACATACTTGCTGTGTTGTTTTTTGCTTCTCTTTCAGCTGCATTCTAAGCTGTGCAATAAAAACCTCTCATTTGGATTTCAGATCACTCAGTGACAGGCTGCTCTCCACCCTTGGGAAAAGAGTAACTTCAAGAAAAACTTCTTCAGCATCTCCCTAATATCAACCAATCACTCCTGTTTAGTTTAGCAGATCTATGGGAAAGGCTCCTATACAGCACTGTGAGGCAACAGGAATCTACTGGCATCTCTGAATTATACTCACAAAAAGAGAAAAAGATGAGTATTCCCTTTTATCTTCATTTCATGCTCCCTAGTGGGAACAACACAGCTGGAGCAAACCCCACCCAAACTCTGGACATGGCATTATAGAAATTATGATGCCTTTCTTGCAAATAATGAGTAAAAGCTGGGCTCTGCGCTGACTTTGGACTAAATGCAGCACAACCAATTTTAGTGCAGTTACCCCTGTGTTAAGTCAGAAGCATGAGCCAAATACAACAAAATAAACCTCTCCCTGGTACCTGGAGTGACTCAGCTTATGTGGGTACTGCATGTACATTTGATTGAATTATACACACAGCCATAATTTTAAGAGGTTGATACAGTAGGCACCCAACACAGGGGAGAAAACCTCAACTAAATTAAATTAATTATAGGTATATACTTAATAGAGTTAATTGAGCTATGGAGGTTACTCAGAGTACATGTTTGGTAGCATCAGGTTACACCTGGTCTCTTTGAAGGCTTTCTCCCCTTGGAGCTTGTGTAGCTCAGCAGGTTCCAGACTTTGCCATGGAGCACAAATCCTGTCATTGACTGCCCTGGAAGGGTCTCAGGGTGCAGGAAGGAGCTGGTGGTGCAGGGTGGTGACATCTGGAAAGGAGCACAGAGCCCATGTGACAGCAGCACTGAGAGCCAGCTGCACACCTTCCCTGCAGGAGCATCCCTGCTCAGGGCCCAGCCTGGGCACAGCCTTCCCCCAGCACTGCAGAGTGACCCCAGGCCACCCTGCCAGGTGACAGACACTGTGGCCTGTGTCCCTCCATGAAAAGAGGGATTTGTCACCCTGGAGTCAGGGTGTGAAGAGCTGGGTACCCTGCACCTCTGGCTTCTCCCAGGGAAGAAACCCAGCTCCTGCCTCCACCCTCTCACGCTTCCTCTCCTGTCTGTCACAGAGCAGGTGTGACAATAAAGGCACAGCTTCATCATTCATCTCAGACATCAAATTACTCCCACCTACAGGGACTACATTTGCAACTCTCTCACGTATGCTGTGACTCAGGAGTGGGACTTTTATCTGGGGAAGCAGAGCACAGATCTGAACGGCACTGCTGTCTCCTGGAGGAGATAACGTGTCTGCTCAGAGCCCTCGTTCTGGGCTTGCCTTCTATCACACAGCTCCATTTGGCAGGGGCTGCCTGGCCTGTGTGATACCAGGCACTGAATTACTTCAGAAAAAGAGAGAATTATTCCTTCTGTGAAAACAAATGACTAATTAAAAGTGGTTTTAATTTTGTAGTTCATATTTTCTTGGGGTTGTCCGAGACTCTGGAGTCCACGCTCCACACCCTGTCCTTCTGGAGAAATTTGGCGAGGGAAAGCACCCTGAGATTTGCTCCCTTTCCTCTCCCTTACTCATCAAATCCCCCCTCCCCCTTCTCCCTTCCTGCAACTGGTAAATTGTGAAGAACAGGAATGTTCCTGGGAAGAAACCCAGGCAGAATTGCATTCAGAACAAGTCAAAGATTTCTTGCATAGCTGAAGCATGTGTTTGCAATCCCCAATTGCTGGAGCACGTAAGCCCTGCCAGCGAGTGCTGTTCCCTTCAGATGTTCTCAGAGAGCTCTAGGCAGTGTCCAGGGCAGCCTGTGGACAATCTGAGCTGAGGAATTGCTCCACGGCCCATCTGTTCATGGTGCCATGCCAAAAAGGTTCTCGGTGAAAGGCTGGCAAAGAGCCAGCCCCACCATTCCAAGGAGCTGTGTTAGGGACGGTCAGAAACCCTGCTCTGGGACCTCCCCCAGCCACAGACTGGTTCCACGAGAGAGCTTGGCTGCTGCTACCAACCTGTCAGCCCAGGCTGCAGGCAGCTTTTGGGACTGATGCTCTCCAGAATAGTTAGCATGTGCTAGCCCAACAAAGGACAAAACCACAACATCCCTAATTGTAACTGCTGGGAAGCAGCAGAGAGCCAGCAACTACAGGCTGCTCTCCCTTCAGTTTGAGGGGTGCCACTGACCCTGAGAGAAAATTACTCTTCCAAGGGTGCTGTTCAGTGGTTCTAAACTGGAACCTGACAGGGCCAGGAAGGATGGGAGTTGGGGGCTGGGACGCTGGTTGGAAAAAGCAGCTTCAACGTACTTGTGAGGAAGGTTTTGTCCTTGGCACTACACGGAGCACAGGATATTACAGGAGCACAGAGTGAGCCCTTGCTCGAGCTGGTGCTGATTCTGGGGAGAGGCAGGTTGATGAAAGCATCACTTGTCTTTCCAATGACCTTATCATGTGAGCTGAGCCTGCCAAGAGCTGTCTCTCTCTCTGTGCTCCTCGTGGCCTGAGCCAAGACTCCTGGATGCTCTGTGCCGTATCCGCTATCGCTCGGCATCGCTGGCAGGCTCCCAGGGCTCACACGTCCTGGGTGGGACCAGGACACCTCTGTGCTTTGCTGCCTCCACATCTCTCACTTCCAAACAGGTCCAATCTGATTTTGCAATTTTTTGAGTGTAAGGAACACCCTGAGCTTGAGGGAGGAACAGAAGGAGCAGAAGAATCTTCCAAAGCAAGATCCTTGATCTGCCTAGCTGTGTGGCTGTGCTGGCTCCTCTTTGTGCTTCCCAATAGGGTTCCCAGGTCTTTACTGGTGTGTGGCAACAGTAATGAGCAAGTAACACGTGGGGGCAGCAGAAGGCTTTGCTTCCTTGTCTGGGAGTCTGTGGTTGGAGCATCCTTTTAAAGGGTTCTGAAGAACTGAGGTGCTCCCAGGTTTGAGTGTCACTGTGGTGGGCACAAGCTGCAGCTGCTCAGGCTCTGGGAAAAGATGTCATAGGACAGAGGGGCTTTGTGGCCTCCTGGGACAGGATGTCAGCACTAAATCCTGGGATTTTGTCACTGCATCTGGTCCTGGCCCAGTCCCTGCAGGCCCAGCCCAAGCTGGGCTCATGTTCATGTTCATGTTCATGAACATGCTCATGTTCAAAGCATGTTCAGCCAGAAGACAGTCACAATGCTGCCCACAAAGGAAAATTGGCTGGAGTGAAAATTCCAGAGCCAGATCCCACTGCATCCTACAGGACAAGCCTTGCTGAGCTTGTTGCACCACAGGCCCAGCACGTCCCTTTCAGTGAGGTGAAGTGAAAGAAAGAAGCTCTTACCTCATCACTGTGAAGAAAGATGAAGGTTCCAGCTGCTACCATTTACTCTCTTGGGGACTTGGAATTTTCAGGTAACAGGAGAAAGGCTCGATCTTGGCTGTGAAGGTCTTGAAAGGCAAGTTTTCAGACTAGGACTATTTCAGACAGGGAAGTGGCTACAATTTACACAGCATGGCTCTAAGATTTTCTGGCAGGGCTATCTCCAGAATAGGTGTCACTTTTCCTGCTCTCAGTGAGCAGAAATTCAGGGATTGCTCGTCCACTTGATAATTGCCTGATTGCTCACATCAGTCTCCCCATCATCAGTAACGTGGAGTCTGAGTGGTATTGGCACAAGCTGATGGAAATGGCAAGAAATAAAAAATCCAGCAAAAGCCAGCCTTGTCACCAGAAATGATGATGGATTAATTATAATAAGGGGTGGGAAACAAAACACCTCTGTGCTCCATGAGAAATTTAAAAAAGAGTAAAATCAGATAAATTCCCAGATAGGAAAAGCATTTTCTGTAACTGAGGCTGCTACTTTAATTGGAAAATGCTGTTAACACAACTCTGACAGAGGCAAGGGCAAGAGCACAGCAGGGCTGGTCGAGATCTGCAAGTAAACAGCTGAATTGCTTCTCTCAGCCTCAATCTGCAAATTTCTGAAGCCAAAAGAACAGCTTTAAATGTAAAACTTCTGTTGTAGCTCATGCTTCAATTGGGCTGTGTGCCAGGACATGCAAAGTCTTAGGGCATTAAAAGTCTCATGGAGATGAAAAGACAGTGGGGAGTCATTTGAGTTGGCTTGTAATGCACTAAGCTAGAGCAGGATCTGCCTTCATTCCCTTTAAACCAACTTGTGGGGAGGCAAATTGAGAAAACTGATATTTTATCACTTGTAATAGTTACAGTAAAAGGGCTAAGCATGGCCCTGATGGAATTCCTGTGTCCTGCACACAGCCCTGCAGAGAGGTCCCAGCCCCAAGCTGGCTCAGCCTTTCCAAAACCTGGGAAGTGAAGTAGCCCCTGAAAATGCCCCAAACCACAAAGTGACCATCTGTAGGGATGTGTGAGCTGCTCTGCTGGCTGCTGTCTTCAAACCATCATCTCAGACAACCTTCAACCACCGAGCAACAGAAGAGCTTTGCACCTTCCCTGGTCCTTCCAAGGAGCTCAAAGTGCTTTAAAAATCCCCAGCCAAGCAGTGCTATTGTGGTTCCTATTGCACAGTGGTTCCCTGAGTTACAGGGCCATGGACTGCTTCACCAAAGCTGCACAACGTGTTGGCATGTCAGGACAGCCCATCCTTCAAGAAATGAAGGATGTGTCTGGCTGTCAACAAACACGGAAAAAAAGCTGTGAACAGCAGCAAAGTGACACAAACTCAGTGTGGTCACCAGGTACCAACAAAGCACAGCTGGCCAAATCCAGCTGTTGTAAGGAAAAGGAAGAGGAGCAGGGCCATGTTCCACAGGCTGGCTACCAGGGGTCTGGGAAATGCTTTGCTAGGGCTCTTCACTGCCAGAAGCTGCTTTAAAATATTCCCAGCTGTTCCCCTAAGTATCAGCTTGGACAAAATTAAAGACAAATTAATTCCCTTGGGTTTCAAGGACCCTGGGAAGTCACTAATCGGGTCCCTGCTGAGTCAAAGGCAAGGAAGAACATTGTTAGCAACAAACACAGAAAATCTTCTCTAATTGGAGCCATGGAATGGGTATGTGCTTCTGGGGGAACCTTTGTGTCTCTCAGGAGCATGTTCACCACAAGGAGAGGAGCCCCAGTGGGCAGTGGGGGCTTTTATCATAGTGCCAGGGACCTTCTCAGATGACAGGAAGGAAAAAAAAAGACCAAAAGCTTCATTAGCCTTAAAACCTCACCCTCAGTGTCTGTCCTGGTCAGAAGAGGGAGGAAAGTGTTTCCATTTGTTTTGAGGTTGGTGTTAGGAAACTCTCCTAAAAGCCAAGGGCCAAATGCTGCATTTTCTCTTCAGGAAACAGTCCCAGGAAATAAATGGTCAAAGGCACCAACCACACAGGGAAGACTTTGTAGGTCCAAGGCCTGGATACCAGGAGGGAGTTTCACTGTGGTCTCCTCCATGAGAAGCTGGCTCCAGGGTCACATCCACAAGGACACCCTCAATGTGGGATGTGGGTGCATGGGAGCAATATTGGTCATGATGCTTGGCCTTCAAATCTGCCAGGATCCTGGGAAAGCCATCCCAGGCCCCTGTGCTTGGAGTGCTAAAATCAGAGCCTGTATATGAGACACAAAAAAAGGGATAAAGGAACCATTTAGAAGAATTAAAGGGACACATGAGCAGATGAAAGGTGCAAAGTGTCATCTTCTGTGTTCCCAGGTGGGACATCACCTGCAGCAGAGGGAATACCACAGAGAATCAGTGGGAAGTGGATCAAGTAACTTTCACCTCACCTCGTTCCTTAAAATGCAAAACGCACAAATGCTGAGCTCTTGCTCAAAGCAAAGCACAATCCTCTCCTCTCATTGTTACATGTAACCCAGAGCCTGTGGAAGCAGCTACAGTGAATAAACATGAGAGAAAGGAGCTGGACTGAATTTGCTAAGGGAGACAAAAACCCCTACAGGCATGTTGTTAAGAAAGAATGAGCACTAATTCTGTTTATTCTGCTTCGTTTTGTTTGATTGTGCTTGATTGTGCTTGCCCTAGGAAACGTGAGAGCTGGTGGGGATCATATCAGCAAAAAAAATCAGAGAGCAACAAGTTGATGGTTTAGAGTTCATGCAAACATCTGCCAGACACTGAACCAGAAGAAAAGAGCTGGCTCAGAGGCAGCCACTTATCTGCTGATAAGATCCTCTTGGGGAAGAATCTCAGAATGATGTGAAGAGAGATGGGAAATTGTGCTGCAGAGCTAAGTCAAGCTGTCAGCAGAGAATATGGCATGGTTTGGGTTTTTCTTTGCTTTCCTCCCTGTTCTTCCCCATTTATTATTAGAACAGTACAAAGAGTATTTTTGCCTGTAAAAATCTTTGTGCCTAAAGAGGTAACACTGGGGTGCGCTCCTGCACCAGAGCTGAACCTCTGGGTAGCTTTGATTCAACTTTCTGGAGAAAATCATAGCAAAACTCTTAGCTATGCATCTCTGTATAATCATTACCTCAGCTTTAAACACTTACATTTACAACTCCTTTTTTTGTGGAGATAAAACACATCACCATGGTTTCAACTCACCAGAAAGTCTCTCCCAGCAGCTGCTCTCTGTGGAAGTGTCAGAGGAAGATCAGGTCCCAGAGGACAGAGCAGAAGCTGTGGCTGGCCAGGAGCAGAAGTGTCAAACACGAGGCATCTGGAGAGGTGAGGAAATTCAGGACAACTTCTTAGTCCAGCAGATAAACCTTCCTGCCTTTTTTTTACAGATGTGATGCGTTTACAGATGTTCCCTGAAAGGGGCAGCAGAGACCAATCCCACACGATGAACAGAAAGCGCCGTCCTGATCAGAGATAAATAAAAATGAAGAGCAAGAATTACTTGCAATGTTTCTTCTCCTTGGCATACAGAGACTCCACCATGTGTCCACTCAAATAAAAACAGCTTGGACCTATACAGACCAAACAGGGGCTGCTTGGCATAATCTTGTTTGACTCTGTGACCACTTCCTTCAGCTGCTTTTGAGAGGAGGGCACCAACCCTGCCCAGACGTGGGTGCTGGGTGTGCCAACATTGTGGAGCTTTACATAATGCACTGATTGACATCTATGCCACTGCAGCAGCACAGCAGCCTTTGGGCTGGCAGGGGGAACAGCAGAATTTGGGAAAGGTTCACTAACAGGCTCATGAGTACCTGTACCACACTCATCACTAACACCATTTGGCTCCCACCTAACCCTGAAAGAGGGAGATGAGGAAAAAGGCTGTTTAGACTATCAAGGTTCCCAACAGTCCATGTTGGTGGGAAGGAATGAAGCAGGGAAGCCCATCTTGGACCATCTTTACAATCTCTCCAGGCTCTCCTGAACCACTCAGAGTAAGTTCTAGAGCTGATCCAGTCACTGCCTGGAGAAGAAGGCACAGTTATTTACCTACAGCAAATCCCATATGTGTTACTCCATCTAAGTCACCTCAGCCTGTCCTGTTGCTTTAATTGCCTTATGCCCCTCTCTAGCACTGTCCACAATCCCCAGTGGAGAGGAAGTCCAAGAGCTCCAAGAGCTCCAATCATGGGACAAAACCACAGGCACAAACTATGCACCAGTCTTTTCATCAAGGATTTGAAAGAGGCCTAAGATTTGAAAGCAAGGAGGGGCCAGTGTGAGGTGAGAAGGCAGCAGAGGAGCTGAGGCAGCAAGAGCTTTATCAGGAAACCAAGAACCTTCTCTGCTCCTGCTCAGGATAGAACAGCACACCAGCAAATCTGGCTGCAGACTGAAATCTTGGCTTCCCCTGAAGCCAATGGCAAACATCCCACTGGCTTCAATGGGAGCAGGACTTCATGCCAGATCTCGTGCTTCCCATTCCTTTGCCGTAGCCATGAGAGCAAGCTTCCCTTCCAAGGCTGTGTCTGCAGCTAGAGCCTCCAGGAGCAGGAGAATGGCTCTCCTTGCAGCCTGAGAAGTATCAATGGGAAATGAAAGACTTATTTTTTAACAGAAATGGTGACTGTCCTAGAGAACAACTTGTTTAGAGTTATGGGGCTCTCTGGAGCCATTTCTTTCTCTCTTAAAAATTCCCCTGAGGCTTTAGGTGCCCAGCAGCCTAAGCACAGCTTTTGGCTGTGAGGAAATCACAAGTGGGCTTTGAGCTGGTTATGCAACTATCAACACTCAGCTCTCCCAGTCTTAACATCCTTCATTCCACACCTGCAGCACCTGGACACAGTGGAACTTACAGCAACACTGCAAACAAGCAGGAGAAGACTAAGTTTGCCCATTTCTGTTTTTACCACAACTCAGTTGATGAAGGAAGGGATGCTGGAAGAGCTGTGCAATGACCACACAGGGCTCTACGTTTGCTCTGGCATGAGCATCCCTCTGCTGAGATGAGCATCTTGAGACCCCCGAGCTGTGTGTGAGGTGGCAAGGTCACGTCTCTCATTTCCTGAAGATCTTTGCTTTCCTTGGCAGAAATGAAGGACTTTGTTAAGGAAATCTTGGTGGGTGTTTTGTGATCAGTCAAGCACAGCAGATTACTCGGGGGTGTACACAGGACCTCCCGTCTTCTTGACGTAGGAAAACGATTCTGCTTGCTCCAGAAATTCAGGAGTCACCAGCATGGTGCTGACCACCTGTATTATTCCTTAGGTCACGTGGCATGTCTACTGGACAGATTGATGTCTGTACAGCTGACTGTTTGCATATCAATTCTAGAGGCAAAAGGAAATTCTTCAAATCCCGGAGCACAAATGTGCACTGCTACAGAAAAGCAGGTGGAGATGTGCCAAGTTACAGCTCCTTAGCTGCTGCCCCTGTAAGGAATGCCCTGCGAGGAAAACTGGAAAATATTTCATGAAAGAGCAAAGATAACACAAGATAATCTGGCCAAGGGTAGAATTTAATATTAATGGCTTTCCTTTAGTCACTGTATTTCCTGTTCCTAAGTTAACCCTCTAAAATCAGCCATGGACAGAGAAGGGCTATAAACTTCTGTGCATCTAAAAGATCTCTCACTGAAAGATCTCAGAGCACTTTGCAAATATTAGGGACTGCTGATGGATGGCTTTTCCCTGAGGAGACTCTCCATGGAGCCAGTGGGCAGATGCTCCTTTGGCTGCTGAGGCCAAACACTGAAAAATTTGGCTACTCTGTAAGAACATCTCCCTTCTTTGCCGCCCAGGTTCCTGTCATCACAGGAACCCAAAAATGAGAGGAGCTCAGCCTCCCTTGAGCTCAGTGTAAAAAATACCTTCCTCATGGACAGATGGGTAACAGTCACACAGCAGGGATGCACTGGTGTCCTGTCAGCCCAGCAGCCACTTTAGGATCCTGTCCCTGCAGATCTCAGGGTTACATGGAGACAGCTCATGGCTCAGCTGCTGGTGTATCTGAACATCACCGTTAAAGCACACTGAAACTTGCCTTGAAAGGGAGCTGGACCAGCCCCACCTCCCCACCCTTCCCTGCCAACTGGTGCTTGCCTGGAGGAGTCCAAAATGAGTCCAAGCAGATAAGAGATGGACAATGTGGCTCCTCTGAGCCCCGGGGTCCTTTGCTCAGAGGAGATCCTTCTATGCCCACCCACATCTTCCTCTAACCTGGCAAAGTACCTGAATTACTCAGCTGACCTGCCAAGAGAGATTTAGGCTGGAAACCTCTCTAGAAAGATGTCTCTCATTAAGAGCAGGGAGCTGGCTGGGGCACAGAGCTGGGAGAGGGGTGTTACTCATTCCTGCCTCACACTGGACCCTGCAGACACTTTCCTCTCCCACAAGATGCACTGTTCTGTGACTGCTGGCAGAAATTAATGAGCAGAGCTGGTTGAAAAACTTTCCATCAAAACAGTGCTTCTGCTTTGCCAGAAGATAGTTGAAAAATTAAGTGGAAAAATTAGAGAAGAGAGCCTGGGTTTTGGCTGACATTGTTGGTCCAAAAATCCCAAACTTGGGATTTTTTAGCCAAAAATGGAAGCATTTGGGGAAAGCAGGGGAGGAAAGGGAGGTGCCTGGCAAGACTTAGTGATACCCTGAAAAAACATCTACAAAAATTTTGACAAATATGAGGGTATTTTTGTCAATTTTATCTTTTTTTTTTCCATAGTGAAGGATATTTCTGCTTTTAGAACCATTCTACAGGGAGGCTGAAAACAAGTAAATAAGCTTTTTCTTTCTTACACACATGGCTACAGATCCCCCATAGCTTGTGGCAGAAGCACAGGCAGCAACTCCTCAGGAGAGCCCCATCAGAAAGACCAGATCTTTGCTAGGAGCTGCCCAAGAGCTGATTAGCCCCAAACTGGAACTCTCAGAAAGGGACACACACAGAGCTGGTGCTGCTGTGAGTTTGTACAGCTGATGGGAAGCCTCGATAACCTCTCATTTGCCTTGCACACAAATAAACTGAGCCATGGGGACAGCCAGGGAACAGGGCTTGTGATGGAAGGTACTGTGCACACAGCTGCTGCAAAACCACCCCTGCTGAACACTCAAGCAGCCACAGGCAGAAAGTTGTTGTTGCAGGGAGAATGGCACATGAATACCTGGGAACCCACAGAAAGCTCTTTTCCATCTTGCTTACTCAATAATGTGGTTTTCCTCTTTCCCCTTTCGAATTGTTTCTTCAGCAAAACACGGTTAGAAGAAATAAAAGAGATGGAATCTTCCTTACCCTCTGGGAAATGTAGCTGACAGCATTTCTTGGGCTCAGTGTCACTGTCCCCTCCTCAAGGCATTGCTGGCCAAGGATGTGATGGGGGAAGAAGCCAGGAGTGACAGCAGCTGGCAGCTCCAGGGTGATGATGCCTGAGGAGAGCAGAATTCCAGTATTCCTGCAGAGCACTTCCTCCTCGACACAAACCTGGGCATGGAACAGAACTGACAGTGCTGAAGCCAGGGCAGCACAGGTGGCACCAGCTCTGTGAGAAAACCAAATGTTGTTATTGAGCAGTGGGGAGCAGGGGAGGTTCAATTTATGGTGATTTTCTAAGGAATCAGACCACCATTCTGGACAGGATTTATATTTTAAACAACACCTAATCTTTAAATTCAGTCTAGATGTGGATTTCCTACCTTTTCCTTAATGAGAGTGGCACTGGAGGAAGCAGCCTCAGCAGTTCTGATGTGTCCTGGCAGGGAGCTGCTGCAGGTCCCCTTGCTGACAGCCCAAGTTTGACCCTCATCCCATCACAGCCTGGGGTTACAGTCCCAGCCACTTCCACCACAAGCAGTTCTGGCTCAGGGCCTCCAGAGTGATAAAACACTTCTTGTGTGATCATCTCAGGAGGGAAGTTTGGTGCCAAATAAAGCTGCAGTCTGGTTGGGTCCTTTTGTCATCAGAGACAAAATCAAGGGGAAAAGTACAGAGCTGGGGAAAGAAATGAAAGCTAAAAAATGTTCAAATGATGTTCTTTCTAAGAAAATTAATAAAGTCCAACCCAAGAATGGCTTGTCTGGTTTTGCTGGACAGGCTGCACTGATCTTGGTGCAACATGGAAGACTCTGTTAGAGGATTCCCCTTTTTCACTGATCCCTCAGCAGCCCGAGTACTTCCACTCCCTGTCTCCAGAAAGGCTCCAGTGATGCTGTAGTGTGCAGTGACCTTACAGAAAGCTGTCAGTGATCCTTCAGCAGCTGGTGGTTTGTGGGGTGGTGGAGCCAGCCCTGCAGACTGGTGCTCTCCTGATGAAAAATGGGTGTCTTCCTCCATTCCAGGCCACAGGGAGAGAGAGCAGCATCTCATCTCATTCTTCCTGACACCATCAGAAGTGTGAGTGCATGGAATGGGAGCACATCTGGCACAGATTTTCTCTGCCTGGAACTCCAGAGCACATTGGTGTTTGCACTGACACTCTTCAGCAAGAAGAAAACATTCCTTTCTCCATGGAAATGCTCCACGTGGTGTTGGGGAAAGCACAAAGGAACATTTGGTTTTCACTCTACCAGAGAGCAGAGTCCTCAGCAGTGGTACTTGGTGAGCATGGGGTTGATGTGGGGATAAAGTGTTCCACATTTTGGAAGGAAAATTCCTTCCAGAGCAAGCAGGGTGCTGCCAGCTTGCTGCAAGAGACAGCTGAGGCTGCCCTGGACATCAGGAGAGTGAAGGGAGCAGGTGGAGTTGGTGGAGGCAGAAGTGACCTCCAAGGAGGGGCAGAGGGATTTTACTTTCCTCCTGATCCTTCTGTGCCAGAGCACCAGAGCCATCTGACCCCACCAGCTTTTAGTGACCTTGGCTCAGGTGTCTTAAATAAAAAAAACCAAACAACTGAGCTCACAGGGAAGAGCAATGGCTTGGGCAGAAATGGGGATTAGGAATAAGAGAAAAACAGCAAACAGCTCCATGCAAAATAGGCAAAGTAAGAATATAATCCTACTGGATTTATAGGAGAGATATTGGCACATACCAGGAACGTTTCAAGCCAAATGTATGACAGCATTCCTTACACCCCTCCCACCCACTGCCATACCCCAGCTTAATGCAAAGCCCTTTGGCTTCCCCAGGCTTAGAGCTCCGTTTTATTGTTCAAACAGGTCAACAATTGCAATCAGATGTTGACTGCAGGCAAGGCACAAACACGATGATGTGTTAATGTACAGCACCCCTTGGATGGAGGTTCTGCAGTGCTGCTGCTGTGAATGGTCCTGTGCAGGGTGGCAGCTGGCTTGGTATCTCCCAAGGCTGCCTCAGAAATCTGGGAAGCCCATCAGTGTTGTGCCATGAATCCGGTGTGAGATCAGTAAATGAGCTCTGTTATTAAAGTATAAACTCCATTTCTGGAAATCATTGTGGGAGGAGGGCTCTCACACCAACTCTGCTTTAGTTTTTATAAAATCACAGAATCGTTTGGGTTGGAAGAGACCTTTAAGATCCATCAAGTCTAACCCAGCACTGCCAAGTCCACCGCTCCACCATATTCCTGGGTTTTTAAGGCTGCTTTAGAAAGGTGCTGCTCCCACCTCCAAGTGGCCTTTTAACAAGAATTGAGCTGGAGTGGGATACAGAGGATGGCATCTTTGTAAGACAGGCTGGGAGAGGATCTTACAGGTGCATCTGTGCACAGCTGACTGCAAAAACAACCTTCACCATGCTGGGGGTGGAGCTGAACAGTACAAAGATTCTGACTAGTGCCTACAACAAAGACATCCAGAACACGTGGCACTGAAGTAATTCAGTTTATTTCACACCAGGGGAGAGTGCAGCTAGGTTATGCAGATACCTTCCCAATGGATGGGATCGTTTTGCTCCAATACAAATTTCCACATGCTCAGCACTGTTCATTGTCAGGGGCTGCCTGTGGAGCTGCTGCTCCCTCCCAGCTCCGGCACAAGCAAGAACAACCTTTCCCAAAAGCACTCTCAGAATGTCCCTCTCCCCAAGCAGAAGCTCCCCCCTCCCCAGAGGCTGCCCAGGCACACACAGAGATGCCCCAAACAGAGCCTGGCACACTCTTCCCAGACAGGAATTTTCTACTCTTGTGTCACTGACCACAGACCTGGCACAGCCTCATTCAGGTGTTAACATCCCCGTGCTTTATTTTGCAACCTGACCAGGACAAGACCCATCATTTCTTGGTTTGTTAGCACACTGAGAACTCTGAGGTGCCAGAATTTTACTGCCAAATGACCTTTTACACGACCACAGCAATTAAACAGTTGGCTTGGATTTAACTAAATCCCAGTCTCAGTCCAGTATTACACAGATGCATAATGTACTACTTACAGCTTCACTCCTTTCTCTTCATTGTCATGCAGTTGGGTTTGCTTGGTATTTGTGTTTCAAGTTCAGAAACCTTATTAAAGTTGTTATGGAAAAAATAAATTTATTATTCAACATATTCAATTTGTTCAAAATGGAATGATCCTCTTTTCTTTTTTTTTTTTCTTTTTTTTTTGGCTTTCATTTACAACTGGTTCCATTCAGTTTGACTGTTTTTTATCTTTTTCTATTTATAACCAGCACCAAGAAGAAAATTACCATGGATACAGTACATATGCAAATTAGCTAATGGAAAAAATATATACATTTCACTCTGTAATGAGAAAACTTAAATGATATTATTGCCATGGAGAATATATCCCTGTATTATAATAAAATATCAAGCAATAATCGACTGCTAAGATTCTTTTCCACCGACAAAAAATAGCACCATACATGAGATAGTGAGAATCTACACTCAATAACACAATTGTGCAACTAGAAATGTACAGTACTTTAGTAACAGTACAGAGTATTGTTTACAATATGGAAATACCACCACTGTAATCAAAAGAGCATCAATCTCTTATGAACAACTAAGAAAAGTATTGTCATAGATACACTGAAACAAACAGCTTTTCTTTTCACCAGAATGTGGGAACTGAGGGCAGAGCATAGCTGTGACTTCATTGTAAAGCTCCTATAAAGTGATAAAAACCAGAAGTGCAGGAATATTGAACAGAATTAATTTTTTTTTGTTGTTATTTTTCTGGCTGTTATTGGATGGGGTGGTTGTCACCATGTGAAGTAAGAGAATTGAATAAAATGGAGCTGTGTTGTGCCATCAGTTCTTAATCAATGTTTGATTATAAAAAATAAAAGGTTGATGCATGCTAATCTGTGAGATGTGAGAGCAAGTGAAGTGGTTTTTTTCTCAGTGCTCATACAGTTGAAAAAAAATCCTTGTAAACTCCTGTTTCCTTAGGTAGGACCCAGAACTTGGACCCAAGTGCCTCTTGGAACCCAGCAGATTGGGTCAGGCCACAGGTCTAACCTAGCACCCTGCTCTGGACAGTGGCCAGTAGTGAATTATTACTGAAAAACACAAACCCTAAAATCCTTCCTCTCCTATGTCCTACCTGCTGCCTAGAGAGGGTCACAGATCAGCACCAGAAGGAAAACGTTCCCTGCTGTGGAGAAGCACCTTTGATTCCCAGCAATGATAATTCACACAATTCTGCCAAGGTAACAGAGAAAATGTTGCCCATGAGAAGAAAAACAGCAAATTCCAAACTGAGTGAGGGGTGCCAGGGGACTCAGAGGTGGCTGTGGGGACAGCAAGGACAGCCCCAGTGTCACTGCAGGCTAAGGGGGAAACACCACTGTGAATTACAAACATAAACCATGTCTGATCTCTTGGAACTTTCTCATTAGCAGTTCTTCTACCTGTTAATTTGCCTAATTGAGTATCACCTGGTATTGTCTAAATCTTCCCTGTCAGCCCTGCCAGCAATTTTCCCTTGATTACTAGTTAAGTACTTACACAACCTCTGGGCTGGGCAACAGGGTGGGAATAACAGAAAAAGGAGGTCTAATCCCGATTACAAATTGCCCAAAAAAATCCAGTATAACAAAAACCGAGCTGGAATCATTTCCCTGATAGAGAAAATCATCTGAGGCATTGGAAAGCAGATCTGTTTGAGACAGGCACTTGAGGAAAAAAGGTGTGCAAATGTGCCCTTGTGCAGCAGGCCAGCCCTGGTGCACACACACTCATTTGCATTAACAAGCACAGACGTAAATGTGAAGCCCACACAGGGTTAGTTTGTTGAGAAACATTATCCCCCTGTGCTTGAAAAATTAAGCCCTTAATAAAATGCTAATAGGTTATTCCAGTGAGGTCCTGGATATGGAAAGAACTGTACTAAGCAAAAAAATTGCTTTTAAGACACGTTAGGTACTAAGAGTCTTTATCCTTCCTTGCATTGACAAAAAGAGACAACAGCAACAAAGACAACCTGGGCCAGGTGTGAGCTGCCAGCCAGCCTGGCCCAGGGGCTGGGGGAGTAGCTGGGCTTGGTTCTGTGCTCAGCTCCAAGGAGTCAAGCAGTCACACGCAGTTCTAGAGCCAGTACAAAGCTACAATTATCCAAAGGGCTCTGCTCCTGTCACGAGGAGGGGGCTGAAACTCGACCACAGCCTTGTGTCCTGGCAAGGGAAATGATGCTTGTTGGAGCAAGATGTGATAGGAGACACTGACGTGTGTGACAACGGAGGGGACAAGCCCTGCCCTGGGCAGAGCTTCTGTTTCAAGTCTCACATCACAGAGAGGAGTCTGGTTTAAAGTGCAGAGACATGGCAGAGAGTATTGTGTGTGCAGCACCTGTAAATGCTCTGACAGCACCAAACCTGACAGCACCACAGAAGTGAGACAGGGAGCATTCAAAGACAGCGAGGAAATTCCCAACCCCTGAAAGCAATGGAAGTCTGAGCCCTCTGACTTCCCACAAGCTCCAGGTTACACTTTGAATGTCTTGCACCCCTGGCTACTTCTGGTTACTGCAAAAGCTACAGCAGCTCAGCTGTATAAAAGAGCCCAGAGACAGAAAACACCTGTTCTGCTCCCGACTACATCCTTTTCAGAAAGATTGTTCCAAATTCAGTTTCTGTTCCAACTCTATCCAGTTTCACAATCCTCTTATAAGAACCAACAGTCTCATTATCTGATTGACTTCTAAAAATTGGAGAGAGCTTAGGCCAGGCAATCCCTCAATGAGCTCTACTGGATGAAATGATTTCTGGCTTCTCCCATCTCATGTAAATGGTTCTTGTTTAAAAGTAACTATCTACGGCTGTTAATAAGCTTCCATTTCATTAAGTTCAGAGAAAAATCAGGTTTCATAAAAGAAACTCTTATTATTCTGGGGAAAAGATAGAGAGGATTTTTTTTTAAAATTAGAAGGAAAAGCTCTATTAGTGGCTCTAAAAATATGACTTGGAATGTTGGATATAATTATACTGAGTTTTCTGTAGGAAATTCAGAGATGTCCACCCTCTGCTATCAGTTTTCACAAGCTTTTACAACAAATCCTCTCTTTAAAGTAAGTCTTTCATTTATGCATGTCCCTCCAAGCCCACTCTGCAGTGGGATAACTGCTGGGAATTGAAAACAACAGATAAAAGCCAAGATTAAAAGATTAAGTAATGTCTCTACCTTTGCTGAATTATTTTGCCAGAGGCCTTCCTCCATGGAGGTACCCATAACCTTATCCAACGTAATCACTTTGCAACTCTTCTCCTTTTCTTTAATGGTAGCAAGCCATCCAGTGGCTGGTGATTTAATATATTAAAAAAGCATTAATGAAAAATGTGAGGATGTCGAAATATTCAGAAATGATTGGCTCCTTGAGATGACCCTTTCTGTGTGATTTTTTTTTTTTTAAGGTGGATGAGCAGATGACTTTGGTATCCAGTCTGTAGGATTCGTTTCAAGTCTCATTAGGTGTGCTTTGGGATCCACCACACTGTAGCAACTCATGTTCCAGTACTCAGACCTACTAGTCTGTGATTTACATACAAAACAGCTGGAAGACTCTAAGGAGTGGCACAGGTTCATTAACTCTTCTGCTGCATCTTGTTTGCATAAAAGTCTCTGCAGGTCTGGCAGCAGCGCTGGTACCACCGCATGTCCTGGCACAGGTTCTTCTCACGGATCACCCTGCAGTACACTGTCCACTGGTCCCCCCCGCACTTGTAGGTGAGGGCAGCTTGGGAGGAGACAAGAAAGGAGAAACTGCCAGATTAGCCAGGGAACAGCAGTGCAGGTGTGACCAAAAGCCCTGCACCTGAGGGGAGGGAGGGCCCTGCTCGCTGCTGGCACTGGAGAGCAGGTGATGTTCTCTCTACCCAAGTATCAGGCCCTTGGAAGTGCTTCTTTCCTTCCCTGGGCATAAATGGGGAGTGCAAACCTCCTCATCTTGCACCTATTTTGTCTCAGAGGCAAACAGGCCTGGATGAACCAAACATCCAAAGATTCAGCCCAGATTTAAAGCCATGAACTCCCACCACAGTCAATGGGATGGAGATGAATAAATCACACACCTGGCAAGAACACCTGGGACAAACCTCATGAATCTGAGATGGGAGAGTTCATATAATAGAAACTATACCACAAGCAAGGTCAGGACTAATTTCTCATATTTCAGAGGTCCAGTGTCCCTCATAGGTTGTGAAGGAAGACAGGAAAGAAGTGACAGAATAAATCCCTGTGAATATGTTGTCAATGAGAGACATTGAACACAGACATAGAAGTCAGATGAGGTGAACTCCACACTTAGATATTTTTGGAAATGTTATCCAAGAGAAAAAACCGTTCTGAAGTAGGGACAGGGCAGCATGGGGTCTGTAGACTACTGGAATTTTTTTCTGCCTTTTTTTTTTTATTTTGCCGGTGCTCCCATTGCAGAAAACAGAAAATCCTGTTTAAAGATAATCCAATTAGAATTGTTTATAAGCAAAAAGAGCAAAACACTCAATGATATGTCTTTCTACTGATATCAAATATCATTGTTTCTGGCCCTGGTGATTCCAAGCCTGGTTTAGAAACAAAAGCATCCCAAATTGCTTGCAGATTACTTTCAGCAGGGACTTGAGCCTCCTCAGTCTTCTAAACACATGAGCATTTTATTGCTTTGTCCTAAAATGTGAATTAGGATGGATTTCTTGTCTCATCAGTGTTTCAAGCGCTTACTTCTCAAATGAAATGTTTTCCTCTCACTGTATTCTTAGTGCTAAAATATCTGGGAAGATATTTTTCATACCAGAAGAGGTTAGAAGCCCCTCAGCATGAGTGCATTTGCAAGAACGAAAATCCCCATTTTCTCTTAAAACATCTGGCAAACTTTTGGGCAACAAATTTCAGTTCAGAAGCTTCAAGTCCAGTCCTAGTTTAGGTGTTATTTAATACTGCACACCACTATTAGAGAATGGTTCTCTATTATTTAGAGGCTCTGTGTTTTCATGTGTGTTAGAGGTTCCAAAGCCTGTAAGATCAACCCAGCTGTGACAGAGGAGGCTGCTCTTTCTCGTAACCTCTTCTTGTTTACAACCCAGCCTTTTGTACCCAAAGGGGACAGGAGGCACCCATGAGGCTTAATTTAGCTTCACCTCACTGGTGATGATGTGTGAAATGTAAAGAAACCAAGTTGACTCTTGGAGCTGTGGTGGAATATACAGGGCTGTAGTTTGGAAAAATATACTTTTAGTATATTTATATTTTTATCCCCTTAAAAACGAAGGAAATACAATGTGGAAAATCATGAGATCCCCACAAATTTGTATTAACAGAGGCATTCTTAACTTAGTGGCATGTCGTAAGTACAGTGTTACGGTGTGTAAGGAAACAGATGGTTATCACCATATTCCCATCTCAGCCAGGGACACAATGAATGCAGGGAGGGTGAGGAGGAGGACAGTGACAGAAAATCACAGGGTTTACAGGAAGAGGCTGGATGCTCTCTTGCTCCCCTGGGCAAATCAATCCATCAAACCACCTGTCAGGGTCATGTATTTTCTTGGGGCACAATGAACAAATGATCCTACCTCACAGTCACTGCAGGCCAGGCAGCGTGTGGAAGGGTTTGGGATGGAGAAAGGTGAACCTGCCAGCTCCCTCACCTCTCTGATCAATCAGTCAGTCAATCAATCAATCAATCAATCAATCCAATCAATCCAATCAGTCCAATCAATCACCCACCATTTGTGTGCTCCTGCTGCTCTCTCAGCTCCACCCTCTACCAAGCCCTCCACCTAGGCACAGCCTGAGGCAGGGCTCACACAGGACCTACCCACACCAGACCTTTAGTCCGGAGTCTGGCTGAGCCGCTCCCAATTTCTGGCCCCGGACAATCACTGCAGCCCTCACTGGGCACCCTGGGCAGCTGGCACCTTCCCCCCAGGCCCCTGACTCACCCAGCCTGGGCGAGGTGATGGTGTTGACGTTGATCTTGTCGTTGCAGACCTCCTGGTGGCACTGCCTGTAGGCGGCGGGCTTGGCCAGGGCCGGGCACTCGCTGCCGTGCCGCCCGGTCACTTTGTGCATGCACTGCACCACGCGCGACTGCAGCCCCTTGCCGCACGTCGAGGAGCACTGCGGGAGAGAGCACACCGAGCACAGAGCTTTCCATGGCACATGCACAGCAAAAATCACTGCCAGAGCAGAGGGTGCAGCTGCTGTGGCGCTGAGGGCTCACAGCTGGGTCACTGTGGCAGCCAGGGACCCTCCATGTGGCTGCTGTCCGTGATGGTTTTGCACTTTCAGGGAGTGCTGTGAGCAGAGGAACTCCCCTGGCACGGGGAAGGAACCTGTTGACCTGTTGTCTTTCTGCTCTGAGTTCACCTACTCTGACTGTCCCCTGGATGCCCAGGGGGTTCAAGCAGACAGAAATGTATTTCCCCCCACCAGTCATGAAGAGGCAAAGCTGAAAAACGTGTAATGCTTAACTATGGACCAGCAGCTTCCACCTCCCTCTCTGTGAGGGACCTGGTGGTACTTGGTTTAAAAGCCTTCTCCAAGCCTCTTGGTTTAAAAGATTTCTCTAAAAGTTGTCTCATTAGACTGGGATGGTCTAACAAGACTTCCTCCACAGACAGGATGACCACAGCCACGCACTGACATAGGACAAACCCCAGGATTACAGCAGAGGCTGGCAGCTCCTGCATGCCCAGACCTCTGAGAAGCTCTGTTCTGGAGAGAACACATCAGGTATTCCAGTATTCACTCCCATCTAGCCCTGCTAACTGTCTGGCACTTGCCTGTCCTCCTGGGAGCAATTGCAAATTGTACTCATGAGTTTTGGCTGCTATTAGCCAGGAGGCCCAGCCTGCTCATATGCTCTCTTTGTTGTCATACAATCAGAGTCCCTCCCTCTCCCTCCCTCTTCCTCTGGCCCAGTCACTTGTGATTTACAATGTCCTACTTGCACGCTGTTCAATTTTAATAAAGCAAACACAGTGAGCACAGGGAGGTGCAGCAGCTGGAGTCAATAAAAGAACCTTGTATTTAACATAAAGAAACAATGGCTTGCAAGACTTGGGTAAGATTCCTGTTTCTGCTAAAGCCACACACAAGCAAATGATGGGGGAGAGGAGGAGGTGAGGGAAAGCCCAGGAGGTATCAACAGAATGATGTAAAAAAAAAAGTCATGTTAAAAAGGTCATGTTTTCTGTCCTCTGCTGTTTCTCACCAAAGTCAGGGCATTGGAGCTTTCTCCCTGAAAAACATCATCACCTCAGAGAGGTAATTCTCCAAAGAGAGATGCCAAATATTGGAGAGGTTCAGAAGATGGGCATCACTGAGGTTGGACTGAAGTCCAGGTACAAATCCTGTGTGTGCTTGTGGGACTTAGATTCAAGGGCAGAACGTGTGGGTGCACACAGGGCTCCACCTCCACATCCAAGGGGGGTGAGTAGAGCAAATCTGTGCTCATTTTGGTCTGGAGGTATCACAAGAAACCCCTGCTGTTTGGGGTATTTTTTCTTTACAATCTTCTTAGTTTAGGTTCAACACACCAGTTTATGACAGGTATTTTTACACTTAGATTTTTCAGGTGTTGGATTTACACAAGAAATTGATCACTGTCAAAAATACCTCAGCAATGGTTAAAGTATTTAGGATTATGCTGAATGAACCCTTCTCCTGCCCTACAGTGTATTCCAAAAATCAGGAATAAAGTCCCTGATTTAAATCCCCTTCACAGTCTGAATTTATGCAGTGAAATCTGGGCATTACATTAATTTTGTGTGTCCCTCAGCTCTTTCCCAGCACTGAGTGCCCTCAGTGACTTCCACCAGCCTGCAAGCCAGTCAGGCACGGCCACTGGATTGAAAGTGAACCATTTTCATCCTGATAAATGCAACTATTAGGCCCTTCCACTTCACCAGTCAAATGCAACCTTTAATCCTCAGGATTTCAGTGGCACTTTAAGTCCTCACAGTGCTTTACTAATCTTAATCCTCCCCAAACTCTTTGCTTTGGGAGGGGAATTGTACATCCATTTTGCAAATGGCTGTTATCACACAGGCATTAAATAACTCAGGCCATGGGCTTCCTTCACATGATTGTGAGTCTGAAACCTCTGTCTCTGGCTTTTAAGCACTCCCAGTGCTCTTAACAGGGAGACATGGGGAGAAAGAAGGGAAAAAAGGACAAACACAGTGTTTTTCTCATAAGGTGAATTAGATTTTCAGATACCAACACACAAACACACACCTACCTTTGTATTCCTGTCTCTGCATTTGTTAACCAGCAAAGGAGGGCAAGCAATGAAACTTTTTTCCACAGACACTGCCAACTCCAATCCTCAGACAAATAACAGCAGAGCTTTTGCCTGAAGCAGTTTTATTCCTTCTCCTGGGAGACTGGGATCATCACCTATGCTATGCAATTAGTTTTTCACAGCCAGCAAGACAGATTTTAACATCTTTCTTGAACTCTTTAGGGCTTGGCAGCTAAAGGAAGGTTGGACATCTGGCTTATTTTAAGACGAAATTTTCAACTCAGTACTTGGATAGTCTCTTTCCTAGGAATTTCAATAGGAAATAGGAATAGATACAAAATACATACAAAGGGGGAATTGTTACTCATGCTGCACTATGAGAGGAGGACTTCATTAAAACAGGCATAAAAATCAAACTCCATGTGCACAGCAAATTCCCATAAATACCTTCTCTCCTTCTCTGGACAGCTAAATGCACTGCTATGGACTCTCTGCTCCCAAATGTTTGTGGAGCAGGAACCATATCCACAGAACAATTTTCAGGGCTGGATTCACCAGAGAAGACCCACCAGCAATCTGTCTCCTCTGGGAAGCTGGGGCTGGGACAAGGGGTTGAGCAGAGATGCTGGTTCAAACAAAGAAGTGCATTTTCCCTTCTCCCAGGCACTGCCAGTGGTGTCACTATCACAAAAATGCATGTGCAAAATGCACAGAGTTTAACCAAAATGCCCTAAACTGACAATACAAGCACTGCAAACTGGGAACCCACCCCCATGCAAAGATCAAAGGATTGCTCAGCGCTGTAAAATAGAGGTGGTTAATGAACAGCTACAAAAAGTGAAGCTAATGAGAGCCCCTGTAACTCCCAGTTCAAACACTGCTTAGGAAGGCAAAAGCAAGACAAAAATGCCTCCATTCACATTCTTTGGCAGTAACATGCAAGCCAGTGGGGATATCCAGAAGGAAATAAACTCACAAATTGTCAAGGCAGCAGCTGCATTCAACAGCTTAAAGAAGATTTACTCACTGAAAAACTCTAACCTTAGGAGCAAGCTATGATTTTTCAACTGGAATGCTATTTCCACCTTAGGATACTGATATGAAAGCTTGAAATCTAGCAAAGGTGCTGACAGATGTCTAATTGCTTTGAAAGCAAATGCCTCAGGAGAACATTAGGTATTAAAATAGAACCAATTTACAGAAAGTGTTGAGATCTGTCAGGACCTTCATCAACTCCTGGTCTACAAAAGATAGCCAGAGGAAGAGAGGGGAATGAGAATGACTTGAGCCAGGGCAGGGCTGCTGTTGGGCAGCACAGGAGAGAGTCCAAAGAATCTCTCTGTTGAGGCTTAATGGGAGCAGAAAAAGCACAGATTTACCAGCACAGAGACAGGTTCAGGACTAAATGGGATAATGGATCATTGCTGAGGGCTCCTAGGAGGATGGGATACATTTCAGACCCCAGAAAACCTTCAGAAATGTCACTTTTCTAACCTCCAAGGGACAGATGTAAAGATTTTTTTTTTTTTTTTTTTGGTAAGAGACTTTTGCCAGCAGAAGCAGGAGGTCACAGCATCCCTCCAGCCAATCCTGAGCACACTGCAGTAGGGAGAGGGCTGAGCTGTCAGAGGGAGATCCAGTTCTAGGTGACTGTCATAACCAAGCTGCAGGCAAGACAGGGTTTTCTCTTTACTCATCAGGCTGCAGTCATCTGATGTTTAAAGATACTGGTTTGTCCCCAGTTTGCTGAAGTTGCTGAAGCCAAGGATAACACCATGGCTAAAGCTCCAATATTGAGAGATAGAGTCATGCTTTACTGACTTCAGAGTTCAAGTATTCAAGGCGTTAGGGTAGAGTGTTTTTCCCCTCAGGGGTCTTATTTCTTGCCTCTATGAAAGTCAGAAAGAAAGCAAGAGAAGTTCCTATTAAAAACATTCTAACACAGCATCTGAGATGAATGACAAAGGTCCTGTAATTGCTCCCTTCCCGGGACCTTAATAGCACACACATGTGTGCTCTGAAAGCCAGTGCTCCACACACCTTCACATCAGGCTTTTTATGAGGATCACTAATTTAAACCCCACAGTTGTAGCTGAAAAGCAGCGTGCAATACACTTTCATAAACACCAGGTCAACTTTCACCATGGCATCATGCTAAAGAAAGAAATATCTGTCTTCTCACTGATAAGATCTAATTAGCCCAAAGCAAACTGTAAGCTGTTTTTCAAGCTTCCTTGTTCTTTTATTTTCTTTCTTTTTTTTTTTCCTTCTTTTTGAACCCCAGATCTGTAAAAGAACATATGTGGTCTTGCTTACAACAATCTTTCATTTGGAAACTTTTGTGAAATGACTGATTTGTTTAATTTAGCCAAGAAGAAAAAAATGCATACCCTTCTGACTCAGTATGGGAAGAAACAATAAATTATGGCAGCAAATGCTCGTGGCTGATGTGACAGTATCTTAGCAGGAAAAGAGAAGCAATTTTTGCAAACTGCCTACAGCTGTATTTTCAAACTGCATGACCCCAAGGAACAAGACCTGACCAGCACATCCAGCATGTCTCACTGCATAATTAAGCTTGGCTTTGCTATTCTGAAAAGTCCCATTGTGTACAGAGAGTTCAGAGATTAAAGGCTGAACACATGAATATTCTGGGTAGTGACAGTGCCCCTAAAGTACTTGTGCAGTGGAGCCCAGGTGGATGCTGATGAGAAAATGACATTTAATCCAAAATTCCAATCAGGCAGAATTTACTTCTCATGAGGCTTCAAACTCTTTCAAGAACAGGCTCAAGCAGAGCTGTGAGGTGACACAGTGCTGCCCACAGGGGACAGCAGGTCACCTACTGCACTTGTGCCATGTTTGGACCTGTGGCAGAAAGTGGAAATACTCCAGATCTTATTCCACCAGGACAACTGCAAGGACCTGACAGTGAAAAACGCCTAATGCAAAAGGCATAATATCAAGGTAATTTCAAATAGCCTCAGTAGTAATGGACAGCTATGGGAACACAAGAACTCAGGTCAGGCTGGATGCTGGAGAATCCCCCCTGCTCCAACAGCACTGGGAGCTGCTCGTGCTGAGCCAGGCTCCTCACATGAGCTCTATTCCCACCCTGACTCCTGCCCCAGATGCTATCCTGAGAGAATATCCTGGGAACTGAAGCCCCACTGAATGCTTTATTAGTTATTATTAGTTATTAATCAGTTAATGATCAATGCTCCCCCAATGCAATTTATTAAAGAAAGTAATTAAACTAAGGACTCCTTTGGGATTTTTTAATTTCAGCAAGAGGCTGCTCATCTCTCAGTCCTGCCTGAGCATTTTCTAGACATGGAGCTACCCAGCTCTGACATGTGTGATGTTGGCTAACACTGTTTCATCTCTTTGCACAATCATTGCTCCTTAAAAGTATTCTGGGATATTGTCACCTTAATGCCTGGGCAGTCACTATAAAACTCAAAATTTATTCAGTTATTGAAAAGACTGTGCAATTATAGCAGTCCCTGCTAGCAGTACACACTGTGTGCTGTAAGTATTCAAGGGGAAAATCTTCAGACAGGTACTTCAGAATTTAAATGGTGAATTACTATTCCCCATATTTTCAAAAACATGGTCCTGGACACTGTAACATCTCAGAATAACTCAGAGAAATTGAATGCCAGTACTTGAACAGGCTTGTCTGTCACTCTTTCTTCTTTTTCACTTTAAAAAACTAGAGTTAAACAGTCACAATGTAATTTCATTTCCAATCCACTGGTCTTGGTGGAAGGCTTTAACTCTCCATCAAAAAAAATGCACTTAATGGACCAGGCTTTTAAATAAAAATATCAAAAAAGAGCAGTTACTCTTCCAGTTAATAGGATCACTGGAGGCTGTATTGGAATACGAGACAATAGCACTGGCAGAGCATGCTCCACTTCAAACAAAACACTGATTAATTTGATCTTTTTGCAGCACATTCTCCTTTACTATGGAACCTTCACAATCATTTGTACCGTGGATGTTCCCAGAAACTCCAGTGGAGATGAGCTGTGCAATTTGTTGTGCAAACAAGGAGCAGTTTGAAAGGCACAAACAGGACTTGGTCCCTGGAGCCTGCAGTGCCCAGGGGAAGGATGTGACCAGCATTGCACTCAGCATCTCTTCCCTTTCCATGCCCAGTTCCCAACCAGAGCTGCATCCACTGGGGCTGGCTCTTAGCCCAAGCCTAGGCACAGGCTTGACCTTGTTTTAGTGCCATGATGCAACATTTCCACCTCTGCCCACAGCTGAAGACTTTCCACAGATGTGGGGACTGACAATCACAGAGCAAAGGGGTGGGATTCATTTACTGAACCAGCCTCATTTAAGTTCAAGAGTGTCCCTGGCTGGTAAAACCAATTTTGGGCCATTTGATCTCATCTCCTGTAGGGAGGGGTGTTTTGAGATTTAGCCGTTGGCAAGAAAGGCTCTGGTTTGCAAATCAGTGATCGTGTGCCAGAGCCACAAACCACAGGGAAGCACAACTCAGAGCAGTCCATGGGCAGGACTTAGGTTTAGGACAGATGCTCTGGCTCCTGGCCATGTCTAGGACCACAGAAACAGGGAATTTGACTACTGAAGCTTGTTGGATCCTCTCCTGTCCCATCCAGCTCCACCACCTTCAGGAGAACAACTGATGTTGTTCATGTTGTTCATTGTTGGCATCAATGAGGCCTGTGGACAACCTTCCAGTGCTGCTGAGGGCACGTCAGCAGCCATAAATCACAAAGTTGTTCAGTGGCAGGGAAGGTTCTGTCAGCTCTAATGTGCCACTGTAGTTTTAAGCTACCACCTCTCCTGCAGAGTCTTCTCTCAATCCAACAAGAGAAGTTTTTTCACTAAGGTAGAAGAAGATGAACTTAGTTCTGACCTTTATGAAGAATAACCAAGTTGTCCACAGCTTATCATAAACAGATGTTGGGTCAAGCCATGAATTTGTAATGAATGCTAGAACAAAGGGCAGTTTTGCTTCTATATTTATAACAGCTTTGAATACACCTCTCAAACCCACAGCTGTCGTTGATTTACTCTTCTTATTATGTAATATGAATTAATCATTAAAAGTGAGGCACATAGAGGATTTTGTTGATGTTCCCAATCATTTGGAGCTTGGAAAATATGCCTTCCTGGCACTGGGAGATTGTAGAGTATTTTTTGAAAAAAAAGCCCCAAAACCCAACATGATTTTTGGTGTACTGCAAGGCTGAGGGTTTATCTCTCAGAGAATAAAACCTCCTGTAATCCTGCCATAACAATTAATTTGCAATTACAAATCCTTGTTACCACCCACTGTGATGAATGACTGTTGATCTTCAGTGTGAAGCACCTCAATGTCTGGCACAAACCCAGTATTTTTCTTATAGGAAATTAGATTCTTTTTTTCTCTCCCTACTGTTAATGTCCTCCTGGGATGAGAACCCATCTCCAGCATTTCACAGGCTCAGCAAGTTCTGTAAAGGAATTGGCAACTCTTGATGCTCAGGGAGGGCAGGTGGCTATGGGTGATTTTTCAGATGTGCTTTATCACTATTGATACTATTTGGCAACAAGAGTATTTAACATTACACTTTGCCAAGCTGAACCTTACTGGTGCTTTCCAGTTTCTGGAGTGTACAATCTCTCTGAATCCAGTGAAAGCTGTGCCAGGTGGTTATACAAGACGTGAAGTGGCAGAAATAGATTTCTCCTCTACTTTCTCTGCTAGTTGAATCCCAGCTTGACATTTCATAGATTTGCTTTCTCCTGAGAGCACAAATCTGTCATGGTGCCTACCCAAGACCCAAAGATCCTGCACAGCCCACCAGGTCAGATCCTGCTCTGCATGGCACTGGCATAAACCTGCATTAACTCAAGTGCCTGAATTAATCTGGGTTTACCCTCATGTAAGAGAGACTGATATCTGACCCAGCGTGCTGAGTGAGATCCTTGGCCCGTGGCCAGTGGGTTGTAGGGAAGAATGAAAGACAGTTACCCTGGATTTACACTGGGTTATCTGAGATTAATACAGGCCTTAGTATCTACAGAGCACCTACTGTAACTGCAAAAAAAAAAAAAATATGGCAAAGCCAACATGCTACAAGGCCTCTATGTGTCTTTCTTCTTCTAAAAATCTTTTCATTGGGCTAGGTAATATAATAGGTTAATGAGCTAAATTGTTGCCTGAGGGACAGAAGTTGCATATTTAAACTTCCACCCACAGAGCTGAAAATGCCCCTTGTGAAAGTCAGAGGTAACGATGGAGCTTGTGTGTCTGGCTTGTAATTCCACCTTTCTTGATACAGCACCAGTGAAATAGAGAATACTAAAAAAAAATGAAACTGGGAGCCCTGAACCATTCTGTGCTATTGGCTCCAAATACAGAACTTCAGTCAGGACAGGATCTGAGGCATGTGAAATAGAGAAACAATTAAGTAAAACTGGAAGTAAAGAAAAATCCATAAAAATCTTGTGGAGAATTGCTCCTGCTATATAACCTTGCCTCCTCAATTATATCTTAGAAGAATCCAAAGGACAGTTGGAGGAAAGGAACTCAAAAAATATGGCTGTGGACTGTACAGAATTGAAGAATTACTAAGGTTGGGAAAGACCAAGGTCAAGTCCAACCTTTTTCCAAACACCACCTTGGCCCACTAAACCCTGAGTGCCACATCTGCTTGGTTTTTGAGCACTTCCAGGGATGGTGACTCCACCACTTCCCTGGGGAGCCTGTTCCAATGCTTAACCACTCTTTCAGTGACAAACATTTTCCTAATATCCATCCTGAACCTCCCTTGTGCTATCTCTGTCTGGGAGAAGAGCCTCAACACAACACAACCTGCTTTGAGGCGGTTGTGGAGAGCAACAAGGTTTCTCCTGGGCCATCTTCTCCTGCCACATCACTGCTGAAGCAGAAGGGGAGAGAGCTGAGGATGGGGGGGAACCTTGGGGGCTAAAAAGCAGCCCCTGGTGCTGCTCACCTTCAAGCACAAGATCTGTGCCCCCACCACAACTCGCCAACACCTCCAGCTCCCTGCATCATCTGGGACACCAGAAACATCTGTTTCCAGTGACTCCAATGCCAAGCTCAAGTCCTGCAGCTGCTCCTTCCAGCACAGCCTGGAGCAGGGAATAGTGTGGAGCTGGGCTGTGTGTCCTGCTCAGCTCCCCAGAGAGCCACACACATAAAGACATGCTCTGTCCTTGCAGGAATGTAATCCTCAACGTAAAGTTTGTCAGCAAAAATACAATTCGCCATGAAAGAATGAACTACTGTCTTGCTAAAGCATCAACAGGCACATTTTCAGCAGTCTGGGAGTCTGAGGCAAGTGTTGGGAAACTGAGCAACCTGTGTTTGTTCCTCTGACCAGCACAACTACAACAAAAATGTAAAAATGCTTCCAGTGCTAGAACATTTAACAGCTCGGATTTCAAACAAGGAGGAACTATTTCAAAGTAGAACGAGTGTATGAGATGTTTGTTTCTTTAACTGAATGCAAACTGGATGTGGAATTTCCTCTTGGAAGAAAGACTGAATGGGAGATGGCTTGGACTCCCTTTTGTGTATTGCATCATGTACAAAAAAGGATGATATCACAAATTGCAGTTCTGAAGAATCCAGGCAAAAAATAAAATAATTATTTCAGGTTAACACCTTCAGTGAGTCTTGCACTGTGCAATTCATGTTCCTATTAGGTTTGAAGACTCTGGGGCCAGGAACAGTTTAGTGATGAAACTTGTATCATCAATGCTGAGTTAAATGCTAAATACAATACTTACATCCCTTTAAGATAATGGGTTTAAAAGAGAAGTGGCAGCAGTGCAGAGAAACTGCAAATTTAGTAGCAGTGATAACAGGTCTAGTAACAGAACAACTTTAGAATTCCACTTCAGTCTGGTCATCTCAAGCAGTGGGCTAACAAAGGCAAACTCAGAGCCATTTAAAATAACTTTACAAACCTGGCCTTATGTGTTTGCAAAGTGAACTGGATATATCAATTCCTTGTGCAACACTTGAAACTTGCTGCAAATATATTAAGAATATACAAACATGACAGCCAGGACTGTGTTGCTGAATCCACTCAATTAGGTCCAAATGCTTTCCACAGCTACAGGACACAGCAAGGACCAGCTGCAAATAAACCTCACAGAAAGTGGGATAAAATCCCTCTTCTTTCAAGCATGGATAATGGCTACAGAGCTGCTGCAAAGGCCAGTGGATGAGGTTTGGCTAATGGGTGCAGGTATCAGATCAGCATGGCCTTGTCTCCAGCCTTCACCTCTTCTACATGGGAGCTGAGAACTTAAAATCACAATTTGTCTGGGGTAGGTGTGGAGGTTTTACTGCTGCTGGGAGGTCCTTAGGGAGCTGATCCATCTCTTCATGCACAGAGTCCACATACTCTACAAATACTGCCACTACAAACACAAAAATAACAGTCATACCACCCAAACAGCCTGCTCTAGCTGCAAGTTGTAGCTGGACTTGACTTTTTAAATGAGGTTTTCCCTCTCTCTTACATGACTTCCCAGCATCTTCAAAGAGGATCTTGGTTTGGGAAATTAAGGATCAGAGGCCAAGTCAGCAGGCAAGCTGTTTGCACAGAAAGCATCAAAGCCCATTATTTTAATCTGTGATAATTACCACTGTTAGTTAAATCATGCTTCCCTGATGGTTCTCAACAATAAGCAACAAATGCACAACACATTAATTGCACGAAGTTGTTGCTTGTTCTGAGATCAATTTGTATTAACAGAAAAAGTTTCCATCTTAGTCAGCACAAAGCTCTTTCACAGTGACTTTTAAAGGGCTGGGAACAAATGTTTTACAGTGGAATTTTGCCCTGGAAGGATGAATTTTAAAGAGTTCACTATAATCTAATGGCTACAGACTTTGTGTTTCTCCTTAAAGGAGGAACTCCTTTAAGCCAGAGTTGCTGAAAGCTGTAAAGGTTCCCCCTCCTAAGTCCAAGCCTTGTATTAAAGCTTCTGGATCCTCATGATGAAAATCCTTCAGTCAGGATTTGTGAAGAATTGAATTCCACACCAAACATTTCAGCTATCTGGGTTTCTGGAACAGTTATCTTTTCTTCTAAGAATTGTACCTACCCTTTTCTAGCAATCTCTACCCCTCCACTCAGAGAATAAGAATCTAACTGTGACCTAAGTGTCCGGTCAGAATTAACCAATATGTCTAGAATTTTAAATGCTCATTACAAACCAAATCTAAGTCCAAGAACATCCTGCTGGACTCACACAGGGTGAAATTCCTGGGAAGCAGAGTGCTGGCACAAGCTCTCTGCAGACAGAAGCAGGCCATATATGCAGCACACAAGCTTTTGTGCCCTCCTGCACAGGGATGATCCTGATCCTGAGTTAAGAATCACAAATAACAAGTGATTTTGCACTGATCCTGCCCTGCTCACATGCAGACATTAAACCCATCAAACAACACTGTTTACTGTGATCCATGTGAGATTGCAGCCCTCCCAGCAGTGAGCCAACGTCTTTATCAGATTGGAACTGTTCACACAACACTGAACTTCCAATCCATGTAATTGGTGAATACACAATTATTTCATATTCCTCCCTATCAGGAGAATCCGGGTCCGTTTGCATGCCAAAATGTTTTGGTGTTCCACAAATAAATAAAAAAATAGTGTTATTTCACCTGTTAACACATGGGGACTGTTTGTTTTGGCCAGCTTGCATGGACTTTGAGTGCCAGGTTATGAATAAAATAATGTTCAATACTGTAAACATCTTGTGACATAAATTCCTGGCTCAGCATAAATACAGACACTCTGTATGTGGCAGGTTCTTCCTGCATTCTCCAGCACTGACACCATTAAATTCATGTATCTATGACAGAGTATATACATAACTGTAATTCCTAAAAAAAAATGCAATCCCAGATAAGCCAATTTGCCCATCCTGGGCCTCTGCTTCACTGGGTTTTGCTTGCTGGAGTTTGGGTTTTTGGAAAGCAAAGTGCAACTACTGTATCCCAGTGGTTTCTGCACATGCCGTACATTCCAGAACAGAAAGTAGGTTTTCTGTTTAAAGAACAGCACAGTTAGAAAGATAAGATAAAACCAAACTGGAATATAATATTGCTGGGAAATTTTAGTCCTTTATGCAAACACGAAGTCAGTAATGTAAAGGATGCTTTCTGAACAACATTGGCAAGGGCTGAGTTTCTCACACTGCCAGGCCTCCATCCCAAGCAAAACCTCGTATTACTTTAAGATCAGAATGCAAATACAGAGCAGACTCTGCTCTGGTTTAATCCACGGCATTCAGGAACTAAATCCACTGATGTCACTGAAGAAACAAAGTTCAGACAGGCCTGAGGAAGGTAAGCTCCAGCCCTGAGGAAGGGCCTGATGGCTTTGGCTCTGCCTTTAAACTGAAGTCTTTCTTTCACTTCAGGTGGCTGGAATGAGTCTAGAACTGGACTAAGTGTGTAGGTCCCAAACTACCCTGAACACCAGTTAAACCTTTGCTTCCTAAATATTTAAACTGCAAATGAATGCAGGCAGCACATGGACCAGGGAGCTCAGCACCCTGAACATCTTTGCTCTCAGAAAGAAAACACCACAAAGTGTTTGCTGTTGTTACCTTGGACCAGTCTCCTGTTTTCCACTCGTAGCAGCCTGTGTGATCCTCGCACTCTTCCTCGTCTCTCGGCCTGGTGGCTGCATCACATTTCCCTTGAGAGTTTGTGCACGTCACTGTTCTCTTCTGAATTCCCCTGCCACAGTCTGCTGAGCACTGCAAAAAATCGAGGGTTTGGCTTTTGTTACATGGTGCTTAGAAATGATGGCTTTTATGTCGGTAACACAGCTCAGAGGAAAAGCTGGGGTTACGAACACTGAGGAAAATGATAATCCATAAGATTTTATTACAATAATCTAAGCCACTCGTACATGAGTAATTTGAAAAGCATGATGACTGCTAGTGAAATATTTCACTAATGAAAAATGGCAATTCTGAAAATCAACCTGCTTTGAAAAAAGTCAGCTGGCTTTTTGCTAGAATTGGTGCCACTAAATCCTGTGTTGAAGAGCTCCTCATTCATTACTGAAGAACACACTGAGATTCACTACACAGAACTGCCAAATGGTGGTGTTAAATGTAATTTTAAATCACAGCAGCACGAGACCATTGTTATAAACACATTTCTGTAGTACAGTTTGTGCATATCATGGCAAAGCCACAAGTCTCACACGTTCTTGTGTGAAACACACACATCACGTTCATATTTTGATTTGCCATTGCTATCTTAATTCTGAAAAACTCTAGCAAACATTTATTGAGTGAGCACAAATTATTCAGAAATGGTTGGTGCTTGCACTCTGCATCTAAAGAGCAGGGATATCTGGACACTCACTTGTTATCTTCGCCAATGGTTGGAAATTCTCATTTAATGAAGAATTTGTCATGATTTCATTGGCTGTACGAGGTGGGAAAAGGACATTGGCACGAACTGAACCCAAATGGATCACCTGCTGTCACAGCCATCTGAGTCCTTGTCACCACCCCTGAGCACAGCCACTCTGCCTGCTCCTCATTCTCATGCCACTGCAGTGGTTAAGAGTGAGAAATTGTCTTGCAGAGCCACTGGGGACAGGTGGGTGGAAAAATGATCTATGTACCAGCTGAGATAAAAACTAACCTCCTCTGGCATGTCAAGTTCTCCCCTTCGGGGGGGCCAGCAGGGAAAAGACAGTTGATTTGACACTGAATAAATAGTGAAGATATGAGATATTCTGTGAGGTCTTTTGAACGTGTTCCAAGAAGCTTCTCCATCCAGGGGGTCTATGCTGGAAACAAGCGTCAGCTTGATATAAATTACATCAAATGGACAAATCTCAGCATGCCTGTCTAACCGTCTTAAAAACACAATCCAGGCAGTTCTGACCTGCTGGCCTTGTTAAGGACATGAATGACAAGCGTTTATGAGCTGGCAAGCAAACAGACATGCCTTTAAATACTTCACAGCACTACAAAGTGACTTCTTGAAAATCTGGGAAACCTTCCACTTAATTTACTGTGTGCTGCTCACGGCGTGACCCCCTTACGGATGTAACGTCTTTGTAAGGAGCAAAATCTATAGCCCTGCTAAGACAGGGGCACGGATTCTTCCCAGCTTTGCAGAATTCCACAAAACCCTTTGCTGGACTGCTTAGAGCACAAGGCTTGCCAGAGATCCCAGGCTGGAGTTCCCGAAATGGTACCTTAAAACCATGAATTTGCCCCAAGTTGGGTAGGCTTTCCCAAATTATGTATCATTTTCCTCAGGCCCCAGGGTGGACTCGTTCATCTCAAACTACAAAGCTCAAAATATATAAAAATCTTTGGAACGGTCCAAATTACTCCAAGTAAATCAAGCTGAAGTGGGAGTATTTTTCACAGTAGGAGAAATCTCTAGGTGGGTTTTACAAGCAAGTCTGGGAAAAACACCAACTGTTTGTTCTTCCCACAGCTTTCAAGTCATTCACAGATTAATACTGCATATACTTTCCTAGACAAAACAGCATGAGCAAGAAGGTTTCCAGCAGATCTTTGGTGGTCACATATAAATCACCCTCTTTAAGGGTTTTTTTTCCTTTCCTCAAGTCATCTGTTTTCATGAAGAATTTCTTAATACATAGATTTTACAGAGAGTCCACAAATTAATATACACAGTTTCTGTGTGTCCACTCGAGATCATTATGTTTTATTTTATTAACAAATTACTTTGTCAGTTCCCATGAAGCTTTGCAAAGGAGCAACACAACTTTGCAGTTAAGACACAACTCCTTTATCTGAAGGAAATCCATATTTTTTTCCACTCTAATTCTCTAACAGTAGAAACATTCACCTTCTCCTGACAGTCTCTATTTTTATCATTAAAAATGGGTTGAGCAGTACTTTGTCCAAAACAATCTCAAGTGTTTGGCAATACAAGGGGAACTTAATTTTTTCCACAATGAAGATTGCATTGGAATTTGCTGTGAAAACACACATTTTTGACCAGGGACCAGACATCAGTGTGGTCAACTGTGTTGTATAAGCAAGAAGTTAAAAAAAATAGATCAGAAAATTGATTTTTATAAGGATACAATTACAGTGATATTTATTCCTCAACATCAGATTAAAATGTCAAGGAATAAAGTGATTACCACTGAAAAAAGTCCTAGGTGTGAGAAGGGTTCACACTGGCAGAGCATCAAACGTGTCCTGGAGTCAACTGTGCTTCATAACAGCAAAAATGGGCCAGAATAACAAATTTAAAATCACAAGTGCACAGTTACAGACACAACAAATGTAAATAAATGTATCAAAGGAAAAGTAAACCAGCTATTGAAGAAACTATCTAAAAATGCTGTATTTGCAAAGGAGTTACATGGTCATGGATGTGGAAGATTTCCACTGATCTGTAACTTGACTTACTCTACTCCATAAAAGAGAGACAGAAGTACCTGGGATTGTTAACAAAAGACTCAAGTAAAAAATCCACACGTAAACCAAGCAGGAGTTGCACCCTAATCTCAGCTATAAACAGTTCAGCTGGTTTAGCTATAAGAAATAAAGAGGGCATCATCTGAGAGGGGAATGTCTACGGCACACAAAAGACTTATCAGACAACTTCCTAAAACCTTGGTGTGCTTCTGCACATCTTTTGTAATGAAAGAACTCAGAAAGAACACGAATCTCATGCACCAGTGAGCAGATCCAGCACCCCACTGAAAGGGAACACAGCTCTCACTTAACCATCACCTCTCTTGCCAAACTAAGATTTCCTGTCCAGGAGGTGCACAATGAAATCCCATTGTGTTTGTGAGGAGACACTGTTCCTCAGGATCCCTTCTATCCTGAGCTTCTGTGACTGTCAAGCACATTTCTAACAATAATATTTAGCAAAAGCTCTTTAGCAATGTTTTAAACAGGAGCTCTCTGTTCCAAACAGAGGTGAATAATGAGGAATCCTTCCCACAGGAAGGGCTGTTGCTGGACAGCCAGGCTGGAATGAGGCTGGTAGAGCTGCAACCCTGCACTCAGAGTGAAAGGAGCTCATCACTCAGGTGAGGCCAGCAAATACAATATCAAAGTGAACATGGGCATCCTGTAAGGACTGTTACTCACAGGGTACAAAGCTTCTCTGTACTAGCTGAGTCCTGGTCATGAACTGCAGAAACACCCCCAGATCACTTTGCTGCTAAACAAAACACAGGGTAACTGTCTAGATCTCCTATTATTTGCATCAGAAATGCATTCATATCACTTGGGGAAATTTTCTTAACTCTGCAACTACTCTGAGATGCACCTTTTATACAAAATATAACCAGCTTCTTCTTGTTGCTGGACTTACACAAAAGAAGGGTGGGTAGGGCCCAAAAACTGTACATTCTCTATAATATGCAGATGCCTGATAAGCCTGGTATTTCTTCATACCACATTTAAATGGAGCCAGAAGCCCTGGGTTACTGCACTTCTGGCCTCAGGTCAGTGAAACATTTTTCCTTCTTGGTCAGAGTTTTCAGATAGAAAGATACAGTCACTAGAGCAAATCTAAACCCTGCCTTACTAACCCATCTGCTCTGGAAACCACATGTCAGCTCCTCACTGCTCATCTCAGCGAGAGTCCTGCCCAGCACTCCAGTGCTGTGAGGATGCTGACCGTGACAACCACGGATTAAGGCCAGTGTATCTGGAGCTCTGAGCAGTCTGGCTCCTTTCTGGAGTGAAGTTCCTACCTTTGACCACTCTGATGCTTCCCAGATGGACAGGCAGTCCCGTCCCTCACAGCTCTGCACCGTGGCTGGTTTGTTGCCCAGGCAGTAGAGATCCCTGGTGTTGACGTAGGTGCCGTTCTGCAGCTGATAGACACAAGTGACCTCCCGCTGCTGCACACCCTTCTCACAAGTGGCAGAGCACGGACTCCAGTGGCCAGTCACCCACCTGGGAAGGAGCCAGAGGATAAGTGTTAGCAAACTGTTGGAATAAAATATTATGCTTCACTTAAAACCAGTGAGAAATGGGCAGCTCCTCCTGGATCTGGGGGAGCTTTGGTGGCGCTGTGCTGTCGTCACCCTGAGCTCCCTGATCCCCTCTGGGAGCTGAAGTGTGTAAAGCAGGAGTGTCAAGTATACAAGTGAATATTCCCTCCTGGCTCCACACCAGGCAAAACCCCAAACTCTGCATCACTCCCTTTAACCCCACTCTCTGCAGTGGGGCTGGTTTTTTCCCTCAGATAAACACAGACTTGTCTGCAGCCTGTTCTACAAGTCCATTCCTTGCAAGGGAAAGGAGGCAAGGAATCCTCCTTTCTCTGTCTTCCAGCTCCACTGATTCCAGCAAGTGCTGGAAGCACCACAGCAGGGCTACAAGGCAGTGAATAAAGTGCCTAAGAAGGATCTGAAGGAGGAGGGATGGAGGGAAGGACATTTTTTTCAAAAAGAAAATCATCATCGATCTTTAGCTTCCTGCAATCTGTCAGTGAGGAGTATGCTCTCTGTAATTACAGGCATTCCTGCATGGAGTGAGGGACTGGAGCAATCACTGTGCAGCCACTGAGCACCAGAAGGCTCTCATGCCTTTCTCACCAGGCAATTGACCTTCCAGCCTGTTATTCAGGACTGTCATCCAGATTAGTATCCTTGCACCATGAATCTTTTTACCTGTCACCGAATCCTGGGCTGCCTATTATGGTAAGTGGCCCAAACAAGACTTCTCAAATATAGGTCTGCTGAGAAATACTATTTTATTCTGCTGGAGACTCCTATAATCTAGGTAGTGCAACTTATTCACCACAATTCTTACGAAGCTGTTGGGTGTTACTTCTCTGAAATGAATTAAACAACTGTTTCCCATCTTCCCATTCCTGAAGGGGGGAAATCATGATTTGCAGAAACATCTTCACCTGCTGCAATTGTCATGAATTAATTTGTGTGACAGCACTGATGACTGTGCTCACAGTGAAGGCAGAAGCCATTTGGTTTGAGCAGGGCAGGGCAGACTGGCCACCTGTCTTTTGTGGAACAGGGCCCTGCTCAAATGTTCCTGTGCATTAAAGCAGTTGACTGACACATCTGTGAATTTCTGTTGGCTAAAACAGCCGGCGAGACACCAAACCTGTTTCTCCAGACTGCAGTTTTGGTGCATCTCTGCAGCCCAGGGCTTGGTATTTCTCTTATGGAATGGGAAAATGTCAGCTGGGAAATTGAATACTAGGGCTGAAAGACTGACAAAAACAGCCCTGAAGTGCAGAAATCAGTGCTCATGAATAGCCAGGCCCCCTTGGTATCAGCTGGGCTCTGCCCTGTTGGAGCAAACGTGAGGGAATTATCCACCTGGGGGAAGGAACCTCTTGACAAAGGCCTGGAGGGGACGAAATGACTGTGCTTTATGAGCTGAATGTGAGTCACAAGGCTGGGAAAGGGTTCTGTCCAGGCTCCACTCAGCCAATATTCACTTCAGCACTGTGCTCTCACTGTGATCTACAGCTACTGGCAAATGAAAAAGAGAAAGGGGCTGAAATTAAAGGAGAAAGATAAAAATACATTCTTGGCAGAGGCTGGCTGTGAGCTTGCACTTAGGATGGGCAGTGCACAGCATGCCAAGTATTTCCAAGATGCCTTAAGAAGAAAGGTTATGTCTTTCCTTTTAGGAAAGAAAATTCCTTTCTACATTTTTGTTCGTTGCTCTTGTGGAGGGGAGAAATCATTCTGTTTGCTGGTGTCTAGTCAGTACCAGCACAGACATAACAGAGTGTAACTAGAAAATTAGCACAGAAAAAAAACAAGTATTATCATCACCATGAAAATGATTGCATAGGGAATGAGTTAAAACCCAGGGCACCAATACAAAGATGTGTCTGTGGTGAAAATGATCTCCAGCTTTTTCCCTGGAGAGGTCAGCTTCAGCCATCATCCACTACATCCACCCCTGATCCCAGCCCTGTGGTTACAAATCAGGTGGGGCAACGCTGGAAGGGATCTCTGAAACATCTCTGAAACCTCACAGCCCACTCTGCCCTGCCTGTGACAGTAAAATAATTAGAAATTAGTCTGTTTTGAAGTGGGGGGTTTACTTTCACATCCAGGAGACAAGTGACATTAAATGCCTGAATAATAACCAATATGTAAAGCAGGTTATTTTCAAAAGCACCAAGGGGGTGATCACTTTGACCACTGAACTTCATCCCTTCAGTAAAATCTATGCTTGAATCAATGGCTTGCAAAAACAATCTGGCAAACAAGTAAAAGTGAGTCCTACATACAGTCCTGGCAGGGCCCTGAACCCCCACAGTTTCCCCAAATTCTCCTTCACAGGCAGCTGAAAATATTGTTTTAGTGTCTGTAACATACACACAGGAACACTACAACCATATTTCAACACGTTCACAATCAACATAGAAAGACAAGGTATTTATGGATAAAGTGATTAAAGATGAAAATTCCTGCCAGTTTAAAATTTTTGGAAGGAATTTGCAGCAAGATATTACCAGAACTACTATCTGCAAGTAATGTACACAGAGGGGAAAAAAAATGTGATGTGCAAATGTATCCCATTATGATAACAATAAATTGCCCCACAGGTAGATTTTTGTCTCTACACTTTTGTCATTACACCTTCTGAACACACCTGAGTGTTTAACAGCAAGACCTACTTAGAGGGTGATTTTCTTTAAGAAAATCTTTTCTTTAAGAAAGGGTAGGTATTTTTCATATGACATCGTCAAAAATAACTCCAGTGTTCCAACTCCAGACCTCAGGCTGGCTCTGTATTATTAACTAAGCCAATTAACTGCTGTACACTAAGCCCTGTGTATATCATATAAAGCATTTGGCTTCCAGTTACACTTTAAGCCTGTAAACTGATCTTAGGGATTGCTTGACACCAGAGTTCTGTTCAGTTTGGTCTTTCCCTCCCAGGTTATAACCTATCTTCTGTGGGACCATGGGAATGTTCCAGCTGGGGTCCCAGGAGAGCCTCTCATTTTGCCAACAAGCACTGATTTACGTGACAAACACACTCGTCTTTCTCACAACCACAGGGATGGCTTCATCCCTGGTATTATTTTGTGTAATTTTACCTCCACAGAAGATTTCAAGAGCTAAGTGATCCCTGCTGGTGGTTAGATTCAGGAAGAAAGTGATGAGCTTTTAAGCAGAGATTTTACCCCAGTCAGTGGCTGTCTTTCTAGCTAAAATATGCCCAGAAGGGTGTGATTTTCAAAAGCTTCTAAAAGCTGGGATGGGCAGGACGTGCAATCTGAGAGGGCTCCTCTAAATCTTTGTCTTCTGAGTCTTCCTCAACCTCTGACCTCTCAGTATCTCTTCTGAGGAATTGGGAGTTCTTCTTATAATCTGCTTTGGCAACACTCATCTGGCAGGCCCCTGGAGCAAACTTGAAATATCTTTTGGAGATTCAGTTCATCATTTGATCTTTCTATGGTCTGGATTAGCCATTAACCTTGAATTATCTACTCTACCTACTTGCCTAAGACTCCCACATTTTCTAGGAAAAAAACCCTGCCTGCAGCACAATGTACATCAACCCAGGGGAGACGAATGTCTGCAAATGAGAGCCTGTAGCTAAAGATTTGGGAAAAATGTTAGGAAGATAAAATGGATCCAGGCTGAAGGATGGGGGTGAGGGAGTGCAATCAAAAGACATGAGGTCACTTTCAGATATTTGCAGCCTCTTATAATATAAAGCCATTACATTTTCTGGGGTAAATATTGCAGCCCATTAAATTTTCCCTGTTTGTTTCTGCCCTGAGCCCTGCAGAAGAACAATGTGTTCTCTTCCACTAACTACACATCCATGCCACCTTCACACATCCCCTCACTACCTACAGGGTACTTTTGTTGCCTTCCCAATGCTACAGTGACATTGATTTCCCCACTTTCACAGTAATAGCTCGGATAGGACCAGACATGTTTGCAGTAACACTTTTTTTTTTGGTAATTAAACCTGTTTTTTTAGAGCTGGCTCTTACTTACAAACAGTTTAGAGCCTGTACTACTGCTGAGTAAAGCATCAGAGGAAATTTCCTACAAAATGTGTCTGAGAAAGTCCTGTGACAGAAACATATCTAAAGCCCTGTAATCTGAGGGTTCTATTTCTAATAGATTTTATTGAAAACCTTTTGGTTTAATGCACAGGTGAGGAATAACTCCATGCCCAGTTAGAACTGGTTGTCTTCAGCACCAGTTTGTGATGCAAAATCATGTCAAAATCACTTAGTTTTCTGAGGTACCTGGATGAAACTGTGGCTCTACTGATTTAGGCAAAACTCAGACCAACTTTCAGCAGGGCCAGGCTTTTACATTGGATAATTTTAGCAAGGAGAATTGGAAAACATTTCTGAGAATCAGTCATGTGGAACTGACAGATATACTTTGCTTACAGCTGTCAAACCAAGCTCATGCTCGACTGTGTAGAAGAAAAGTCTCTCTACAAATGGAATTGTGTTTTCCATGAAATACACACACACTCTGCTATTGCACTGTCCTCTCCCCAAACACTCCTGAAGCTCTCCCCCACCTCTCTGCTACACTGGGCTCAAAACAATCAGGTGAATTTTGTCTTTTGGGAACAGGTTGTGCCACACCCAGTCACTAGAAGGATTTTTTTTTTCTTTTTTGGAGAAAAGTACAAGGAATCTAGTAGAATAATACAGCTGCTGATGTCGAAAGTAGGACTCCAAGACTAACATTCCTGTCTGATTGCCTTTATAAACAGTGCTCAGTAATTTTCCAGTACAGTAGTCATTCTGCTAACAGACTTGCCAACTTTCACTCACACAGGTTTCTTTTTTTCTTTAGTGATTATCATTTTGACAGCTTTTTTTTTTTTTCCCCACCAGGAAGATCAGCCATGGAATAACGTTCTATAATTTACATACACCTTGGGAAGCTCTTTTTTAAAATGGAAGCCATTGTACTCTCTCTCGTCCTCCCTGAGATGAGCAGATCTCTGTTTTGGAGGATGTGGGGTTGGTGTGGGGAGGTATCCTGCTGGCTGGCATCAAGGGACAGAATTTCAGCACTCTCAGAACTCCTCTGCAGTGAGTTTCCCCTACTCACCTCCATGGCAGGTGTAGCTTTAATGGGGCAACTGGTTTCCAGCTCCATTCCCTGCCTTTCCAGGAAGGCAGTGCCCTCTTCTCAGCTCCCACCACACATGCAAACTGTGAAGATTACTACAGCAGGCAGCAGGAGGAGTGGATTTCACAATTAAATATTTTGCTAGATTATCCTGCTAATCCTTTTCTGTGGGTTAGAACTGCACTTGGCCTGAACAGCCTCAAAACAAAGCAGCACAGATCATGTAACATTTTAAAACAAGGCAATGGTCAACCACAAGGTTGGTGAGTCAAACATTGCACTGGGAAAGAACTGATGGGAGCCAGCCTGGGTGTTTACAGCAAAGCTAAGGGATCTGTCTCATGACTCCATGAGGAAAATAAGGCCAAATTAACTCCTGCTCTAGCAAGTCATCTTGGATTATTTGATGCAAATGCATTTAGCAGTAGCCAAAAAGCACTTTTCATTCTACACTGTCTGTTCCCCAGCCCTCCCTGTCAGAATTGCTCCATTGAGTTGAGTTTCTGGATTTGCTGAAAGATGGAAGCAAATTATCTTTCAGTGGCTAATTAGCCACTGATTGGTATTTGATGACCTGCCTACAACCTGGAGCACAGGAGTTTTTGTTTCCTTCTGGTGGATGGGATCACCATCAACTGACCTGGGCCCCAGATGTGCCCACAGCAGGACAACAGCCACCCCTCCCAAAGGTGCCCAGGAGGCTTTCAGGTTTTCTGGTCTGCAGAATTTTGGCTTTTGCTGCTGCAAGGCCCAGGGGAGCCCTGGTGCAGGCAGTGCCCCCGAGGAGCTGCCACCAGAGCGCAGCATTCCCTGCTCCAGCCGCTCCAGCACAGTCCTGGCAAATTCATTAAGCTCAAGCTGATTCTGGAGATCCCAACTCCAGCTTTGGGAAGTACTTCAAAATGAGCTCTTACGTGGTGCCTCCTTGGATCAAAGGGTGCTAACATTACTATTGATGCCAGATTTCCAGGCTAAAATGAAACCCTCCCCACGGCTGTTCCTTCTTTTCTTTCTTTCTTTCTTTCTTTTTTTTTTTTTTTTTTTTTTTTTTTTTTTTTTTTTTTTCATGTAACCAAATCCAATGCACATCAAAGATGTTTCTCAGCACAGGGCACAGACAAGGATTTGAACCTGTTGGTATTAAACCTTATGGATGACAAACATTTGTAGAGGTTCCAGAAGAGCCTGACTGCATTAATGAAAGGACTGACCCATTTGGAGCCATTGAATGTCCAGCTCAGCACCTTCAGTTAACAAACACCCACATCCCTCCAGTTTATTGCAATTTCTATACAGCCCTGTGAGTAATTCGTTGACATTCTCAGAGTTTTCCATCATATTTTTCCCCACAAATTCTGCTATTTACAAGACTACCACCTCACAAAATCAATCTGAAATTGTTTTGCTCCTCATCTACCTGTGATGAGAACACACAGAAATGGGAATGCAAACAGCCCAGAATCAGGGAGACAGACTGATTTCTGTATTATTCTGATTTCTGTTAAACAGAGCTCTGCCACGAGGATATGGTAGAGCCTAGAGGGACTTTCAGTCAGCAGGGTCACATGGATACACACCCTGAGCTTAAATCAGATCAGGAATCAAAGCAATGGGCACCATCAACCATCACACACTGAGGCACCATTATTTTGGAACTCCCCAGCCTTTGGACACATTTCTGAGGTGCTAACTGGGGTCTTGACTGTTAGAACTGGCTTCATTTTTCCCCAGTGGGCACAGTTGTGGAATGTGAGCCCTTGGAGAGCCTGGTGCTAGATTCCAGCCCATGGATGGAAAAGTGAAAGGGAAAGAGAAGAAAGAAAGAAGGAAATGATCCATGGAACCACAGAGCTGACCTCAGCAGCGTGCCAGCTTTTAGAGCTGATTTGGAGGGCAACAATAATCAAGGACACAGTGGTAAAAGCATGCAAGATAGGCTTCCTCCAGGCAAAACTCATTGGCTGCACTTCTCTGACTAAAATAACTGGTTTTCCAGACAAAGGAAATGTGGTAGATTTAATCTGTTTGGTGAAGAACTCCTTTTGCTGCATGGGAAATGCTTACTGGTGACATGCTGGGAAACATAGATATAACTGTGTCATTCATCCAGAGCTGAGAGCTGGCCTCCCATCTACCTTTAGTGCTGCAAAGGAGTATCAGGTATGAAAGGAATTTAGATCAGTTACTAGGGGGCTTCCTGAAAAGGTCTGTCTTGCATTTGATCTAATTTAGTATGCTCATTAATGACCTTGGCACAAAAAGAAGAAAACTGCTGAAAAATTGAGGAAAATGCTGACAATACAAAGCCTAGAAGCAGTGTCAATGCCTCAGAGGATTAGGATGTCATACAGGAAGAACTGAATAACCTTGAGCACTGCAATAACAAAGCTAGGATGGAAATAAACAGCACACAGTGCAGGGCTGAGTGCTCAGGGACCAATAACAAGCATTTCTGTGTTAGAGTAGGGTTCATACACTGAAATAAATGAGGAGGAAAACATCTCAAATGACTGTAAGCCACAAATATGATGCAGCCATGAAAAAAAGCAATAAGAAGTTAAAGTAATGGATTTAGCCCAGAAAAATGATGGAAGGAGGAGATACAATGGTTTGTTGTATCCTGTGGCAAACAGCCCAAGGCAGAGAGGAAGGGAGGGAAAATACTGTGTAAGAAAAGGAACAGAGCTGATGCACAAAAAAAAAAAAAAAAAAAAAAAGGTCTGAAAAATGACAATGAGTAACTTAGGCTGGAAATAAAAGATTCTGATCCACATGAACATCAAGGTCACAGGAGAGCCTTCTAGTGAGGGAAGGAGCCTGTGGAAAAAGCTCAGCTTATAGAAAGGAGTCCAAGATATGCTGCTGGTGGTAACAGAAAACTAACCCTTGGGCTCAGGAGATATTTTCAAGTCCCCAACAGCAAAACTAAGGGCTCAGGGTCTCCTGTGCTTTTCTGGAGATAGAGCCAGGGATTTCTGGCATTTATGCTGCTGTTCAGCATCCATGTAAGAACACCAAATATTCAGCAGGCCCCTGAAAGGACTCAACCTCTCCTAAAATCTCTTACAGTGAAGAGGAGAAAAACTACCAGCGCTTGCACACAGTCCATGACAAGTCCAACAGTTGGGGAATTTCGTGTGGTTTTGGTGCTTTTCCTGCGTTGGAGGGGAGCAGTTTCATAGCCACAGACCCAACCATGCATGCAGAAGTGTGTGGCCACTGGCCGAGCTGTGTTTTCAGTGAAAACAGCTGATGTGATCTGTGATTCCTGAGCCTGGTGCCAGCCCCAGGGCCGGCCCTGCCGCTGTATTTGGGTTGGTGCTCGGGGGCGTGCTGGAAGCGACGCCGCATGCAGGAATCCAGATTCCATCTGGTTACAGCAGGGTTTTGTAAAAAATATCTAAAGAGCTAGGCAAAGGATTAGAATAAAGAGGTGCTAATAGGGTGCAGTTGGGACAGGAAAGGAAGCTGTAAAGAATTTAATGGAAAAAGAGGGTCAAGGAACGTAAAAAATAAAATAGGAAGAAAAAGAGGCATTTTTTTTTAAAAGGTGAAAGAGTAACAATAATAAAGAATGAAAGATTCTTTTAGTTTTGCCAGTTTCAACAAAACCCTTAAGAAAATTCTCTTCTCTGACGTTTAATTTTAAAACATGTCAGTGTATCCAATCAAGTTTTAAATCCTGCTTTGTTTTTCTCAGATGCTGGGTTGCAGTTGGAGAATTCCAATCTTCTCCTTGGCCTCATGAACGTACTGTCCCCTGCCCTACATTATTTGGCTCTCCTGAGAGGTGGCTGAAGTTCAAAGGGATATATAATTTACAAAGCACTTTGGGATCGTGCTGGAAGAAAGACACTGTTATTAATAACATACCCTTTTTTCCTCCTGATCACTTTATAAATGTAGGTAACTATTTTTTTTTAATTTTTATTACAATCTCAACAGCAACAGCCTCTTCCTCCACTTAAACAATATGATCTCACCCCATCCCAAAGACTTTGCAATCTAGCTTATACATGGATTGAGAGAGGAAACAAAGGGACAGTGTGGGACAGTGAATTAAAGTCACACAGCCCATCCAAAAGTGAAACAGAGACTGAGTGTCCTCTGACCCAGCCCTGTGCTGGCCAAAAGACCCCTCTCCAGAGATAAATACTCTGAAAGGTGATTCTCCTAAATTTTGAGTGAAAGTGCAAATGCAATTCAAAATGCACAAAACAGAGCAGGTTTACTAGAGAAAGGAGAGCATTGTTCCTTCTTCTGAACTCAGGTGAAGGGCTTAGGTCTGAGTGGAAACGGGAAAGGACCTCATTGTAACAAGATGCTACAATAATTTTACTTGAAACCCTAAAACAAATTCAGGGCTCATAAAAAAAGCATTGACATGGTGAAAGAGAATGGTTTCTTTAAGATGTTCTTGGTCAGAGAATATGCTAAGCATGCATTTCTAATGTCTGGGTGGGCAAACGCAAGTGGAAATTTAAATTCTACAGAGGCACAGAGAATGTGCTTCTGAAAATGTTTCCAGTTAAAAGCATGTTAAGTGTGAAAGTGTAGTCTACAGGGAGGGAGTGAGAGAGTGTGGTCTATCAGATCATCAGCAAGGATTCTGTGGCCTTCTGAGGCCTTCTGTGTTCTGAGCACATTCAGTGTCTGCTGTCGTTGCTCTAAAAAAAATGGGCCAACGAGAGTGTCCCTGTGCCAGAGCTCATTGCAGCTGGGCAGAACTGTGCCAAGCTGAGCCCAGGAACTGCCTGGTAACTCCACACAGAAGAAGAGAGACCTTGGAATAACATTAAGGGCTGGACCCAGTTCCCCAAAGGAACACAGGCTGGATACAGGAGGAGAGCAATCCCTTCTCAGGAGGTTTTGTGTGATTTAACCTCACCCATTGTCACTGCCCTGGACAGGCAGCAATGCCATGGTGGGAGAGCACCAAAGAGACTTCCCCAGGGGCTCAGGGTCATGGAGATCCCTCAGAGCACACTCTGGGTTCTCAGGGCTGTGACAGACCTCATGGCCAGGACCTCCCATCCTTGCTGGTAGAGGCAGAAGCTGCCTACATCTCCCAGAACTTTTAAAGTTGCTTTTCTTCACCTCTACCACCTGGAAGCCCTCCTGTACCTGCCTGGGCTCACTACAGTCAACTCCCAACAGCTTTCCAAGAGGTCTGAGAGAAATACTTCATGCCAGGGCAGCAACACAAGCAGATGCTTCTTGTTTCTTTCTGAGAGAGTGACATGAGAGAAATCCCAGCCTCACTGGACTTCCTCATGGAAATGACAGTTGTTTCCTTGAAGCCATTGGGATTTTGGCTCTCCTTACACACCAGGGTATCTCATTATACCTTTCAGTACTGCAAGCTGTACAGCCACAATATTGTACAGCAGCAGTAACAGGCAGTGCAGACAGAAACTGAAACCTGACCCAGCCTTCTTGATGGATGAGCTGACACTGCATTTCCCTGCCTCAGGGCACTTTAATCAGAGTGCAGGTCTAATTAGAAGGAAGTGTGCTGTTTGTTGTTTCCCTCATTGTTTCTGCCAGCAGGATTAGCTTTGTAGGTGCATTTCCCTGGCTTGTCTGATTACCCAAAATGCAGGAGCCAGCAGGCTGGTTTGAAGATGCTTTTTAGGTATTGCTCAGCTTTATCTGAAATTGATTTTATCACAGAATACTCAGCATTGGAAGGAACCCACAAAGATCATTGAGTCCACCTCTGAAATGAATGGCCCATACATGGATCAAACCCCTGACTTTGGTGTTTTTCTAACTACTGTCAAAATTGGAGTTTCTACACTACTCTACAATGCTAAATATCATTACAGAACAACAGAGAACTTTTTTGTTAGCAAACAAATGGAACAAATTAATTTACCTTCCTGTCTTTTGTCATTTTGGCCAGAAATGTCTTTCTTTAATATAACACAGATCAAAATTAATTCAGCTAAAAGTGCTTGCCGAATTTAAAAAAGCACCCTCACTGAGGAAAGCATCTAAAAAGTGTTTCATCATAATTTAATTTCTTGACTTCAGGGTTTTTGTAGTAGTGTTTGACAGTTAATCAGACCCCATTCTGTGCTGATTCAAAAAAAGTAAGGTTAGATATGCAGTCACTGCACTTTGGTCTGGCTTTATACTGGAAGTCGTTCTGTCTCCCAGGAGGCAAACAAGGGGAAAAGAAAACCATCCCCAAACAATGCATGAAGGCAGCCTGCAAGGAGTCTGGCCTTACTGACCACAAATTAAATGGGCTTTGTCTGAGGTAATGCAAATCTGACCTGCTCAACAAAAGGAAATGAATATTACAGCTGCTTACTGTGGCTAACAATGTGTCCCAATACTTTGAGCCATTTTCACTGTGCTCACCAGATGGAGGCTTTGGAAAGGGGCAGTTTCTGAAGGAAAAGGATATTGGTTTTTAGCGTTTTTGAACTCCTTACCGTGACTGGCAGGGGTGTGTGTTACATTTCCTGACCTGGGGCTCGGGGCGGGTCACTCGCTGGCAGTCACTGTCATTCACCAGTGTCATGGTCTTGTTAATGATCCGAGTGCAGGACACGATGGTTTTCCTCTCACCTGAAAGCCAAACCAAAAAGAACTCTGAACAAAACCAAGTCCACTCATCAACCAAAACTCAAAAGCTTGGAGCTCCCTGCTCCCTCTACCACATGTACTCTACCACCTCTGCAAGAAATCTTATTCTCCACTTCTGCCTGACCTTTGTACTGGCATGTTTTGGGTTGGTTTTTTTCTCAGAAAAGCTACAAATCTTTCCCCAATAATCATGCAATTGACTGCTTCACAAGAGCAGCAAGTTGGGCTTTCTCCTTCTAGTGTTTAACGTGGAAACAAGCCTTAAAACAATTTGTTTTCGTTTCTGGTTCCTCCTCCACAGGTAGCTGTGCCCTGTCATCACCTCGGGCAGATGTGCTGAAGTCACACCACCTCCCAGCCCCTGATAATGTGACTGATAATGACAGGACAGCTGCCTCCTGCTGCTCCCCAGGCAGGAAATCAGGACGAAAAGGAGCAACCCAGGCTCAAGAGTCATTAACTGGGCTTATTTGTATTTCACAAAGAGAAAATAAAACACCAAAATAAATTATTTCTCATCTTCTGCTCCTCCAGATATACTCCAGATATATGTTTCAAAATCCTTGTGGCAAGAGGCATCTCAGGAGGAGCCAGCATTTCTCACATAAAGTGTGCAAGAGGAGTTTCATCCAGTGTGGACCTCAGGGTTCAGCCTTCCACTGAGTGGCATCAGGAAAGCTGTGCCACAGGGAGCATGACAGTGACCAGATGTGACAAGGGAAGTGCCACTCCTGCATTGTGTGAGTTTGCCTTACTGCTAATTATTTTGGTTTCTCAGATTGGCTTTCTAACCCTGAGTCTGTGTCACATTGAGTTTATTCACCATCTGCAGCTGATAATAAAAAATAACTCACGTTCTGTTAATAAAAAATATGCAAATATCTGTATGGAAAGGAGAAAGGCTCTTCTCAGCTTGGATAAGTAGCAAAAGCATTGGACAACTAAAACAAAAGACCAATTATCAAGCTACTACTGGTGGGAGTCATGCTGGCAGATACTGATTTGATTCAAATTTGTAGCAGGCTTGCAACAAAAATCAGAAGAGCCACAAATAAATTTCCTTCTCACTCACGTGAGAGTTTAATGGCTTAAAAATTTATTATTTTAATGCATAAGTGTCCATTCTAAAGTGAGTCCTATTTACAGAAAAAAAAAATCAGTAATTTCAGTGCACTGAGAGCAGTGAGCCTGCAAATGTGAAGATGAGCTCTTTCCTTCTGTCATGTCACATCATAAATAACTGAGTCTGCTGGTGAAGACAGACTGCCCAGAATGCTTGGAAACGATCTCTTTTCCTCAGGGAACAACCTACTTCTCCCAGCACTGAAAATGCAATGGACAAACCAGTCTCTGGTTTCACAGCATCAGCTCCCCCAGGGCTCCAGCGGATCTGTCTGGGCAGATCCAGGGATCCCCTGGGGAGGGAGCTTTGCCATGTGCTCCTGGACTCCCAGCACATCCACCCAGCACGGGAGCATCTGATGCAAACCTCCAGGAGCTGTCACAGCAGCACTGCCCTGCTCCATCCCTGGGGAGGGAAGGGCCTTCCCCTGAGCGTGCCTGGACACCTGTGGAGGGGCTGGAGCAGGGGCTGCACACGGAGCCGCCCCTGCAGCAGCAATCCAGGTGCAGCTCCAGCCTGCGGTGACAGAGCAGTGTCCCTGCCAAAAGGCTGGCTGGGAATTAACTGTGGGGACGGGGATCAGAGCTGGGAGAGCCGGTGAGAACGAGCTTTCATTGAATTCATTATGGCCAAGTCCATTTCCATGGCCAATTTCCACCTCCCCTGTGGCTGGAGCCTGCAAACAGCACACAGGGATTCCCACCAAGTGTCCCTACCTCCTCCACACTGCACACTGCATCCTTCCCATCCGCTGTGCGTCCAGATGTACAAGGAATCCTGCTGCTTCTCTGGCTCGCTTCTGTTTTCAGCTGTATAGTTTACAGGGATGGTGTACTCATAATGAATTCCATAATTCTGGTCATGGAATAACAGCACCTGGTTCGGCAGGAAAAGAGAGGCTGTTGCAACACACTGTGCTGGGAGAGCCAACAGGCTGTGAGATAGCACTGCTGGAAATGCTGGCTCAGGAAAAAAAGTTCCTGAAATATAAATACCTTGTGAAAGGCAACCAAGTCTTTATCTAGAAAACTTAAATTATAATGGTACTGCTAAAAGAGGGCAACTGCAGGAGCAAGAACTGCTTATGATTTGTGAATACTTAAAGCAGTCACAGGGATGTCTAAACCTGGAACTCAAAGCATAACTTTCAGCCTCACATGTGATCAGCAGGACAGTAGCTATTCAAAGAAAAATATGACAGTAAGCATTAAATCAAGCACTTTTCATACAACAACTATTTTAAAGAGCATCTAGAGTTAAACATCTGAAAAGAACAAGGTGATGCTTCTCAGAGCAAAAACAACTGCTGCACAAAAAGCCCCTTGTCTCCTGGTGAAGGTGGCACTCAAGGCAAGCATGACTATTCCTGCTGACAAGCTGTAGCAGCAGGGTTTTACATCTCAGAAAGCTGTGGATGACAAGCAAAAGTCATATCATACAGCTGCTGGCAACATATATTTTCATCCCTGCATATTGCTAGAGGAAGGTGAAACCTGCTTCCAACAGCAGGCTGTTTCCTATGGAACCACTTGTGACGTCTCCAGTGCTCCTACTCCAAAATTCCCTGACTATTAACAAAGGAACAGAGAAAAATGTTTATGTTTTCACCATAGGCAGATGAGAGTACTGGTCCTGTTTTGATTTACATGTTGGACTTCATTTGGCTCTCACTTTCCCTGGCTTGAGTCAGAACTGATTGGAAGATATCCATCCCATGGAGGACAGGTCCATGGAATCTGAGTTACCACAGTGCCATAGAAGTACTACTGTAATGTTCAGGCTGTGCCTTTAAACTTACTCATACTTCTCCCATGATCTGAGCAGCATTAGACAGGTGAATTGTGCTGGCTTTTGTCACCTACTGAAATAGGAGCAATGCCTTATCAAATAAGGTATTTTAAGCAGGGCTCTCCTAAGTGGGAGCAAGCAGCTGCTTGTTTGAAAAAAGACAGATTTGCAAATGCTATTTTCTCCCAACAATAATTGTTTCCCCTTCAGATTTGCACAAATCATTCCTACTTAACCAATAATCTCACTAAAGCTGTCAGGAACTCGTTCAACCAAACAAATGTGCTGAAAGAAGGGGTCCTGGTAGCCTGTGCTGTGAACACTGGAGGGGCTCCACAAACTCAGCACCCATGAGCTGCTCCGCACAGGGCAGAACCCTGGGCAGATGAGCCTCTTCCAGAGGATGTGGGGAACAAAGACAAGATTTTGCTTCAGCTACAGAGGAAGCCTCACCACCAGGACTGAATACCAGGGTTGAAACCAACCAGCCATCATTACAATTTCAAAGATGAATGTTGGGGGTTTTTTTTAAATCCAATTCAAATACCAGGCAGTCAGAGGCAGAGAGCTCGAGTCCTGCTCTGGCTTTCTTTAAGTGCAGGGGATACAAATTCCTGTTCTACAGAATTGATCAGCCAGCCTTGTCTAAAGCCCCCTTCTGCTCTGGGAGTGTTTGGTTGTCCTCTGTTGCACAAGGAGGACTAGCACAGGCCTACTTACACAAACATCAGTTTCTCCAAGAAATACATGCACAGCAATGCACTTGGAGAAATGCCTCAAGTATTAAAAACCAGCTCCTAAAAAGAAATCCTTATTATCTCAATATGGGTGCAAGACTAGTGAATCTAAAGGCCCATATGAAACCAATTTCATGCAATTTCGTAGCCATATATAATTGGGGGGTGTGTGTATGTGTGTATAATTGGTTTCAAATGCAGGTCACAATGGATTGACTGAAGCTTCTGGCTCTTTGTCAGTCCAGTGTATTCCACCACTGTTTGAACAACAGTTTTCTATTTAGAGGGAACTGGTAACCATCCTGCCTTTCTTGTGTTGAAAGAATGAAACCTACCACCCTGTATCAAGGAAAAGATTCATATCTGATTTGAAGCGAAGACTTCATGTGTGCTTTGTTTATCACTGGCAGTGATTTAAAACCACATGTTTTTTAATGGTCTGGTAATTTTTACATTCCTCATTTTTAATCATTTCTGTGAAGGAAGGTGAAGAAGGAACATTTCCTCTGCTTATGTCTGCTGAAAGGGCCTGTCTGTATCTGGACAGGACACTCATGCAGAAGCTCAAAATCACTCCTTTCCCATGTCAGCTACTTACTCCTTAACGAGAGGAACTGAGCATTTCTTTAAAACCAAAGCTCTGCTGATGCTGAGGTTCACAAAATGACAACAACCAGATTTTAATGCAGTGGACCTCAATCAAGTAATGACCTGGAAGGTTTCAAGAGCTGCCAAAGGAACCCTGCACAGCATCTTCCCAAACGGTACCTGGGCAACTCCTCTTTCTCACATGAGGTTGGGAAGACCTCGGCAGTACAAGATACTTTGTCAGAGTCCTGGTTTCAGGAGGGAAGGCTCGTGTTAAGGCCAAAGCCAAGCAGAAGCTGATGTTTCTGATGGTGAAGAAGGTGCCTGTAATACACCCCCTTTGAGTGGGCACACCCTGGATTACATGGGTGCAGGAAGGTGCTGTTGTGCCCAACTTTGCACCTCTGACTATTCCACCTGTAACCTCTTTGAATCACTGGTCTGTGAGCCTGTAAACTCACTCATCTGTCTGAGAAAGCAAAGACAAAATGTTCCTGTGCAGCAGATTTTGACACTAAGAGGGTACTGACAAAATGGAGTATTACTGTCAGCTTTCTGTGCGTGTGAAAAGTTCAGGCATCTTTGGAGCTTTTCAAACTGGGTCAGGAAGTGTTGCACAATGAACACCAGCAAGCCAAAAAAATCAGGTGAGGGAAGGGAGAGAATGCTGATTTTTAGCAGTGCTTACAGATAATCTTCAGAGAACAAACATGGCAAGAAGTCATAAGGAGAAGAAACAGCACAGAGAAAATGGAATAGAATAAAAAAGTTACAGGAAACAATGAAAAAACTAATATACTTTCTATGCAAACCTTGCTACAAAACCTGTAAAGCTTTCTGCAGACTTTTAAACAGGAACAGATATATGAGACAGGCATTATTACAGCTGTCTCACAGGTACAAATGTAAAGGTTACACCAGCATTAAAGGACTGGCCCATGGGTCACCCCATCACCCACCAGTGACAGCTCTGGGACCACAGCCCTGCTCTTCTCACCCCTGTGGACTTCTCATTCATGTTCAGCCACATGGCTGCTCATAAAATACGAAGCTGGGTTAACAGAAGGGCTATGCTGAACATTAGGAAAAATGCCAAAAAACACCTTAAATGACATACAATTGAAAAAACAATGCAGAGAAAACAAAGAACATTTCTGTGTGTAATTAAATCATTACTTAGATTGAAATTCACATATATCATCATCTGTGCATGCTAGATCTGCACCTCTTCTGTTAGAGAACAGAGTACTTAAACACAGAATACATTCTGGCATAAGATGAAAACACATTTCAGCAAATACGCTTTCATGTGTGTGATCAGGCATGTCCAAGAAATAAGAAAGGTCCTTGGGAACCTACATCCACTAGAATGGACCTGTGACACATTACAGGAATATCCTGCACTGGACATAAGCTGAAAGGGACACTGCCTGTTCTCCCAGAATGGAGCATCACTTCTTGAGTGGGGAGCTGGGCTGCTCCAGCCCCTGCAATGCTGCAAAAGAACACTGTGGTGAGGAAGCAAACAATCAAAATTTAACTTTCAGCTAGGATATAAATCCTTTCTGTTGTATCACTTAAGAAACACAAACAAAGGATATAAAGTTACCATCAAGTGCAGTGGTATTTTAGTTGGTCCTTTGGCAGAGATTTTCTCCCACAGCCCCCTTCGCACGTACCGGACAGTGGTGCCTGCGATCTGAAACTCACCAGGAAGCTCAATTTTCCAGTCGCTGTTAATGGATCTCTTACTGGAATCTTTTAAAGCTGGAATGAATCAAACACCATGGAATGAAATGCAAGCAAATCTGTACTTACAATACAGACTACTGAGCCTTTGTCTCAAGCTACCTCAATCAGAAGATGCAGAAATCTTGTAATGGATAAGTGAGTTTAGAAGAGTTAAAACCCCCCACTTTTAGATGGCTCATTGTAATGTTTCTAACTTGAATACATTCTGTACTTCAGTTGATGAAGGTATTTTGAAGAATTAGCATAAAATTCATAGATCATTTATCTCTAAACTCTCCTTTTAGATGCAACAACTCTGCAATTTAGTTTCCGAGTAGAATTTTCTTTCAATTTCTAGATTTTGAGACCACATTTTCCTAAACTCTCCTTGAGAAAAAGATCAATCAAATCTTTGTTGATACACATGTGAAGATTTACAAGTGCAGAATACCACTGATGCTGTGTTTGTGTGTGCTCCATAACCAAACACTGAACGAATTAACGTTCAGCAGTAAAGAGAAGTCAAGTCACAAAGCAGGGATTGGTCAGTGGGCAAAATGTGAACTTGGACACCCTGTTTCCAGAGTCCAAATGCTGGACACAAATGCATAAGGTCAGGTGCTGTAGGATCACACCTATCCTGTGCCTCTGTGCCTCAGCAAGGCCTACATGGAAAGCTCAACTGCAGAAGTAAGATGAATATTGAGAAGAAAAGATACTTGGAGTTGTATGTCCTTTCTTCCAGCATAATTATTGCATCAGGATCACCGATGTCCTTCAACCACTCAAAGACAACTCCAGCCATAAGGGCATCACATTACTGTTGACTCATCAGAGGAAGCTGATTTAGGGATTGATGTGTTTTCTGTGTTAGAACGGAAGCAGAGTTATCCAGATGTTGGTGTGATGCACTGAGGGAAGAGAAAATTGGCAGACCCTGCTGCAGTGGAAAGTGCCAGGCCCCTTTGTGGAGATCCATTCACCGTGATCAAATCTGCCCTGACAGCAGACAGACAGAATATCCCACGTGTTACTGGGCTTCCTTAGTTCAAGGTTAACTGTGTCTTTTGGCTAAGCCTTTAACAAGATGTTTTTTTAACCTCTAGCATCTCATGCCTATTTTATTCTCTTCCAGTAGAAAACACAACTTTGCTATCACTTAGCTGAGTGTGTTGGAAGAAGGTAAGAGAAGCTGTTTAAAGCCTTTGGAAGTCAATAGGAAATCTCCTATTGTCATCTCTTTGGATCAAGTCTCCATGGCCAGCAAACCCTCCTGGGTGTGCTTAAGATACAGATATAAAATTTGTAATATCTAAACTCTGGGGAAATCTAGAGCAAGTGGAGGTCACAATGTTCTCTGCACCTGCACGTGCCTTTTTGAGGCCCTGTACACTGGGAATCCCTGGAAAAAGCTGGATATCTGTCCTGCTGCACACAACCTTCCTGACAGCTGTCAGGAGTCCCATCAGAGGCTCCAAAATCAGGGTGAAGGGGATTTGAAGTGGGAGAATATTTTTTCTGAGGGAAGTTTCCTCTGGCACACAGCCCAGGGGTACAATGGTGTCCTGGCATTTGCACACTGCAGCGGTGTGTCTCTCCCTGTGACTCACTTCTCTTTCTGCTTTGTTCCTCAGCCTACCAAGTAGCTTCTGCAAGCTCCAGACACAATTCTGAAGCAGGATTGCTTTCCTCTGCCAAGGCCTAGTGGCTTCCAGGCAGATCAAAGCAGCCACCACACTGGCCCTGAGGAGCCATGGACATGATTAATCAAAGCTGTGGATGTGATAAAACTATCTCCAAGCAGCATGGCTGACTAGGAAAGATATCCCAGCACATGCTCAAAACTGTCTAAGAGGTTGAGTGACTTAAGTCATGCTTTGGTTCCAGCTCACCATCAAAGGGAGATGATTTGCTGATGAAAACCAACGTTTCATCTTTGTGAACCTCTTTTCTGGGCAAGGTTTGATTTTGATTGCTGCAGGCACTGCTCTCTTAGTGGCTGAGGAGATGGAGAGTGTGGAAACACACATGCTCTCAAAGGTACTCCTCGAGGATTGAAGGAATTGCACTGGTGACTCAGCAGAGCATTTGGGCCAAAGTGGTTTCCCTGCTGTTTGCCTCCATTGCCCCATCAGCAAGATCACTGCTGCAGCTATAAAACCCTCCATGTCTCAGACACAGGGAACCCCAATGTTCTGAGGTTTTTGTCACACACAACCATTGGCTGGCTCTGCCTAGCCCCAGAGGTGACAAAATTAAACTCAAAATTGTACAGTAGAAGACCAGGAGGAATAGGAATCCCAGCAACAACCTGTAACTGTTTTTCTTGTTGGCTGGAAGGCAGGAACTGGACAATCAACTTCTAAATCTGGCATAAGCCAAGATCTTTATTTCCACCTTGGGTCCCTCCAGCTTGCTTCCCAGCCTGTGGACACAAACTGCCCAGGCATTTCCTGTTCAAGGTGGTTTTTAAGAGTTACAGCCAGCCAAGGCAGCCAGCGTGGGTTGCCTGTAGGTGGAGGGAAATTCTTCAGGCACTGCTCCCAGCACATGGAATAATGATTCCAAATTATGCTGGGCTTCTTTCCAAAATGTTGTACCTGGTTCTGAGTAGAAATAGGACCTGATTTGACTCAGCTTTGTCAGTGCTATTGAAATACCAGAAAAACCTTCCACATTTGGATCTGAATTTAAGAGTGATTGGGTTTTTTTTTCCTTGGTCATCTTTATTGTCCTACTGGAACCTTCCTGCCGCTATTCTTCATCTCAGTTCAGCAAGACATTGGGTATCTTTTCTTAGTGTTGAGTGTTCCTTGAAAGAGAAAACCCTGGAAAGCTTAGAGGTTCTCCTGGCTCATGACCATGAACCAATGAGCTGAAAGCACTCAAAGCTTTAAAAGAGCCAGATTTTTATCTATCTTTATGTGATACAAACAGGGCCAACTCCTGCTCTCAAAAATACACAATCCTAATCTTCACCACCCAGTGGGGAACCATCTGCTTTAGTCAAGGTTATGTTGTCCCAAGGAAGGGCAGTCTCTAACTCCACGTAAGACTCTCAGTGCTCTGCTATCTGCCAAAGCCCAAATACCCTGTGCAAACCCCACCAAGACAAACAAAAAGGCTGGTTTCCAGAAGGCAGAGCACTTGCAAAACCCAAAGAAACACTGGCTCCCATTGTTCCACCAGACTTTGCTATGTCAAACATCTCACGTGTAGGCGGGATCCTCTGGCAGACTGGCTGAAATGGAAATAGGAGCAGTGCTGATATTCCTTCCTACCAAGAAGTGGCACAAATGCCAACAGTTTTGATCAAAGGGCAGTTGAATGACATAATTTGCCCTCGTTTTTTCCCCTGCATCTGTAGTGAAAGAGAACAAAAGCATCTTTCCCAGTGATATTGCAAACTGTGGCAACATCTCAAGACAGAAAATCAATAGCACCAGACCTGAAATCCTCACAAAACCACTATGCAAACGTTTTCAGCAGCATTCAATATTCCAGTGCTGGATATTAACATCTCCTTTTGGCTGGAGATGAAGAATTATAAGCAAAAAAGATGTGGAAATCAGAAACCAAGGTCTGAGCTTTGCTCTGACTCCCTGCATAGCCATGAGCAGCTGCAACACCTCAGTTTCCTCTTCCACAAAACAGAGTGTGACAAGCTCTGCAACGCTCTCAAAGTTCCTTCCTCTCTGGAAGCAATTCCATGGCCATGCAGCTCTGACTGTGCCAGGGACCTTTCACGTGTCAGGGCTTTTTTGGATCTTGGGCAATTTTCCTTGAAGCCTCTGTTCTGCCACAGACCTGTGTAAATTCAGAGCCATGGGGCATCAGCATTTCTGTGACCTGGGCTCCCTAGAAGCAGATGGGGATAAAGCCCTTTATTTGTTGCACAGTAGTGACAGAAAAGGAAATGCCCCAAATATTGGAGAGAAGAGGCAGAAGACCAGACTGACAGATCCTTGGTGTAACCGACAGGTTGCACTTCCCAAGTGCCATTCTGAACTTTAATTCATGCAACGAGTAACTGAACAACAAATTCATTGACAGACTCTGCCTTAACAACCTCACATAGAAGTCTTACCCATCAGCCATATCTAAACCTTTTTTCCCAATAGGAAAAGGAGGAGAGGATGCCTGTTCCCCTCTAAAGGAATGCAGAAGTAGAAATGACAAGAGGATTAAACAAATTTTTTTGCCTGATAAAACAGGCAAGTGGACTAGAGGCTGCAGCTAAGCCCATCTCAGAGTGCAGGATCAGGTCTTGGGTAGAGCAACCAGTGAAAATGTGCTGCTGTAGGAAATGGCAGCAGGTTACTGAGGGATATCAGCTGCCCTGTCCTGCCTCTGCTTCAGACTGAGCTGGGCGCCTTCCTATCAGTACCTCTGCCATTCTCTTCTCTAAACACACTGTTCTCTTCCCCACTCCCTCCTGAAGTGCTGTGTGCTCCTGGCAGCTCTGTGCAAGCCACTGCCAAGTTCTGCTCAGGAACTCTTCTGTCTGTATATAAAAGTACTCTCTGGTCCTTCCAGGTCGCACAGGGCCTGTAAGTGTCACATTCTATCACATCACAAACATCATGAAACCAAGCCACAAAAGCAGAGATTGCAGCAAGACTCAAACCACCAGCCTCTCCCTGGCAGCAACAAACCTTACAGGTCACTTAGAGAAGGGTCATGTTTAAAAGAAAACAGAGCTGAATTTTAATCAAAACGTTTTTTTTCTTTTGTCTTTTTACCCAGAAAGCTGTGAGCAGGTCTGTCCTCAACCACTCTGATCCGCCGGGCACCCGCAGGGATCACAGCGGCTTCGATGTAACCTACAGCAACAGAACAGGGGTGAATGACAGCAGGGCAGGGCCAGCCAGGATCAGCCATCCCACACCCCCCGTGAAAAACTCAACTCCAGGCTGAGGGGATTGAGTGAGAAACACTCCAAATGAGATCCCTGTGCTGGCAGCCAGTTCTCACTGCTGTGACAGGCGTGGTCATGACTAACATTTCAGCAGAAATGCATGTGTGTTGCTCAGCTGTGACTTCAGGCTTGTTAATTAGCTCTTGATAGATCTGCACCCTTCAAATCACCCTGGTTTTCCTGCAGTACTGACAGGGATGCACGGGGACACTGCAAAGTGTGACTGTCAGGAGCAACACTGCACAGAACAGACATCTGAAATGATGTTTCCAACATCTGCTCCTGCTTTGTACTCCTTGTTGAGGCTGTAGTGTCAGAAAAGATTCACTTCCACAAAACTTTTTGATGATGCTAAAACTGAAAAGAGGGAATTAGTTGGACAAATGAGGGAAAAGGCTTGTTTTCATTGACATTTCAGCTCTGTACAAAAATTCTGGAGAAGATAATTCTCTCCTTGCACTGGGCTGCTGAGAATTCAACAGCTCAGATTTAATGCACTAACAGAGCTGGAAGTTTCTCCAGGACTGACCACTGGTCACCTCTAAACAATTTTCTGAAGACCTATTTTGACTCACAGAGTACAATAAGAATATGCAGGAGCTACAAGGAAACGTAGCCTATTTTCCCCCACTATGGAGACATGTGGAGTTACAGACTTGCTCCATGGGGTGGAAGCGATGCCTTTAAATAATAAAGCAGAGGAACACCAGGGCCCATTTCAAAGAGCCAGGCAGAGTTTTTCCTCTGGCTTCACTGGACTTTGAATCAGGCCTCTGTAGATGACACTAATCTCATCACAACCATGACTTGATTACTTCTAATTGGCCACCCAGTTTACTTTGCAATGGATCACTTGGCACCTTTTTGGGTTTATTGCTGTCCTCTTTCTTTCAGATCTTAAGCAGCTTATCCTGTTTGTTCCCTCATCCACTTTTCTTGCTTTAAAGGGCTCTGTGAAGCTCTTGTATCAGTGATGCCTGTACGGGAATTGTGGGCTGTCTAGAGCAATGGGTTGGAGAAGTGCTGGCACAGGGAGCAGTGATTCCTTTAGCACTTAGCAGTGTTCAGGGAGCTATTTTAGGGATAAAAGTGCAGCTGAACCCTGCTTTTGTTGTGCTGATACAGGGAGGACTCAAAGGAGTATGGTGACAGCCTCTTGCACCTCAGGACTAAGTGATTCTCCTGCCACTGTGACAAGGAGTGAGACACATTTGGGATCTCAGAGAGTGGATTCATTTCCTGAATATTCATTTCATGAGTAAAGCTTGAGCTCTTGGGTTTCATCAGGTGCAGAGGGTGGGTGTCTGACTTGGGCCAGACAGGCTCCCTCTTTCCCTGATTTGTTGTATCTGACTGACACTTTCATCTGACCCTTCAGCTCAGTTCTCTTTGCATTTGCTCCTCCTCACCTACTTCTCCCTTACTCAGGATATCTCAGAAGTGGTCACTCATCCCTAGCAGGAAAACCAGATAGAGGGGCAGCAGAGCTCAAACCTTGTCTGTGCACAGAAACCAGAGCAGAGGCTCTCCCAGCTGCTGTTCCAGCCTGGGTTTCACCAGGAAAAATCATTACTTCCAGGGTCAATTTTCCAAAGGCAATACTGAAATCTGTTACGGAATCAGAGCAAACAGATGTGGGGCTTTATCTTAGACATTGCCAGGAGTTGGGTTTTCATCAGCTGAGATATCAAATCAGTCAATACAGAGTGTTTCAGATATCAAACATCCTCACTGCACCCCATGCAGCTTCCAACAAACCCAACAAACAACTACTCAAGACATGAACACACAGCAAAAGTGTGACCAGTGACAGTCTGTCACAGGGAAACGGCTCCTGAGACACCCATGAACACCCCTGTTAGGAAGCCAGTCTGGAACATGCCCAAGTTTCAGGTAATTTAATGCATCTACTACGGGACTATTTACTTATTTATTTTTTTAAGCAGATAGAAATGCTCAGAGCTAAATCATGCAGGGGTTGGAGACAACGTTACTCTGAATTTAGTGGATGGCACTCACTAAGTTCAGTGAACTCTGGAATTGTCCCCTGACCCAGCAGCAGCCAGGAGTGTGTCACACTGCTTTAGAGCTGAACAAACTCTGGAGCTGTGCTGGAGGCTCAGCTCAAGCCATAAATACACTCATTTCATCACTGTGCCATGAGAGCAACACCACGTGGAAAAGTGATTTTTATGTTACTTTTTACAATAGTAAATAGTGAAGTGTGAGCTATTAATAGAGTATTAGTTCTAGAGACTGTTTGGTTTGGTCTCACACCAGATTTTTTCTCCTTGTGTAATTTCTAATTCTGATTGATGGCTTTAGGGGGTTGCACTCACAGCTCCTGAATAAGAAGAAACACACTGTGTTAACCCCCTGTGCCACAAACCTGACTGCTGACCTTCAACCTCCTGTTAGAGAACTGCCAAACACTTTGCAGGGGTTTGGATCTGACCTGTCCTCTCAGAGGTGAAGCAGAACCCTTGGGCATGTCCCACCAGAAGCATCTGGACACTCTCATTCGTTATCTCCAGCAATGTTGGGTGAGTTAGAGGTTGAATTCTGCTAAAACAGACTGGATATCACCCATGCAGATTTGCCACAGGTACAAACTTGGATTGTCTCCACCACTCCACTCCTCAGAGCTGGTGGGAGGCTTCTGGTCACAGATTCCTGATCTTTGAGATAACTGCACCAGGAAACACCTCCAGTGTTTTCCAGGCACATTTTATTAAGCAAACTGTAACTGCAGATTGCCAGAAAGATTATCAAGTGTCAGCTAGAACAACCAAAAAAAGCCTCAGAGTTGGCCCTGAGTCAAGGACTCTCAAAGCTCTGTTAGGTCGTAGGATAATTGTCTGCAAGGCTGGGGTTTGCAAGGTTGGGCTTAAAGTTCTGCTTTAAATGAGGAACTGGTTAAAGACTGATGAGATTTGGCAACTATCAGGCAGTATTCTTAGTAATTTCACCCATAAATCAGCCTGTTAAGATGAAACTTTGAAAATACAACAGGAGAACTTCATTATTTGATAATTTATAGTGCTGTATGCAGTATAGTCCACCTTGGGAACAGCTACTTTGGCACACACCAATCTTTCTGGATAATCTGCATTACATCAGTGTCTCAGGAATGTAAGACTGTGATTGAAGCAAATCCTAGATACAAATTTTATGGTATAACTCATATTAGGAGAGACACCAGAACAAAGAGGTGGCTTTGTCATCAAGGAGATTAATATGTGAACAGTGGCTACTGTATCTTCATTTAAATGCTGGAGAGATTTGCAAGAGGAAAGCGGCCCACACAGAAAAATCCATTGTTAGCCATTATTATTACTCCCAGAAAGAACAGAAGGTTTAGTGTGAACTTCAGAATGCCACTGATCTACAGCAAAACTCTTCTGGTTCCCACTGCAGTGAAACACGGACTCTGAGGTGAAGGAAAAATTATCCCATGGCTGGAAGTACCAATCCCTGGGCACTGCACCTTCCTGTCTTACCCCTGTACACACCAAAATCCGATGTGAGAAAGTCAACAGTGCCCAGCCCATTATCAAACCTCCCAAAAGTGCTTTGAACAAACATCTCAGGGTAGAAGCCAAGGAGATCAGGCTGTCCTGCCTACCTGCCAGCCAAGGCCAGCATAGCTTCCATGGTATTTCAAGGGATAAGCATCAGCTGAGCATCTCAGACTCCATCTCCTTCCCACCCTGCAGCTTTTGCTGAGCACTGCTTGTTGCAGTGGAGTGCAAATTATGTCTGTTTTCTGAATAGCTGTGATGATTCTCCTTTGCTTTTAGCTTGAGAATAAATCCTGCATTGGCTCCTGTCCACTTCCAGCCATGGGATAGCTCATTTGTAAGAAAATCATTTCTCTGAAGAGCCATGGATAAATTTCAAAGCCTCTGACCATTGCTGCAAAGTTGGTTACTGGGATTTCTAACTGGCATGTTCTGATGGAACGCTTATCAGGGATCTCTGAGTTAAAGGTTAGGTAGAGTTCTATTTTCTCATAATTTACATGTGCACCCTGTTGATAAAAAAGGTATTTTTTGTGTTGGCTAAAGATGCTCCCAGCCAGCACAACAGCACTGCTGTTCAAATTTCTTTTAATAAGTGCTGGACAAACAGCATATGCAATAAAACCCCTACTTTTCCACCATCTTAAAAAGAAAAATTCCTAGCAAAGATGTACTTTTCCTTTCCCAAAATGATAGTCACAACAACTGTCATATCTCACCTTATTAGATTCTGCCATTAAAAAAAATCCAAATATCTTTGGCCATTCTTTTGAATTATAACCATAGATTCTTTTGAATTACAATCATAAATGAAAATCTAGATGTGGCTGAGAAAAATCAAGAGTGACAGCCCCAGGTCTCTGGGCATTACTGGCACAGCCTTGGAGAAGCTGTCCGTGATAAATCAGCCCCAACAGACAGAAGTCAGAGCTGTCCTTCATTCTAGGTCCCCTGTAGAGTGGCAGGGTGACAGAGATGGACTTCAGAACAACTCTGTTTGTTTTTGAAAATTTTGTAGAAATAGGTATAGGGCATGCTGCCAGTCAAAAGGAAACCTCAGTCTAAACAGTGCATTCAGCTGGCCTGCTGAAGACAACCAGCTGCACACAAGTGTATGTGATGTTTAGCATCATAAATAAGGGCTTTTGACCTCCTCTCCAGCAGAAAAATGGAGTCCATTTCCAGTTGGATAACCCTGGATCACAGGTGGTAAGAGCTGAACTGCTGGACCTCCTATGAGGCACTTTGAATGTTCCACCAACTTTCCCACCAGGGTGGCAGAACCTCTGTGACATTAAAATTGGGGAAAAAAAGAAATAAACCTGGTTATTTTCGCTTGGTGCATGAAAATTTGGCTTCCTTTCACACAGGTTCCCTAAAAGGAAAGGATCTGTACTTTGTATCTCTGACAAGGCAAGTGAAACAGTAAAAGGACTTGAAGTTTATCCGTGGCTTTTGATACCAAATTTCCCCATCTAATCCGACAAAAAGAAGATAAAGAACCAACACCAAAGGATTTCACCGACACCCACTGGCACTGCAAACAGCATTCAAGTATCTTACACGAGAAACACTTGGGAACAGCCTTTGCCTTTGCCATCACACATGTGGAAACCTTCTTACAATGACTATTGGTTACTGAGAAACAGAAAGGAGTTGGCAGGGATTTAGTTCAGTTCACAGGGCTCCACAACATCATTTGCAATCACAGGACACAGAGGGACCAATCCTGCAACCAGACGAGTCCCATGGGCAGAGCCAAGGCCCAAGGCTGCAGCTGTGATTCCCCAAACAGATACCACTCCAAAACAATCAATGTCTTGATGTTTGAAGTCTATTTTCTTCTGAAATAAGAAATCAGCACACTGGGCTCCAGGCCTTGGCCTTGACTTGGAACACAGCCAGATCATGGGGATTTGCTACTGAACTGTGCAAACATCTACACACCCAAACCTTAAGCTTGTTATCACCAGAATATTGTGGCTCTTTCTTTGCCCCAGCTTCCATGAAATTTTTGCACATTTTTGCTGAACTGTCAATTTAAAAAAAAAGACATTTTTTTCCTTGAGTAACATCACATTTACTTGTGATACCCCAGACTTGGAGCTTTGCTTACTGCATGAAATTCAGTGGGTTCACCTGAGGACCTGATTCTGCAAAACAGCAGCGTGCAAGCAGAAATGGATGGGAGCACACATAAAATGTAATGAACTTTTTAAATAAATTAAAAATAAAACAACACATCTAATAAATGGTTATGGGGTTATACTGGTAAAACCAATTATCTTCTAGATTGTGTGAGATGGTTAAAGGTGGAAACATTGCATTGACAAAGCAACACTTTGACAAATTTGTGTGTCTGAGATGATCAGCAGGGAATCTGAATGCCTGAACACTGTCCACAAGCCATCAGGAATTCTTTCTGATTAGGTTCCAGGGTACTGGGGGTGAAAACCTCCTGCAGAGTCCTGGCAGCCAGTTAAGGCTGAATCTGCTCTGCTCCTACAGCCTTGTAAAGTCACCACCTCAAACAGTCTGTGTAGCTGGAAACGGGTGCAACCTCCTGGCAGTGACCCAGAACTTTTGTATTTATCTGCAAAAGATGTTTTGTAGATTCATTGGAAAAGATAAAAGATAGCTACTCTTCAGCAGCATGTAAGAAGTCCATGGAAGCTGAATAACCTGCTACAGAAATGGAGAATAGCTGGGTTGTTTTCAATGGAAATGAGGAACTTTTCCCACCACTTGCATCAAATGCAAAAGACTTGATGTAAGTTGGGGGAAAATAATTGGGACAAGAGTCAAAGGCACTAATGCAGGAAACCATTCAACAGGTTGGCCAAGCACAAAAATGTGCTCCAGAGAAATGTGGTGCAGGTGGGAAATCCTACCTGCATCACACAGGAGGTGAGATTCTAGCTGGCCCCACAGGTCAGGAGGAGGAGGGTGCAGAGGAAGAGGTCAGTGAAGAAAATCAGAGCCTCAGACTTCAGAGCTGAGACCTGGACTAAAGGGAGCTGCTAAGCACTGGTGCTGCTTTAGCCACTAAACTGAAGTGTGTGCTTAAAGGGGATTTTCATGTGCCTTGTGGAACTCAGTCCTGGAGCAGCACATATTGAATGTATTTCTTCATACAGAAATGCCACTTCTCACTCCTCACTGAATGGGAATTTTTTTTTTTTTTTTCTGGACAACTGTTTCCCCGTGGAGCAGCTTCCAAGTTCTGGACATGGCTTTCCCTCCCTTTGGCTAATTGGGATGTGTGATAACAGGGTTCTCAGAAGTGTAGTACAGAAACCCTGGAACAAAGACTAATTCAAACACCAAGCTGTACATACATTAATGTTTAAGAAGAAAGGGAAAAGTCTTAATTCCAAGCTCCTATATCCTATACTGGATATTTTTGCTGGCAGGGAATCAGTAAAAATATTCAGAGGGGAGTGCAGTGCTTTTTCCTTTAGCTGAGATATTCTGATTATAACATGAATCATCTACAACATGCAACATGCATCATTCTGAGACCTCAAAGATGGTGCTGAAATCCAACTTCCCTCCCACTGGGAAAGATTCTGGGACTTTGTCTCCTATTTAAAATCATCAGCACCAGTAGCAGTCAAAATGAGAAACACAACTTCACTCTCAATTTCAGGCAGAGGCAGTGGCTGGTATCTGGGTGACTGAGCAAGAAGCACATGGGGTATCACACTTGAAGTGAGTTGGGGTTTGTTTTGTGTTGGGTGCTTCCTAGAGCTGTTTTTGCTGGGTGACTCCAGTGCTATCCAAGAAGAAGAGCTGTTACTGCTACCCCAAATCTCCTCTGGCAGGTAAGAGAACCCCACTGAGTGTTACTCACCCATGCCCTTGGTGTGGTTGAAGTCTCCTTTCACCACTTTGCAGGTTTTCCCATCACCACTGCAGATCCCACAGCGATCCTCTTTGGCAGCCGAGCCAATGATCCCATCACAGCCAATTTTCTAATGACAACAACCAGAGACCCCTATTACTTTGTTTGCAAGGTTAGAGCATTTCTAAGCAGTGAGGTCAAGAGTGACATCTGACTGAAAACCTGAATGGGGAGAAAACACTGAACTCTTAATGAAACTTTTGAAATACCTGAAAATGTTTAAGACCTCATTAATCAGATGGCTCAAGATACCTGAAATGCAAGAGTAGTTCAATGGAAGCAGGTCACTTTCATATCTGGCCAATTTCTACCACAAGACTGCCTATGCAATTATGAAATTTTCCACATGCCTGCACAGTATTAAGAATCAACATTCAGTTGAAAAATAAATGATAAAATCTAACAGTTTCACCTAAACCTTTATTATAAATGGTGTTTTCATCATTTTCTATACATACCTATTTTTTTCCAATAAAAACCTACAGTTCTACTTCCACACATGGGAAGTCACAATATTCTCCCTGTAGCTATCACCATAATATTCCTTATTCACAAAGTATTCACAGTTATGATGGTGAACATTCTACATTTGCAGATCTCGAGGCTGACCAACACTGTCATTAATCTATATAAATTGCATTCTGTCCATTAAGACCCTCAAAATTACCAGCAATTTGCCCTTAAAACATAAATTTCTACTGAAATAAGCATTGTCATTATGCAAGTTATTAGCAGAGATTGCACTATTAAAAATGAGTTTAAGATTTATTCTGCATAGATAAACATTTCTTGGCAAATGAAGTAGCAGGGCTGTCTTTAGTAAGACTTATTTGAATAAGGCTATTGGGTCTCTCCCTTTTTTGCCTTCCTATGATGAAGCCAGAGGAAAGTTGGAGAGATATCTTAGGGAATGATCAAAACAACAAACATTTTGAAAAATAGGGTAAGCAGGGAAATATTAAGAGAACTCAGGCTGTTTATCTGAGCCTGTCTGTGTGTAAGCAATGCAATTTGGATCAGAACTCCAACATTCCCCTTGTTTCAGAAGACCCTGGCCACTGCCTGAGTCCAGATGTATTTCAAGGATCAAAGATTGCCAGCGTTCCACCGTGTGCTGATGCAGAGCTGGTCTGGGTAAATCATTAGGGACAGACCTGCTGAGAGAGGATGATCATCCTAAACACATACCATGGAAATGGTGCTCATTAACTGGCACAGCACCTACATTGGTGCACAGGAACAGCAGGAAAAAAACCTGTATAAATGGGAGTTAAAAGAGGTAGGAAGAAGATAGTGGAGTTTCTGGCAGTTGCAATTCTCAAGCTAAACTTCACGCCCATGTCCAACAAATAATTTTGGGATATTGAACGTGATTCGGCCCCCAGAACAGAAGGATGTCCCAGCAGCTCTCCTTCCAGGAAAATCAGGATGATTTATTAATGGGGTTGCTGAAAGGCAGCTGGAAATAAGCGCCTGCCTGCCACCCTGCTGAGATACTGGAAAGGCTGTGTTTAATTTAAGACTCTGGTGCTATCTTTTATTGTGCTGCATTGTTATTAGCACTATGTGAGCACACAGATGAATAAAGGGAACATAATGAGTGTTGAACCGCACTTATTCCCAGAGCTACATGAGGAGTCTGTAGGACTCTAATGGAGGCAGGGAAAGAATGGGGAGTTGGCAATCACATGCTTTGCATTCACGCTGGAGTTTCCCAGATAATGGAAACCAGTGTAAGCCAGCAAAGCTTGAGAAGGCTGAGTCCCCCCTCATCTGAGACTGGGGTCCAAGACAAGCCATTTCCTCACACCTTTACTTGGTGTACTCACTGACACTTTTTGATTTGAGAGGCCCTCTCTGAAGGGCATGGAAAGAACCCACTGAATCCATAAATGTAACTCCCAATATCTTTGCTGTTTTTTACCTTTCATCTTCACCCCATTCCCTGTGAGTGAAGGAACTGGGAATGGCCCTTGCACCCTCCTCTTCAATGGCACCATCGCTCCCATCCACAGATCAGACTTTTCCCTCAATCCAGGCCTTGAGACTTAAAGTCCCCATCACATTTGGGCCAGGAAATGGCTTCTTACAAAGGAATACCTCTAAGAGAATAAAACACTTTTTTTTCCTTGGCTTCAAGATGAAAATTGGTGCATTCTTGCTACTTTATGGGGGAAAAATACCTTGGAAGCACTTTAGTGTTGTCTATATAAACATTAGAGTCCATTTCCCTCTCCCCAAGCCCAAGCCTTCCAATCATTTCCAAACTGAAAATGCATTTAATAACAGTACATTTAATAAAACTACATAATGAAACAGCTTTGGGTAAGATTTGACAGTGGATTCCAAAAGCTGCAAAGTCATTTAGAAACACATTGCAGTGACCACCTTGGTCACTCTGATCCTTTGAGAACTCCCCACGTGGAAAATATTCTTAAAACCACCACCATGGCCACTCTTAAAACAAGTGGATCAAAAAGGAAGAGACAGGATTGGAAGGGCAGAACACAGTGGCTATCACCTTTGTGGGTGCCAAGTACCTGCCACAAGTCCTTGGGCTGTTAATTGAGAGATTTCTCCAAGGTGTGAAATCCCCTGAGATTCCAGCACTGGCTGGAAAAACCATCAGCAGTGTGTACATCAGCAGGTTCCCACTGACAATATGCTCTTGTATTCTATTGTCCATCCTTTATCTACAGAGCTGTCCTCAGCCTGCAGAAAGCTTTCCAAAATGTGAAGGCTTAATTCATCATATGCAAAGGGAAAATCCCAAGTTTCACTGCTCAAAAGTCAAGTTTTTACAGTGCAGAAAGAATCTCTTAAAACCTAAATAGTTCAAGGGAGTTGTTTGACCTTTGCCATGTCTCACCTGCCTTGTGTTGCTTCCTGTCCAGTCCAACCAATCAAGGTAAGGAGGATTTATTAAATTAAGAAGCAGAAAGGGGAAGCTTTACATTCCAAGGAAAGAAAGACCTTGTAAATAACAATAACATCCTGTGTGTTTTCTGACCCAAGACTTATCCTGCAGATGACCAGACTGAGTCCATGGACCAGCCCATCCAGCAACTGCTGGGTACTTTCAGTTCCATCAGTCTTGAATGAACTGGTGAGAAGGGAAGCAGCTTTAAAACATGGGAATGCTGGCAAGAAACACCAAAATAAGTCTTTTGGAGCTTCAAGTCCTCAGCATGGACAGTCAGAAATGTGGCTACAGGTTTCTTAAGGCTCTTCCACCCAGGCAGTCTCCTACTCTGACACCACGTTTTGGAACTAGCCACTGACCTTTAAATTGGCAGGTAACTGCACATTTGCTGAGCCAAAGGCCTGAAATTAATTCTCTTTAAGCCGATATCTCCATCCACCCTTCCTTCTCTCTCTTCCCCCTTCTCCTCATTTTTATAATTAAACATCTGAAAGTCTGCTTGTTGGGTGGTATTTCCAGCTTCAGTCATAGCTGGCTCCAGCATAGGAAAACTCTTCTCTTTTGAATACATATCACTTGGATTCTTCTGTGTGAACTATTCTCTGTATTGCTTGGATATTTTTTAATGATATTTTTATTTGTATTTTCAATGGCTGTGAAAGAGCTCAATTGATACAGCTTGTGAGGGTATGTTTTCCTACATAAACACAATTATTTTTGTTATATACACCCACTCTGTGCAAGAAATGACATTGTAGGCTCACAAAACTGTAATGCTTCCCATATGCTGAACTAACTGGCTGTCTCAATGGATCAAATATAAATATTGATGCAACATGTGCCACTTTACAAATTAATCATGTACAGAGCAGGCTGGTTATGACAGATTCATCTACACTGCCAATTTCTTTTGTCCATAATATCCAATGTCCATTGATACCTCCAGGGATGGACCACATGAAACAGGAATGTGCAGATGTGAGCAAGTGGCATTCAGATCTGAGGGGAAGAGAATTCTTATTTTGTTGCTTTAAACACGTCTGCCCCAGTGGAGGGTTGTGGGTGACTGTCAGGGCTGGGTGAGGTGAGTCTGCGTCCCTAATCCTTCAGTTCATCTCTGAGTGACTCCAATTTCTGTTCCACAATAAATTTTGTGCCAAAGATTGGAGTCCACGTAGGAGTCAGTCCAGCAAATATCCTCCTGTCATTTCCCAAGCCTTCAGATTTTGTCTGAATCAGAGCAGCTCTGCTGGATCAGGAGTTAAACACCTCCTATTTTAAATTAACATTATCTGATCTGCATTAGATCTGCAATGTCACCTGCCACTGACTTTGTGCTTAGATCCCTCAGCAGCTCATGGGGGTGACACAATAATTCCTGATTTTTCACATATAGATATTGAAGGTTATGCATCAAAACCTCTGTGTTCATGAGAAAACATGTAAATAACACAAAGCTCTTTCCCATCCCAGGAACTCCTTTGCTTCTGTTCTATTATATGCTTTCCATGGGATAACATGGAAGAAAAATTGGGGGAAATAGCATGGGGGTTTTTTCATACCCCACTGCAAAGTACACCACAAACTAGTAGGATATCAACGAGGACTTCATTTTGTCACTGTGCCTTACTCACTGAAATCCCTGATACTCTTTTTAACCTCAGATTACATTGCTACAGATCCAGACATGGAAAAAAAACAAAAAAGGCAATTATACAACAGGTTTCTGAAGTTCAGACAATACTTCTGGATTTTGTGCACATGCACTAAATAATTTATCAAAGTTCAGTGCTAAGCCAAGTTGTTGTATGGAGACAAGCTACCCAGTCTGGAACATCTTGTACCACAGTTTGTAATGCAGGAATATGAATAATACATGGAAAATACTCGAGTGAGGAGACAAAGCCAGAACTGCAGGCATCAATCAAATGCAAGAAGTGGGTACTAAGTATGTAAAAAACTGTTTGCCAGCAGCAGGTCCAGTAGACAACTTCAATTTCTCCTCTGCCACCTGTGGCACTCTCCTGACACTGTGCCTGTCCAGTTTGCAGAAGCTATTTTTGAAAATCTGTCCCCTTTCCAATCTGTGCTCCCCTTTCATAGAGTTGACAATCACTTTCAGAAGGAAGTAATTCTGTAACAACTTTGTTGTGCCAGGATAGCCTAATATGTGGCTTATTATCATTAAACATACTGTGGATTCACCAGCCAGTTGAAAGGAGGTGTGATACGACAAAACACTCAGGAGAAAACTGCAGACAGAGCCAAAACATCTTCACCTCTTAAATTGTTAAATCACAGGAAAGACTGCCCTTGATCTCTAGCCCAGTTCTGCTATACAGGAGGTCTCTCTTTTCACAGAGACCTTAAATTACATCCTGAACACAATCTGTAGTCCCCACTGGAAAGTTCTCATGCTGTCATGAGGCTCAGACTAATCCTCCTTTGAGAAAAGCCAGCACAAGGTCATGTGCATCATAACAGTCAGCTGAGCAGCTTGTCTTCTCCTCAGCCCTCTGCTCTGTGACATCTGACACTTTTTTTAGCTCCACTTCTGCCAGCAGTTTTGAATTAACCTCAGCAGCACAGAGCAAAGCACTGTAAGGGGTTAGAAAGGGCCCTGCTCTCATGAGTGTTCTCTCATCAAACACACACCTCACAGGCCCAGGGAAGAACAAAACCCTCAGGGAATCCTCTCCTTGAAAGCCATTTGTCCCTTGAAGAGAAACAGGAGAAGATGAACCCAGTGTGAGGTTGCAGGTTGCAGTTGCCCTACCCCACCTTCCCCATGGCTGCAGTGTCCATGACAGGGAAAGCAAACTGCTGCAAAGCCTAAATGAGCACTCACCCTCCTCCTCCACATCAGGCTGCTCTTGTTCTCCAGCCTGCTACAGATTTTCTGTCTCTGAAAAACCTCTGGAGAACATAAATTCTCCTTGCTAGAAGGCCATGTGAATTTTGAGGAGAAAGGGTCAAAGACCTTACATATGCTTTGAACAGGGGATCTAGTTTGCTCACAGGATGGTAAAAAATGGTGCACTTGGAATGTCCAGCCTCAAAACCAACTCGAATAAACAAGGAAAAAATTGAATTAAGACCTTATGATTCATCTCAAAAACAAGGAGTAAGGCTGGAAAAAGTCCAGGTGATTTAGGAACCTCTATGCTAAATTTAGGGCTGACTTTGTTCTTTGGTGTTTCTATGCATGATCAAAGTAATAACCAAGTTTACTCACTCCAGCTGCCTTCAGGTGTAAGGGATAAATACAGAGATGCTGCTGCTTTTGATGATTTTGTTTCAGGGATAGTGAGGCTGACACCAAAGGCTTCATTGACACCTTTTAGATTGGAGTTCAGCTTTAAAGTGAAACTGCACTAACTTCACAACAGAAGGAAAATTCCCTTAGTGCCCAAATTTATTTAGGGCATTTTGAGGCTTCAGAGAATCTGTTCCTGCTTTCCTTCTCAAAACCCTCCGCTCTTTGCAACTGTTTTTTCTCTGCCATGTTCATCTACATTCATTCATCATCCAAGAACGATGCACGAGCTGCATTTAGGAGCATCTAATGAATGGAGAAGATCTATTACATTTCCTGGGCTAGATGTTCACAGGCAATGGTTACTGCTAATTTGTCTGTTGCACTGACAATGTGTCATTCCTGCCTTTGAGATCCTCTAACTAGAAGAATTACATAAGAAAATAAATAACAGTAATACCACCCTCTGATTTCAGCACTTATTCTCTTCTCCAGGCCCCCTGCAATGCTTGTTGCCAGGCTTTGTCTACTCTGGGTAAAGAAACAAGGAGAGGAGTAATTAAATGAATATGGCAATTAAATTGGTTTAATAGGCAGCTAGTTAGACAAGTATCTGTGGCAAATGGGGTACACAGGCACATATGGCAATTCTCAGCACTGCACTGCATATATATATATGGCAGAGGAATATTATAAATGAGTTCACAGGGCTTTCAAATCTGCTCGGCTTGAACTGATCATTTCACATTTTTTCTCAGCCAGATGCAAATGGACTGAATGTTCTGCAGCTGTCATCACCTCTCTGCACAGTTAAAGGCAGTTGCCCCCGACTCAGAGTGCAATTTGCTTTTCGTGATGTACCTCCAGTGCTCTGTGCTCATAAAGGAATTCATTTGGAGAGAGCTGGCTACTGATCCTCCCTGGATGAAAAAAACGTTCCTTGCCATCATGTCTGATTTACCATTTGTGGCAGTTCTGAAGGTTTGGAGCAATAAAACTGGCCAGGCCAGAGTAATGGTCAATGGCACACAGCTGGAGGTGCACAGCTGGCCTGACTATAAAAGGTTATTAATGGGGGGTTTTTTAGCTTTTTTTCAGATATAGCCAAAACCAGGGAAAAATTAAGTAACTTGGGATGCACCATGAACCTGGCTCTATGTGCAAAGCACTTTGTATTATAAAGAGTCAAACTTGTACTGGCTCCCCAGACTGTTGCTATTCATATTCTTCATTGGAATAAATTAGAAAGAATGAATTAAAAATGCCTCTTCAGCATCATTTGTCAAGAAACAGTGGGAAGTGTCTCCTGCAGCAGTACAAAATTAAATCCAAAGATTTTTCACTTCTCTCTTTGCATTGCTGCTTTATGCCCCCAAAGCCTCTCTCACACCCAGGTGAGTGTTGTGTTCATTTATCTCCCTCCCCAGAAGGCTCAAAGCAATAAAAATTGGCATTTCTTAACCAATCACAGAAATCAGAAATAATGCCAAATTTGGTGTGCCCTGTGCCCCTAGAGCAAACTAGTGAAGCTAGTGGAAATAAGGGTGATGCTAAAAAGCTGTTCTGGTGGGTACAGCAGGCTGGTTAATACCAGGAAGAGCAACTCTTACCACAGGATACAAATCTAGATGAGGAGAAACCTAAAGGGAAGAACTGCCAGGAAGAATCCAGCCCTGGCAAGGCTGCTGTAGCCAAGTGAACTGTCTGTCCCACCAGTGTGGTGTGTGCAGCACACTTTGAACAGGTGCTCCATGATCAGGAGAGGGGAAACTCAGGAAGGGTCTGCCCTGTCAAATTGTCCATGACAAATGACCTGAACCCATCACCAGGAGCACCCACTCCAAACAACTTCCTGTCTTTTATGATCTTTAAATACACATTTTCTCATCTCCCTTCCCCTGTCCAAACATTAAATCTCCATCTTATACAGTCTACACAACTTCCATTAAATTTTTGAGGAACCTGAAGCACCAACTCTAAGAGCTGCCTTCCTCAGCATTCAAGACTTTACAAACTCTCTCAGCAAACCATGAAGTTTTATTACAGAAACCTCCCACACCTCATTTTGGGTCTGTGTGTAATTTGGTTAGAGAGAAATAATCATTGCAATGGTTGTAGGCCATCACTCTAAGGAAAAGGGAACTCAATCTGAAGATTCTGGCTCATGTAGCTGCAGGAGCCAAGGAGGAACTGGTACTGAAAAGCTTCCTCAATATTTATAAGAAGGAACCAGGTGGACCAAAAAAGCATCATGATTCTGGCAAGATAATGCTTTTAACAGGCTAGTGACAATTTGTAAGCTGATTTTCAGCTTCAGTGCTTTTATCAGTGATTCCTCTAATAGCCAAAAAAGGGCAGTTAAGCAGGCCAGACTTCCCCTCCAATCTGCTCCCCTCACAGAAGTCCCTTCCCACCCAAGCCATGCATACAAGCCAATGTGATTTTTGAGCATTCCCAGCTGTTCAGGAATAATATCATACACCTCGGGCATTCAGATTCTCAGACCAATACACAGGGCCATGGAGCACTTGTAGAGGGCCTTGTGAAACAGGGCTGTCCCCTCCCCTCAGGGACAGCCACCCAGCCACCCACAGGGTGCTGCTCCAGACTGAACCTAACACTAGAAATAGAAGAAGAGAAAGTTACTCCACCTGGCACTTGCCATGTACACAGAGGTCTGTCTCGTAAGGCCCACAGGGAGTTCCATCCAGGACTCTGTCTGTCACCAGCACAGGAGAATCCTTGCCCAGTGGGGAGCAGAAGAGCTCACATGGCTTATCTGGGAAAAGAAATACAAAAGCTGCCCTTGGGAACAGCATGAACAAGTGTTTGAGGCAATGGTGATGCATTCCCTACACAAATGGATTTGGGTATCTCATCTTTGAAGGAACATGAGGTTTCAGTTTAGGCCTGTCATTGCCCTACTTTAAAATATCACTATTTAAAGGGTTACATTGATGAGACTGGGCTTTAACAGTACAGCAAACCAATTAGTCAATAGGCTTTTGTGTATCTGTTTGTAAAGGGAAGATGTTTGTTACAGGGAGCATTCTTCAGTCTGATAAGAATGATCAAGTCTTTGTGTCTCACAAAGTTCAGGCTACAGCCAGTGCTTTTAGAAGAATAAGATCTCCAGACCATTTCATGTCCCACCACCATCTGGTTGAAGAGCAGATGAACAGCAAGATCCAGCAGAGGAAGTGTTAAAGGAATGTAGATGAGAGAGGCAATCATGCTGAGATGCCCCAAAGTGACATAAATTTAAAAATGTCACAGAGAATCCACCTTTTTTTTCAGTTCCAAATTAATTGGAGCTTTTTAATGTTTAAATTTCCAACTCACTGATTCCCAGTGAAATTCCCAACTTTAGACTGGGAATCAAGGCACTTCTCTCCCAGCATTTCAAAAAGATGAGCAAAGCATTGACAACTCTGTATATTCTATTAAGAAGGCTAAATGAACAGCAGGGCAGCACCAAGAACAATTAATTGTAATTAGTCTTTCAGCTGTAGCAATAGGGGGCCTATTGCAGCCTTCTCACCAACAATGGGAGCCCTGCAGATGAGAAACAGCAGCGAAAGAACAGCAAGGAATTTCAGAGGGAGATGGAAAAAACTCACCATCCACGATAACAGCTGTCAGGAGGCTTTTCTTCTTGTTGGTGTACCTGTCGTGGGCCTGGCACTGCTGGTCCCTGAAGCTGGGCACCCCTTTGGGGCAGGGCAGGTTCTCACACACCGTGTGCTCCACACTGGCCCCCCGGCAGTTCTTCCCACCCGGCCCCGGGCTGCAGTGGGGAACAAAGCCAGGATTAGCACCAAACCTGGAATGTTCCATCTTCCCCCTCCCACCCCTGCTTTGCCCCCTGCCTCAAACACTCCTGAGGGTGGAGACACAGCAAACATCTCTTCAGCACGTGTCCCCCCTTGCAATTAAAATACCACAGAAGCAGCTATAACCGCCCTGCAAGCAGGGTATCCAGAAACAAACCTGTGCTGCAGATAACCCCCATCCATGAAATCCATGCCAATCCACACATTTGTTTTTTAAACATACAGGGAAGACCACTAATGCAACATCAGAATTAGGCACCTGCAAAACCTATCTGGTTTTATTTAAGACTCTCCAGAGAAGAAGGAAAACTCAAACTCTCAGCAATAGCCTGTATTTTCTTTGCAAAACAAAATACAAACAAAAAATCACAAGTAAGCATGGAATCTGGAATTCCAGGTCCCAAGCCTTGTACTTATGAGCTCAAGCACTGCCTGGGATCTCCAACAAACAGTGCAATCCAAGCCCACCCTGGCCCATGTCTGAAAGAGTGACTGTGTGAGATGTGGTAGGCAACTTCACAGCCACCTTTCACTGTATTTATGCCACAAGAATCCACCCACTAATGGAACTGAAGAAATCAAAGCCCATTTATGCTGCTGTGACCTTTTTACATGACAAGAGGGGACTGGAGAAGGGATGCTCTGTTTAAGCCAGTGGTTTTCTCCTCAGTCCAACAGTACAGCAACAGCCCAAAGCCCAGACAAGAACACAAGGCAGTACAACTCAACAGTCTGCACGTGCAAACTGGCTTATGACACACCCCTTACAACCATGGGGAGGCAATGCATGTAAATGCTCAAAGAAATTACAGAGAGGAAAAACCAAATCAAACAGTGAAGCAACTGGTTTAATGATAGTCCCACAGGCTCAAGAGTCAGCTGGCAGGAGCAGAGATTCCTGTAAAAAAAAAATCCAAGACCAAATATATACAAAATAAAAGATAAATCCCTTAGCCAATATTTTTGGACAGTGAATAAACCAGCTGCAGAAGTGGGCTGAGGCCAGGAATTTGAAGCAAGAGAAGATCACGTGTGTATCTCCAGCCAAGAATGTATATGAGCAAGAGAATTTTAAAATCAGTGTGCAGTGTTGGAAGGAGCATTTCCTGTAATTTAAGGAACAATGATGAATGGATTTAGGTTTGGTCAGCACTGTAGCTGACAGCAAAGAAACCAGCTCAGTCTCCTTTTCAGGAAAATGAGCTGGTAAAAATCAAACCTGGATATTACAGACATGCAACTGCAGCTCAGATAAGCAGAGGAATAAACAAAAATATCCTTTTCACACTATTACAGGTCAGCAGCAGCAATTTTAAGCCTATCCAACATCTAGGCATGTCTTTGAAGTGACTGTACTGCTATGTAGAATTTCAGGCCCAATTTAAAAAGAAGAGCTTTGGGTACTTTGTGTGTAGAAGAAAACAAATCTGAATAAAGTCAGAGATACCCCACTTGAAGGGCTGCTCCCAAGGCTGTGAAGTTATAATAAACACAATTGGGGTGGCCAGTTAAATGGCACCATTGTAACATCTTCAGGACTCCAAAACGATGAAGAGACTTCCAGATGGGCCTCAACTGACCTGAGGGATGAAGGTCAACACCTACATTTCATCCTGAACCAGAAAAAATCCAAGCTCATGCAAAGAGCATTGGCTTGTTTGTAGTCACTGTGCAGGAACTAAACAGCACCTGGGGCTCTCTGCATGCATGAAAACCTTCCTGCTCTTATGCAGCACATCCTGACCTACAGAGCATCTCAAGGGGCTTTGCCAACACAGCTCTGGGACACTCTGATCATTGTCAGCCACTGCACTCTCCCCAAGCCTTGAGCAAGTGCTCCCTGCAGAACTCATCTCTAAGGCACATCGGCTCACTTTGGTCTGTAGATGCACATCAGCCCTTCCTCATTCACTCTAGTGCTGGAGGGAAAATGCAGCATCAGTTTTTCTGCCAAACTCCATGTATCTAATTCAATTCTATCTACCTTTCAATCACTGCAATGGGAAACAAAGGTGATACTTCAAGCCATTTCCACAGAATCTATTTCAAGTCACTCCAGGATTCCCACCTGGTCACCGCAGCTTATGAATGAGAAATTTCTTAGGGCTTCTGCACAGCTCTGCTGCTCATTTCTCCCCTCTACTCTTGCAGCAAGTGTTGCCTGAGAGAGAAAAGGCTGCCAGCACGGCAAAGGGAGGCAGGATGGTGAGAGGACTTACGGGGGGTTGTCACATTTCCGCTGCCTGAAGCGCACGCCTGTTCCGCACGTCCGGCTGCACATGCTCCACTGGCTCCACACGCTCCAGTCCCCGTCCACGTGCTCAGGGATGGGGGTTTTACTGACACACTCCCCAGCTCGGCACCACTGCAAGGCAATCAGGTTAGCACAGCCTGGCAAGAAGCCCTGACCTTGCACAGGTGGGCTTTAAAGGATGTCTGAGGGATTGCAACAAGTCCGCATTTAAGTTTCTAGGGATTCGAGGCTTTGGTGAGATGGCAGTCGGAGGAGGAGGAAGGAGGAGGTGAAATGGAGAAATTTAAGTGTCGCTCTCAACAAGCCCCTGAAGGGAGTTGTGTCATTAAAAAAACAATCACAGAACGGAGCCCCTTACTTTATAAAGCAGATAATTATCTAAGGACTAAGACTTAAAGCCCCACAATTCGCAGAAACAGAGTCCAAGAAATTATAGCCCAAAGCAATGCCTTCATCAGCACTGCTCCCAGTATGCACAAAATGATTGAAGTATTTTGGACCTAACTTGGCTAAAGCCCCAAACTCCTCTGATTCTAATAGGTTGTGCTGGCTCCTGACCAAGCAGCAAACTTGGCCTGTCCAGGATGTGACACAGCGAGCACTGCTAAAAAACCTTACAAAAGAGTCACCAGGACTCTTCCAGATAGAAAAACATGGGCCTAAAACCCCTTTTTTTCCATTTCTTTGTCATGGTTTCCAAGACCCAGTTTTTCTTGTCATTGTTTATCTTTATTTGCAAGCAAAGAAAAGGCTCCAATCCTTGATTTCAGCAGCCAGCTTTTTAATTTTACCCTTCTTTACATCCCCCAATTATACCACAGACAAAAAAAAAATTAGAGTCCAAAACTAGCAAGTAGGGGGCTGAGAGTTACCAAACTAGTCAAGTGGCAAAAACCACACATATAAATAAATACAGCAAATTATACCTCAAAAAGAACAGAACATCACTGAATTTGAGCTCAATTATCTTGACCTACTTGTAGAAATGATAACGTTAAGTAGCCTCTTTTTCTATCCCCATCTTCCACCACTCCCCAAATGTCAGGCTAAATGCTCTGCACACATTCTACCTCAAATACAAGCCAGAACATGACCAGCTATGGGTTTATGGTAAATACTGAACATCTAGGAAACATTATTCCCAATGCTGGGAAACAAAAAGTGACTGCTGAGCATTCTGATTACCTTGTCTGCGCCACATTCGGTGCCATCCAGAGGGGGGTCCAACTTTGTTTTACAGGATGTGTCTCCCTCCACCAGGCACCAGAGCCCAGCACACATCAAATGCTGTAATCACAAAGCAAGGAGGTGCAGTTATTACTTCTGGAGATGCCAGCCATCATTATGGGATACACTTCAAAGCTCAGGCAGTCTTTCTCAAGTGAATCCAGAGGCATCCAGTTGGTTTGGGAGCAATTATTTCTAAAGAGTTGATTGGCATTAAGTGGTGAGACTGGAAACATGAAAGAGATTGATGAACGCCACTGACAGGAACAAAACCTACCCCAAACAAAAAGTGTGCTATTTAAACAGATTTCTTTTCACAAGAATAAATCTGGTCCATTAAAAAGGAATCCTATATGGGAGGCCACGTTAGGTGCTTTGGAACCATGCCAAATGCTTAGCTGTCCAAGTTGCTTAATTACTCCTATTTTTTAAAGAAGATACTCAAGTAAGTACAGCTGGTGGTAGCAATAATCAGCCAGCAAAGCTCCTGGGGAGAAGGTGGAATGAGAAAGAGGAAAGGATGTCATAGTGTGCTGTGCAGCAAAGGTGACAGGCAGGCTCAAAGACTGGGAATATTCTGGGGATCATTCCCCAGCACTGCTGCTCTGCTCAGCTCAGTGTGTGCTGTGGGGGTCTCAGTGCTGACCACAACTGTGATCTGCCAGATCAAAATGTTTTCAGAATTTAAGAAAAAGCACCAGGAAAAGGGACCTTTGCATGGGTAACATTTTCCACAGCATCCACCATGCTTTGCATTCCATGGAAGAAGATGATTTCAATACAGTGCTACATAACTGAGTACCAGAAGAACAACAAAGAAGAGTTACATTTCTTTCCACTATTGTTCACATTTCAATGTAATGGTAAAAAGATGAGAAACCTGACTCTAGTGCCAGCTGGTCTTGTCAAGATTTATTGCACCTCATTAAATAGTTGAGTCAACACGCTTCAGCCTCATGGTTCCTCCCCAATGTAATGTAAGAGACTGTGGGTGCATGTGTGTTTTGTGTACAGGCATGTTGGTATGTCTCTATAAAGCAGATCATGTCTCCATAAAATAGATCTGTACAAGAGAGGGTGCAGACGAGATAAATCCCAGTCCCAGCGATGATGTAGAACATACTGAAACAAAATAGTTACCACAGTAGTATCTGCATCCTGCTCCATTTCCACATTTCTTTCTAGAAAGAGGATTTTGCACTATTTAAACCCAAAGAACATTCACAAAAACTGGAAGCAGACAGCACAATTCAGCATCTGTATTAACCACAATGCAGAAAGTTCATTGTCAAACAAACGAACAACAGCAAATACTCCAGGGAAACCTAAATCAATGAATTTTCAAGACATTTTCTCTGAACAAATAGAGCATATGGGAAAATATCAGTCTTTAGTAATTTTGACTAAATGACTGTGACTAATTAGTGGTTTACCCACAGCTCTGAAAGCACTTAAGCACCAATTAGCCATGAGGATATCACACACTGTTTTATTGATAGGTATACTGAGGCAGCAGGATTGACAAGGCAGAGATTTTAGAGCTTACTGAGAAATTCATTGTTCCCCCCCATAACTTCCAGATCCTCAACCCTCTGCCTTCTGGGAAAGACTAAGATCAAAAAGTACTTCAATTAACCATCCATAAGCATCACAGGAAGAACAAAAACCTAGGCAATAAACCACAGTGTGAAAGCACTACCAGCAAAACCTCCTTCCAAACTGTGGCTTGGGACAATATTGACAGGTAAAATGAAGAGAAGCTTTGGAAATGAAAGATGCAGACAGCAAGTATTTCCACTTTTCCAGCCTTCAGCCCCTCTCCTGCATATAACCACAAAGCTTCAGAGCAGAATGTGTGGAGAAACACTCCAGCCAGATCTCTTGAATGACCCAGACAGAAATTTTGCCCCCCAGAAGAGAAACCCTCTGCTTCTGCTTTCTGTCAGAGGAACATCCTGGCTGAAGATGTGATGTCACTACCTCCCTAAAGAAGGTGTTCTAGACACATGTGAGCACCATTGCTAAATATCTGTGCATTATGCAAGGCCAGTGTTTGTTCAGCTTCAGCTTCAGGACCCTGGATCATAAACTGCATGTAAATGAGGGTTAATTTCTGCTCTTTGATGTAAAATTGGGAAGACAGAATGGGTGGTGATAGAAACAAAGTTACAAAAACAAAACAGCTTTTTTGTACAATTTTGGGTGCAACCAAAATCCCTCCATAATCCACAAGAACGTGGAAGGTGATAAAGCCAGGTCCCATGTATGAGCCATGGCATGGGGAAGCAATGGGCAGAGATCACTTCAAATATGTGTGTTTGCACCTGCAAAACAGCCCAGAGTAGGGATACAGAGTGTGTAAATATTCACATACAGGTGGCTGTGGTGTCTGTATATATATCTGTGTGTGTTTATGCCTGCACATACGTGTGTACACACACATAATTGTAGGGGGATAAACAAAGGAAATACCTCTCTCAGCAACACCAATCTTTCTGAAATCTCCCACCTTTGAGGTATGGAAAACATCGGATTTTTTTTTTAGCATCCCTGTGTTTGATTCAGAATCCTAAATGCAAAGCATATTTCAGGAAACAGTTACAGAAAAATCTGGTAACAGCGCTGAGCTCTGTGTTCTGGTGCCACACCACTACAAAGCCCAGGCCCTCGTTAGCCCAGTCCCCTGCATTTAACAGTGCTCAGATATCCCAGCAAAGATGAAACCGGCAGCTTTGGGATTGTATGTTCCCAAGATGTTTTATCATGTTAATAGCTCTTTTCAAAAGAGATCATGTATCCTCCTCAGCTACAATAGGAACCCAAACAAAACTCCCCATTAAACAGCAAAGCAGTGCAGTGACTTTTTAATGGTTAAACAGCCAGCTTTGTGGGGAAATATCCAAGTGAGAAATGGCAAGACTTGAAAGGAAGTTGATGTACGGTGAGTGGCAGCTCAGAGCTCATACTGATACAGAAGAAGCCATCAAAAGGACTGTATTAGTGCTAATTCTGCATTCAGTAACCACCTTTCAGATGGCAGGTCCCTGCCTGCAAAGCACTCCCTACAGTGCTCAACAAGTGCCAGTGAGGATTTTCCAATGATAGATATTTCACACTGGAAAAATATTGATTTGTTGAAACTGTCTGTGGGGAAAGGTCATCTTTGGATCAGCTCCCAGTTTGAAATATTTCCAAGAGCAAAATAAAATTTTAAAAAGCGAGATGGCTGTTGAGAAGTAGAGTTCCAATAAAAATTTAAAATTACTTAAAAAAGAAAGAAATGCTTTTTCAACTGAACTCTTAAGGAATTTATACAGCAAAAAAAATAATAATTTAGAAACTGAAATAAAATGAAATTGCTATAAAGGTACAAATTTTAGACTCTCAGAAACTCCTGGGAGATAGGAAAGCTTGTCTGCACAGCTGTTAGGAACCAGTCCTGGGAGAGGTCATGATCTGGAAACTCCCAAGCTGGGTGAGATGTGCTCGGCAGGTGAGCGGCGCTTCCGATTACAGGCATTAGAATGGCATCCACTTGACAAAGGGGCCTCACTCTGCCAGGTGTTTGCTCTCCCTCAAAGATCTCACCATCTAAACAGACTCCTGGGAGCTTGGGGATAAAGGAAATTTTATCACTCTGTTCTAGGTGGAAAGATGAGGAACAGAAAGGGATTAAATGTCTTGCTGAAAGTCTGCTGGGAGACGAGCTGAACCAGAGCTGCTCAGAGCTCTCTGCTCAGTGTCACAACCACAGGCTCCTGTGTCACTCCAGCTAAAGGCAGCCTCTGGCTCTGGCCCTTCCCACCTTTCCCAGCTTTTCCCACTTTTCCAGGATGGTGTTTCCCTTCCCTGGGACTCCATCCCCATGTGGACTCGCAGCGTGTGGAGCTCAGGCACGGCTCAGCGAAGGGATTTATTTGAGGTTCCTTAGCTCAGTGCTGCAGCTGGAAATGAGGAGAAGGCAAAGTCAATCCAGCAAGCTCCTTGCTCACAGGCAGCAAGTCTGGAGCTCCTTCTGGGGTAGCTATTCCATCACCACTGCTGCTGAAATCTGTGTGATCCTGCCCCATGACCTCACATGGGCTCACAAGAAAGGGCTCACAACTCAACGCCCCCAACTCAAACCCTGAGATTATTGCCTGCAAGGGGAGCTTCCAACCCTCCAAAGCATGAAGAGAATTCAATGAATAAAGATCCTTCCCACCATGGAACAACTCTACAGAAGCTTGTTCATTCCCTGCAAATTCACTCCCTCACCTTGTCTGCATCCAAGGAAAGAAACACTGATTTCTCCTGGAGATGAATTTGCTTCCACTGCCTACTGGAAAGAGGAACCTCTTCTTTCTAGCAGCAGAATTAAACCACTATGAAACCAATTTTTCTGTCAAAATGAGGGGACTATGAATAAGAACTTAGGAAGACTAAATATCCTTAAGAGAGAGGAGCAAGAGACCTCCTAACACAGCCTTGCTTCTAAATAGGTTGACTTTCAATGAAGTATCAGAACTCTCTTACTTTGCCAAGGTTTTGGCTCAGCATATTGCTAACCAGGAGAGAAAATGTGCTTATGAATGGGATCCTAATTAACACCTATTAGGTACAATAAACACACAATTTACTCTTGCCGACCTGCTCAAAGCACAATTCAAATGTTCTCAAAGCCTCACAGGAGCTTCTGAGCAGCAATTCTTTACACAATGTGACAAAAATGATGTCCCCAGTTTCTACACCATCACTGTCTTTAATTTTGGGTGCATAAGCAACTCACAGCAATCACAAGGGAGGTGAGCAGCATTGTTTGATGGAGCTTCTTGCTGCTAAAAGTGAGATGGAAAGTGTTCTAAACTCAAATCCTGTAAGACTGGAAGGCAATTTTGGAAAGGAGCCACATGCTGACCCAGACAAGATAATTGTGAAACTCGGATCCATGTCTCAGTGGCCAAACTGCTGACCTGTGTCTAGAGCTGATATTCCAAGATAGTGCCAGACAAGAAGTGGAAGACTCCCAGACCACAAGGACAGCACAAAGGAATAGAAGCTTTTTTTTTTCTTTTTAACTGTACATGGAGGAGCAAACAATGAAACAGGAAAACACTGTCTCTAGTTTCAACTCTCTGGTGCTCTCAAGGAAAACTAAAAACCTCCACGGTCTAAAGTATTTCTTTGCAAAGCAACAGTTTTATTTAATTTTTTTCATGTACCTGGAATTAAATTAATAGTCAAAAGAAAGAGATTGGAAAGAGAGCATTCATAAGATCACAAACTATTTTTATGGCAAAACATTATGCTGAATACAAATCTTTCCAGTGCCTTTAGGGCACTCATGTCACCAGCTCCAGGGATCCACAGACACAGAAAAATCCAAGAAAAGGTCAACTTTTACGCACTTTTCTACCAACACACAACTGCTACTGTGTGAGCTGTTCAGCTTTGCTGAGCCCAGGTTTCAGCATCTTAAATGAGAGAACACAACATGTACATGTCATATCAGCTGGAAGAATCATGGAAGGGTCTTTATATGGTCAAACCTGGAAGGAGAGACACGTGGAACAAAGCACTGGAACAGAGTCTTTGAATTAAATGACTGGAATTTTGTACTGTGACTTATTACCAATGTTTTAAAGAGTTGTTCTAAAGAGTAATGTTCACTCAACAGCTCCCCATGAACTCCTCAGGCCTTAACACCTGATTGTCAGAGATGAAAAATATTGATTTTTTTTTTAACAACAGGCAGAGTTGTCCATTAAAAAAGAAAAATAGGAGTATTAAAAGAATGAAATCATGGATTGTGTTTCTTGGCCATGGGAAAGGAGAAGCAAGAGACAGCAAAATAAATATAAATATGTACACACACCTTTCAGATGTGGTTGTGAAATATATGGAGTTTCTCTTGAAGTGTTTTGCAGATGGGAAGTTCCCAGCAGGCCAGTGGGAGAAGTCTGAATGCCCTTCAAGCTTGTTATACACTATTTTCAGGCTGATACTCAATTGGATTCTGGCTAATTTTGTAGAGTTCAGACTTTAGCTCTAGATGCCACATCACAAGGCTACACTAATTCTTTCTCCCTCCCCTTGTCTTAATAAGAAATGAAGAATTGCCAAGCTCAAGTGTTTAATTCTTAATAGGCTCTCTCTACTATTGTTAAGAGTTTATTATGTTTATATTCCAAAATTTCCACGTTGTATTTTTATAATTTTATTTTGGTTCCCTTCTCTCTTTTTATTTTTCTTTAAACCACTGCACCAGAATGTGTTTTGACCATCTTCCAAACTGAAACACGTACAAAAATTTCTGAAGCATTCCAATAATTGTAAACTGGGCTGTGCTGCCCAGGCAAGAACTCTGCTTCTCTCTCGTTCTTTCTCTCTCTTAAACAAAAAGTATTTCCACTGAAAATAAAGAGAAAAAGGTATTTTTGCAACATACAGAAGCAGTGAAATAGGACACTTCAGCTTCATAGAAACAGGCAATGTGAAAATAGTCTGAATTCTAACAACCTACATGAGGAAAACTATAAACTATAGAATGGCAATTAAGTTAATTGTTACCTTTACTTCTAAAAAAAAAAAACCAAAAACCACTGCTCATTTTATTTAAGAATTGCCAGGCTTCTATCCTGCAAGCCTGAAGAAAACCCCAACCATCCTCTTCCAGATTTATTAGTGTTACTACATAGACAAAGTCCCTAGTTGTACAGAAAATGACAATGCAACCTATTATTCTCAGGATAAACCAGTTTTCAATCTAATTACCACGTTCTTGTAAATATTCTATATGTAACTAAATAATAGGGCTCACTATCATAGTCTGCATCTCACAAATGGCCCTGCAGAGAAAAGGCAAACAGAGGCTCATTGATTCCCATGCACAGAGCCCAAAAGGCCACTCCAGCAGTCTCTTTGCAAGACCAAGACCACAGAGAGACCTACAATTGCTGAATTATACTCACCACCACACCATCAAATATGCAAACTGAAGGGGCACAAAAAATCCACTTGATCATTACAATTGCTGGTTTTTCTTTACTTTGTTTTTTGCTTCCTCTCCTTTTCCATATTAACTAAGAAATCTACTTTGTCTCCTTTGGCTTGCAATCAACTTTGCCCTCTTGTTCTGTAGCTTGTAGATATTGGAAAATACCTACATTTGTTAAAAAACAACCTGAACCTAAGAAAAACAGTGGAGCCAATTCTAGCTGGTTTAGTATTTCTAAAAACAGTGCTATGTCAAAATTCACATTCCCAGCTACAGCTGAGTTGACAGTGTCCCTTGTCAGAAAAAAAATCTCTTTGCAGCAATGCTAATCTCCTTCCAAGTACCACTCCAGCCTCAGCCCAGTTTTGACTCAAAACAATGCTGGATGATAAAGGTTACGTAAAAACCCGCAAAAATGTGTTAATGATAAATAAGCCAAAAAGCTTATTAAAAAAAAAAAAGTCAAATGGATACATGAGATAGAAATCACATTTTTTTTTCCCCATAAATATGATTTCAGTGCAAAAGCCTCTGTTGGTAGGCGTGCCAGCCTGAGAAATAAAGATTAAACACACAGAATGTTTCCATGCGAGGTTTCAAATGTGTTTTGATGAATTTCGGGCAGAGAAACAGCATTTCTGCTCCCTGAGAGATTCAGCAGAAACCACCCATACTATTCCTCCTGGAATAAACACAGGGGCAGCAAAGGGTTAACTCCTGCTCTCCAGGCATCATCGCCTGGCTGGGGTTGAAGTTCTCTGCTTCCTCTCTGGAGGGTCAAATGAATTCACAATAGTTGATTCATAGCCCAGTGTGGAGCTGAAGGACAGAGGTCAGACAGGTTGAATTGCCTGTAATTTGCACAACTGCTCCCATGCTAGGCCTGGACTCACATCAGCACTCAGCAGCCAGAGCCCCCCAGGATCTCTGTGTTTGGGGTGCACTGATGAGGCCCTGTGCAGTGCCAGAGGTGCATTTCTGTCCAGCTTTTCCTGCAACTGTCATGATGCTGCTCAGAGCTTGAGAACAACAGTCATCTATTTAATCTCTGCTAAAAACAACTTGTCTGCCTCAAAGACCACTGTGTAACCTCTTAGGTGGGCCAAAGCTCTCCCAACACCGTGCAGCTTCCCAGCTGGAGACAGGCAGCATGGCAGGCATGGCAGAGCACACCTGTACATCCTGCTAGATAAGCACTTGCATGGATCATTGCCTGACATTTGCAATGGGAAAGATGAACAGAAAGCACCATGGGAAAGCACTTTGTTCCCCTTGCATATTCCAGGAGAACACTCTCTCTAACTTGGGTATGAAGGGGGATCTACTGAAGGGTCTTGAGAGTTCATTAACATAAGTGAACTCACAGAACCACAGAATGGTTTGGGTTAGAAGGGACCTTAAAGTTCATCCAGCTCCAACCCCCTGCAATGGGCAGGGACATCTTCCACTACCCCAGGGTGCTCCAAGCCCTGTCCAGCCTGGCCTTGGACCCTTGTTCCCTTTCCTAACAGGAACCCAGGCTAAAATCTTGATTCACAGCTCCTTAAAGAGATGACGTGCACTAGAAAATCTTACCCAACACTGATGTTACAGAACCAGATCCTGAATTATACATCTTGGAGGTCACAGATTACAACAGACTATGGATCATCTGACTATCATAAACTCGCTTTTAGTATATTGAAATGTAGAAGGAAAGGAGAAAGGAATGTCGAGGTTTGGTGTATGTGAAGCTGAGCCTTCCTCACAAGTTTTAATTTCTGTTCTGTAAATTTGGAGCAGAATAGCTGCAGGATAGCTGATTTGGCAAACTTATAAACCTGAGACCTACAGTTTTGTTGTTCTCAGACATCTGAGTTATCCTTAAAAACAAAATGGAAGAAGAATTTTCGGGGATGCAATCTCAAATATTCAGAGAAGGGTGAATATTCATGGACTAACTATCTCATTGGACTGGTGTCAGAGGCCAAGCCACTGCCAAGCATTGAGGGACCTGACTCTCTGTGAAAGCAAAGATTATATTCCTTCAAAAAACTGGGCTTTGATGCTGTTAAAGGAGAGAGTTTACTGCACAGAAGTTTCCTGCAGTTTCTCAAAAATGTTGAAATTTTGGAATCATCTAACCTCTGAAGTTTGCTCTAAACCAAACTGCACGGCATTTTTGAATATAGGGCCTCTAGTTTGCCTGATATAATTATGTAGCTCAACTATCTCCACAGAAATATTGTAATGTAACTCTTTTATTATATAAGAAAATAGGCAGCAGACACATGTAATCATAAAAAGATTGAGCAGGCTCATTTCCTGAAGTTTATTTCCTTTTCGTAACAAATATTTACTGTCAAATGTTTATTGCTTTTACATTTGGATTTTTTTAATACTTTATTGAATTAAAAATACCACATTACCATTGGCTAAAAGAGGAGACAGCTGTATTTGCCAATAATTTCTACAGCTAATGCCAGTGACCAGTGCCAATTTTTTTTTTGGTTCATATTTTTGTAGACAGCTTTGAGACTTATGATACAAGTATTCTGCAGATGAGGCCTGAGGAATACAAAGGTGAAAAGAACACAAACTTCAGAGGTTTAAAAATCAAAAGTGATCATTTCCTCTAAAGAATTTCCTTTCCTTGCCATCAAACACCAGTTCAGAGTAGCATAACAGGATGTAAATATTTGCTTAAATTAATGGCATGTGACATAACTGATCCAGAACTTCACAGGGTGAATGTTAATTCTTAATGCACATCTGCAACAGAAATAATTCTAAATAAGGGGCTGCAAATTTGTTTTAATCTGCTGAAGTTCTACCAGGCTTTTCATTAGGAAGCACTAATGTCCTCACAAAACATGCTTCTTTTTCAGGAGAAAGGAGAGAGGCAGAAAAAGAGCACGTTTTTCATCGTGTTCTAAAGTGTCAAATAATTAGACTGGTGAAAAAATTGGGAGACACAAACACCTGCTCTCTGTACCTCGCAGAGAATGGTGCCTCTTGGCACATTATCCTGGCAAACAACAAGTCCCTGGAGCAATTCCAGACTGGACATGCAACTCCTGTGTGAGAAATGCTGACCACCTACCAGCGGGCTGACATTCTCATCAGGCACTGAATATCCAGAAACAAAATGATTTTTTTTTATCACAACAAGGGAAATAGCAAAAATCTCTTCCAAGAGCAGTCCAGCTGGGTGACACCCACACAAGTGGAAGAACTTGAGTCATGCTGGGTAGATCTGAGGTTTTCTTTACAGACCAATATTCTAACACTTTGCTTCCAGTACAGTAGTCCTGGTGGTCTGCATTTTCTTGATGGAGCTGGGAAATACAACCTATCCAGAATCTTTTCCTATTGTTTTATATTAGCTAGTTTCCAAGTCCAAGATAAATAAAACAGCTAATGTGAAACTAAGAGCATTTTCCCAGGACTCGCATGTGTTCAACAGTTTTAGTAATTTGGCACTTAGAAACCTGAGTTATTTCTGATTATTATTATTTTTTTTTCTTAACACTGATTTAAGATCCCAAGCTTGTTCAAAACGGGAATGAAGGACAATTAAAATTACAAATGGCCAGTTACTAAAAGCAAGAAACCTGTCTGCTTCTTGCCTGTCTGTACAGGAGGGGATGCTGCCAGCTGGTAACACAGCTTCGTGACTTTTTTTATTTTTGGTATCTCCAAGGCCACACTGGAAGCAGGCACTACCCCACTCCCTGTTTAAAGCAGGGAAGAAGATCTGCTCAGAATTAAAAGATCTGATTATGTTCAAGAACTTACGAAAAGTTTGGCTGTCTAAATTCCAGAGGATGAGTCCAACAGCCTCATCTCAAACACAACCTACTTCTAGAGACAGCAACAAACAATATTTCCATTTTGCCAACCAAGCCCATGATGCAAGCCACGCTGCACCCAAATCCTGATAAAACATCGTTTTGCTTAGGAAACACACAGGATCCTGCACAGAATTCTGCAAGGTCTCATGAAACAAACAGACATCAATATTTCCTCAGCACAGAGCTAAGAGGCAGCTCCTAAGAACACCGCAGAGGTCTGAAGGTGAAGCCTGTGAAGCACTCAGCCAGCCATCTAAGCTGACTCTCTGGAAGTAGCCAAACACTCTTGTGAGGAGAGACTTTCACCTCAGCTGAACTTCCAGGAAAACAATCTCTACAGAGCATTTCAGCAAAACAATGTCAAAAGGGAACAAAGTGCAAACACCACTTTTTCTGAGTCTGCTCTGGGAGATTACCAAGGGCGGTGTGGGGAAAGAAGGACGAGGCCTACGCAGGAGCTGCTGACACGGAGCTCAAGGCCGCTTGCTTTTCCCTCAGCAGCGCTGAAACTGAGGGAAGCACAGACTCCTTTTCTCTTCCCCAGGGCTCGGCAGCTTGATTTCCACTTCCCACCTTGTTTCCAGCTACAACCCACGAGCTCTTACCTCCATGTTCTTACAGAAGGTGGCGTTGGTGCCAAAAAGGATCTGGCACTGCTCGTCGGCGCTGTAGTGCATCCCCGGCAGCTTGTGAGGGAGCCGCACGGAATATTGGCTCCGGGGGTCTGTCACCAGCAGACAGGTGCTCACCTTGGACCTGGGCAGGGCAGGAAGGAAAAACGCCCTTTAGGGAAAGCACCTCGGAACAGCGGTGTTAGATCGCTGCTCCAGAGGAGCCGCTGTCCTCTCCTTAGCAGGGAGGCTCCTGTGAAACACTGGGTTTTCCCTGGAAGTCTTCTAAATCATTGAGAGCTATGAATAGAAAGGGCCTTGGGAGCGAATGCATGGCCCCAGGTCTCAAGGCAGGACAGACAACATTCACAACATTCTGGGTTAAACATTTGTCTAAACTGTTCCTAGAAATCTGACGGAGACTCAATTGGCCTCAGGCAATCCAGCCCAAAGCTTCACCAGCCTTGAAATGACAGCTAGAAAGTCTTTCATCATGTCTCACCTCAATCCCTCCAGCTGAATTCTGAGCCCCTGACATTTCTTCTTATCCATCACAGGCCTAAAGAGAAGATTTTTCTCTTTGCCTTTCACAACAATCTTTTACAAATTGGAATATCACTGTCATATCAGGGGCCAGGCACAACCGAATGAGTTCAGATGCAGCTTCCCTTTCTAATTCATGCCTTTAATGTGGCAGGAAATATCCCATTTTCTTTCATTATTTTCCTTTCTTTCCCACCTCTAACCCCCAGAGTGGGAAATTTTCCATGCTGAATTCCTAGCACAAAGCACTGTGCCAGGCACTGTTTGTCAGAGAGCTGCACTGCAGGTTTAAGATTAGAACTGCAGAGTTCAGACAATTCCAGCGCTTCCTGTAGTACATGAGATTTAACAAGCAGCAGGACAGAAATCCTTCCTGAACCATTGAATATGAGCTGAAACATGGATGCAGTGGCAAAGAAGTTTATAGTGAACTGTTTTAAACCAACACTCACTGAGGAGTGAGAAAACACATCAGAATTACCTCCAGGCAAAGTCAAGTTTCAATAAAATAAAACAAGACAGTAAAAGCCACAGCATAAAGCTGCAGCATCTTTAAGCAGAGATTTCTGCAGGCCACCTACACACAGATTTCTGTCATTGCAAAACTGAAGGGCATTTTCTGTAAAAAGAAGATGATACAGGTCTTTTTTTAAAGCTGTTATCAGCACATTGACAACTGCACATAATTCTTCTGCCTCTCTTCAATCCTCAGTTTCAAGGGGATATTGCAATGGAGACAGATTCAAATTTGCACACCCTAATGACACATGCACACTTCTTTAAAATGAAAATTATTAATACTAGCACTTTAAAACAACAAAGTGGATTCTTGCCTGGTCGGATTTTTGACACTCAGCACAGTCCTTACTTTAGGAAGTTTTCGAGGTCCTCTCGGCTGCACGAAGACCAGGAAAGGTCACTTGGGTTCCTGCCCTTCACCCATTCTCCAGACATAATGTGAGACCTCCCAGCACAGGGCTGATGATCATCATCGTGGCTCATTCCCATGCTGTTGGATTAAAACAATACAAGAGAAAAAACCTCTCAAGTTATGATGTGGGTTTCTCATTTCCCACTGCCCTCAGCAATGACACTCTCAGTAATTAACAGCTGGACAACAGGCTGCACATACAACACATCATCAGTCATGTACCACCCTGGGCACCTGTTAAATAAATGAACTCGAGGTTCCTTCAATTTATCCATTGCCTTAGTTTCACAAAGTGTTTGGTATTTGTGTGTTTGAAACTTTTAAACGTGCTTCTTACAGACTTTCCTCCCAGGTTTTATGAGAAGTGAACCTGGAGACGTGATGTAGCTCAGAGAAGGGTATCTGTTGGAATATTGACTGAAAATTTTGGATTGCTTTCCCAAATCTAGTGGACAGGATCCCTACAACTACACTGAGAGAAAGATGTAGAGATGGGCCTACCTTGTTCTTGCATCAGTGTGAATTTGGAATATACCGTTAGGAAAAACATTTTTCTAAATCAGTGGTATTGTACAATAATCTAACTTTGAGGCTGATCATTTTTTGAGTAGTGGGTTGGATCATCACATGATCTCCAGCAGTCCTTCCAACCTCAATTAGCCTCTATAACAGCAGTGTTTAGACTGGAGCCTGAGGCAAAGCCAAGCCCCATTTCTGTAAGCACTGTCCAAACAAGCACCGAGACTGCCCCATGCCCATCTCAGCAAGGACAGAATGTGACACACTCAGCAAACAAACCATCTAAACAAACAGCAGATTGTGTTGCATAAATACACAGAAGAATTCCAACACATTCAGTGACAATTTCCAAAAGTGCTCAGAAACAGAAACATGTTACCTCAACCTCCAATTTCCCCCTCAGGACCCTTCTGACATTAGGGGAGTGTTCAACAATGGGCTCCTGTAACAGCAGGTCCAGGTTCAGAATAAATCCCTGCTGCCATTATAGGAAGGTGAGACTCCTCTGCTGCAGTTAAAACTTTATGAACAGGGAAAAATGGTGTGACCAAGGTCACCTGCTACACTCAGTCCTACACTCAGCCCACGACACCAACCCACCTGGCAGTGAAAGTGAGTTAAGGATTTCCCATCCTACTTCAAAATGAACATTGTTTAGAATCATACAGAGTAATAACTCTTTCAAACAGGAACATCCCTCTTTCAATTCCAAGGTGAAATGGAAAATTACTTTCAGAAGAAAGGTGCCTTCTATGGCCAGTGTCACTTTCTAGCAAAACATCATCAATTTGGGGCTGAAAACACAGAACTCACTGGGTCTCCAGCTGGCTGGCTGGAGCAAGCCAGGAGCAGTCCCTTTAACTATGCACTCTTTAATCCATGCTATTTCCCTACAAATCTGAGGCTCCTGTTTGCTTTCTGACTGTGCTCTTGGCTTTGCTTCTCCCCAGTCCTGGGACTCGACTGTTCAGAGCCCAAACACGACATTCATTTCTAGTTGCAATGAACCAAAACCCACTTCAGTACTTTGATAATTATGGCTTAGATTAAACCACCATCTCTGCTATTTTTATCTTACAGTGAAGATTATATGGTGGAGTCTATTATTTTAGGTTTATCTCCAGGGACATTACTATTATTATTTCTAGCAAAACTACATTTAATATAATTTTTAGACTCAGAAGTTCATAGTTATTCTTGTTTTTAAACCTTTGTGGTTTTTGAACACTGCAGAAACATTAACATCAATGCACATTTTGTTTGATGCATGCAGGAATAATCTAACAGTCTATTAGTAACTCTTAACTTCAAAACAGTAAAGAGTGAAATTCCTGCTCCACTGAAGTGAATGGGAGTTTTGCCATTGACTTCAATGGAGCCTGGGTTTCACTCCAAATATTTTACCCATGTTGTTTCTGCACACAGAGAAAACTCCTCACATGCTAGGATGAAAGTTCCAGCAGTATTTCTCCAATGCAAATAAGCTCATCTAAAGATTGTGTTCCTAAAAGGGCTCAGTACCATGAAGCAAGGGATGTGAGCTTGTCAGGAATCTTCCAGAACAAAGTTTGCCCCCAAATGCAAGTTTAGAAGGCTCGTGGGCATGCAGCAATCCTGTTAACTTTTCTAAGGGAGACCAGGCAGGTTTCCAGGGTTTCTTGCAGCTTGTCTGCCTTGTGACTGCCACAGTGCTGAGACTCAAAGCTGGGTCTTTCTTGGGTTTCTACTCTGTTTCTGTGAGATGGGATCTGGCAGCCCTCCTGTTCTGGCAGCTTCCTGAGCAGTGTCCTGGTCAGCACATCAGCTGTTCCACCTCAAAAGGCTGAAAATAAATCATCTTCCTGACTTTCCAAGTGCTTTAGGATCCCTGATTTTATCCCTTCCAGAAAAGACTAGTGTTTGGTCTAGGGTTGTTTATTAAGAAATGCTTTAGCTTTCTGATTAGCTTCAATTATTTTTTGTCAAATACGTTGAAAGTGAGATTTTGTTGGCAAAAAACAGGGGGTAGCACTTACTAATTAGTACCTTCCTGTCCTTACCTTTATTTTAAACCTGATGTCATGGAAGATGTCTTGCCTAGGACAAATGCTGAGGCTGCCAGTCTTTACTCAGCTTTATTTTGCAGGGGTTTTGAAGCAGAAAATATATTGCCTATAAAGAATGAATCAGAACTCACACCTCAAGTTATTTACAGGCTTTTTCTGAAATTCATTCAATTCTTACATGCGTGGAAATGTACCCATTTCTGAATCATTCCTGTTTTCTTAACAGAAGTACTTTTGAAAGTCATAAGCATAAAGGAATTGAGCCTGAAAGGAATACCTTTATTGGTATAAAGCAAAAGAGCTTTGCCAGTTTATAACAGGTTGGGATCTGGCCTCAAGGTACACAGGCAACCCCCCCTGGCCTCTCAGTGATGAGTTTCTGGTAGAATGAAACCAGCAACACCTTTGGAGCCTGTTTTAATTGGCAATGCAGAACTTTTCTCAGCATCTACTTTACCTTACAATGACTCACTTGAGAAAATGATTAAATGACCTGCAGGACTAAGGCATACCCTAGCATGCTAACACATTCTTTTCTGAAGTTCAAGGGTCTCCAGCTACATCAAAGGGACCAGGTTTTCCTAAACACATAGTAAATGCAATGCCATGCTGGTTCTTTTCACTAATGAATAGTCCCTCTCCTTTTAACAGAAATGAATGGGACAGAGCAGTGTGTGTTTGTACTAAACACCAGTGCAAACTGAATCAATAGTTTACATTTCATTTGTGACCATCTAATCTTACCTGCTATTCAGAATTCATGTGGAATTAAAAGCAGGTAATCAGTCTCTTGAAATATTCTGCTCTGGGAAGTTCTATTCTTACCTAAACTGTTCTTGAACAAAGAGTTGATAAGAAAAGCTCTTAGATTAGAAGTAGCAATGTCAAAATGACCCTGCACTGCCCTGCAAACCCACTGCCCTCTGTGCTGCCTGAGACATAAATGTCCATTTTATCAAAAGCCACAAACAGATGCTGCCTGTTACCCTTTCCAAAGCCAGCAGAGCCATTAGGGATGAGCAGGACTCAGTTTCCCTTTGTGCTGTGACTACCACAGTCACTCCTCCATCCTAACCCCACGGGGAAACTTCAGCCTTTCAGCTCATCACATTCTCCTCCTGAAGACAATGAGATTCCACAAAGGCAAGCAAGGACAGCTCAGACTGTCCTTCAGCTCTTCAACTCCTTTCATTCAATGTTTACTCAGAGTAAGCACCCTGGGACTCTGGTTTCACACTCCAGCTTCTTTCCTAATATAAATAATGCATTGCTTACCAGTCAAACACACCACGGCCTCACCGGAGGAGTCCTGCAGCACATTTACTGCTCATCATGTGTGAGGCCAGAAACAAGCTGACTGACCAGTCTGAGTCCTGACTGTTAACACAATCACAGCAAGGCAAATCTGATCAGGAGTCACAGGGAGGCAGCAACAACAGATCTCTTTGATGCAGTTTTTTTGGAGAGCAAGGCTTTAAAGTAGCATTGCTATGAATAAAAACTAGCATGCAGTCTCTGGGAGCTCTGGCCTCCCTGAAGCCTGTGCAGCAATCAGAACTGGGTCAGGATGCCAGAATTACACTCTGGGCCTGAGCTGGCCAATTTCTTGTGTAATTCTTTTAAGCTAAACTCAATTATCAGCCCTCTGTTTTCCCACAGCAATGCTGAACGAATGCACTTGCTTTGTTTGTTTGGGTCATTAGTGGAGTTTCTCCTCTGGACAGTTAATGTAACTAAACTGCTCTGTTTACCCTTGGTATGTTTTCCAGTGTTTCCTGTTATTCTTCACAAGCCTGAGCCAAAGTGCACCAAAGCCTGTGGAAAGCCTCCTATGCATCCAGTGCACTGCTGCACCTCAAGGTTCTTCAGGTCATGTACACAAATCTTCACCAGAATCACTATGATTCTCAATAAAAAACCCAAGTCTGAGTTAGAGGATAATGCCAAGGGCTGGGCAAAACTGATTTAGGAGATGCTTAAAATCTTTTCAACAGCTGCAACTCTGGCTGGTAAGAGACCACTGGAGAAATTCCCAGGACTGTTACCATTCACTCTCCCTTAGCAGGGAGATATGAAGTTGGGACAAGAGGTAAGTTTGATAGAAAATACCAGCAGCAGCAGTGCTTTTCTTCAGAAAAAGGCTAGCAACTGAAAGAAAGAAATATGAAGAAGGGAAGCCTGAAAAAAAGACACCCAGAAGTGGAAATGCCACAAATTAAGACCACCTCCATCACCTCCCTCTGAAAGTCAAACCATTCCATTTGTCTGCAAATAATTCAGCATGAGTCAAATGCTGGATCACTTTAGAAACTCATGGCTATCAAGGCTACCCAAGGTGTCCTGGCTGTCACCCCAGCTGCTTATTAAACACGCATGACAAACAACTGATTGCTCTCCACACAACTGCATTTACCTCAGCCATCACTTCTCCAAAGGGCAGGGAGGATGTCCAGCTGCCAAGAAGGAAATGAGGACAGCAGGCTGTCTCACTCCCACAGACAGAAATCCAAAGGAGTCTTTCCAAAGAACCAAGTCACAAAGAGCTGTAACTGTGTAAGCTCAGCAACACGTTAAATAGGAAGAGCTCCCTGGGGCCAGCCCTCCAGACCAACATGGCCTTAGAGCAAAGAGCCCAGTACAGCTGTATCCCCAACACAGAGGGGACAGGAGAAGGCAGAGATACCTCATGCTCCAAGTGAAAAGTTCAGTGGAACCACTAAGGTTTTTACATTTTTGGCTGATACTTGATTGCTGGACAGCATGTTTTCTCTACCTGTGACTTGCCTTACCCTGCAGATGTTCTCCTAAAGGCTTTGTTTCTGCCTTTGGGGAACATTGCTATGAGCTAGGCAGTACCAGCCTTGCACGTCACCACTGACCTCAGAAGGGAATAAGAGAGAAGTCATTCCCTGTGACCCAGCTTGCCATGACTCACCCACAAGTAATCCAGCATTAAATACAGAGCCAGGACTAAGCACAAGATTTCTTTCTAAAGCCCACTGGAGAAAAATAAATGCAAAAGGAGGGCAGACTGAACAACATCCTCACATTCTCTCTTACCAGTCCCTCAGAGTGGGAGAGGTAAGGGAGAAGGGGAGCTGTAATTTATCTGCTCTGGCATGTCAGTGTGGGCAGAATGATAGTGCCCCACTTGTCAAGAAGGTCAACTTTCTTGACATGCTCAAATGCCATGTGTTTTTCCATATGAAGGACAAAATTTCACCCCTTCCCACCTCCTATTAGGTCTCAATGAAGGTTTGAGAAGGGAATCCCATCCCTGCAGTTGCTGGCAGGTGAGAACGTTAAACATGGCCATTAAACTCAAATCCAAACGGGTCACTAAGCAGAGGATGTACATCAACAGTTCTTAGCAGCTCCTGCCTGGGGCTGGGTTTGAACCAGGAGTGGGATACAGCACCCCACATCATCCAGCCTGTGAGCTGTCCACTCCCAAATTGAGTTCAATGTTAGGAATTTTTATTAACATTTGAAATTGAAGCTGCATCACTGGAAAGATGCCTACTTCTGAACTGGTTCAACATGTTTAACGTTTCAATATAAAATGCTGATCATCTTGCAAGTTATGAGGTTTCCATTCAGTTGAGAATAAAGGTGTAACAGAGGAAGGAGTGAAGTGGGGGTGCTCATTTGAGCTGGAATTGTAATAGGAGCTGCAGTGCAAAGTGAGGACAGTAACTTTGAGAGGGTGACCCAGGAAAGTGATGCCTCTAAGAGAGTCAGAGACGGCCAGAGATGTCAGAGGGGGCCAAGGGAGGCTTGGACAAACTAACAAATCCTGAGAAAATGCTGAGGTGAGCTGAGCTCTCACTGGGGGAGGAGACAAGGAAACATCTTGTGCAACCTTCCTACAAAACCAGTGGCCATTGAGGCTGTTGGCTTAATGGAAAGCAGGCTTTTTCACCCTCTGCTTTTCAAACATGCAAACACTGTTCCTTAAATATGCTTTGACTATTCCAGAAACTGTGAGGAACACTTTGGAGAGCTGTGATGAAGAGAGGGAGATGATCCTACTTAGAGCATTTGAAATAACCAAGGCTGGTCGTTGTGTACACAGTGTTATCTAGAACAGCAGTGTTCAGGATGGGTGCTGTACTTTTGGGGTTTTTTTAATCAGGAAAGTCAACATTTAAAGGGAGCCATGACTACTGGACTCTTGTTTTCATAACCAAGTTTATGTCACTCTCCAATAATGAAGTAACCAGATATTTTATATGGTTATCTACTCATCAAGCAGCCAAGAAGTCAACAACGGCGAGTGAGAACACACGAACGCCTATGGTGAATAACAGTGTGGAAAGCTGTGGTTTATTCAGCTGCATGACAGATCCAGCCCTTTATGATATGGTTTTCATTTAAAAAGAATTAGCTCTTTTGGAAGAGCTTGGAATCTGGAAGGCAGCGAAGTACGAGCTTGTGCCGCAAGGGACAAAGAGCACAGGAGAGTGACATGGCAGGGACAGACAGCACGTGAGTGACATGGCAGGGACAGGCAGCACTTGAGTGGCATGGCAGGGACAGGCAGCACTTGAGTGACATGGCAGGGACAGGCAGCCTATGAGCGACATGGCAGGGACAGACAGCCCATGAGTGACATGGCAGGGACAGGCAGCACTTGAGTGGCATGGCAGGGACAGACAGCCCATGAGTGACATGGCAGGGACAGATAGCACAGGAGAGTGACATGGCAGGGACAGACAACACTTGAGTGACATGGCAGGGACAGACAGCACAGGAGAGTGACATGGCAGGGACAGACAACACTTGAGTGACATGGCAGGGACAGACAGCACAGGAGTGACATGGCAGGGACAGACAGCACAGGAGAGTGACATGGCAGGGACAGACAACACAGGAGTGACATGGCAGGGACAGACAGCACAGGAGAGTGACATGGCAGGGACAGACAGCCCATGAGTGACATGGCAGGGACAGACAGCACATGAGTGATGTAGCAGGCACAACACCCACTGTGGTCTCACCCTCAAAAGCTCGCTGGTATAAACACCAAACCTTGACATGGTTTGGTCGAAGTCTGACCAAGGCCATGAAGAACAGGGTGAATCATCTTAGGAACCTCTCCCCAGCAACATCACATGCTCACATTATTGACTCCTTTCTCCAGCAGACATTTGCTCATGGGATTCTCTCTGAGCAGCCCTTGGTGTTCACCAGAGTGGGTGATTCACAGCAGGGCAGGCATTGCCTGATGCATTCCAGCACCTTTGGTGAGATGAAGGAATGCAGCTGCAACGCAACTGAACATCCACCATTCCAAGGGCCTCCTTCCACTGCTGCTGATTTCTAGGATGTGGCCCCTGCATATCAACCTTTTCTTGAAAAAAGTTTCACAGTTTCTTCTAAGAGCTGGCAGGTTCTGAGGCTACAGGGGCAGAAAAAGGAGTGCTCCACCAAATACAAAGTCCTACAAAATGCTAGTTGATCAATATAGATACAAATAAATTTGGCAGAAACTCAGCATTAAAGAGGTAGCATTAGGAAATATCCTTGTGCCTTCTGATGTCAATACTCCCTTCTTTCCAAGAATCTTTCCTGTCTCCTTCCTTAAAGCTCTATCCCATCTCCATGCAGGCATGCAACCACATCCTGAGCATTTCTACACTCACACATTCTTTCATACCTGCCAACAACACAGAGCAGATTTCTGACACAACAGCATGAGCAGGAGTCAAGGATTGCTTTAATTCCTTCAATCAATGCCTGCTGAAGAGCTGAATATAAAGATATCCATAAACACTCACTGTACAACATGGATCAGTGACTCTCTATGGGAATCACTTGTCTCAGACTGGCTGTTTGTCACCATCACAGCTGAGCTGTGACCCTAAAGTAAGAATAAATTTATCTGAGGATGTCTCCATGAAAATGTTTGCACTAAGCTGTTTCCTTGCCCTCCAAGCGATTAAATCCACTTCTTGGACATACAAAGTTCTTTCTTTCTCACTTGCTTCAATCTGGTTTCAGAACAGAGAAAGCTGTAGCAGAAGGAGCACAATGACTATGAATGAACCAGTGGTGGGCAGAGAAGGACTGCTCATTGCACAGAGGCTGCTGTGCTCCATCTGTAGCTCCTTGTTTTTGGAAAGCACCCCGGGGCACAGCAGAAGGAACAAGCTGAAGGGTAACAAGCTGTTTGCTTTCAGCACTGCCTGAAGTGGGTGAGAACGAGACCTCTGAAAATGTGACATGCATTTCCTCAGAAGATGAAAAGGGAATATAAATTGTGGGGTGGAAAAAAGACCAAACCCCAGGATAGCTGGGTGGGATTTCCCACCCACGAGGGAAGAGAGACAAAAGCTCAGTGAGCACTGACGGCTCTGTCACTCACAGTGTCAGAAACCCCAGGGGAAGCTCTGTGTGCAATCACTTTTCCAAACCTCCTGTGAAACCACTGAAAGCCTCCAGTCAACTGCATTAAATGACCGAGTGCCAAACCTGAATGCAGAGCTACAACACAAGACATCCTTCAAAGAAAAGCAAGGAGAGGGGAGAGATGGTGTGGAATATTTGCCAAATACGTGCAACACAAGTAACCCAGATGTCCCACACCCTGCCCCATCAGGAAGCCACCCACAGCCGAGCGCTGGGGAAGTGGGACAGCCTGGGGAATGCACTGTAGGAGTCAGGAATGCTGGCTGCCTTCCCCACACTGGGAGATGAATTCTCCATTCCTGAAGGTGGGAAGGAGGAGATGGCCAACATCAAAAGATCAAAAGATCAAAAGGTGCAAAGTAAATGCAATATATAAATTCTACCAGCATCAAGTGTTCTGCAGTCCCCAGACAAGGCAGTGGGTGTGTGTATTATGGCTCTCAGAGCATCAGAAGTCTTTCTCACAGGAATATTTTTCATCCTCCTTCTTGGTCCGCATTGTCAATCACTGTGGGCTCACAGATTCAGTGCAAGAAGAAATCCATCCTTATGTGACCCTCTTGCACTGATTGACCAACACAACAGGTGACTGCAGTGGACAGTAACAAACCTCTGGGCTTGCTTTTTCTTCCAAAAATGAGAAAAAACCACCAGAACTGACTAGGAAAAAAGCTGCACAGGAAATGCATAATCCCATTCTAAAATCTTGTTTCCAATAGTGGCAATTCCATACACCAGCTCCCTAACCTCCTGGCATTTTTCATAATGGTTCAGCTGGTAAAATAATTCATAACACCAGAACCACCTGGCCTTGGCTGTTTGTAAATGATTGCAGAAGTTCAACAAGTTATCTCAGTTTCACTCATTTTATCAGCAGAGAGAGCCTCGATATCAAACAGGAATGTTGCAAATTATGGCCTGGTATCAAAGCAATTTAGAAATGATATGCTCAGGCCAACACTGAAGTGAAATTCTTTGGGTAGTGGGTGTGCCTGGTTTCCTACAAACCTGAATGCTAATAAAGTCAAGTTTGCTTTCATATTTTCTAAGGAAGCGACATGAGGAAAGTAAAAAGCGACTTGAAAAGATACTCTTGTTTGAGTAGCTTTGGCTTGAACATGTTAATGTGAAGATAAATTACAGAGAAAGGAAAATGTCTGGTATTTTCATAAGAAGATACTGTTTTAGAGGGTCTCTAGCTGATAAGAGGTGCAGGGTGTGTGTCATTTAACTGGTGACAGCTTTTTCAAGATGTATATGAGCTTTTCTCACGTAATTCTCTTCATTGTGCTCAGCAGGACTCCTGCAATCACACATTTGGCAAACCTGGTAAGGTTACTTCAACACACACCATCAACAGCTCAGAAAGAGCTGCAGGTATGGAGGGTAGTACTTAAAGTATAAAAAGAAAATGTGAATATATTTTCCTAAGCAAACAACTTGGCTTTTTCTTTGACTGGAAAAACCTCTCAGGATCATATCTGGATTAGTACTGGAAATGTGTCAATCACAGTGAAATAATAGAGAAAGAGGTAAAATATATCCAGAGTGGAGATGATACTTCAAATGAAGAGATGGGAAGTGATGCTTGTGCACACAGACAGGAAAGCTGATGCCAAAGTCATTACTATAATGCTCCCGCAGGAAAATTCAGTCTGCAGCACTTCTTTAAAGTTACTAAATGCAGGGAATCTGCACTTTGATCAAAATTTGACCACTTCTGACCATGGTGACTCATGATGGATAATAAGGAAGAGTTCTGCCTTCTTGGACTAAATCTACCTCATGTTACAGAGCAAGCAGCTCTACTTGAGATAAAGGAGGAACCAGACAGAAAAGAATTCACCCACTGAAAAGTGCTAGTGGTTGTGTTTTCAGGAGGAAAAAAGGAAGGTGTGCTTTTCCTTTGAAGGAAAGATACTTTCCCTAAGTACTACCTGAACTAAGAAAAAAACTGTTTCTGGGGAGCATTTCTTTATCCTGCAGCCTAATTTTACTGTGTGTAATTAAAATGAATATTTAAAAGCTAGATTAGAAAGCTGCCACTTCATCAGCTGCCTCTGGAGTGATGCCTCTGGAGTGATGCTGGCAAACAGCAGGGTGGGGAGGAAAGGAGCCCAGCAGGGAGCAGGTGGAAGAGCCAGGCAGGATTTGGACTGTCAGTGGCAGGTGAGAAATAGCACCACAGGGTGGACATGAGAAACTTCTGAGAGGTCAAACTGTGCCAAATGTGGATAAAATGTGTATAAGATGAGTGTCCCAGTGGGCTTTGGAGCAGAGAAAGAAGGTACAGTGAAAAATACTCATTTTTAAGGCCCTGAGCTAATTAGAGCCCAGCAGGAAGGAAAGCACTATGATCAGATTCTTTTTGCTTTGATTTGTTTCATCTAAGCAAAAACAAAAGCAGAAAACTGTGGGCTGTTCTCCTCTTTTTTATGGAAACTGGGGTTCAAGTAAAGACACAGACAACAAACTCCCTGCTGGGTGGATCCAGCAATGGAAAGGGGCCCAGAATCCCATGTAGGGAGGATTTTGCAAATGGAAAGGGATCACTGAGAACAAAACAGGCCTGTTTATTTCATTTCTCCAGTAAATTCTTTTTCCTGAATTTTATTTCCCAACACAACTATTGGCCAAGAAGCAGCCAACCCTGTTCCACCCTACCACAGCCTTCCACTGACGTAACAGCTGAAGGGAACCACATTTTTAGAGGCAACAACATTTCACTGCTGCTGACTTACTACCAAAGGCTTTTCCAAGTGACAGTCTGGGATTTATCACCTTCCCCAGCTCAGGAAGTCATTTTCACCTGGAACCTGTTGAACTCAGCAGGCCAGACAGACAGCACGGGTTACAGGCTATTGGAACCCAACTGCTAGTGGAAAAGTAAATATTTCATCTAGATCACTGCCCTTGTATAAAAACAAATTATTATTTGGTAAATGGCACTTACAAACCTAATATTTCCTGTGCTGGTGTGCAGTGAGAGGCTGCACAATGGGGACTTGTACTGTCCCCGTGTTTTGGGTCACTGGGTGCACCAGGCTGTTGCCAGCAAAGCCAGTGGAGTATGAAACCAGAGCCCTTGTGGCAGGAAGCAGAAGCAAGGTTTGCCAAATCATTACGGCCCAGCTACTTAACACAGCCCTGGCTTACTCAGCAGAGTAAGCCTTCAAAAAGAAAGGCAGAGCTGGCAAAGCTACAGGGCTATTGATTAAACGAAAATTGTGTTCCTAAATGGCTGTCGTTCGCCTCTTTGGTGCAGTTTTATTAAGTAAAGCTGTACAAGATGCTCAAAACCAAAGAAATTAGAGGGACTGCAAGGGAATGTTGCTTCCCTAGGGATTACACAGAGATTCTTCACGAAGCAGAGAGTAAAACCATAGAAACCCTTGCCCAGAACTAATGTTTGCCACAAGAGTGCAGAAAGCAACGGGACGTGGACATTCCCACGCCCAGTTCCAATGTTATTACATTCCAGTGCTGTAAATAAACTTTCAGATTTGGATGGTGAAACAGATCATCATGATAGAGGGAAGGTACCTTGCCACCATGCCAGGATTAGCAGGTTCAGTAAATGAACCTGGAAATATCTTGCAGCTGTACATAAAACTAAAAACCACACCCAAACCGAGGCCTGTCCAGAGCATGATACCACCAAACCTCTCCATTTCTCCTCCCTAACATTCTTTTTCTCTGTTTGATTTTTGTACATAATTTTCCTTTTTTTTTCTTTTTTTTTCTTTTCTTTTTTTTTTTTTAATTTTTCTCTGTGTGATCCCACTGGCATTGCAAAAGCAACCTGCCCAGACAAGGTCAATACCACAGGGATCTTCTATTTCTGGGACTCAAATTAACTTATTCAGGTGTCCTGTACTGTCTTACAGTGGGTCAAAACACTTTCTGATTAGTGCTGCTCCACCACTACCTCTTCCCCAGGTTAAATCATCCATGCTGGCAGAAGTCTCCATTGATTTTTTTTTAATATGTTTAAATGTGTCTTTGAGCTCTGCTTCCTTTTGATTAATTTAGGACATGGTTTTCAGAAAGTTATTATCAAGCTACTAAGGTAGATCATAATAATAATAAAAATCTGTTTTATCTAAAGCAGATCCCTCAGTGTGCTACCAGAAGTGGAAGAAGCATCTCCTGAAATTTTAGGATATACCTATTCTTTCTCTGAACCAGAACCTGTTATTAAATAACTGCTTTGGTTAGATCATACCACTCTGATGTACAAGCACATATGATGAAATAGGCAGTGTTCCATTATGTCCTTTGGAGTTGTACAGAGAAGGGCAACTTAACTGTGAAAATGTGCTTGCAATTATCTGTGGAAGAAGAATGAAACCTGGGAGGAGGGGAAGCACGAGAAGGGAGCCTGGGAACACGGAGAGAGAGACATTCCTCAACAGATTTACAACACAAATGGCAGAAAATAAAATTAGCAACTCCAGGGTGGGTAAGGACCTCTGCCAGCATTTTTGGCCAGCCTCAGGGTATGTCTACACAGCAGCCAGTCACTCCCAGTACCCCCGAGACTGCAATATACTGGAACAGCTACGTCCTCCTGTGAGATTTCAAGTGGGGATTCTGGCACCAGCAGAACAGAGCTGGGGCAGGCACTGCCTGAATCCAACTCTCTGGCTACTCAGGAAGTCATGGTGCAACAAAGTCATTAATACCTGAGCTTGCTAGAATAAAGCCTGCACGGGATTGCCTCTGGCTCCAGTGCTCCTTGGGATCCAAGTGACCTTGATTTTCCACCTGTCTAAATGCAGAGATGTGAGTTCTGACACTCAGCATGGTCAGGAGGGCCACACAGGGTTTATGAAGGCACCAAGGGAACCACAGCTCCCCAACACAAGGCAGGATCTACACCCAAACTGCCAGCAGTGCCACTGGAGAGGTTTATGCAGCCACTGGACAGATCCTGGCAGCCACAGGCTACATCCCTGAGCCATGCATCACTGGATGTTACCCTACAGACACACAGGATGGGCATCCCTTTGCAAGAGCTCTCTCTTGTAGTAGAATATTAATTCACAGGAGTGAATGAGATGCCTGTGGGCATGTGTTAAAGTTAAGTCTTTAACTACACGCTGAAATCCTACCCTGTGAATAGAAGTTTGGCCTCATTTGCAGTACAGAGGGAGCAGAGTTGTAACTGAAGTTGTCTGGATAACCCTGACACTGAGACCTTGGTGCTTCTGCATGTCTGATTCTACACCTTAAGTAATGCTGGTTTTCATGCCCTTTGAGAGGTATGAAGTAACCTGGGGACACATTTCTGCAACAGTAACAAAGGAATATGTTCCACAGAAATTCAGGTCAGGCAGAACCTGCCTGATAAATGTGGGACAAACTCAGAGAAACACAAAGAAAAAGAAGCCCAGGTGGGAGATATTTTTATTTTTAAAAACAACAGGGTTAATGTTTAAAGTCAGCCAGGACAGAAACTACTCAGCTGCCTCCACTGGCAGAGCCCTGAGTTCAAGGGTTACACTGCTGAGCTGCTCTGCTCTGAAAAAGACAGGGTTGTTGGCATTTTTTTTCTTTCAAAACAGCTTTTCAGCTCCCACATCCTGCACCTCAATGTTATAACCCCAGGATAAGAGGAGAGAATTTTTAGCAGAGGTCCCTCCATTTCTCCATGGCTTCCAGCACCACTGCCTTTGCCCCACCACCATGATTTGGCTGCTTGGCTCCAATGCTGCTGGCACTGTTCTGACTGGAATGGCAGGAGAGGCTGATCCAGAAAAAGAAACAGGTTTCTATCAGCACAGTGTGCACTCTGCAGCATTACCTGCCTGCACAGATCTGTCACATTTCCAGGGGTGGTCCTCAGCTTCCACATGGAACTTTTCATTTTTAAAATTATGCATTATGGCCAATTCTTTACAAATTGCGGGGCAGGGAAGAAGGAAGACAATTTCCTGGTTGGTTCTCAGGAATCTTGACTAGCTGCACCACAGTGACTGGGTTTTGCTGGTGTAAATTGTTACAGGGATCTCTGGGACCTCTGCACCTCTGGGATCTGCTCAGGGACGTTCCTCTCCTCAGCAATGTTTTCACATTCTGGCACACGTGCATGAATCTCTCTGCTGGGTGCAGAACTACACAGATCAGGGAGGCCAATGTGATTCACAAGTCCATCAGCACAAATACCAGGCCACAAAGGGAACATCCAGAGTGCTTTTCCCTTACCTGCAACACCATGATGCTTGAGACACACCACAAAGGCTATGCTTCATCATGCAGCAAATAATTGTGCACCCTGAAGTAATTTTAACCAAGCTACAGCTATCAATACCTAACATCTAAAGCAAATAAGCACACTGGAGAGAAACCTGCTGGTTCCAAACCTTTCTCTTGTCTGATTCCAAACCCTGAGCTGTTTGGTTTGTGCATTGTGGGCTTTTTACCTTTGGACTCGTTTTTGTCCTCATCTGTTTCAGCTTCAAGTTTGAGGCCATGTGGTTTCAGGCTGTTGGCAAGAGCCAGCTCCTTGCTTATTGTCAGTTGATTTTAATCCCCTTTCCTAAGGGCATCTGCCCCAACGTGGCTCCCAGCCACACCACCTCGGGCTGCTCTCTCCCCATCCAGGCTGTGCCAGGTTCCGCTGGCTCATGAATGGGAATCTTCCCTCCTCACCCAAGCCTGCCCCCATCCCACAACAGGAAAGCTGAGGCTGTTGAAAGAAACAGGAATGGCAACAAAGCTGGCATTGTTGTCCTGAAAAACCACTGGCTGCAGCCCACCCCGCTCCGTTCAGGATAACGGAGATACAGATGAATCCCAGCTTTTGTTTCAAAAAACTTATTTGACTTTTTCTTTGGAGAAGGACTTGAAAATGGTAACAAAGTCACTGCTGTAGACAAAGAGAGAACTAGGAGGGGGGGAAGTGGCACTGTTCTTCTCCAAGTCAGTTGTTCAGGGTGGTCTTTGGGGTGTGAATCTCAGCTCAGCCTCACACTGGTGCAGTTCATGGAGGCAGAGGAGGAGGGAAGCACCAGGCAGGATCCTGGTGACAAAAGGATCAAAAGGACAAAAGTAGGGCACTTTTAAGCTTTTACTGATAGACTTGCCCTGCAATTCTAAGGGAAGATGAGAGTAAGAAATGCTCAGTGTTCATATTATGTTTATAATATGAAGACCTCAGATTTGTACATTTTAAGACTTCAGTGACCACTGTGATCTCTGGGTCTTCCCTTCCATGTAGGTCAGGACTCCACCCAGCAAACCCTGGATAAAATCCAACAAACTGTGGTTGCACTCAAATGTGCTGTTTTAAAAGACATTCACTACTGACCCAGCTGACTGAAGGAACAAGGCTTGCTGAGGGTCCTGTCTTGTGTGGGAAGAAGTTTATGATTTGCAGCCTCAGTACACATTCACTGGGCTCCCTGCCTGTTACCTTTTTGTAACAGCAAGATTCTTCTCCTGCATCCTTTGTAGAAAAAATTATATCTAAATACAGATGGATGTTCCCTTTGTGTCCATGGACCAAAACCATCAGTACAGACTTGAAGATTTAAATATAGAAGTCATGTCTTTCACCCCATCATCAAGCAACAACTCCACAGGTTAAACCTGGAGATGAACTTTCATCCTTCAACTTTCATAGGAACTATTTCATCCTAATGGACCTATTTAATGGTGTCTCCATGTTTTCACAGTGCAGCTGTCCGGAATAGTGTTTTTTGCAGTCAGTCCAAATGACATTAGTGGCAGATTAGGAATCTGACACATCAATTAGTAATCCATTCACTTTTTCCAAAGTCCACATCAGAAACTATCTGTGAATGCCAAACTGGGCTTGTGATCTCCACAGACATTTGTTAGTCTTAAGGAAAGAATAATAAATCTCAGCTTTTCTACACTCATAAGGAAATCAGACTTCAATAAAGCTCAAAATTATGGCTCTCCAAAATTTCTATTTTTGCCAATATGGATGTAAGTTTTGATTGGATTTTGTTTTAAATTAAGAAACTTGCACCTAGTTCTCCTTGGTTTTAATATTTAAAGCTCAGCTCAGCTTTGCTGTCTTCATGTCTGCAATGGGTTTCCTTACATTTCACTCGAAAACTGAGTTTTTAAGTAAAGTCTGCAAAGAATTCTTCTATTTGCACAAGATGTGCTGAAACAGGACTGCTTAGAGCATCTTACTGCAGTTCAACACCAGAAGAATAAGGCCTGACACCTTGTAAAGTCAATGAAAAGATTGCTGTTGGCCTCCAGAAAGGCACCAGTCAACTGCTCAGAGGTTGAAATTAGCAGCCAGGTCACTGGCGGGTGACAGCACAGAGGGATGATTTTGATGCTCACAGAGGGATGATTTTAATGCTCACAGAGGGATGATTTTGATGCTCACAGAGGGGTGATTTTGATGCTCACAGAGGGGTGATTTTGATGCTCACAGAGGGGTGATATTGATGCTCACAGAGGGATGATTTTGATGCTCACAGAGGCATGATTTTGATGCTCACAGAGGGATGACTTTGATGCTCAGGTTGAGGGGTGACAGAGATGGCATTTCCTCCCCTCTGTTTTGATTTGGCAACACTGGGGGTTGATTGTGCTGCTGGTGGCAAGGCAGAGGGGCAGAAGGGTTTGCCCCAATGTGTGAGTGGCAGGGAATTGCAGCTCCTTGCGGAGTAAGATAACCTGGAACATGTCCCCAAACACTTGTGGCAGCAGAATCCTCCCAACAGCTTCTACAACCTTCATCTGGAGCCCTCCTGGCTCCTGTGCCCTCCCAGAGCCACATCACCCAGATGCCCTGGGTCCCTAAACTGGCCCTTACAGACCCCCACACCCCTCAAGTACTCTTGAAATAGTTTTCCAAGATGAAGGCAAAGAAAGAAAACCAGCAGAGGAAAGAAATTATGGTCTTACCACCAAAACTGCTTTCAGAAAAGAAAATGGAGTTTGCAATTTTCTGCACAGATGGAGAGCTGTATCTAAAAGCATTACATCCCCTATTTATGATGGGGATTTTTTTTTTTTTTGCAAGGCATTATTAGAAGGAAGCTTGTCAGCTCTGCTGAGAAACTTGGCAAACACCAGGGCAGACCAGTCTCACTCTTTCACACAGCTGGATTTTCTGCAGCTCAAGTATTTTTTCCCTTTTGCTCTTGGCCCATCCAAAGATGAGTGCTGAATTTCCCTTAGCATTACCCACAGGTTAATTTGTTATTAAGTTTAGGCTCAGTTTAACATCTTGGCATGCAATCTAAATAAAACCAAAACCAAATGTCCTTCATTTCTGCTGAAACCACCCTCGGTTTGGCTCAGTTACCTTTGGTGTCACTGGAGGGTGAACAGGAGATTCATTTTTGGTAGGTAACCTAAATATCCTCCATGAAACTTTGAAATACATTGCCATAAAGCAATTATTTGTCATGGAATGAGATTGGCCAAAACCTGAACACGCTCCATTGGCTCTGACTTGGCTGTGAAATACTTCTTACTGCAGGAAAGGAAGATACACCAGGCACATGAGCAGTAGGAAGGGTGCAGAAAAAACTCAGGCACAACTTCTTACTACAGCAACAAAGGTGGGATTTCCCACCTTACATCCAGGAGTGCCTGAAAACCCCTTAAGCACAGTCCTGCCCCCTGTATAACTTTGTTCCTGGCCTAATTCTGTACCTTCCACAGCCTGACTGTGCCATTGCAACCAAAGTGATGTAAATGGAAAGGGAGGAAAGCTCATCAGTATGATGAGTAAGTGCAGTGACACTGGGCATGGAGAGCAGGGAATGTGGAGCTGACCTTTGGTTAACTCTGCATTAAGAGGATGCAGCTGACTCTTCCAGTCAATTTTGTTTTCTTCTGCCCATGGGATATTTATAGGCAGCTTTAAAGAGTCTCCAAAGTCACCTGCAGAAAGTACCCAGTAATCTCATTCTGCAAATTTCTGTCTGACCAGGACTTATCACGTTCTTTCCTGCTTTTTCCAGCGTGTTCAAAGTGTCTTACTTAGTGTGATTGAGCTGATAAATCAAGTTATAGGATTTCTTTCTGTTGATCAAATAATTCTGCCTAAGGGCATTTCCAAAATACTGATGTTTACCATTTCAGTCACTGCAGATTACTTCATATGCAGAGATGAAACCATTACCAAACTATTTAACTATTCAAGTCCTTGACACAGACACCTGAACTTCAGAGAAAACTTAGCAAGTTCGAAGATTTTGAAGCTCATGTTGGTTTTGTGGACCTATTCTATACAGTAAAGAAAAGCAGAATTTGTCTTTATTACTGTCAGTCATTTAAGAGATTGAGGCCTCTTTGTGCAACTCAATCAGAAGAGAGAGCTGAAAACAGTGGAAGATCAACTAGAAAGATTTATGTGTGCTAAAATGGGTATTTACACAAATACCTCCTGAAAACGAAGTTATATATCAATGTGCTACATTTATGAAATCATAACAAACACACCACACTAGTAATTGCACTTGTCTGGCTTTCAATAAAAGTACCCTGCAGTGGCATAAGTAAAGAAGGAAACAGAAGGACAAGTTCTTACTTGTGCCCAAGTTCATGTGCAATTGTGAAAGCCAGATTGAGACCGTTGTCTTCAGCAAGAACACATTTTCTCTTGGCACTGCAGACACCTCCTAGGTAAGCAATTCCTGAAACAAAAACACAGAGAATCTTCCCATCAAAACCAGTGAAACAGTTCATTCACTCAAAACACACAGCAGTAACAACCAAAGTGATCAAAAATGCAACCAGAATGAAAACTATGAGAGCAGTTTCCATACAAAATCATCTGAGTAGTTTCTTCCTCTAGTGAAGAATCTTTCCACCCTAGTGAAGAATCAGTCCAGAGTTTTGTCAGACAGGAAATAAGTAAAACACACTCACCTTCACTGCTTTCATTGGAAAATATATTCACTGACCCAAAAATTCATCTAAACTTGTCTACTAATCGCCTCTACTACAGCATTAGAAGATGCAGTGAAAGAGCCTGAACAAGCATTTAAATGGAGATCTCTCAATTTTTAGAATGAAGTCAGGGAGAAGGAATAAAACAATAAAGCAGAGGCTCTGAAAAGACCTTACATTTTCCCTTATTTTCATGCTTAAAAGAAAGCGAGAGTGTCAGAGCCAGGAGAGCTGGCAAAGTGCTGATGGTGAGTCACAAAGCCAATGTAGGTGGCACAAGTCTCCTATTACTGAGTGGAATTTAGGATTTGATCCATGCACAGTATTCTCCTGTTTGTGTGGGCACCACGAACGGTTTGAGGCTGAGGCCAAAAAGGAATTCAAAAGTTACTGCATGAAACCTCTGCTATGGAAAAACAATAGTCCTCATCTGTCCTGCCTGCAGCCAGGCTGTCCCCTGCTGAAAGTGCCACTGCACTTGGGAATGCTGTGATGGCCTCACAGGCTGGCTCAGTGGATGTATCTGCTTTTATTTGTATTTACCAGCACACAAGGAATCGATTTCCTCACTGCAGGATCAGTTCCATGGAGGGGTGGCTGGATGCAGCTGCCTTTAAGGAGCAGACCACGACCATACAATGGAGTCAGGAGCTCCCTGGTTTCCTTTTTTTTTTTCCCCTCTCAGAGTTGACAAAGCTGTATTTATCAGGGCACAAATCTAAAACTTTAGACCTGGAAGAAGTCCAGCTCTTTCATGAGTTTTGACAACAATAAGGATGTGCAGATTTGTTGCCAGGGGTGTTCTGGATGAAGGGATGGGCAACAGCCTTTTACTTCAGCACTTGCAGCAAAGAGTGAAGGCAGAAATCAGGCACTAATACTTGCTTACTTTAAAAATGCTGACTGTGAAAGGGCAGATTCATACCACATGCAAAAAAAAAAAAAAAAAAAAAAAAAAAAAAAAAAAAAAATCAAGATTTAACCTTTTAAATCAATGGCCATAAAATGTTGGATTTCAGCACTTTTCTTGGACTGTCTTGCTTCTTAAATGCAGAATAGTCCAAAGGATGTCAAGGAATTGCTCAGGAAGTAACAGACTTCTTTGAGAAAGATTTCTGAGATTGCAAGCTCAGTCCACACACCTGGTGGCCCAATGAATGTGCCACTTTTTGGTTAAAGGGGAGCCAAAACCAAGTATTTGGGTCAGCTGAAAGACACTTGTACTGAATAGGGAGAGATATTTTGGTTCTCTTTCAGCAGCTTTAGGCAGAAATGACCAGAGCAGGACTTTTACCAAAAGTGTTTTATTCCTGCCACTAAACCTGATCATTCCAACTTTATCTTCCATTAACCTGTGCCAATCTCTGTCTCAGTTGGATCTGACAGATGAGGTTTTAACTGAGGAACTGAGGTTTTAGCAATTGCATTTCAGGCTCAGGGGTCAATCAGGCAAGTCAGTTTTGCTTGAGATTATTTATGCCAAGTTCCTTCTGAGAGATTTCATAAAATGAGGCTGGATCTATGTTTGCCATCATGGAGATGGATGGGGGCAACATTCCCATTTTTGGGAGGTGTGGTGCAGCAAAACAGTCTAGAATTCTGCCAATATCTGAAAATATGTTAAATACCAATTAAAATGTCAAATACATTATCCCAAATAGTAATTCTTCTCAAGTCTTTGTTTAGTGGCTCTAATCCCCACTGAACCTGGCAATGCATATCCACATTATTATTTTGGCTTTTGCTCTCTGCTAAAACCCTCATTATTCAAAGGTGGAAAAGTAATGATTAAGGACTTGTACATCCACCAGTGGTCAAAGAAGTAGTGACTGTGGCTCAGTTACAGACTCTTAGTCATCTATTTTTATTAGCTATTTTCAGTGCTTGATGTGAATCCTGTGTGGCCAGTTTATAATATCTGCAATGATCAATTAAAAAATGTAGCCATTTAAAATTAGTTTATTATTACAGAAATGGACTGGGCAGAGAAACTCAATCCTGGAAGAGCAGAAACCTTTGGACTACATGGAATGAACTCAATCAGAAGTCCAGCTCGTGAACTGCTGAGTGCTTATTAATAAGAGTCAATCTGGAACAGCAAGCCAGTTATAACAAATTGGTATCACATTTTAAGTCTAAAAGAGCTTGCCTTAAAAATGTTTTTGAAACCTATTTTTCTATCAAACTATTTCCTAAGATTATAATTTTTTTTGGACCAATACATTTTAGCATTAATTCCTTTCATCAGAATATCAACAGCAAATAAATTATTGATCTACAAACATACTCCAGTTCCTTAGTAAATCTATATGAACCATTAACATAAATGCAACTTTTTTGAAACCCAGTACAATGATCCACATAACTGATACGCAGAGAAAAATACACCTTTAACCAACAACAATAGGAGCACAATGCCTTGGTAGCTGCATTAACATGATTTATGCCTTCATTGGGATGAATGGAAACTGTTGTTTGCCTCTTAACTTTCCAGATTTTTATCTGAGCCTTTCAAGTCTGTAGAACTGGAATAAAAACTTCATGAACTCAGACATGTTTGTGAAAATCCTGGCGTGCCATGGTTCTACCAGGCTGGGAATAATGTAAGAGGAAATGCTTTTATTTGGTAGTTTTGCTTCTGGCCTTGTCTGTGAGACAGGTGTGTGCATGTGAAAATGGAAAAGTAGGGAAGGAAGCTGAACTGGGAATTTTGTTTATTTTTTAAGAAAACCTCACACTTCTCATGTGCCTTTGCAAATATAGAGATAGTGGCTTTCTTTGGGGGAAAAATGTCCTTCTCTTGCAGATTTGTCGCCAGTAATTACCACAAATCCATTTTCAATATATAAAAAAGGTCAAGCAGGAGCATCAGTGGAAGAGGGAAAGGAAAGCCAATTACTATTTTTACTATTACCAAGCAAGAGGGATTTTTCCTTTCTCTCCAGAGAAATTACATAATTACAGCCCATAACTTCTGTGCTTGGGCTTGGACACGCAGAGCTATCTGCACTTCCACGGCAAACCCTGGGACACAGGCAACTGTGTAAACTCACATTTATCCAAAACCTTGTCATACATAAACAGTTTGCAGCTGTTGGCCTTCCTGCCAGCTATGAGCCCTCCACCAGCAGTATCTCCAAGGGGAATGATCCCATCTATCCCACCAGCCCAGCAAGGCATGAGGATATTACACACTTGCCACAGGGATGGCCAAAGCTGGAGAAGACAAGTCCTGGTGCGTGGGTTCCCGTTTTGTCCTGCTCCAAACACCTGGGGCTTCCTCCTGACAGCTCTGGAGCATTCACTCAGCAAGTGGTTTGTCCAGGTACTCCAGCTTTCAACTCTCTAATGTCTTGTTTTCATTGCACTCCTAATACTTTAATCTCTTCTTTTGCCAACCACCTCTGGATACAGAACTTTTACTTGATTAAAACTTGGCTGGCTCTCCTCCTGCTCGATGTATTTGCTGTTGGGAAGGGAGCCAAACTCCCAGTCCTGAAGTCTGCTTGGCACAGACAGAGACTCCCTGCATATCCACATGCTCAGAGCAAACCTCCCAGTCCCATCATTACTAGTTTGGTGTTGAGCTGATGTTTTTCTCATCCTCCCATGATTTTCAATTTGTGCAGCTCGCACATTGCCATCAATTACATTCCTCCAGCCTCTCTTAACATCCTACACGAGTAAAATGAGGAAACCCTGAAGTGATTCATGCTCTGCCTTTCCATTCAATGGCAATGATATGTTTGACAGAGATGCCCTGCCTGTATGTACACATCAAGTCAGTCACCAAGGGAATCTTCCAGTGCTTGTGATACTTAAAATGAAAAATACTTCTCCCTTTCTATAAAGCCTATGTAGAAAAGGTTCCAAAATTTAAGAAACATTAAAGAAGAAACCCACTAAACTGCCTCCAAGATAGGTACTCACACTGTTCTACAGCTGAATAAACAGAGGTCTCAAGAGTTAGTGGTATCCAGGTGAAAAAGAACTGTATCCATGGAAGGGCCCTCACAGACAGGCTAAGGCTGTCACCACTGAGCCTCCAGGCCAAGTTTGGTTTATAGGGATCATCCAGAAAAGTGAACAGGGTGAGCTGTTCCTTCATTTTATGAGAATGTCCTAATTCAAAGCTGGACATGCAATCTCAGTGGTACAGATTAATTTGGCTTAATGCTGGATAGTCCTCCAAGATGCCAATTGCTGTTAATCTCACAGTAACAGCATGGTTTCCATTAGAGTTTAATATTCATGCATGGAAACTGTTTCCTTTAGCAATAATTTTCATTGTTACTGCATTTAACAAAAACCACACTGGAAACAACACACTCATCATGAACCACAACTACAGAAATCACAGTGCAACCATCCAGCATGAGACACAGCTACAGTCAGGTAGGAAAACAAGTCAATAATCACACCAGTGCAAGTCACAATATTTTGAACTCAGGTCTTTATAGAGGAAGAGCTTCTGATGTTATGGACCACCTGATGGAAGCCACCACAACTCCTGAGAATACCCACCAGATCCTGACTTTCTGTACCTAGGCAACTTGTAAATGTGCCCATCAGCACAGAATCCTCTTCTCCCTTTGGAGAATACAGCCTGTCCTGAATTTCAGCATGACCCCTGTAAAACTCTGTTCACCATGACCTGCAAGGATGCAGCACAACTTTCCCAGAACTCAGACAGCTGTCCTGTAGTGCCCAATAAAATAACTTCTTCCTCTGAAAATACTGTTGTTTGCAGTGTACACAACTGCTGCCAGAATCCCAAAAGCCCAGCAAGAAAAATCAACAGCTGAGACACAAAGTGTAGGTACTTTCTGAATCTCCTGATTTTCATTACACTCACCCTGAAGGACCAACAGATCAAATCTCTCCCTGATATTCACAGTACCAGCTGGAGCTCACAAGGATCAACTCCTCAGAACACAAGGTCCTCATAGCACAAATGAGTGAAATGCTCCATACCTTTGGCAGGAGATAGTCTTCTGATTATTAGGAATAACTGGAGATACTTGGCATTGAATATTGATACAACACCCAAGGGTCTGAGGAGTGCCCTGGGTAACATTTCACAAGACCAGGCTCTAGTTGAACAAGCCAGATTCAACCATGTGCCTTAATCTTTGTGAAAGGACTGTGATTCAGGTAGAAACACACAAATTTTAGCTGTGGCACCACTGCAGCTCAACAGAACTTCTCAGACAATTCTTTCATCCCACACTGGAGCCTAGGCAGGAATGCACTGCCCCATTTCCAAATTACCTGACACCTAAACCAGCTGCCCTCCTCAGTACCCTCCTGATAAAAATACCTTTGTGAGGCCAGACCTCCTCATGTCTGTAAACCTGCAGAGGCAGCAAGATTTAATCATCAGAGCTTAAAGGAGTGCTTTTGCTATCTTCCTTTTCTCTGTTTAATTACCCTGCAGGACAGCAATTAATGGAATCCCCTCCCCAGCACTCAGCTTTACCTTTCAGTCTTTCTACAGGGCTTTTCTGTTTCTTGGGAACTCTGTTGAGGTTTTACAAGTTTAATGGATGAATCATTTATCTTCTCCTTTACCAACCTGCCCACACACAGACATTCCCCAAGATGGCAAGAGTTTTATTCCAGTGTTATTTGCAGTGGATTTACACTCTGCTAATTCACTGATTTAGGCAGAGGGGGCTGCCCAGACAGTAGAAAAGCTCTAGAGATTGAGACCTCTCCCAGCTTCAGGGGTATCTGTCCTCACCCACACCAGCAAAAGCTGTTTCAGACACCAAATGCAGTGAGATAAGAAAGCTGAGAGATGTTCTAACACTTCTTTTGGCCGAGAAGATCCCTTTAACCAAGACCTACAAAAAAATTATTCATGCTGCATTATAAGAGCAGACAATCTTTGGAAACCCCCAGAGGTCTGGCACGGGCATCTCTGAAACCACATTCCTTTCCAGTGCCATTCACCAGGATTTGTGATCACAAACATAAATAGTCACCACACTGACCATACCTGAGCAGAGGTGTGGTGTTCACTGGGTTTCAGGGAAAGCTGGAAACAAGCACCCTGCTCAGCCTCATGGAGCAGATATCCATCAGTGACACAGGTACCACTGATCCTGCCTTGCAGCAAGGGAATGCACTAAAAGCCCACCTGAAGTTCTTTCCAGCCCTACTTTTCTAAGCTTTTATGATAAAACACCAGGATCTAAGACCTCAGCAAAGCAGGAGATAAAAGAAATTCCCTGTCTCTTTGACATCTGCTCTTTGTTCAGCGTGACATCCTCCGTGCCATTCATGGCTCCTCCCTTTCAGCAAGCCATCACTTCCCTGCATGACAGCACATTAATAAATCCAAGGAGACATGAGGAGTGCCTTAATTAACTGGGGCAGAGGAAGCAGGGTATCATCTCCATGTTTACTCTACTTTGATATGCTAACAGCCACATTCCAGAGAGCTTCTCCCCAACACTCCCCAGAGCCTGGGCTGCTGCTGAATGCAGATCTCAAACACAGCTCCTTCCTGCAATCCTCTTTCTTTAGTTAAATAGGGAGTTTGGGACATTTAATCCAAATCAGACCACCATTCCTGAATGCTGATTCCCAAATCCAGGCAGCTAATTCACCATCTGCTTATAGACATCACTGCCTGGTGCTGAAAGTCTCCATGCTCACACACACACATGGAATTACATGGGCTTGACTACTCAAAGTAAGATATATTAGGACAGCTGCTGAGAGGAAAGGCAGGGGAAGAGCTGCCCAGGTGGATTTGAGAGAGAAATTCCATTTGGGGATTGGACTGAATAAGTTAACACACAGTGGTGGGAAGAATATAGAAGCCTGGCACAATTCAAATTTAGTGAACAAGGCAGGAAGAGAAATGGGAAGAGATTAGGGAATGAGAAGAGACAGGGGCAGAAAAGTAGCAAATGGAGATAATATGGGTTTTCCAGAAGGCTTCAGGAAACATGACTTTGATCTCATAGGCAGCAGGGAGTCACTTCTGAGGGAGGCAGGGGTCAGGGAGGGCAGGAGATAAGATCAGAAGGGAAGATGAGTTCCCTGAGAATGTCTGTGTGTACTTAGTGCTGGAGAAAAATGGATCTACACCCCTGGGTCAGAAGTCTCTGGCATCATGGGTTCACTCAAGGAATTACTGAACAAGTCTGAGGGCATGGAATTATTCAGGCAGGGAGGTGTGGGCAGAACCTGGCACTGAGCATAACAGAGGGACAGCTGTTGGAACTGGTATAGGAACAAGGGCTGGAAATCAGAGAGATACAAGATAGTGAGAGAAAAAAAGAGAGGCACAGGGGACAACGTTGTTCAGGGATTCTCACACCAGAAAGGAATCAGATCTGGCAGAAGGCAGCAGAGATCTGATGCTTGTGAAAGGCTACAGGAACAGAGACTGAGAACTCAAAGAAAACATCACCAACAACTGTGAAACCAAGCTGCAAATCAGAATTTGGATCCTGGCCCTCAAAAGTCACCTCTGCCTGGGGCTCAAAGGCATTTGGATTTGAGTATCTCATGTTGGACTGATGGTGTTCAGTGGATGAACCTGCCAGTGCTTTCTACAAACTGCTGTGGAGTTCAGCAGGACCTTCCCTTCCCACAAGCACAGAAACATCAGCATGACAATATGCAAAAGGCAGGCAACCCATCAAGGCAGCAGCAGGACTCAGCACTGGATTCAGGGTTTGTGGAGCTGTGTGAGTAACTCCTTCACTGCAGTGGCTGCAGCACAGAGACACAGGGTAAAAATGACTCACATCTCTGACCTGCTGGATGGCTTGACAAAAGGAGAGAGCTCCACCTGCTCCTGCTCTAAGCAGCCTTTATGAATCTCACCCTTCCCTTTCCCAGATGTTATTAAAAATCTGTATTTCAGTATTTTCATTTTGGCCTGTGCTGTCTGGTGGAAGAGGCCTGAACTCAAGAATTGCATCAGTTGTCCCCTAAGCTGCATCTTTCAGGAAAATAACTCACCAAAAAAAGAGAAAAATATAACAACTCTGCCATCAGACAGGAAAGTGTTTGAGGTCTCCCATGTCCCATCCCCACCACTCTGCCACGTGCCTGTCAGTCACCTGTCCTCAGGAAGGATTCCAACCTGCAGGTTACCATCCCCCAAGAAATGGAAAAGCAACCCTGGCACTGCCTGCCACAGCTGCAGCTCTGCAAACCGTGTAAGGTTCCAAAACCAGCCTTGGGGCTATTTTCATCTTCCTTTTTTCAGATGAGTTCTGTGAATTGCACTTTCGGACTTGTCAGTTTGTCCCTGCAACTCATCTGAGCCACCTGCTTCAACAGAGGGTCTGAATTCAAAGAGAAGAAAGAAAAGTATCAAATCAGAGCTTTTAATGAGACTGCTAAACAAAGAAGAACATGGAATTCAGCAGCAGGGATTCTGGAGCCTTTAAATTCCTCCCTATCTCCCTTCCAGAATGAAGAGACAAGGTCAGACTTGGCAATAAATCAGAAAAAATATTTGGAATCTCTGTACCAAACAGCATCTGCTTTAAGTGCAAACAGTCAGGGTCCAGCATTCAGTTCCAGTTCCTCCCTTCCTCTAGCTGCAAACACTAAGAAACTCATGAAGCTTTGCAAATAGATTAAAAGATTCTTTTAACAGTTCCAGGAGCTTTCCCAAGCCGTGCTTATCTCACCCTGCTGTGGTGTTGGTCAGGGGTGGGTTCTTGAGCAAGGATCAGTCCTGCAATGGTTAAACAATGTTCAGTAACGTGCAGTGAACAATATTTCAGTGTCTGGAGAGTGTCAGCCCTGTCTGCTGAATGTTTTGGAGATGGCTGAACACCTGTGCTGCTGATGAATGGCATTCTTCCACAGCTCCCCATTACATTTTTTCAATGCTCTTACAGACTGACTCAGCAATTGTTACTCACAAAACCTGAATGAATCTGTACTTTTGAAACATGTTAATATTTAAAGTGTATTTTATTTTTAGGTGCTGTACGCATGTCAAAGCTGTTCTGGCAATATCAGAGCATTTCAGGTGAGCTGCAGGGAAGGGAGGTCAGCAAATGGGATGACACACAGTGATCAAACTCCAAACAGATGCTTTTCCAAATTGTTCCTGTGATACTTCTCATCTGCAGCTCCCACATCCTGACTTCCAGGGCTGCTGAAGCTCCTGGCTTCACTTTGGCAAGCTGCCAGCCAGCACTGATAAACTTATTTAGAAATTCTCGATTCAGCCCTTCTGTTTTAATTCTTTGCTGAGTGCTGATTTAACCTCAGAGCCTGACTTGACAAGGCTGACAAAGCTGAGGGCTGTGCCTGATAAGGTTAATAGGGTTGAGTTACTCTGTGAAGTCAGAACTCGGGTTGAAAAGCTGGACCCCAGCACGTCCACCCTGGCTGATACCTCTGCTGCCAGGGGTGAGGAGTGAAAATGATCCTTCCATGGCAGCAGGCAGTGCCATGGCTCTGCTCCTCTCCTCACACACTACCAACAGGCATCACATTTGTTCTGGCAGAGCATGACAGCATGGTGGAAAGGGAGGTGAGAATAAACAAAAAATCCCCAAACTTACTGCAAAATTAATGGCTTGATTTCCTAGAGATTACCTCTTCCACTTGGGGCTCCTGATGTAAATGTGGATGATGCAATTTCTCCCTCACTGGCAACATCAGAGGGAGAAGGCTCCTTCCTCTACTTAGTTTCCTAATTTTCAGAAAACTTCTGAAAACCTAATATTTCTGAGCTCCATATCCTCAGATTTGATTCCAATTGGCCAATGGGTTATAAAAACAGTAGGGAACAACCATTCCTGGGGGAGACAGACACGAGCACAAAGCACACACAGGGGGTATACACACTCACCAAACCAGGTTAAAATATTTGGGTTATTACTAACCCAAAGAGCCTCTCTGGGTTCCCAAACAGAGCTGTCCATCCTGGCTTCCACTCCCCAGGAAGGGAATGAGCCACAGGGCAGTTTATGCAGACATAAACACATCACAGCATCAGCCTGACTGATGTACCTTACTTACAGAAGTAATGGCTAATTTCAGAGGTAACATTGCTGGAGATATTTTTAATATGTCCTGAATCTAGTTTTTGAAGTACCCCTTTCTCTAGATCCCTCAAAAATAAAATGTCACCTTTTAAAGCCACACCAGCTACAGAGAAATTCTCACTCTGAAAAAGACCAGTCTGAGCTTTTCTCACACTTAATAAAAAGAAATCTCTCATGTTCAAACTTGAGCTCCAGTGAAAGAAAACATAAATTTGGATGAATACCACTGAGCCCCTTTGCAATGACTGACAGCAGCCAGAGAGTCCCTGGTGCCTCACAGACACAAGTCAAGGCACAGTCCCAGTCCTGGGGCTGTTGTGGACTGAATTCAGAAGTGACAGCCCGGGAGGTTGACAGTGACAGCACTAAAGAAAATTGTCACAGGATCCTGCAGGAGCCAGGGGACGTTTTCACACACGTTGTGTTCATGTTACTGCTCCAGGGCTTTGTGCTGATGTTCTCCCAACAGGGAGGGAACTGCCTCTTCTAGTCCCACATGTTTCTAAATAAAACACCCCCAGGAAATGCAGGAGCTCCTCAATACCTGCCTGGGTGACACTTCCAGTTCTGAGCCAAATCCCTGTGTCCCTGACTGAGAATTCTGTCCTGAGAGTGCAGCACAGTCTGCAGGGTGTCCTCAGCTGTCAAACCCCACTCAGGTCTCCTGGAGGGAATTTGCAGCAGGAACAGCTGCACTTCCCAGCTACGCAGGTTGGGTATTTTTGAACCAGCCTGCCTGGGAGGCCAGTGGCAGTGGCCTCCTGGCAGCTGCCATATAATGAGAAGCATTTCCCAACAAAGCCACCTGATTAATGATAACATAATCAGCTTCATGGCATCCCCACAGAACAAGCTGGATGTGTATTACATCCACTCCAACAGAAACAGCTATCAAAATCAGCACAGGCTTAATCAAAGTCTCACTGGAACCAACAAATTATAACCCCTGGCTTTGAAAAAGGTGCATTAAATCATCTCCTGGCTTCTTTTACTCAGTTTCCACCTCCAGCAGGTTGATCTTTGTCTTTTTTCTTAAGTGTAAAGCCAGGAAGCTTTATTTACCTCTGTGCTCAGATCATGCTGTGGCTCACAGACACCGGTGCAGGGGTGGGTGTCCTGCACCTCTGTAAGCCCATCAGTGCACTGAACAAAATCCTGGCTACAGCAATCAAGAGCTGGGGTTCTTCACCATTGAAAGGGCAAAATTCTCTCAGAATCCAGACCTTTGCTCTAAGCCAGGAGCATCACACCCCTCCCAGTTCCTCAGATGCAGAGATACAGCCCAGAGAACACCAACATGGGAGAGCTGTGCCAGGAGCCTCTGCCCCTCACGTGGCTCCACAGAGGGAGAAGGGAAATGGGAAGATCCAAGTGAGACAGATAACCCATAGAAAGAAGTCTGGGGCAAATCAGAGAACACCATGGAAGAAGGAGTAAGATACCAGGAGGAAGAACATGAAACTGAAACATAATTATTGAACTCTGGTGAGGTAACAGACACTGCTGAAAGGAAACTACAGAGTTTAAAACTTCAGTAGCCCTTAAGCAACACTTTTGTGTCACAGGATCCCAGGATTCCCACTGGAAAGCATCTCTGTTCAGAGACTGCTGAAGTATGTGGTACAGAAGGTCAGGCAGGAATCACAGGGAAAACCATCTGGAAGGACAGAGCAGCTCCAGTGAACAGTGCTGCCCCTCTGAAGTTAACAGACACTTGGAAGAGTCATCAAAGGGATTAGAAGGAGCACCAATACTTCCCCTGGAGCCAGGACACAGGTCGAGAGAGCTACAGCAGGAATTTCATCCACTCTTGGACCCAGACAAGGCCAAGCTGGAGACAACATTTGCTCTCTGACTGACAGAGCCAGAAAAGCAAACAAACTGGAGCACACAAGAAACATGAACGTACAGGTTTCTTAAACAGAGATATAAAATATACATTCTAAAAGAAATCTGACTTCAGTCTTCTATTTTCCTGTCATTTCAAGAACAACAAACTCTGATTAGACTGATGGACTCGTTTTCAATAAATAAAAACATCCACACAGAGTTTCCTAACTCACTGGCCAGTTTTCTTACAAATAACTGCACTGTTTACACTGTTTGTCTGCTACAGCACAAATATTGCTGTACATGCTGGAGCTTGATGGATGATATTACTAAAACCAACAAGCAGATCCTCAGCAGAACATTGATGTGTACCCAGCAGCCCAGTTATGGCCAGGCAGAGCCCTAGTGCAAACAGCTCAGGCAAAGCAGCCACACAAAAATGTATAAAACAACCACACAAAACCAACAAATGCCTTCAACCTGCTGACTGCTCATGACCACCAACCAAAGTAGGAATACAAGGCTAATTCCAAGCTAAGCAAACACAGAAATCCTTCACATTCTACAAATCATGCTGAAAGAGTACAGGAGGAGAAAGATATTTGATGGGTTGAGTCTGCGGGTTTTACTATTATTATCCTGATAAGTTCAATGTATTTCTATCAGCTGATCTAAAAAGTAAAAAGGCTTGTCAAACTAATCCAGGAAAAAACCCTTGCAGATTATAAGCTTCTGAACCTGAAATTTAAAAATCTACATAGCAGAACCCTTGTGTCCAAATAAAATTCCAAGGAAATCCACTTCTGTTCAAGGGACAGTTTATACACAAATACACACACACATATATGTATATACACTTGTCAGTGATAATTTGGCTAAAATTTCACTACCTATAGTCACCTCCCTATCTAAACTGGCAAGGATTTGATAAAGAAACCCCAGTATATTCTACAAGAAATATCTGCTCAAATTCATATGCGTAAAATTCAAAGTATTCTGCCATGCATTTAGAGACAGTAATTTATTTCCAGAATGTCTCTGTGCATTCTTGGGTCAGCTCAAAATTTCATCACCTTCCCCACAGCACCTGCCATTAATATTTCCAGCCATGGAAGGAGCTTGTAGTGGATCACAGCTGGCTGGAGCACACTCCCTACTGCATTTCCAGCACACTGGTAAACACAGGGAAGATTTTCAGTGCTGCAAAATACTATTAGATACCAAATTCCTACTTGCATTATGTGGAGCACAATCCCAGCTGAAAAGCTTGCAGCTTGTGCTGAGGCAGTGAGAGAATTGTTAAATAAAACCCAACAGCATTCCAAGGATTTAAAGTGACTTTCAGTCTACTGAGTGCACTTGGTGCAGCAAAATCCTGCCAGGACCAGACACCCTGCAAAATGGGTTAGGTATAATACCAGGTCATGTTACCAGATGATTAACCAAAGCTGGGAAAAAAACCAACTCAAATGAAAAAAAAATCCGCACAGATCAAACTCCCTTCTTGGGGAAGGGGAGGGAAAGTTTTATGCACACTTCCCAGTGTGGTTTTCTTGGTTATCACCAGTAAAATCTCATCTCCATGTTATTTAAAACTCGCTCTCAAAATTGCATTTCGCCTTGGCAGCTGCAAAACAAAAGAAATGTAAAAGTACAGTAGGCAACTGTCCTTCATTTCCTTCCTTTACTCTTACATATCCTGTGTGCAACTGGAATGCTTCTATTTGATTATCCAGTGGAGCAAATGCTACAATGAATGCAATCATGCCTTATTACCCTACATGTCTGCAGCCTATTGCACAGCTATGTACAGATGTTTTTACACAAGCTTGGTTTTCTAGCTACAGGGTCTATAAAACAATAGGAACTATCTGAAATGTTTTCAAGCCAGCAAAGGATAAAGGCACTGTAAAGCAGTCAACTGGATAAAAGCCATCTATGTCTGACAGGAGAAGAAAAAAACCTCCGAGGTTTCTCCATTATAAACGCGTCAGCTTTCTCAAAGTGCTGCAGCCTGCAGCAAACTGACCAGGAATGTGTAAACAGAGGGGGAAATAAGGACCCAGGCACTGGAAAGAAGGAACACAAACCTCTGGCCTGTTGAAGGGCTTAACCACTGTTTTACTGATCTGAAGAACTGGCTGGTGCCCAAGGAAGTGGAGCTGCCTCTGGTAGCCTTGCCTGCGGCTGGGGGTTGGAGTGAGACTCAGCCCCAGCCAGCTCTGTCCTTGGGCTTGTCCCTTTTCATCTCCAGGCTTCACCAGCACCACGGGGATCACAGTTCTGATCTCTTTGGTACAGAGCTTTGGGTTTTACATTATTTTTTTTTTTTTACCAATAAAATACAGTGCAAAAACCCCTCAGTGTGTTGTTCCATGGTCTGTCGGGGAGGCACCGGGAATTAACGGGTAAGGCGCCGGGCTGGAAATCAGGATGTGCAAAATCATTCTATGTTCTTGGATGAGAACCAGTGAGAAATGGTTTTTATGAGTCCCATTTTCCCCTGTCCACCTGGCCTGAAGCGTGTCATAGCAGAAAATCCTGCTTTCTGCTGCAGAGAGCCTGGGGCTGGCATTCCCAGCCCAGAGGGGTTATTTATAGAGCACTGACAGCAGGTCTGACACCGTGGAAAACAAACACTATTTATCCTTCCACAACCTTTTATAACAAAAGGGGAAGCAAGAAGCAGGGTGAGCTATGAAAGCAGAATTGATGATTTATTTGTTTTACGATCATTCTGATGAGAATCCCCCAGAGAAACAAACTCTCAGCAAGGGGAAGTGATGGAGCTGTGGAGTGAAGCAGTACAGCAAGCATGGAAAATCTCCATTTACATGGATGAGGCAAGAGACAAGAGCAGAAATACTACAAACCCCAAAAGACACTAATGGTCTGTCCACAGACCAAATATAATGAGCTTGTTCTGCTCGTGTCTGCTTCAAAGGCTCCTCAGCCTCACACACACAGTAGCCAGGAGCAGTTCCAGAGCTTTTCCTGACAGTTGTTTGGCAGTGTGGGCTTAGCTGGACATCAATTAGGCTCCCGCTTCTCTGTTTGCAAACATAATGACCCCTTTCTGAGATAAACAGCAGAGATTTCTTTAAATCATCATTAAATGCTGCTTAGCCATAAGCAAAGCCTTGGTTCTCAAGCAATGTCCCACAAATCATCTCTAATTTAGAAAACAACTGAGGCACAAAGATGTCTAGGAAATAAAACTATAATTCAGAAGTTCTAGCATAGTATATTCAGGAGAACCAAAACCCTAAGACCTGCCCATCACACAATATGAAATATTAAAATATTATGCTTCTGATTGTTTTTTCTCCATGCCAGCATAAAAATGTACTGAATTGCTTCTGAAGGACACTGTCCTGTAAATTCACTGGGAGTTGTTAGCTCAAACAATCATAACAAGTCCTTTTCCCCCGGAGAGATTGCATGTCAAAGCCCCAGACACAGCAAGAGGGTGAGGGGTAAAAAGATGGGGAAAGGAACATCACATGCAGGTATCTTCCCTTGAAGCTATGAGACCAAAATTCCCAGGTGCTTTGTGTACATGTCTATATAATTTCACACAGACAGAAATGGCCCTGGAGTGGAATGCAGGACGTGTTTGCACCTGCACCAGTCAAGCTGCACAATGATTTAGCACTTAAACTGATTTATGAGATGGAGTTGAAATCAAAGAATAAAGTCAGAGTATCAGAAAAAAAAATCAACAAAGTTGTGGCAAATACTCTCCCTCGTGAATTACTCCTTTCAATAAAGGCAGCAGAAAGCAGCTTAGTTACCCACCAGTCAGAGACTGGGCTAGGATTTGGGCTGGAGTCCTGGATTCCTGAGAGGAAAGGACCATAGTTCTGGTAGCCACTGAATTTTTTGAAGAAAGCCAGGCTGGATGGGACTGGAACAACCTGGTCTAGTGGAAAATGTGCCATGGCAGAGGGATGGAATGAGCTGGGCATTAATGGTCCCAAATCATTCTAGAATTCAATGATAATTCTATCAAGATGCATTTCATTCAAACAGTAATCAGCACCACCCTGTATAATGCTGAGAGGTGATGGCTTGGAGATTATTTACTCAATAATATGTTGCTGGTCTGGGTCCTCTCCACAGCATTTTAGACAGTTGCTCACTTGCATTTATCAAAACATATCCCCATGAACCATTAATAAAACCATGGGAGAAGGCAAAGCTTTCAAGCTAAAACCAGCTTAAACATCCAGCGCCAGCTTTGGGGTGAGCCACAACAAAGACAAAAGCTCTGTCAAAGTCTGAAGGTCAGGAGGGAGCAATCAACAAGAAAAGCAAGATTTAGGATGAGCAGAGACATGGGTGGGAAGTTGATGGGAAGATTTTGGACATGCTGCCCTACATCTGACAACGACTACGAACGTATTTCAGAAACCACCTTCAATATCTAGGGGCATTAATTACCAATAGCAGTTGGATGGAGGACATGAAAGGCCAGGTACAGAGCAGGAAGTGTGTTATTCCTCCCTGCTGACAGTGTTTAGTTCCAGCTCCCTGAGAACCAGCTTCAAACACACACCACACCGCGAGGCCACTGTTTTATCTGCTGGGATGGGTGAGCATGACAGACAGATAAATAATGGGAAAATAAAAGGGCCTGAAACACATTTTGGGGCTGCAAAAGGAGAATGATGTATTGAGGAGAACTAATGAGGAACTGCTGGAGGTTTATGAAGACTAAAGTGGGGTAAACGTAGGGAAGTTCCGTGACCTCGGTGGGCACGTCCCGCGGTCTGAGTGATGGAAAACAGACCCTCCAGGGCCTCTGGGAACAGCAGCCTCGGGCTCTCCAGGCCCAGCTGAACAAAGACAACATGAAGGAACAAAACTGAGCAAGAGCTCCTAGGAGCTCTGACCTAACCCCAAAGAGAAATTGGGAAAAGGGAAAGGAGAGGGAGTTAATCATGAGAGCAACTGAGGGTGTGCGAGACCTCAGAGCTGGGAACTGGAAGAGCATGGAAGAGGGAAAAAAGACAAACACACAGAAAACCTGCAACTAATCCTCTTCCCACTAAACACTTGCATTTAGTTCAATTACCCAAGTTATTTCCATCACCCGAGACATGAAACAGAGAGAAAATTTAAAAAGTTGAGATAACTGTGAGTTGATAGCACTCACAGATTGATAAATTCCCAAAGAGAAGAGTGATCAACCACCTGTTTTCTACAAAAGCTCCTTGCAGCAGGACAATATGAGCTTCCAGCTAAGGACAGTACCTTTTTCAGCCAAGGAGATCAAGAATCCACCAGAGGTCTCAGTATATGGAATGAATAAAGACAAACCTAAACAAGACTACTGAGCTGCAAATCAAACCCAAAGACAAAAAAAATTCAAATGCTCTACTTTCTTAACAACTAAACCAGAATGTAAGATGGTGTCAGGAGGGTTGCAACATCTAAGATCAGGACCAGGATCCTGACCCCAAATGAAGCCACCACCAAGATTCTGAGTCTGGTGAAAGCAGGATTTCCCTCTGGGCTTGAGTGCACAGTGAGGCAGCCTGGCTGAAGCCACATCCCCAAAACAAGAAAAGGAAAAGCACAGAGAGGACACTGAATGAGGCAGAGCAAGGGTTACAGCAGCAGGATTTCCCAACTACCTGAGTGGCTGTGCTTATCCCAGGGCTCTTTTAAGATTTATGCAGTCTCATATTACACTTGCTTGGCACATGAATTTTTAGTGGGAATTTGGAAGAGGAGGGATTGCTAGCTGGTGAAAAGAAACCAGAAGGCTGTGGTGGGTAGGGTGGGGCCTGGGAGATGGTAGTGATGAATATGCCCAATAGCACAGCTCAGCACTGTCTGGCTTGTGCAGCCCAGCATTTATTCCCTAGCAACCAAAAGGCAGGGCAAAAACTCTCCCACTGCACTGGACCACAGCTCCCTATGGTTTCCTAAAGCCAACAGCCTGACTCCACTGCCCTGCAGAGCCACAAGGGACAGAAATTTGCAGTGCTGTGAGGTCCCTTGCTTTCCCAAACACCAAATCTACTCGATGGTGTTTCTTTAAGAGACATTTTAACCTCCAGTATGTTCATTTTAATGCATTAGGCTGTGTTTGGGTTTGGTCCGAAGAACAGTCCCAGCAAGGCTTTTGCTAAAGCCAGGCACTGCTGCTCTAATGAATTGTTTTAAGCAGCAGGTATTTCTATTTATTCTGGCATCAAATAAAAACCCGCCCTGGAATATACAGAAACATTCAACATGAACCACTATGGAAAATGTTTTTAATGTGAGAATTCCTTTTCCACTCAGAGCAAACCAGCTAGTCTTTTCCCTCTCCTTGGGGATAAATTCTCTGTTGTGACACTGGCAGGGCACTGGAACCAATACAACACAGGGAGGAAGAATTAAATGAACAGTACAGGCAGGATGACCAGAATTGTCTCCTGCTGTGGACAGGCCAGCCAGAGGTGGCAAATGGCCAAGGAAAAGGTAAAATGTGCAGTCCCTTATTCAGGTGTTTTACATGGAATAAAAAAGCCTACTTGGAGACACAGACCACAGATCCTCTTTTACCAAACCTGGGCATATTTTGAAAGCACTCTACTGCAATAAGCAGCCAGGAGATGGGAATGTTTTTCTACAAACACTGATTCACTTGTGGAAAGAGTCTGGAAAACTATGTTACTCAATCACCTCCACTCAGTGCTTGGTTTTCTCCAGGCAGCTATTCCTTCAGCTCAGCCTGCCCCTCTGCAGTACACACACTCTGCTTTCTTTTCCCCGACATCAAGGCACAGAGGAGCACATGTGACTGCAGCAGAGGTAAAGTCATTTTTAACCAGGGCAATTTAAGGATATTTAAGACACATTCTCATTTTCCATTTCCCAATTCCACACTGCCCCCAATTTTATTATTAGCTGAATACAGGGGAAGCTTCAGCTTGGATCTGGGGTAACATGTACACTGAGGAACGAAGGCCAAGCTTTGCCTTGAAATATGCAGGATCATTCCTAACTAACCGTAAAGCTGCTTATTTGGCACTGGCAGTGGAAATATTGAACGAAAGGGGCATTCTCAATCTGCTTATGTCACAGAAAGGTTGGATTCTGACAGCGTGCAAGGCTCCAAGCTGCAGCCTGATATTAATAGCAAGACATTAAACTTGCAATTTGGCTGGCTCAGAGGCAGCTCCACTGGAACACTGATTTCTCTGCAGGAAACGGCCGCTCTGGTCGGAGTCACAGCACGAGGGATGAGCCTGGAGCAGCCTTGGGAGCTGTGGCTGCTGTGTGACCAGGCTGTGTCACACAAAGAGAGCCTTCCTGCTCAAACTGAGGAGTGCATCCCACAGCAGAGGCTGTTGGAACACAGCTGTTCCACACAGGAATATTGCTTTGCTTCCGTCCACCTCCTCTGGAATCCATCCATTCCCAGGCCTAACCTACCCAGCTGAGAGGGGCAATGAGCATCAACAAACTATTTCTTACACCAAGGTGCTTCTGTGCCGTGGTGCAGACAGTGGGCTACCACCCCACCAAGACACACCTACACATTTTCCCCATTTTTGAACTTGTTTCTGCCATTATGTAACCCTCCACACTACCCTGGCAGCTGGGCCAAGAAAATTTGAACCAAGTCCCCCAGAGCAACTGGTTTTCAGTGAGGGGCCCCTGCCAGAATACAAATACAAACCTCCTGCTGCTGTTTTCTCGCTGTGTCTGCATGGCAGGCAAAGACTGCAGACAGGTTTTTCAATATGGATCTTTCAGAGCACAAATGAACACCTCTTATGAGCCATTTAAACTTCATAATCCCACTTCCCAACAACAGCTGGGCCTCAAGGCTTCCTTTCACCAGGGTAAGTTTTGCTTCCTTGTTTCTCACAATGTAAAGAAAATCAAGGCACTGTCACTGAAAATAACATTACCTACAGCACTCTGAGTCCTCTTATTTCAGGACATATAATCCAACAAACTCCTTCAACAGAGTCTCTTGAACATGACTAAGCAACATCAGATTCTGGACTAGTACTGCATCACATCCCCAAGAACCCCACACTCTTTACAGGAGATCTCCCTAAGCCATGCAATCTTCTGTAGCTTTGCACTCAAAATCCTCACTTCACAGAGGTAGACAGAAGCATTCAGAATGCAAGTGACTTGCCAAATGTCACACAATGAGTCAGTGCCAGAGCTGGGAAAAGAAATCAGGAGTCTAAGAGTCCAGATTCTCTGCCTTATATAGAGCAGCAGCCTCAGTCTCCTGCTTTGGGAGAGCAGCTGCTCACTGCATTTACAGGATGGCAACACTGGCATTGCAAGGGCCAACCTCAGCCACACACAGGTGTAAAAACACACATGCATCTGCTGAGACCGTGGTCTTCATCTGTTCAGGTGTAAAGCAAGAAATGAAGGCAAGCTGCCATTGTAGAGAACTTTGGGGAGTGCCACAACCTCAGCATAACCACAATGTCACTGGCTGGACTCACTTCTTGCTTCCACAGGCAGCCCTGCTGATATGGAGAGGAATATCTGGGAGCTGAAGTGAGAAACAGGAATCTGGAAACAGCAGAGATCATTGAAACACCAAGATAAGCCCTCCTAAGACAGTATGGAGGATCAGTGGGCATCCACCTGTCTCAGTTGTTGCACTCATATTAAGCCCAAGTCAAAGCCATGCTACACTGCTGCTCATATCACCCAGGTATGTGCACATGGCATGGGAGTCTGGCTGTTAAAAACCTATTGACCTACAACTGACACCTGCTTTTCCCAATCCTGATAAAAGAGGGAAACTGAAGAACCTTTTGCATGGTTAAAATTTTGCAATACCAACACTAATCACTGTCTCAAACCAGCTGCATGTCACGAAAGAACATTCATTAATTTATTCTTCCTCTGCCATGAAAAAATGCAAATGGCACAGCAAGGCCAAAAGGGGCACAGAAAATGCATAAGTGAAGATAAAAGTGCTTTGCTGCCAAATCAAACTGTCAGGGGAGAAGGTAGGAAAAGCAGGAAGAGAGCAAAGAGGCCAGACTGGTTTTGTCCCAGGAATATTCACCTTCTGAACATCTTGGAAAACTAAGCTGGAAAGAGTAACAAGTGAGTTTAATCTTCATTGCTGTGATCTTCTACTTTGTTCATTGCAGCCACAGCCTGCAGCAAGTTGCAGCACAAGAAATAACTTGGGTATTGTAAGAACAGAAAAGAAGTCATAAAAATATTTCCTTAGTCATGCTGTCTCTGGTAATATAATTCCCTGAATAGAGATCTTCAACAATACTCTCTTTAAATATGGAAAGAGCTCTGACTTTAGTCAGCATGTGTCTTCCATCAGCTTCTCTCTCTCTTTTTTTTTTTTTTTAAACTTCTTTATTGTATCTCACACAGCCACCTCCAGGTGCAGGCACACGGTGTAAAAAACCTTCCTCAGTGGAAGTGTGTTTTCCATTGGACACAGAATAAACACATTGTGAGGGATTCCAAATGGAAAAACCTTGGACACAGAGGCCAGTCCTTGTTCATGTGTATGTATCCTCCAGCTCTGTATTTCCTCCTTTCACCTGATCACCACACCAGGGAGGGAAGGAGCTGCATTCCAAGATGAGCCTTCCACAGGGCTCCTGCTGAAGGCACTTCCCTCCCTGCCCTGCATCACCCACTGTCCATAACCCCTGCAAGTGTCTCCCTGAACAATGGAGTGTAAGAACAGCTGAAAATTAGGATCCATCCCAAGTTTACAGGGAATGCAGGATAAGGGGCCACTTGACTTTGAAGCAAGTCTAAAAAAATTCATGCCATCATCACAGATAGGATGTTGAGCTGTGCCTCCAAACACTGCTGCCTCTGTGGGGATTAAAAAAAACAACCAGGAGAACACAGTGAAGGTTATTGCTACCTGAGTGAAATAAATAAACAAAGTATTTAATGTGTGGGATGTAAGGACCCTGTGAATGCAGGCTTTGGATATGAGTAAAGGCAGTTAGGAAGTAGGAGGAGCAGGAGGCTGAAAAGAAGATTTAACTTGGCTTTCCTACAATGAGGTATTCTTCTCCAGTGTCTGAGTGCCAGCTTGATCTGGGAATGTCACACAGGTTCTTACAATGGGAAATACACTCCTTAGTTAGCAAATCCCTGTTTGAGGTGAGAGAGAACTGAAAGGAACATTATGCAGACAAAACGAGAGGCAGTTTCTTCTGCATCCACTCCAAAGAAGCAGAAACACTGAAGAATAACTCCTGAACCCAGAGACCCCCAGGGCTTAGAAGGGGTTAAAATTTAATGGCTTATTTATAGCTCATAGCCTGCTCAGCTAATCCATATCTGCATCACAGAGGTACACAGAACAGCCAAAGCAACATTACAGCAAACCAAAGAGTGAAAGATTGCCCAGAACACTCCTCTTAGCACAGAGGTGGCAATCAAAATACCCTCCCCTGCTTCTTGGACTTACCCACAGTGTCACAAGGCTCGTCTTTGTGCACGCAGAAATCTGTCCTAGAAAGAAAAACAGAACAGAAGTGAAATGTATCCTGTGCCTCCAGACTAAGAAAAAGCAGTGGAGCATGACTCACATATCATGGGTGTTGAGGTCTGGGGATTTTGTAAGGCTGCTGTGCAGTCTACACGATGACAACACAGATAGCAGCCCTGATTGCTGCTGAGATTACAGGCAATTATGTGAACCAGCCCCAGACACCACAGGCCAACTGAACAGACTGGAGATTCAGCACCTAAAAGAGCCCTGCCTCAGGCTGTGATGTCACACTTATTCCACAACTGGGTTAAAACTGAAGCTCTTTCCACAAGAGAATTTTAAGAATAAGGAGCAGACACCCTGTGATGCACCCTGAAAGACAGCAGCACTAGCAGATGTGTGGGGCACAGCCCAAAGGCACAAAATGAGTAACGTGTACCCAGAAAGTCTCAATTCTTCACTGGAATAGAAAAGAACATGAAAGAAGCAGGACTAAACAGAGAAAGACCAATGCTGACATGGAAGAACAAAGAGAATTTCAGGATTTTCCTGGTAAGAGGTAAACTGGCTTCAGCTAAATTTATTACAGTCGGATTTGCCATGTTATGGTTTGAATCAGACACAGAGAGGTTCAAGAGACTCCTTTTGGTTTCCCACATCTCATCAAGGCAGGAGAAGATACTACAGATGCCAGTGGCACCCACAAATCCACGAGGGATCCACAGAGCTGTATTAAACAGAAACAGAATAAAAGCCTTGAAGCTCACCCTCAAAGCACTGACACTTCATGTTGAGATTTTGTACATGAGATTCCTCATGACAGAAAAACAAGTGTGTGGGGGGAAGTATTTTATAACCAAATTAATAGCTGGAATACATTTCAGTAAGCTCTTAGATCTAAACTTTTAGGAGCTTTCTTCACCAGGGCTGCTTTGCAGTGCAATCCACAATGAAGAGGACTGCAGAGAAACACCACATGTGCTGAAACATTTCACAAGTTCCTTAACCCAAGGGAAGCTGAGGAACTGTGGTCTCTATCACTGTGGCTTTCCTCACCCTGGGAGGAGGCAAGAGAATCCTATTAGTACATTTGGAGTGTACCATTCAAAATGCCTGAGTCCCCTTGGGATTTGGAGTTTAAGAGTTTGGCAAGAGGAAGATCAAAAATACTTAGAGAAAGATAAATACTTAGAAAAAGAAAATAATTAAGAGAAATATAAAAATATATAAATATTAAACGTGCTCTTTCCTTGAAAAAAGTTATGAAACAGGGTTTATAGGAAATGGGATTTAAGGCCCAGGACTGTGGCTGATGAATCCAGACCCTCCACACCAAACTCCTTTGAAAGCCACAAATCAAGCTGTCAAGGGCTTGGAAGGAGAGCACAAACAGCCATTACAGCTCTTGTTCAGCAGACATTGAAAACCAACCATGCTTCAGTGCAGAAAAACCATAACAACCATCAAAGTGTTAAAAAATCAGACAGGAACCAAACAAAAAATCGGAAGCTACGACCACACACCGGCCCCAGCTTTCATTTTTCACTGCAGCCTGTGTCTGGACACCTTGGCATTCCAGCCTTCCCAAGGAAGACTAATGACAGTCTCCTGATGGAGCTGGCACCAGCACGCCTGCTCGACTTCCCAGAGCCAACTTGACAGAGGTTTATTTAAGGACTTATTATGTTATATAAACTGCTAAATCAAACAGATGCTTTTCTTGTGACAACAGATAGCTGAACTATTAGTGGATGGCAGGAGGCCACAGCCAGAAAAGCCTCTCTCTCTCTCTTCAGAGCCTGTCCAGCCCTGCAAATAATGCACAGAATTTCTGCTCCTCGCACTGTCCCACACCAAAAGGTGTCTGGCACTTTTTGGCAGCTCCACAGAGGAATTACCACCATGCTATTAAATAAGGGGGCTGTAGATGATACAGCACAACTTGCAGACTCTCCTACAGAGGTAGAACAACCCTTGTGTGTGAGGAGAGTGATGCTGTTTGGTCAGGGAAGGGCTTGAAGCACATCAGCAGCAAAACTGAACATCACTGGCAATTCAAGTATAAAACCTGCTCAGCTCACCCTTAAAATTGTCATAAACACAAGACCAAGAGACTCCATCTTCTATTCAAACATATGTACAAAAATGCCAGGATTTAAACCATCTGGATCACTGCAAATCTCAAAATCCCAAAACTCTGTGGCCAAACAGAAAAGCACATCCAGACTTTTAGTCAGAAACCAGCTTGGTGAGTCTCAGTCTTCTTCCAAAAGCAAGGAGACACCTCATCACAACACCCCTTGCTGAAACTCCTACAGTGCTTCCCTGGCAGTCAGAGGGAAAACACAGCATGGAAAGGTGTTAAGAATGATCTGTCTCACCTGTGGCTCAGTCACACCAGTGATTTAAATGGCCCCATCCTGGCACCTGAAACTGATCTGCTTTTAAAAAGGTTTCAACCTCAGGTGTCTCTCTGGCACATTTTTGAGCTCAACTGCATGGGTCATTTTAAAGTGAAAGCTTGACATGATTGATACTATAATGATACCTGACAATGCAGGAAAGATATTTTAATATTTATTGCATGTGCAAAGGTCTCTTATCACAGAGACAAAGCTCTGTTAGCAGAATTTTTTACAGAGCTGTGTTGAAATAAAACTCTTCCTCCAGGAGCTGCAGTTCAAATCCAACATCTGACCTTATCACACGAAGTCTTGGATAATATATTGAAATCACAGCTCTAGCTGTCACCCAGTTTTACTCTTCACTTTTAGCCACTGACTGAATCAAGCAGGACAGGAATTCTCATCCCATGACCTGTGAAATTCTCAGTCATTATCATGTCTGGTACCCAGCAGAGGTTTCCATTAGTAGAGTACATCAATTCTCAAGAAAATGACAACAAGTCAGTTGTTTTGTTCAATAAAAATAGCCAGAAGAGCTCAAAACTCCTCCTCCAGTCACTCCTCCATCTGGCTCCCACCAACTGGAAAAAAATACCTAACTGTGCTAAGCTAAACTCTGCAATTCAAGTCCTTCCTGTGAGAAAGAAGGACAGTAGTTAAACTGTGCAACAGGAATAAGAAGCATTCTGTTAAATGGCCATTCCCAGCATCCTACAAATGACATCTTTCGACCAGTCTAACCCTGCAGGGTCATAAAGCTAAAGGACAGAGGAAACTGGTACAGTCCAAAACCTGCCAAAATAAACTTTCCACATCCATAGGTACACTCAGCAGCACTATGTGCCCAGTTTCCTCCATGCACAGTGAATTCCTCCATATGCCCATTTAATGGGAAGGCAAAGAGCTGGAGGAATGTGGAAGAGAGGATCAGGCTGCAAATGGAACAACTACACCACTGTAAAAAACAAGTCTGTGCTTAAAGACAGCTCTGAATCCTGTTCCTGTCAGTGTTGGGACATTCTCTGCCCTGCTACCACATCACCTATAGTCTAATAGGTGACCCAAACACCTCCAGCCAGGAGCTGGGATAACATCAGTGTGCCTGAAGATTTCCCAGGGAATGCAAAAGACAGAGGGATCAAGTGAGGGAATGTGTTTCAAATGAGACATGCTTCTAAAATCACTAAGATACAGATTCTGCAGACAGAAGTTATTCTGGTCAGCTGCCTGTTAAAATATGAAGGACCAAAGATGCCAGAGACCTGAATTTCTGGAGGTTCAAAACCAGAATCTGAATGAGAAAAGTCTGATGGTTATAAAGACCACAACACTATATTCAGACCTTCAGGGCTGTGGCAGATTATCCTCACTGTCTCATTTATTTACTGAGCTGGACAATGCATCTTATTTCACAGGCACAATGTGTCTCTTACCTGGAGCTCAGGTGGATACCATTAAAATCCCACAAGAGGGATATTTGCCACCTAAGTAATCTCCTTCTGCATACAAATGAGGGTATGGGAAACATCACTTAGAGGTGAAGTTTCAAAAGGCAAGCGTGCCTTGGTGTTTCAAATGAACCCAGCCAGATTGGAACCAGAGGGATTTCTTCAGAGCTTGACCCCAAAGAATCTGTTTCTAGTCCTCAAAGCAGCTGCAGCTGCTGAAAATTCAGCTTCTGCTTTTTCTGGCGCAATTGCTTGTGCTGGACATGCTGTTGCTCCCATATCCTCTACCACTGGTCCATCTGTAGAGTCTGGGGAGGGTCCAGGGACACACACACACACATTTCCAAAGCCAAAAGGAGAAAAATTCATTTCCCTGACACAGGAACGGGGCTGCTGGCCCAGAAGTCTTCCAAACAATGCAGCATCCTCCATGAGGCAGAAGCAGGATGGGTTAAGGATGACAGGACACAGCAAGAAGGAAGGAAAGACTCCAAGTACACACTGCTGGCCTCTCCAGCAGCAAAAATGCTGCTCCTGTGCACAGCCACATGCTCCTTGGCCTGAACCTTTTCACCAAAGCTGAATCTGGTTTCTAACCCAACCAAACCTGTACTTTCCCAGCTGCTCCCACTGCAAAATCCTGCAAATCCATTGAACAATTCCTCCTACAAATTCTTTCTACAGTTCTTCCTCAGAAGGCTGAGTCCAACTCATTTAGCCTGACATTATGCATTCAGTTTTGAGAGCTGCAGACATGAAATGCTCTCCTCATTCCCCTCACCCCGTGCTCAGAGCCCATCAGAAGAGATTCTCTCTGCCTCACTTGTCATGCAGGACAACTGGATACCCAGATGAGTTTAACAAAAATGTTAGTTATTTATTTAGGCCCAGATCCAGTGGAGCACATGCTTAACTATAACCAGGATGTGCAGCCTGTTGACTTCAAAGGAACTATTCCCCCTGTCTAAACTGTTAAGTATCTGCACAAGTGCCTGGTGCACTGCAGTGAATACAGAGGAGGGAGCAGGCTTTGGGGAAGCTGCACACACGTCTGTGGAGGAGATTTCTCAGGAACTCTGCTGGCCTCATGCCCTGCTCACCAGCTCTTTCACTGAACACTCACCAGAATCCTGTGGATAGTTTGCAGTGGGGCTGTTAACACAAATCTAACACCAGAGATTATTGCAATCAGGATGGCAATTTGTGCAAAACCATGTATTTTTACTTATGTTGTTGGCAGAGAAAATAAGTGAAAGAGGTGAGTAATATTGAACTGCAATACAAAGATTTCCTGTCTCAAACTGGGGAAGAAGGGGTAGGAAGCAGTGTTTTTCTAGCACAATGAGCATCATCCACATTACACCATCATTTTGTGCTCACTTTAATTATTGAGAGATCACTTCTGTAAAAATGAATACTTCTTCTACATCTTAAAGGATGCAAAAAACTTAAAACACCATGAATTTGCTACTCAAAATTTGTGGTAACTGTGGAGAACATGGAACTTGCATTGTATTGTGAGGTTGAGCTCAGGTAGTTAGACAGACTGTTGTCCCTACAACACACTTCCTTTTGCTTTATCTGATGTGTTTGACACATGAGTAAGTTCAGAACCCCAGGGTGCAAAGAATTTTGACCAAATATTTCTGCAAAGATCATTTCACATCTGAAATAAATGCAGGAGTTTTCAAATACACAAAGCAATCAGGAAGGACACCCCTCCTCTATCTCTGTTGTGACAGAGTTGTTGAAGTGGTTATTTCCTCGGGCAAAGAGAGAGAAAATTAATTTAGTTTATGGTATTTCTCTCCCTCTTTCTTTAGGAGATAATTCCTTCCCCACCTCCCCACTGCTGACACACTGTCTGCTCCTCTCAGACTGCTCAGCTGATTCATCCCTAACTGCACAGAGAGCACCTGAGCTCAGCTGTGTTCTCAGCTCCACACCTTCTTGCTCCTAGGAAGGAGGGCTCCAAAACCTCCCCTGTTTTTCCCACTCCTACCAGCTGGTGTAAGAAAACAGCTGCCCCTGTGCTACAGGCACATCCTGGTCCTGGCTGTGACACAGAACAGTGACTACAGCTGTGACACTTTGGCTCAAAAGGAGAGATGCTCCTGTACAACCTTGTTAAGAATGCACAAAAACCAAAATAGAACACTTTCATCTGAGGCATCTGAGCAGCAAATGTAGCATCTTTTTCTTAGATTTCTGCTTGACCAGATAACCCCATCACTGACCATGGGCATTACTGGTTGAATTAAATTGATAAACCAGACCTTCCCATACCTGGTCACAAAAACAGCAGCATCCACAGGAGGGGTGTCATCCCTGGCACCAGGAACCTGGTTGTTACCAAGGTATTTTGCCCCACCATATTCTTCATTTTGCCACTGACAGAAGCTCTCCAGAGATCTCTCTCCATGATGCCCAATGGACAGCTTTGCCTTTGAGAGGGGAAAAAAAAAAAGATATATAAAAGAAATATCAGCCCTAGTCTTTAGATAAAGCATCAGACCTCTCTGTAACAGTTAACTCCAGACTGGTTTGCAGCTACAAGCAGACAGCTTTACCACGAAGGATAAATAAAAGCATTCTGGGTCCTTTCACTCCCACAGTCCCTGTACTTCCCACCTTTAACACTGCCTGGTGAAGTGGAACAGGTAACTCCTCACAGTTTGTGATGCTGAGGTCAGACATCCCCATCCCACCCTGTGGGAGACCACAAAGCAATTCCAGGAGCAGGGGAGAAAGGGCTTGGAACTCACAGGGCGATTGTGAAGCAGGACTAGTTTGGTCACTCGAATGTTGACTTTAATTCCCAGGCTTTGATGCTGGAACATGTTGTACACCTGTCAAAAAGCAAAGAAAACATCCAGAGTTTATTAGTAGAAATATCAAGACCTGGTAATAATTGAAGAAACTAATTGTGACTAAAGTTAGACATTTCTCCTTTTAAAAATTGACACAAAAAACTCCCCCAAATGGATTGTGCTACTACACTCAATAAAATAAAGAAGTTTTACAAGTTACAGTGGAAAGGAGAAAAATATTCCAAAGAAACTCTAAAGATAAAGTCTCAGGAACGTGGACATACGTTATGAAGCATCCAACTAACATGGATCTTCAGCATTTAAATATCAGAGATATCTGAATGCAAGATGAAATAATGGTGTGTTTTAGACTTCAGGAAATAGAATGGAAAAGCAATTTCCCTCTGTTATTTTCATATCTTATATAAGAGAATAGTAATAAGGCAGCACATAATGACACAAGCCTCAGGAAATACAAAAATAGCACCGGAAACTACCTTACTACTTTCTCCAGATTTTGCATTCCAGCTCAGATACTTCACCTCGTTTTTATAGGTTAGAATATAAGATCTTAATTGATCCCAGAATTTTATTCCACCGTTTTCTCCGTGTACAAATGTTTTAACTAGACAGCATCAAAAAAGGTGAGTGAAGGGTTTATTTAAAAAAGGTGTAAAATGCCACATAAAAGGCCTTGGGTGAATATTGTATCCCCTACTTAGTCAAAAAAACCAAATTCAAGACCAGTGAAGAGAGACTCCTGACAAATGGGAGGCAGGTCTGGCCCCAGGTAAGCAATATTCCTTCCTCACAGCTCCTTTGGCTACAAGCATCACCCAGGCTCAGGAACTTCCTACAGCAAACCCCAGACACGAGCACATCTTGCACATTATGTTTTCAACGCTTGGTATTTTTCCTATTTGTGCAAATACTCAGGAATGTGCTCAGTGGAAGAGCACTCTGAGGCTCTCCAGTGTTTGGGGTTGGATTTAAGCACACACGTAAATGTTTCCTACAATTTAGGCACAGATTGCAAGACAGAGCTACTCAGTGTTTGACCCGGTGACCTTCAGCTGAGCACAATGAGCCATTTATCTTCCCTGGGGCTGCTGTACAAGTGCACACAAGGGCTGGCACTATTTGCTTAGCCTGGGGATGTGTTGGTAGAGCAGTTCAGGCCTCTCACTACAGACCTGGGCGGGGGATAAACTTGACATTTGCAGAGAAGGGCTCTGACAGATGACCCCTGTGAAATGGAGACCTGGACATTCAGCTGGGAGGGTCAATGGGGCACCAGGCTGAGGGCATCAACCCCTGCTGCAGCACTAGAGAGGCTGAGAAATACTTCCCTGGGATGGATGGATGGATGCATGGATGGATGGATGCATGGATGGATGGATGGGTGGATGGATGGATGGATGGGTGGATGGGTGGATGGATGGATGGGTGGATGGGTGGATGGATGGATGGGTGGGTGGGTGGATGGATGGGTGGATGGATGGATGGATGGATGGATGGATGGATGGGTGGGTGGATGGGTGGGTGGATGGATGGGTGGATGGATGGGTGGATGGATGGATGGATGGATGGATGGGTGGATGGATGGATGAATGGGTGGATGGGTAGGTGGATTGATGGGTGGATGGGTGGATGGGTGGATGGGTAGGTGGATTGATGGGTGGATGGATGGATGGATGGATGGGTGGGTGGATGGGTGGGTGGGTGGATGGATGGGTGGGTGGATGGATGGATGGGTGGGTGGATGGATGGGTGGATGGGTGGGTGGGTGGATGGGTGGATGGATGGATGGATGGATGGATGGATGGGTGGATGGATGGATGAATGGGTGGATGGGTAGGTGGATTGATGGGTGGATGGGTGGATGGGTAGGTGGATTGATGGGTGGATGGATGGATGGATGGATGGATGGATGGATGGGTGGATGGGTGGGTGGGTGGATGGATGGGTGGGTGGGTGGATGGATGGGTGGGTGGATGGATGGATGATGGATGGATGGGTGGATGGATGATGGATGGATGGATGGATGGATGGATGGATGGATGTCTTTGATTTCCCAGCTCTCCACTAGCTCTGGCCAGCCCATGAAGCTCCCACTCATGAAATGAGAATAAATCCAGCACAGGTCTTAATCACTGAGCCTGGTGGGTGCTGGTGCTTGGATTCCCCTCAGAGCAATCAAGCTGCCTCCAGACCAGGCATGGACATATCCAAACACCACCAACTTCCAAAGGCTGTTCTCCCTGGCAAAACTTGCCCACCCAGCACCAGCTCTGGAGAGGTCAGGATGTCATCTCAAAAACTTCCAGCCCTTCCTCCTTTTCTCTTGTGCTCTCTGTCCCAAGGATAACTTTGACTGTACTTTTATTCTCATCCACCAGCAATCTCAGAAGAGCTCAAGCAGCAGCAATTGGATACTAAACCAAAAAAAAAGTCACTGGGAGTGCAAGAGGCTCCACTTTGCTTGTTTATTCAAGCTTTGTTTGCTTATTTTCTTAAATGAAGCCCAAAGAAGCCCCAGACTGATGGCAGTTTGTGTTGCCTAGAAGGAACTTAACCTTTCCCTCTGAGAGGGAGATCACTTAACAGTTACAGGCAACGTAGACATGACTTGCAGAAAATTTAATTTGCCAATTAAAATAATTTGTAGACAGAGAAAAAAAGATAAATTAAGGCAACAACTTCCCCTCACCTCATCTTTACTCCTGCATTCCTGACTCCTTCCCCTTCACCCAGCACCATGCAGGTGGATGGGGAATGGGGACTGTCCTCAGCCTGGAATAGCTCTCTCTGCTGATCCCTCCTCACACTTTTTCCCTGTTGCAGTATGGATCCTCTCCATGGGCTGCAGTTCCCATCAGGAGAACTTGCTCCAGCACAGGCTCTTCTCCTCAGGTCACAATGTTGGGAACAGCCACCTGCCCCACCATGGTCTTCTCACAGGCTGGAGGGCCACCTCTGCTCCAGCACCTGGAGCACCTCACCCTCCTGCTCTGACCTGGGTGCTCACATGGAATTTTTTCCCCACTTTTTTCCATTATTCAGCTTTTTCCCCCCTCTTTTGAAGATGTTTTCACAGAGGCACCCCCTGCTCTCTGGGTCTCTGCTGTGCCCTGTGGTGAGGGCTGGGACCATCCATGTCTGGCACAGGGCAGCTCTAGCTCTCCACCCCACAGCCAGCTGCACCCACACACTGTCCTTTCAGAGGGAAACTTCTCTCAGATCGTGGGCTTTAAACCTAGAGGAATCCCATGGAGAAGGCAAAAGGAGAAGGAGAAGACTTTTAAATTATTTGCTAAAAAAAAATGAGCCTGATACAGCTCAGGTTGTTCCCAAGTGGAGTTAAACCAGGCCATGCCAGGTAGGCTGTGCCCAAAGGAAGCATCATCACAGAATCCAGCTGAATTTAAAATAAAAGAATTCAAATACACAGGTCTTTCCTGCTAAGAATGGAATTCCACCATGGCACCAACAACCTTCTGCCTTTCTCACCCAGCCAACAAGAAAACCAAACCCCAGAGACCTGGTGTGTCCAAGCTGTTCAACACCACATCCAAGTGTGCACCAGCAGCACGTGCCAAGTGAGGTGGCTGGGATAACTGGTACCAGGGGATGAGGAATGGGATTTCCCACTGCAGATGCTCTCAAGATTTCCTGCTGCACAGAGGGACTGACTCACAGACACGTCCCTGCCCACTCCCAACACCATGGGCCACCCTTCCTCAAGCCTGCAATTGCATCACACCCTTCAGGCTGCTCTGACTACTTCCAACAGGGGAAAAGTCAAAAATATTTGGGTGATTTAGAACCTTTTAATAAATTAAGGCAGCTGGGAACAGAAGTGGCAGAAAGTGGCAGAAAGCAGCTTGGATGGAAAAGAAATGGAGGCTTTGGATTACTGGGATGAAAGGAAGGGATGGGAAAAGTGGTCAATGTGACTGAAGTGTTGTCAGTGCCCTGCTGCAGGTGAACTTCTACGCTTCTGTACTGACTTCTCTGTGAGGAGTCATCAAAAGCAGAGTGAGCTCTGGAAACAGGAGATATAGTAAAGAACCATACAAAACAGACAGAAAAAATGGAAGGAGAAGTGCCATAGAATGACAAGAAGAATAAAGCCTGCTTCTGGCATCTCCCCCTTCATCTGCATTTCTCTGACAGAGCTTTACTGTACAGAATGCTCTAAAGAAAACAGGAAAGCTTGAAAGCTGGACCATCCTCCTCTGTTTGCATTCCTCCTGCCTTTCTTTCTCCTCACAGCTCTGACATGGAAGGGGCAGAACAAATGCAGTTTTGGCATAAGCTGTGCAGGCCTGCCCCAGCACGCACAAAGCAAACACAGACATAAGGAATTGGACTGAGAGAGGAACTAAACTACATCATTTTAATTTTTTTTTTAAATTCTCAAGAGCTTCCTCTGCAGGTGGACGGTGGGAGGGAGACGTGTGTGTTTCAGATGTTTTGGAGTTCAGAACAGCAACCCTGAGGGTAAATTGACTTTCCCCCCCCCCCCTTTTTCTTCCCTAAGCACTGCACTCAAGCAGAAGCCTTCCCATTGCCTTGGCTGCTGGATGAGGTTTGGACAGCAGAAGCCTTAGTCAGGTTACTGAGGTTGTCTTTCTCTTGTTTTGAAAAGTGCTATAGGATTTCTAACACCCACCTAAAGCCAAGCTTTCAAATTACTCCTTTAAACATTATGAAAAAGAACATATTCATAGCTCTTTATAAGATACAGTTGACATAACTCCTTCTCCTGGGGCTGCTGGAGCGAAAAGAGAAATCTGTAGACAGTGATGAAACACTCAGATCCTTTTCCCTTATGTTCCCTTATGTCCCTGCTCCCATCATGAAAATTCCAGACCAGGGTAAGGGAGCTGATTATCAGTGGCAGCTCTGGAGCCTTTAAGTGCCAGCCCCCAAGAGCATAGACATATAAATCCATCAATGCAAGCATGATAAAAATGATTTTATCTGCTTTTTTAACATTAAAAAAAACCAAAAACCCTCACAGGGGAAATCCAAAACGAAAAACAATCTGCGGAGCGTAAAATCAGGCTTCAGAGAGTAAAACAGTATCATTCCTAAAGAATAACATAAGAATTTTCCCTCTTAATGACATCCAAAAGATCACTAACTTCAAGTTCCTGCTTGCTGCTGCAAAGAGCTTCCACAGTAATCGCATGGCTTAGTAACAGCTGCAGGAGAACTGACACACACTGCAGAAACTCTCCCTCCATGCTGCACTCTCACAGAAAAAGGCAAGCTCCAAACCAAGCCACAGTTGTAATTTATTGCAAAACCCCAAAAAAAAAAAAAAAAAATACACTTAGGGGACAAAATACCCCCCAAACCAACCCAACTCATTTTTTTTAAGGTTTTCAAACCCATAGAAAGCAGCTGTTAAATGACTGTGTTGTGGTCTTGGAAATTCAGCAATTCAGACGTCTCTGTCTCTAAATGCTCAGAGGGTCAGTCTGGGTGGGACTTGATTTGCAAAGTCAGCTCTGCATTCTGCAAGGAGCCAACATCCACAACTCACTGTTCAGGGCCTGGCTGAAAACAGTCACTCCTCATCCTCAGCAACACAACAGCCATGGACAGGACCTTCCAAAGGCTCTCATCCTCATTTATCACCATTTGAACCAGTTATCTCCAGAACCATTTGAATCAATTCTCTCCAGAAAGCTGAAAACCTCAACCATGGAAACCAGACACAGCAGAGATCAGTGCAGTTCCTAGAATCTCCTTTTTCCTTTACTGGTCACTTCTCTCAGATGGAAGGCAAACAAAAGCATGAAGCTTCTGCAAGAACAGAACATCCATCCTGACAGCTCCACAAGGACAAAATGCACTGAGAAATTAGTTGCCAGATGCAGACTAACAGAATGAGTGAGCAAAATAAGCATGTTTTTAAGCTTGATTTACCACAAAGGCACTTGGGCTTGGAATTCAGAGAAGTTCTAAACACTGGTGACTACAGAAGAAGGATATGAACAGGAGATGCTCTCAAGCCAAAGGTGAGACAAGAACTGGAATGCAAACACTGCAACAAGGGAGTTTAACTTAGAAAAAGAGATCAGCACCTATATTTAAGTAGGTGGTTTTGCATTTCCACAGTTCTGCTGGTATTTCTCCCTGTCCATGTTCTTCCATTCCTCATGCCCACAGCCACTGCCTTGCTAAGGCTGCAGCTGTGCATGGTGGCATCTGACAACATTTATCACCTGTTTGGAAAATCCTGCTGAATCAAACACCTTGCCAGAAAACAAGAAAAGATTTCTTTTTAGCAGTGGTGAGTTAAAAAAGCCAAGTCAAATCCCTGGAGCCATGCTTGTTCCTACTCCTACATTACAGAGAACCTTAGAGGGAAATTCTTCCATGATCTTGGAAAAATCTGTCTTATAACTTCAAGTATTAGTTTAGTAAATGGAAGAGCCTGTGCCTCTCCAGTGACATTCACAAAACCCAAGTATTTTAATGTGAATCTATTCTCTGTTCAGGGGGATGGAACTACAGAACAACAATAAAAACACAGCAATTGCTACATGAAGAGCTACCTGTTATTTCTGGGCTCCAAAATGGGTTTGCTGTGCCTTTAGCTGTTATTCTAGAAAAGGGTGGTGGGTTTTTTTTTCCTCTAAGATTCTCATTTACCAAGGGAGCAATAAACCTGTATTTTGTAATGCTGACTTTTTTCCCCCTTCAGAAATTCCTGTAACATAAATAGATATTAAATACTTTAAGGCAGATCACTTTATTTAAAATGTCTATAAATATAAAATGCATTAATAAGACCTCTTAATGCTTGTTTTGTGGTTTGACAGTAAACGTAATGGCTTACAGAGAGGAGTTAAGTTAATATACCCCTGACCAGTAATGTTCTATTTGCTTAAATACAAGCATCCAAGCCAAAATTAACATTCTGGTTTCTTTTAGAGGCAGCCTGCCATCCTGCAGTATAGCTGAATAAGCACTGCCTAATATCATGGGGCAAATCCTGTCCCCCAGCTAACAGCCACCCAAGGCTGACAGGGAGGCAAGAAACAAAGATCCCAAGCAGTCAAGAGCTTGGCTAAGTCCTCCCCAAACCACATGATTATCTCCCTGAAACATGCTTTTCTGAATTATCCTTCAGCTTCTTTTCCTGGGGTGAAGGTCAGCTTTCATTACACAAATGTAACATTGAAATCCCCTTTGATTCCCCTGAATCCCACCTGGTTTTATCACCACAGAAGAAAGGATTTATGCAATGATGCCATCTATGTGTTTGTCCTCACTATCTTTTGGTCTTGCCAGCCACTCTCAGGCAGTTTCCTTCAGAGGCCTGAAGAATGTTCCTAAGAGCGTGGGAACGTAGGTGGCTGAGGGAGAGGCTCTCCCACTGCCCCTCTGAAAGCTGAAAAGCCAAACATGAATTCAAATCCTATCAGACATCAGAAAAAGCTCACACCAGTGAGCCCCCAGGAGCAATGACTTAACAGTGGGAAGCATTTCAGCTGGACTTGCACCTGAGGAGATGTCACATGAATGTGCTCCTCATCCAAAAGTCTTCCTCCATGTGCGAGATCTCTCTGGTGTCTAATAAAGGGGTGAGCTCACACTACAGCATCAGAACCGAGCTTAAAAGCCCATCAGCCTAATCCATTGGAAACTAACCTTCAATAGTTGTTTAATAAATGGGTTTAGAGAACCCAGCCCATCTATGAGGGCCTCCCCACACAGATTTATTCACACCTGGCAAGCTGATGTTGCTGAGATGTTCTGCAGTACCTCAGCCTGGACAGACAACAGGATTCAAGGATTCACAGCCATCTTTTGTTTAAGACTTGGTCCATCACTGTGTCCATCCCTAACAATCTTCACAGGCTGAAAAAGCTGCACAGCACAGAGATCCCCAATGGCACCAATGAAATCAGTGACCTATTGACGTGAGGATCACCCAAAGTAACTGCAGAGCCACAGGGGAGACCCATCAAGTGACAACTGTCAGAGAACACTGGGGGGCAAAACAAAGGTGGAGGAAGAGGCACAGAAAAGCAGCTCATTAATGGAAAAAGACTAATCAAACTCCCTACTCAATCAGGCTCCAGGAGGTCTCCCTCACACCACTGCTTGATGAAGGAACACAAGACCTCTTAAAAAGCTGCTGTTCCATAGCTGGTTTATGCTGAGCATCCATCTCTGCATGGGAAGCATGACCAGGCAATTACTGTTCAGGACTGTTATTTTTTCCCAAGCCAATTTGCTGCTCATAAACACCAACAGAGGCACAGTGAGGAGAATGAGCTGTTCCTGGATATTACAATAGCATGGGCAAAGGAATATGAGCTTCCTCCAAGACTTTCTTGTGCAAATGCCTCTGCAAGGACCCCTGCAGCCTCTGAGCAGAGTTTTCCATGTCTACATCCAATTTAGCCATTACCTCCTTATTGGCACTGCCAACAACTGAGAGAGCATTCCCTGTGAGAGGCTTTGTGTTCCCTTATCAGCTCAGACAGGAGGCCCCACTACAGGGACAGCTCACAAATTAACACCCACACTTCCCATGAGCCTGCAATTTCCAAAGGTTCCCCTCATTCCCAAAAGATATCCTTAGGATTTCTAGAATGATTTTCAAGCCCAACTCCATCAGCTATTCATAGGTATGATCAGCACCACTTTATGCAGCCCTAGAGGTCCTGAGGTGAAAAGAGTGGGATCAGCCAGCAGTTTGGTGGTAGAGTTTGCCACATTTTCTACATCAAGGGAAGCAGCCATTTTTATTGTGTAAAAATCAAAGATAAAATCAGATTCTGGACTTAAAGCCAGGTCTTCTGCTGGAAATCAATATGACTGCTGGCTTTAACTGCCTATAACAATGACCCATAGCTCTTGTGAAACAGGTGTGCCATAGGAATCTTCAGGAACCCAAGAAACATGTCAGACAAGACCACTGTGGATTATCCTTCTCCAAGGTAAACTACAGCAGCACCAAAAGCCTGGTAGAAAACACCACCCCTGAACCACTGTTTCCTAAGTGAAAACTTGCATTTTCAGTTTAAAAATGAGGCTTTACTGTGGCAAATACCAGGAACAACACAAATGGAGAAGAGGGCCATAACACAAGAAAACCTTTTCTCATAGCTGAAGGTCCAACCAGTTCTCGATTTCTGCTGTCAAGTGAGCTTTCTCCTACCCTGGCTATGTCCTCCTTACTCCGGCTTCCTCTTTTGAGAGTCAAGTGCCTGCTTACCATGTTCATAACGGTGAGGATGAACCTTTGGGCAGCCTCTGCTCCGTGGTACTGCACCATGTCAGCATCTGCCACCACCAGTGTCTCCACCGTGTACTCGCTGGTGAGGCGAATCGCGTTCCTCCTCTCCCGCCAGTCGCTCGTGGGCTTCACTTTCTTTTGTCTCTTCTTTTCTGGAAAGTCAAAATACCTTTTAAGGCTGGCAGATGACAATACAACACTCCCACCCTTTCCAACGTGCATATTCAGGTTGTAGCAACCTTTAACTTGAAGTGTTCTTGGCTGGTTAAAGCCACCACTGCAGGGAGATCTGTGCCTCTGGGTGCAGGGAGCAGCAGAGGATGGGAAAAGAGGGAGGAGGATGGGAAAAAAGTTCAAGAAAAGGAAAGAGTTAACTAACTCAAATCAAAATGTCATGGATAAATTAAATCTCCCTTCCTCCCAATTAAAGGACTGATGTATTAATAATTTGTCTTCTTGCAAGCTGAAAGGTGAACTGTGTTTCACAGCCAGATGTGCAAAGCAGCTGAGACATGACCAAAGGAGAATTAAATTCAGATATTAATTCAAACCTGCTCACTTCACTGCAGCCACAAAACTGCATTCATGCTTTCAGTTGTGAAAATAAAGAAGCAAATGAAGTAATTAAAACAAATTTATTCTTGCAATAAGAAACAAACCTCTAAGATTCACTGAAATGATCTCTGCCTACTGTTCAGCCTGTGATACACTATGGATACAATACTGACACTGCTATTACTATTGACTTTTTCCTGTGGAAAAGGGAACAGAACTCACAAGTCCTGAAACAGCCCAAACACAACATTCAGTGCAAAATTGACATGGGACAGACCCTAATGGATGATCAGACAAATCCCTCTTATGTCACACAACACATGCTGCTCATTCCCCAGAGCAGAGAATCACTTTTTAATTTTCTCTAGATTTAACCTGAGACCCTCTCTGAGCAAAGCAGCAGCCAGAGCTGAGCTCACTGATCCTGATTTTCCACAGCCTGTTTACCAGCTCCCTGACATAATTCAGCCTGAATTTCCCTTCTTTCCCAGACCATCAGTTTTCCCTGACTGACCCTCCTGCATTCAGGGTGACAAACTCTATCAGCTGCAAGCCCCCCACCCCCCCAAGCCCACCTGAAATGGACTCCCTCCCTTCACCCATTCATGCATTTTCTGCCTTGTCAATATACACATTTCCACACATCCATCCATCCCATCTCCTCACTCCTGGTTTTCTCTCAGTCATTCAGCACAACTCTGCACGTGCTTTTCTGCCCAAGGCATCACCTGTCAACACTTGGTACATACTTTAAACTGCGAAAACAACCATGAAATTTGATTTGATTTTTTTAAGAGAGTTTGGAAATATCCCCCTGGGTTGAAAGAGACAGACAGGAGTCTATGGACAAGGAAAAAAAAAAAGAAAATGTGGGGTGATCATAAATAATGGAATCTACATGCCAGCAGTAAAGACAAAAATAACCAAGTTTCAAGGCCTGTTTTCACATGGGCTGCAGGGCAGCTACAGAAAAGTGCACAGTCATGGCAAAGCTGCCCCACAGCAGAGGATCTCTATAATAAAAATAAATAAAATTTAAAAGACTGACTATACAAGAAAGAAGGAGAGCTGAATGCACCTTTAATTTGCCAACTATGAGATGGAGATGACTCCAAAATCCTGTGGAACAGCTCACATCTTTGTGTGTTATTTTATTCCTTTCATTCCATTCATTTCCCATCCCTCCCTCTGCACAGCAGCACAACTTTAGCTACAGGTCCTCAGCATTATCATTTAAACATCAAGGAGAAGTCAAAGAATAAAGAAAAGGTGAATTATTTCAGTAAAAACATTGACATTTTGGGTCTTACTGCTATCAATCAGAATCTTCCTGAAAACAGCAGCATTTCCCCATCAAATTCTTATTTTGGCAATCCTCTAACAAATGTTTCCAGGTGGTATAAATCTCTTATCTGTAAGAGAAGTTGTTCTTATAGAGGGCTAAGCCTAGACTCAACTAAGTCTCGGCCTGGCATTGAATGAGCTGGGTAAAAAAAATTAAGTGAAAGGAAAAAATTGGAATTCTCTGGGTTTTCGCTTAAAAATTTCTTCTTTGGTGGAAGAGAAGACATTTGTGTCAGAGGAGGAACCCACCCTGCTGGACTGGAGCTTGCACTCTGGGGAGAAGAGGTCATGCCATGGTCATCTGCCAGTGTGGTCCCTCCTCCAGAGACAGACACGGGAACTGGGACCTCTTTGCAGCTGAACAAAACTCTGCAAGGTGTGACTTTTGGAGAGCAGCAGCCTAAAGGGACTCCTGGCAAAGGGCTGGGCAGTCTTGGTTCACACACAGCCTCTGGCCCCCTTTCCTCCTGTGCACTGGCTGCTTTCCACCAAGGGGCTGGGATTAGAGGATGTGTGTGGAAAAGCAGCACCCCACAGGCTGCCTGGAAATGCAGCCAGAGTCACCTGACAGGGAGAATCTGGGCTCTTGCAATTACCCTCACCTTCACACTGTCCAAGTGTGAATTTACCTGCACTTAAAACAGGCAACAGGACTCGAGGGAGCCCACAAAGAGCTCAAGGGGTCACTGCTGGAGCCTCCAGAACAGGCACAGCAACACCAGCTACTTAAAAAAGGAGATGTTTTTCAAGTTTGTAGCTCCTCCATAGGGTAAATTATTTTATCCTTTCTGTCCACTTTCACAGTGGTCTCTCTTTGCATCTCCTGCCTACTTCAAATGCAAATAATTTTGAAGAATAATTGAGTACATGGAGAAAACAAGGCATTTGCATGGATGAACCATAACAAAGAGAAAGGAAATGCACATGTCCTGTATCACGGATGTTTGATGAAGAGAAAGATCCAACACCAACAGGAAAAATCCTCATTAAGTGCATTTGCAGCTCATACCTGAAAGTGAGACAGTTTTATGGAGGTATCCAAAGAATAAAAATACCCCATCTCTAGAGCCTCACTTCAGAAACAAGCCAGCACAGAGAAGCCTCATTCCTGCCCTGCAAGATTTATGGACCATGGGCAGAGAATCCCTCCATGAGTACATGAAACCCCAAACTAAAATAAACATCAGCCATTAGAACAAGGATTAAATGCTTGGTGGATTCTTTATTTGAACAAACTGATGTTACAAATTTTGTGGTGCAGATGTTAAGTGTTAGAGTGAAGGCATAAGAGGCCATAAACCACGGGCAGGAGCTGTCAGAGGAGTTTACATTGCAGGGAGCACACAGCACATGATTTTAGGAGTCAGGTGTTCCCTGCTTAAGAGGTCAGAGAATTCTGTATGAAATATGAGCTGAAACAGTCAATCTACAATGCAGCACGTACATGCTGCAGGTGACTGGGCACAGGGGACATTACTCTTTGGCCAGTCACTCTGACAGTGTGTTACACAGTCTAATGGGCCAAAAAACCCACAAAATTCAGGACTGCAAGGTGAAGAGAGAAGGGTGAAACACCCCCAGATCCTCAGCAAAGAATGGCTGGGACACTGCACAAGCTCCTTAGGTGACTTTCATTTACCCCTCATCACCTTCAAAGCCACATGATCACACCACATCCTGCAGCCTTTGAAGTCTCCCTCAGAATGGGAAGAACCAGAGTCCCCACTGTGATCAGAAGCACAACAAGGCTCTTCTGAGGCCTCTGCAGAAAACTCCTGACGTTCAGTGCTTTTTATGGCAACTCAACAGATGTGCAATTCCAGAGCAACCGCCCCAAATGACCTTTTCCTATTACACACCAAAGCACTGTCTAGCACTGTCTGGCTTTTGGCAGATTCTTGCTGTAAGTGCAGAGTCCTTTCCTGTTCCTCCTACCTCCCTTCCAACTGTATTTCCCAGACTCATCTAAAAGCAACCTCTTCTCCTACAGCCTTCCACTATTTTTTCCTGCCTAATCTTTCCCTTTGTAATTTTAGCTACCTCATTCTTGTTCAAGCCACTGACAGTTTCTGGATGCCGTTCAACAAAAGCCACAAATAAAAGTTAAACTGCAGAATCCTTTCTGCAAGGCCAGATTCCTCCTTAGAAGTTCTTTTCTATTGCTGCCTTAAAAACCCTCTCCAGCTCTTCCTCAGGAGCCCTTTGCTCCCTTCCCTCCTCCCACGACCCCTCTAACACCTCCACATACCCTCAATGGAGGGCAAGCTCTGTTTTACTATGTCCTGTTATTTCAGCAGCATAAAAAGGAAGAGAGGGTATCCAAGTGGGGCAAACAGCTAAAATTAATTCTCCCTAAGCCCCAGGAGTTTCCAGAGAACGTCTGGCTGGTACTCACATTAGGCAGATTTTATTAGCTTCACCTAAAAGTAAAAATCATCACCTCTCCAAAGCAAAACAGAAAGAAAAGGGAGATCCTGCAAACAAAGCAAGCCTGGAAATTAAAGAAAGGAAGTCCTGAGGTGTATTCTTACTACTCAACCTAAAACCCTCTGTCACTGCTGAATTATCAGAGGGATAGGATGCCACAAAATGTCCCTGGTACCAGCAGCAGGATAGAAGCATCTCTCAAAAGATGATTAATCCCAGACATGGAGACATGGAGCCCCTTTGCCTCTGCCAGGATGCAGCACAAGAATTATCTCTGTGCCCTGGCCTGTTATATCTCCACCAAACCCTTGGAATTTCAGATTTAGCACAGCCAGCTGATGCCAGTGGGTTACCTGACATACAGGAATTACAAATGGTTGCTCACTGAAAGAACAGCTGACTACAGACTGAGAGCTGTCCTCTCCTTTTTAATGCCCTGTCCTACAAAACTGCATCTCCAATTTCTCTCTGACTGGAATGGCAGACAAAATCAGGCATCAACTGCTAGGAAAAATTACTGCAGAGCAGAATGATCCACTATTCCCTAATTCACCTTCCAAAAATGGTTTTGTTTTGCTTTGGGGGTTTTTTTTTGTTTATTTTTTTTCTCCCAAACAGCCACTTTCATACCAAATCACAAGTTCATGACTATTCCTCTGGCAGAGCAGCAAACAAGAACTTGAGACAGAAGTCACGAACTCTTGAGCTGCATCTCAAAACACCACGGAGATTTTACTGCAAGGATTGTTATCCAAGTTAGTCTGTGGCTTGGACACATCAGTTAAAACCTTATTCTTCTACAAAACAAACTCAGTCATCAACACAACTCATCAGGACTTTGTTTTAATGGCAGCTCTGTGAGAGGACAGGATAAGCACTGTGATTTTTGCTCAATGGTTCAATTTGTCACCAGGATTCAAAGATTCCCACCTCCTGGATTATGTACACCCATCTCCCATGGAAAGGACACTTTCCTGGTGGCACCAAGGACTCATGGCAGATAAATAAAACAATTTAGGGGCACAGGAGCAGGCACAGTGAGCATGGCTTGAGCTATGGACAGTGATAACATGGAAGAAGCAAAGACACCTAAAAGATGAGCTATCTACCTTAGTCCAGGAACCACCTCTGTTCTTTTCTAGCCAGAATGACCATGGAATATCCATGAACATCCCCAGACAAGGACAGTGGACACTGACAGCTGAGCTCATCACCACCTGCCTGGTGGACCTCACTGGGTTCCAATGGAAACCAGCACTCAGCTTTATCAGCAACCAAGCAAAGGAGCAGCACAGCTGCTCTGGAAGGGGAAGAAATCCATCCACTATGTGTATTTACACTCCCTTTTTGTGTCTTTTTTTCGCCTTGACAGAGGAAGAAGAACCTGGAGTCCCTCACACTCCTCATCATCCACATTGAGGGAATCATCCAGAGGAGACCTGCAGTAAAGCCTCACTTGCCATGTGTGATGGAAAAGGACACTGCTGAAAGTCAGGCTGCTCCAGGAGGCTGCTGTTTATCAGCCATGAGGAGACAATCACAGGCTTGCAGGGAAAACCCAGACTCTCCATTTGGAAGAGAAGGGACCTGGAAAAACCAAGGGATTTATCCACAGGAGTGAGACACACTCCCATGGGCAAAGTGCTGAGCTCCTGATACAGGGGATCCTTCTGTGCTTGCAAACACTTAATCACATTACATCTTCTGTGGAGCCTATTGTTGAAATCCTGCTTTAATTCTCCAACAGCTGCTTCCTAATATGGACTAATACAGGTTGCATTACATCTCTCTATTTTTAGTGCACATGTTTTTGGCCATAACAACTGCTCTTTCAGGCCAAGTCAAACCTGCAGAGAAAACACAGCTAAGAGACAATGATTAAAGATGGGGAAATGCAACGTAGCAGTAACATGTGTTTAAGATTTATACCTGTTCAGGGAAAGCGTTCCCTACATTTGATACCTGCACACCAGCACTTAAATTATTACCAGCTTTGATAAATTGTTAAAACAGGTTGCAAAGTAACTGTGCAGAGAAGCAACACGTTGTTATTTTGTGAATTAAAATATTGATCTTCCTGTTATTTCACCCTATCTGCAGCACACTTGCATTAAAGGAAAACTGGTTCATTTAAAGTGACAAAAGGGTTTAAAGCAAACCCACATTTAAGAGTAATTTATGAGGTCTGTATCATAAACATGAAATAACAACCTTCCCTCCAAAGACAAGCTGCTCTCTCTCATGCTCCTGGACCATATTTTCATCAAATCCTTTCTATGTAAGGAGACATTAATACATCACTGGAGACCTTTGGAGAAGTTGTAACAGAAATTTACTTTTCCCAAAGAAACAGAAAGTTTTATGACATGGTTAGAGGAGATTCCTGTGCTTTCACAACGTGGTTTGATTCTGTCTCCAACACTGACATCTTCTCAAAATCAAGAAAAAAATTCCCATCCACAGACTCTGATGACAAAGAAAACATGCAAAATATGTGTCCAAATATCAGTAAATAGGTAAACTACTTTTGTTCCATGATAATTAAAAAAATAATCCATTTACTGCAGCTGAGGCTGTGGTGGATATTGTCACATGGAAACAGCTTTATTGTATGTCACAAGGTCACAGAGACAGGGCAATGAAATAAGCTCTATCTCAGGGGTTGGGCATGGCAAAAATCACGTTTGATGCCTTAAAAGAGATCTTCCTCTCCTGCCTGGCTCTTCTGCAGGGAAATTCTTAATTGTATGTATTAAAACCTGCAAACAAAACTCCCTTTGACTCCACTCTCTCCACAGCAAACACACTTCTCCAGGACCTTTGACAAGAAAGTTGTCAGAGCCTGTGTTTAAAATGAGAGCAGGGTGTGACAGGAGGTTTGTGTGGATGCTGCCCAGTGTCCAGAGATGAGAAGTGTTTCACATCACTGGTGTGAGCCTGTTTCCCATGTTCCTCAGCCTCCCTGCTCCAGAGCAAGTGAAACCCAACCTTCCCTTCCTTCCCCCTCATTGCATGTGCACCTGGAAACCTTTTAATAGGTTTTCTGTTTGCCTCACAGGGGCTCATGTTCATGCCTGAGCAGAAATGTGCATTGTGACTTGAACTCTCTCTCTTGCTGGATGACAGGTGATAAAAATAAAACATATTCACATATCATATGACTAACAATAGCACCTGGCCCATGGTGATGGGATCCCTCCTTTGCTGCTGGAGCACTTTGGAATTTAAACAAAGGAATTAAAACATCAGCCCTGGGATTTTTTTTAACCCATTAGTAGACACTTTTGGGTTCAAATCTCAAGGATCCAGTCATGCAAAACCTTAAGTACTTTCCCATTCTTGACTACAGCTAGATTAATCCTCTTACACAGATTATTCCAGGAGAAATTTGGCTCCCACAAGTTCTCCTGCAGACCTAAAAATAATTCCGAGTACTGCAGGACATGTAACACCACTCAGACTAAAGGAATTGCTTTAGAGATTTTAACCACCCCTTATCAAACCAGCCTGATGGCATTACCTGGCCCCAAGCCACTTTCCCTCTCCCAAGGCTGGGGTCTGCAGGGAGAACACCACATTTCTGGGTGGAACACAAGGGCAATGCCCTTGGAAAGCTGGGCTCTCTTTCCCCTCAGCAGCACTTCATAATTAAGTTCATTTTACTTTCTTAAAGAGCTTTCCTGCTCCTCCTCCAAATACTCACACATTACATCACCAAGCACCTTTGTTTTACAAATAATTAAGCTCATGTATCACAGGAAATTCGCCACTGAGCAATTGAGCCCTGTTTAAATTTTTGTGACACGATCAATAATTAGCATTAAAAATTTAGCTGGTGTTTTGTATTTTGATTCCCAGATAACCCCAGATTATGTGAGCTACCTCTGAATTACAGAATTTTAAGAAGAAAATACATATAGAGGTGGTTCTTGTGTATTCAGAAAACACAAGAACAGCAGTAAAGGACTGGAAATTGCCTAAGCATGGCAGTTCTGTGCCCTTGAAAAATACTCATTTTATACTGTATTTACACAGACCTGTCTTTTTCTGTATCATTCCACAATACAGGGTTTGTATCTAAGATGTCTGGCATAGAACTATCCCCATGTATTTACAACCTCTAACCTTTCCTGCCAAGTTTTAGCCTGGGTGAGCCAAATTTTAAGCCAGTGGAAAACAACCTCTAGTACAAATCTGACCAGTCCACGTTGGTATCACTGTAAAGAGACCTTTTCCCAGGAGAAATTTCAGAAGCACACCCCTAGATGGTCACTTCCACACAGTTTTATTAGAAATGGAGCTTTTGTCAGACAGGATTAATTTTTTTCCGTTTCTAAACTCCTTGTGCACAAAAGTTAATCCAAAGCAGACAGGAGGCAATTAGGTCGTTAACGTGCTGAGCCAATTAACAGCCACGACTTACATTTGTGTCCCTCAACAATGACAAACATCCAGGGGTCTGCCTTCAAGTGGGAAAGCCCATGAGCAATTGCATTGTTTTAGGACAGGGTTACTGCCAGGCAGCACTGCAGGGGCTTGGCTCCCTTCTCAGCACAGCAGAGGGAATCAGCACCCAAGGGATGGGAATTCTGCTCCCAGCTGTAGCAGTGGGTCCCCAGAAGCCTTCAGGAAGCAGGAGGTGCCACTGGAAATACTCTTTTTTAGTGTCTTCTTTCAGTATCTTCATGCTCACTCAGCTCCTCTTTCCCTTTGTGATCCCATGTAATTATTACCCAGTGCCTTCCCCGTTTCCTTCCTCTAGTCCCTCTTCTCAGGGAGGGAATTCCCATTCTGCCAAGGACAGGGAGCATCCTGCCCCTAGAAAAAAGGCCAAAAGGTTCAGTGGCCAAAGGGTGAGGCTGATTTCCTGGACTGATTCTGGTTCAATTCAGATTTTAACTAATGGCTGTCTCATTTTACAGTGTCAGAATTCTGAAATGCATTTTCTGTGACCACAGGGCTGCAGCACCTACGGAACTTGGCTGGGGAATCAGAGCGATGCTGAATTCTGATGTTTCCTCTGAAAAGAGACATAAGGGATCTGTAACTGTAACCAGATCCAAGATCTCATTCTCAGAGAATCAGAAAGAAGATTGGCTTAGTATGAACCCCTGAGAATGATAAACCTGCTGAACTACTAAGAGCTCAGCTCCACACAGGAGAAAATAAAGGTCCTGGCTGCAGGATTTACCAGCAGCACTGCCAGGGAGGACACAGCTTAGAAGCAGGCACAGGTTGTTTTGCTGGTGCACAGGTCTGGTTAAACACAAAAACTGAGATACAAAACCTTACAGGTGAACTTCAGGTTCCTGATTGCCTGTTCCAGTGAGCTCCCTCAGGCCTCTTCCAATGCTGCTCTCACAAGGAAGCTTTTTGTGCCTCCTGCTGCTGCCACATCCTTCCATGTCCAACAGCAGCCCTTGTCCCTGAGCACTCAGCTCTTCCCACACCGGTGATTCTCACTCCTGTACCCAGAAAACCTCCCAGCTCTGCTCCCCACTGTGCCCTTTTGGCAGCCCAGCAGCACAACTCTCTGTTCCATTTTATGCAATCCATCCAGAAGGCAGGAGAGGGAATGAAAGGAACAGAAAATACAGGGACACTGCAGCCTAATGAAGAGATTTCACAAAGTTCATAAAGAATATCCCCTCTGCAACACACCCAGGGAGAATTCCAGAAAGGATAAAATTCAGTTGCTCTAAAGAAGCCAAAAAGTAGATTATACCAGCTGGCAATATGACTGTGTGGCTTTGAAAATGGAAGAAGGAGAAGACAGGATATGATCATTGAACAGAGTTGGCCACTTTCTCCTGAAAAACGATAGCAAATTATAATATATGATATAACAGCTGTTTTATCAGATAGAGCTTAAGTTTGATGAGTCAAACACCAGATAGAAAAAGCAAAGTCAAGCTCCTAGTTAAAAAAAATCACCTTGCTGAACTACATCTGGTAGTTCCAAATACACACAAGCCCTTACAAAAGCAATTAAATGCCATAAAATAACACAAAGTCTGCTCAGTTGATCCTGATAGGGATCATGTGCTCTGCTAGACAGAAGTAAGAATGATGGCATGAGAAGCTGAAAAAGAAAGCAGATTGTTTTGAAAGACAAACTGAGCATCTCTTCCATCTCCAGATATCCCTTTATCCTATTTATGAGCTGATCCCTGGAGTTGGACTCCACAGATGATACTTTTGATTAAATTATATCAAAGCAGCTGAAGTGATGTTTTCCACACTCTGAAATGTGAGGATCACCACTCTATCCCTGCCAGCTCAGCACAACTCCACTGGAAAGGCAAGATAGAAGAGCCCCATCAACACTGACTTCAGTTAAAAAAACCTGAACCTTTGCTAAAAACTCAGTGAATCCCTCCCTGAGCAGTGCTCACACTGCAAGATCAGAGCAGAATTCACCATCTCACAAGTCCAGTGTTACAGCACACACCCTGGCAATTTCATGTCTGCGATGTGACTCCCGAAGCAGCAACAGGATCCACTCACACTTGCCCATCCTTCCCCTGCCCAAGCACCAGAACTACAAAATACAAACAGAACTCCCCCAGCTGCTCTCTGGAGCCCCTCCAAGCTCACCTGCTACAACCCTGCAGTGCTCCTCAGGGCCGTGTGGCCTGCTGGGGTGGCCGGGTTTTGTGGATCGTCTCCGCCTGATGAAATGTTCCTTCCCACTGAAGGAGGTCTCAGATGCATTCACGGGCTGGATCAGCAGCTGCTCTGATCCAAGCTGGATGTAGCCAATCTGTCCATAAAACAGAACAAAGAAAACCCTCATCAGTTTGGTACCCAAGCCCTGTCTATCCAGCCTGGTCTGAAACCCAGGTCATTTCATGGCAGTTATTTGCAGCGTGAGGAAATGATGTGATTATGGTTGTGTTCAGCCTGTGTAATACAGACTAAAGAACTTCAACTGCTTCTCTTATTTATTTTTTATATCACTGAGCACTCTTCAGAAACAATGCACTGTACATGCACAAAGGAAAGGGGATTCCTGTCAACACTTTTGCTTTCCCTTCCTCCTCTCCCTCCAGACACAGCCCCACAAATATGTGTGTTTTACAAGATGCTCAGCTCATATGAGGACAAATAAATCCTGTTAACAGAAATCCCTTCAAAATCACCTCTCCAACTGCCAGGACTGCCCTGCTAGTGAATGACATTTACTGTCTCAGAGCACAGAGGTGACACTGCCTGCACACAGGAGGCCCCTGTTTGTACCACCCTCACAAGGAACACTGAGTACAAGTGTGACTTGCAGAGCCACACACATTTTTTGGGACCAAATACCTCTTCCTGACTACATTAAGGGCCACATAGTCAGCTCTGCTCTCCCTGCAAGCCACGGGCTGGGTTTCAGAGGTGAAGTCAGGAATGGACTGCTGCACTCTCCCAGTCTCAAGATTTTCCACCATCCCTGGAATAAGTGACACTAGGAAGGCAAAGACCCTGCCTAAATTACTCCATAGGGTCCAGGTCAGAGCACTAAATCCCTGCCTTCCTTGCACCAAGTCCAGACCTTACACCAGGGCTGGCAAGAACACCTTTGGAAGCCAGCTTCTGCCCCAGGAGAGCCCTCCTCTGCTCACAACCCAGAGCTTTTAAGGTTCTTTTATGCTTTTTCCACTCCTTTTCTGGCATGAAAAGAAGAGAGTGAAAGCAAAGTTATCACCTTAAAACTCAACAAAGCCTCCAGGCTTAGTAATCAACACCGAGGTTGTAACACTTTGCACAAAGTGAGTATTTACAATGAGGGGCCCTTACTTTTCATTGTACTAATCCAGTGATCATTTATATTGCAATTAAAACTCTCAAAACACAGCTCTGCCATGTACCTCCCCTTTAAGAGAAGTCTTGAGGTCTGTTAACAACAGAAGGGTTCACCTGGTCTGCTAGGTTTGTGCACCTGAGAGGTAAAGGTGCTTCCAGAGGGCTCCAACACCCATCCTACACATAAAAAGAGAGGCCAGACTTTCCTGGTCCCCCCTCCCCAGGTTCTGTGCCAGCCAGGCAACTCTCCAAAGAAATGCTCTGCACGTACATCCAAATGCTGTATGCTCAACAGCTGACTGCACTAATATGATTTATAATATACATTACATACATGCTGTATATTGTACATTTCCACACCTCCCTGCCAAATTCGGTCCTCACGTACACCCAGGAAATCCCTTTGGCCCAGTATTTCCAGCAAGAGGAATTTCTGCTAGCAGAAAATGAGAGCTCTCCTCCTTTGACAGCCACACGGACTGAACAGCATTCAGGGGAAAGCAGCGTATCTCAGAAAGGGTCACTGATTTATAAGGAGTGCTTGGACAAAAAATAAAACTGTACAGTTTGGTGTCTCCACCGGCCATGGCTGCAAAGCACAGCAGAGACAATCAGCCCCCTGTCTCTGAGGAGACAAGAGACACCTCTTTGGGGGCCTTCCAAAAGAGATCTTGCTCTTGGGGCAGGGGAATTGCTGAAGGATAAAATGCCTTGGCACTTTCTATATCCAGAGAAAACCCAACATTGTTCCTAGGCCCTACAGAATGCTCACCAGTATACAAGACCCACTCTGCCTTGGAGTGTCCAAAGGGCTGCCTGTTCACTTAAATCACAAGCTGGGCTTTGTCAAAATTGCTTCAGAGACACCAAAAGCTCTGGTGACTTGCTCTTCCAGCCTCCTTTATGATGTTCTCCACTACTTCCCCTCCTTGTTCCAGTCCTCCAGCTGGGAGGTAGCCCCAGCCCCCCTTTTTAATATAGGTTTTAATTATTTAGAAGAAGGGCTGTAAATCTGGTGCCATGGTACTAAAAGCCACACCAGAGCTCCTGACAGACTGCCAACCATTTCAGCTGGTGCCAAAAATATGTAAGAAGTCAGTTTCATCACCACCCTACATTATCCCAATTTTCTGGCATCAAGAGTGAAAATAATTTAAACCATTGGAAAAGACTTATGTTTCACATTTGCTGTGGAATTGTGAAACCTATGGAGAGAAAGAGCCATGAGTCTTCACCCTGGAATAGGTTGGGAAACATCTCAAGCTCAATCTGACAAGGCAAATAGAGTTTCAAGCAGAAAAGGTTTGCAGATTGGGCCTGTAAAGTATTCCTAGGGAGTTAAAAATTCCCCCAGACTTGCCAGTTGAGTCCTGAAGAGTCCCCAAACCTCTTGGCCCAGAGAAGATCTTTTGGACCCTGTAACTTGAATAGTCTGGTCATTATTTTGCTTTTTTTCCTAAGAAATGCATTCCTCCTTTGCATCCCTCAAATCCTCCAGATCCCACCCTGTGCTAATCCCAGCACGAGGTATCAGACATCAGCCCTGGACAAAAGCTCTGGGCTTTTCTTTTCTTGTCTATACAAGTTGAGGGACTGCAGAAGGCTATGGATTTTGAAGATAAGGAAGTAAGACAGGAGACCATGTAACCCTTGGAGCTACTTTTCCCACATCTCTGGAAATCATTCCAATTAAAGTGAAATGCTTTGGATCTGCCAATTCCCATTTCCTTGGGGAGATGCATATCAAAAGCTGGAATAGTCCCTCCCATCCTTCTCTCCCTATGGAGTCCAGGACCTGCTGCTGTGTCAGATCCTGGGATAGCTGAATTTTGGGAAAAGCAGCTGCTGCCCAACCCCACCATCCTGGAGGACCTGAGACACAAGAACCCAAAAATTCAGAGGAGTGCAGGAGTTCACCATCATCTGCATTAATTTTACAGTTGGTAAGGCCAGACCATGCTGACAGAACCCTGCAGCTCCACTAACAGGAAAGGCTGGAATGATTTCAGCCTCCAAAGGCAGGCAAACTGACAAGCTGATTAAAATAAACAATAATCCACACTTCCCACTACAGCCCCACTCACCACTGCGTTTAACAGTGGCAAGATCTTTCACACTAAGGATATTTCACGTCCTTATTTTAGAAGTCAGCTCAACATAGCTCACCACCAAAACATTCCCATGTGCTCTTATCCAGGGTTTCACACACAGTGGTCACTCAAGCAACCTGCTCACTCTCTGTTCTACTCTGGTACTACCAGTAGTTCCCTCCTCTGCTACAAATCACCTTCCAGTGGAGCTTTTCTTGGGTTAAATGACAGCAGGGGAAGGAGGAAGGTGCTCACACAGTGTCACTGGAATGACAGTGGTAACACAGCCTTTGTATGACCCCATCCTGCCTCCTTGGCTTCACTGCTCTGTCCATGTGCCCTGGTAGTGCTGGTGGAGCTACTGCAGCTCCAGAGCTTGCTCAGAACAGGGATCCAAATTCTCAGTGTTCTCTGCACATGGTTCTCGACCTTCCCACATGTTAGTACTCTCCAACAGTTACACTGTTTTTCCAGCCCTTTTTATTTTCACAACATCTTTGAAGGAGATCTGTGAAATGCTGAATCTTTAACAGATTTTTCTCTTGCTCCTAAGTGTTCATTAGTTACATACATAAGAACACGCTGAAAAGAGAACAGATTTAAACATCTGACAAATTCCATCCCCTTCTCAATTTCTCAACTGTTACGCTGTAAATCGTTGTTTAACCATTTCCTCAAAGTTAAAAGGAAGCTAATGTTTAAAGTGAAGAACAAAACAACCCACAAATACAGTTTAATAAACTTCATGTGGGTTTTAGTCCCACCCTTATTAACCATGTTTCAGCTTTGGTTGGTTATTATTTAAAAATGCAATTCAAGCAAACTGAAAACAAGAGCTTTAAATTAAGTCTTCTTCCAGAGTCATTTCAGCTTTACATTCAGTTCTGAGAGCAAACCATACCCAGGAATATCTGTCCTGACCTCCAACTCTGCTAAACAAGGAAACCCCAACATGTTCTCCCCCTTGTCCACTGTGGAAGAGGAAAGAAAATCCCAGTGCAAGGAAACCCAGCACAGTAATTTTAAGAGGTTTAACTTTCCAGCTCATGGCCCAGCTATGGATGAATGCCAGACAGCTCCTCTCCCAGACAGGAGAGCTCAGCGGAGCTGAAGGTTTCCTCAGGGGAAATTGTATCATCTTATAATCCCCACACGCCTGCTCTGCCCTGCTTCCCACAGCAGCAGAGGCTCCTGAGTCACCTGAAGGGCAGCACCGCCCCAGTGCACGCAGGAAAACTCCACGGCCAGGGATGGAGCTCACCGAGCTGCAGCATCTGCTCTGAACCAGGCACCACCTCCCTCTGCAGTGAATGAAGGAAGGCATTTCCCCCACAGGGAGCAATTCACCACCCTAAGGTACCTATGGCACAGGATGGAGCATCAGGGAAGTGCTCCTCTTTATCACTCCCTCGCCCCTGGATAACCAGACTGGCCTAAACCTGACAGACTGCAGCCTCACCTGCACCCTTGTTCCTCTTTTTCCCCAAGGACAGAGTGGATTTACTGTTTTACCAGGAGTCCTTGGAGTTACTGCTCATTCCCTGGAGGCTGCAGTCCAACCTACTCAGTTCTCTTTGCCCTCACTGCCCTTCCAGACAGCTTCCAAATCCACACCAGGACATGCAGGTCCTGCAAGGCACTTACACCCACCTGGAAATCAGTGGGACTTCAGGGAGCTTAGAGGAAGAAGTCCAGATAGACGCTCTTATCAACTTGTCTACATCTACACCCTCACAAAGTTTATGGGTGGTCCCAAGTGAACAGGACAGAGCAGAATGAAGAGCCACTGTTCAGAAATATTTTAACAAGCTGGAAGACTTGTCCACCAGGAGATGCAGGAAGTTTAACAAAGCCAAATGTACACAAAGCATGGAAGAAAAGAAGCCCTTTTCTTCTCAGGTAGATTTTATGAGACATTACTACAAAATATTTAGGTTTTTCCAACATCCATTTTGCGTCTCTCAAGATGAAGTTTCAATTACTCTATTCCATCCTACAATGGGAAAAACCACTGTTCTCACTCCATGAGCCCTTGCAATGTGTATCATCCATTTCCACCATTTCAGCCTGCACAAGGAAGTTCAAAGGAGACAAAACTGGGGTGTGAAAATGCTATATGAACTAGCCTGAACAGGAGGGAGGCACAAACTCTTCCCTTACTTCAACTGAGAAGGAAAGCCACTTTATTTAGAGACAAGACAAAGAGCATTCTGGAAATCAAGATCAAAGATTCTGGATTTTAAAATGGAAGAGAAGTTACTTAGAATAAAATCACTGCCTCTAAAAGCATCCCAGCGGTTTTCACCTTTTGGTTCCCAAACAGTTTTCAACTGTTTCCTTTCATTTCTAAGTATAATGCTTATTTTGACGTGGACTCATGACCCTCTTAAAACTGTTTCCAAAATGTAGGTACAAGAAATATGAAAAGCCTACACCTGCTGTAAGGAGCTGATGCTGCAGTCCAGCACTTCAGCATGTGACAGTGACTTAACTGTGGCCTTACAAAGCTGGAACTTCCCAAAAAATAAAGTTCCTGTACTGGCTGCTGCCTTCTAGTGATGGTCCCAGAGGGTGCAGAGCCACGTGTGAGTGCCCAGCACCAGAGAAAGACAGTGCAGCCCTGAGCTGTGGCCAGAATCCCAGGGCTGGCACAGCTGCACTCCCCAGAGGATGGTGCTGCCAAGGGGAAGGCAGCAGCACCTCCCAGGAACACGGTGCCTCCTGCCTGTGCTGAATTCCCAGCTTGTCCCAAGGAACAGCAGGGCTGGAGCATCCTCACGTGAGGTACTTCAGCTGTACCCAAATGGTGAGACCTTGGGTACAGCAGTCCTTACCCCACTCTGACCTCACAGAGCTCCGAGAGCATGGCCACCCTTCCCAAAGCAGGAAACTACAGCAGCCACACACTGGTTAACAGCAGCATCTGCCAGCAGAGCTTAAAAACCAGACCCCAATCTTCAGATGCCACACTGGGAATCTGATATCATCACCAGGAAGCAATTGCTCAGTCTGGCTGCAGCTCAGCTTTCATGCCACTGTGTCAGGGATTTTGTTTTTATTAGAACTCCACTTGCCCTGATCATTTTATATCACTTTTGGTATGATTTATGGCATGGCTGAGAATATGATTACAGCAAGGCCTGAGCCAGCTGGAGATCAGGACACAGCATTACTGCCCACTCCACTTCTCAGCAACCAGCTTTTCTGAAGGAGATGTCCTGATCACACAGTTAGAGTCCAATAAGCATTCCCCTGCTGGAATTTTCAGGAAACCCCCCACTGCAGCACTGGAACTGCTCAGCAGACAAATGCCAGGACAAACAAGCAGCAAGGTTTCCACTACCAAGGTCTTTCCTCCAGCCCAGCAGGTCTGGCCCGTGTCCCACCTGTGAAACTGCTGTTGAGGGCAAAGCCTTATCCTTCCTGCAGCAAACATGGCTCAAGGAAGCAATGGGAAAAAAAAAATTAAAGTGATGGTCTTAGTATTTTAAATTGACAGACTAGAAAGCAAAAAGTTTGGGGCTCTAGAGTCACCTGCTCTCAGTTCAACTCATGGCAGATGAAAGACTTCTTAGACAATTTGGGGCAAACTTTTGATTCCTTTGATCCCAGAAAACATCTTACCATTAAATTGCACAGCTTTCACTACAGGTATGCTGGTTTAGTGTGGCCACTGCAAAAGGCTGTGTGAGCGCTGAAAACAGCCTAAAATGTGAAATGTTTCATGTTTAAAGAGAGATTTAAGACACCAAAATGGTCCACTTAGCTAGAATAAGAAGGTTCATCTACATGGTGCTATGGATTATTGCATTTCCATTATTGCATTTCCACCTCATTAACCATTTCAATAGTCAGTAAGGTTCATCTTAAATTTGAGTTTCATCCATTTGAAGTTCAGGCTCATCCTCAGGACACTGGAGTTTTCTGTTCTCTAGTTTTGAGCTCACAAGGGTGTTATAAACCTTAACCCACTTAAATGTACCACGCACCTGCTTTTAGCCCCTTCCCATTCCTGGTGATTATCTAAATGAAGAGGATGGATGGATTCCTCTGATAGGAAAGGGTTATCCCTACATGCAGAAACACATCTCTCTCAACACATCTGCCCTCACCACTCAGCACTCCCAGGACCAGGTGCACAGGCAAAGGCAAGCAAAGCTTTACCAACACTGTCACCAGCACAGGGCTTTGGTCTCCAAGAGGTGGCACAAACCAGCAGCTTTGACACTGATCCCAGGCTGATCCAGCTCAGTTATGTCAATTTAGCCATTGCTTAGAATTCCCATGATCCAAACAGGTACTGCAATATTGCTGTTCACTTTTGCTGAGTAGTGAGCAAAGACTAACTAGTCTTGTCTTTTTTTCAGCGTTTCTACTGGAATTTTGCCAAGCTTTTTCACCCCCTCCTCCATTCCCTGATCTCAGGCAGTTAATACTGTGCCTACAACATTCCTCTTTTTTTAAAGGATCCTCCTCTGCTTGTCTGTGATTCCAGCTTTGGAAGGCCAGCAAGATTAACAAAACATGCCTGGTGACAAAAGCATAGAGCTGTTAGTGATTTAAGGCTTGAACTAGAGATGTTAGTTTTAAGCTTCCCTCGGTGAAACTCAGCTCAACTTCCAGTGCCATTCAGACCTCAGCATCTGTTTGTTGGGGTTTTTTTTTTAATCCTGAGGCACAGCGCCCTCAAATGGCTCCGGAACGAAGGCTGGAGCCCTGAGGGCAGAGCACGAACTGCTTCTCACTACGGTTTAGGGATAAATCTCCATCATCAGGTCTGTTCTGACAGGCACACCTCCCAGGACCATCTGCTGGGAATCACTGCCTAATGCCCCTCTGACTTCCTGAAGTACTTTCAAGTTAGCAGCAATAATTGGCAAACTGCTCAATGTCTTAAGCATCTCAGTCTCCATCACCAAGAAACTTTCTGTCCCACACAAGGTCACCTGCTCCTACCAGGATGCTCAGAGGAGAGCCAGGCCCTGCAGAGTCACCTGAAACTACAGCCTCGAACAGAGAAACCTTGACACTTGTGGTGGGAAAAGCACTCCTGAGTGGGATGCTCCTCTGACCATGCTGGAGCACTGGCTGCTCCCTGAACACAGCTCCCGGTGAACACCGGGCAGGAGCCTGGGAAGCGCCAGCTGCAGAGCTGCAGAGCTGCAGAGCTGCTACAGGATCAAGCCAGGATGGCACCAAATCACCCCCAGTGGGACTCAGCCACCTGCCCCACGGCTGGAGGACAGTGACACAAGATGTTCCCTCCGCCAGGACACTCTTCCATAGCACCCTCGGGTTCTGTCACCCACCCAAACCGGAACCACAGGGCCTGAGGTCCCTCAGGGATCGCTGAGGCAGCTCCACAGTGGAGAGCCAGGGTGGGCAGAACACCCACCATGGGACAGCAGCGGTGCTCAGCAGGGCCCAGGAGGTGAGGGGACAGTGAGGTGAGGGGACAGGAAGGTCACCTTGCTGAGGGGAGGTGAAGCACAGGCATCCCGCCTCATCGGGCTGATAGTACCAGCCCTGAGGGGAGCGGGGTGGGATGGCAGTACCAGCCCTGAGGGGAGCGGGGTGGGATGGCAGTACCAGCCCTGAGGAGAGGAGCGGGGTGGGATGGCAGTACCAGCCCTGAGGAGAGGAGCAGGGTGGGATGGCAGTACCAGCCCTGAGGAGAGGAGCGGGGTGGGATGGCAGTACCAGCCCTGAGGAGAGGAGCGGGGTGGGATGGCAGTACCAGCCCTGAGGAGAGGAGCAGGGTGGGATGGCAGTACCAGCCCTGAGGAGGGGAGCGGGGTGGGATGGCAGTACCAGCCCTGAGGAGAGGAGCGGGGTGGGATGGCAGTACCAAACCCTGAGGAGGGGAGCGGGGTGGGATGGCAGTACCAAACCCTGAGGAGGGGAGCGGGGTGGGATGGCAGTACCAGCCCGGCGCAGGTGCTGAGGGAAGCGAAGGTGTCGCTGCGGTTCAGTGCGTGTCCCGAGTAGAAGCAGAGCCGCTCCCGCGGGGGCCGCCGCGCCTCCCCGCGCCGCCGCTCCACCGCGAAGCCCCGGGCCAGGAAGCGCAGGTCGCGGCGGAGGTGCAGGTACAGCTCGGCGCCGGCGGCGGGCAGGCGGAGCAGCACAGCCTCCTCCTCCTCCTCCTGCTCCGCCGCTGCCCGCCGGCGCCGGGGGCCGCCGCGATCCCCTCCGGGCGGCAGCAGGTGGATCTTCTCCAGCGGCACTCGCTCCGGGATCACCACTTCCAGCTCCGCTCCGCCAGCTGCAGGCGAGAAGGAGAGAGGCTCAGGCGCTCGCACCCCGGAGCCGCGGCCCGACGGGGCGGCCGGGGGCTGCGGCAACCCCCGCTCCCCGGGACAGCCCCGCGCTCGGGTTTCAGCGCAGACAGCCCCGCGCTGGAAACGGAACGGGCAGCGCAGACAATGGAGCCAGCGGAGAACGGCGATTTATTTTTCTCTGTATACACACATATATTAGAGACAGAAACGTGCAGGGAAGAAAGAAATAGAGCAAACGCTAGAGCTACTTGTATCATTAAAAAAAAATATATATATATAGCTCAGACACAAGCATCGCATTTCACCAACTCCAATAAAAATCTGCAGGGAGAAGGGGAAAAGCAGAGCGAGCCGCAGCAGCAGCCAAGGACAGTCAGCAGCTTTCCACATGGAACGCTACAGCAGCAGCGGGAGGACAGGAAAAGAAAATACAAAAGCCTGGAGCAATTCATCCCGCGGGCTGGGACCGCGGCCACGCAGGGGATGCGGTGCGTGCCCTGCGCTCCGCGCCCGCACCCTGCCGCCCGGGGCCGGACTCTGTCAGCACCGCCAGGGCAGGGGAGCCGGGGCGGCGGGGAGCGCTACCTGTGCCGGCGTCCAGTCCGCAGAGCAGCAGGCAGGGCACGACGAGGGGCAGGAGGCAGCCGTCAAACATGGTAGTGCGGCGGCGGGGCCGAGCGCACAGCGCAGCGACAGGAGCGCGGCCCGAGTGCGCCCTGCCCGCGCTCGGCACCGGGGATCGCCGCGGCGCGCGCCCGGCCACGCCCCCCGCCGCGGCTCCGCGCGCCCATTGGCGGCGGTGCCCGCCGGGACACGCCCCCCTGCTTCTCCATTGGCTGCGCGCCGGCGGCGCCGCGAGGGGGGAACGCACGTGGGCCCGGGCGGCCGGCAGGGGGCGCCCTCTCCTGCCCCGGCCTGGCCCCTGAGGGACCCGCGGGGCCGCTCCGGGACCCGGTGCCGGTTCGGGACCCGCGGGGCCGCTCCGGGACCCGGTATCGGTTCGGGACCCGCGGGGCCGCTCCGGGACCCGGTGTCGGTTCGGGACCCGCGGGGCCGCTCCGGGACCCGGTATCGGTTCGGGACCCGGGGGTCCGCTCCGGGACCCGGTGCCGGCTCCGCGGGACCGCCCGGAACATCCCGGCCGGGTCAGGGTCTGACGGGAGGCTTCCCGTCACTGAGCAGCCCCGTCGTGCTCCCTCCGTCTCTCTTTCCTCATGGCTAATTGTATTTAAACACTGTCACGGCAGCTCGCTTGAGAAAGTCACCCGTTCCGTTCCCAGCGCCATCCCCAGTACCGATGCCAGGGCTTGGAAGACCAGGAAAAAAAATTAGGTTGGCGATATCACAGAATGGGTTAGGTTGGAAGGCATCACAGAGGGACATCTGGTCAAACCTCCCTGTTCAAGCAGGGTCGTCCCAGGCCACAGTATATGGACACACACAATTTTGGGCAATGATCCCACATACTCTTGAAGCACTCATTACACGGATGAAAAGAAGAAAGAAGTGCATAAAGCTTACGAGATATAAAATTTGATTTTTGCTACCAATTCCCATTTTCACAGAGGTCCTGCAGCCAGTGTAGTTCCTTCCCACCTGGTTGGGCCACATCCCTGTGTTGTCCTCAGCTGTGCAGGGATCAGAGCTCAGTTTGGACAGGGGCTGTTGAGAGCAGTAGGGTGATTTCCAAGAGCAGAAAGGTTTCCACTGCGTTTGGTGGGCTTTGGATGGGATCCCGTGCTCCTGGCATGGTTGAGTGATGGAAAGCAGTCAAAACCCAACCTGTTAGCAGCTTTAAATTGTGGTGGCCCAGCAGAGCAGTGTCCTAGAGTTTAAACTTCTGCAGAAATCTGTGACTTTGTTCCTGAAATTGTCGAAGAATTCAAAGGAAGGCCCATAAAAGGGTGTGAATGACTCTGGCAGATCTCCCTGCAGCACTTCCACAGAACTGTCCTGAGCTGTAATGACAATGGGAATGGCTCTGAGTTGGAAACTAGTGGAATTAGGTTTGGATGCTCATCCCAGGTGGGGCAGGAACTGGGGGAGTGCTGAGAAAAGGGCTGTTTGGATCTGGGAAAAGGGCTGGTGAGAGACGTGCACGTTAACACCATTCTCTTTCTCCCAGGCATTGAACAGGCAACAGGAGCCACATTTTCTTAGCGAGCTGCTCCTATACAAGAGGAGAGGCTGTATGAAAGCCAAAATCTTGGAGCTGCCTCCAGCTCTTCACCTTGCTGGCTCTGCTTTTCCCAGGCATCAAGGGACACCCCATGGCACACCATGGGCTGGTGTAGCACCTCAGAAAGACCTGTCCTGCACAGGGCCTCTGCAGCACCTTATGGACACAAGAGCATGTCCCAGCTCCTGCTATGGCCTCAGGAAAGCCCCTCGTCCCTCCAGTAGGGTGGCACTTGGAGGATGTTACCTGTGGTCAGCAGCCAAAGCAAAACTGAGGACCTGCAAGCAGCTCCCAGCAGGCAAAATCAGAGTAAGCCAAGACTCGCGGCTCAAACTCTTTATTAACATGAGATCAGGTGAGATTTAATAGCTCTGTGTTTCCCACTCTGTCTTTCAAGTCTCACTCTGCTCCTAATAAGGATTTACCAAAGCAAAGGGACTGGCCCAGACCCATTCAAGTGAGACAAAATCTCAGTTTGGGGCTGCCTTGCTCTGTGTCAATAGTGTAACATAACATGGAAAACAAAACCTCAGAGCCTGAATTTCCCTCCTGACCTGTTGTGAACCAGCGATTTCAGTGCCTCCCTCCAGGGCCAGGGCTGGCACAGAGTGGGGCAGAGCTCCCCCACAGCTCTTCCACCCGTGGCAATCCTCTGCTCCTGAGAACCACGAGGCAATTTGATTTGTGAGCTGCCAAACCTGGCCTGAGCCCTCAACAGTCACGTTTAAACCCAGACCACCAGCTGACTTCATTTGCTAAGGGACTGGAGCTGGTGCCTCGAAAGGGTTTGACGAGGGGGCTTAGATTTGTTTAATTTTTTAGTAGATCCTTTCTCCCACCTTCCAAAGCCCTCTGCCAGGAAAATAATAACAATACAGAGAAAGAATAAATTTAATAGTGTGGGGAAAGAGAGGTACTAATAAAGAGAAGTCTGCAACTTACTGCATGGAAGGACTTGCTCAGTGGCTGGGCTGGCTGGCACAGACTACACTGGGGTAGGGATAACCCCAGTGGAGCATCCCAGACTTCCACAGCATTTGGACAGGAGCCCAAGAGGCTGCAAACCCCAGGGACAGGGGCAACATCCCAGGCAGGCCTCGGTGTTGCCAAGGACTGGAGCCAGAAGTGAGGGACAAGCCCTACAGAGGTACCCACACAACAAAAGAGGAGTCTGTCTTAGAATCTGGTGGTTTTCTTGAATCCAAATCCCAAAGTTCCAGTGAGACATAGACTCTATTAATTGAACACCGTGGGCTTTTCAGAAATGCCTTGAAATTGTTGCTGATAAGGATAAGGTGTGTGTGGCAGGAGGGGGCTGTGGTCCTGTTGTGGTGGTTGCATTGCTCCCCTGCTCTCAGCCTGTGGGGAAGGGGAGGGTTCTCCTCTCACCATCACAGAGGTGGATTTGGCCCTGCAGTTCCTAGGAAACAAGCCCTCTCCCCCTCTGAAACTGGTGTTGGGGTGGGTTTTTTTTTTTCAAATTTAAATGTACATCGAGGAAGCCAAGTTTCATGGCCATTATTGCAGAGTTAATAACCCTTTGGAGACTCCAGCCATGTGTTATATCCATCTTCCCGAGCAGTCACTTGGCTCACCGCCTGGAAAATGCCAGCATGGGAAGGGTTAACTTGGCCACCGCTCAGCCTTCTCCCTTCTCTCCAGCCACCCCTCTCCAAACCCTTCCTGTCCTGGTCCTCTCCCCGACCTCACAGTGCTGCCGGTACACTCCGATGCTTTGGCTGCTCTCCCCGCAGCTCCTCCCCTCTCCGCAGCCTTTGGGAATCGGGAATTCCCTGCCCTCCGGAGGCTGCAGAGCCTGCTCAGGCACGGGCCTGGCAGGTGCTGCTGTTACCTGTGCAAATGACCCTCCAAAGAAGCCGGAGACTGTTTAATGACAAGTAGGGACCAACAAAAACTCTTTTGTAACTTCAAACCATCAACCAAATAAATACAAGTAGTTCCAGAGGTGCCAACAGTGGTTTTCCTACAGACAGGTTTTACACACTGAGACAGAGGTTCAAATAAAGCTCTTCTCTGGGTGGAAGATGTTTCAGGCTGTGCTGCTGCATGTTGGACTCACTTCTTACAGGTGGTCTCAACCATCTTTAAGGTATTTTTCAGCCTAAACCATCTCTGCAAGGGAGAAACTCCCTCTGGGACACCTCTCTCAAGTCTGGCTCAAAACAGACAGTCTGTTCATGAGCTCCTGGGAGCAGAAGAGCAGAAAGAAAAGTGACAGTGACCCTGGAGGTGCCCAGGGACAGAGCTGAGCCACCAGCACCTGTGTTCTCAGGGGAGCACGCAGCCTGCTCCAGTTCAGCTAAGACCATGGCAGGAGAGCTGTCCTTGTCTTTCTCCTGGCAGGGAACTGGCTGGCAGAGGGTCCCTTTTGTCACAGGGAACTTGCTTTGGCTGAGCTGTATCTGTCTCACAGTGAGTGCATCACATGAAGTTTTCCCTGAAGCTCCTTACAAACACTTCCCCCCCCCACCTATCTCCAGGGGGCTCCCAGCTTTACCCAGCTGCAATGGGGAAAAACAGCCTGTCTCCATAAAAGACTGGGAAATGAGAAGAAAAATATTCCTGTGGGATAGGATTTGAGGAATGGACTCCTGAAATTCCAGATTGCTTCATGTCTGGCTCCGTTCCCACCCTGGTGCTTCTGCTGTGCAAAACCTTCCAGGGTAACTTTGGTGCAGATTTGGAGGGATCAGTTTGCAACAGTGTCAGGACCAGAAAATAACTGCACACAGGCCACAGCGGGTGAGAAAAGTCAAGAATATAAAAGAATATTCTCCCAGCTGAACAACACAACTGCGGGTGCTGGGAGAACCGGCTCCCTCAGGGCAGGCAGCACTTAGTGTAGAGAAATCAGAAATGTAAGTGCACCAGCACCTCCAGCCAGGCCACGCTGGGATTTTCAGAGGCAGACAGGACTAGGCCAGGTCAGTTTGGGATCGGGGGCCGTGCACAGATAGCCATCAGCTGGGCCAGAGCGGGCAGCCACGCGTCACTCCCCAGGCATGCGGGGACAAACGGACAAAGCAAAGAGCTGCCGCTGTTTGACCCTAAAGTTCAGCCAGGCTTTTTATGAAGTCCAGCGTTGCCACCTCTGATGATGTTATCAGGAACCTGGGAATAGCTGGCACTTTCTTTTGTTATGATTTATGGTTTGTTTGGGTTTTTTCTCTCCTTGGCTCCCGCAATCATGAGATTGATTTCTCATTTAACTCCCATGTTTGACCCCCTGACAGGCTGGGAAAGTGAGCTTGGAGAAGCCTAGAGGGTTTTTACCCACGAGCAAATGAAGAAGTTCCCAACCATGGGATTGTTGTAGATAATACTTTCTCAAAAATGATGCTTTGATTCTTTTTGTGTGTGTGTGTGGAGGCAGAACCTCTGAATACTTGAAGCTGACAATGGCAAAGCCCTTCATGCAGGTGCCACCTCCCTGGCACTGGCAATATCCCACATCTGGTGTTCCCCATCTCCTCTCAATCATTTCCCTTTGTATCCAACACCTGCCTTGGATGAGGATCATCCCCTCAAATGGAATATTTCATATAAGGCTCCTCCTTCTCTGTGCATTCCTTGCAGCAGGACACAAGGAGCCAGAGGGGCAGGTTTGTAAGCCAAGAAGGTGGTGCATAGCTTGGAAGAGTTGATGCCAAGGGGATGCACAAGGCACTTCATCATCTGCATGGATGGCCATTGGAGCCTGGACCAGGTGGTCTACTGGAGCCTGGACCAGGTGGTCTACTGGAGCCTGAACCAGGTGGTCCAATCCAGCTGCACAGACCTAAAGTGGCTGCTCTCCACCATGAAAGTACTAATAAGGGAAACTACCAACTTAAAACACTCTTAATAATGTTTTCCTATTTCTTTAACTCCTCTCCCTTGGGCATTCTCTCCTCCCTTCACAATTACACTTGCAAAACAAACAGAAAACTCAATATCCCCAGGAGCAGGGATTGCAGGGTCAGGGGCCCTGTCAGGTGCTGCAGTGGGGGCTTCAAGGTGGGTCAGGAGCAGCTCTCCTGCAGCCAGCAAGGCCCTTTCCCATCCCTGGAGAGGGGGGCCCCCAGCCAGACATTGAGGGGGGGGACAAGCCAAGGTGGGAAGGGCTGTCCTCCAGGCACAGGCAGTGCTGGATGGGGGCACAGAACTGGGGAGAGGCTGTGCCCCAAAGCCAAGCCCCTCTGGCCCCCTAGACTGGGTCTGTAAAACATCCTTTTTCTCCTGTGGAAGTGAAACAGCCCCAAGCCCATGTGCTCAGGTGATCATGGCTCTGGACTTTTGCTGTCTAACCCTTCTTTTGTGTCATATTCAAGCTTCTCCCAAGCTGCCCTCAAAGCTTTGTCAAACCATTTTAACTTATACAGAAGTTCAGCAACCAAAACCCACCTTTTTTCCATGTGTAGTGATAGGACCAACACCATTCAGAGCTATTTTCCCCACAGGACCAATCCTTTACTGAAGTTTACACTTATTTTCCTGGTTGCTCCCCTTCTGAATGCAGAGCTGTGCAGGAGCATTACCATAAAGCCACTGACAGAAGCTGTGCAGAGTTCACAGCACAAAATCTCTGACTGCTTTTAAAAATTCACAGCACAGTTTTGTCAGCCTTCTCTTTTTCCTCCTCCTTCTCTTGGGTCTGCTCTGCAGTTCCCCCCTTCTGAGTCAGTCAGTCTTTACATTCCCTCCCCATCATCCCCAGCTGAGTCAGTAAATTCCCCATTGCTGTCCCACGAGCCTTTACTATGAGCTCCACAGCCTGGAGATGCAAACTGGGATGTTTGGTTGTAGGATCATAAAATCATAGAATGGTCTGGGCTGGAAAAGACCTTGAGGATCATCTCATTCCAATGCCCTGCCATGGGCAGTGATGCCCCTACTAAATCAGGTAGCTCAGGGCCCCATCAAACCTGGCTTTGGTCAACTGGTGTTGTCTGTCTGTGTTAGTTGTCTGGCCTGGGGCTTACTTGGAGCAGCTATTTGGGAAAAGAGCCCCACTTTTGGGCTCTTGGGCTGCCCTGATGCAGCAAAAGCATGTTTTTTTCTTAGGAGATAAAGGAGCAGGGTGGGCAGGATGTGCTGTGACCATTGCAGGGCCACATCTGTAGCTCTGTGCACTTTGGCAGATGCTGTTGACCTCACACTCCTCTAAGGGATGTCAAGGGCTGCCTTTGCCTCCACAGCCAGCAAGGAAACCCCACTGCCCACATCAACACAGTGCTCAGAGTCACTGACAGGTGGGTCAGTGCGAGGTCTGGAGGGAGCAACATGCCTGGAGTCTGAAACACATCCTGCTCCTAATCAGCAGCAGCCACCAATACCTCATCTCAGTCCTTTTGGGGCCAATATTGACATTTTTTGCAAGGTCGTACACTGAACCAGGAACAGAATTGAGATGCTCCTCTGCTGCTGGATCCTCTCTCCTAACAGAGCTGACAATTGACTTTGGCTTGGCTGCAAGTGTTTGTTCATAACAGCAAAACATCAGTGTCACTCTAGAACTGTCAAGACCACCATCTGTCAGGAATTCTGGGCTGGACCCACACAGGAAAGGAGGGGAGATGTGTGTCAGTGAACCTGCTGGCAGGGAGGATCCTCAGCAGCCCCATCTGTGAGCTGGGATGGAGGGAACTGTGCTGACAGCTGGGCACCAGCCCATGGAAACCCTGCATGGAGAGAGCCCTGCAGGCAACCCCAAAGCTTCAATCTGCAGGGACTGGCAAGTCACATCCAGCTGACTCCTGGCTCTGAGTGAGGATGCCAGGGAAGAGCTGGGGTCAGCTGGGAACCACGGAGGTTGTCACCCACAACCATGGAGAGAGCTCATGGAAAGTTTTCATTCTGCTGTCAAAGCAAACCAAATCCCAGCTCTCCTAGCTGAGCACAGCCTGACCACGAGGGTTGTGCCAAATGGGATTAAAGCAGCTTGTTTGGACCAAAGGGTCCCTTTTTCCTGCTCATGGGGAGTGTGGACCTCGTGCTTGTGGTGGAGAGCCTGTCTCCTGGGGTGGAATGGCACCATCAGAAAGGTATCATTGGAATGGCAGTGTAACCCTCATTATTGTGAGAGATTTTTCATGCTTGTTTGCATTACAGACATTAAGGATCTAGATGAGAACAGGACTTCACTTACCACCAGCCACAAACCCTGTGGCTTGAAAAATATGTAGGTCAAGGGGACAATATGAGAAATTACAGGCAGTAAATCAGTGTCAGAGTAAATTAAACATACTTTCTTCTCCAACCCTACCCCAGATCCACCAGGTACAGCTCTGGTACCAGGAGAGAAAGCAGGACAGTGCTGCACCTACAGGGAAAGAGCCAGTGGTGACAACCAGGCAGATGCCAGCCCCTGGGACACCAGCACATTGGGCCTCTGGACTGGCACCGAACACTCAATCTCAGTAAAATTTAAGTGGTTTTTTTTTTCCCCCGACCCCTGTTTCACAGTCAGAGACCGATCAAGTGGAAATAAGGGCTGCAGGAATTTTGCACCGCAATATCCAACGCAATCTCTTTTCAGGGGCAGAAGGATGGACAGCAACGCTCTACGGAGCCGTGTCCCGACGGGAGCCGTGTCCTGCTATTGCCACCTCGTGGGGCCTCGCAGCAATGACCAGGTCACCAGCAGGGTGGTGGCACAGGAGGGGCCCCGGGAGTTCTCATCGCAGCAGCTCCAGCAGCGCTGGGCTCTCCAAAGGCAGCTGCAGCCAGAACCACCGAGAAACGATTCCCCAGTTCACTAAATGCTGTGCATGCCCTGCAGAATAGTCAGGGTCATAGAACAGTCCTACCTTTAGGCCAAAAGGGACACTGCTACCGAGTCCTGTTCTCTGCTCAAGTGCCATCCTTGCAGGACCCAAAAGGGTAAAAAAAAGCTGCAAACGCACAGCTGCCACTGACCTTACTGACCTTGCAATGGGGAAATGTATGAGACATTCTTTGGTTGCTGAATAATTTCTCCTTTAACTAGGTAGGATTTGCATGGCCTGATAAGATTTAGCACAACCAGATAAGATTTAGCTCCCGCTTCCCACAGATTCTTACGAAAACCTAGGACTGCTCCTGTTCTGTCTAGAGCCCGTGACAACTGAGACACTTACCCATAGGTGCAGTAGGAAGGCCTTTTAGCAGCTTTCTCCTCCTCTTAGTCGTAGAAAGCAAACACACAAATCTTCCAGGAGCTCTTCTAGGACTCCTGGGGATTTCCAGTCAGCCAGGGAAAGCACAAAATCAGCTCTGAGGTCCAAGGGGGAGTCAGGCTCACCCAGCAACTGGAGGTGAAGTGTGGGGTCGTTGCCACAGCTGCAGGTCTGCTGGGCTCTACTCGTGGCTGCCCTGGCCCAGCCCCAGCCCAGTCCCTCCCTGTCCCCTCACTCACATACTGGGAACTTCGTAAAGGAGCTTTTCCCAGATTCTCCTGCTTTGCCCCTGCCCTGGGAACTCCTTGGCTGGGCTCAGTCTGAAGCCGCCGGCGCTTGGGGAAAAGGAGTTGTCCTGGCTGCAGAGTTCATCTCTGAGTCCAGGCAACGCTGGCTGCTGCTGCTCGGAATGCTGATCCCCAGCATACAGAACTACTGTCTTTTCCCTCCTCCTTCTCTTGGGACTTTTCCTGCTAATATTGTTACTGCTCTGCTTTGTGATTCTTAGTGATGTCAGTTCTGTGTTTAAGCCGTTGCTCTGTTGTCCCAGCCATTTTTGTTCCCGCTTTTCCCTCTGCTCCCTTCCCTCCCCTGGCTCAGCAGCCCACTCCTGCTGCACCCAGATGCTGAGGCAGTTGTGAGAACCACGGCTCCTTTTTTGCCTCTTCCTGGTAAATTTGGCCTTGGATTGTGGGTTTTAACATCAGCAGCCCAGACACTGCTCAGATCCTGAGCAGGCAGGGGACAGGAAGCTGGAATTGAGAATTGGAAGTTCTCGCTGGAATTGAGAATTCTGCCATGAAAAGGGGAGCACTGCTTTCCCAGGAATGTCCTTTAAAGGATACATGCCCAGCTTGGGAAGAGGCAGAGCTGTGCTCAGGTCAGTGTCCTGCACACAGAAACACTCATTTGCCAGGGATGATTTTGTTCTTGCCTGTAGGAAGAGGAAACCCTGGGGCTGTGCCCTGCTCCTGAAGGCTGGAGAATGCAGTGCCATGATGTCCTTGTTGGTCACATGAGATCTGGGTCTAATTCTCACCAGTATCACAGGAAAAACTCTTGTGAATTTCTGTGAAAATTTAATCACTTATTTCCCTGCTCAACTTTAACTTGTTTTAGAGCAGCTTCTTTTGTGGTAGGAAAAATATGGACTTTTCAACCACCTGAAACAACTGCCTGGGACCTGTTTCTTCCCACCCGCTCAAAACAGAGCTTCACAGCTACAAGGCCATGCTTCTTGCACTTCAAAGTCACTGTGGAGAGGGTTTATACTTGTTATTCCACTTAATGTTTCTGACTTTGAAATGATTATGGGGTCTCCTCTGAATGCTTTATGGGGTAACAAAACTCAGAAGAATAGGGCTCATTCCAGCTGAGTAAATAGAAGCTATTTTCATAAATCTTCAGACTATTGGAACATCAACAACATTATCCTGTGTGGGTTGTTATGACCTTGTGTTTGCAGATTCGTGTGTTAAAGCTCAAGCTTGTGCTTTCAGCCTTGTCTTCTATTCTGGTAGAAACTTCAGGTAGCCCCAGAGAGGATTCTGCAGCTCAACAACCTCTCAGAGCCCCACTTGAAGCTCTCTGTAGCCAGTCTGGGTGGAGATCACACTGCTTTGATCACCTCCTTTTCCTTGGAGGCAGCCCATCAAACTGAACGAGGAACAATCATTTCCAGGGATTTTGAGTGAAATCAGCTCCTAGGTACATTTGTAGCTCATGTCTGCTCCACACCGAAGGTTCCCAGCTCCAGGGCAGCCGACAGCCCTGGACCAGCTCTGGAGCTCTCACACCTGGGTTGCATCAGCATGGATTGTCATTCCTGGTGATCTGCTGCTCTTCAAACCCACAGCTGGGGGATGTGCCTGTGGAGATGGTGTTTTCCTTCCAAATTCAGCAACTTTTTTTTTTAATTCTTCACAGTTTGCAAGTTGTTTGTAGCCAAAACTCACATAGCCCTGCTTGGTTTGCTTTCCATCTACTTTATTCTTACTCATAAGCTTAAAAAAAATTCAGCTAATAAAACCAAAGTGTTCTGCTACAGTTCATTATTTGGGCTGGAAACACCTTCCCTTCTGTTTGATTGCCCATGGGAAGAGATGGTAAGTCAGAACCTCTCTGATCTTCCCAACCAGGGAGGCAGAAATGGAAAGAAGAAATATGGAGCAGTTTCTGGTTGATACACATGAGCACAGCTCCCTTGTTTTCTGTAGAGCTTTCCTGCTTTTGCCAGCTGAAGATCTGAGCTGTCTCACAGGTGCTTGTGATGAGCTGCTGATAATCCCACAACAACCTGCTGGGCAGTGACACCTCAGTCCTAACACACAGAACTTCCTAAGCAACCCTAATGTGCCCCTCAAAACCCAGCTGGGGGGAGATACAAACAGGTGTAACATTCCTGGTGTACTCAGGAGCACTCACAAGTACTTTAATCAAAGCATAAATCTTGAATAACACAAGGAATGGGTGATGCCCCCATTAATTTTGCTTCCTCTCCATTTGTTCATTGTTCAGAAAAACACAAGTTCATTTACAGATACTGCTGCTAGGTCTTGTGAAGGTTGTGAGTCATCCAGCTTTTTCGAGGCAATGGAAAAACTTGGAAGAGTAAGGAATTATTTCCTGAACAAATGATGCTCCCATTGAAAAGCTTGGAGGTAATGGAAAGCAGAGAGGAGGACACTGCAAGGCAGAAAACAAAGAAATCCTTACCTAGACACTTGTTTTTAAAAAATATTTATTTGCAGTGTGTATTTCAACTGACCAAAGTCAGCAGTGTTAAGAACAAAAAAAAGATAATTACACCAAATAACATGAATTGACAAAATGAGTTCTGTGGAGTAAGGGAGATCTGTAAACCCAATCCAGAGCAGGCTGGTAAATCTGACACAGGTATGGAGGAAGCAGAGTACACACAGACAGGAACACCTGAACTAAATCCAGAGAAATTAAATGGAACAGAAGAGTTTCCCCTGAGTCTTACGGAGTAGGATTTGATTTTCAGTCTATAGCTCTATCAGAAATATTTTGGCACAAAGTGACACAACAAAGCCAGATGCACAGTGTCAACTCACTGAACCAGGACACACTTTGTGAAATGGTAAAAAGAAAATGTTAGAGTCTATCTGTGCTCCCATACACACCTACAGTTATTCTGCACCAGAAAAACAAGATTATAAAAATGTTGAATCTTCATTGCATTGCATTGAATAGACTGAAAATCTTGAAGCACCATGACATAAATTCCTTTAGCAGAAATTGTGCCCCCATGACCTCAGCTCCTTGTTTCTGAGTTTCCATCAGTAAAAAGAAGAAAATTAAATGCACATAACTCTAGGAATGACCAATCTGATGTTAACAGGGGACACTGACAGCCCATTCCCACTTCTTTCTGTGCTGTGGGCATTTATTACATTCAGAATTTTTAGGTCCAATCCCCTTGGTTGCCCATGACAGTAATCCCTGGAAAGGGCCCTCTATGGCCAGCCTGCCTTCCACCCCCTCCCACTGCACTGTTATTTGGTTGTTTACTGTGCCCAGACCTAATCTTCACCTTCAGGATGTTACTTTCTTCCATGTTCTTCTGTACTCACCCAAAATCTGCCTCAAAGCTTTATATCCGAGTGTATTTATCCACCTTTTGTTCTTCCCTTAAGATCTCAGTTTCACATCAGCTTAGAACAACAGTTCTTGCAATTAGGTTGGATAACTGCAATCCAAAATTTTTTCTAGGCAAGACTCCAATAGAGTTAATTGGCTTCAGTGGGAGACTTGTCCTGAGTAGGAAAGGCAAGTTTTGGCCTCAAGGAGACTATAAATTCCAGTTTAAAAATCAGTAGTTGTTCAGAGGCTCATTCCTGTGACAACATCGTTCTTTGTGCTTCCTCTCCTAAATTCCTTTCCTAGTCATAGGAGTAAAGCTTCTGGCACCAAAATCAAATGATAATACCCTGGCCACCTCCCAAAATCCTGTTACATCTCGAAGAGAGCACCGTTGTCTCTCCCAAGGGAGTGTAAATCCTCCAAGACACCGGATTTCCACGTTTTGTTAGGAAAGTGTTTTTCATGCAGGCAATAAACAGGCCCCGATAAGAACTGTGCCCCTGCCAAACTCTCCAGTTGCTTTACATGTTGCCATCAGTGCTTATACTCCCCATACTCCCCCCCTGCAGTATTTAAGGTGTTCTCCTCATCCGTGCAGGAAGGGCACTGGTGGCCAAAGGCTGCTGAGGGGTTCTGCCCACTCAGCCCAAGTGGCACCACTGAAGTACAAGCACTGGGGTCCTTTTCCACCACCACACATCTCCCTTCCTTTTCAGAAGCTGTAGGCCATGCTCCTTCCTCAGTGTAATTCCCTTTGTGGTAAAACATGCACATTTGGGTCCAAAATGGTCCAAAATACAAGTAAAAATTGTATTTTTAGACACTGTAAAAAAAAGCTTTTGTAACAAAGCCTTCCTACAGCTTCTTATAACTGCATGAAACCCACTTCTTTCTTCGTATCTGAGATCCCAAACATTTCCCATTCTTTCAATGCTTCAGTCACTGAATTACATCCCACTTGCCAAGGAAATCTTGGGAAAACAAGTCAGTCCTGCAAGTCAGTCCTGCAACGCTTCCCGTAGGTCACCAATTCCTGCCGGAGGGGAACGGAGCCCTTCTGAACCGAACACTCTGCACTGAGCCTGCTCTAGGAGTGGTCCCCTGGCCTCTATCAAGCTACTGGATTTAGCTCCCCAGATGATCTCAGCTACTGTAGAACCACATGCAGAGCCTCTGGCCTCCCAGACTTATGACACAAATCCTTTATGACCCTGTGAGCTAATGCAGAGGGAAATGGGACTGGCACCGCCCTGTTTACAAGGCCTGGGCTCTCCATGGAGAGCCCCAGGACTGAAAATTCTGCTGCAGCCCCACTTGTGTTAGAACAGAAGTACAAATTTAGGACAGAGACACTTTGGGTAAGAGGAGCTGTTGCTCACTGGTTACAGCATAAACAACAGCATGTGGCTGAAGGCATATACATCCAAGTTTGGGTCTAGCTGATGTGATTCCCCATTTTATAAAAGAGCAGAGATGGAAATACAGATCTGGGTATCAAAGGAACCCACAGCAGTGACAGTGTGACATTCCAGTGAACACTCCAGAACCACAAATCAGAACTTGGTGGCCTCACTCCAGAGAAGGCAGTATTCAAAGCTGTGAGACAAGGTCACGAGAAAGGAATGGATGAGATTTGGTTTTAACTTTCTAGTCCGAAGAAGGGCAAGGAGCAGAGGGTGCTTGGCAGTTTTGAAGACAGGCAAGTGCACCAGAACCTGTGAAAAGACCCAATTTCCATTTCCCCTCTTCTCTCCCCACTTCTGTTTTAACACTGGGCCAAACTGACTGAAAGACATTTGAGAAACCTGGAGCTTAATGGAGAACTGGGGCTGAGTTTTGTTGTTTTAACAGTGACTTTCTTGACACAATATTTCAGCTATGTCTCACTTCAGAGAAAGACTGTATTTCTACACTGAAGCCAACCCTTCAGACAAGTAATTTGAATTCCTCCATGTTCACCTCCTCTGGCCTCCAGGAAATAAAATATAACTCAGAAAAATACCCATTTTGATGAGGTTTTAAACTGAAACGTAAAGATAAAATGCCAGTTACTGTTCAGCACTGTCAAATTTTTCCCACATTGAGTAATTCTGGTTCCTAATGGAGTTCACACTACCTACCTACCACAAGACATCTGTGATTTAAATTGTTTGATGAAATATATCTTATATCAGATTGAAAAACAACATTAGAATCAACGGGACACTAAATTACTTGACTCTCTTGAGCTTTGCCCTTGCGGAGCACTGTCAGTCAGCAAGTCCAAACATCTTTCCACACACTCGGCAAGGATTCCAGAAGTGGGCTGTTAACACATTTTGTCATGTTATGCAATTTCTCCCTCCCCTCTAAACTGAGCTTTTTTCTAGGTCCAGTAGCCAACAATAAATCAATCACAGTCTCTCACAAGCCTTTTGACTTAAATCCTGTCCTGTAGGTTGGGCTAAAACCAGAGCAGGAATCAGTGCAGGAGGTGAGGCAGGACAGGGCTAGTGGTGACTGCTGCTTAGGAGGTGTTTGCTTGACCCACTGCTGTTCTTGTTGCCGCTCTTTGTGGACTCCTCTTCAGTGTCTGTAACAGAATCTTCCTCCTCTTCATCACTCCGATCATCTTTCAAGTCCTAGGGAGAAGAAAGCACTGTGAACATATTCTACTGCCCCCCCAGAAACACACCCTGCCCCCACAATGGAAGCTGACATCCAAGGAGAGATCAATTAACAACACTTCAATTTTGCAGAACCAAATGTTCTTTAGACAAAACTGCTTCCATGACCTCAGCCCAGCCACTTGACCTCTTCTTGTTCATTTCTGCTTCTCCCTGTAAAGTGTGGCTATTAATCCCTGGGTGCTATGGGATTAATTAACAGCTGTGAAGTGCAAGGAAGATGAAAAGAATGTTGTTTAAAACCTAAATATGATGAATTCACTCATCCAAACACAGGAGCTGAGAGGCTGCCTGCTTCTGACAGGTGTAAACTAAACAGCGATGAGTTGTGCCAGCATCTCCTGGCACCAACTTTGCTCAAGGACACTTGCTGACCCTAAAATGCTCTTTCCTGCTCAGTGGTGTACACAGCACGTCGACACTGGCACAGGGGAGGCTGTGTCTGTACAGCTGTTGTGCATCTTGGGTTTATCACCCTGCTCAGGGAACTGCCAGGGAGGAGGATGGCTGCTCCATGAGCAGGGATGGAAGGGGTCAGTGAGGCAGTCTGCCCACAGGAAAATCCCTCCTCAGCTCCACAGGGACAGCTCCTAGCATTTGGCAATCATGCTTCATCCCAGACAGTCAAAAATGGAAACACTGAATGTTTCCACCACGCAGAGAAAAGTCATCACATCTACCCCATGTTTCAGGGAGAGGTGAGACCATGCTGTGCTGTTTGTCACGGCACATAAAATACACCATTAGTCTCCTATTTCTCAACTGTTGCCATAACCCAAGGCCCTACAACGTGTTCAGAAGTTTGTTTCAAACAATCGAGGCTTCAGCATTAAACCCAAACACCCCCATTGTCCCTTCAGTGCAACAAGCTCACAAGAGCAGCACCTGCCTGGAGGACTTTCCACATCAGTGGGTGACCTGCTCCACAGACTCAGGGCAGGATGCTCTAGTTAGAGACGTTGTACATCCAGAAAACACTTCCTGCCTCCTGATTGCTGAGAACAGGCACCACTTTTTGTGTCTTTTTGTACTGCAGGATGCTGGGGCTTCTTCTCATGACAGAGCTCTGCCTCCCGAGCCGTGTGCTGGACCTGGCAGGAATGTCAGCACAGACAATCCCCTGCCTGCAGAGCCACACTGGGACCATCCCATCATGGATAAATCTGCTCTCATGTCATCCCTCTGGGCCTCAGCTACACAGGCAGAGGCTGCTCGTTGTCCCTGTGATGTGCCAAGGCAGGAGCAGTGACGCAGGGAGGAGAAAGCAGGGTTGTTCCTGCCCCTCCTGTATCTGCTCTTGGAATGAACTAACAATTCCACTTCCTTAGTGTGCTGCTCTGAGATCTTTCTTAAGCACCAAATTCATACAGAGAAAATAACTAACAGCCCAGTAATAACTCATCCAATTGCAGTCTCATATCCCTTTATTTATTACACTCCTAGTAAAAGGTATAGGGCTAGAAAGCAAATTAAAGCCTGGGCTCTGGCTCATCACAAACTATAAACTTCCTGGAGATTTTCTTTTGCTTTTTCCCTAACAACTTACAAAGGGTATCAAAACAAACAAATCTTACTGTAAATACTGTAAAATAAACTTGGCATGCCATCAGTTAGAGAAAAGGCAAGACAGCCTTTCCCACACAATTTATGAGGTTCTGGCTCTTTCAGATCACCTCACTCCCTCCTGGTATTTTTGCCATTTGTGTTTGCAGTAAAAGACAAATGCTGAGGGGGTGGGGGGGTGGAAGATTGTTGCTTTTCTGCCACCAGAAATGTTTCAGAAAGAAAAGCAAACTAATCCTAAGCAGTATCTGATGCCAAATCCACTGCACCCCCTGGAAGTGCTCTCATCTCCCTGAGGCTGCACTGTGGGCAGTGGCAGGGAGCAGCACTTTGGGACTCATTGGGAATAATGTCAGGGAAGTTTGTGGTATTTCATTTGGAGTCCCTCCTTGTGCTGCACACAAGTTGCTGGTGCTCAAGCCTGTGCTTAAGAACAGCTGGCAAACTGCTTTGCTTTGAATGATGGCCAGTGTGTGATATTGATTCCTGTTTCCTATAGGAATGAGCTGGCATTTCCAGCATGGAACTGGAAACTCAGATAGAGTTGGCTTCCCAGTTTTAATGCTGTCAAGCTGGATCCTCTGATTAAAGGCACTATATGTAGTAATTAAAAAACATGTCATGTTTTTTCCAGCCCACTGTAAATCCCTGCCTTTGAGAGAACATCTTACAGATTTCAAAGCAGCAGAATTAAAGTTCTTCATATTCTAAAGTAATCACTGCAAATTTTCTTAATTCTAGGAAAGACTTACTTCTGAAATCCTGATATTAATCAAGAAAAAATGCTGCTAAATTAAACCTGATTTTTATTACATTTTGTGATAATAAACTTGCTTCCTGACCAAATGCCTCTACAAATTCCTGCTTTAGGAGAGTCTGGCCATTTTTGTCTGGCTTGTTTAAGTGACAGAACTTGAAATAGCAATAGCTTCATTTGTAACTGGAAATCCAAACAAACCTGTCTTTGCAAACTGTTTAACAGACCATTATAAATATATTAAGATACCCTAAGTGAAGTTTGTGCCTCTTAAATTTGACCTTCTAATAATAACAAAAATTGTAACATTTCTAGGATTTTCCCCTCTTTAATACCAAGATGTTTTCTCTGAGCCCCTCACATCATACATTATACTCATGTTTTCCAACTCAAAGGCTCTCCTCTGACTGTCCCTGAGCAGCAGCAGATGAATATACTATCAGGAACACAAGAGCTGGCAAACTGTAAATACCACAGCTGAGGCCATCATTAATACTCAATGCTTTAGTTTAATGGCATCAACTGCATTTATTATACTTCAGCTGGTTTTGGGTAACAGACAAAATGGATGTGTACATTTTCTGTTCTGGATGACTAACCAATTTAATCTTTCTAAATGGATGAATGGTTTCAAGGTTTATGAGAAGCAACACTAATGCTATAAAGTCTGCAAGAGAGCCATTTGTAGTGAAGCCAAAGCTGCAAACTTTTATAATCTTTTTTCCTTTTGTTTAACCCTTCCACCTGCTGCTCAGTCTGCCTCTTTTAGTTAAATGAACCATATTTTTTAAGGTAGTTTTGGCTTCTTGCATTTCACTGCTGTTAGAACATGTATCATTGAAGTCATCAGCACTACATGAATGGTAAAGGACCTTCTGTGCCACTGCACCATGGAAAAAGAGTTCTTGAAGTCAAGAGATGAATAAAATTCATGGGCCACCTCCCAGCCTCTTGTAAGCAGAAAAACACTGCTCAAATCCCCATCTAAACTAACAGAGAATTCACCCCTAATTGTACAAGTTTCTCTCTCAATAAAGCACTCAGAGATCACTTCCCCTTGACAAGCCCTTGGCCCTGCACTCTGCTATGCTGAGGAGAGCAGCAGCAGGACAGGCTGTGCTGACAGCTGATGGGAGCTTTGGTTTCCTGTCCCCTGGGATGGTGACACCATGGGAACCTCACTGCTCGAGTGGGGCTGGGCAGACACCACCCTTCCCTCCTGCCCCCCTTTCCTGGGAATGTGGCATCTTTGTCCAGTGCATGCTTAGGTGACACTGCAGCCACGGCTCCCTGTCTGCCACAGCAGGCTAGTTCAAGTGGGAAGTGTAAGAGCAGAGGAAAAGACAGTGCCAGGCAGTATTAAAAAGACAAAAATATATTGTAGCAGCATGGATTGATCCTACAAACAGAGAGAAAACCTTAGCAACGTGCCTCTGCTTTCTCAGAAAGGGAAAAGCCCTGGCTAGCAAATGTCAGTTTGCTGTGAGGGTGGGGAGGCCTGGCACTGGGTGCCCAGAGCAGCTGTGGATGGATCTCTGGAGGTGTCCAAAGCCAGACTGGACAGGGCTTGGAGCACCCTGGGATTGTGGAAGGTGTCCCTGCCCATGGCAGGGGAGGGATGGGCTTCAAGGGCCTTTCCAACCCAAACCATTCCATGATTCCAACTGTATGAGTGGTGGGAGATGTTCCAGGCCTAACTCACCTGGTGGGATCAACACTGACTCCAGGCTTCTAAGCAGCATAAGAAGATTTCAATTTGGCCCCTGACTGGACAAGACTAGAACCAATTAATTTTTTGGGCTAAGCATAGTTTACACCCACACAGTTAACTGGATTTCTCCTACCAAGTACTGATGTATCAAATTCAGAGCTGATTCCAGAATTTTGTTTTCTGATCTGGTGCAATTTAGATTTTTGGATTTTCAAATACTAATTCTTAACATTTAGTTGGAATTTTCTGACTCTTAAATGTATCTTCTATTAAAATCATAACCTTATACCTTAATTCTACCTTAAAAATATTTTCATTTAAACATCCACAAACACATTAACCAAATCTTGATTTTTTCAATGTAAAGACAGTAAATTCCACAGCACCTGCACATATGGAAACAGCTCGAAGTACAAAGATGAAAGCTATTAGTCAGGTCAGCAACCACTGCCTCAAATAAAGGAGATAATAAACAAGAGAGATTATAAAAAGTCAGTCCAAATAGATAGAAGGGGGTACTTTTCTAACAAATAATACTATAAAGTTGATGAATCTCCAAGTTCAACATGTTGAATTCAGCATCAATAATTCAACTCAGCTGACATATGACTTAATAAGTCTTTACTTTCCTATTGAGACTAAGCAATATACATTTGGATTCGAGCAAACTCTTCTGTATTTCCAGCCTGGAAGATTTTATTGGAAAGTGTATTTCCTTTTTCAGCTCATGCACACTAGGCAACATAAATAATGTTTATCTTCCATGGAAGATGCACAGTTGGACTCTGCTTTCTGCAGGTTTTAAATGAAGATGCAGACTTTCTAAGTTAATTGTATTGGACATCTTGTGGCAAAAAGTCCTCTTATTTAATATATCTATGCAATACCCATTCCCCAAGCCTTCCACTGAGAGTTTTCAGAGGGAACTCAAAGAAGACTTGTAAAAAACAAATCAAAAGTTCCACTAATTCCACAATTATTAAAAAGAACAGCCTTATAAAACTAGATGTTGCTACTAGAACCAGTCCCTGATTTTGACTGACGGGATAAATTTAACCCCGAGAAAACCTCACTGGCGGTGTCACTGAGCCCAGCACACCTGGAGCTGGGGCTGGAACGCCCCGAGTGTTGTGAAGAACTCAGCCATTGTTTACAGCTAATCAGGTTCTCTGTGCCTCCAGCCGAGTCTGCTGGCTGAGTTATTGAAATCCACGGAGCGAACCTGGCGCTGCGGCGCGCGGGGCTTTACGATAATGTCAAAAGCCCAGGAGGTACCGAGTGAGTCATAATGTCCCACTGCTTTTTGAATTATTCCAGTTTTAAATCCACAGTTGGCAAAGAAACAAAGAACAATATAATAGGCATTTGATGCTGTTCTCTATAGTGAACTTTTTTTTACCCTAGGACAGAACTCGCTTTAAGCCAAGGAGTTCAGTGGTATGAACTTTTATCAGAACATGCACTTTTACTCCTTAGAAATGCTGTTTTGGCTACAAAACAGCTGATCAGACACTCGTGCTGTTCACAGTGAGGTATGATACTGCACTCAATTAATGTTTTGAAACAACACAGCTGCTAAAGAGTATTCCTGCAGAAGTCTTGCAGCACTGTGGACTGAGACCACAACGCACAGGTATGTGACAGGCACTTCTGTCCAGCAGGGACATTTCTCTACATCCTCAGAGACCACTCCACTCCTGTTGTGATGCATCTAAACTTTCTATCCATAATTAAACATCAATCTCATTTTCAGTGGCATACCTGACAAATATTGTTTGTTTTTTTTCCCCTATATTCATATGGCAATACCCAAAATCATTTCCATACAGTCCTTGTAACCACCCTGATAGCAAGGCTGGGTATGGAACACTTTAAGTAGCACCCAGTGAACAAAGTTTTATGCTGTTTCTTTACTAAGCCAAATGATACAGAGATAGGGGACACCACTCTTCCTCCACTGGTTACAGAGGGACCCTGGAAATTACAGGCACTGCCTAAGTTACACAAATCCCACCCTGGAGCTGCTTCACACCCATCCCTGCCTGCTCAGGGGAAGCTGCAGTGTCCCCCGTGCCTGATCAAAACTCACTACAATTGCATTACAGTGTACAAACTGCTCCTTTAAAGGATTTCCTCCCTTCTTGCCATGCAATTATGATTATGGAACACTCCTAGGTCCTTCTAGGGAAACATTTTCTTTAAATACAAGACAGAACAACTTTCTTGCTCAGTTGATATTAACCTATCATTAACTAACTTTATTTCAATCTTTTTTTAAAATCGATTCACCAGATTGAAGTTCAGTAACTCCCTCTGAAAATATAAGAATTATTCACCTCATAACACAGTCACAATTCAAACCTCTGCAGAATATATTAAAAATAGTAAATGAAGGCATCAGAAGTTCTGTAAAGGCTTAGGGTTCGCTCTGTGAATTGATTTTTGGCAATTGAAAAAATAAATACATATGCACACTATTACACATATATAATTTTTATATAGGTGTCTATATAAAACTAGTAAGAAATGGAACATTTCATAAAGATCCTGGTAGAAAATTAAAAGATACAAGCAGTTAAAATGAGAAGCCAGAAAAATCTGTCAGCAAATGCCCTTCTGTGAACAGCAAGGTAAAGCAATTAATTTTAGAGCAAAAACTTCACCAACATTTGTCTTTCCTCTGAGTTGGGAACTTGCACATCAAAAGAACCGTTTGGATGGGGGATTTACTAGAAGTGGAGTTGCCTTGTGCCAGGGAACACGCAGAGAGGGGCGGGGGTGCTGGTTTGGCCAGATCCATTGCTGGTGAAAACTGACACAATCCCATTGAGCCGTGCTCCTTCCTACCAGCTGAGAGCCTGGCCCTGGATCAACCCTCGGGAATGGCCAGGCCAGGAAGCCTCAGGATTGCAGGGAGGCTGGGGTTTCTATTCTTAGAGGCACTGGTCATCTGCAGCTCCTACTGAGTTCAAAATCAGAGACTTTGGAGAGAGCAGACTTTTATTGCAGCACATCAGAGCTGTTTATGGCTCGGCCAACGTGAGACAGGCAAGGGGAGCATCCACACCCCCAGTTTGTTGGACTCTGGCCCAGGGACTGAGGCTGCTCCTGCACAGCCCTGTGTGTGCACAGCAGGGCTGTGGAAGGGTACTTTGCCCCAGTGCTCCCACCCCAGCATACCTTCACCACCCATCTATTACAATTTCTCATTAGTTCGTTCCTCCACAATGATCAGAGCAGCCTTTAACCCAGGTTTTCAAAGCTTTACCTGATTTTTATATAATATTCAAGTGAAAAATGTTGTGTAATTATGGGCATTCTAAGCAGAGCTATTATATTTTAATATAATATTATTAATATAAAATTATTATTTTAAAAAAATCCAGCAAAGAATATTGTTGCTGTACTGAAATCTGAGAAGTATATTTTAGTGTGTGGTATAACATACAACCCACTAAGCATATATAACACACCTCCCTGGAAGTCACTGCTCAGCTGCTGACCTCGTTCAAAATCTGGAGTAAATGTAAGGATTTAAAAAGAAACCTGCATTCTAACTGCCAGTGCCAGGAAAACTGGTTGGGGCCCCAGAGACCAAAGAGTGCTCTTGGATTGGCACAGTGGAGAAGAACCAGTGGCTTTTCCTCTTTCCCAGGCTCTGTTGGGCTGCACACTTTGACAATATCCATGGCTGGGCACAGTCTTGACTCCACATCCCTGGAAGGGCCCAGGGCTCCTCAGCTTCTCTGCTCCTTGCCTATCACTGTAAATACCAGCCAGCAAACCTCCAACTCTTCTGTGCTCCTTCTGCCTGCCTCCCACCCTCCTCCCAAGGATTAATTTGGCAGCACCAAGTGAGATCTGTAGCCAGGCTTTGGGTTTAAATAGATGGCTGGAGCAGAATGGGAAATATGCAGATGAAAGGAAGTAGTAACAGGAAGTAATTTCCCTTTACTAGGGCACGGTGCTGACCTGGCTGGCTAACCCCCATCTCCAGGCTATTAAACAACTCATGTCCCCAAAGCAATCATTTTAACCAACAGGGAAGGCTCCCAGATTGACTGGTTTTCATGTCTAAGAGGGAAAGCTTTCATTTGGCCTATTTTGTTCCCCTAGTAAGCCCTCCATGAGAAAACCTGCTATAAATATTTATCTGTTGAGAAGTAACAAATTCAACTTCTCCACAACCTGTTTTCCTCTAAAATGGAGAAAAAGCAACCCCCACTAATCTAGATCAACCTGTCTTATGTTTGGGCTAACCCTCCAATGAGAGAACTCAAACTCCAAAGCAGAACTGGCCCTGCCCAGTCTAGAAGGAAACAACCAAATAATCAGGAAAAGCTTTTCCCAACTTCTCAGTTCCAGTCATGAAAATTTAACTCACTAGATTTTCATTATCCTCTCAAATGTATTGCTGCTTTTAAAACAGCCACTTGGAATTAAGGCAAGTGCACCTCCAGGTCTGTTTTACCAGCACCCCAACAGTCACTGGGCAGCACAGGCCTGACAAAACTCATAAGTAAAAAGAAAACAAAATCTTATGTGCCACTAGGTTAGGGAATAAACCCTGTCCTCTGTTTAACTCCTGTAGTACAGCAGTTTTCTGAAGGAAATGACTTCTCACTGAATGTGTTAATTCTCATTAAATGTCAAATTGTTTGATGCAAGCAGATCAAGCATTAAAAAAAAAAAGTAAGAGGAAAAATACTGCAGTAGAAAAATGATGGTTGGGAACAGCAGAAGTATCATAACAAGCACTTCACAGCTCTCATTTCAACCCAAAATAGTATTTTCTTATCATTTTCAGTTTCCCTTACTCTGTTTTTAGTTGTTCTTTGAACACTAGCTCTCACTGTTGCCTTGGGAATTTGGGCCAAGTAAGGAATGAATAAACCATGGACAATGATACGCCCAACCAGTCTTTAAAAAGCTTACCAAGTACAAAATGCCAAAGGAATATTGCACATAGGATCTTAAAGAGTGACAAGTCCAAAATCCTGATCTACAGCAGTGCAGTGTCTTTTGTGCTTCAGGAAGAGGAAAGAACCACAGTGAATCCAAGAGAACTGCTGCTGACGACTCCGAAATAACAGCAGCCATTAGTGAGCAGCTCATTGCCTTCCTTGAAGGTGGTCTGATGGTGGCAAAACAATTACAAGAGCAGGAAAACCTATTCCTGGACACATTACAGTCTGTTAGAAACCTGCCATTACCCTCCACTGATGGACTTTGCATCAGCCCTGAAGTATCTGAGACATGTGGACATCATGCCCATTTCCTACAACTTACACATATTTTTCAAGATTTAAAGCACCGTAGTCTCAAAACCTTAACTCAGTGTGTAATGGGTTTAACATATATTTTACGTCTTAATTTGCCATAATAATGTGGCTATAAGCTGCTGTCATTCACTCCCTTTTTCTGACCTTGGAAATAAAATGTTTAATCTCCACGGGATTTTCCTGGCGAGATGTTTTAAATCAGTGCATATGTACATACTTCTCTATATGCTTTTTCAATTTTCCTAAAATATTCTCATATGTGCAGACATGATGACTAGACATGTTTCAGTGGTGCTTGAAACTTGATACAAGTGGGTAATTTAACCATGTAATTGAACAATATTACAGAAACACACGGAGTTTCCTAGCAACAAAAGGCCTTGGACATCAAGATGGCAGCCAGCAGCTAACATTGCAATTGCCTGACCTAACTTGAAAAGAAATTACACTGAGGAATGTCCTCCTTCCTCTCAAAGCACAACTGGTACATGGCTACAGGTCTGACCTCAAAGGGCTTTTCTTACATACACAAGGTCACAAATGTCACGTGAGAAAGGACATTTAGGGAACATTCATATTTCCCAGAGGTAAGAATAATGGATTGGAAAAAAATTCTGGACCCTCAAGTTTACCCCTATGGAAAATAAAAAGCTTCTTAATGTGAAGTAGCTGAGTAGAGCTGAGCTTGTGGATGGAGAACTCCCCCTTGTTAGGGCATTCCTGGAGCACCAAGGGAAGGGTGGCACAAGTCCTGTGAGCCTGGAGGCCACCAGTGCTGCTCTGTGCCACCAGTCCCTGTGCCAGAGTCCCATGGCTGGGAAAACAGGACACAGAGGGATGGCAGAAGATCGTCTCCCTTCTTTCCTTTTCCCTCATTTTCAGCCATCTCTCATTGCAGTACTTGGGAGAAGGAAAAAAACCAAGATTTTTAGTCCATGTCCTTCCTTGCTGAAGCAAGTCAGCTGGCTGAGCTGTTATCCCAGAGGGCTGAGGATAACTGTCCCCTCTCTTGGTGCAGGGGGGAGGTGACAGCTGAGATGAAGAGCTTCTGACCAGCTACTCCCAGTCAAAAGCCATCTTCTCCTCAGGGGAAGAGGAAAACATGGAAGAAGCCACCAACTCTCAAGGCTGCAATGACCCCAAAACTCCAGGATCAAGGCACAGAGGGCACTGAAAAAAATTCTTTACGCCCTTCTATGCTCAGAGCTTCCTTCAGTTAAACAACAACAGAAGTCTCTATACCCAGCTACACCATGACTTCATTTTTCCATCTGAAGTAGCTAACTGTTGCTTCAAGAAAAATATCAAAATTTGCTAAGTTTTCATTCAGAAAACAGGCAGTCCTGGGCAGAGAAACAAACCCCTTCTAACACCAGGATGATGGTCTACTGGTATTTCCCTAAAATAGCAGCAGCTATTTGTGTGCAGCATGTCTATAACAAAGATGTTGGTATAAAAATGCTGCCTTGCCAACACCATTCTTTTCAACGTTGCCTTTCCAGCTCTGGAGGCACTGGCTGCTTTCACAGCCAAGTTTGCCACTGCTATGGAAAACAGGCTGCACATGCAAGCCAGCTGAAGTCATCCAGACTGAAAAGGGCCCGGGCTGCTGCTGCTACCACTGTAAAAATGTTATTTGGAAACTGTCTTCTCAGAGAGCTGTATAAGGAATCAAAAACCCGCGGTAGGGACGCAGGCTTGGTGCTTTCCCATTTTTCAGCAGTGACGAACACAACAAAGCTCTTATCTCAAAATAAAACATTTCTGCCACTTCCAAAAGCACATAAGCAGGCAGGGCAGAGTGGCCTTATATAGCTGGCCTGGCAATGTCCTGTTCACCACTGCATCTGAGCACCTTCTGGCACTGTGCTCTCAGAGCCTCAACAGTGTGGATGGGGAGCTCTGCTGAGCCCTCCTCTTCCTCACCTGGGAAGCAGAGGGATGTCTCTGTATTTGTAAGAGGGTTGTGCACAGGGAACAAGAACAGCACAGAGGCAAGGCCAAAATCACAAAAGAAAACAAGAAGCAAAGCACTTTACACCTCAATAAGTCAGGCCAGAAATAATGTAGTAATTAGTCAAACAGAGGTAAATGACACACAAGAAATACAAGATTCTCAGTGTCCAAGGGAACATAGAAGCTTGTTTTAAAGGCAGAGCAACACAAACCATTTCCTCCACAGATCTGTCCCTTCTGTGCTGCTGTTTGCTGTCTTACAAGGACTGAGTTTTTAACTTCTAGGACAGATGTTGGGTCTCCCTACGATACCCAGCTGTCTGCTTGCATAAGATTTGATGGAATCCAAAACTGCAACAGTTACAGGATGGTTCCTGTTAGCACTCAAAAAACAATTAAATACAGGGAGAAAGGAATATTTCTATTTCCTTAAGATGCTTCACAGCATAAGCTGCTTCAGATAAAAGGGCAGTCAATTAATTTTTGGTTTCTTGAGTCTCCGAAAAAACACCATTTTTCAACAGCACAACTTAACATTTGTCCTAACTAGAAAAATATACTTGTCAATACTTGTGCCAAATCTTAGAGGTATTCTCCAAAGTCCTTCTCTTAAATGCTTTTTGCTAAATATTTTATCTACCCTGCACCCTACTGCACATTTCATGCACGAGACCTTGTGAAAATGTCACTACTTCAGGCAATCAAACGAGACATAAATGGCATAAGTTTTCTTCAGAGTTCTTTTCCCCTATGAGTTTTCTCTACAAGGTAAAAGCAGATTAGGCAGCAGCAGACTTGCACTGTTCCTCTGCTCCAGCTGAATATGACAGTATTTCATCGAGTCATAATGTAATACCAGATATGCTTCATTTGGTTTTCATGATCCAAAACCAGTGCTCAAGTTTAGGTTACTTCAGATTTAGACAAATCTCAAGAAATTTAAATACTGCAGAAAAGTTGTAGTCAAAGCTCTCATCACTCACTCACTTTTTGGTGAGCTGCTATAAAGCCCAGTGACAAAAGACTGCTTTCACTCAGAACACAGGAATTCCTGAGGAGTTCTGGACCATCCTAGGGCTTCAGTTTTTGGGACAGCTCATTTCTCATTTACTGTTGGTACAAAACACCAAATACAGGCAAAACCCCCCCCCATTTTACCTGAAGTCTTTATATTCCAACCAAGACATTGGGTGTGACAATGAGAGGTGCAAAGCACATTTGAGCACCTCTATGCTTTGTACATCCCCCTCAGAAATGCTGACTTGAAAGGTCAGGGAAACAATAAAATTGCAAGTAAATCTATTGGAGGCATTGGCATCTGTTTGATACGTCACACATCTTTCTGAAGAAGCAGATTTCTTACCTTTAGGAAAACGAATCTTTTCAAAATCTTGAAAATTAAGTAACCCCAATATAGATGCAAGCCTTGGAGGGTTAATAGCATCCCATTGAATAAAAAATATGCTATGACAGGAGTTGTGGAGTAGTAGGTAGGCTGATAGAGGGTGGCACGAAGAATCCTAAAAATATAAAGTTCATTGTTATGGTGCAAGATCTTCTTCCTTATGGTATTTACACTTATTTCTAATCTCATATTCCAAGATGATTAATATTAAAAAGCTCTGCAAAGATGGTAGATTAATTAACAAGCCCTGCCTTAACTAGATTATGCATCTCTGTTGAAATACAGACTTCAGAAGATGAGAAATCTGAGTCTGGCATGAAAGTATTCTAAGTGAGGTTAGAAAAACTCCCTGTTTTTCAGATCTTCATCTCTGTGTGGTCTAGATACTGTGCAACTCAGAGCTTGCCTATGCCTTTTTTTTGTGTAAATTCTCTCTAATCTGAAATCCACACTCAGGAGAAAATCCTACAGGCTTTGCAACAGGGCTTTTTGTTAATTAACATATGTTTTGTCCATCTTCAGACTTCACTACTTCTATATTATTTGGGGCTTTTTGAGTCCCTTTAATCTCATCATGTTTCGCTTCCAAGCTCAAGAACTGAGGAACAAGAAACTCAGTGAAGCAAAATGATTGCAGATCACTTGTACAGTTAATTAAAAAAAACAACAATAAAGTAAAAGACATCAGCATTTCTGAAAGAAAATACTACAGGAAATTAAAGCCTTATGTTGATCAATGTTCAGAACTATTAATTTAGCCAGCTTGAGTCTCTAAGGGTTTGTCCATGGGCAGGGAGGGGCAAATTAGAGCTGTGAATGTGAAACACATTAAACACTTTTTAAAAGATAAACATGTTAAGCACCCATGTGAATACTCCAAAGCAGATTAAATCATAGCACTCCAAAGGCATGCAAGTATTTAGCAAGTCAAGATTTATTTGTGCTGACTTCATGAATTAATTGGTTCACCTAAACTTCTCTGAGTGCTCCTCATGTGAATGAGGTGAAGCACTACGCAAGGACTGGGTAGCAGAAAGAAGGCTCAAAAAAAAAAATTAACTGCAGTCATGTACTCTGACTTTGCAGCTACAGCAGAAGGGGTGGAATGAAAGGGAAAAGGATTTCTCTTAGTTAAGGAGCTCAGTCCCCTTGAAAATGCAGGGGCTCGTAGCATTTAACTACTATTTACAAAACAAGTTACATAACACATAAAAGCTTTTATTTAGGTTCAAGAGGCTCATTTAAAATTACTTTTATATAATGATTTTTAAAGAAAATGGCAGGTTTTGGTCAATTTTCTCACAAGCAGAATTTTCAAGTCCGGTCCATTCCTTTTTCCATCACAACCAACACTAAACTCTCAGGGGGAGTGGGAATGAAGTAAAAGCCTGTGACTGGATTAAATATTGCTTACCAGAAGGGAAACAGGATCATCCTGGTGATGAAGAACACGATAGAAAAGATGATGAACAGCATGTTGCAGGTTTTCTCCCAGCGAGCATAATTAAACATTTTGGCTGCCTGCAGTGGATAAAAATCCCCAAACATACTATAAATATTGTCTGAAATAAATTCTGCATTGTCATAAATAAAGACTCGTCTTCCACCTAAGCAGGAAGAGTATTTCCTCCCAGTTTGACATGTAAGGCAATCATTTTACTGATACCTAATAAAGCAGCATCAGACCAGATTCTTTGTTTATATTTCTCCTTTTATCTTGAAGGAAAGGACTTTGCAAAGGCCTAAAGAAAAGCTCTCAGACCAGAGTATGAAGTACCATGGAAACACAAAGTGCTCTTTAGAACAGAGGTAATTCATCAGTTTTCTACCAGATTCCAAACAGACTGAATTCCAAGAGAAGCAGCTGGCTACACCTGCACGTTCAGGAGTAGCAGTGGCTCCTTAATCACAGGTGTTCTGGGACATGCCTGTTACTGACCCCCCTCTGGGCCTAATTCAGCTCCTGTCTTCTCCTTTTTGAGAGCAGATCTCAGTGCTGGCCTCTACCCCACTAAAAAAGGCTATAATGCTGCTTCTCCCCTAAATGAACTGCCCAGCTCTCTGTACTCCATTAGGAACCACCCTGGGCAAAGTTTTCAAATGTGAGCAAAGCTGCAGGTGCCTAAGTTTTAAACAGCAGCTTGATAAACTTTTCCTCCTTCTTTTGAGTGGCAGGGCTGGATTAAGTTGTTCTGCTACTCCAGTTTCCATCCAAGTATTGTCCTACTAGTTGTTTGTAAGGCCACACAGTTAATTGGACCTAGGAGCAGTTCAGGATTAAAAGTAACCCAGCAAGAAAATCTGTTTAATCTGGACCCATCCCAAGTGCACAACCCCACAATTAGTTGTTCTGATACAATAAGATAGAGTACCAGGAACAGAAACGGACAGTGACAGATAACAGCCTGCAAGGGCTGCTTACACTGGCACTGCCACCAGAAGAGGTGATGAAACTGTGCTCTCAAACCTGGTGTTACAAACTCAGGGGAGTTCTAGTGAAGGAAACACTCTGTTTGTCTTCCAGGAAACCCAGAAGCAACTCTGATCACAGAGCACTGTGATCAGAGTAGGACACTTAAACACTTCTACTGATATTTAGTGCAGTGAAAAGACTTTCCCTTCAGTCCAGGAGAAGAAACTTTTTTTCTGCCAGCAGATACCTGATACAGGCTGGACTTGATGTCAGAGGTCTTTTCCAATCTCAGTGCCTCTGTGATGCTGTGGACAACCTGGTCTAATTTTATCTGTGCAACAAGAATAACCCAGGGAGGCAGTTTTATTTCCAGTCCCTGTTCTGTACTGAGGAAATTCTCTTCTGCTCCTTTCTCATAATGGATTCTGTAACAAAGCTTAAATTACCTAGAAGCTCTTTTTTATCTGACAAGTTACAAATCTGCAAAGCTGTGTCTCTGTGAGGATACGAAGGGATCATACGAAAGTCGTGCCAAAAAGATGAAAATGTCACTGACACTAAAACCAAAATCCCAACAACCAAAAAACTCAGAACAGGAGGAAAAAAAAAATAGTAATAATAAAAAAAGAGGCTGGATAGCAGGGTTACCTCGAGCCAGAAATCTGCAGTGTCGTGCACGAACATCACCAGAGTTCCAAGCCGCACGTAATTGCCACACCAAGAGCCACTCATCAACCCGATGGCTGCCAGGTGATGAACGACGTGAGCCATAAAATCCTGGGCGGCACAGAAGAAAATAAAGGTGAAGCGGATCAAGCACAGCCCCCGAGGGTCTGGGACTTGGCAGCCCCCGAGCGCTGCCCTGGCAGCCGGCGTTGGTTCGTGGCTGTGTGCGGGATGCCAGGCGCAGACTGATGCTGCCCTCAAGTGGCTGCTCCAAATCCCGGCTCCGGGCCGTGCTTTTCCTTACAAAAAAACCACATTTTCCCCGCTCACGGCAGCGGAGGGTGTTCAAGCTACAAACAAGCACAAGCACTTGCCTTCCGTTTGATGTCGATCCCGAGGGTAAATATGAGAGACCAGTAAAACCCGATCTCGGCCATGTAGTACCAGTACTGGGATGGCAGCAAGGTCTGCGAGGAAGAGAAACACAGTTAACTCAGAGAATAGGAAAAAGTAAATGTTGAGTGAGATTACTTCTTTTTTCCTTTCCTGACTTCTGCTCCTCTGGTGAGTCTTGCTTAAAAAATTAAGTTAAATTAAATTCCCGTCCTGGGCTTCATTAAGAAGGATGTTCTGAGAGCCAAGTATTTTAACCTCTGCTCAGCCCAAACTCTCAATTCCCACAGTTCCTCCCCCACCTCTGGATTTTACCATGCTTTTTCTCCATGTTTCTGTCAGAGAACTACATGCAGAGTCCTTCTGCATTTAATTACAAACAACTGCAAATAAACCCCCTCTGTAATAAACTGAAATGTCAGTTATTTATGCTAAAATCCCATGGATCTGCCTAGGGGAGAGTGAAGCTCTGCTACTCCCTTGGGTCAATACATTTCCCAGGTGTGTGCCAGGAGCTGAGAAAACTCAGCTGGGAGGCAGAATTCTTTGTATTCCTGGCCTCTGCCTAGCACAGGAATAAGAAGGCAGTGGGATGGGGCAGAGTTATTAAAATAAGAGTGCCTTGAAGCACCATGGGGCCTGCAGCAGCACAGGGGTTCTGCACTGAATCTGGGAACACTGATAACATCTCCAGTGAGGAACTGGTACCCCGGGGTGGGTGGAAATAACCGTGCTCTGGCTGGAGGGGGAAGCTGCAGCACAGGCAGATCCCAGGGAAGTCCTGGAACAGTCAGCAGCACTTCCCCAAAGCAGGCAGGAGGCTTCGGTGCCACACCCCTTTAGGTGGTGCCCGTGTGGAGGGAAAAGGCTGCTGTGGATTACCCCTTCCCATGGGGAAATACCTGGAATGCCTGGAGGCCAGTGGCCCGATGCCAAAGAGCTCACCTGAAACGGATAACCAACCCACGTCTGCCATATGTCGTAAAACCAGGGTTTCTGGGGAAGACACAGCAGTCAGACACCGCTCAGCTCAGCAGCAATTATCATCTTAACTCAAAATCTTCACTACTTAAAATCTCTCTAAGTGGAGCGGGCTAGGAAGCTGTAATCTTGATAACTGTTCTCCACCAATTTCTAAAGGGAACTTACATCTCAGATTTATTATATTGTTCCCAGCTTTTTTGGCTTCTTTTCAGGACACCTGAAACGTTCCAGTTCACAATTTCATCATCCAAAGCAGTGGGTGTGTGTTTTATTACTGCAATTACTCAAGATATGTTGCCACAGTGATTAAATTTGCTGTGTTTACCAGTCACACACACACCAGTGGTTGAGGATGATAAACAGTGTTTGGGGAGAAGGGCCAGATGAGCAGAGACACGCCGGGATCTGTTCCGCTGCTCCGAGGAAGCATTAATGACACCCCAGGCAGGGCTCACCGAGTTACAAGCACCACTCTCTCTGTTATTCCCAACTTCTGACTCAGCAGCAACACCTCAATAAATAGCTGTGAGCCCCAAAAATGCTGCCAAAAAAATGGTTTATGGCCTCCTCTGAGGAAAACCTGCCCATGTGATGCATTTGTAGGTGTTAACAAGGCTTGTTGTAAAACCATCTGCGTGACTTCTTCAAGCTTGCCTTAAAAATACTGATTACTCATAAATTCCTTTATCATAGAGGGTCAAAAGTTAACTTAAAAATTAAATCTCAGTGCATATTGCAGCCCATCATCCAAATGACACACACCAAAGATCTGACCCACAGAGCCACTGAAACCAGAGTCTTTCAATGGGATTCAAGAAAATCTAGAAATTATTTTGTTAAAAATTGAGTATCAATCTTTCAAAAAGTTAACTTACATCATACAGAAATATAAATCCAACAATGGAGGATGTCAGATAGAATGAAAATCGCCAGCTGCAAAATACAAATTAAAAAATAGGAACAAATCATTACATTTTTTAAAGATATTGTCCTGAGCCAGAATTACTGCAAATCGTATATCACAGACAATCTTCACATAAATGTGACCTCACACTCAACGCTAAGGATTGCCACATATTAACTGTATCTGAATTATTAATATTTAAATATTTAAGATTTGATTAAGTGCTAAATTAGGAAATTCTTTTACATTATCACCATACAGATATTTTAATTGTCATGATAGCAGTAATTTTCCAGCCAGGCTTGAACTGGTCAAAAGAATGACCACAGCAAGTGTAATAAGACCCCTAAAAATTAATGTTTGAGAACACAAACCTTTTCCTGGGTTCATTCACTTCATCTCTCCCAACACCAACTGCTGACAACAGGGGAGCCTTATGAATTATCAGCATCTACTGGGTTAGTTTACATCTTGCTACAAGGTCTCAATTAACTATAACCTCATCTTTGACTAGGTGTGCCAGAATTTAGCCTGATCTAAGTGTTTTGTGCATGAAATGGATATCCAGCAAGGCAGATAAACCCTCCAGGTTTGCATCATCAGCCTGCTAAGTCAGCAAAGGGAAAAGCTCGAGCATCTCAGTGAACTGTGCTGTTGCTTTTACGTGTCAGAGCAGGATGCTGTGACTTGGAGCCAGCAATTGGCTCCTAATGACTCTGGAGCCTGCGTGGGAGGTACTGTCCCTGGGACTGGGTGTGGCTGCAGCCTCAGCTCAAGTATTCCCACTCCCACCTCTACAGGTGATGGAAAACTCCTTCCTCTCCACTCTTCCCCTTGGCATGAACAAGCCTGACCTTTCCCCCAAGCAAGCTCTGCAAGACCGGTAGGAAAACACTGCAGGACTTCACAGGCAAAGAAAAGTTGTGACCACAGGGACAGGAACACGGCTCCAGACCTGCTGAGAACTTGTTCTAGAGCAAGAGGTATCCCAGAGGAGAGCAGCAAGCAGCTCCCAGAAAATCTAAACCCCCTGAAAAGGAGAAAGCACCACAAGAGCACTGCACCAATGGATTGAGGGATGTATAAAATGAGATTGTGGTCCTTGGCAAGCATTAATGAAGTGCCAAATGAGAGAAGAGGAGGAGAACCTGTTTGCTAAAAGCAGTCCCTCCTTACTGAGCCCCACAACCCCTGGAGGTTGATATTCCAGGAGAAAGAATGAGATGTTCAAAGAGAGAGAGTATTTTATGAGAAAAACAACAAACAAAAGATGAGGATGTGGAATGTTGGAGGTGAGACAAAATAATGTGTCTCGCACCTGAGAAAAAAGTCAGGAAAATTATTAGAAAATTGCCACTTGATATACATGTGATAAACAATTTTTTTTCTTCTCAACTTTAAACTATATTTCCTCAGATGATTTGAAAATAACACTACACAACAAGCACTGCATGGACAGGAAAAGCACAGAGGTATATGGTGGAAATTCAGAGAGCAAATGGAAAGGGGAGAGTGGAACCCACTGCATAGCTGGCTCAGAGGTAACCAAGAGATGCTGGAAAACACAACACTGTGGCATGGGACAGACTTTACACAGGGGCTGCTGCTGCCCTCATGCCTCCCATTCCAAACAAGGAGGTGTGAGTGCTCCAGTGGATATGGCAGAACTGATTCTGTGTTGACTGTAAAGTGCATGTGGTTACAAGACTGTGCCATTAGTCCCCAGCCCTACAAATATACATTGAATACATTTGGCACTAAACAGCACTTCAGATGAACTCATTCTATGTGCAAGACTGCCAGAGCACTGCCTCATTTTGCATTTAGCCAAGCTTCTTTATGAATTTGGTGAATAAATCTTGAAGTAAAACTCATTCAAATTCACCAAATTTTACTCAAGTGCCTTTTAAACTCTGATCCTGCCCACCAGCGAGAGCACTGAATAACAGCTGTACAAGAAGATTTTCTGGTTTAACTTCAGGAATATTTTCTCCTGAACTAAATGTAACAAAAAGGAACTTAGTAGGGGAAGTTAAAGGCTGGTAAGTCTTACAAGACAGTGAAGGTTTCATGCAAAGGGCTTTCCAAACCCCAGTGTTGCTTAACTGGGAGCACTAATAGCATAAGTATGGCTTAGATATGGCTCATCAGATTTTCCTTGTGATTCAGAAAAAAGATCCTGGAGATTGCAGGCTTTTAAAAATTTTCATAACACTCATAACACTGACTACTAGAGTGGAATAACTCTGTTCCTTTTTTTTTTTCCCCACCTAGAGAATTATATCCAATTAAATTTCACTAATAAAGAGCAGAGCAAGGTTCACAGAATTGCACAAGAGAAACCTGTTTGCTTCATTCTCACTCAAGCTGCCAAGCAAGCTGGAATTTCAGTCTTTAGCTGTGTGTTACTAGAGACAGGCATGCATGGCAGGCAGATCTTTTAGCAAGAGCAGGAAATCTTATTGTCACTTGTGAAACCAAATTAATTGATCCCCAAAACAACAGCAGACATAAACCATGTCAGGAGAGTTTACTCAACTCAGACTTCAAAGAGACACACCTCTGTCTATCATCTGGATTTACGTGTGACAGAGGACACCACTAAATCATCATCACATTGATTAACACTGAGAATAATCTTGATAGAGTACTCAACTTTGAGCTCTGTGCTGTACTTTTAACCCTCATTCCTTAAGCTGATCCACAGTAACCACAGAGGTTCAATATTATAATCAGGTGAATTTTTGCCAATGCAATTATGCTAATGAAGAGCCAAATACACAGAGCATTTGAAAGTGCTTTACACTGGTACAGTTAATGTCAGTACCCAAAAGGGATGAGCTGTGCCCATTTGGGGATTTGCAATTTGTATGAGATTTTAGATCACACTTAAAGTGTTTAGGTATGAGGAAGTTCTCACACATAAGTGAAAAATCATATGCAGGAGGTTTTGAAACTTCTTACATATTCATTACTACCACTCAAAGCTGCTCACTGGCCCACTCTCAGCAGTGAGTTTGAGTTCCTGTTTCACACAGTATCCCATGATCAAGCTGTGGCACCTGTCCTTTAGTCTGGATGCCACAATTCCTGCTCTTGAACTGACTTTGGTACACAGGACAGCATCCCAAAATGACAGCATGGGTACAAACACAAACTAGGCTAAGCATTGTTGTTCCCCTATGATTACTGGCAGACAGGAAAATATTTTCCTATTCTCTGCATGTATTCATCTTACACTTTGTACCAGGAGCCCACAAATCCAATATTCCACAAATAAGAAAACTGTAAAATATTTAAGGTGGTTTTTCTTTCCAGGAGAAACAGTTAATCTAAACTTTTAACCCTCATTTGGAGAAATGCTACTAAATCCTTTCAACTTGTTTGTCCATTCAGAAACCAAAACCCTCATCAGGCAGACCCAACCTTTCTGAGGGGAAACCTCAATCTTTTTTCTTTCTTTTTTTTTTTTTTTTTTTTTTTTTTTTTTTTTTTTTTTTTTTTTTTTTTTTTTTTGTAAAAGAGTAAAGCAATGATAACCAAAAGCATTGTCTTTCCTTACAAAGCTTCCTGGAATTTCTGGAGCACTGTTGGGATCTCGAGGTTTCGCCGTCTCCTGAACCATTTCTCCACCAAATGGACAGTACAGTTGCACTTTTTGGCAAGGCCTTTGATCTCTGACTGCAAGAAATGGAACAGTGTTAGCAGTAGATGCACTCCAACATCACTTTCATCCATTTTGTAGTTCACAGAGCAGCTTCATTGTTGTAAGGTCTTAATTTAAAATATTACCGATATTAAATATGCACGGGGGGATATTTTTGAGTAATGGTGACAGAAACCCTGGATTTTTATCTATATAAATAAAGCAGGCACAAAATGAACAGATCCACAAACTGCTCTACTGTCTGTCTGGTCGCTCCTGAGAGTTTCAGAGATGCAACTTTTACTGTTAGATGAGAGCTTAGGCTGGAGAGGGGAGTGCCATGTGTGAACACATGTGGACACAGCACCCAATGTATTATCTAATCATAAATATTAATAATTTGTTTATATATGAGTCTCACAGCTGAGACTCCTGAGCAAGGTCCCCTCCAACACCAGAACTCAGCTGGGGGTGGAGCAGGGCCTAGAGCTGCCCCTGGCCATTGGGGTGCCACACCCCAGGGTCTCTGCAGCCCCTGTGCTCCCAAGGTGGCCAGGCCAGCCCGTGCCCAGCACAAGGCAGTGAGACTCCTGCATTTTGGGGTGCTCAGTGCCCCACCTGCAGCAGCCTGTGGGCTTCCTCCCTCTCCTCCATCCCCAAGTGCAGCAGGTTTGGGGTGACCTCCCCAGGGCTGCCTCAGGAGAGTGTTTGGCTCGTTTCTGGGGAAGCTCTTTCCTCCCAAGGGCAGGATGCAAATAGTGGGTGGCAGCAGCGCTGCCTCCACCGAGGTGAGGCCAGTCCAGGTAGTCTCCTACCCTCGGGGAAACTTCTGGAATGTGAGAAAAGGCACCTGAGCTGCCAGGTGTGCAAACAGCCCCTGTGTCCAGTGGCTCTCCACTTGCCACACAGGAATAGAATATACAACAGAGCCCACATGCCCACAGCTGCCAGCCAGGCTTTCCCAGGCACACTGGTCCCCAAGCTGGACACCTATAGGAGGCAGCCTGAATCTTTCCCATGCTCTGAGGAGTCTAAAAAATGCTGTGCTTCCTTTCAGAAATCAAATGTCCAACTGTACTCAAGCAGAAGGGAGGAATGAAACTGAGACCGGGATACTTGCCCAGGGAGAGAAGAGCTTGTGTGTGAACACCCATACATCTATTCCTGATGTTATCAGGCAAAAGACACAACAAAAGAATAGCAGAGTTAGGGATAGAATGCCAAGTTCCACTCTCAATAATTATCAAAAACCCTCATTACTAGAAAGCACACATTTCTTTTCAAAACCAGTGTAGGAAAAGTGCAATTGTTTAGGAATTGTAGTCAGGTAAGTGAACTTCCTGAGGCTGCACTCACAGCAGAGTACCTGCCTCCCATCAAAAATTAAGTTGCCTCATGTTTGGAGGTGACAAGCATTGGCTAGTGTTTTTTTCCCTGTTCAATTTTAAAAACAAACAGCATGGTAATAGCAGGATTGCTTTTCTTTCTCACATAAGAAGCCATTTATTTCTCACATAAGTATGCAGCAACATAACAGATCAAAAGGCTTCCATGCCAGCATTCTGATATTATTGCCTGCAGTAAGTACGATCCTGCTTTCCAACAACAGACATCAGCTGAAGTTTTCTCCAGGCAGAATGAGTTAAAGATGGAACACTAATCTTCACTGGAAATATTATTAACAGTCTAACTTAGAACAGCATGCCAGAAAATTAAACATCTTAAACGTATTTTCTGTTTCAGATGCCATATACCCTTGTCAGCAGAACAGCAACAAAAACCCAAATAAATTAAGTCATCTGTCAATCAGCTGGAACTCATCCCATGATGTCATTGCTGAGAGCTGATTGAAACAGTAAGAGTGGGATTTCCCAAACGAGTTTGGAAGAATGAGAATCCTTACTTGGGATGGATGTTTTGAGCACTCCCGGAAATAACTCTCTAGCACAGGATTAGGCTGTGGCTTCACACGTCTTACATTCTTTATACCCAAGGCTTTTGCTAGAGGTATAGCAACATATCTGAAAAGACACGTCAGGAAAAGCTTTAGAAATACAACACAGTTACAAGACCTTGGCTGTTCTCATGCCACTATAGGAAGAAAACAAATCTGATGCAATTTAATCTGCCATAGAATGTGCCAGTGCACTGGGGAAAAGGAATCTCCCTCTAATCCCAAGAGGGAAGCACAGCTTATCAGCAGTTATACAACAAAACCCAAGGACTTTAGTTCATGGCCATAAAATGCTATAAAACTCAAGGAAACATCCTGACTTTTGTGTCCATCAGAGAGGTGTTGGAGTTGAGTGAAGGGAGACCAGATGCTCTCCCCATGTGAGCTCAGGGATTGCTACTGGGCAACTTCCTCCCAGTGGCAAAGTCACTGTGCCCTTTCTTCACTGGGCCACCCCCACCCACGCTGGATGCAGCCTGTGGCACACAGCCATACCCTGAGACTGATGGATTCTCTTTCCCTTCCCTTTTCCAACCCAAATTGCTGTAGAGCATGCCAAAGCTCTGCCCTCCTGCTCAGGCAGGGTGTTCAGAGAAGCCCCCTCCTTGCTGCTCTCAGCCATTGACTCCTCATTCCTCATAGCAGTGGTCAGCTTTCCTCACTGCAGCCAGATGTGTGGGCTAATCACCCTCAGCAGTCCTTTCCAACAGCACTGCAGTGAGACACACTTGGGCAAGCACTTCCTCGGGAGACACTGGGAATGGTTATGAACATATGATCCAAATTACTTTTGATTTCCAGCATGAATGATCTTATCTGCTTCTGGTTTAAGTCTGTCCAACTTACGACATTCCAAATTTCCTCATTCTGTCCTGAAATAATTATAAAAAACCTACTAATCACATATTTTTGAGGAAAAGAAAGTAAAGCAAAAAAGTACAAATAAATAAGTCAAAACACTGCAAATCTTAACATGATTGTAGCTTTCTTCTGTGCAGCCAACCTCTGCCTGTCCCCTAAGATTCCAGCTGCAGAAGCAATCCATTTTTTGGTGCCAAAGTGAGGGGGGGAAAAAGGAACCAGCTTTACTAGATCTGCATAAAATGTTCACATGAAACTTTGAGATCCCTCCAGTCTGCTTAGCTTGGCCACAGAGAGACACCTGGGATCTATCAGCCCCACACGAATGTTCTGGTGCAGGACCAAATGAGAGGTTTGGTTGAGAGGACAAATCTCTCTTTCCTTCCATTGAAAGAGAAAAAGGAAACCCAAATGGTTTAGAATGAATTGTATCTCTAGTGAAAGGAGAAGTATCCAAATGCAGTTCTAGAAAAGCTGGATAGAAATATTTTCTTTCTGGATTGGACCACAGCCACACGTACCTAATAATAAAAATACTTCCCAATTTTTCACCTGCTGTGTTATCTGCACTGAATCTTTCCAGTAAACCACCAACTAATCCTCCTTTATAAAACATAACATTGATCTACAGATATCTCATTTTCAGCATTAATGAGGATTAGGATCAGCATCAAATTGCATTTCTGCTGCTTACCTTTCACTGAAGAATCGGATGATCAGCAACACCAAAGCATATGGGATTGTGGCATACAGCTGATGTGGTTTGGGGAAGACAAGTCCATCACGGTCGACAAAATCTGCCCACGTGCAGTTGATGGGCATCCAGATATTCTCCCACCAGAACCAGCTGTTGAGTGTCTTTAGTATGTAGGCCATGCTGAGTAAATAAAGAGAGAATTTCATTTATTCCTCACGTATTAAAGAGAAAATGCAAGGAAAAAACCCATATTGAGCCTTGTTGTGTAAAGCCAGTAAAGTCAGTGTTCTCAGGGGGACAAAAAAAAAATCATACAGGAAATTAAAACCCTCTTGGTTTAGAGCAAGGAGGTGGGATTATAACCCAGTAGAAGATAAAATAATAAAGCCTACTTTTGATCTGATATAAAGCAATACAGGGCCTTTGAAATCTGCACAGGGAGGTACCTGCTGCCTCCTTTCAGTCACTCACATTGCACTGCTTAGTACCTGGTCAAATCTCCTGCAACACTAATTATCTATCATATTAATACTAATGAGAACTGATCTTCCTGAGGCTGCCTCTATAAATTAAATATAAGTGGGAGGAAGAGTAGAAAAGAAATGAGAAAGTCTAGGGAGTGCCTCAATTCCATAGCAATGAGAACATTTCACTGATGAATTACTGCTGTTTAATATGCTAATGGATAAATACCCTGACTTTGCAAACACCTGTGCACAGGAACAAGTGGGAAAAAAAAATATAGTGCACAGAAAGCTTTTTCTGGGAATTGTGGGAAATAATATGATTTAACTGTGACCAAAACCTAGATCAGGAACAAATGTCTAACATCAGTTCTGGAAGGATAAAAAAAATTCACTTTGACTTAAGTATTTCATTCTTGTAAAAGCCTCCTTTTTAACTTTTGCGGTCTACATTATATATTTAGAAATTGCTGTTCTCTCTCATTTATTTGTAATGACTTTACAGTACAAACATGTTATATATCCTATTAAAATATCCTAACAGTGAAGAAAAATAGAAGTTACTACAACATTTTCCATAAGGCTGAAACACATAATTTTTCCATGATTTCTAGGAATAGTAAATTTGAATTACTTTTTCCGTGCTAAAATTTTCTGTAAACCAGGAAACACATGAGGAAATAACTGATTTCATTGAAACATAGCCTTGATGAGGAAACAGTTGAGCTGGGAGGATGATTTCAACCAAATCTTTATCTCATCAGAACATCTCCCAGTGATATCTCTGTACAGGATCACGAGATAAGATCAAACCATGCCAAGGTCAGGCAGCACTTCAGGCCTTTTCCTGTTCTTCCATTTCTGAGCAGGGAACACAGCATTTCAGTTGTGCCTGCAGCTGGCTCAGGACACCATGTCCAGAGCATCCCACTGGCATTCCAGACCTGGACACAGCTTTAATTAACACTGGAGCCCACGTTAATTAACTGCCAAACAACCGTTGCTGGTCCACACTGGGCTCTTTCCACTTTCTCTTTCCAGCAGGTTTGTGAAACAGCGACCTGTACCCATCAAACAGAGCTGCTTAACAGCACTGCAGATCCATTTACTGGCCAAGCACAGTAGTCAGAACTGAACTATTAATAAACCCAGCCATTTAATCTTTTTTAAATGCAGGAAGGGGACAGTAAAAACCTCCTGAATGAATCGTGTGTGTGTATAAGCAAATGCAAAAATAAAGGAGGGAGAAATCACAATTGTTCCCGCACTGAGACTTTATATGCCAAGTTTCAGCCTAGAGCAATGTTTTACTGCTAAATTATAAACTCCTGGAAGTGGGGATTTATACCGGGGCTGCTAACAGACCCTAAACAGCAGCTTGCAGGCACCATCCTAATGAAGCAGGGCTTTGAAACGTGACATTTTGGGTCAGACAGAAAGGCTTGCAGACAATAGAAGACCAGGGGAGAGCCTTGTTACACAGTTCTGCTTCCTAATATATCTATATTTTTTAACTAGACTGTGCACTGCAAGTTACAGCACAGTGGAGGGAGCACTCACAGTTGCCTTGTGGTGAGATGGGCTGGGACTGAGCATGCACCCAAAACATTTAAAGCTTAGAAAAGCCCAGTAGTGCATATTTTCTTATTGGATTCCTGGGATCTCACTAATTGATGGTTTTCTTCCACACATGGATGCCTCGCCATGCAATTACCTCTTAAACTAGTTAATATAGCACTATTAAACTAAGCTCATAAGTACATGCTTCATCTTAAAATAGAAGGGAACTCTGGGATTTGAGGTCAGATCCAGAGTTCATATATTTCAGGGGAAATCTTTCCTCACAGACACTAAACAGATTCACCAAAAGGTGGGTTCTCTGAAACTCTTCCTTCTGTAATCCCTGCATTTGTACAGGACTGGCCTGGTGCATGGGGGTTTGACCATCCCTGATGGACATTGCCCAAGTGATTCTGACAAAACCAGAGATGAGATTCCAAATCTGTCTGCAGCCTGTTCTTAGGTTTCATTACCCTAAAACTGCATGTTTTCACTGCAGCAAATCAGGTCATTCCCTGGAAAATCTTGAAGATTTCCATCTTCATAACAGCAGCAGTGAAATAGTTGGGCTGATTTCCTGCCTCCCTTCAGCTCTCCTGAGGTTCCTGGAGCACCAGGGAGGTGAGGAATTCCTTCCAAACACTGACCTCAGCAGGAGCAAGGGGGCAGCCGTGGCCACCAGCCCCAGAGCTGGGATCAGGCTGCAGACACTGGATTTCAGAAGTAGATGGTTTTATACTTGCACCAACTATCATAAGTTGTTTTCCTCCCCTGGAAACGTTGCTCTCAGAGAATGGGCAGCAGATGCAAAGGTCAAGCTTGGCCTGATTTAGGACCAGCTCTAACTAAAAACTTTAAATCCCACCCAGCCTAAGCCTCCTTTTGCTGGGTGCTGAGCTCAGAGCTTGTCCTCACAGCCTAGGGCAGCACCAAGCAAGCAGGAGTGAGAAATCCAGCAGTGAGTGACTCATTCTGCCCAGCCTAGGGTGAAAAACCTCTGCCTCTTCCCAGATCCCTCTCCAGAGAGCAGCACTGCCAGGAGCACTTGCATTGAAAAAACTGGAATCGTTGCTCTGGAAGGGGCTAAACGTCAGTCAAAAATAAAGATATTTGTAAAAATTGAAGTTTCTGTGCATCTCGGGGATTGAATACTTCCAGTAAAGAAATCAAATCACCTCCCTGCTACGGAGGATCACCTCTGTAGCTTAATCTAGTTTTAATGGGCTAGTGCAAAACAGGAAAATCAGGAATGATTACTTCAGGAACTGCATCCTTTATAATTAAAGGAAAGCCCACACAGTTGGGAAGCACCAACGTGAAGTTTCTTTCAAAGCTCTGTTTCTTGGATCCTGGATATATTCAATTAAAAAAGCCCTCATATTTTTAATGTTGTTAAGCAAAGGAGAAAAAATAGGGCAAATTTGGGTTTGACAAAAGGTATGTGGCTGCATTTTGCAAAACAAATTCAGGAGCTGCTTTGAAGTGGAATTTCTGGCTGCTGCAGTCTGAGGAATTAAAAAGAAACTGAGCCAAAGCTTTGATTGTATTCTCTGTACAACAGCAGTCACTTGCAAAAACTGCATTTCCAAAGCTAGGAATAAGAGAAGGCAATATCCAGGTTTGCAGGATGTATTAGGAGGCTTTCCTTTCCTTGTTTACTGAATAAATTACAAAATCCAATGGATCAACAACACAAACATGCAAGTGAATGTAACCTTAATTCTCCTCAGCATCCCCTTAATCTCCTCAGTGAGGCTCCAGAGGTGTAACAGGGAAAGACTGAAATCAGCAAAAAGCAAGAAGAACATAATTCTCCTATTCCCCTCATAACTTGGCAGAACTGGTAAAGCTGGTGCAGTGACTGTTGGGAAAAATCAAGCCTCAGATATCAAAACAGATAGCAAAGCTGTTCCAGGCCATTCAGCCTCACCATGAAATAGAAGTGGTTTAAAAGAGCAGCTAAAGACCAGATCCACCATATCACAGGCTTTGGTTTTGCTTCAGACTCAGCAATATTTCCAGGAGTTAACACACAATTTCCAGCTGCAGATTTGTGTTCTACTACAAACAGACTTTTTTTTTTTTTTTTGACATTGTGTGAAGAAGCCCAGCTGCATCTCCCCCCATAAAACAGCTGGACAGAGATGGGTCCTGCACAATGAACTGTGGATTGTGGAGGAAGGGACTGAAGGAAGGATGCTGGATTGATGCTCCACCTCTTTGCATCCTGTCTTATCTTGTTTGTGCAAGTGGGAAAACATGATTCCAGTTGAATTCCCCACAACCTGAGGCAGGGCTGACTGACACCTCTCCCAGCCCACACACAGCAGCAGTGGCAGCACAGAATAAAGGAGCTGCTGGGTTTCTTACAATGAAACCCCCAAATACTGAATTCAAACAGCTGAATTAAGATTGCTGTGAGACCTTTCACTTCACATTTACTCCCTGGCTTGTGCAAATCTCAACTGGAAATACTTCAAGTGCCTAAAGGCAATCACGGGGCAACTTTACTTCTTTTACTGATCTTTCACATTACCTTGCAACTTGGGTCCTATATTGAGCAAACAAAAATAGCACTTTGAATAAATCTCAATTAAAGTGGCAAGTGAGTTTTTATTTTTCCCCTGTTCTCTGGGAGGAAAAAGAAAAACCACAAAAAAGTGAACCAGACTTCTTTGAAATAATTCATTTTCTGGGTGAAAGTCACCATGCTTTCTCTCTAGTTAAAGGTAAATCATTTTTGGCAGTGAAAACGGTTTTGGTGATGGCAGGCTGCTGAGGAACGTGAATTACAGTTCTCTTACTGTACAGTTACAGTGCAAACTATGTCCACTTTTAAGCTTTAGAAATCCATAACATGAACAGAGTGGAATAAAGAGTTATGAAATAACTCAAGTAACTGCAATAATTTTGAGATTAAAAATACTTGTTGGAAGAAACCTAACCCTATCCAAGCTGCAGGTTCTTAATAGATGATTAATTCACAAAAAGTTTGAACAAACCTAAAGGAACAAAACTTGTTGCTTTGAGAACTTATTAATGGTCATCAGAATGTAAAGAAAAACCTTTTAAATTATGAGACTTTTCTTCAAATTTTTACCATTAGGGAAGGATGCAAAATTAATTATTTTTTGCAGCTTACCAAAATTTTCTTTGAAAAATAAACTTGAAGTCTAACTTAAAATGCTAAGCTACATAATTGAGATTTTACCAGAGTTGTGTCACTTATTTAAATGAGAGTTAAGGGCAGAGGAGAATTGAGCAGCACAAGGTACACAGAGGCCAGGACAAGCAGTGGGAGCACAGAGGTAGCACAGAACATGTGGAGGTGGCAGAACAGTGAGAACCAGAGAGGAGACCTGAGGGTGGAGAGGCTCTTGGCTTTTCCACCTTCAGTGAATGACTCAAGGTTTTAAATTAGCCCTTGGAAGGCAGGAAAGGGACAGGTTTGGTGCATTTGCACTCTGGAGAATTCTGTTTGCAGCTTCCTGAAACAGAATCTTCAGCCATGGTGTGCACCAGGGGCTCACACTTGGCCATCTGCTGATGATCTCCACACCACCCTGAGCCAGCAGCTGAGCTGGGTCTGCTGTGCATCCCCAATCCCAGCTCCCTCCTGGTTATCCCCTCCTGAGCACTTCAACCGTCCCAGACATTCCCCACCCACAAAGGCAACTGGAGGAGGAGCCAGAACGGAACTGGTCTTTCATTATTTCAGCCACTCTGACATCCTTTTCATGTCCTAACACATGCAAGGGAAATTTTCAGCTAAAGCAGTGGCACCCAGCTGAAGGGCTGAGCTAGGGAGGTAGTGAAAAACAGAGATACATTGCAACAACGTGATTGGGGCTCTTCCATCTGAATGTTGTTGCATTACTATGGAATAATCCTTTCCGGCAGCTTGCTTAGGTGTGTTATTTACAGCACAAGCTTTTTCAGAGCTTCAAAAGTCTTATAAAAAAAAAACCACCAAAACTCTGTTAAACTGAATTTCTTAAAGGGCTTTTTTTTTTTTTTTTTTTTTTTTTTTTTGTCTTAGCATTTGTCATAAAAAGAAATTAGAAGTACCTTTTTCAAGCTACTCAAATTTAAGGTGTTTTTATTTTTTTTCTCTTATATAATCTTGTTTATGTCATTAGTTAACATTTATGCCTCTTAAGAAAATTTCCTCCCTTCCAGTTCAGAAAGAAGTGCTCTAACAAGCACTTAACAGGATAATGGTACAAGAAGTAGAAAGGCAAAGCTACGACTGTAACCTGTATTGTCTTTTTTCTTTTTTTCTTTTTTCCTTTAATAGAAAGCAGTTCTCATAGGTTGGAATACTTAGTGGCAAAATATAAAATCTCATTAATGTCATTCCATTCTTTGTCTGAAGACTACTCATAAGAGTTACTCTACTCTTTCCTTATATAAGAATGTTAGAGACCAGCACATGCTGACAATTCAGAACACAGGCTGAGGTAAGGAGAGGGAGAAAAACCCAACAAAACGAACCAGGGCAGGAAAAAAAGGCAGAAAAAGGAGCTCTTACCTTTCTGATGTTGCAGTCAAAAAGACCAGAAGCACATTAGCAGGGAAGAGGCATCACACTCACTACTCTGACCGAGGTAAACACACCCTATCTCCAGAACCCTTTCAAATTCTTCTGAGACCCACCCAGCAAAGCTGCACTTCAAGATTTCTGACTGAAGGCAATCCTGATGTCATCCACATCACTCCGTGAAACTCGGCAGCAGCAATGCCAGCGCCTTCCCTGCCGGTTTCAACACAGCAAATGAAGAAATGTTTGAAGTCACGTGGGTTTTGTTGCATGATGAGAATTTGTCTCACCTTATATTGCTCCACACACACACGGGAGGATGCTGAGCCTGCTGAGGGTGCAGAAAAGGGAGCATCAAACCCATCACTTCTCTCTGACAGGTTTTAGATGAAGAGTGGGGTTTTTGAATGAAGTTAGGGAAAGGTTTCTACTCCCATTGACCACTCTCAGCAGTACTTCCAGCCTCAATCCACTGAATGTTTTACAGCAAGCGTTCCAGTTCCTCAGAAGATCTAAAATGGAATTTCTGAAATTCCTAAAGCAGAAGAAAGCACACACTGAACATGGGTTTGGTTAGAGATGCCATAGAAACATGTCAGTTTTACTTAACCTGATTGTTTAATTTCTTTTCTAATTCCATGACTAAGGAAACAAGCTGAAAGTCATTCCTCAGCAGCTCTCACCAGCTCCAAATAACAGCCTACAGAAGTGCTGGCATTACTTTGCATTCTGGTGGACACATTAATGTGGATGCAAAAGGAGAAGTGAAAGAAGAGAACCTCACAGAGGAGCCAGGGGCAGAGAACCTTTTATTAGCCTTTTCTTCCTGCTTGCAGTCAGCAAACAGCAACCCAGGAAATGGGACCAGACTTGTCAGAGTTGAGCCAAAGCTCCATCTCAGCCAGCACTGTCAGAAGGAAGCCAGGAGCAGATGGCTATGGAAGAGCACAAGAATGGATGAAACACAAAATAGTAACTGATAAAGGCCCCAGCCATCAGTACTTTGGGGCTCCAAAACTTCTTAAACCACAGAAGGCGCCTATGGAAATAACACTGGAGAAGCTCCCTCCTGCAGGCCTTCTTTCCCACAACTTAGTTTGAGTATATTGAAACTTCATTTGAATCTATAAGCCTGCCATGAAAGAAAATGGGACTTGGGCAATATTTGGAACCTTTTCATTTATCTCCCCTCATGAGAAAAGTATGGGTTTCCTCATACAGCACTTCTTTAATTTTAGGTATTCTATCTTGCAAGTATTGCAAGTCTTTGGCCTTTCCATAAAACTGGGAGCAGTATTCAATCACCTGATGCACCAGAGCAGCATTAAACATGAAAGGGTATTTCAGAAAAGATTATGGCTTAGCTGCTGCTTTAAATGATCTCCAAACTTTCCCACATCTGAACCAACCACTGCTGTGAACCAAGCAGAAGATTTAGGAACTCTCTGCCAATTAGGAAAGCCTAGAGCAAGCTGATTCATAGATCACTTGCCCAGTACTGGGCCAGGAATGGAAGAGGTAATTGGCAGCAACATCTTTCTTATGCCTAAAACCACAATTTCTTCACTGTTACGGTAAATGAAAAAAAAAAGTTTGTTTGACTGGAGCAAACGTGGGACTGCTACAAAAGAAAAAGGGGAACACACATTTTTACATCCTTTTCGAGCTGTATTTGTTAGGCTGGCACCACCTACACAGGATACTATTACAAGATTAAAGATATTCCATGGTAAATAACAAGCTAATCATACCCCCTTGATTAAAGTGCCCAATGACCTTACAATTATCTCTGCACCTCCACAATGCTTATCCTTCAGGAGTCTTAAATTTGAATGCTGCAAAAAAAAATAATAATCAAACCAAAAAAATCCTTAGTCTGCACGTCTCACTGAGAAAATAAAAAATTAAAGGTTTAAGTGCTGCTATTCCTTACTTGCAGCACAATATCTACTCATTCATTGGACAACTAAATATAACTAAATACAATAATATAACTAAATAATGGAGACATGTATTTGACTTGATTATTTTATGTATCACTAGGAATTATGTATGTGTTCTCAGTAAAAAAAGTATTATGACAGAGTAAGAAAAATTCACTTCTTTCAGCAAATGTCACAAAATGTCCCCCTTTCTTTTCCAGCCAGCTGAATTCATATAATAAATTACAGTGAATCCACAGAGTGGGTGTGAGCTTTCAGCTGAGGTTCCAAGCAGTTACACAAGAGAGTTTATAGTATTAGTAAACTTTCTCACTAGAAAAAACCCTCCTGGCAAATCTTTGAGACTGTATTAAATTTTAAACTTCTAGAAGCAGAGCTATTATGTGTAGTGGCACCTGCAGAGGGAGAAGAAAAACAACAACAACAACAAACCTACCAAAACCATCCCCAAACCCCCTAAGGGTTTCTTTTGTTTCCCTTCATAGTTAAAAAAAAAAAAAATAAACCTGGAATGAATCTGGGGAGCCAAAAGTAAATGTTCTAAATATACTGACTGTTAGTACCTAGCCATTTTTGTGATTATCTCAATGGCAGAGTGTCAATCAAATCTCAGTCATATGTATACTATATATGGAGGAAAAGTAGGAATCAATTTGATATAATAATCATTTGCACTCTGAATTCTCTCTTCACCATCATCTCCTTGCCATCAGGAATTCCTTCAAGATTAAAGTAAAAAACCTTGACATTCCTGTACTTTCTGCTCTCAAGAGTCAACAAAAGCCTGAAAATGAATCATTCCAAGTCACATGTCACAATAGCATAACTCAAAACCTTGCAATCTGTAGTTTAAAAGCTAAGATCCTTCTTTCCATGGGAATCCACAACTTCTCCAGGAATCCACAACTCCTAATATGCCAGCCTTCCCTTATATAAAAGGAATGAAAAAGTCTCAATAAATCTCTCAAAAAGCTTTTTTCCTCAAGATGTTTCTTCCTAGTATGACCTGATTCATAATCCAGGTCCTCACAGGGAGAGGTTCACTAAGGAGAGGCTCGTTACTAATTAATTAGTAATGCCATCTGTCATAAATAAAAACTAGATACCTGATTTTGAATGCAGCAACCATTAAGGCAATAAATATTCATCATCCATGAATGCCACTGCGGGATCAAATGAGGAAAATTTGAACACACAGGTTGAAGCCTTTAAATCACTTAAATCTTTTGAAATTATTGTTTCAGATCTCGATTCCCATGAATTTTAGCCAGAAAGACAATTCATTACTTGGAGAATCTGGGCTTTAAATAATAAGGAGGAAGATGACTTGGATGAAGTGGGCGTAGAGAGGGTGTCAGGAGCAATACTGGAAGGATAAAGTCAGTGAACACACTCTGCTGCTGACCCACTCTGCCTTTGGAAAAAAGGCTCCAGGAAAAGTCATTACCTGGGGACTGCCTTCCAACCAACTTCTCTCACACTCTCAACCACCAAGGGCCAGGAACACCACAATTATGTCTCTTACAAACCCTTGGCTGGATTCCATTTAAATACTGAACACACTGTATCAATAAGCCTCCTGGACAGGAATGAAGAATCCTCTCCAGGGGCACAGAGATGTAATTTGCTGAAGAGTTCATCTGCTCAGTTTGGTTGTGACACATTCTTTATGCAAAATCCTAATTGTTTTATCTTTAAATTATTTTTGGTGAGAAGGCTTGTTTTCCTTTCCCTTGATTTAGCATCAACTTGTCCATACTTGCTAGAGTCCCTTTTCTGTTAACCAGAAACACCAGAAAAGTCAAATATAACTGCTGATCTATATAAGGAACTTGCACCAAGTTTGTTCCAATACATTTGCAAAGGCAAAATTCAGTTTTCCTCTCCACCTACAGCACTGCCAATTCACCCAAACAGCACTCCCATGTGCTGCCACTATCTGAAAATGCAGGAGACTAATTTACACAATCTTCTGCCTGCAACAATAAGATTTAACAATTAATCTAATCAAAGAGTTTCTTAATCCATTTCCAACTACATAAGAATAACAGAGGATTAAAAAAAAAAAAAGAGATATCTTGTTGATCCTTGGAGCTGGCAGCACTGGTTTAACAACAGTATGAAAATAAACCTCAACAATTTGTAATGCTTGCACGTAAGACAATGCTGCAAACATTGTTTGAGTACATTACTGGGACCCTCTTGGAGCATCCATCTTTATCCATCCACAGAAAACATAAAACATGAGCATTTGCATGGGGACAACTGAAAGACAACTCCTTTGATGCTTCACACCCAACAATTCTCACTTCTGCATCAGCTCCTAAGTGACAATTAGAGAAAATAGTGGCATCATGCTGGTCAGTAATTTTAGCTGAGGTGAAGAAATCCTCCTTTAGAGGGACCAATGCTCTATTGAAGGTGACCAAGTACTCAATTCTCCCTTGAGGAAATGAAGAATTTTTTTAAAAAAATTGGTTGAGTTTGGTATTTGCTGCTTAATGGGTCTCTGCCTAACTTTCACAGTAGCTGTAATGGCACTAGCAGAAAGGCACAAATTTCTTGAAGAATATAAGTATTATCAAGGAAGCCAGGTACTAGAGGTAAATGTCCAGATAACATTACTTTCTGCTTCAGTTAAATCCCTGCATGAAAGAGCTATGAAAGGTCTCTAGAGACAAAGTTACTCCAAGATCTGACAAACCCTGGAAGGTGACACTTGAAGATAAAACTTTTTCCTTTCCAGCAAGGAAAGATATAAGGACATAGGATTTTGTAATTTGTAATACTTAATCAATATAAATTCCTTTTCAAAATAGTCTTCAAATTATTATTCATGTATCAATATGTGGCTATTAGTTCCTCCAAATGCCCTTAGTATTTGGAACTTCTTTGAAGTTCCACAGAAAATATTCATTTTTAACTCTCAAGAACTAGGATGACATGGGGTAGATAATAGGACAACTCCAATTAGCAGTTACAATTCCTGACAATTTCAGAATACAGATCTGCAAACCTTCCCTATAAACTTTAAGGAAGCCAATATTCAGCAGTGCTCACTTTTGAGGTTGTGTGTGCTGTTTTTCCAACAATTCACTTTTTTTTTTTTTTTCAAATCTCCCCCCTCGAAGGACACTGCTGACTGGCAAAACTCATGTTTTGCAGTACAGGGAAAGTAGGAACCAGAAATAACTAAGGATATTGTACTTCTCCATGCAAGATTTTTATCATAAAATATATTTTACTACTTCCATTCATGACATAAGTCAGCACCAAGCCAGCTGGCCCGTTAAAGAGCATCTCTGTCAGTTATCAGCAATAAACTCATTTACACAACATTTAAGGAGATAATGACTTAGAAAAGCATAAATCCATGAGATGTTTCTTAACCAAGTCCAGGTCCATGCCTGCTGTGGAGGTAGAGACAGTCAAAGACTGCCTGCCATCCATTCTGACTTCTAACAAGCTCTCAGAGTGAAGCAGGTGGCCCAGAAGGGCGGAACAAAACACAGCAAGAATTTACAAACTCATTAGGTAACTCTAAGGGAAAATACACAGAAGTAACATTGTTATGACCACAATATTTTCACTCCTACTGACACTGTGATAAATCCCTGATACTGGCTTCAGAAACCATCCCAGACTGACTCTGGAAGAAGTACAAAGCTTATCCTACAGTGATAAACCAGGAAACAACCAAGGCTCCCTATTCCCAGCTTTACTGCAAGTATAGAGGTTCCCAAGGTTGGTTTTTATTCTTGTATTACAGGATTAAAACTTGTACTACAAGTCTTAAAAGTAGAATGGAAAGCAGCCATAAAAATATTGGAGAAAATCCAGTTTGATGAACCACAATCGTGGAACCACCTGCATTCAGCTGTAGCTGCAATCAAGCTCTACAAACATTCAGTTAAAAAAAATGTTCTTTTATAAAAAGCATATTCTGTAAGCAACTTCTACTGCTAACTGCTTACCTCATTAAAGCTTAACTTATTCTACTGATGTTGAAGCAAACAACTGCATTAATGACAAACTGTGAACATTTCAGATAGAAAACTGTCTCCACACAGGTCACCTGATTTTTTCTGTGTCATGCTTTGAAATAATACAAGAGAAGTTGACAGCTGTCAATACCCAAAGGTAAGGCACATTTATCTCCTGGTAAACACTGACCTAATTCCCAAGTTCTATCTTAACACTGGTAACAGGTTCTGCAGCTGAACTCATTTGCTCTAGCATATGAAATAAAAGCAGAGCCTAAAAACTTAATATCATTGAAAAAAGCCCAACCAAACCATTTTGTACACTCATCAACTGATTAGCAAGGTGCATTTTTTTTGTGGTTGGTTTTCTCAATAGAGCCAAAGAACTCCAATCCACCTTCATGGCTCACCCTCAATTTGTGTGCAATAAAAAAAAACCCAACTAATTTAACTCCATCTCAGGTCATAAATGGTGAAATACCAAAACATTAAGGTATCTAGTTGCCAGATGGAAACTATATTTACCCACTTTTACAACTAAAACATTCTGAGAATTAAAACAATGGCTTTCTGAGAAGTGAAACAGGTGGGAATGATCACTTCTAATAACCAGGTAGGCACACACTTAAGCCTGTAATAATTAAATACAATTGGACTGCAATTGGATTTGCTGTATTTAAAAAAATCAGGTTGTGGGCTCCTACATTTCTTGCTACACTCTACACACTGTTCTGAGATGTCTAAACTCTTTATAAAAGCTTATATAGATGCAGTAATCCTTGACAAGTAAGACTAGGACTTACCCAAAATTATTACACCATTCTATCTTTCCCACTCAGCTTATCATATCAGTGTCAGAGATACTGCTGCAGTTCAGATACTTCCAACTGGCAAAGCGTAGACCAAGAAATGCTGAACAATCCTATGTTCAGTGCAAACAATGGAATTACTCAATTAAAATAAACTAGTCAGCAAAGGCTAATTAGAAAAGGAGTGGGGATAGTGGAAAGGATTTCTCTGAAATGTAAGTACCTACTTTGAAAACTGTGAACTTGAGACACTCTTGCTCAAGCACCTCACCCGTGGCATTTCCTGTGTTTGAACTGAAAAATTCCCAGGTTTGTCTGGAGCTGCATCTCTGAACATGCCCAGAGGGATTTTTATCCTGACAGAAATGAGCAACTCAGCAGCTACAGCATAACTGAGCTCAAACATAAAGAGAAGCCAGGCATGTTGCTGCCCTGGACAACTCCAGGGTTAGCTCTTACAGTAACTGCAGGCATGAATTGAAAGGTTTCCATTCCTTGACAGTCCCACCCCTCTGCACAAGAGCTCTCTTGATCTCAGGAAGAAACCATGGTACAGCAAACACCCAGAATATTCAGATCTCCTTCATGCCAGTGAAGAGGATCACTCCTTCCTACCTAAAATACTGCTGTCATCCTGAAGGAGTAAGACTGAGGTGCAAACCTCCCAGTCTGTGAATTCACACCATTCCAGTGGCACTGGAGAGCACTGGAACTGCCAGCTAAAGGATCCCATAAGCTACAGGCAGTTTTCCTCCTCTCCCAGTTACATTGATTCACCAGCTCAGGGCTAAAGACTAATCTAGAAGATGGCCACGGAGATTTGAAGGTCAGCAATCTGCTCCAGAGACTGCTCATCTTAGCTCATATCTATTTTAATTTAACACACAATTTCTATTCAAAGGAAGAGAGCACTTGTTCTCAGTCAAAACAGAGCACTTACCTTCAAGAGAAGATCCTAAAAGGAAAGCTGCTTCCCACAGTTCTGAAGAAGTCTGAGGTTTTTCCAGTGCTCCTGCTGCCAGTCCTTTCCCAGTGCCTAACCCTTGGCAGATCATTACAAGCTCCAGGTTAAGCTGCCTTGGATCCTGCCCTGAACTCACTCCCCCAGGCAAACTCTCAGACACTTACTTTTCAGGTTATTCAAATTACACCTAATAAAAGATATAAGTATAATAATTTAACATCTTCAGTATCCATCCCACTGCACTGGAGTCACTTCCTTTCTAATTCTTTTTCTTATTTCAATTTATTAAATATGCAGCCTATATTTCTAGGAAATGCATGATGGATACAAAAAAATTCTGCTGGAATGTCACTTCTGCATTACCTAAGCTTAATTAAAGATATAATGCTCAATTAAAGTTTTCCATAGACAATATATGCTTTAATTTCACATCTACCTTTTCTTTTAATTAAAGGAATATAGAAATCTGCAGGTCCACCTTGAGCCATGAACCAATGCAGAACACTCAGGATAAACAGTAAACTGTCCCCAACTATATTATTTTATTTAGCCCAACTTCTAAGGAGTCAAGTGTTGCATTAACTTTGCCCTGTAGTCCATAAACCACTAGCAATCTGGCAATGAACTCAAGAATTGAATGACATTAAGTATAAGTGATAACACTTTAAGTATCATATATTTTTGAAATGCTTTCACGAGTTATTTATTATAAAATGTTGAATATCCAACAACTAATACTTATATACAGTACATTGACATACACATCATGAATGAGCTTAGAACCCTCAGGTCATGGATCATATAACTGGATGCAATTCCAGATTTTTTGAGTGCCAACCAAATCCATGTTTACCCTGCCTGAGCTTAAATGCACTGACTAGTGCAAGAGGCATGAGTTTTAGAAGTCATTAATCTCATGGAAATATTCCCTGGGGAACTTGTTAAAAAACCCACAAGAACACTTTTGATTATTGTAGATTCATGGATTTACTCATCTTCTCAACTTGGCTCAGTAGTTTCAACAATGCAGATGGATTATATGGGAAAAGATTCCTTCTCTGCAACCTAGAAACAGCCTCCTGCAGCTCTTCCAAACACTTTGTTGATTTGTAAAGCATTACTCTTAGGGGAGCAATGTTATCTGAAGATGCCCTACAAGTCCAACAGGATGAGCTACGACATCCCTGGGGTTCCAGAGGCGACACTTCAGATATTCGTGGATTCTGGTCATCACCTCCGCAGCTGCAACCAGTTTTCCTCCTCCTCACCTCACCCTCGTTGTTTGAAGGCAATTGTTTTGTGTTTACCAAGCACTCTTTTCCATCTGATTCCACCTCCGAGTCCTCTGAGCTGTCATAATTAACCAGGCTTTGAAGAGAAGCGAGCCGGGCAGCGCTATGAGCGCTGGTCAGTGAGTCAGACTGGCTCCACTCTGCAGCCTCATTATCAGCCTGCTGTGCTGTAAACACGGGGCAGCTGTGAGCAGGAGCCAAAGACACCAGACACTGTGGTTCTGTTTGACAAACAGCATTTTCCAAACTCTCCCCAGTCACGCAGCTTTGCTGTTCTCGCTGGGGTGGCTTGACAGAAGAAGCTGGGTGCAAAGCGCCGTGCCTGGAATCGAAATGGTTACAGACATCTACAAACTGAGGCCACTCCCTCCCAAGGAGCTTTAAGTACCTGACCAAGTACTCCAGAAAGCAAGTTTCTGATGAGATCAAAAAATCTAGAAGTACTGTGGAATCAAACGCAATCTTTTCCAGGAAAAATAAAAAGATACAATGTGGGTTATATCCACCTGCATGCACAAGGAACTGCCAGGATTCCTCCTCTTTTTGGCTTCGGTTATCAGCAGCATCACACCATAACCTGAAAAGTAAGCCAAGACATAATTTAATGGAAGTTTACCTTTTTTTTTTTTTTTTAAGCAGCAATATGTAGAAGATGGATTCTTGCTCTTTTTTTTTAATTATATGAAAAAGTAAGAACAAAAAGAGAAGTTTTTGTATCAGAATGAGAAAGAATGAAGGCAGGTGGGGCCAGGAGATCTGACAGCTCAGGAAGCCAAAACACTTAAAGCAGGACTTAAAGGGCACTCCTTAGGAAACCTTCTGCAATAAACAAAGTTACTTACAACACAAACTGTGCTTTTAATACAAATATGAAACAATCTTATTTTACTATTTTTGTTAACCTGAATTCAGGCTAACTTTCAGAATGCTACACACACTGGAAGAGGAGCCTACCTGTAGTTAGGTGTCTAAGAATTGTGTGTATCCAAGGTATTACTTGCACTGTCTTCCCAGCTGAAGCTTGAGGGCTTTATATGAATCAGGATAATATCTTGTATGGTAATTTAAACAACAATGAAGCATTGTACATCCAAGAAAAAAATCCATGAAGAACATTTTTCAGTCGTTAGCAATAACCATTTTTATCAAGTAGCTGGAATTCCCACAGGGCCAATCCTTATAAACTTTGCCAGAAGTACCTGAATTATTGAAGTTTAATTCTAATAGCCCATTCTTGTCAAACCTTCAGTATTGTGAGGAAGCAATCTTGCTTTTTATCTGTCTAACCAGTATTTTAGACATGAAGTCAATTATCCTGAATTACAGGATACGATAAATTATTTAGTAGGAAACTTTCACAACTCTCCTTTCCATCCAAAAAAGACTTATATTATCAGCTCTTACACCACACATTATTACATCATCCTGAGGTTTGAGGGGTTTTAAATTATTAAAAAATAATTTTCCTTCCAACAAAAACAACCAATGGGAACACCACCATAACCTCACTAAAGCACAATTCTTCATAGTCCTGTCAGAAAAAAAAAATGTACACTGACCTATCAAATTTTAAATAGATGAGTAATAAAGCTTTAGCAGCTTCCCACATGTCATCATCTTGCTCCATGAAAACCAAGGAAAGCCATTCACAGTGATGCACAACTGGATGAGACTGTGGGGAAGGTTTTCCATGATTTTTCCAGAACATCAACAGCTGAGACATGGAACTCTCAAAGTCTCCTGAAAAAAAAAAAAAAGTAACCGTGAACTCTGCTATACATTTTTTATTGCCAAACAACACACACTCTTTATTTTTTAAATTAACAGTGCATAAAAGTTCATGAATGCAGTTCTTGCCTTAGCTCAACTGATTTATCACAGCATCTAAATTTATAGATTAGTTCTTGCCATTTTAGTGCAGTAGCTTACTCATAAAAATCACTTTGTATTCATTAGACAGAGAGACTCTCTCCCTTAGGTCAAAAAACTTAAACCTTCAATACTAATGAGATACTACAGAGCAGTTTTTGATGTAACACACCACATATTCAAGGTTTAGGAAACAGAAAATTTTCCTGCAATATTGAAATAAATTTTACTTACTGCATCACTATGTGATTTTCCTTAACATTTGACTTTAGGATTAGTTTTTCCTTCTAGCAAATAATGGGAACATCAAATTATCTTTGTTTTTAATAGTTACACTTCAGACCGAAAAGTCATCCCTATAAATTTGAAAATTACTCTCAAAATTGAAATTAATTAAAGTTAAGCCACTCTAATCCATGTTAATAGCAAGAAGATCAAGTAGCTTCCTGGAAGGGAGTTAGCATAATAAAGCATCTAGGTGCTTGTTTTAAACACTTCCTGTAATGTCACTAAAATAAGGAAGTACCATTCCTTTCAAATTGAAATTCCTCTAGACAGTTGGGGTGTTTGAATCTAATTAAAAAACTCATTTTTGTGTCATGAATCTGAAAAAGAAAGGAGAATATTTTTCTTTGAGAAAGAATTTTCATAGACATTTAAAATGGATATAGCCTACGTTTTTTCTTTTCACTTGTTCTTATACAATCTCAGTCTCCATACATTTTTCAGAAGGTGGATCACAAGTAAAATATTCTTTACAAATACTTAAAAATCTTTAAGAATGCAACTGACATCACAAATATAACATCTTCCAAAAATCTGGAAAAAGTTTCACAAGCTGTCTTATAGAAGCTGTAGCTCTTTCTCACGGATGAATAAAAAATGACTTTAGGCTTGCTACCTAGAAATACAAAAAGCAGAACAATATTTACATCTAGAACTTTTACTAAAATACCTCAATGCTTTTAAAGTGCTGTAAAATTCCACCCTTGTTTAAAAAGAGATTAGCTTTGGCCACATAATCAGTAAATATAGGAATGCCCATTCTCACTGGTGTCTGACTAGAAACACTGCTTCTGAACTGCCTTTCCATTTGTTTTCCACGAGGGCTGCAATCCAGGGACAGCACACTGCTTTGATCCTAGAATCTGCACATCCACATGCATACAGCATCAGACGTGCATCAGGTGCTCCCAGTGGGAAAAAGGCAGCTGGAAAGATGGGATTCCAGGAAGGTCTCTGGGGCAAAAAGCCTCACCCTGGTGCTCCCTGAGAGAAGCACTCCCTGGCTCCCAGTGTCACCCAGCTGTGCAGCCTCTCCCTGGGGAATGCTGCTGCCAAGGCACTCCCAGCCATGCCACTGCTGCCCACGGCACAGCCCCGGCACTGCAGCAGCTCTGCCCTGCTCCTGCCCCAACCCAGCCCCTCACCACAGCAAACCAGCCCGAGGGAGCACTGTGGGAGCAATGCTCACACCTGGTAACTGCAAGGGCCAGACCTGTCAGTCAGGGTGAAGAACATAACCACTTCCATAAGGAGGATGGGGAGCTGCTGGGGCCAGTCCAGAGGAGGCCATAGAGATGCTCTGTGGCCAGGCTGGGAGAGCTCAGGGTGTTCACCTGGAGAAGAGAAGGCTCTAGGGAGACCTTAGAGCCCCTTCCAGTATCTAAAGGTGCTCCAAAAGAGCTGGAGAGGGACTTTGGACAAGAGCCTGGAGGGAGAGGACAAGGGGGAATGGCTTCCCAGTGCCAGAGGGCAGGGTTAGATTGGATACTAGGAAGAAATTCTTTCTGTGAGGCTGGTGAGGCCCTGGCACAGGCTGCCCAGAAAAGCTGTGGCTGCCTCATCCCTGAGTTGTCCAAGCCAGGTTGGACAGGGCTTAGAGAAAGCTGGTCTAATGGAAAGAGTCCCTGCCATGGCAGGGGGTTGGAACTGGATGATCTTTAAGGCCTCTTCCAACCCAAGCCATTCTGTGACTCTGTGTTAAGTCCCCCAATTTCCCTGTGCCATCCTTTGGAGCTTCCTTATTTTTATCTTTCTATACCACAGATGTTTTTGCCTCATTACACTACTTGGCTGACAGTAATGACTTGTACCTTCAATAAAATAAATACATAATGGTGCCTAAAGTTCTACCTCCACCTTAGAAAAGAGAAGTGTTACCTGCAGTACCTTTCAGTTCCCCACCCTGAATGGAGCAGATGCTTGTGCTATGGACTCTCTTCTTTTCCAGCTGAAGAAGAGCCTGGTGTTCTCAAGCTGGCTTAATGTTCTTAACAGGAAAAAATTTCAATCCCAAATGCAGCTGTTCCAAGCCCAACATATTGCAGGGCTAAGGATTTAATAAAATGCAAGGAGACAACTAATCAGGCAGGACACAGCAACAGCAGTTTCTTGGGTGGGTCTTCTACTTCATCTCTCCCACCACCACTAATTCAGCTGAAATCTATTTACAGTCTTAATGAGCTGTGACTACAAAATCTGAAAGCTCTTAAATTTTTGCTGCTTAATGAATGAAACTTAAATGGACTGTTACCTTTGATTTCTGCTTCTGTAGCAGAGTTGTGAATTTTGAATTCCAATGCTTTAAGCACAACCAGACTTAAGGCTCTGAGAACAGTTTGGTCAGAACCACCTTGAGAATCATGTCCAGGAGCAGCTTCACTGCTTCCAAAGTAGCTGGACTTTCCACTGAGTGGGATCTGATTAAGCCAAGTCAAATTCATAACCTGCAGAACAGCATTACTCAGTGCAAGCAAATCCTCACACAAAAATGGGGTTTGTAAGAGCAATGATCCACTTTTACCATCTTCTCTGGACTTGTAAAGGACACATTTTTTAAGGAGCAAAATTAATTTCTTCTTGATTACATAAGGAATTGATGAGCTAATAATGTTGAGGACATAGGAAACCTTCAAAAATAAAATTCTCTGGCACCTGAGCGGTGATTCCAGTTCAGTTCTGGAAGCCAAAAGTGCTTCAAGCAGATCTATAAAACTGATCAGGTTATTTGTAGCTTCAGAATAAGGCGAAGTGTAGTGGTGACTGTCAAAATGATGGAGCAGGATGGCATTATAAAATCCCTCAAGCACCGCATCAAGAGGAGCCAACAACTTCCTCAGAACACCTACGGCAACAAGAGGCGCATTATTGGCACAGATAAATCAGTAAATAAGAAGTAAATCGGTGTTGTGACTAGTGGTTTGAACATATTATACTCTGAAAGTACATTTTAACAGCACTTCGGCACCCCCTGTATAAAAGAATGGCCAGAGCTGTCCTGGAGCCGAACTATTCCCGAGGAATTCCGGGTGAGTTGCTCCTCCTGGCGGCACCCGCGTGTCGGTAGCGCCGCAGCACGGCCGGTACCTGCTCTGGCTTCGGGCGCGTCCTTCAGCGTCTCCTTGAGAATCGCTGCCAGGGTCCACAGGCAATCGGCCACCCGGGCATTCCCCGGGAATCCCAACAGCGCGTTCAGGCTAAAGCTGAGCCACGGGACGTTTAAGGCGTCCTAAGAAAAAGAATTTAAAAACCGATCACGTATGCTCTCAGTTGTTATGCAAATCACATGAAATCATAATGCAATGATTTGGAATTGTACATTAAAAAGATTCAAATGTAGGCGCAGACAAAACACAGGTAAATGATGTCTGTCCTGGGCCATTAATTAGGTCTTTAATTACAAACATGAAGCAACATATGCATGCAATAGAAGTTATCTGTATGTTCCAGAAAGGGAAAACCAAACCTCCTAATGTCATGTGACCTGCCGAAAATCAGATAATTCTGTAGGCAGACCAGATCTGAATTCATAATTCCCAGGCAACTTGGCAAGAAACACTACAAACATAATTACAAAATGAATCTGTGTTCAGGATGCTACTATGGAGATTGCAATACAGGTTCACTATATATACAGCAAATTAAAAAAACCCTCCTGTAATTGGGATATTCAAACATGAAGATACAGCAAAGCATTTGATTAGCTTCCAAGAGGGTATTATTTATTTTTATCTACTGCATCACCCAACAGATACCAAAGAACTGTAAAAATACTGATAGTCTAGATCATGGCTTTTTTAAAAAATATCTGTATTGCAACCTTAAAGAGATTATTGTCATCTACACCCATTCTATCTTAAATGAGTTTCATAAAATTCCAGATTTTTATATATAAAGACACTCCACGCTTCTGTTACACATCAGATCTCCTTGCCTTCCATACTCCAGGCTCCTCCTAACACAGCTGCCAAAGTTTCTCAGAAAATACAAACACTATAGAAACTTGGCTGTAGAGTCAAATGGAACAACCTGCAGGCACAGGTTCACTAAGCCAGTTTTGGAGCTGAGAAGTGATGCCACTCACCTCTTCCTTCAGCTGGAAATACACAAGAGATGCTAAACTTTGTGAGGCCATGTGAGACAACAGCCGATCGTCACAACCGAGCAGGTGAATCTGGAGACAGGTAAAAAAGGAAAAACATCTAAGGCACATCCCTTTTTATTTTTCCTCCTTTCCTAAAAACAAACAAACAAACTTTCAGAAGTTACCAATTTTGAGTCAATTTTTGCCTCCTTCAGAAGAAGAACAAAGATTTCACAGTACTTCTGTCTTGTGTGGAGTTCCATTTCCTGGGACTCTGCTTTGGCCACCATCATTTTGATCAAGGTGAGCTGGAGCAGCATCACCTCTCGTGGGCAGAACGAGGAGCTCATGTTTGCAAAGCTGTTGGATAAATCATCTGTTGCAGGGACAACATCTGACATATCAGTGTCCTGATGGCTCTCAATGCCACCAGCAGTAGATGGCAGAGGCTTCTGATGATGGGATTCATCTCCTTCTGGTGGCTGCTCAACACACAGATTAATTAAAGAGGAATAATGATGGCTTTCCCTTGCTAGGGGAATGCCTGCCAGGACGTCCTTATACATCTGCTGCAGGAGAGAGATCTTCATGATGAGATCCTGCAATATTCCAGAAAATTGCTGTGTCTTCACTGATTATTCACTGCAAAGCAGCTTCCAAGTTACTTTCATCCAGTAAGAGACACAGAAGCACCACTGGGCATTTCTCTTCTAAGTCACCTATAAATAAAACATTTTGCTCTTACTTTGCAAGCAACTAGAAAATATAAATGAACAACACATTTTTAGAGTTAATGCTATCATTATTAAACTTATTTTGAAAATGCAAATTCAGCTGCACAAAACTGTCGCATGAGACATTAAAATAAAGAATTACCATGCTGGGAAGAAGTTCACAGTTCCAATATTATATTACCAACACCAAAATTCATTTGCTGGAATTAACAAACCCAAAGATGACTATTGTTAGGGGCTACTTCTAAAGATATGAGAACGTGGATTAAATCTTTCTCTATGTTGCTAAAACTACTAGAACCTAAATTCTTTTGTGACAGATGCCTCCAAAAACAGGCATAAAATTTCAGCTGCAAATTTTCCTCTGAACTAGCAACGTTTATTGCTCCACTGAGGCTGGAAATGGAAACACTTCTCAAGAAAAATGGAAGCCAAAGGAAGGGCAAGTCTTGATTCTGTTGCACACAGGCTCAAGGTGGGCTGATTTCAAGAGCACAGTGATTAAGAAGCTGAAAATTAAAGAATAATTTAAAAACAAAGTGTAAAATTAATTAAGAGACAATAAAAACACTTAAATATATCCAGAAAAGGAAAAAAAAAAAAAAGTCTTTATCCCTATATCAATGGAAGATATCTTTCAATCACAGCACTGGAATATTTGCTACAGCTTAAAATGAAGAGCTATTAAGAATTCAAATCTCTTCATGAAGTGTGAGCACCTAAGCCCTCACAATTCTCTATCCAGTATGTAAATGGCCAGACAGATACCCCATCTTCTCAGAAAAAATAAAACCTTACCAGCATCAGGGTTTCTCTATCACCTACATTAAGAGTGATGCTCATCTGTAATACTTATCTTTTCAGAGCAGTTTTAACATGCTCTCTAACCAGACCTCTTTTAATTAAAACCAACAAACTCATTACCTGTACCTATGGTGAAGTTAGCAGTGAGACTTCAGTTGATAAAAAGAATTTTCATATTTTTTTCATACTTTCATGCTTTTTTAGATCTCCATCTCAAAGTCTGACATAATCAACCAGGTAGAATTCCAGGCAGAATCCCACAGCCATCCACCTGTAGTTGGTTTTTATTTAAATACTATATTTCCCCTTTCTTACCAAAGGAAGAAAACAGTTCAGTCTTCCAACCAGTAAGAAATTTCTAAAGATCTTCCCATCTATGTATCAATTCTACCTGCATTTGTCATCAGACCAAATATTATAAATAACTATTTTTAGCAGAATATTAGAAAACAATGAAATTGTAGAAGTCAGTATGTGACGCATTTTTTTTTCTAGCTTATAATCTTCACAAGTTTTCGAAACAACATCAAACATTGAAAGTTACACCTTTATTTTTACAACTTGATTTTTTTTCATTGCAACTGAAGCATGTATTGACAAAATGGCTTCCCAAAGGCACAAAGGATTAGAGGTAGACCAAGATGTGCTACCCTGACTCATCACTTCTCCCACCATCAGGAAGCATTTCCTTCAGAAAAGAAGCTAAAATTTGAGAGCATGCAGTTTCCTGCAGGAGTGATCTACAATTCCCTCTGGTGTGGTATTTTTAAAGACACATTAAGCAAGGGCTGACCTGAAAACTCCAAAATGTTACAGCATGTTCCTCACCTGATAGCACCAAGAACCCTTCCCCCATCCTTTCCCATACTTCACATTTTGTGCTGGATATTAAGAATAAATCTGGTATTTCAGGCAATAAATCCCCTTTTCATTTGCAGAATCTTTTCAGAATTCTACTTGAGGTGGGAATTTATGACCTGAAACCTCATAAAATCCCTTCAGAAATCACTCTGAATATTTTATATAGCTATTGTTCCTATCTTTGAGTTTTATTTCTTCCTAAATGAATACCTAAGAGAGCAAAATCATCTCAACACATTTACTTCTGTGTTCGAGATCAACTTGAATTATCACCTTATGTGACAAATGGAGAGATCTCATGTACAGATTCACACAACCCAGCACGGTGGGTGAGGCAGAAGAGATTCAGAACTTTTCTAGGACATCCACTGTGAGCTTTCACCTTCACCACATGATACTGGCTGTGCCTTCCTGGATCCTCCCATAACACATTTATGTTCCACCATTAATTTGCAAACTTTACAAAAGCATCTCTAAGATATGCTTCACTCACACATGACAACAGATCACAAACATAAAGTCACTGAAGGAAATGAAAAGTGAGGGGGCTTATTTTGAAGGCATTTACTTCAAAGAGGGAGAAAATATCAGACAAGGACTAAATTTGTTTCAGACACAGCACGAGAGTGAAAAGCTCAAAGCTGAAGAGTAAAGAAAAGCAATGACAAACTGCAACCCTTATTTGTATTATTTATCTGAGTTATTCATGACAGCATCTAAAAACCAATTAAGGCAGTGCCTCACAGAGCCAGTCTCCTGCATAAACAACAGGAAACAGTTCTAAAAACCTTATATACAGAGTGATTAGACAAAACACAGAAAACCATAAAAAAGTAAGAAACCCAAATAAATAGGGTTTTATATGTAATTTGCATGATGAATAATGCTTTAAAATCAAACTTTTGCCTCTTCACTTGTACCTCCAAGTTACTGTGTGTCATGGTAAGTCGTTTGTGTTAGTTTAAAAAAAAAAAAAAGTGATATCAATAATGTTAGTCCCATCAAATTACAAGGAAATTCTTCCCTGTGAGGGTGGTGAGACCCTGGTGCCCAGAGAAGCTGTGGCTGCCCCAGGATCCCTGAAGTGTCCAAGGCCAGGTGGGACAAGACTTACAGTAACCTGGGATAGGGGAAGGTGTCCCGGCCCTTGGCAGGGGATGAGATGAGCTTTAAGTCCTCTTTTGGGAGACAAACTATCTAAAACCCCACCCTATTTTCATTAAAGAATTAAATCGGATAAAAGCAAAATGAACCCTCAGTCCATGACTTCTGAGTATGGATCTGAAGGCCCTGCATCTCCTTATAATAAAATTATCATAGCATTAAAGGAATAAGATACACTTTGGACTCCTTGTACCTGCAATGACTTTGTAGGCTCATCTCTCAATAAAGAATAAGCTTCTGCTCAGTGCTGAAATATTGTAAACGCCTCTGAATTAGTGTCATTTTCTTCCAGGGTTTGCAAACAACCCGAGCTGTGCAATCCCTGTTAACTGTGACAGCTCAGCACGCCGGATGCTTTGGCTGCAATTCTGCCGAGCGCCTTTAATCACTGCTGGCAGGAGCAAAGCCGGACCCGCCTCACCGGCCCCTCACGGCACCTCTCACTGCCAGCGCCGGGCGCTCATCGGAGCCCTCGCCACACGCGGGGCTGACAGCGAGCTCGGAGCTGCCGCTTCTCCAGAGCCACCACAGCCCCATCCTGTGAGGGCAGCCAAGGCCTCCTGCCCCTTCACCTGCGCGGCTTACCGGCTTGGCATCCGCACAGCTCAGAGACCCCCCCGGACCCAGCCGGCGACCCTTCCCTCACCCGCCCGTTCCTCCCTTAGCGACCCCCGGGCTCTCCTCTCAGCCCTTCCCGGGCTCCCCCTCAGCTCCCCCCGGGTTCTGCCCCTCAGCCCCTCCCGCCACCGCCTCGCTGCCCAAGGCCCCGCCCCCGAACGATCAAGCCCCGCCCACATCGCCACAGCCCCGCCCCTCCCCACCCGGCCCCGCCTCTTTCACTCCAGGCCCCGCCCCTCACCCCCCCTTCCCGCACGCCCGCGGCCCCGCTTAGTCACCCCGAACCGCGGAGCGCACGGGCCCGTCCCCTCCCCGCTCTCCGGTGGCCACTTGCCGGCAACGCTCGCCACTCACCCGCCCCCGGAGGACCGCGCGGCCCAAACTCCGCTCCAGCACAGCGCCGGAACCGCCGCCACCGCCCCCTGTCGCAAAGCCACCCCCCCCCACTCCTCCGCGGCTTTACGGCAGCGGGGCGGAGCCGCGGGGCGGGGCCGCCGTCAGCCCGGCGGCCAATGGGGCGCGGCGGCGGCGCGCGGGCGGGGGCGGGCCCGCCGTCAGCCCGGCGGCCAATGGCAGCGCGGCGGTGGCGCGCGGGCGGGGGCGGGGCCGGCGCAGCTGGCGCGGATTGGTCGCGGCGCGGGTCAGTCCCCGCCCGCCGACCCCGCCGCGAGCCGAGGGGGGCGGCCCGGAGCGAAGTGTCCCCGCTCGGCTCGGCCCCCCCGACCCCCCGCCCGCCGCCGCCGCCAGCGCGGGGGGCGGCCGCGCCCGGGGCCCCCGGCCCGCCCCGCACCGGCACGCGGGTCACGCAGGTAACCCCGGCTGCCCCGGGGTCCCTCGCGGCGCGGGGAGGGGGGGGCGCGACCCCATGGCCTCCCCTTTCCCACACCGGGCAGCCCCTCCGGCGGGTGCGGGGCTGTGAGGGGCGCCCCCGCCGCCCCCCCTGGGAAGGGGTGCGCAGCCCCCCGCCGCCCCTGCCCGCTTCCCCGGCGGGCTCCGGGCCGCCCCCGGCGCTGCCCGCGGAGGGGGGTCCCCGTCCCCTGCCCCCGGCGGCGCCCCGGGTGCCTTGGCGGCCGCCGGGCCTTGGGGCTGTGCGCCGGGGCTTGGCCGGCTTTTTGTGTGTGTGTGTGTGTGTGTGTGTGTGTGTGTGTGCGACTGACGGCTCCTGGAGCGTGAACTCCTGCGAGGGAGAGGTTTGGTTTCCCAGCAGCTCAGCTTTCTGGGTTACTTCCTGTCCCATTCTTTAGCACTTATCTTTACTTCCATTCCCTAGAGGAGCTGCCTTGACAGGGCAGCGGTCCTGCCGTTATTATCCCTTCAACTCCTTAGTATCCTGAGAGAGTGTCCTCCTTTTCCAGGAGAGATCCCGATTTTGATGCATAACCCCTTTCCTTCCAAATTTGTGAAGGCTCTTCCTATTTTGCCCAGCTATTGCTTTTGTATTAACCAGTTCTGTTCTTTATTTCTCTTTTATGTCATTGTGTGAATCAGTTCTACTCTTATTTTTATTTTTTTTTTAGGTTTAAGCTGCCTTAAAGGAGAATTAAAAATAGTGACTCCAAAGAACAAAATAACACAGAAGAGAGAAAACAGCACTCAAAAAACCCCCAGAAAGGTGATGATTCATTTAGACTCTCAAGAGTCATCCTAGACACATGGTTTGGCTGGGATTGGGGCCTCTTGTGTTTTTTTGGGTCTGAATAGGTAGCATTAGATTTCTTTGTTCTCTTAAAACCTACTTGCTGTTGACCTTTTAAAGCTTGAAAGCTCTGAATCCCATTTGAGTACAGTTCCACTTGTAACACTTCATTATTTTCCAAAATTATTCCGCAAATGTTATTTTGATTATGAATTGCTACTTAATGGGGTTTTTGTGTCTCCATCTTAGGGGTGTCACTTAAAAAATTACTTTCCTCTAGGTCATTAAAAGGATCTTTTCTTTGAGTCTTTCCATAAATTTATGAGTTCGGCATTGCCTCTGTTTCTGTTTCAAATCTAAAATCTTTATTGGGCTAGGGCACAGTAATTGCATTCTGTTGGTTTAGTCACAACTCTCTCCAGCGTGGGTCACTTTTTTGTGTTTGTGTTGTAACGGAGCTGCAAAAATTGAAATCAACTTAATTGGATGGTGTCTGCTTACAAGTACTTACTTTTTTGGGCTGAGATCATAGAAGGAGATGATGCTGTTGGGTGCTTAAGGGGAAGAAATGAAAGGAGTCATCAAAACCAATCCTGCTGGTAGGAGGGAGGTTCTGTTTCGGGGGAGAGCTGTTCGTAGGGAGAATGGCGTGTTTTACGTGGTGAGATGAGGAGATGGATCCTAGGAGAGAAGAGTGGGGGGGTGAATGATGTCAGCCAGCCTTTTTCTGCATCCTGCTGTCAGCGTGCTCCCAAGGATGGAGTTTCTGCCCGCTCTTCTCACGCAGAGTCTGTCTTGAAGCCATTTTAATCTGTTTCAAATGTAGGTGAGCTTGGTTTTTTGGCAAAGGCGCCCTCCATGGAGACCCCTCTGGTCTGTGTCATGTTTTCAGAGATGTCACTGACAGTACCAAAACGTTGTTCATTGTTGGCAGTCAGTTGTTTTTAAGCATTAGCCTGCAGGAGAAAGAGCAGTATTTGTTGCCAACAGCCTTGGTCAAGGCTGGCTCATTTTTCCAATACAGATGTCTTTAGATTAAGACAAAAAGTAGTTGCTCTGTGTTGAAGATTAAATAGAAAATCCCTCTGTAACACAAGTGCAACAAATTCTAAGATACTCTTTGGGAGTGCAGGGAAGAAATCTTCCATGTTATTTTGATAATCCACGAGTAATGGCAGAACATGTGGACATGCTCAGTGTGATTCCAGGAGGGATTTTCCTGCTAATAGGTGAGACAGATGTGCATCAGTATAAACTTACCAGTGCAGTTAGGGCACAGCATTTTAATCTGAATTTAGTTTATTATAGCTCCTTTTTCCCAACCCACCCAGTGCCTTCCACACCAGGGCTGTAGCTGCTCCAACAGGACGCCTCTTGGTGCTGACAGTTCATGGGATCTTTGGGATTTATTCATAACAGGATACCTAAGTTTTCATTTGATTTGTGAAGTTCCTTCCTAGTGTGAAATGCCAGTGCAGCAAAGTTTGATTCAGATGCAGAGACTGGAATTGACTTCATAGGAATCAGGGAATTAACTTCTGGCAGAAATTTGCACATGGTTGAAACAAGGCACAGAGATCACTGATATGCTGAAGTCCTGCTCTTGATCCCTGGAAGAAATGCAACATGATGCAAGTATAGCAGCCCTTTAAAAAAAGCTTTAGTCTTCAGGCTATATGCTCGTTTGGGGTTTGTTTTTCCTCATTGTGAATTCTCAACCCTTAAAGGAAACGTGCTGTCTGAGGGATGGCTTTGTTTTGTTCCAGCAATGCTTCCAGAATGATATTATCATAGTGAAAATCTTGCTTTGTCCCCTAAAGACAGATTTTGTCTACTTGGATGCTTTTAGACTGTATTAAATAGAAATAGGTATCAAATGTACTTCTAGAGATTGTTGAATGACACAAACTCTGAAAGCAGCACTCGGTTGATTTATCAGCTGTGCTGTGAGAATTAGGGCTGAAGTGACTCCTTTAATGTGGTTTGAACTTGCCATTGGTTCCTGCTTCTGTCATTCCATGCAGTGTTGGTGTTTGGGTTCTCTAATGATAGTAAGTCATGTGGAAATACATAAATCTTAGCAATTAACATTTACTACAAATTAATTACTTATAAGGCTAAGTTTCCATCTGACTTTTGCTGTTTAAAACTTAGTAATAGCGCTGCTGCAAGTTGGAGGAGAAATGGTATTTTTTGCTCGGTACACGAGGATATCCAAGCATGCTGCAGAGCACAAGCTCCCTGCAGTTTGTCAGTGCACATCTTGAGGGAGGAGGTTCTGGCTGTGTGAACCTGATGCAGCATTCTCTACTGAAAAAAGAGCTGTAAGGCCTTGCTTTAGCATCAGCATCAAGGTCCTGCCTTCAGAGGGAGTCACAGGATTTTATTCACAGGGCTCTGCTTGTGCTTAAGGTTGCCAGTGTATGGGTGGGGGTGCTGAGGTTGTTGAGTAGTTGCTGTGTTTTCTGAAGGGGAAGTTTCCTTCTAGTTTGCAGACCTGAAGTTGCTTGAGCTGAGGGATCTCTCTGATTCTCCATCAGACCTAAAGTCAGACCTCACAACCTCTGTGAGATGCATAATTGTAGTAAAATGACACCTCTGTGCTTCAGTTTCACCCACCTGCAGAATGTAACAACAGGACAGCTGCTTATTAGTGTGTAACACCACCATCTCTAGTTCTGTGAACACCTGAAATTGGTGGGGCACTTGTAGATTAACTCTTTTGGTTATTTTAAATTTATTACATCCGAGCTACCAGCTGGCCTTATGGGAGCTCTCATGAGAAATGTGTAACTTTTAATGACAGCTTGTGAGGAGTGAAGGCTTCTTTCCTTTGAAGCAGCAGTTCCTCTGTGATGTTTTGGATTCATGCACTGTTAACTCATTGCTTTCAGGCCCAGCAACTTGCACGTGTTGCTTGGTGATTTCCATCTCAGCCACAGGGATACCTCGCTTGGGCTCTGTCTGGGCTGTAGCATGGACCATTCAGCAGAAAATGTATTTGGGATTATGAGGCTCTGTGAAATTTTGATATTTCACATGTTACTTGCAAACTTCACGATTGTGGTGTGGGAATGCAAATGACAACACAATTGTTTGCCCTACTCTCTTGTCTGAAGAGCTCCTGGAATAGGAGCGTGAGTGACAGCTGAAGGTGGTGGTTTTGTTTAGTTTGTCAAAAATATATTGACCATTTTTAAAATGCCATTTGAGTGAGAACGCATTTAGCTCGTTCAAGCTTTGAAATGGGTAGGAGAAGTGAGTTGTGAGACTAATGAAGGCTGATGTGATTGTCCTTATTCCACAGGGCTTTCCTTTTTTCTGTTGTTTATTTGATTTAAACGTCTTGGAATACTTCAACCACAGGCAGCTCAGATCTAGCTCTGATTAGGTCTATGCCAGATACTAAATGTCATGTGTAGTGGTACACTTCCCTTGTTGTACAGAGTTAGGCTGACTTCAGTAACTTACAGTCCTTATTTTGCTCTTGGATGTTTAATCTCAGAGTTTAGGAATCAGATCTTTCTGTCAGGCCATGTGAATGAGCAAAATACTGGATTTTGAGGTCTTGCTTTTTGTACCAACCTTTAACTTTCTTTAAAGTAAGTGTATACATATGTTGGAAATTATTTTCCTCACGATGTTTGCAGTGACTTTAAAGAAGTGACACATTGATGTGGAAAAGTCTAAGATCTCTTTGACAACATGAGACATTATCAATAGATAATGAGGATGTTTGTTTTATTATTTTTATTTAGTGCTGCTTCTACTATAATTATTAGTGTTTTAATCAAACTTTGTTAAGTCATTGAGTGAGGCATCTTTACTCTCACTAAATATGACTTATTTTTATTAAAGTTGCAGATCTTACTCTTGCCATATGCAGCTAATTTTCCTTTGGGGGGAAAAAGCTTGTTACTTTTTTAGTGGAGCAATCTGTTACCTTGTCTGTAGTCTGTGAAGTCAGTGCAATTCTAATTTGCATCAGCTAATAAAAAATGTGTGGGTTTTAAAGTGAAAATCATGCAAAAATTTTTTAAAAAAAGGTGAACGACTGATCATCTATGCAAAAAAACAAGGCTAGAAATGTGATCAAATTAGGTCATGGCAGTGCAGTTTTGTGCAGGGCTGTAAGCATATCTGAAGACCTTGTATGCTTTATCTTGGGAAGCAAAGCTCTTGGAAAATGTGCATAAGAGGGATGAAAAGGGCTTTTTTCATCCTCCTCATTGAGCTATCATTGCAAAAGCATGATTTTATGTTGCATTTAGTGGCAGAAATTTCAACTTAATCTAAGAGCAGCACAGTTCATGGAACTGTTCTGGTGCAACTCGTTTGCAGAAGGAACGAGTCACAGTTGGGTTTGTGTGATCAGCTGTACAATTAAGTATTTAATGGTTTTATTGTTTATTATATTATTGCAGTGCTCAGATAAGGGAGCCTCTCACTAAAAGTTTGCAGCCAAAGGAAATGAAAGGTCAGATAAAGGTGTACAAAGAATTAGTGAAACAACAGTGATGAGTACAGGAGAAATGGTCTGGGACTGATCCCATTAACTGCAGGTGACAGGGGGGATAAGGAGGGGTTATTCTGAAGGAGGAATCTGCACAGGGATTGTAACTGGCACTTGGTAAACCTTGATTCTAAAAGGATAATTTGTCTATATGAGAAAAAGGGTGAAGATTTTTGAGCTGGTGGTTTTCTTGTGTTGTGGAGGTGGCTTTACCTGTTTGTGAAACGCAGCATGTGCCAGCTTGAGCTGTCACATGAGGGAGAGGAGACAGGCTGGTGGCTTTGCAAACCCAGCTGAAGGACACAACTCAGTGCTCTATGGACACAATAAGGTTTTATTCTTTGCTTAGGGAAGCAGAGATGGGATGGAGATTTAAAACAACAACCCCAAACCCCATACAAAACCAACAATTTAAAAAACCCCCACAAACAAATAAAAAAAAACCCACAAAAGTAGTTTGGGGAGAGCAAAATGGATCCTGAATGTTTTTCCTGGCATGTGACTCCCACAGGGAGAAGTTGAGCAGTGAGGCAGAAATACCTACTGTAACCTTTGCATTCATTCTTGTTCCATACAGGAGGAGCAGATACACAGAATTAATTATTAGAGAAGGGTGTAGACCATTTCTTGAAGGTTTACTTTTGAGAGGAAGCACATCCCTCATTTCTCTTGTCTTCCATAAAATATTCTCTGTAGCCTTTTCCTCATATGGCAGAAGCAATCTCTGCCCATCCCAACCTCTGGAGGACTCTTTGATAATGATGGAAAACACACTTTGGGTCTTTTCTGACATAGCTGCATTAAAATGTAGCATTCTCACACAAGAAAAAAGTAGAAGTAAGTAAACCTCTCGCTCTTATTCTTTATAACTAACAAGAAATACCATTTTTTTAAAGGGTAGCAGGTTGTTTGACACACATGGGCACAGAAGATTATGAACAGTGAAGACAATGAAGAGTGGGACATCCATCAAAGAGTAACAACCTCTTATAAGGTAATTCAGGACCACATTGAGTTCATCCTGTTGTACTTGCAAAATCAATTAAGTAACTGTTGTTGTCCTCCATTTTCATGGCACTATAAAATCATTATAACCAAGAATATATAGGTATATTTTCCCCCCTGTGCTTCCTTTGATTTTTTTTACTTGCATGCAGAAAGCCAATATGTAACAACCCAAATGCATGCTGAGTTCTGAATGAGATTGATTACAGTTGCAAAACATTAAATATTAAATGCCAAAGGGCTACTTCCAGTAGTCCTCCTCCTCTTCTCCAAAGATTGATGTCTTAAATGGGGCTTTGCAAACAGGAGTTTTAAATGATCTATGGAGCAGAAGTAAAAATGTTTTCAAAGCTGGTGTGTACCTAAAACTATCCTGAAACCTTTAATGTTATGGTTAAGTATTCTTGTCATTTGAATTTCATTGCTTGCCATAGGGGTGAGATGGAAGAGTGGATATTTACAGAAACTGTGCAAGTGATAAAAGGAGCTGCCTGACTTTGTCTTCTGCTTTGTATGTTTTAGTACTTATGTACTTTAGTACCAGCTAATTTGAATAAGCTCTGCTAGTCACATGCAACATATGGAGCCAATGCCAATTTTTTATAATGCTGCATTACAAATATACCCACCAGCTGAGAAGTGTGAGAGAGAGAGCTCTGCTTTTCCTCAACCAACTGTCTTCACAGAGAGTTGCAGGGGGAATACTGCTGGCCCTTCAAATGAGAAATCCCATTTCACTCCATCTCTTTAGTCATCCCATCTCTTTCTGTAGCATTTTGAACAACTAGCCTGACCTTAATTTTCAGGACCACATGAGGGCTTGCAAGTTTTGGTCCTTTACAGGAAAGGACTGTAAAATGACATCATAAAGTTTGTCTAAATTAAGTTTTGATCAGATAGTCTCAGTTTGAAAAAGAAGTTTTCATGTCTTGTTTTTGTAGTTATTCAGAAACTAAGGCTAAAAGGGACATAGTCTGAATTACTGTTTTTTAAGCGTTTTGCATGACTGATCATGGGTTAGATTCTACTGTCAGTTTTCACCTGCAAATCCAAAGGAAGATCTTCCTCTTGCAGCTGGAATTTCATTACCAGTGCTCTTAGTGGTGTGATGCAGAATGAAGTCAAGCTCGCTGTCTTATAGGTGAGCATGTTCTGAGGTGCTAATTGGAGTTTAGAAAAGAGCTTAGCAAAAGCTTATTACAGTCAATAGAAATACTTCCATTGTCATCAGATTAACCAAGTCTGATTTTTTGGAATATGCTGCAAAAGTTGACCTATTGAGTTGGCAGTTGCTGTTCTGCAAATCCCCTTTCCTCCCAGTCTCAGATAATGAAGTTCACACTGTAAAACAAAACAAAGCCAGTTTCTAAGCCATGTATAACATATGGAGCTAAAAAGTCTTCTTTAATAACCCTATGCTGAAGTAGTGATTGTTGCCATACATGGTAAGCTGAAGCATTTATAAATGTCAAAGACAGGCATTTGCTGTGTGTAATTTCCATATTTGCAGGGTAAGTAGGGTCACTGGAGCACCTGTTAATTATGAGTTTATATCTCTCCAAAAAGCAGATAAATAATTTCTTTACCATGGGCATGAGGAGGCTGTAGAAGAGCAAATACACACTGTGCCTTTGTCTGCAAAGTTGGCAGTGATTGATATTTTCACTTTTCTCTTGGCTGTGGGTTTATCTGGATCCCAGGAAAACAAGTGTCCAGTGGGATATGGGGAGTTGATTGCAGTGTCTTTTGAATGACCTGTGGATCACAAGGATCTGGGAATTCTTGTGATACCTAAAAGAAAGTTTAGGTGATGATGTGTGTTGACATCCTAATAAACCAAAAAATTATTGTGAATTTTAAGTTTTGCTTGAAATTTATTTTCATCATTAGAACTTTTCTTTGTACTTTAATGTTGATTCACTTTGCAGGAGTTTAAATACATACCTCTTTTTAATCTTCTAGGTCTGTGTTAATATCCATCCACGTCTGAATATTTTCTGAGGCTCCTATTGCTCAGCATTACCTTTCTCATACCCTGCTTTTATTCTTTCTTCTGATATTCCTTTCCATTTTAGGACTATGGGATATAATACACAATGTATGTGAAAATGCTATCACTCAACTTCGTGTACTGCAGAACAATCCCTAAATACCTGTTCATTTTCTTGGCCCCAAGCAGAACTTGGTACTTTTCTAACAGAGCATGGAGTACACAGTACTTCTCTCTTTCCCAGTGTGTGCTTGTTTCTAGGCTCTTTCACAGTGGCTGTTTTAACCACTTTAGCCCTTTTCATCCAGCTCTCATATACTTTATCAAGGTAATTATAAATTAATTATTCTGATATGTGTTCTCATGGTGTTTGACAGGACTGTAGTAGCTGCACTTAAATGTATTTTCAGGTCTCATATATTATTATCCTTGTATTTGATTTTTGGAACGTAGAAGTTCTTTGCAGCCTTCGTGTACTAATTAAGTGCTCAAGCCAGAAAACAAACAGTAGACTCTAATTAAAAAAAGGGTGAAAAAAGAATAAAGATAATTAAAGTTTTCAAGTCAACATAAGTGTTACTAATACTCAGATGCAGTAGGTCACAGGATTCTATTGGTAAGATATTTTCACTGAAGCTTACAAGGGGTGCATTTCTAGAAAATCAAAGAGTATCATAGTTCAGTTACTGTAGCAGTGCAGTGGTGCTTCCTGCAACAGTTTGGATTGTTCATTCCATAGTTTGGATCATCATCCATTTAACCAGTGTCTCTGGAGGTAGTGATGTTAACCACAGTGTGATTTTGAAATGAATGCTGGGTTCTGGAGATTTTTCATTTTACTCACTGCTCAGTTGCTTTAATTGTGAACTGCTGTTTGATGCTGTCATTTCTGAAGAAAACATTTACCATTTATAATGTGCAAGTGTCCTTTTCTTTTGCAGTTCAGTGATGTCACCACGTGCTCTGACTTTGCTAATAACAGTGAGATCATTTGGGCTTTATCCTCTGTGTATCATCACTTTTCTCGGGCATACAGGCAGAAGTCTTAGCATCGCATTGCACGAATCCTTTTCTTCCTACATACCCCATTCCTGATCCCAGTCCTCATTTATTGCTGCTTCCCATTGATTGAAGGTGACCCGTGCGAGCTCATGAGGCTCCTGTGAAGGCCAGACTCAGCTAGGATGTTACACCACCACTGCCGGAGGAACCCTGAGCTGCAGGAAGAGTTGCAGATCCAGGCTGCCGTGGCCGCCGGCGATGTTCACACCGTGCGCAAGATGCTGGAGCAGGGCTATTCCCCAAACGGCCGCGATGCCAATGGCTGGACCTTGCTTCATTTCTCTGCAGCAAGAGGCAAGGAGAGATGTGTCCGTGTTTTTCTGGAGCATGGAGGTGAGTTGCCCACAGAGAAAAAAAATCTTTATGCTCATCTGACACCTTTATATCCCAATTTCCACTGCAGGGCTTCCCAGCACTGATTAGATATCAAAATACTTCTGGTTATCTTTTGTAGTTATTTTTTATTCTTTTGTTCTTTATTATTTTTATTATTTTTATTATTTTTATTATTTTTATTATATTAAATTAATTATTAAATTAAATTAATTCTTCTATATTTTTATTATTTTGTTCTTATTTCTGATGCATACGCTGTGAATGACATCATAGATTAGCTTTATATCTTAATAACTTTTTCCCCCCACCCAGCATTGCCTAGGAATTGTTCAAGGAATGAATAAGCATTATGAAAATAAGGCAGAAGGGCTCATTATAAAATGAAATGCACTCACAGCACTCACTACAGGCTTTTCTTCTCTGTTAGGGGTTGTTATTATTATAGGAAGGCAGATCCTTGAATTAAATCTAGGGAAGTTTGTTTCAGAATTCTAAAGCAAGTTAACCAGTTGCATTAAAGACTAAGTTTAATATAGGCTTTAACAGAATCTGCTAATTTTTTTTGAAATCAGTCCTCTTTGTGCAAGGACTTCAATGTCAGCTAATCCAGATGAGTTTACAGCTCTCCTGCATCCAGCCAGGATGAAACTTTATTTCAAGAACTGACTGAGTTTTGTTGATTTAAGTGATACTCATATGCGTGATGATTATTATCCCTCAGGTGGTACAGTCAGGATGTCTCACTGCTTTTTCATCTTCCAAGGCCACCTGAAGTTTTAGAAAGGGATCATCCTAATCTTTTAAAGTGGTATTGGAGAGGAAATCAGTAGATGTTCTCCACGTTCTGATCAGTGCTCTTAAAGAACAGCATCCTCTATTCTAGCACTGTTCTTACCAAATGAATGATGAGGTTTTCAATCCCAAGGAAACTGAAATGATCTCTCTGATGCTTTGTGTATCTGAGCCATATGGGCCCCTTGTGTCTGTCACTGGGTTTGTCAGCTGTATGGATCATCCTGGAAGTGGAGTGGCATGAACAAGCTGTGGTAGTGGCACAGTCAGTGATTTGTTCCTTAGGAGCAGTGGTGAAATACAGCCTGAGCAACTGGACCCTGTTACCAGAGTGCTCTGTTACTCTGTGCTTACAGATCGTAACCACATAAAAAGGGCAAACCCTCATGGCTTTCTTGGAAGGGGGGAAAAAAAGCTACTAAATTGTACTAATATATAACTTTAAATTCTACTTTTTAAAAGCAATATATGCGAATAATCTCAAGCCTTCAGTTTGATAATTCAAAAGTTTAAGGCTTTAAGTCACATCCATTGCTTTTAACTTTTTATCTCTAAGTTTAAAGACGATAAAAAACCCCAACCCTTCTATGTTCCTATGTATTTTCATTTTATAGGTTTTCATATTAGGTCCTGCTGATGCAGTGGTTTGTTTTTATTTTTGTTGTTACTCTTTCCCATACAAAGTACCAGCTGAATGTGATTCCTCATGAAAACTGCCTTTAATGAAACACCTTTGTCCTGAGGCATCTTTGAGTTGAATCACCAGGATGAGAAAGTTGAGTAACAAATAGTGTGAGGTTTAGTCATCCACAGCAGCTTCCCTGCAGCTGAGCCTCGCTCCTGAAAATTGGCACTGCCTGGTGCCTTGCCTTGTTTTCCCTCAAAACAGAGGCATAAAAATAATGATGATTTTTCACATAATAATGTCATAAATGAGTTATTAAGCAGCGAGTGAGTTGACTCTTACAAGCTGAGTTAATCATGCCACCCTCATTAGGGAGAGGTTTGTGTCTACCTTTCCTCACGTGGTCTCTACTCTTCTCCCCCTGGAGTGGATTGTTTTGCTGCTACTGCTTAATCCTTCTTGAACAACAACAACAAAAAGATACTGGGTGAAGGAAAAAGTCCTTTTCTGTTGTGAATCTTGTGATAAAATGGAGTATTGAACTATATATTGGTAATAAATTGACAGTGAGAGGGAGCCTGTGGAGTTCTGGGGGAAAGAGGGAATTGAGATGGGAAGGAAGAGGTGGCCGGTGGTGCTGGTGGCCATCTTGAGGGGTGATGGAGCTTAGCAGAGCTGGGAGTATTTTCATGGGGAAAATACGACTGGGAAAACCACAGTGGGCTGTTGCTGAGGGTAGAGTGCTGTGCCTCAGATCTGAGATGCTTTAAGGCTCCCAGCATAGCCTGCTAGTGGGATGGAGGGTGAGTTGGGCTAATAAAGGCTGAGAAGGAATCTGGTCACTGACCTGGAAATAAAAAGTTGATTCTTATGGGAGTCATGACCTGTCCGCCTCCTGCTTTTGCTTTTTCTCTTCCATCATTGCTCACCAGCAAAGAAAAGAGCCAGAGGACAGTGTTGTGCATGCAGATTGGCTGATTTGAGTGGAGGTGGTGGAACAGCAGGAAGCTTTTTATTATCTGCTGAGGAAGGAGATGCAGATAGATGGGGAAAATGCAGAAAAAACGGTCCAGACTAAAGGATGAAGCCAGCAGAAATACCAACTAGATACAGAGGGGATAGGTCAGATAACAAATATTATTTAGCAATTGGTGAAATGCAGGAAGTTCATGATAACCATGGAGAAACTTAATTTTCATAAGAAATAGTGAATTTAATATTCTTAGTGTATTTGTCTCATTTTATTAAAGTGAAGGTTCTATGAAACCATCTCTTCCCACGCATAAAAACGATCTGGAGTCACAAAGCAACACCAAAACAGGGAGTGTAGTTTTCAGTAATCTTGGATTTTTGTGTAACAAGACTTTTTTTCCCTTTAGTGAACTTTGTAAATTTTTAATATGACATATAGAGACAGACAATCCAACACTGGACAAGAAATATGTTTTATTAATTTCCAGCCTCCTCTATTAATGTTGCAACAAGCTAAAGTCTTGGAAGTGTCTAGTTAGCTGTCCCTTGATGATACCTTCTCAGTATTAACTGAGCAGTTTCTGGTTACTCATATTAAAATGAAGAAATAATTCACTAAAGCTCCTAGAAATGAAATAGTAAGAGAAAGTAGCCAAGTAGCTGTATTTATTTATTTTTAGTCTTGAATTGAAGGTATCTGAATTTTAGTGAGGTCAAGCAGAAGCTGGGAGGATTTAGTGAATGCCAAATGCTCACCCCCTCTAAGCTCCTAAAGTGTTTCTGTCTCTGAACAGTAATGCTTTCCTGGACATCTTCTGTATCAGTGTTATCTTAGGAAATTCAAAACAGAAGCTGCATGTAGCCATGCTTCTAAGCCTTGTGGTGAGAATTAAGCCCTAGCTGAGGGAAATAAGCTTGAAATAATAGAAGTACTCAACGAAGCCAGAAGCATTACTTAAGCATTGCTTTTTGGCTTCCCAAATTACTGTGATAGAATGACCTAAGGAAGGTGTCAAAAAGAAAACTATCCCACTGAGCTGAAAATTGAAACTCTGAAATATGAGTCTTTTATTTATAAATCTATGTACCCTCTAGATTACAGTAGCAGATAGAGTTTTAATAGCAGTGGATTTTAAATAACTAGCTTAGGTGCCCAATTTGCACATGAAATAAAATAATCTCAGTATCATTCAATGCTACAAATCTTCCATCTCGAGTGAGCTTGGTTGCAGTAATTGGTACCCTTGATAAGCTGTTCAAAGTTTCTGCCATTATATTTTGCCTTATATTTAAGAACATTAGAAGTGACCAAATGCAGTTGATGTTTCTGCATTCTGCTCTCCCCATATTAATGGGTGGCTTGGAACAGTCAGGATGGAGAAGAGATAGAGAACTGCTGGCAAGTGCTGGCTGGATCCCTTTCTAGCTAAAACTGCCAGGTAGTTTTTACCCCTCTGCAGATTCTAAAAGGTCATCTGAGAGTCATTCTCAATTAATTTTTACCTTGCTCATGTTCCAGGGAAGAGACTTACTTTACAACGTGATACCAATACTGAAGCTTTAAAAAAACCCCAAACAAACAACAAACCAAATAGACAAAAACCTCACAACAGCAAAAGTTCTTTAGGCACCATCAACTTTGGGGTGTTACTTTTACTAAGACAGGGACTGAGTGGATGGAATTTGTAGGCAACTTCTTGCAGGTCCAGCCTCTGCTAAAAGCCCTTGTGAAGTTCGGACGTTTTCCAGGAGGTGGCAGCAGGACATCGATGGAATAGCAAAAGAGGTTTCGATCCTGTTAAAATTGTTTCTCTAATCCAGAGGCAGACTGTTGGCTCACTAGAAATCCATAATCTTAATGGGAATTACAGTCTATTTTCACGAGGTTTTTCTAGGGGGTTTGATATGGAAAGCTTGGTTGTTTGTGTTGCTTGGTTGCCCAACTTTTTGGGCTTTTTTTCCTATCCTTCTTAAGAAACTTCTCTTACGTGACTTAGTAATTTTTTGGTTCACTTCAGTGGTCAAAAGCAGTGATATTTTGGGAGCAAGTAAGATGTGGAAGAGTTCTTAAAACTATAGGTAAAAGGCATCCTTATGTTGCAAGGAAAATGTTGGGTTCGGATTACAACAACCAGTATAAAAGTGGATTTAGGTGCAGATATAGAAGTTGGGCCATATCTGCTTGAATTTGGAAATGACATTGATTAAACGGGCTTGTGGCAGTAACCTGCACCTCATTTGGGGGTAGAAATGATGCCTTGCATGCCTTTTGCAGTGTAGGAGAGAGAAAGTACAACTCAAACATGCTTTCTTTTAAAAATCTTCTTTGGTGGAGAAAGGCTCTGCCTGCTGCTGTCTCCTTCCCATTGTGTCCATCTTCCTTCCCAGTTCTGCCTGTCAGATTTTGTCATCCCTCTGCCTGTTCTTGTGCCTGTTACCCACATTATTTATCACCACTCAGAAGTCAATGTAGTCTGAGCACTGTGAAGAAAGAGACCCTGGGAGCATGCCTCACTTTGAAATATTATCTTTGTGTGGGTTGTGCTGATTCTTTGCTGCATTTTGCTGCGTGATCACCGTGCAGGTTAGGAACACTCATTCAGTCACTGGCTGCGTTTTCCTGCTGGGCTGTGGGTGCTTCATTCATTCCTTTAGCTCAGGTTAGTGTGACTTTCCAGAGCACTGAAACTTCTGCTTTTCACAGGAGATGATGAAAGCTGTCACTAGCAAGGAACTAAACTTTCCTTAATATACCCCTTATTTTTGTGTTTATTCCTATTCTGTGCACTAGAGGCAGTTCTTAGATCTTATTTCTCTGTGTAGCCAGGCTGCATTAATTTGTATGTTGGGTTTTTTTTTGTTAGTTCATTTGTTTTCTTCCTCTCCATCTTCTCTTTCCGTTTAGACATATCCTTAAAGTTGCTGGATCATCTTTGCAGCTGTATTCTCTACTCCTTCCTTCCAGTCTTTTCATTTTGGTGTAATATCTGTCTTGGTGTTACCTGGATATGATCACAGTGGGTTGGGAAGCTTATTCCTGTTTTGTGTTTGCACCTTTGTGTTTTCAGGTGTGTTCAGTCTAGGGTAGCCTGCAATTAATATTGTATTTTGAACTTAATTTAGAACATGTCTTCTGGTGCAGATGGTATCTAACTTATAGGTTAGGAGGTTGGGAAGGTGTTCAGACTTCCACACTGTAGTTTGTACCTTTTAGTGTCCAACAGCAGCACCCATGGATGGTGGAAGGAGAAGTTTTACAGCCTGGCATGTTCTTTAGCTGAGAAATGGCACCTTGCTTTGGGTAATTAATTAGTCACTTGCTCTACAAGTTTGGGTGTCCTGACGAGATTAGGAAAATTGATTTGATTATTTTAATTTTTTAATTAATAAATCAGTCTGAGTGTTTGTGCTGTGTGAAGGGGAAATAAATCTGTAATTACCTGTACTCTGCACTAACAGTTTATCTGATTCCTTTCAGAAGTGGGTTTTTACATTCTTAAATTTTCGTGAAACTATAAATTCAGAACAGATTCTAAACAGATTCATCATCTATGAAAAGAGACTTTATCAAGATAATCTAAAATAACATATATCCTACATGCTTTGGAAATCCTGCAGACCACAGAGAAACATTTTACCTAATACAGCATTACACCCTAAAAACAATACAATGCTGCCAGACCACAAAACATCCGCAATTTGGGACAGCAGATGTTTCTACACATGCTTCTTTTTAAGACCAAGAAGCAACACAAGGGAAAATAAAAAGTTGAACATTGAGAAAAAAAATGTAATATTATAGAGCTGGGGGAAAACTGGATGGACAGAGAGATGTGAGTAATTAGTAATTAATTCCTAAGAGTGCTAGGAAGATGTGGAAAAGTATTTGTCAAATGGAAACATATGTATGTGAAAGAAATTTTTTTTTTTTTGTAAATGCAGTTTTAACTTTGTATTAAAAATAGCATGTTCACAAAAACAAGAATTAGTTTGAAGTACAAAAAATCCTGTCTTGATATGCCTGGAAAGACTAGCAATTATTGTTGGGTTTTTTTGTTGTTTTTGTTTTGTTTTTGTGGTGGTTGGTTTTTTTTTGGGGGGGGGGGGGGTTGTTTTGGTGTTTTTTTTGTTTTGTTTTGTTTTTTGTTTTGTTTTGGGTTTTTTTGGTTTTTGTTTGTTTTTTTGTTTGTTTGTTTTGTGTTTTTTTGTGGGTTTTTTTGTTTTTTTTTTTTTTTTGTTGTTGGTTTGGTTTGGTTTAGTTTGGTTCTTTTGGGGGTTTTTTTGGGGTTTTTTTTGTTTTTTTTTTTTAATTTTTTTTTTCCAGCACCGGATTACCGTAACGCCTTCTAATTATTTTTAAATTTTATTTTAACTTCAGCTGATCCCACAGTTAAGGACTTAATTGGAGGCTTCACTGCTCTGCATTACGCAGCCATGCATGGCCGGGCGAGGATTGCACGCCTGATGCTGGAATCTGACTACAGAAGTGACATTATTAATGCCAAGAGCAACGACGGCTGGACTCCCCTGCACGTCGCTGCTCACTACGGCAGAGACTCCTTTGTCAGGCTCCTGCTGGAGTTCAAGGCTGAGGTTGATCCGCTCAGTGATAAAGGTACTACACCACTCCAGCTGGCCATTATCCGGGAGAGGTCAAGCTGTGTGAAAATCCTCCTGGACCACAATGCCAACATCGACATTCAGAACGGGTTCCTGTTACGATACGCTGTGATCAAAAGCAATCACTCGTACTGCCGAATGTTCCTCCAGAGAGGGGCCGATACAAACTTGGGGCGCTTGGAAGATGGACAGACACCCTTACACTTGTCTGCTCTTAGAGATGATGTGCTTTGTGCACAAATGTTGTATAATTACGGAGCAGACACTAACACAAGGAACTATGAAGGACAGACCCCACTGGCTGTTTCAATAAGTATTTCTGGAAGTAGCCGACCCTGTCTGGATTTCTTACAAGAAGTGACAAGTATGTATGTAAGAGAAGTTAATCACAGGACACAATGTCCTCTTAAAAGCCTTCTTTGAATTTAGCCCCAGAAAAAAAAAAAAAAAAATTCTTCCTCTCTGCCCCTTGATGCTATTTAAATGCACTAGAAAATTTCTGGGAAGGTGAAGGGATTGTCATCTGGGCATCTCTTACTCGGCAAAGGTGCTAATGTTGAGTGTACTTCATTTAAATTAGTTTTGTTTAAATACCTATGGGAAGCATTTATTTTAAAAGAGTGAACTGTAAAATCTATTTTATTTCTGGCCTTAGCACGGAAGATTTTTGAGTTCGGTTTTGTTGTTTGTTTAGGGGTTTTTTAGTGTCTTTTGTTTTGCCTTTTTATTGCCATGCAAATCCTCGGCAGTTGATGGCTTTTTCATCTGCCCTACAACTAGGGCAGAAAAGAGCTTTGGCTGCTTTGTGTTCTCCCACATTCCCTCCTTCCCTCCCCTAAACCAGACAACAAAATGCCACAGTTCATTCCTGCAGCTTGAAGGGGTTTCATGTGCTGTGTAGCTTTGATTTGGTTTTGTTGATGTCTTTGAAATACGAGAGATTTTTACTCATCGTGACTTCTGATATTTAGAAAAACTATTGAGCTCCTAATATCCGGATCACTTTTGATTACCAGTTGTTGGTGTACCAGATCTACTGAAAGTTTTCTCCTCTCTTGATGTGGAATGCTGTACTAATGTTTCATATTCATAGTATTGCCTAAAGCATTTAGGAATTGCTGATAAGCTTTTGGTAGAGTTTGCCAATTCAAACATGTTAAGATGGCCTGGTAAATTATCATCCAACTATGATCTTTGCACTGCAGAGGATGGGGTATTTCATATATCCTTTTTTGTCCCCTACAACTCCTTTTAGTTTTTTGAATGTGGTAGTTTTTTAATGAGAATTAGATAATCTGTATACTCCGTAAAGAAACTGAAAGTCAGTGTGAGCTGGAAGTGAATCAGCTGAGATCTGTTGTCAGTAGCTGACACAAATAAGCATTTGGAATTTCCTTTCTTTTTCTGCATGATTTGTGGTGTTGTGTTTGTTCATATCTGAAATCGTAAGAGAATTTCTGGAAAGGTGGAAGTTGATAATAAGAAATACAAGCAATTAAGCAATTTTGGTTTAATTTGCCTGCCCTTTCACATTCAAATGCATTTCTTTCTGGTTTCCTTTCTGGAAACCTCTCACTGTATAGTTGCAGTGTCAGGGATTTTAGGAGATGATATAATATCCAGACTTGCAGTTTTCCAGTCTTAGGATGTATCAGTAAGCTGCTCCCGTGTTTCCTCAATGTCTAAAGACCAATGGAAACAGGTACTGTAACTTTCAGCTTGCAGATTCCATGCCCTTAAGGGTTTAATGTTAAGTGAGAAGCAAATTCTGCTACAAAAAATAGCTTTAATTTGTGGCCAGGGTAACAGTGTTGGAACTATCCCAGTTTTGTGTTGTTGGAGGGAGAACTGGGAAAACAGTGCTGACAAAAACACTTCAGCTCTGTGCTTCTGAGCAAAATAATTATCAATATATGTTTACAAACCACTGTAAACAAACTCTGCTGCCCTTTTTATAAATATACAAACACTGTCTTCGCTGGTTTTCACAAATAATTGCTTTAATAAGATGTAAAAGAGATGAGATGGATAAAGAGCAAGCTGGCATTTTGGTAGTGGAGTTCCCAGTTAAGTCTGACTGTACAGGGAATTGTTGAGATCTCATGCTGTAGCACTTTGGGGAAGAATCTTGTTTATGAGTCCACTGCAATATGTATTTTCTAGAAAAAAAATTTACAAAATTTTTGGACAATTCTTGTATTGGAATTCTTCCTGAAACTCTTCTGAGGTTGGCAACAGTGTCTTGTTCGTGGGGCTTAACGGGAATTTCAGTTTATTTGAATCTTACACTAAGTGCTTTATATAGAAATACATAGCTGTAAGTTTTATACCTGCATCTGAAATTTTGAAGAGTGTATTTGATAGTAAAACAGGAAATAGTTTTTATTTTTGCAGTAGATTAATGTTTTTAAGGCAAAAGATTAATAGTTACGAATTACCAAAGTTACCAAACCGATCTGTGTCTGCTGCATATAAACGGGATGCTATTTAGTAGTCTACATGTAAGATGTGGGTAGCTATTTTTTTCTTTATACTTGGAAAACATATTTGTACAGTTTTAGTTTCTCAGAAAACTTCATTTTTGAATTTCTTTTTGTTTTGGTAGGTATTGTAATCGGTAATAATGGCAGCCTTTAGCCCAGGTCCCCGGTTGGGAATAACAGGCAAGAAACCAAGCTCTCAGAAATACTCAGTATTGGCCCTGAGAGTCTGCAAGAAGATATTGGATTTTGGGGTTTGACCCTGAAGGTCTGATATTCTTCCTGGTTACAGGTAGAGATTCCTTTGCTCCTAGAATAATTCCAAGAGGAAGTTATTCTATAGTTGTGTTTCAGTATTTAAGCACAAAGCTGGAAGTTAGGAACAACAGAGTTTTTGACCATAAGTCTGCTGTTGAGTTCGTGTTCAGGCTTGTGTGTTTTTCTTTTTCCCCCTCTCTCGTTTTTTACAATACAAAAAATCAGCAAAGTCTCCCTGGGAAAAAAAAAATTGAAGATGAAAACTGCTCAATGATTTTATTAATCACCTTCCTTCTCCTTATCTCTATTACACTTTCCTATTTCAAAAAACATTTGTTGGCAGCCACCATAGTACCTGAGATCATTTGATAAAGAGTTGGTTTGGAGCCATGTAAATGTTTCAATTTTCACCTGATCTGAACCTGCCTGTTCAGGAGTGTTAATGTCTGAAGCTTGGAATGCACTAATGCAAATTAAAATAGAGATGGATATATATGATATATATGAAGATAGAGATACACAGAGGCTTTTATTGGTAGTGTATATATTTATAAAATTAATGACCACAGCCCTGGATGAAATTATTTATTTTGAAGTCGAATGGGATTTGAGAATATTAAAACTTGTAAAACGAATGTGGGAGATAGTAAAAATGCAAGTGTTAGAAAAATACATCAGGGCTTAAATAAACTTCAAGATGCTAGAAATTTCAATTAAGATCTTTGAAGAAGGAAATTTTAAAAAAGCCTGGAAACTTCCCCTTCCCCGTAGCCATTCTTTAATTGAGTCTGTGTTCAGCTGAGGAGCAGGAGAGGCCGTGAGGAGCTGCTGCTCTGTGCCGAGGCAGAGAGCTCAGGAAATGATCTGGCCAGAGCAGTGGGATGTGGCTGGGGTGGCAACAGGTATCAAAGAATTCAGTTCAGTTCTGGAACAACATCTGAAGGTCACCCAGTGAATTTAACTACAAATGTTTCAGCTGCATTGTTTGTTTTTTTTTTTAATTTTTCAAAAGGTAAATTACACTGGAGAGTGTAATTTTTGTTTAAATTTATATAGCACTGTAAATGTGCAGAATAACTGAGGCAGAAGTTCTGTGAAGGAAATCCTTATACATCCTTTGTCTCTATCCCTTGGCTAAATCAAGATAACTTTGGACTAGAATTTTTTTTTAACTGAAAGAAGATTTTTAAGAAGTTTCTCTCCGCATAGTTTTAACATCTATGAATAGAGAAGTGTCATAGTGAATTAAGTAGATTTCTACATATTTTATTTCACGGATAATTGCAAAGGAAATGGTATTTTCATGTTTGTAATAACACAGAAGATCTTTACTGGAATCTCAGGCTTTGCTTGTTTCCTTGGGTGCTGTTGGAAATCTTGCAGTGATGATTGAGGTCTGCTTTGTCATCCAGTTACACAGGGAACTAGGATAAGGGGATTATTTTATCATTTTCTACTCTACAGCTGACTATATTAAGTAATTGAATCATATTGTGTAGCTATATATAGTTATTTACTTTGAAAGAATTTTTAAGAGGCCTTTGTAAAAAAAAAATTAGACTATTTTGTATATGGCATTTAAGGTACAGCCATGCTCTACTCCCGTTTGTACTCCTATGCTGTACTCTGCAAAAATAATTTTTAGATAGCATAACAATGCATCTTAGGCCTGTCTTGATGTTCAGAGCACTTTAGTTACTGTCTCCTAAAAATAGATAAACATTATGGTGTTGAAATTCTTAGCTGAATTTCCATAGCAATTTCAGTGAGCCTGAATTTACAGACATGTCACAATTTTTTTTTTTTTTAGAATACTTTTTCAAGCATATTCAAATCTTAATTTCATTGCTAAATACTCCTGTTAAGTGTAGCACTGGGCCTTACTGAAATTCTGCTTTTTCATATAGGAATTTTCAGTCCAAAATAGTCATAATTTCTGTGCCAGATAGACTGAAATTTAATAGACATCTAAAACTCGTCGTGAGGAATTATTTTTCAGGGACCAATGAAAACATATGTCAGGCTCAGACATTCTAGCAGAGGCATACTGAACACAATATTAAATTAGAACTTTTAAAATAACTTGTGTGATATCCAGTTGAAAAGAATCAAAGCGCTCTGTGTGCTGTCGAGCTGGAGGAATTTGTTCACGCTCTCAATGAACGCTCCGTAATTCTACACTCATCCTCCACCTCTGATAGTAATCTTTTACACCTATAGATTTTTGATTTTAGCTTTTTCTGACCTTTTGAATGCTGGAAAACCAGATACCCTCTCCAATTATTCTGCTGTTGTTTTTTACAGAGTACAAACCAGTGCATTTCCAAAACTTGAGACCTATTGCCCTGGGCAGCCGAATTCCCGTTCGGCTCAGCCTCAGTCATTTCCTGGGTGATCCCAACCTTTCCCTGTGATCCTGTTCTTGTGCATCTTCCCCAGTGTGTTTCGGGGCTGGTGGGTGTGAGTTTCCAGTTGATAAGTTCAATTCTCTTTTTCATTTCCCCCCCTCAAAAAAGCCAGCAAATCCAGAACTTAGTTTAATTGCTGGCAGTAGCTGCGTTCTTTCACTGCTGTGAAATAAGGGATGGATTTAAGGGTTTGCTGTAGTAATAAATACTTTCCCTGATATTCTAGAGGAACTGAGCTGTTGCCAGCATACATCAGCCTGGTTTCAACATATTTTGTAAAGTGTTTCAGAAGATTTTTATTTTTAAGTTCCCTTTGTAGCTAAAAAGAAATTACCAAATGGTTTCTTGCTACTGTTTTCAGCCTTTCAGAATTCCCAGGAGGGGCAGAGGCTCAGTTTGAGAAATTCCACTCTAAGGTTTTTTAGAGAGATGCATTAATATTGTAGAGAAAAGTGTGGGCGGCTTCTGAAATATGTCACTGATGTTATTTTTCATTTTTTAATTTCTTCAGAAACAGCCTATCCACTTCAAACTAATGACACTGATTGTTTGCTTTAAAAGTACATTTCTTTTAGTAGTTAGAGCAGTACATCAGAGGGGATCTTCTTGCAGCCTACAATGTATTAATTTCAGTTACTCTCAAGTTTTCTCTTGGGTAATAGCAAGGTCAATTCATGATTTTTACATTGTATGTTTACATGTATTTTTTTGCTCTGTATCTGCAGTGGAGGAAATGGGTAGGGATTCCCCTTTTCCAGCTTTACAGTACTGGATGAAAGTCCCCAAAAAACAGTGTTGTCAGGCATCATAAATATGCCTTACTGGTCCTTAAATACTGACTTATTGGGTGAGTCAGTGTTTTATTTCTTAGGGAGCATTGTCTGCAGAGGGAAGGCACGGGTATAAGTGTAGAGCAGTTTTAACAGTGCCACAGTTCTTTGGCAAAGTAGCAAATCCTAAATGGAAGTTTTTTCTGCCTCTGGGATAGAACAGCAAACTCTCAGACACCATCCCAGAAAAACCTTGAGCACTGCAAGAAGAAAAGGAATGGAGTTTTGAGTGGAAATTCAGATTAATTGTAATAATTTCTTGCTGTTAAAGCATGGGGGTTTTTTTCTTTGCTTTACCAGCAAAGGGTGATCCTATAATAATGATTTAAAAGGCTCATTTTGTTATTCGAGTAAAATAATTATTTAAGTGGGGGAAAGCTCACAAACTTACTTCATGTTAGGAGCGGAAGAACTGATTTAGGAAAATGCTTAAATTTTATATATACTGAAGTCTGCTACATCTAGATTAAAAAAAAAATCACCAAGTAGTTTCTATTGATTCTTTAAGCTCATGTTTTACATTTCTTCTGTTTGGAAGAAGCTTCTCTAACAGGTTTGGGGCACTGTATACAAAAATTGCTTTGGTGGGGATTTCTGCTTTCCCTTCCAGCACAGAGCACAAGCTCTGGAAGGCAAAAGATGAACTATGCATCTTTTCCCTGTAATTAATACTTCTGATTTATTTGATTACTGCTTTAAAGCTTGCAAAATAAATTGACTGCAGTATGCAGTGATTTGGTGGGCAAATGAGCAAATCCAGAGTAACAGAAAAAAGGTGGCCCTTCAGGGATGTGCTGGATGTTTTTAAGGTGATCAGTAGTTTTATGTGGCTGTTTTGCATGATAGTGGTAATTAGGCCAATCGAACCTCTCATGTTTGTGGGGTTTTTTTGTTTCTTTCTCTTTTAATTCTCTTCCTTTCCAGCATATTTGCCTAAGTAACTTCCCAAACTTGTGATGCAGGATATAACCAAAGTCACAACTTCCTAATTGTTTTTAAAGAGAACTTTATTCATCATTTAACTTGTCTTACTTTGCCAAGTTACTAATAACATTTTTCATTTGCCAAACTAAGGTTCACTGACATCGGTCCGTAATCCTTTATTTTTTTTCTTTTTCATTCAGATGCAACCAAGAATGAGTAAGTGTTCCAGACACCGTTTCTAATAAATCACAAATGCATTAATAACCCTGGAATTTGCAAGGCGTGACCTAAGACACCAGCAGCCACTAGATGTAGCAACTGGTGCTTAACACTGGAAATGTCCATTGTTAACACATTCCCAGGAAATATTTTTTAGGCTTATCAGGGGAAAATGTCATACATTTGATAATCGGGTCTTTTTGAATTAACTGATGACCAATTTCTTCTGGGTATTTTAAGTTGTCTGTTCTTTTATGTTCCCCAAACCCACATAGGATGTTAATTAAAAGGCATTTATTTCTGAAACCAGAAATCAGTGTCTCATAGCTGATTTATTGTGTACTCTGCTACAGAAAATACACAAAGACCTCTAGTCCTTTATCATTTCGAGTGCTGCTGTTTGCCATGAAGTTTTCAAGCAATGCATCCTTTCTGAACCCTGTTTTAAAGCATCAGAGCTATTTCTTTATCACCATTAGGATTGCTTGGTTTCTTACCAAAATAACTTTCCTTTTCCTGAAGTTTGAACATTCTGCTGTTGCCTAAATTCTTTCCTTCAGGTGGAAAAAAAAAATTGCCAAGAAGAAACCACTGGTGGACAAAGTAACCATTGGTCTGTGTTCTAAATCGTGAAGGATTTAACTAAAAATAAATTGACATTTAGGTGGTGATAAGTATAATAAAAGTATTTTCAACTTACATAAAGGAAACTCAAATTTTCATTTTTTTAAATTTCAAACCTAATTTCTTTAAAAGCAGACTGAGACTATTTTCATGCATTACTTCTGCTGGCTTGCCCTGGATAATTTTAGTGCTTAAGATAAATCCCAGTGTCTAAAAATCCCTACCTGTCTGTCAGCCCATTTCTATAGATACCAACAGAAGCACCTGCATTGTTCAGGGTGCTGAGTATTTTGAATTTGACAGTCATCGGGTCCCATAACCAAGATCTTGGCTTGGAAGGAAAAAAAAAAATGAAAGAAAAAGAGGCTTACATAGTTAAGTCGATGATCAAAATATTGATTAGCACAGCTTTGATGTGTTACTGGAATAACTCCAAAAAAGCTGTAGCAGAATGAGGAAAAAGCACAAAGGCAGGCAGTTTGTTCAGAGGTTTGGAGTGGTTCCCATGTTGGGGGTTATTAATTGGAGTTTTCAGCTTTGGGAAGAGGTACTGAGCATGAGTGGAGGATGGAGGTTTATATAAAGGTATGTAAAATCATGACTGGCGTGGGAACAATTATTCATTATTTTCCCTGTAACTCAAAGAATGGCAGGCATGCAACAAAGCCATCAGGAAGGAGATCTAAAATAAATAAAATTACTTTGTAGTTTTCCAGCCAACGCCTAATGATATTGTGAAATTTGTTGCCACAGGATGTTTTGGATACTGAAAGTATGAATGGGTTCAAAAAACACTAGACAGATTTACTAAGGGCAAGCTATTAAAGACACAGATCTGTGTGCAATCTCTGGGCTAGGAAGGCCCAAAGGCACCAGTGCTGAAAGCTAGAAGGGTTTATTGGGGCAGGATTTCTCAATGTCTCTTGTTCTGCTCTTTTTCTTTCTTCCTTGGGATCCATTGCTGGGTGCATTCAGATACAAGACTTGATTAAGTTTTCTGAGATGATTTTGGGTAGAGGGACCAAACCCCAACTGTTTGATTTCTCAAGGTGTTTGATTTTGAGTAGTTTCCTGGTAAGAATGAGCTTGAAAGAGAATTGATTATTTTGAAAAATCCTTGTCAGGAATGCTGGAGTTTGTGTGATGTCAGTAAAGCTTTTCCTCTGTGGACAGTGGTTAATTCACATTTTCATCCCTTTCTGTTTGACAAGGGTTTGGCTGCATCCAGAGCTTGAAGGCTTTATCTTTTCATTAGAAGGGAAAGAAAACCCCAATCTTTTAACTCTGCCACAAGATCCTGGAATAACTTCTATAAATCCTCACTCTCTAAGGGAACTTCTTTAGTCCTGTTAGAGCTGAATTAGTTTCATTGTTTGAAAGAAAAGCAAGACTGAGGGGTTTTTCCCCCAAGGATAGAAAAAAAAATTAAGTTAAATGGAGGAGTTCTGCTGTTCTGTAATGCATAAGCATATGTTGCCACCTGGTGGGAATCCTCACATGGGTGAAGTCACTGGCATCAGTAAAATTATGTGCATGTAAAAATGTTTTTAGGATTCACCCTTGATTTCATTGAGTTCATTAAAAAGGTATTAACTTGTAATTCTCTTGTAATTTTTCCCTTCCCTCTCCCTTTTAGGAAACAGCAAACCCCTGTCATTTTGCAGAGTAAATGATGTCTTAAAATACCTTTAAAATGTGATCATTTTATTTTTATGTGTTCCTTTTGTCTTTTCAGGACAGCCCAGAAACTTGCAAGATCTATGCCGAATTAAAATCCGACAGTGTATAGGCCTTCAAAACCTCAAACTACTTGATGAACTACCCATTGCCAAGGTCATGAAAGACTACTTAAAACACAAATTTGATGATATCTGATATCCATGAAGAGAGGAACTCTGAGCAAGTTTAGTTCTATTCCAGATACTGAAGAGGCTTGTTGCCTTGCATAAAGTATATCCTATGCAAATTCTGATTTTTCTGTGAAGTCAGAAGGCAGGTATACACTTCCTTGGGTTTTTTATACCACACGCTAGAAGGTCTTAATTTTTGGTTTCTTGGTCCAAGTTTACAAGGTCCAAGCTTTCTATACAATATTGCATTTTAAAATTTGCTGTTGGTTTTTGGTTTGTTTCCACATTATGTGTGCAGACTTGCCGTGGAGATGGAAGGCAGCCCCTCGAGGGAAATGGTTGGTTTGAGTTGGCATGCTGAGCAATGATGCAAGAACGTAAAAGTTTGGAAATCAAGGCACCAGTCCTGCAAAAGGATACAGATAGACCTCCAGAGCCCTGTTTGTTAGGACCCTTGTCTCTGCCAGGTGTTTGTTTTTGCAGGACAGAGGGAGGAGTGGCAAATTGACATGTCCTCGGGTACTGTATGAATATAATTTGGAAATGGAGGAAAAAAATGCAGTTACCCTGTTCAATTTGAGAGTCTATACATTGGCTGGTTGGTTTGTTTTTGTTTTTTTTCCTTTTTTTGGTATTTTCTTTTCCTAATTACTGTAGTTGGGATGCCCAGAAAATTCAGGCCCTCTTTCCCAACATTCCCTGTTGAACGGGCTGTTTGGAAGTCTGTTTTTACCAGTGTCAGTACACTACACTGAGGCATAGCCTCTGTTTTTTTTACATTAACTTAGAAACAAATTTAAATTTTTGAAGACAATGTATTCTGTTGCTCATACAGTGCCTCCTGTGCAATAATCTCTCTGATGTATTTTCCCTTGATGTGTGATTCCCCCACTATTCCTCATTTAGGCTCAGTGCATTATTTGTGAGAGCAGGAGCTGCTGCCTCACTGTAGTGTTGATGTGACATTACAGAAATGGTGCAGCAGTTGCTGTTCATTATTACTCCCTGAATTTCATGAATGTATAACCTGCTTTATTTCACTTTCAGTTGAGATTTTATCTACGGGTTCTCAGCCAGATTGTGTCCACTTAAAAAAGAAAAAAAAGTAAATTGGCCAAACCCTTTTGTTTTAAAAACAGTGCAGGAGGTGAGGGTTGTTTTGATTGCTCTGAATTCAGTTTGTTTCAGGTTAGAGAGCTGGAAGTGCACATAAGTTACTAACTAAGAAGAAAAGCCCCACTGACATTGAACGTTCAAATTTTGCAATTAACATGGAAGCAGAAACTGAGAGGAGTGCTGAAATCTGGCTACTGAATGTGTCTTTCAAACCAGGTATCAAAAGATCTGTTGCAGAGTTTTGTTTCTGATCATAAGAAAAAATTAGTTTCTTGATCAAAAGATTGGGCAAAAATGTGCATTTTTTTCCTTCCCTTTATTTTCAAGCCATTACAAACTCAGCATAAGGTTCTTACCAGTGTTCTTGACTTTTATTTTGGCATCTGCCTGGCTCCAAAAGAGCCCTTCTGAAAGGAGTGCTTTGGTACCAATTGCACCAACTGGAGTGGGAGATGAAAGGAGTGATGATGGCTTTTAAGTTTCACACTGTCACTTTCAAAATAGTTAGTATTAAAAATAGGAAAAGCAAGGTAAGGCAGGTAAACTCATATCATTTAACTCTGCTAGTTCCTTTTAATATTTGATAAGCCTGGACTGCAGCTCCCTGAGGATGAACCTTATCACTGCTAATGGATGCACCGGAACCATGGCAAGCAAGGAGGATTATCTGTCCCTATTGTGCCTGGCATTGCATCAGGTTTCCAAACAATAAGAGATTTTGGAGATTGATGGCTCAGAGGGTTGGGAATGGGATTTTGAACCTTTTCATCTCCAGCTTGTACCGGTTCAAGTCCAGCTGCTGGAGCAGTGACCAAAAGTTCACGTCTCAGCAGCGTGAGTGAGCAAGTCCAGCCTAACACTGGGTTGTAGAGCTTGTAGTGCTTCCTCCTGGTTGTATCTGTGGAGTAGGGAGAAGCTGTGGGGTGTGAGCAGGAGCTCGAGTGCGTGGCTGGAGTCTCTTGGCCCCTGTGGAGGGAAGATCAGCCGTTCCAATCTTTGAGCTCTCCAGTGCTGAGACAGGGCAGACTGGCAGGTTTTAGCGCAAATCTTCCGTTTTCTGACATGAAATCAGGATCTTAGGACTGTTTTCTTTAAAAAAAAAAATACAAAACAGACTTAGAATTGTTCACTACACTTGTAAGTTGGTCTAAACCAATGTCTCCTTCCCCACTGAATTTTTACAGTAATATTTTCTAAGGTAATCTAGAGTATATTTTAGTTGCAATCTATATTAAGGCAAATTATTTGTTCTGTCTGTTGCTGTGACTGAAGAAAATTATGAAAGACTTTGTTGGTAACAAGAATGCTATTTAATGAAGAAATGTGTAATTCCATTATTTATTGTTTGAGGTTTGTTTTTTGGTTATTTCTTTTAAGTAACTGACATCTAAAAGGGAACACACATATGTTTCAGGCCAGTAAAAAGCCTTTCTTTTCAATGAATTTTCATCCTCTCCTCTCCCCGGGGTGGAGGGAATCCCTCACCCTTTTTTTGCAATGCTAAGCCATCTCTTGTAGCTGGTTTCTCACCTTAATTCTTACAAAGCACCACAGCACACGTGGGTCTGAACCTACTGATAGTCCTGTGCACTATCTCTGGTTATCCATGTGCTCAAGTGCAGATGAAATAGGATGATTCATTGATAATCCTACCAAATTTCAATAAGGGGGAATTTGGTCTTTTTTTTTTTTTTAATTATTTTCAATATTATGCACAAATACTTTGAAGAACAAACTGACCTTTGTTTTTCATTTGGACTACAATGTGGAAGGAGAAGTACATAATAGAGACTTGTGATGTAGCCTCGTTCCGTTACCTTAAAATTCACGGTTGAACACTTAATAAACCTTAAAAAAATTGGCAAACACACCAAAGAATCAATATGAGCAAAAGACTCTGATCATTAACAAACTGCAAACCTCATCCTTTAAAACAAAGCAGAAAGTTTTTGTAAATATTTATGTTTATAAATGTACAGCAGAGTAAGAGTGTTTTTTAGATTATTTAATTACCATATTTCTAAACTATTTACATTATAGACAATACTTGTTAGTTTGAAAAGCTTGAGTGGGTTGTTTTGTTTTGGGTTTGTTTTCTTTCTTTTTTTCTTTTTTTTTTTTTTTTAAATTCACTATCACTCATGCTTGGAATAACTCTGGCTTCCTTGGAATAGTGTGGAAAATTCGGTTTTCTGGCTCTGGTTGGCAATCATAGGAGAACACATCTGGACAAACTCTTCAGATAAATACCCAGAGGCAAAAGAAAAGATGTGGCATCTTTACCAGGATGGGCTGGTTTGGAGGAAAAAACCTGCCCACAAGTGCAGCTTCCATGCAATGCTGTGTTACCAATACCATCATGTATTTTGTTCTTCCTTTGCAATGTAAGTTTTTGCTTTGGGTCAATTTGAATTTAAAAAAAAAAAAAAGAAAAAAAAAGAAAAAGAAAAAAGTTAAACCTGGTTCAAACCTATTTTGGGTTTATGTTCTGTTTATTTCTAATGTAATGTTTTAATAACATAATACCACTTTACACATTTTTCTCTCAATGTTTGTCTGTCTCTTCTACTCCTGTTCCTTTCTCTGGGGTACATGATTCTGTAATGCATTTGGGACTCAAAATGCCCCCACAAATGGGAGTTCAGATGTCTCATGAGTTGTAATGTGATTTTTTTACCAGTAAATATGGACAAAACCCTCACAGAATAGTGTGGGGTGGAAGGGACCTTAAAGCTCATCCAGTCCCATCCCTGCCATGAGCAGGGACACCTTCCACTGTCCCAGGCTGCTCCAAGCCCCACCCAACCTGGCCTTGGACACTTCCAGGGATCCAGGGGCAGCCACAGCTTCTCTGGGCCCCCTGTGCCAGGGCTTCCCCACCCTCACAGCAAAACAAAACTTGCTCTAGAGCTGGGCCTTGCAAGGGGGAACAAGCTGGTCCTAAACTGGGAGTGGTTGGCTTTTTCCTGCTCAGATTCCAGCACAGCCACTTCAGGGTTTTCTGACAAGTTCACCTTTCCTCCTCAAGCTCGTGCACTGACTAAGATACAAAAATTACCAAATTACATTTTAGGGTCTATTTAGTACTAATAAGAAAGGGGGGGGGGGGGGGTGCATATGAATATTCCTGACACACAAATAGAAACTGGAACATTTGGATTCAGTCATGAGAAAAATGTACAACCAAAAGTTGCAGTAAGGTTTTGGACTCTTAAAAATTTGGAGAGGAAGGAGACTAGATATCAAGACATTACTGCTAAAGGCTGTTTTCATGGCTCAGTAGCAAACTGCACAAACATCACTGGGAGAACATTCACTGTTCAACCAGCAGTTGTGTTTAGAGCTGCTGCTGATGGTTTCTAACAGACTGGCCAGGCTTTGGCTGGACTTTACTGAATGCTGTGCTAAAGACTTTGTTCCTGTTTATGTATTATATTTCCTGTTTGAGTGTTCACTTGTGAAGTTTAAAACAATTAATGGTTAATGTTACTACTTGGGAAAACCTGATTTACAAGCTGTTGACAAATGATGTGTTTAGAATATACAATCTTTATATATATTGGTAAAAGTGAGTGATAGAGAAGTGTACTTATTTTATATAGCAAAACATGGGGGTTTTTTACCATAGTGAATAACAAAAAGTTCAAACCTATGAAAGAAAAATTATCAGAGCAAAGGACAAGCTCTGTTGTGTCTTTTCCCAGACAGGCTGGAGTGAAGCATTTAAATTCTCTTTGCTCAATTCTCTCCCCTCTGCTTTGGTTGGGGCTACCACCACCTCAAAGGTTTTATCCTGTTCTTGGAAATTGGAATAGGCTAAAGTGTGCTTTTTCCTTTATCACTGGCACACTGAGTCTCTGCTGTAGGATTCTACTCCTTGACTTACTAGCCAAAGTAAAGCTGAGCATGTGACTAAATCCCAGGGCAATAAGAGACAAAGCAGGTATACACACTGCTTTATGAAACCATGCTACCAGGAGTTCTTCAGCCAGTGCATTCCCCAGGGCACCACAACGTGCAGCTGAACAGCAAAAAAACCAGGATCGAAAGCTGTGCTGACTTTTATTGGGAAGTCCCCAGCTGTCTAGTGAAGAAGTCAGAGCTCCAGCTGTTTCCTCCACATCTGGGCTCTCTAGTGCTGCTAGCTGCTGTTTGTGAGGTCCCAGGTAAGTTCTGCATGTTGTCATGTTTGCAAGAAGGATGTTTGACCATCTCCAGAGATGCTTGTAAAGGGTCTGGAAGCATTTCCAAGCCTTCTTCGGACTTGCAGGTTTCTCGTGGTAGAGTTGGTGTACACTTAAAACAAGTGGGTTTGAGAGTGGTGGGTGCTACAGGGTCTGTATGTCCCTCACTTTTGACTTGATCTGTTGCAGTGTTTTTACAGATCCCTCAGCATCCTTTAAATAGTCCTAAAAGGAGTGAGAAAGGTGAATGAAAAGGTTACAGGCAGTAGATTATACAAGAGTAAACACTTTGAGGAGAAAACAGATCTGTAAGTAACTGATCTACAGCAAAACCATCTATTCTTTCGTAAAGACCACAAAACTGGCCATAACTCTTCAATTATGACTTGCAGAAATAGAGTTTATTTGCAGTCTTAATACATGCCAAATAGATCATCTCCTGTTCTGTCACAAGTAACTTGGGAGTTAATGGAAGTGTTCTGCTAAATTCTGTCCTCATTTCTCACTTGGACCATTGTAACTCTACTGGAGGTTACTCAACATTTAATCTGGTGTGAAAGAGCAAATAATTGCTTTGAATGGTCAGCTTGCAGTCCTGCTCCTTTTTTTATGGCCTAATGAGGAGAGTATTTTTGGAAGGTATTTGCGAAACACTTTGTGAAGGAGCACAAGGAGGGATTCTGTAGTTCAAGCCAACTTCATAAGCAACCAGCAGAATTTTTTTTTTTCAGCTGAAAACATTGCCTGTTTTACTGGAGTTACTTAAACTCTGATATCTAGTCCTGTGTTGGTGAGAAATTTCAGTTTGACATTCCATTCCATATCTTGAGAAACTTAACAGGTCTGCTTATTCTCTAATACAGCAGATTGAAGTAGATTCATCTGCAATGAAATGTAAACTTACTTTATTTTAAATAATTTTGAAGCCATTAGAGAATAAATTTTATATACATTAGCACAACAGCAAGTTCTTATGTTCTTTGCTGAATGTGGGATTGCTTGCAGTCTGCAGTCACAGTGTGTTCAGAATACAAGGTGGTGACATTGAATAGCATCTCTGTGTGCTGTGGATCTGGAACTGTCAGATCTGCCCTTGTCCATGGTAAGTCAAAGGTGATGCTGGAAAAAGTTACTGTCTGTGTCTTGTCCACCTGCAAGCCAGTACAAGTGGGATTTTTAGGTTCTCATCTGTTTCTACCTGACTATAGCATTTGCATGGAGTAATAGAAATTTAGATTCAGCTTCATCTAATGCTTGATTCTCAAACCTCAGAGTACCCAACTGCAGGATGTGGGTTACTGAAAATGACTTCCAATCTGTGTCTGTCTCGAGCAGCCCAACTTGAGATCCATCCCCTGGCTCTCTTGGATATTGCTCATCTCATAATGGGTTTTAATATAGCTGCTAGGAAGCAAAATCAAATAATTTTTAGAGGGCAGTCAGTCTGAAAATAAAGTGCCCAGGATGTTTGGTAAGAGGATGAAGTTTAGATGTGTGTGGGATTGTGTGAGGGAGAGAGCAGAAAATGTGCCTTTTGATCTTACAGAAATGTTTGGTATGTGGGTTGCTGGGCTTAGAAGTTTGAACGTCCTTAATATAAAATAATCTGTGTGAGTATTTGAGTCTGTTCCTTTCCAACTTTGTGTGAGTTATTTAATGGTTAGTGAGCCAGAAAAAAATCACTGTGTTTTCTGATGGTTCAGGCACCCTCCTGATGAGTGGAAGACTTGAATTAAAAGTTCCCACTCTGAACCAGGCAAAGAATTAAGGATGGGGATTTGTACTCACATTCCCACATTTTAGTGCTGTGATTACAGGTTTGTTCAAACTGTGCCACAGGAAGAGAAAATAACAAAACTGTTACACAATCTCCGAGGCTGACCCCAAAAGGTCGTTCAAAGCAGGTTCCCAGCTGGATGGAGCCCAGTCCTGATGTCTCCTGCTCTTGTGAACAAATGACTGAAGCTCATGGGGCTTTTTTGTCCCTGCTTGTCTGTAATCCACCTGAGAAAGTTAACCCAGGCCTCTTCTGGTTCCCTGAGCATCTTACCTTGAGCTCTGCTGTGTTTGTGTGTGGGTGCCACGTCTGTAGAGGTACTCAAAGCCAGGCTGGATGGCTTGGAGCAGCCTGGGGTAGTGGAAAGTGTCCCTGCCCATGGCAGGGGTTGGAATGAGATGAACTCAGGTCCCTCCCAACCCAAACCAGTCTGTGATTCTGTGAGCACCCACTTCCTTCCAGCTCTTGTCTTTGGTATCAGTGCTTACTTTCCCTCTTCAAAACTTGTGTTCCACACCTCACTGAGGATGGGGAATGAGACATTCCTTGCTCCAGAGGAGACCATCCTAGCAGGTGGATTGAAAAGTGCCTAAGTGAAAAAATCTAATGTGATGTCAGTTTTTGTGTTACTGGATAAAGACTCAATACTTTTTTTCGTAAAACCAAAATATCTTACCCTGCATTTTCATTGACTTCAATTACAGTGTTTCATTCCAGATCACTGACTTATCTTATGTTTTTTTAAGACTCTAACACTTAGCAAAGTTCTTTCACATCACAACCAGTTACTCTTTTAATGAATCAAGTTGATTAAGGGCACAAAAAAATGTTACTGTGACATATCTGCATTATTAGTACTATATCCTGTAACTCTGCTTTTAATTTGTTTGTGTCCAAATAAATTAAACTAAGGGGCTGTTTTAGGAGTCTCATCAGTTGTTTTCAGCCAATAGTAGAAAACACTTTAATGATTCCAAATAAGAGTTCTTTGAAAGGTGTCCAGATAGGGGCAGTTTCAGTCTTATCTGATAAATAGCTTTTGATTATCTTTCCTGCAAATTGAATCTTGTGGTTTGTGTTTTCTTCTTCCAAGCTTGGGCACACTGATCTTTTTTTTTTTTTTCCTCCAGCCATTTTGCCAACATTTTTGAAATCTGCCATTTTGAGCAAAGAAGAACTTTGCTCAACTTGAATTGCTTTCATGATTCATTGATCTTCCTTCAGTCTTGGTAAGAGAACAACTTTTAATGAGAACAGACTCCTTGTTTTAAAGGGTATTTTTAATGCCCCCGATATTTTATCCAGTATTTTGTTAATTTGAAGTTATCTTGTCGATAAAGTGGCTTTTTACCAGATACATGGAGTATAACAGTTATTAGTTATATTGGTATACAGCTGAACTTGCTGTCTTCGAGTATTTCCTGTGCTTCATAAATACTTGTATAATCTGTTGTGCAGGCTCAGCTGTTCTTAATTCTAATGTGATTCATATTGTGCTGAGAAATCTGACATTCTTGGCTTGTCAGAAATATTAATATATGTTAGTGGCATATCTATTGAAAATTGACATGTTTTGTGCAGGGCCTTAATTTTCACTTCTTTATATTGCAGCATTCCATATTGAGCAATGCAGCTTTGTTTGCTTTTAAATTTCCCTCTCACCTTCAGCCCTGAGAAACCAGAAATAATTAGATTATATCTTTCTCTTGGCTCGCATAGTTTTCACTTGTAGTGAATTATGCCATGCAAAACTATCCCTCCAGTGAGAATTTGGTTGTCATTGTTAAGAGCTACATCTGGACTGTGTAATACTTTGTGTGTTGCACTACAAAGAGTCTTTGCCCGTGGCTCAGTCAGAACTGTACCTCACCAGTGAGTTGGAATAGCTCTTTCCTTTGGCAAAAGTGCCACAATTCACCTCCCCAGGCCTTTCTGCTGTGGATAAAGTTGCTGGACAGACAAAAATATTGCTCTAAACCTCCAAAACTGAAATGACTCTAACTCCTAAAAGCCCAAAGTATTACAGAGTGATCTCCATGTGGACAAGTCGTGCTTCTTCAGTGGGTGATGGAAGGCCAGACTTCCATCTACTTGAGCCAAATACTTCATCCTGCTAGCTGGAAGTTCAGCTTCAGGAAAGAAGGTTGAATGCACCTTTAAGGTCTGTATGATGGTGAATGAAAAGCCTTTTCTCTTCAGCCTCTTCTGTGTTTAATTACCCAACCGCAGAGGAGCTGAAGCTTTTGTTTCCAGGTTGAGTCCTGATTTCAGCTGGGAAGTAATGAATATTGCTCTCTCTGTACAGTCTTTCATCTTGCTGATGATATCATTTTCTTGTATAATCATGGGGGTAGTAAATGATTCCTATTCAGACTTCCTCTTTAAAATCAGACTCCAAGATTCCCTCATTTCCCACACTGGTTTTGCTGCTGCCACGCTCTTTACTGGTACAGACCCACCAGGTCTTCCCTGAGGCTCTTTTTATTCTCATAAGGCACTATAGACCCTTCTCTGGAGGATTCTCTTGGTTGTGAAGTAACAAAGAAGCAGTGCCACTTGGTTGCCCAGAGAAGAACACAAAATATGTGTGGATTTTGACTTGGGGCATTTCTTTGGGTTCTTGTTCTCCCTTTATCTTCAGGGTCAAGAGACCATCAAGTGCTCCAAGCAGAAGTGCCCCTGTTGGCAGAAACCTTGGTGATTATTCTGATGACATTAAATTCTTCCTGCGTTAGAGCTGGTGCTGGAGGAAACACTCTTGTTGAAACAAATCTGGACTGATACTGAATTGAGATAGCAATTAGGTGCTGTCTTCTTCTGTCCATGCAGAGGAAAATGAAGCCTCATTGAATTTCCTGTCCTCATCTGTGTCCTCTCCTATCTCCTTTTCCCAAATCTATTACAGAATCAGCAAAGTCAACTATTCTGTATAAAAAAAAAATCTCCTTGGGATTGAAACCTTGACTGCCTGTTTTGTATACTATTAAGAAACTTAGGGGTTTTACTGTAGTGTATAAATGAAGTCTGGCTCCACAGCTGGCTGTCCATATCAGGGTGGTGGCATCTGTTCCGAAGGCAGGAGATGAGCTGATGCTCGGTGAAGTTCCCTTGACTCATCTGCCTTACCAGAACACACCCCAGCACAGATATGCCGTGGGTTTTGAGTAGGATTTATTCTCAGAGTAGCTGCTCACAGCTGCCTCTTATTCCTGCCATGCACAGATGTGAGGTTACAGTAGGGTTCTTCCCCAAAATGATGGATTGTCACTGTGACCTTGACTTATGCTCCCACAGAGGTTCATGGCCATCAGAACCACTTTGTTCAAGAGTAGTGGCTGTAATAAATAAGCTCAGCTAAATCCTTGCTTTTTCACTTTTACTGATTTCACTCTTCTGCTGCTATGATAGGAGTTCATACAGAGAATTAGATTACAGTGACTTTGTTTAAACCTCCTTATCCTTGTCTAATTAAACTGAATGCTTTAAAGATGATTCATATCACTTGACACCCTTGTATCCAAATGCTCTTTCTTTTAGATGGAAAGTGAAGGAAATGTGCAGACTAGAAATTCAAATGTGTCTTCCTTTCAGTTACTGGAAAAAGAGGGGCTTTGGGGATTTAGGTATTTGCTTAAGCTTTCACTAGAAAGCACTATGCTTTTCCAAGATCTGGTGTAATGATAGCCAGCTCCCATAAACACAGTTTCCCGTAAAATGTTTCTTAAAGGGAAGATTTCAAAAGCTGTGACCATAACCCCTGTTTCAGTGCAGAGCAGCTTCAGCACCTGTTGTAGAGGGGCACCAGCATGTTTTGGAAGTTGTGGCTTCACCCTTTGACGTGACCACATTTTGACATGTTGGTAGAACCCTGGGCTAGGTACAACCCATCTCCCCATGCTTCCAACTTTCTGTTCGTGGGAATTATAGTGCATCCCAGTGAAGAAGTTGGTGGGAAAGGGGAGCAGGACTGTTTGATACCCCCACCACAGGACAGCTCTGGCCTTGTGACAGATTTTTTCAGATTTTGTCAGCTCGGTCAACAAGGATGCACTGAAATGAGTTTTCTGCTGTGTAATGAAGGCTTCTTGCTAAGCTACCAGGAATGGCTTGGTTTTGCATAACATTTTGTGTACTGTGCCTTCCAGAAGGCGTGGTGTGAGTAACAAAGGCAGGGTTGAAAGATGCCATGGGTTCCCTTCCTCCTCATGGAGAACTTAATGATATAAAGAGCACAGTATTTCATTGATGTTTGTTGCCATTTCTGCTTGTGGGCTTTTCACAATACTGTGGTCAGGAAGATGACAAGATAAAGGATGACTAGTGTAGATCTGCTCCCTCTTGTAAAATAGGAATAATTCCCTTTTCTGATTATATTTCCTCTCCCCTCCCTTAGAAAAGATGACTCAGAAATCCATGACAAAGGAAATAAGTTCATTTGAATTTCTATGGAACCTTGAAAAGCCGCTTTTATAAAGTCCTGTTTATAGGAGGCTTTCAGCAGAGGCCTTTGACAAGAGCAGGAGGCAAAACCGAAACCCATGGTCGAAATCCTCTGGTATCAGTGGGTCGCCCTTGGCCCTTGCTCAGTATTGCAGCTGGAAAATGAGACCATTACTCATTCTTGGGGGTTTGCTGTGGAATCTAAGTCCTCAATAGCTGTAATAGTAGAAATCTCTACCATACAAGGAAAAAATTACTGTTAGCTAATCTCAAAAAAAAAAACCCGCCAGCACAAATCTACTTTTATTCTATTTGGAGGTGAGAGAAGAGGGAACTGGCTGAATGTAATGACTTATTTCCCTGTGCCTTTGCAAAATTTCTAATGTTCTTCTAAGTATTCAGCCTTCAGTTTTGATAGTGTGTTCGATGATGATCGTATGCTTTCAGAAGAAAGACTTCTTTTCTCTCCTTTGAAACAGAGATCTCCAGCAGATACAGAGATGAAAACGTGCCTGTTCCCAGTCCTGTACATGTGTTTCAGGAGCAAAATGGTCATTTTCTGTTCTCAGCATGATGTGAAAACATGCAGGGTGCTGAAAACAAGAGCAGCAGTTTTATCGCTACATTATGGATGTAGAATAGGTGCATCTGCATGAATAAACTGACATTGCATCAATGGGCTCTTTATGCCAAAAGAAGCTCTGTTGCCCTTGTCACAAGTTAACATTTGAGTGGCCATCAGGGTTGCAAATGTTGTTCTGAATTCAGTTATTCAAATGTTGCTCTCCATAATTCATCCTGCTCAACTGTCGCTGATACCAACGTTTTTTTCCAGTTAATACAACTCAGAAAAATGTGGCAAATCTTCATTTTTTCCTTTTGGATTGATTGTCTTGAAACACAAGTCCTAAAGAGCAACCTAATGTGTCTTTAAAAGATGTTCACCTGCTTTGAGTATGGAGGTGTTGGACCCAATGTCAACAGCAGGGTGATCTCTGAAGTTTGGAAAAATCTCTCAGAGTTCAGGCTGTCAAGTTATTTCAGTAAATCAAGTTCCTCTACCCTGAATTAACTGTATGTTTTTAAAAGCCATTTTTAGAGCCATATTTAGAGAAATAATATAATGTATGATAGGTCTGGTTCTGTGTTTCTTTTATTTAAACAGTTCTCAAAATAACAGGTGGCAAAAGGAAGGCAAAGAATGGAAATTATATGAATCCATGCCTTGAGAAATACTTTTTTCTTATATCAACATTTGAATTTATTTCTTCAGGGTTAAAATCTGACAAGTGACTTCTGCACTTTTTTTCCTAATTTTATTCCAATCTGCATCGGTGAAACTCAGCACTCGGTCTCTGTAACTTGTTTATCTGGCCCAAACCCTGACATTTCTACTATTGAAAATACTTTTATTTCATTAAAAATACAAGGAGCAGGGGAGATTTTGCAGATAATCCCTGGACAGGGTCACTTCTGGTATTTTTTTGAGTGAGTTGTTTTTGCTAAATAGCCCAGAGAGCCCGTCAGAGGCCTGGGAATCGGCGCTGGATCGCTGCTGGCAGCCGCTCCCGGGGTCCTCGCCCAGGCAGGGGACAGGGCACGGTGTCACTTGGCCCTGCCACTGCTGCTCCTTTCTCATGGCTCCCCACGAAAGCTGACCCCGAGTTTTCCAGACTAAACATTCGAGATGTGTAATGGCCGTTTGAGGGTCAGGAAGGACAAGAAGCCAACGGGCTCAGCCTGGGAGTATTTCTCTGTATCTTCCTGGTTTCTGCTGGAAATGTGCATGTCTGGTAGAGTCTTTAAAGATGGATAATCTCTATAATGAGGCCTGCTCTTAATTAGCAGTTTGTTTTAATATGAACATTTGCATTTTGAATTCTGCCTTCCAGCTCGTGTAACTCAGAGCTGTGTGTTTGCAGCAGTTGCCTGAATACCGAGGGTTTTCCCCTCAAACCACCATTCCTTATTGAGGGTTTCTAACACTTTTTTGAATATAAGCACAGTGGTTAATGGATTGTTCTCTGCTTGAGTTCACTTCAGGCAGTTATTTGCATGCACTCTTTTTTGTAATAACAGAATTAGAGGGCGTGTTAAAAGGACTTACAAGCAGCAGATGAAGCAATAAACAAGCAAAGAGCATTTGTATGCAAATGCTCTAAGTGCTTTGTCATGTTCTGGGATCTGTTAGCCACCTCCATGCTTCCAAAACTTCATCCCCATCAGCTTTTTGTGCTGAGGCTTTGTGCCAAAGCCTGGTGAAGTCAGTGGGGCTTCCCACCACCACTGGTGGGCTTTGGACTTGGGTCTGAGAGAGGAAAGAAAAGCAAATTGTTACCAGCCCCTCTGATTTTGCCAGGAGCTTCCCTGTATTAGGAAGGATTTTCCTGTGCTGGGAATAAAACAACTCACAATAGGAATAGTCCAGCTTTGGAAATTTTTGTTGTCGCCTGTATTGGCCACTGGCTTGATCTAGTGACCTCAAGAGCTGAAAGCATTGAACCTGTTCTGCCTGCATGAGACAGCCAGCAGCCCCTTGAGCTGGAACTGGGAGAGATTAGCAGTTTTTGTAGCTTCTGGCAAAAGAAAGGGGACAGGAAGCCTGTTGACCAGTGTGTCAGAGCTCAGTTTTGTTGTGTACAGCGTATGAGTCTGTTGGGTTCACCGTAAAGTTATTCCTGAGGTTTCCAGAGTAGGTGATTTCCATACTTCTCCCCCATCCCTCGTGCCTGCAGTGTCTGGTGTAAGCTATGAGAGCCCTGAGAAATCCCTCTGCTCCTCAGCTGAGACAAGCTGGAGCACTTCCAGACTCTGTCCCGCCAGTGCCGTTACATTTTTATTACCAGGAATTGCAAGGTGCTGTTGTGCTGCTGGGAATGAGTGAAATCTGTGTTGCTTTTATATGGCTTTTGAGTTGTTCCAATGACTCTAATAAGCTGCTTTGCATTATAGGACAGGCAGATCAGTATCTCAGGAGACCCCCTAAGTTTGGCTCCTTTTCCTTGGGCTTGATAAGCAGGAAGGATCGTCCCTACTGGGAGGAGAAGGAAGGAAGAATCAAGGAGACATGTGGCATGTGCAACCTGGAAAATTTGTCTCTGAGCTTGACTTGACTCCGTCCAGGGAAGGAAGCTGATGCTAATGGCTCTGCATGAGATAACAAATTATCCTGGAGCATGTGTTTTCTGTATTCATTACAATATGTCTTGGGGGGTGGAGGAACAGGATGTAAAGTGTGTGCTTATTTCTGGAGCCTCAGGAGAGCTACCCAGATGTTGAGAAGAAGTAAGGAAGAGTTGGAGATAAAGGAGAAAGACCTCCAGGGCGGGACTGTAAAAGCTGATCCAGAATAGGAGTCATTGTGTTTTGCTCACAGTCACACCAGCTGGCTTCAAGTGGCAGGGGAGCGTTCCAGAGAAGCTGTGGACAGTAGGAGAATACATAAGGAATTTGGTCCAAAAGGGTGAAACAAAAAAATGAGGTCTGCAATACACCCAGAAATAATTATTTAGGCAAGCTGTCCTGAAGAACAGCTGCTGGGTAGCTTGTCCTAATGCGAGCCTTAGGTGTAGTCAGAAATCTGGTGATGCTGTGTTTGTTGATAGTTGTTGTGCAGTTGTCTTAAACAGGATTTTAAAGGAAGCACTCTGGTAATCCCATTGCCACGTGTGTTGGAGCTGGGTCCCTCCGTGCTTGGCTGTCAGGGACTGCAGCAATGACTGATGGAACTCACTACACTTGATCATTGTGTGCTTGCAGTGTATGTTTTTTTAATGAATTATCCCATTCTGGTCCTTCCCCAGAGCTTTCCCAGGATTTTCCTTCTGTCCTGTGTAGGCTCTCTGGAAGGACAGCAGTAGGGTTGGTGCCCCACTGACCCAGTGTGGTTGCCTGGTGATGCTTCCTTTCGTTCTTACTTCTCTGTTGATATTTTGCTGTATTTTAATTTAATCTCTGCTAAAACTACAGTTCAGGATCTCTTCTGTTGCCTGAGCATGTCACGCTTTCTTGTTCTAATCAGAGGGTATCTATTTCTCTCCACACACACACTACTGTAGAGAAAAAAACCCTACAAATTAAAAAAAAAAAAAAAAATTCCAGGCTTCCCCACTCTTCCCTGTCATTTTGTGTATTTGCAAGAATCCAGATGCTGCTGTTATTACTAGGTAAGGAAAGCCCAGAACATCTGGCTTCCTTGTGAGTAATATTGTGGTTTAGTTGTCCTGAATTCAGTGAGTAAACTCTAGCTAGTTATTCCAAAGAAAACATAACCTTTTGAGATAAGGAGTTAGGACCCCATTTCCTGCTGTCACTGATCTGTTCTCATGTCCTTGCCTTTCTCACAACTGGATTTTCAGAAGTGAGTTGTGCCTTAGCAAAGCCCTTCTTGGCACAAACTTCTTGGATGCATCGATCCATCAAAGAGATTGGGGTGGCCACAACCTTTCCAGAGTCCCAAAGGAGGTCAGTTCTCACTCTTCCTCTGCTCCAGGGAAAACAAAGATAATCAACAGGGGTACAATTTGATGGCTTCAGCAAAATACTTGAAAGTGGCAGAATTTTATCCAAACTGTCGTCACTTCTTGCGTCTGTTGGGGTGAAGTGGGTGGATGAGGGGAGTAAATCAGCAGAGAGCTGTGAAGGCCAGGATGATGGGCAGTGCAGTGCAGCTGACAGATAATGGGATGACATCATCCATTTCCTGGAAAATGAGACGTTTCTGGCCAAATTATTCCAGACCCCGAGTGCTTAAGTGAGCTGGAGAGTTCCTGGAATATTTTAAGCAGCTATTTCAGTAGTCCAGGTGTAATGTGATTAAGGATGAGTAACAGCAAGATATGAGTCAAGATGAGGATTTCTGGTAATTCTTCTGTAGGCCAGTGAGGAGCACAGGCGAGAAGAGAGAGGGAGGCCAAGATATGAGAAAAATTTAAGTCATTTAACCTTTTTCAGTTGAAAGTGGAGAGCTCTAAGTTTTGTTGTTGTTTTTTTGGTTTTTGTGGGGTTTTTTTGTTTGTTTGTTTGTTTGTTTGTTTTGGGTTTTTTTCCACTATAGGAAGACTCATGAATTGGAAGTATTGAAACACCCAAAAATTCCATGAGGGAAGCAAAAATTAAGGAACAGCAGAGAGCTTTCTGGTCTGGAAGAAGACTGCGCTGCTGAGATTTTGGAAAAGGCGATTCTTGTATTTTGCACAGCGGGGAAGATGATTTCTGGTCACTAATTTCAGTTCTATGAATTTAATGTTTATGTCCAGTTGTAACACAAGGACAGAGACCTTAGAGACAGGCTCAGCCTCAATGCTGGAAGGTGGAAAGAGACTCGTTGGATTTTGTAGACAGCTCAAGTCCAAGAGGCATTTTACTTGCCAGTTGTTTGGCAAACTTTAAATGAAGTAAATACTGGACAAGGAATTTGTACATGTATTTCCTTGGTGACAAATATAAGAAAGATACAGCACAAGGTTTGGTACTTCAGGGAGGGAGGATGGAGGAACTGTTCCAGCACTGAGATAAGGATGCTCATGAGCAGACACCTCTGGATCTCTCTTGTGGAAGCAGGTCCTCCCAGAAGGGCAAGCTGGTTTGAAGAACTTAGAATTAATTATGGAGACAAAAAGAAGACGCAATATCAACATAAAGAAACCTTTGTAACACATCCAACAACTTTCCATCACAGTCTTCAGAACCATAAATATAAACCAGGGCTGTACATGCCTCATCCAGCTGCTGAAATCCAGGTGCTGGTATGTTAAGACAGGACCTGCCTGTCTGGGCTGCTCACAGGTAATTGTGCTTGGGAGGCTCTTTAAAAAACAAAAAATGCTCCCACCCACCCTGTGATGTGTGTCACACTCACAGCAGTCTGTGCTCAGCATGTCTGGCAAATGTGAGCTTGTCCTTTCTCATTCTTGTAAGATCAGTTGGTCAAGAGTGTCTAATTATCTCAATCGTGAGTGTCTAATTATCTATATTTATTGACTGTTTCAACTTGGTGTTTACAGGCTGTCTCCTAGGAGGAGACATGGAGTGTGGGTGGATGGGGGTCAGGGAGGGCAGAGAGATGGTTGGGACTGGGTACAAGCCATATTCTGGTTTTTGGAAAATTAATCCTTTTGTGAAAGTGAAGCCCTATGATCCATATTGAGTGTCTTCTAAATGTCAAAGGAAATCAGTCCCAAAGGATGTGGAGCTGCCCACAGGAGAATCCCAGTGGAGTATTTGGTAACGAGATCCCAGCTCGGCTGGGGATGGCAGCTACGTTCAACACGCTCTGCTTCTGGTTTTTTTATGGAATTTTTTGGGTTCTGCAGGTGTGAATGAAGTGGATCCTTCTAAAGTGCTCAAAGCTTCATTTCAAACCAGCAGCTCTTTGTCAGTCTGAGCAGTTGCCTGGCAGATGGAACCTCCTGGCCCCCTCCAACCTCCTGTGCGTCATCTTCATTATCACTAAATTAGCTGTGTTGTCATGTGGGATCTTAGGAAATGTGGTTTTATTTTCCTTGAATCCAGAAATATTAAATGACATGATGTTCTTGTTACACAAGGTGGAGGCAGGAATGGAGGTGGAGCAGAGCAGCACTCTGAGAAGGAGTAAGGAGCTATGGCCAAAGCCTTGAAGAAAGTCAAGGTAAATAATTCTTCTATTGCCCTAGAAAAAGTAGCAGGTAGGAAACAAGACCTGGAGTCATACACTGAATATATAAATATGTGGAGTTCTTAAAGCACTTAAATTCCAGGAGAACAGCTTTGGAAAGGTCTATGTTGCTTTCTGAAATACTATTAAGTAGAAAGCCAAGAACCAGACCACCTGATTATGGGGCTAATATTTTTTACAGTAGAGTTGTTTTGAATTCTTACACATTATTATGAAAAGGATGAAAGAAGATGTGTTGAGTGATTTTGTCTGTGCAGATTTCAGAAGGTACAAATGCATGCAAGTCACAAAATACTGGTGAAAAAACCCTGTCATGCAGGTGCTCCTTGATCTTTTTACATTGGTTAATAAACAAAAGCAGGTCTAGAAGAGGCAGCAAAGCCTTTTGTGCTGAGCAGGACAACACAGACTGAATCTCCCCAGAATCTGGAAAAAATGCCAGTAGTTTGTGTGTTTTCCCATTGGAAGGGAGGAGGGTGGTGGCTGTGGGAGTCCCAAGCACCATCTGCAGTGGGTTGGAATCAAGCACAGGGAACATGGACATCCTGTTCTCTCCCTTATGTTTTTCAATCATAAAAGACATCTCACTTTGACAGGAGCTGCTTAGAGGAATTTAAGATGAGGGCATGCATCAGTATATCTGATCCCTCCTGGTGGCTCCTGCAGGTTTGTTGCATCTCCATCCCAAGCCCTCACTGCAGCCTCTGCCATTGCAAATCCTTCATAATCTGGGATCTGAAACATCCCAGACAATGAGTTTCACAATGAAATTACTGTTGTGCAGGAAACACACTTTCCTTTTCTGACTGATTATTTAATGAGTTTTACCCTAATTTGTTGATGTGGTGAGAAAGGAGTGAATTGTCTCTTCAGCTTTTCCATTCAATTTGTCTTCATGCTTTACCTCCAGTTATCATTCATGTACACTTTTCTATGCATACAGCCTGGTTTTATCACACTTCTGGTTTTATTACAAACTCTTGAGATGTAGGGAAGGGCAATTCCAGGGCTGGATACTGTGCTCAGAGCATAGGTGAGCTGTGGATTTTGTGTTACCATCATGGTTCAAAGGCTGATGAAATTCACGGTATCATCTTCATAGAATCACACAAGTATTTAGGTTGGAAAAGGTCATCAAGTTGATCCAGCACTGCCAAGGCCACCACTAACCCATGTCCTCAAGTGCCACATCCACACATCTTTTAAAGCCCTCCAGGGATGGGGACTCCACCACTGCCCTGGCAGCCTGTTCTTGCAACACTCCACAGTTCCAGTTTTGAATGCCCTGAAGGATTTTGCACTGTTGGTAAAATAATTCCTTTTGTATTCACTTTTATGAGCCAGTTATGAATATGGACCATCCACAGTGTCTTGTCCTCACTGCCTGAGGATGGGGAATGCCAAGGCTTGAGCTTTTCTCACAATTTGGTAAGAACACATCAATTCTGAAGGAATGGGCTGACAAATTAAGAGCAAGTAGAGTGGAGCAGAGACTTCAGCCTCTGAACAAGCAGATGAAGGAATCAGGCATAAGGGAGGTATTTTCAGCCAGAAATGAGTGGCTCAGTTCTCAGAGAAAGGGGCAGGAACAGGACTATCTGGTGACAAATATACCTGACTGTGTTTTGTTTTAGGTTTTCACTCCACCAGATGCAGTCAGCCACTGGAGTCACAAGGTTAAGATTTTTTCTGTACTCCAGGGACTCCATCTGCTCCTTCAAGCACTGTTGCTGCTGTTCCAGTGGGGTGTTTTGGTTTCAGTCAGTTGAAGTTTAAAGGGTTTGGTCATTTCATCTCAAACCCCTCAGCAGCTACAGCAGGACCTCTTCTAAACTTCTACAAGGAAAATCATGCAGACAGAAGCAGCTTCCCATAAACAAACTAAATGTACATTGGGGTAGAAATTCATCTTTTGAGATATAAACAAGGACATGCACATGGAACAAGGAGTGAAGCTTGGAATGTAAGTGCCTGGATGTCCAGTCCCCTCTGGATGACCACTTGAGCTGATAGAACAGTGGTAGACAAGAATCTATGTAAGAGGAGCCCTAAAAACAGAGTGAAGAAACAACTGATTAATCTTTGTCTTGGATAAACATTTTAATGGGAATATTTGTGGGATTTAAGTAGTTTGAAAGTCACAACTTGAGGGATGAAGAAGTCTCCAAAAATAAAGTAATCATCATACTCCTATTCCAACTCCTAGTAGTAAGAGTAAGACCAGTAGCTGGACACTTCAACACAGAAGAATTTTAGACTTTATATTGGAAAGGAAACAGACTGGATATTGCACATCTTGAATTTTTCAGTAGCTGGAAAATAATGACGGATATCCCTTTGCACAAGAGCTTGTGGGGTCTTGCCTATGCCTGCAGGAGGGATGCTCTGACACAGGCAGACTGAATCAGCTGCTAAAACTTGGATTTGATTACCCTTGCTGCTAAGCCTTCGACTTGTTACCTGAGACACACTTCTGTTCTTCAGTTAACTAGAAGATCCACTTATTAGCTTTAATTTTAGGTTGCCCAGAGAAGCTGTAGCTGCTCCACCTCTGGAAGTGTCCAAGCTCAGGTTGGACAGGGATCAGCCTGGGATAGAGGAAAGTGTCCCTGCCCATGGCAGGGGTGGAATGGGATGGGTTTTAAGCTGCCTTCCAACCCAAACCATTCTGTGATCATGATTTCTTGCTTGTATGGTTGGGAATGCTGGTATTGCTACTGTGTTGCAAAGGAAACGAAATACTTCCAAAACCAGCAGCCTCTTCAAATGTTTGGTTTGAAAATACAACACAGGATGCAATTTTTACCCAGGGCAGCTGTGTTTGGCTTTGTTTTCAAGTGCATGCAGTTCCCCAGGCTGCTGCTGCGCCGCTGCTGTAGCACTTCACAGGAGGAATGAGTCTGATGTTCATATTCCCTTTATTGTCAGAGGCATCATTTTCACATTTTACAAGTCATGATCTATGCCTTGTTAAGAGATTTAAAAAGCATTATTCCAGGAAGTTAAGTTACCAAATTTCTTCATTTCCCACCCCCTCCCTTTCTGCAGGGGACGTTCTGCTCTGCTCCCATTACAAGCTCTACCTCTTCACATGGTGTTTGTAAACACTGCAGATTCCCTGCTTCCCTTGGCCAGCACTTTCCTCCCCAAAATGGATTGTCTGAAATCAGCCCTTGCAGTGAGTGCTGTTGTTTCTTTTCTCTTTCCTTAGAATGGGTCTTTGTGCCATCTGAAGCTCCATTCTGCTGTTCTATTTCTCCATCTAAAAGCATTGCCAGATTTCTGTGCTCACCTGAAGTTCCTCAGTTCTCACCTGTGGGATTCCTGCAGCTTCTCTTTATTTTCTATAAAGTGATTTGTCCCTGTATTGCAGCATTCAGAACACCATCCCTATCCTTACCTTTCTCATTTATTTAATTTAGAAATATTAAACCTCATTAATAAGCTCTGTCTTGGGGTTAAGATTTTTTTTGTTGTTGTTATTGCTAATGCAATATAATATATATATTATAAATTATATCTATATATAAATTTTATATATATATATATTATAATACATATATATTATAATATATAAAGTTATTTGGGAACTTTCTAACCAGCAAGGTGTTCTGGTATGTTTGAGTTAGACTTTCCTTTGCCTTCTCCAGTGCTGAAACTCTCATGGAAGCAGAGTTACATCATCCAGCAGATTCTTTACACAATGTGTATTATGTACTCCACTGTGTAACAGAGGAAAAATCATGTCATTATCCTCTCCAGATAATAAACTCCAGCTCAGCTCAAAGGGGAACTATTTGGAAAGCAAACAGCTCCCTTTCTAGTATCATCAGTGGGTGCTTTTTCAATATCCTGTATAATTTAGGGCTGAAAGCACCTGTCTTCTCAGCCAGATCCACAAGGCACTGAGGCGTGACTGGCTGGAGCCCGGGCACTGGAATTCCCTCCTGCTGAGTTATTTCTTTAGCCATAATCAACAGTCACTGTTTATCTGCAATCTGACTTTACACTGTTTTTTCTGTGGGCCTGGTGAGACTGAAAACCTGCTTTTGGACCCGTGGCAGCAGCGATGTCTGTACATGCAGAGTGGCAAAGGGTCACATCTCTGCTCCCAACCTTCTCTCTAACACCTACAAGAGGAGAGAAAGGACTTGATACAAACCAGTAAAGGGTCTATTTCTGTGTAAAACTTGGTAAAAGAATATGAAACATGAGCTGATTAGCAGGGTCTCAAGGACTTGAAGTATCTAGTGATTCTCTACACAATAGTTCCTCATGATATTACCCTGACAGGCCAGCCTCGGTGACAGCCAAGGGGCCATACATTGCTTGAAATAATTAAGCAAAAATATCTCACACATGGCTTCTCCCTGAGAATGTGGCCTTATCAGGTTTCAATTTTATTTTGTTTTTGTTCTGCATTATGGCTTGTTCTGCTTGAGGTTGGTTGTGGGGCTTGTGATGGGGGGCTGGAAGGGAGAGAGAAGCAGGATAGGCTTGATTTATTTTGGAGAAATACATATGATTTGCAGATGAACAAATACTGTGATACATTTTTTGTTACCATTTCTGATTGTAGCTCTAAATGATGGTTATATTAATAATAGATGTGGTGTTGTGGGCTCAAGTGTTGAGATTTTGGTCATTGGTATTCTAGAAAGTCTTTTGGTTTTAAGACAAACTTTAACAAACTTATGTTGGTGCAGAAACTGAAAAAGATTTTTATCCACTGGAATTATCAGAATTGGTTTAACTAAGCAGGTAACTTTTGGGCAATGTTCAGTGGGGAAGGAGAATAGCTTTGTGTCTTCTTTCTGGTCTAAAGCCACTGGGAATGTTGATGGAAGCCATACAACCATGAGTCAGGGCAGCAAACTGCCCAGGACACCATAGAAATGCCCAGAAATTTCTGATTTAGTTTAAAAATAAATTTTAAAAAGCACAGTATTCTTTAAAAGCTGCATGTGCTTTCCCATAGGGCATATCTCCTCACATGAGCAACAAGGATGGATTAACTGGATGATGGATGAAGGAGGATCTCTTTGAATCTTGGAACATGAAGAAAAATAAGCAATTTTTTGTTTATTTTAAGGCTTGGAAAAATGTACTTGTTTGTTACGTCCCCACTTTTCTTGTTTGCATAACTTTGCAGAAGGTTGAGTTTGCAAAAACAGATGCTGACTTCAGTCCCTGAGGTGGTGTTTTGTGAGCAGTCCAAGCTGACGAAATAGAGATTCTGCCAGAAGAAAGGTTTCACATCCCCTCTTCATCCCAGTTGTGGGTTACCACTCGTGCTCTCATGACAGCACCAAAATCTGTGAAGTCATTAGAGGGCTGAAGCTAGGCTTGGTTTTCTGGGACTGACTGTGCCAGAGCTGGTGCTGGCTGGAGGGAGGGAGGATGTGAGGCCAGGAGGTGACAGGAGGCAGCATTTGGACAAGCTTAAAACGAGCAAGGGGCTCCAGCTGTAGTGCTGGTGGAAGTCACCTTCAGAACCAGACAACCTCTGGGCTGTGCTATAGAGAAACAATTTTCTGGCTGCTCTGATTTATTTAAATGGCTGTTGAGTAGCAGAACCACCAGTGCTGGGGTCTGGTGGTGCTGCATTTTGAAAGGAAGCTCAGAGATCCAGCTCCTTGGAGGGATCTTTTTGGGCAACTACCAGCAGATAACCCTGGCCAGACTTTAAGGTGTCTGTGGGCAATCAAAGCCTCACTGCAGTATAAGAGTACATTCAAAAGCACAGAAGAAGCTGTACAAACATCTCATCTTGCTGTTCCAGCAAGAAAGAATTAATTAGGATTAAAAATTAATAATTTTTTACTCTCCTGGTGTTACTTGAAAGACAGTTCTTCTTTTGATACCTTGAAAGGCAGCACATGGAATTAACTGGGTTGCATCATTTCATAGTAGCTGTCAAAACCTCTCAGTAGCTTCAAACTCAGTAGCTGGAGCAGGTCATGGGACACTCGCCACTTGGCCTGCAGCTCATGGGTTTTATTGTTCCTGGGAAGGAGGAGGAACAGTTGCAGGGAAATCTGGTGGAACAGATGTAATAATGGATCCAGGAGCACTCACTGCATACAAGTGCTCTCTTTCTGCTCCAAAACAAGCAAATGTAAACATCTCTTCATTTTCTCTTGTACAACTAAAGTTCTGGGGTTTTTGGTTGAATTCTAAACTGTTCTGTCTAGAAGTGTGGAATGATTGCCTTGGAGATTCTGGGAGCTTATGCCCATTGTATATGGAATGTATCTGGAATGTTGTACTACACACCTCTGTGTGCACAGATTTCAGGCTATTGAAGCCATCATCTCATTGCTGTTTGCATTATCTGGCATCCGTCCTAAATTAACAGAAGTCCAAGGAAACTGGGTTGCTTAATTTAGTGTTGTTTCATTAAGAAGGTATCTTGTCTCTGAAGGCTGGAGTTGGAATCTTCCAGTGCCAGGATCAGGTCTTCCACTGTTGCAAGCTGACATGGGATTTGGCTGATTCCTTTGAACACCTTTCAGCACAGATTTGCTGGAGGTGCTGGTGTCTCCCTGGTGTGCTGGAGAAGCCCCTGGCATGGAGAGACCTGGTTATTCTTTCCATGTTGTCCATTTGTCAGGACACTAGCAGAATGACCCTGTGGATCTGATGTCCCTGGGGCCACCTTGCTGGAACAAAAACAGCACACGAAGGTTCCAGTGCAGGACTGAAGAGACAATCTGAGTTTTCCCTTAAAATAAACCCAATATCAAATGGGTTTGTTTCTATCCATCTCTTCTCTCAGGATATTTGGACCCACCAAACCAAGTTCAACAATGTGAGAAGGGTTAGGTTCCAGGTCCTCAGCAGATTTCAGTAGAATTGGCAAGTGAGTGAACAAAGGGGACCCAAATGTGGTGTTTCCATCACAGACAAGGTGGGAGGAGCTTGAGTTATCCCAGATTGGTGCCTGGACCTTCCCATGCCCATCAGCTTGGGAATGCTGGGCATGGTTCACACACAGCCCTCAGGAAACTGCAGTGACCCAGCCACGAGGTCTGAGAACTCCAGGGCAATAGGAGCAGGAAAATGAAGTGTAAGGAGTAAAAATTGGGGACACAGGACACAAACTTGCAGTGAATCAGTTTCCATCATTCCTGCAGTATGAGCAACTTGGATCCTTAAGTGCTGCTTAGGGTGAAATTCATCCCACCTGAGGCTGTATAAAACTGCTGAGTATTCTTCTTGCTTTTCTCCTCTTTTTTGGTTTGGCTTTTTGGTTTTTTTGTGGGTGGATTTTTTTTTTTTTTTGAGGAATGGGGTGTGGGATTAGGTTCAAGTGTTGTTAAAGGCTCAAGTACTGAGGGCCCCTGCAGAAAATGAAGTGCTCAAGAGAATGGCCATTTCAATAAGTGGACCTAATCAAGCATAGATAATGGGGAGTTAGACCATCTCTGAAAATCATGATGTGTGTCACATAAAAGGGTTGGAGACTTACTGTTATAAGTTTATTTAAGTGAAGAAAGATTTGGCTTCTTATGGATTTGAATACTTCTAGGGACTATCGGCATAGAAAATTAAGAGGGATTTTGCTGGGGAGGTGCCTGGAGGCATTGCCTCTGTCTTGGTCATATTTATGCACACAAAAAGAACCCAAAACAGGATTGTTAATCTCTGAAACTTCTTCTCCAAGGCATTGAATAGAGGCTTGTGTTTCACTGAGAGAAAGCAGGATGTCATCTGCTAGAAAAGCAATTTCATATTCTTTATCATGGGCTGTGATGCCCTGAATCTCATTTAAGGCTTTGAAGTGCTCCGAACCCTCTTGCATTATCACCAAATCCCCTCCAGTGAACGTGTTCAGGGTAAGACACATATCTTAAAGGAAACAGCCATGCAAGGAGCCTTCCCTGTGATAGCTGAGACGTTCGTGCAGACATTGCAGAGCGTAATCTAAAACTTCCTTGGCTGCAATTAAGTAAATCCTGTGTCCTACAGCACTGAGATAATATCTCCACAGAAATGCTTTTTAAAAGTTTCCTGTTTCCATTGTGTTCTCAATCCCCATGGGATAATATTCTTATTCACTAAGTCCTGGGCCCTTAAAAAAAATAATTAATACAGCTATGAGTCAATGGGATTCCCCAAGTTTCTTTTTTGGTTTTTGCTTAAGGAGCATTGCAACACAGGGTTTATTTGAGCAATCTGGGGGGGATGCTGGGGTTCTCACACAGTTGGCTGAGCCCAGGGACATGAGAGGGAGGCAAGGGAATATGTGGATTCTCAGGATGCACATCAGACCCTTTTATCCCACAATTTGTCTGCATTGGCAAAGGTTTTCCCCTTCTCTATCCCATCACTCTGTTTTTGGGGAAGTGCTGTCTTGTGATGAGCACACTGGTACCTTGTACATGTGGACTCAGTCCCAGCTCTGCTCTGATTCAGTGAATTACTTCACCTGCCTCAGTTTCTCCAGCTGTAATGAATTTTGACCAACACAAGGGCATAAAAATAATACCACAGGTTCCAAATCTTTTTAACCCACTTTTGTGCTCCCTGGGAGCACTCCTCTCTACCCAGCTTGGGAGCCAGCAGCTCATCCTTCCGGAGGATTTTGAGCTTCTCCAGTGAAAGCTGTTGGACAGTGGAGCCTTTGTGCAGCTGCCTGGTGGTATATGGTGTCTGGTTCTCCAGAGGAACCCAACCCACAACTGAGTGGTTTGACTCTGTCTCCCTGATCTGCTGGAGACACTGCTCTGAAGTGTCTCTCAGGAGGAGACCACTGTGTTTCCCAGGGCATTTTGGATCTGCTGCTCCATCCCAGGGAACAGGAGAAGGAGGAGAAAATGGTCCATAAAATTTCCATTACTCTGAAAAGCAGAAACATCTGTTGGAGCCTGCAAGTGAGGTTGGAAGTGGTATTTACCAGCAAGAAGCTGGCATCTTGTCTGTTCAGACCCTCTGCAAAATAACTCCTGCTTCCTCCCATGGAAAATAACGTGGAGGAATCTCTGAGTCAGGATCTGCCCCAGGCACTGAAAGGCAGCAAACTCCTCACTCTTAGCCAGGCTGTGTGGATGGACCCACACTCGTGGTGTGTCTGCCCAGGCTCCGAACGAGGTGCGTCCCACGAAACCCCAGCTCAGCAATGGGCTGTTTCTAATAACAGCCTTACATAAAGTCAGCTGTTCTGCATCACGCACTCTGGCTTTAGGAACTCAGCTCTTTAAAGCAGAGTTTCAGAAAACAAGCTGGATTTTTTAATTTTTTTTGTTTTAAAGGAAGGAACTGGAGGAAGTGCAACATTCCCAAGTTATCCAGAGACCTGTGGTTTCTCTGTTCCCAGGTAAAATGTGTGTTAGGTAAAGGGCAGTGGCTTGCTTTTTAAAACAGAGCCTTGGGTTTTTGTGATGCTTCATGGCTCCAAATAGAGCCCATGACTGCCTCTTCCATGGCAATTTTGGTGCTGAAATTGGAAACTGCTCCTCTGTGACTGCAGAGCTGCCCCAGCAGAACCTGATAGAAGAGTTAGAGGTCTTCAGAGCAGAAAGTTCCCTTTTCCTCCTGTTATTCCAGTGGTGTCCTGCTGTCCTGGCTGTGTGAGTTGTTCTAAATTAGACCTTAAATGTGGAGAAATGACCTGCACCTGGTAAGTCAAATATCCACCCAAGTTTTAAAAGAACAAGTTTTAAAAGAATGTGTAGGTCTGGAGTAGGTTTGGTTTCTACTGTTCTCCTGTTTCTTCTCAGTTTGGTCCTTCCCCAGACTCCAGGTAAGACCAGGTGTGGCCTGGGTGCCCCCAGAGCAGGTTTTTCTTGAAAAGGGCATGAAATCCAGAGGCTGGAAGCTCCTCTGGGTATCCTTTCCTGCCAGGTGGGGGTCTGATGGCAAATTTGTCATATGAAGTAAGGCAGGAAGGCAATTAACATCCTTGGCTTTCATCGCAGGGTGATTTGCCAGCTGCTTCCTCCAGCTTGTTTTATTGTGAAGTATCTCATTAAAAAAGCAAAAGGGATTGAAAAGGTGGGGTGAGAGAGCCTCTCCTGTGGTGTTTCATGGGCACAAGTCACTTCATTTGTTCACATCCCTGCCTTGCTCCAAGAGCTCAGATGAGCTCATGAGTCAGTGTATGCTGAGCAGGGGCTGTTCCTGCACTGAGACATTGGCTGATTTTGGAATTCAATCACTTGTGAGCTCTGTGCTTATACTGAGCTGGTCACCTCTGACATGGATTGATTTAACAGGTTATTTCCTTGGCTTTGTGCAAATCTTTTTGGGACCTGACTGTGTGGGTGCTGCTGCTGCTTCCCCAGAGCCTGGGTTTGCCCACCCTGGAACAGGGGGCAGAAGGTGCTGGGGAAGGAGGCCAAGTCTGTGACAAATCCTGGTCCCCCTGCCTGGGACTTGTGCAATACTTTGAATTTTTTTTTTTCTTCCTTCCACCTGTGCTGCACAGCTGGAGAGTGGTTGGAGGGTGCAGTTGTTTAGGGGGTTCTGTGCATCCCCCTGGAGCATCCAGGCTGAGCACTGTCGGATGCAACATCCCAGGCTAAGCCATTAGAGTGACTGTACATGGCATTTCTCTCTGTCCTTTTGCCAGGTTTTCTTCTGAGGATAATATATGTGCATTGCAATGTTGGTTAGCAATGCCAAGGACTGCTGGAGGAACTCTTGCAAATGACCTTTTTTTTTTTTTTTTTTTGTGAGATAATCTGTGGGTTATTAAAAAGACATATATTTAAAAATCCTAAAGTCAACAGATTTGCATGAAAAATTGTCTGCGTTGCCTGGCTTACTTGACACTTTGGCTGTCTCAGAACAGATGGGACAGCATCCAGCTGTGGGAAAGGAAATACATTTAATGTTCATATTGTGGTCACTGAAATGTGAGGGGCACCAACGGGCTCATAAGGAACCATTGAGAAAATCCCCAAAGCCTATCAAAGCCTAGGTTGCATAATTTTGACATAACAGCACTGCTTGGAGTAGCTGTGCTAAATCTAATGGATGTCCAGGCTGCTCTGCCCTGTCATGAGAGATTAGGTTTGATTAAGACCAGTGTGTTTCAAGAAATCATTTGTCCCTGCAGATCCACGCAGGATGTTCTTGTGGGCTTAGAGGAGAACCTCTGAGGAGGCAGAAAGCTGGTTCTTTCTGGAGGGGGAAAGCATGAGAGACAGACTGGATTGAAAAGAGAAAAGGGACCCTCAACTCTCCCTAATTTTCAGTAATGTTGCTGGTAAATGCGAGTTCCTCTGGTGGAATCATTCTCTTGCTGCCCTGGTGGGTAGGAGCTGCTTTGAGTAGCTTTGGCTATGTGATGTTTTCCTGGAGGTGTAGAACTGATGCCAAAATAATTCATTCTGTGTAAGAAAACTCAAAGGTGAATTAAAAACTAGCTTCATCTCTACCATCCCTCTTCTCTGCCTTCTCCAGGGAGTTTTGGCAATGAGGGCAACATCCATGAGATGGCCCTGCAGCATGGAGAGACCCTCCCTCACCACAGCCAGGTAGTGACAGTCCCCTGCAGTATTTCACAGCTCCCCTCTTCCATTTTCCCCCCTTCTTTTCACTTAGAGATGAGCCTGGATTTACCCCTTCCTGCCTCTTGATGAAGTTGATCAATGGACCATCTCAGCCATGTGTAGTGGGCAGAACAAAAGCTCCTGAGCGTTCAGATCCACCTCCAAGCTGCACAGCTTGAGCCCATACCCACGTTTAATTACTCCAGACCATTCCCATGTGTCTCTGGGAAAAGATGCATCCCCTCATCTCTGTATCTGCTTTAAAATTCTATCAATTGCCATTTTTCTAAAGCCTTCTATCAAAGAAATCCTCTCCCCTCCCTCCTAAATCTCTTGCACTTGGAACTTCAGGGAACAGAGCAGATGCAGTTTGATGCCCTCATCCAAACTAATGATTTGTTTCTGGCCGAGAACACGTTACCATCAAGGGGTTTTAATATTCTGCAGAATTTAGTGGAGGCCAATAGAGTAGGAGGGGGGTTAGATGCTCTGCCTTTGCCAAGATGTTTATGCAGCAGGAATGTTATTTATGTAAATCTGGAAGCACTCTCGAAGCGATAGCCTCACTCTTGCATCTCAGACTTTTTTCATTAAGTCATTGATCTTCCTTCAAAAAAATAATTATTTTTTTTTAATAAAAAAAAATCCCTCTGAAAACCTAAAACTCAAGCATGAAAAGTACTTGGGGAAAAATATTTACTGCATAAGTGCTCCAAACTACCCACATTATACAGACCACGGCAATTCCTGAAGAATGCTGGGGTAACAACCGCTGGATTTGGGGTTTCACACATCTGCTCCCCTCTTCTCCAGCTGCCTCCTTTCTCCTTCTAAATGAAGTTATTGCCTGTTCCAGCGTCTCACTGTTCTCATCTCACTTCTCTCACTGTTTCACCTAAACAGGCCATGTACACACTAAATTAAAATATGAAATACAGGAAGTCCTGATGCCTAAAGTATGTGCACAGGGGATGAGCACCATCCTCATCTCCAAGCTGTTCTTTTCTCACCAGCACAAAGCCCTGCAGGGACCACATTTCTTGCATGAAGCAAACAGATTCTGGCACAACTCAGTTTGTGTTCCTGCCTTCTTTTTTTTTTTTTTTTTAATGTGCTCTCCTTGTAAAGTTTGTAATGTTTTATAAATTTCCTCTCTGTAGATAACTGCTGCTCACAGCTTTGTCTGTTAAAACTCAGAACATAAAAGGGAAGTTGACCAGGATGGATTGAAGGGCACAAGGTGGACCCCTATGGATGTTTTTTTGTTGTAGGGGAAATCAGAGCAGGGCAACCTTGGCCTTTTGTGTGCTCATTGTATATATCCATGTGACATGTCTATATCCATCTGTATGGATAGCCACATCCATGAGGAGACAGGGTTATAAACCACATGAGGTGCTGGCAGGTACAGAAGGCCTGGCTGAAATGTTGCTCAGAGGCTGATGTGTGTGTGAAGCTTCAGCCTCAGCTGCCTACCCTGGACTGGCATGGATAAAAAACTTGCAGGAGCACTTCTCCAGAGTACCATTATCCATCCTGAAGAGGTTTTAAAAAAATCTCCAGAAAAGGCTAGTGGCAATTTTGGGTCATTGTATGTATGGACACACTGAGAAAGATCAGCAAAAACTGGTGATGCTGTGACCGGCTCACCTTCAAGTGCCTGGTGAAATTCCCAGTGCACAGAACAGAATTGTTCTGCTCACTGTGCAAGTCTGGAGCTGGAAAGAAGTGGATGCCACCTTTCAGGTATTTGAATGTGATGATTTCCACCTAAGAGCAGTTAACCTGTGTTCTGCAGCCAGCAGGACCCTGATGCTGTGTGTTAATAGAGTGTGTGTGAGGAAGCAGCAAGTCTGACAAACACCACATTCCTGAAAACCAATAATATGAAGCACTTTTAGATGGAAGGGAGCAAGGACTGGAATACCCTGGGAAATAACACTGATCAGTAATGTCAGCTGCTCCAGTCAGAGTGGAGTTTAGCCCACACAACTCTGATTCCTGATTAACTGGGAAACTCTTCCTTGGCATGTAATTCCTGTGACTCTATGCAGATAGTTCACCTCACTTATCTTTTGGGGATTTGCATTATCTGCACCAGCAGCAGAATTTGACCATATCTGATCCTCTCAGAACCCCAGCCAACCCAATGGCAAAATATAAACATCTGCCTGGAAACTGTTTTTGCAGGGCATATATGGTAATGATGGGGATTCAAAGGCAGCAGAAATGCACCTACAGATAGCACTGTGAGCATCCCAGACCACGTCTTCTGCCTGTTGCTCATGGATTCTTCCAAGTATAGCACATTTGCGAAGCTCACAGCAGTAGCAAAGGCAATGAAAAAAAACTGTGACAACAAGCCAAGTATTAATGCTTTTATAACCCAGCAACCCAGGCAACAGCAACAGAAGGAGTTGTTTTACAGTCAGCACCTGACTGCAGCAAGGCCATCAACATCCAAGTCTGTCCAAAGCTGAGAGAGCACAGGGAAACATCTTGGATCCTCCATTACTTAACCCTCAGTGTTTTGTGGGTTTGCATCCCAAAGCTTTACTTTCAGCACAGGAGGACAGGACTGCTGTGGGCCGGACCCACGGAGCTTGGCAGATCACACCAGATGTGCAGCTGCCTTTAAGCTCCAGCCATAGAGCTAAAATTAGCTTTTAGAAAAGAATGTTAAAAGCAACCAAGATGCTTTTTTTATAGCACTTTTTTTTTTTATTTTTGTCATGTATTTTGTTGTTTGGATTTTTTTTTTCTTCTAATAGCAGGTATGAGACCAATTATCTGCATTTTCTTTAAGCAGTTGTTACTGAGGTTTATTAACATCTGGAGTTTGACCTAGACCATCAGTGTGTGGCACTGGTAGCAAACAGGATTATGATGTGGCAAGGGGACATTCTTATGTGCATAAAGAATTCTTGGACTCCTTCCTGCTAGGGATGCTTGGATCCCTCAGAGATGGGTGTGGGGTTTATGAGGAGGGGGAGGAGGGGTTACTTGCTGGTTTTTGAGTCTCGATGGGTAACACCCTACCCGTGGGGCAAATAGCAGGCAAATCAGAACCAGGAAGTGATGTGGCACATGCACATGAAAAATGATGGGTGGGGAATGTTAACCAAACTCAAAAGGAACTTGGGATAGGTGCCAGGTTGCGTTCTGGTTCAAGCCCTTTGCTTGGCTCCTAGTTGATCTCGACTCAGTGGCCCACTCAGTAAAACCCATCTCTCTCAGATGCAGTGAGGGGTGGAAGGAAGTCTCTGGTTGTTTTTGTTTTGAAACTTAATTTGGACCGGGACGTGCTGGGGACTGTCCCTTGGACAATTGATTACTCATGGCTCCTGCATTGCTCAGCACCTTCCATCTCCCTCTCAGGCCCTTCATCTCGAGAGCAGTTCCTGCCATGTGTTCCTGATGTGATGTGAAAGTGCCTGGTGAGCTCAGTGCAGTCCAACAGCAAGGAATGGCCCTGGGAGCCAGTGCTCAGCCAGCAGCTCTAGCACTTCACAGGCTGGAAGAGAAATCTGGAAGTGGCTAGGCTTGGAAAATCACTGAGGACACCTGCTGCCCTCACTGGTCATTAAACTTCATGAAGGATGGCAAGTTCCTCCTGATGTGCAATTTTCACTCCAGTGTGGCTCCCTGGCCTTCATAGCAGGGTGTCCCTTAGATCCCCAGTGGTGCCAGCCTCCTGTGCCACTTTAGCCATGATCATGGAAGATCCAGGTTTGAGGGGAGGGTAGATGTCAAGTGTATTTATACAAAACACCCAGGTATTTATATCTCATACCCAGGTATGAGCCTGAAATCAATCAGTGCTGGATCACAGCTTTTCCAGCTCCTTCATCTGAGAAAGCCTGACATCACCAAGGGATGACCAGACTGCAGCAATGATCAAGCCCTGCATCCTCTCCTGAGACCCTGGGAGTCAAGAGAACCTGGAAGAGATGTAGGATTCCCAGGTTTCACATGAGATCCAGTCCCAGCTTTATTGACCTACCACATCATGTGAAAGGTGCTAAGTGACCACAGCATGAGCCACAGTTTATCTTCTGAAGATAATTATTCATTAGAATGAAAGACTCTGGCTTAAAGAATGACCTTCAAGAAATGCTGAGCATCTGAGCCCAAGCAAGATATGATTTGATGAAATAATTGAGAAAGCATGCCTGGTTTCCTTCAATGAAACATGCATGCCACCTCTAAATGCACATTTGTTATGTAGAGGTTTTACTGCCTGGATTCTAATTTTTCACAGCTGTAAACAGAAGACAAAGGGTGGTAGAAAAAAACCCAGTCCTAAGTAGGAAGGAAGAGGTGTGTGATCAGAAAACCTTTGGCAAGTTAAGAGGATTAAGAAAGGCCCCAATGTTCTGATTTTAAGTTCCCTGAGTTGGACTAACATCATGGATTAGATTTGGGTGGTTAAGAGGAAGAAAATACCTCATTAAAAAGAAGCAATTGGGTTTAAAGTTGTTGTAAGACAATGGCTGAAACAGCTCAACTGGAATGGTCTCGCTTGCTTAATTCTGGGGTTTTGTGTGTGTGTTTTAATGCCCTCCCCCACCTCTTCACTCCCACCCTAAAACCCTGCAGGGTTAGCCTTAAAACATAGTACTTTCATTCCTTCTGCCCTCTTGGTATTGCTGCATTTGGGATGTGTTGAGCTCAGTGAAGTCGGGTGTTGTCAGGAAATCTTTAGAATGGGCACTATGAATGCTGAAAATTGGCACTGGAAAAATAAGAGTCCAGTCTTATTTTTATCCAATTATTTCAAGTCTGCCTCTTCCTTTACAAAAAAAAAAAAAAATTGGATTTTTACAACCTTCCTCTTTGCAAGGTAGTAAACTAGTGGTAATTAAGGAGATGATCACTGCAGTGGGATTAAACTCTGCAGGTGAGGAGGGGACTAAGGGCTGAACTCTGCCATCCCTTTCCCAGCTTTCTGAAAACACCCACCAGCAAAATCGTGGGAAAATCGGAGGAGTATGTATTTCTGAGGAAAAGTGGAATAAATAGAGATCTGAAAGAGCAGGAGCAAGCAAGGTCAGCATGGCTAGAAGGCAGCCAGGAGGCTGTAGGGTTGTAAACAGCCAAGCAAAAACCAAAAAAAAAACCCCTGTGTCTGTGATCCCCTCTCCTGAGAAATCACCTGGGAACCATTTAGTGCTGGTGGAAGGTTCCTGTGGCAAGGTTACCTGTGATTTAAAGCTCTCAGGTGGCTCCTTGAGGAGTGTTTACTTGTTCTTGGGAGCCAACAGGAGAAGAGTTGAGAGTCCCATGGCTTGGGCAGGTGTGAGTCCTGTTGGCATCCTCCCACGTGGAGCTCCATCCAAGGAGGAGATCAGTCCAAGAGGATGTCAGAAGGTGCCACAACCCTCCTTGGTTAAGCAGTTTGGGGTTTGAAGGGGATGTGTCTGCTCTTCCCATGGACACACGCTGGACGCTCTTCCCTTGGAACCTCCGTGTCACCTTGGCTGCTTCCTCCTGCTCCTGCCCTCCAACCAGGCAGGCTTTTTTCATTTTCACACTGAAGGCAACTCCGTTCCTCTGAGAGCAGCTCCCTCAGCCATAGCATCTTGCCAGTGGAAAAAGTGACACTAAAAATAAACTCGTTTTGGAAAGAAGCAAAGGCAGCTTCCAAAAATCCCCAACTAAAGAGGAAAAAAAGAAAGCAAACCACCACCACCCCAGTCTAGACAGCTGCACTAGGTGGAGGCAATAACAACCAAAAGGAATAAATTAAACTGTGGTTAAGGGGAGAATTTGTCTCCCCTGATTGCAAGACAAAGGAAACCCAACTCCTTGTTTGCAGAAAGAGATATTTGGGAATTTCTCAGGCCAGCTGAAGGCCTATTAGAGTGATGTGAACTGGAAATGGAGCTGAGGGCTCTGGCTGGTTGCACGACCCAGCTCAGGACCACACACAACACACGAGGCTTTGACGAGGCAGTGAGTGGTGGTAGGTGGCAAATCCATCTGTTATTGCACTGAGGAACAAAATGAGCTTGGGCTGCGCGGCCCCGGCAGCGGCAGCGGTGGTGATGGAGGAGAACGAGTCCCTCTCCTTCCAGATGTCTCGAGCTGCTTCTCAAAACTGCCCAGCAGCTGAAGCTGCACCAGTAATTGATGGATGTGAGCTGTGACCGTGGTCTGAAAATCCACAGGGTGATGGATTCCTCCTTTTTATCCTCCCAGTTGTGATCAAACCAAAGGCTGGGTCCTGCCCATGCTCTAGGTGGATTTTGCTTGTTTATTTTTGGGTTATTCCTGCACAACTGGCAGAGGTTTGTGCTTTCTGTGACCCAAAGCTTAGTTGTATGCACTTGTGCCACACAAATTTTTACTCCATCACTTGATTTGGGGTGGGCATCCTGTCTAAGTGAAAACTTTACCATTTTTGTTTATTTTTTAATGTCTAAGGGAGCAACAGAAAACTCACCTAAAGGAACATCATGGTCATTTTCTCAGTTCTTTTCCTCCTCTTAATGAAAATTGCTGTTGGTTTGTGCACAATCTGTGGTGTAAAAATGAAATATCTATTCCAGAGTGGGCATTAAAGCATGGAAAGAAATCTATATGTTTTTGATTTAGGAACTGTACCTGGAGCCTGGCTGGGTGTTGGTTCCCATCCCACATCAGACATAGCAGAGGGAGGACCTGCAGGGTATCACACTTCGTGTCCTCTGTCTTGGACATGGGCAGCTGACATAAAAGCAGGGCCAGCTCACCTGCCCATAGTCATTAAGGGTCACTTGGCATTTGATAAAAGCCCCAGTGTTTGCCCCAGCATCCAGCCTGAATTCCACTTTGCTTATTAAGATTTTTCCTACATGAAACTCATCCCATGATTTCAGCTGAAACTCAGGTTTTTCTTTCCCTTTCCCACAGCCTAGCGCTGCAGAGGGGCTGCATTTCAGTGGTAAACAAATCGTGGGGAGTTTTGGTACAACCAATTAGTAAAATAGCTTAAAAATGCTGACAACCAGCTGGGAAAAAAGGGTCTGTAGTTGGCTTATTTATTCACTGCCTGGAAGTTTCCTTTTAAAATTGAATTATTGATTAAAATTGGGTTATTTGGGGTTTTTTTTTTTAAGGTAGTAGCTGTTCACAACAGACACGCACAGCCAATAAAATCCCAGCATCTTGGCTCAACAGGAATTTGGTGTCAAATCAAACCTGTTTGAGAACCCATGGGGTGTGGTGGTATTTCCAAGCCCCAGCAAGGGCATTGCTGGCATAAGAGGCAATTGGAGAGGTTAAACTCAAGGAGTTTGATGCTCAGAGAGGTTTGGTGAAGTGTCCCTGATTGGTTCCAGTGAGTGATCTGGATTTTTTTGCCTGGGATGCAGTGACACCACAGAAATGGGGTGAGTTGGCTTGGGATTGTCTTCCTCCTGTGCCAGGCAGGTTTAATCAGCCATGCTGGAGGTTTTGCCTGCCTTCCCAAGGAAATGAGCCTGATATGAGCATGTAATCTCCATCAGTCCTTGTTCTTTTTGCCTTGTGAGACTTTCTGCATCTCCTGCAAAATACCTGCTGGTTTTCTGAGAGCCATGGGCTAGGGTGAGATGAGAGGTCCATGTAACCATCCCACCAAGGGACCAGCTGTTGCTGCACCCTGGTGTGAGACTCCAGACAGACAGGGAACATTGTGGGTGCTCCACAAAAGAAGATTTACTTAGGATTTGCTTCTACTTTGGCATAAAGTGACCCGAGATATGCAGCCAGAGAAAATCCCTGCCTCAACAAGTGCCACTGCTGACAGGAACACTTGGATTAAGTATTTATGTCTGCCTGAAAGGACCCAGGCTGCTGAAGGCACTCAAGCTCACCTGGATATCACGAGCCAGCCCAAGTAATTTGGTGTAAAGGGGAGCCCAGGACAATCCCAGTGATGATAAACCCACCCTGTGCAAACAGAAAACGAGCAACAGGAGCTGTGCGGTTCTTCCCGGCTGCTCTGCAAACACTGAACAGCCCTGGGAGCTGTGGGAGCCTGACTCAGCCACAGCCTCCACTGTCCCAGCCACAGGACAGCCCAAACATGCTGGGGGTGGATGATCATCAGGATGGGTCTGTATGAGCAGTGGATAAAAGGCATCGTGCCACTGCTCTCCCACCTGATCCCACCTCCCAGCCCCTTTTGATGTTTGCCTTCACGGCAATTCCTTACAATGTGAAATTCATCCTGGGTTTAATGGCTTGGGGATGATGTGGTTTTTCAGATGAACAGAACAAGGATGTAGAGCTCTGAAAGATGTCTCTGCTCTTTATCAGAGATTTCTTTCAAGTACAAAATGCTTTTTCTTTCCCTTTTTGTTCTGCAAAGGTGGATTCTTCCCCTGCCCTGTTTACTAATTAAAATTTAGTTGGTAAAGAATAAGCATATTGTCCCTGCCAGGGTTTGATCTATTGTTATTAGGGCTCTGTGTTGTTACAGATGAGATCAAAGAATTTAATTTATGATGGGTGGATAGGTCAAGTTCAGTCGTCTGAAGCGAGTGCAGGGCAGAAAGCACAGTCAGACAATGATGTCTTAAGCAGCAGCTCAGGCAATAAATTCTTCCTTGTAATACAGCCCCACTTTCTCCAGTTTTGACTCAAGAAAGTCAAGCTGTCCTCTGGATATAAATATTTGAGGACAGCTGGATGCAGTATAAGAAGCCCCCTCTGCTTTCTCTTAGTACGAGATCAGCACCACCCAAGGAACCCGTGGTTTAAGATAAAGGAAAAAATCCTGGGACCATGACTGTGTGTTCCAGCCATCCCAACTCACAGGTTTGCATTGTGTTTGAGTGCCTGCTGCAACTTCCTATGACATTTTTAATGTGATTTTAAAATATCCCTTGAGCTCACAGCAAGAATCTCTAATTAAGACCTAAAGTTGATGCTGCAAAGCCTTAGTCACACCCTAATAACAAAAGGGGAATGGGGTGGGGGGTGAACAAATTTATTGGGTCTGCTTATGGTCTCTAGCTGCAATATTTTCCTTGAACTGTGCTCAAAGAGGAATGGGTTGGATTATTTCCATTTCATCTTTATTTATTGCACATCAGTGTGCAGCGCTGTTATGAAACCAAGCAAGACACCCACCTCTCTCTCCCCTATGCCTATGGAAACCATGAGGACTGGCCTGAGATGAGTGACTGGGGAGCAGTTTCTGGGCTCTGTTATTGGGACATGTCTGTGAATGCATGGCTCACATAGCTGGATACGTGGGGTGTGCTCTCCCTGTGTTCTGCCCAGCTGGAGCTGGAAGCTGTTTTGGGTGGGAACCACATCTCCTTGTGTCTGTCTGGAGAGTGCTCAGCACACCACGGGCTGGTGGAAGAGGCAGGATAGCTCAGGGCTGTGGCTCTGCCTGGAATGGAGCAACAGGAGGTTCCCTGTCAGCTCCATCCCTGGGCTTTGCCTCTCCGTGTTCATTTCTCTGTCCCACCAAGTGCTGTGGTTTCTCTGGGCCAGGCAAACTCCTGACAAGGCAGCAAAGCTGAAGCCTTTGCCCAAGAGCCAAATGCAAAATGTCACTGGTTTCAAACAACAAAATCCCTTTCCCTGACCTGCTTTATGGAATATGAGGAAACAATGTCAGGGCTCTGTGGATGGGTTTCTATGAGTGAGCACCTCCCTGCCCTGGTGTGGTCACTCTCTCAAAGGGTCCATGTTTCCCCTGCTCAAAAAGTTTTGGGTTTTACAAATGTCCCCATCTAAAGGCCCCAGGGTGCCCTCTCCCTCACAGGGCTTCTACTTCAGATCCCTGTGCCTTGGCTGCTGTTTCTTGTCCAGTTTGGTGGTAGTTTGATCTTGTCATGCATCCTTTTTCTCTCTGTCCATTCCTGCTCCCAGGCTGCAGCCTCTGTTCCTCAGTTGTACCTGGCATTGTAGCCAAGATCAGGGAACTGATCTGGCACAAAATAAACAAACCAGTGGAAGTTTCTCGTGGATTGGGATGGGTTTATTTGGTTATTTTGAGGTGAGGGCAGTTCCTCAGGCTGGCTCAGAGTGTAGTCACACACAGAGCAGGGGAAGCTCAGGGGGTACCTGGTACCTGCATCTCAGCTGAGCTCCCACCCACGCCGTGGTCTCAGGAGATTGGCCACAAACCCTGTGTGGCCACAGAAACACTTTCCTCCAGTGGCTGCTCAGAGGAGTCAGAGGATTGGCAGTGGCATCTCAGCTGTAGCAACACAACTGAAATATATTCAGATCCTGGTAACACCCTTGGATCACGATTTTCCCTTTTCAGTGACTTTTTCTTTCTTTGACATTGAGAGGTCAAACTCTGTAAGGTGTGACTGCAGCTGCACAACCCCCCACTGCTGCTTGGGTTCAGGGAAGGTTTGGTCAGGGCTGTTCTCCTGTTGCTTTCCATTTTCTCATTCATCCTTTCTTTGACTGATATTCCACAGCTGTAACAGGGCAATATTGGAAGAGATGATGCTCTCAGGGCATTTTTTAACCCAGTGAGAAGCTGTAAATATATGATACCTCAGTGTGCCCTTGTAAATCTTGCAGCCCACGGGCTGGATCCAAGAAGCTCACACAGGCTGGATCAGCCTCAGGGATGCTCACACACATTGTGTTGCTCATCCAAACCCAAACCCCAACACTCTTAAAATTTTCTCATTATGGCTCTGACTTCCAGTCAGCTTGGAAGCTTTAAAAGGGGAGCTGGTGGGTGGTACAGTGTCTGTCTTAGTGTCTTCCTTGCATTTATTGCCTCTTCCTTTCTGGAAGAAAAGCTTCATGACTTTACAATGCATCATCTTGGAAATCAATCTTCCCCTTCAATTTACTTAATAATGCTGTCAAAAGTCATCAGCTAGAAAGCATTCGGTGGCGAATGCAAGAAAACTTCTTAAATCTCTCCATGATGAGCAAAAGGGACAAAGAAAATCTTTTACAACTTAGTTGCTCTGTCTCAGTAAAATAAAAGCAGCCCCCAGAGAGGCATTAGTAACTGTTGAGAACCAATATTTACATGTAGTAATTTATCTTCATGTTTATAGAAACCACAATTAAATATTATTTTTTTTTTAAATCTCCAGAAAATTATAATTAGAGATGTGGCCAATTTTTTGGGGGAGGGAGTTAAAAAATCTTTTTCTGAAAAGGCTTTTTAATGTCTAGGGATTTGTGTTTGTTTCTGTTGACTAATCTATAGAGTAAACTGCCCAGGCCCCGAGGTGACTCACTGGCTGTGCAGATGGTGAGATTTGCTCTGGGCTCTCCGTGTTCCTCCAGGAGGAGGAAGAGCTGGTTCCACCTCCTCATCCCCTGCTGCAAAGTCAGAGGGTGTGTGAAAACCCCTCCTGGAGACCCAGCTGCAGGAATCCTGGGTTTTCCAGGCAATTACATTTTTGGGAAGCTTGTGCTCTGACCCAATGTGAATGAAACAGGATTAGCTGGGGGCTTCTGGAGGCTGCCAAGGTGGGAGCCAAGGGCAGGATGTGGCTGTGGGGGAGGGAGCAGCTCTTGGAGGACAAAGTAGGTTCTTCTCAGTCTCACCTCTCACTTAACTGTGCATTGCCCAGAAAGACATCGAGGTGCTGGAGCATGTCCAGAGAAGGGAACAGAGCTGGGGAAGGGGCTGGAGCTGCTGAGGGAGCTGGGAAAGGGGCTCAGCCTGGAGAAAAGGAGGCTCAGGGGGAACTTCTGACTCTGGGGGGTCAGGCTCTGCTACCAAGGAACAGGGACAGGAGGAGAGGAAATGGCCTCAAGTTATACCAGGGGAGGTTTAGATTGGATATCAGGGAAATATTCCTCACCAGAAGGGTTGTCCAGCAATGGAACAGGCTGAACAGGGCAGTGGTGGAATCACCATCCCTGTAGGGATTTAAAAACCGTCTGGATGTGGCACTTGAGGACATGGGTTAGTGGTGGCCTTGGCCATGGTTGGACTTGATGACCTTAAAGAATTTTTCCAACCTTAAAAAGTCTATGATCCTCTCCAACCTAAATTGTTCTCTGATTTTTGTGGGCAGGACAAGGGGAGCTGTGCTCTGTCTCAGTAATGAACTCTGACTGTCCAGGAAAGCATTTATTTTTGCAAAATTAAAAAGAGGGAGGAGTGGGGAAAATCAATGGATCCATTTATAGCTGTATAAAAAGACAGAAAAGTTAACACTAACATGTGTTTATTCATTTTCCCAGAGCAAAAACACTTGCAGGATGGTAGTCCAGAGCACAGGTGGTAAGTGATCAGTACCTTTATTTACATTTTTCTAAGGAATGGCAGGACATGAAGGAGGTGAATGCATAGAACCCCTGTAAACACATTAAATTCATGTGGATGCTGTGGGCATTGTATTGCAAAGACTTCAGGAGTCCATCTCTGCAAGTCAGGTAAATATGATGGGGTTTATTTTTTTCACAAGCAGTTCTCAGAGCACTGGACTGGACACAAGACAGCAAAACTCAAGAGTTTTGTCCCAGTTTTCCCCAACCTGGTAACAGAGCTGAACTTTTTTCTGGTCTAAATAGCAGGATCCCCCCCTGCTGTGTACAAGGTCATCCCCCATCCAAACCCACGTTATGTCACACCCATCCAAATGCCACCTGAAAATCAGCTTGAGCAAATCTGTCTTGGTCTGGGTGTAGTGAAAAGCTTTGGGGAAAATCATTCCAAAATGCAAAGGATTTCCTGTTGTTTTTACTGACAATATCTGCCTGAAAATGGAGTGAGCTCTGGCGTGGGTCTGTATCTATTCCAGCTGCAGTGTTATGGCACGAGCATGCAGGCACAGTCCCAGGTGGGAGCACTGCAAGGAGTGGTTTGAGGAGAGCACAGGGGTGGCCTGGCAGTGAGAGATACCACGGAGAGAAGTGGTTGGGCCAGGGAAGGGTCTGAATGTTTCAACTGCAAATACATTTAACGTTCTCTGCTTTGGAGAGAATCTCTTAGGATTTTCATTCATCAGTTTGCCTGGTTTCTGGTGGGAGTGAGGGTGGTCAGCTCACTGTTCTGGGCTCAGGCTGATGGAAGGCACTGGGTGAAGATCAATCACTGCTGTGGTTGAGGCTTCACCAATAATCTCTGCCTAAAGCTGGGTGAAGTTACAAATACTGCCTGGTCTTCTGAGATGGGCAAATATTTTCTTTTCCCTCTGTTTTATGAATTTCCTTAATGTGTGTTGATGCTATATGTTATTAAAATCGATTACCTCCTTCACTTATTTCCTCTGCTCTGGACTAAATTACTTTGCATCTTTTTTTCTTTTCTTTTTTTTTTTTTTTTAAGTAGGTCGAAGCTGATATGAGAGAAATAATATCCAATCTCTATTTCTTAAGTTACAGGACCAGTCTATCAGGCTGTTGGCACAAAACAACAGTTGTTTTATTGTTGGGGTGAGTAAATAAGAACAAGAAGTCTTAAGTATTGGCATATGTTGATACTTGGCCAAAAAGGTCTCTAAACAATACATTTTCTATTCATTCCAGAAACCTCATACTCTGTTATTTCTCATTTAATGCTGTTGGCAAATACCCATGTCACCATCTAATTTTGGCTGTAGTTCAACTTTTTTAGAGCAAAGCTAATCCTCATTATAGCTGTAAACATGTGTTTCATTTGGTCTCGTGTTCATGTGCTAAAGTGACAAAGGCAATCGAGGGTTTCTATCAGGAGTGGAGATGTACAGGTAAGTGCTTTGTTCAATCTGCTTCATCTTTCACACAGTGACAATCAGCCCAGTTGCTTAATAGGGAAGAATGTTTTTATAAACCTCTCTGTGCTCTCTGTTTCCTGCTCTGCACCTTTTTTCAGGTAAGTTGGGCAGACCAGTGAGAAAAAGAACAAGTGACTATGAATAATCACAAAAGTCATCAGGATCTGCTGTAGCAGCTCTGTGTGTGTCTCCTACATCTTTATTTGCTCTTCAGACACTGATATGTTTTAACTCTTATTTTTCATAGAATGTTCTGGGTTGAAAGGGACCTCAAAAATCATCTTGTTCCAGCTCCCTGTCATGGGAAGGGACATTTCCAGTAGACCAAGTAGCTCCAAGCCCTGTCCAACCCGGCCTTGAAAATTCCCAGGGATGAGGAAGCCACAGCTTCTCTGTCCAACCTGGAGAGTGACTTTTCAAATATGGTTATTTCAACGTGCCTCAGTTTTCATGGAGATTTACAAATTCAGTCCTTATCGAGACCCTACTCAAAGTGACTCTGCTCTAAAATAAGACCTCTTGTAAGGGGGACCACAAACCAGCAGCCCTGAAGTCAAAATTCACTTTCAGGTAATTTTGTTTAGTAGTTTTTAATAGCAACATTCAGCCTGACTTCCCTGCCCCCAGCAGAGCAGGTAACAAGCTGTTTATCAAAATAATCTGACTCACAGAAGCCAACAGTGACTACAACTGAGGTTTAAGTGTTGTCACCAAAGTCCTTAAAATGCAGCATCATAAAAACAGCAGAAAACCCTGAGCCTGCAGATCTGAGTCAAGCAGGACCAAACCTGGTTTCTCTACAGTTTCTTTCACTATGATAGAATAAAGTAGGGTGGAATAGAATATTTTGGGTTGAATGGGACCTACAGTCATCTACTCCAACTGCATCATGTAGGCCAACAATTCAAATCATTCCACCAAAGCTCCTGGTTGAAGTGTAGCTTCCTGTTGGCTGTAAGTACTGCCAACTTAGAGCTGCTGGGAATAGGTCAAACACAGGAAGGAGTTTGGGGACACAAGGTGGAGGGAGACTTTTTATTTACTCCTGGCTGTGGTCTGCAGTGGGGTGGGTTCTGCTTGGGGGTGGCAAAGAGTTCCCAACCTACAGCAAGTGGTGCCCAAATAAGAAATCTCCTGAGGGATTCCCAGTCAGACAGAGCCCATCTGCTTGGACTGGGGTGAGTACCACAACTTCAGCAGCTGGCAACTCAGCCATAGTTTGTCTGTGCTAAAAGAAATATAGTTTGCCACAAGATATTTTTCTATATTCAAATGCACACTGGAGCCACAAATGTTTCTCTGTGCTTGCCTACACCAACGAGTCACAAATTGTCCTCTTGAGCCCAAATTCAATCCATACATTCCCAGTCATTATCACCCCATTATCCTTTCTCCTTTTTGCTATTTTTCTCACCAAGCAGTGGTAAACCCCAGGCCCTTTCTCAAACATGTGGTTGATATAAGAGGAGAAGAAAGTTCTTTTCAAATATTAGAATGTTTTTAAATACTGTTTCATAGCAATCATGGTCATCTGCAAGAAATCAGTTTTCAAAGAAGCGTTTGATGGACTGACAATCATTTGAGCCCAGGATGAGATGAAATGGTCCAACTCAAGCTGGATTGGGACTCACTTTTCTGGAGAGCACATGAGTTTAGAAGAGATTGATGAAGCTGAATTTTGAAACTATCAATTTTGTCTTTGAAGCGTGTTGGGATCCAGGCTGGCTGTGAGGATCAGAGAGCTGGGAGCTTGAGAGGATGGAAGGAGGTGGCCTCCTTTGGAGAGCAGGCAGCAGAGAGCAGGAATGATAAAATGGTATCAGGGAAGTCATCCCCTCTTTCACTGATTTTTACTACTTCCACCCTATTTCTGGGACAGGATGTCCTGTGAAAGGCCAGGAGTTGGACTCCATGATCCTTGTGGATCCCTTCCAACTCCAGATATTGTATAATTCTTGATTTTGGTGCACTTATTGCTCTCTAATGCTCACAGGATGTTTGCTTCCTACGTGCTTCAATTTACACTTTTTGCTATGAACTGCATTTTTTTGTGTTCATATATGTAAGGAACTTTCCATATTAAGTTTCAATGTGTTAATATGGAAGAAAATCAAGAAAACTCTTTCTTGGGCGGAATTCATCAGGCCCCCAGCTGGATGGTTGCACTTTAGGTTGCTGTGGCTGCACATGGCTGGTGTGCCCACATGGGAGCAACCAGGGAGCAACCTCCTGGATTTTCCATCATTTATACTCTTTACACTGAATATCCAGGCTCAGAAACAGAAATAACTTGGGGTTGTTTGGGTTTTTCTGGTTTTATTTTCTTGAATGCCAATAAGGAGCAGCCAAGGCCTTGGTGATCAATACCCGACAGTGGCACTGCTTTAAAAATCATTCAGGCTTTTCAGGTGTCCAACTTCCAAACTACTTAGGGCAGAAGGGGAAATGTAAACATTGTTCTGTTATTCAACCTGCTACATAAGAGCATTGAGTTTGACAAGGCTCCAGGTACCCCCGTGTCCCGTCCTGACCGAGATCAGACGCTGATATCCCTCCCCAGTGACATCCAATCTGGCAGGTTTGTTTTCACTCTAACAATTGGCCACTGTAAATGTTGGTTACGCTGCTTCGTGCCTGCCCTGCCAGGGCTGCTTCCAGGAGGATTTCACTGCCTTTCTCAGGGTTCAAGCTTGTAGTAGTTCTTTCTGAAATACAGTCAGGGTGTATTTAAATGCAAGTTCAGGTGTGTGTTGCATTTACTTAATCTGTGCAAGGAGAGAGGTGATTTCAGATATTCTTTTGAGCTTTTTAAACTTTTTATCAACCCCGTGGTTTTGTTTGGTTTGGTTTGGTTTATTTAGGTAGATATATATCCCATTAAAAATTGTGAAACTTTTTGTTATGGAATTGTCCACGTTGGATGAGTCTGTTTGCAGGGCTCTAAGATGATGGCAGAGCATGAGATGAATTTCAGGTTATGCCACAGACAGATTTTACACTGGACACAGGTTGGGAAATAGGGCTAATGAAGCTGCAAGTGCTCACTGCAGGAACTTGGTATGTGTGGAGAGCCTTGGTAGGGGAGAGGCTGATGAGCTCCAGGATTATTACTGACAGAAAAACTCTGTATCTTTGTTCTGCACTGATCTGCAGGGAAGGCAGAGTGGGAGCCACCCCCTCTGCCTCTGGTGAGCACAATCCATGTTTATACCAAGGAATGGCAAGGCAAGGTCTGGCAAATGCCAATGGCCTGCCTCTGCAACAGCATAACATTCAAAATTCTAATTTAAAGTATGAGATGTATATAAGAATTATAAGCAGTAGTAAATGTGCTCTGACCAGGCAGGAGAGAATTACTCCTGATCAGCTGGCAGAGTTGGATGTAGAGCAGGACCCTGGACTTTGGTGTAGTTTGAATTAAGCTGGATTTCTGTATTATATTATTTTTATGGTCTCTTCCCATCTGACAGAGATGTCTGCTTTCTTTGCTGTTTCATACACTGTTCACAGCTCACTCCACTGCCAGGGAACAGCTGTGCCATGATGGTTCAGGGCTCCCCAGACTGCTGGACATGATGGTCCTCCCCAGCATCCAAGATGAGACAGCTCCTTCCCAAAATCCTATTCTCTCCCTTGCTGCACTGAAAGACTTCTCTGCCAGTCCCAAAAGCAGCAGAGAAGTGTTTCCATCTTGAACAGTTTGCTTCTCTTTATTTACCTTTGGCCTCTTGGTCAGGAAACCTTAATAATTTCCTTTTTATTAATTTAATCCATAGTTCCTAGTAATTACCATAAATTAAGCCTGCTGGGGGGGAAAACACAGCCAATAAACCAGAGGAACTGCTGGCTTTATGTGGGTAAGGTCAGTACCTCGAGGATTGTTTCCTGCAGGTCGGTCCCTTGGTTGTCGTGATTAAGTCGAGATCAGCAGAGAGTTTCCCGGCCACCTTTTAAACGAGGCTCGGACATGCCAGGAATTCTGCTAATGCACAGGGCCCTCTTAAAGGCTTAATCTTGGTGTGAAATGAACTTATTCCTGCCCCCTGTGCAGGTACTGAGTATTTCCCAAGGGATGTTTCTCTCTGGTTTGAATGAACTCGACTGGAGACACCAGTGTGTCCTTCCTGATGGCATTCACACCAGTGAGGTGACAGCAGCAGGCAGGGATCTACTTCTAACACCTCGGGGCTTGGAGTAGGGATGAAAATAGAGCTTTACTTCCCAAGAACAGAGGAAAATAATCATCTGGATTCGCTGGGGGGAAATACGTGGCGTCATTTTGCAAAGACCCTTCTTTGGTCCTGCTTAGCAGCTCCTTTGGGACTGGGGCACTCAGAACATGGTGGAGAAAGTGGGAATTAAAACAAGCCCATGGGATGAGAGGCTGCCTCCAGGAGCCCGCAGAGGCCCCACTAGTAAAGGGTTGCTGGTTTCCTCTTCGCACTGGGCTGAAGCCAGGCATTCCTGAGTGGCACCGGTCCTCCCAGCGCTGGAGAGGAAACATTCCCATTTGTGAGCTGTGGAAGTGCATGCCTAAGCCAAAGGTTACCAGGCTGAGGTGATATTTTTGCATTCCTACAATGTCTTAGCTTTTTTAAATTAAATTCTTGCAACATGAGGATTTAATCCCTCCTGGTATATATGGCGTGCGTGTGTGCGCGTGTGCGCGCGCGTGCATTTTTTTTTTTTCCTACAAAAATTTCATCAGGCAAGTTATTTTTGTTTTTGAAAGTTGGCTCAGATACAGGGTCAGTAACTTTCCACCCAGAGCCTGTGGAAAGGTTTGGGGTTTGAGGCTGAATAGAGGGTCAAGTTTTAGGGTTGTGTTTGTGTCGAAACTGGATCTGGGGTTGAGAGCCACTAGGGATGAAATCTGTTGAATTGTTCTTGAATATTTTTATTAAAAATAGTGGAAATAAGCAGTTTTCCTTTGCCCAAAAGCAGAGTTCTACCACACTGAAAATGGTCCTAAGAAAATTAGTGGTTTCCAGCATGGAATTGGGTTCGAAATCCAATCCCAGAAGGATAAGTTTGGAGTCACATACTCAAAATTAAGCTCCAGCAAAACAAAAAGCATTTTGATTATAGTACTGTGAGGATGGGGAGGAACACAGGCTGTAGCCTGATCCTGTTAGCAAGAAGCTGGAAACTTCTTGGGACCAGAAAGGTGCTGTGGGACACCACAAAGAGCTGCAGGCAGAGCCCAGGCTCTGTGTTCTGGGCTGCAGGAGCAGATATTCCAGCCCAAGGTTACTTAAATGAACTCAAAGCTTTGGCTTTGGAGCACAGACTGTGCCTCTGGGTGCTCTGAGCTCACACTCTCTGCCCTGCTTCTGTCACCAGATGAAGGTGGGCAGTAAAGAAGTTGTTAACTCAGGCAGTGATCTGGTTTCCTTTCCCTTCTGCTGAGCTGCTCTGCCAGATTTGAGATAATCAGGCTGATTAAACCCACCTACACCCATGTCCTGGAGAAAATACCCACAGCTTCTTCAGCTAAGCCAAGGAGCCCCTGCTCTGAGCATGCACTAGGGGCAGCTCTGCACCTGGTTTGAGGCACAGGACAAAGATGAACCAGGCCAGCAGCACCATGACACAAGTGCTCAATTGCTCTAAGCACAACTCAGATTTTAATCATTGACTTTCTACGGAGGTGTCTCTAAAAATCTGTCTTGATCATGCTGGGGAGCAACAACATTGTATTTCTGAGGAGCTTTTTCTCCACTGAACTGTGTTCAGCCTGAGCTAAGTCCTGTGCTAATGCCATGGAAGTGCCATGGTGCTCTGCTAAGCCCTGGACAAGGCTGTGTCCTGGATGAAGGTGTTTTGGAGCAGAGATGCTCAGATAAAATGAGGATCATGGTGTTCCATGGTTCCCTTCTGGTGGCTGTACAGCTGAGGATGTCCCTCAGAGCTGGCATGGCCACCTCAGGTTTGCTCAGTGAGCAGAGGGGGTGTCCTGAGCTCTCCCCTTCCCTTGGCTCAACGGAGCCGACACGATGGGAGAAAAGGCAGGTTCTGCTCAATGAAGATATCTCTGTTTCACCACTGCTTCCTCCTCTGGAAGAAAAATGATTCCTCCAGGTCTTGACATCTGCTGCTATTTAAAGGATCATCATCATCACCACTCCAGCCCTCCTGGGGCCTCAAGGTATATAAAACCTTATTCTTCCCAAATTTGTGATTGAAAACAGATATTACATGTTGGTGTCCCTTTAAGTGCCATGTCTGTGGTGGAAGGCTTATTAATTAATGGTTCTGCAGGACAGAAGTTGGGGGTGACTGGGGAGGGCAGGTGGAAAGTTTGAGGTAGATTTTAGCCCCCCTGGGGCAGGTGGGTGGTGACCACCTGTGGACATCCTGCAGGAGGAATCTGCAGTGCTTGCAGCTCTCTGCTGGTGCTGTTATTTGCATTATCCAGGGATCCCTTGTGACCTTTAGCAGTTTTTATTTGGGCTCTGGTGAAAGACTGAGACAGAGGAAGAATTTCTCAGGTTAGCTGACCCCTCTGCTACTTGTCACCCCCATCACACACCCACGTGCACACCCCTGTGGCCATGGAACCAAGGGAGCAATGGGAAAGTGCACCTGGAACCCTCTCAGAGGGTCCAAGCTGTGGAAAAAGCTCATAAAACACCTCCTTGAAGCCCGTCTCTTGTGGGAGGCTGTGTGTAACCTCCATCCTCACCCTCCATCAGGTGGCTTGGATGGGGGGAGGCTGCAGCTACAGACACACTCTCGCTGTAACAGCTCCACACTGGGGGACACAGCAGCTCTCACTTTGTGTTTGGAGTTTGCAGGTTCAGTGGTGATGGTAATTATTTATTGATTCACAGGGTGCCCAGAGTAGCTGTGGCTGCTCCATCCCTGGAAGTGTCCAAGGCCAGGCCAGACAGGGCTTGGAGCAGCCTGGGATAGTGGAAGGTGTCTCTGCTCATGGCAAGGGGTGGGATGACGTGGGCTTTGAGGTCCTGTCCAACCCAAACCATTCTAATGGTTTTCTAATGGGGTTCTTCTAATTGCAAGTGCCTGAGAGGTGAAGTAGTGCTCTGAAACCAAAGAAAGGAGGCTGTGTGATCAGCCTGCTGTTTTGATTTCCTCCTTTAGCAATACTTTTGTTAATTAAAATTTGGATTGTTTAGCTCAGTGCAAGGAGATCTGCCCCAGCCTCTCCCCATTCACCCACCATGTCCTTGCACCATCACACAGAGAGAGCAAATTTAAAGACTTTTCTGATTGCTGAGTTATGGTGCTTGAAGCTGCTTGGTTTGACACAGTGCCACGAGCTTTCACCCTTAGGGATGTTGGGTTCCTTTCTCTTTCCATATCTAAAGAGTTTGTCTTGTGTGGGTTTGCCCCAGGGAAGCCAATTCCTTTGAAAGGCAGCAGGAGTGGTTCTAAATGAAGGATGTCCCACAATGGGACTGTGCTCTGATCTTCTGTCACCTTTATCTCCCTCCAGAGGCTCTCAGCAAATAACCTTTCAATTGCCAGGGCAATAAAAGATGTCAGGAGTGATTAAAGATGTGGCAGCTGGTGCTCTGTATCTCCATGCAGTCAAGTCCTTCAGATTTTCCTCTCTCCCACTGGGGCAGAATTTTCCAGCATTCAGTAGCAGTCTCCAGCACTCCCTGAGCAAGCTGAGGGTGTTGAGCACCCAGCTGGGTTCAGCCCAGGTTCAGCACATCTCTCTGAGCTCCCTATTCCCATCCATCTGCTCACGTCTGTCCCTGCAGTGCTGGGTGTCCTGTCCCTGGGCTGAGCTGGGAGCGTGTGGTCCTTTGCACAGTGCCTGGACTATTGCTTACATATGGTATGTTTTCCATGCAAAATGGGTTTTTAAGGAATAAGGGGTTTTAAAATGGACTAAAAAATTTTTACCGGGGCATCTGGTATTGCAAATATTTGAAAACGTTGAAATTTTTTTCTTTCTTGGCAGTAAAAACAACCCAGCTTCTTGCCCACTGCAGGCCAAGAACCATTGAATATGTTTCAAAACAGATCGTTTGGGGGGTTTATATAACTTTTTATGGTTCTGAACAGAAGATACTTTTCTCCTTAGAACTGGTTCAGAATCCTAAATTATAGTTGTTGATTTCTTGGCTTATGGGGAGCTACGTGATTTACACCAGTTAAGAACATCAGAAAGCTTCAAGAAATCTTTGAAAGTGCAAACCAGAGGAAGATGAGCTTTTGTTTTCCTTCCCAGATATTCATATCCTTGTTGCAGACTATGCCTGGATTCACTCCATTGCTATTTTGATAAAGTGAGACTTTATCCCATCCCCATTCCCCAGGTAGCTGGAGTCAGGCACTGCAGGGAGCAGCTTGGAGGTTCCCTGAGCAATTTGAAGGGATCTGAGGGAATCCAACCCCTGAGATGGGATGAACCCAGATGCTGCAGCTGCTTCAAGCTTTTTCCAGTTATTTTTTCTTGAGAATGACTTTAAGGTCACAAGATCTGGGGGGTTTTGTGTGTGGCTTTCTGACCTGCTAAATCATGATATATTTTTCTTTTTTTTTTTTTTTCTTGTGCCTGTTATATTCAGATGTAGTTTTGACAGAAGCTGAAAGAACCTCCCTGAGCTGGAAGGAGGAATTGGACCTGCATCTCTTGCATCTCAACTGAGGGCCTTGACAACTGCATATGGTGCAGACAGGAACAAAAATTAATGCTTTTTAAAAAACATATTTTTTTAAAAAAAGCAGGGGGGATATGAATGGGAAAAATAACTCTGAAAGATCAGCATTTTATCTGCAATTGATCCCAATCCTCTGTGTCTGACAGCTCATCTTGGGAAACTCCAAATACAGCTGAGATATTTGTGCACAGGAAACCAGGTGGGTTTTCAGCTTATTGTCTGCCTGGATAAGTTCTGGTGTTTGCCAGCATGAAGGTGGCAGGAATAAGGATTGAGGGATGGGGCTGGGAATTCCCTCCAGAGACAGCTCGTGCCTGGCCATGCTCATGGCCAGCACTGCAGTTGCTATGGCTGGGGTTTGCTGATCCATAAACCCATCACCCCTCTGAGCCAGGGTGGGATGGCTCAGGGATCTAAAAATGACCCTAAATCCAGCCCTGTGCAAGGGAGGGAAGGGATGGTGCTGGTCCAGCCTGGCCCTTGGGGTCTCAGCAGCCTTGGCACAGCCACAGCACCAAATCATATCCCTGGCCAGTCCTGCTCTGCAGTCTGGCCTCATGCCCAGGTTGTGAAAGCACTGTAAAAGCCAGGTATGTTGTTTTGACCCAAATGTTTGTCCCATGGCATTAAAAGAAAATCTGGAAAAGCACAGAAGAATAAAGTCCTGAGATATTTGGTTTAATTAGATTTACTCAAGCGCTGCTGGGCTTGTCTCTGCCTGCTGCTGCTGTCAGGGTTTCTGTCACCCTTCCTGTTGTCCCTGGCTCTGCATGTGCAGTTCCACAAACATTATTCACATGTAGACCTATTCAGTGACACTTTGGTCCAGTACAGCACAAGCTGGACACTTACAGATGTGCATCATTCACTGTGACAAGGCCACTTCTCCCCCCACCTTGGTAACCCATAGCTGGAGCTCATCTCTCCAGAAGAGAAATTCACTCCTTGCTTTGAACACAAAGTGCTGAGGCATCCACTGCATTCCTTCCTGACGTGTTCCAGTGGTTGGCTGCCCTCATTCCAAACCAGATGTCTCCTCTCTGATTTGAATGCTGCTGACTTCAGATCCCTGCCATTAGACCTTCTGCCAGTTCCTGATGGAGCTGAGGAGCTCCAGGTTGTTGGATACCCAGGCTGCCACTGCTACCCAATGAAGCAGCCACTATCAGGGTCAGAGAGACTAACACTAAGCATCACAAAACATTTCAAACAAATTCCTTCACTTTGTCTCTTGGCTGTGATGGCCATTTAGAGGGAGCAAGGCTTTCATGTGAACAGCCCTGGTCTTGCTTTCCCATTGCTGACTCTTCTTTGAGCCACTTGCTTGGTAAAATGATGGGGGTTTGCCCTTAGTTCAATTTTTCTCCTCTTACAAAGAGATAAATCTGTTAGAATGTGTATTTTTTCCTCTGCTGCTTTTGCTTGTTTGTTTAATATCATGCCATAAATAGTCCATAGTTTCATCTTGCCATAATGCTGGTTGAGGCTTAGCTCATCCAGTTTTTGGTTGAGTAGTGGATGTTCTTTCCATAAAAAGTTCCTGGTGAATTTTGGGGAAGGCAATGGACAGTCTGACTACCAGCCCTGGTGAAGCCAGTGGATGAGTCCTCATGAACAAGAAACTTGAGATTTTCTTATCAATCGTGAAAAGGTCAGGCTTGGTTTTGTTTCTCAGCTGCATGTACAGAACAATGTCCCTTTTCTATGCAGTGCTGTCCTTCCACCTTCTTCCCCTGGAAATTTTGCTCTCAATTTAATTTATTTGCAGCCCTACCTTTGGTAGGCAAGGCAGAAACACAAGCAGAGTGTTTGGTGAGATTGGTCTGATCCTGCAAATCTCTGCAGCTTTTGTTCTGAATGTTGGGCTCTTCTAAATGGAGGGGGAACCTGGTTTCAGCTCACTTTAAACAAGACTGGCACCTTCTGAGCACTTTAAAATTGTAGAATCACAGGATCACAGAATAGTTGAGGTTAGGAGGGACATTAAAGATCACCCAGTTCCAACCCCTCTGCCACAGACAGGGTCACCTTCCACTAGACCAGGGTGCTCAAAGATTTAAAGGAAGCAAAGGTGTGTCCATAGAGCCAGTGGAAGTATCTGTGCTCTCTCCCTCCCATAAGTACATCACAGTAACTCAGAGGAGTAGCACATGCTCACTTACAGAAGATGTGCTATAGAAGAGTTATCACTCATCAGGGGAGATATGGGCTTAATGCAAAAAAGAGCCTGAGATGGCTCAGCACAGCCCATAGCTGAAACATGTTGTGATACCCCTGGGTAAAGATCAAACTGTAAAGGTCTTACCGACATCTGATTCTCCTCAGTTTTAGTTGGATCCAAATCTAGCAAAAGGGCATTTTTATGTCTGGTCACAGTCCAAAAAGATATAGCAAAATCACCTGGAGTTACAAATGTGTTGCAGAACCTGTCCCTAATCACATTAAGAGCTCTAAACTGTAAGGCTCGATTGTTTGCCAAATGAAATATTCTCCTCTGGTATTTGCAGAAAGGAATTACAGTCTGTGAGTCATGTTTTTCATTTGGTATTGAAGTACAGTTTCTATTTTACAGACCCAATCCTGAGCTTGGGAAGGAGTCGTTAAAAAGGCTTTGTTTTGTTGGGAAATAAGGACTAGGTGACAGGTCTCAGACAAGGTATTTTGGGCTCTCAGTTTGCAGCCAGGCTTTTAAGCCATTGAGGTTCCCAGTGTCAGGTTTTCCTCTCTGGTTCTCAGAGGGGTGGTGGGGGCTTGTTGGATTTGAGGTTGTGCTGAAATAAACAGAAAGGCCATGTAATCCCAGGGCTCTGGTCTCCAGAGCTTCAGTGGTGGCCCCTAAGGTTGAGAGGCTGTCTGCAGAAGTGTCTGGTGGGTCCCCAGTGACCACTGGGCTCTTGCTCCAAGCCTGGAGAACCTTTAGCCCTTCCTTTTGGCCTACTCTGATACTAGCTGGCCACCAGCCATGGGCTCTGGGCTGGAGCTCACCTGTGGTTTGCACATGAGCTCCTGGTCTAGTGGAAGGTGTCCCTGCCCATGGCAGAGGGGTTGGAATGAGATGGTCTCTAGGGTCCCTTCCTACCCAAAACCACCCTGGGACTCAGTATCACCCAGTAAAAGTGACACAGATGGGTGACATGGAGCTCTTGCGGTGGGTAGGAGGTGGGGGACAGTGAAATCCAAGAAAGGAAAACGTCCAAAGCACCAGGTCACTGCTGAGAGGAGAAGCAAGGCAAGATGGTTGAGAGGGCTCCCAGCCATGGAGGAAGGACCTTGCACAGACTTTGTCAGTAGCAGAGCTGTGAGAGCTGAGCCAGCTCCAGGGGCAGTGGGAGATGCCCTTGGCTCAAACCAGAGCTGCTGCTGGGTGAACTGCCCATCACACCACAGTTAATCACACTGGAGGAGGCTCTCACCCAGAGCCACCCAGTGTCCCACAGGAAGGAGAACCTGAACGGGCTTTACACCACCTCATCCTTAAAGCTGGGAGCAGGAGGGGTGGGCAAAGCCCTGTAATCCCTTGGGAAGAGGGGAGCACATCCCCCTGGGCTGCCCGGAGGCCACAGCCTGCCCCTGGCCTGCCCCCTCCTCATCCTCAAGGAGGAAGGAAGCACAGGACCAGGTCAGCAGTCGTGCCTGAGGGATTTTGGCCTGACTTCTCACAGTGTCTTAATATACCCCAGCTGGCAGCAATAATTGGAGAGTTATTAAATAACTGTCTGCAGTGACATACAATCTGCAGAGCACTGTACCAATTATTATTCATTTGCTTCCCTCTATCTCAACGTGTCTCTATCTCCCCATCCTACCCTGCTGCCTTTCCCAGGAACAATTTGCTGTAGTGTTTGGAGGGCAGCGAGATCTTCTCCAACAAAGAAACTACTTTATTTTCTGCCATGGTTAATGCCCCAGTTTAATGAGTCCTTCATATCATTCTCACCACCCTAAATTAAAGGGTAGCCTGTGCAATTAAACTGTTCAGCTTCCAGAATGCCCCTCACAGTTATCTGCAAAATGGGTTGAAATGCAGCTGCTATTACTACTGCTCATACTGAAACTGGCAAAGGGAAAACCACTTTCATCTCTTTATTTTTTTGGTAGTGTGCCTTTACCTTAAATTAAACTAATTATTTGCACCATCCTGTTCCTGATCGTTGTCCCATGAGATTTTCCCAACCAGGAAATATTTTATGCAACACATAGCTGTAGATGCTTAGATCTCCATGTTTGTGTCTTTTGGGAATCAGGAGAGAACTGGGATTTGCAGTTCTTAGTCCAATGTTTATCAGTATTAAACCAGAGTAAAGTTAGTTTGCAGTGGATTCACTCCAGATTTAAGCTTTGTTAGACATCACTTGCTCTTTTTTTCCTTTACTTTTTAGATCAGAATTTGCTCTTTTTCCTTTATTTTTAAATGTAGGAGTTTAATGAGGAGATGTTCCCCAAAACCCTTCTCCCCAAATATCTTCTTTGCATCCAGAACTGGCTGCTCTATTCCCAAGGGTGATATGACAACCTGCACTGAGAGCATCCTTGAGAATCTGTTCATTCTTTTCCTCAGGAGCTGCTTCATCCATCCCTGATATTTGCCCCACTCAAGATGAAAAGTGGCTGCTTTTTAAGGATTGGAAAGAGGTTTGTCACTGCTTGGGTTGGGGCCAGAGTGGGAAGCCCCAAAAATGTCAAACCATAAAGCTCTGCAGCAACCCAAGGAATTCTACTTGGGATGCCTCTGCAGGGAAGTTTCTTCCTGCCTCAAACCTGTTGAGTTCCAATATTCAGTTTAATGATCTCATTTTATAAATAATGGGAATCAAAACAATGCATTCAATAGAAATGAGATTAGAAATAGGAGGGGAATGAAATTACAAATGCAAGAGCCTGTATTTATTCCAAGGAAGATAAATCTCATTTTAAGTGGTCTCCAGTGCAAGAGTCTTGCTAAGACTAAAACAAAGTAAATCTGGTTTTGTTGATAAATAAAAGTGTGAGGCAGTGGCAGGGAATGTTTTCTACCATTGGTTGGTTGTCATAGTATCCTGGGACTAAAGATACCTGGGTTTTACTCTTGGCCTGGCCACTGTCTCTCTGCAGTAAATCATTTAACACCCTGTGCTGGAGTTGAGGCCCAAGATGGAAAATCCAGCTCCAGTGAACAAATGACATCAGGGTGTGACCCTCGGTAAAGCTGCCACTGATGGGATTCTACCCCAGCAGGGTGAAGGAGTTTAGAAGTTTCCAATCATGAATTGGAAGATGGAATTAGTGGCATTCCAGCAGCCCATGCACAGTTTGCTTCAGGTTGTTGTGGGAGACCTTTCAATCTGGGGCTGGATCTGGCAATGGTGATGCACCTCTTGTGTGTAACTCAATGTAGACACAACACCAGCAGTGGCTTGAAAACTCTCCTCTTTGTTCTCTTCTGTGATTTGGTCGGTTTTTCTGTCCACATGAGTAGTAGGCAGGAAAAAAGATGTTTGCTCTGCAGAACTCTCCCTGAGACCCTTCTCCATGTGGTCCTTGAGCTGCAGTGAGTAAGGGACCATTACCAGGGATTGATAAGAGGGTCTGAACTGCAAACGCCAACTCAGCAGGGAGGTAACACCATCACTGTGTTCTCACCTAATTGAAAACACATTGTCCCTCTGTCCCACACCTGGAGACTCGGAGGGAAGAGCTGGCATGAGCTGCAGAGGGATGGATGGGGTGAGGTATCCCCAGAAAGAATGTACACCCCGGAGCTGGCACGCGCCGAGCCGGGGTCCGCAGAGCCGCTCCAAACCACGCCACGATCAGCAGCCTCATGGGCTGGAGCTGGAGAGTGGCCGACCCTCCTAGCTGGGAGCTAATGATTCCCTCCAGGATTGCATCATTAGATTCGAACTGAGTCATTATGAGGAGATTTGGGAAAACAAGTTGGAATTCATTACCAAGGAAACGTGCTGGAGCTGTTGTTGCGAGAGCCTCCTGTCGGGTGCCGGGTGGGCGCGCAGAGGCACCCCCAGCGCCTCACTGCCAGGGCCAAGCACTGCTCTGTCCTCGTGGCAAGAGCCAAGATCCATGCCCAGGGATTCTTCTCTTATTCCACCCACAGCTGCTTCCTGATCCTTTCTGCCACTGCTCTCCATGTGACACCTGTCACAAGAATAAACAAACCCCAGGGCAGGGGGAGACAATAAAATTGTGAAATTTGCACTTGTGCATTCCTGGGAGCAACCTCAGGAGCAGCCTCAGCCTCTGTCAGCAGTTCCAGCCTCATCTGCCCTGGTGTCCAGCTGCTGGCAGCCCCTTTGCTCCAGCTGCATGGTTGGATGTTTGCCTGCCCTGCTCGCTGCCTATTGCTGCTGGTGCCTTTCCAGGTGGGCACAGCTTTGCACGGCTCTGCCATCAGCAAAAGCATTTTCAGCAGGTGCAGTGGAGAGGCTGGAAAGGGACAACGTGTAAACAGCCACAGGTTTGTGTCAGGTTCTTGGAAACCCAACAGAACCACTCGCTGGTGTCAGTGTTTGGGCTGCAACTCGTTCTGTGAAGCCACCACTGAACCATGGGAGGATTTCTATCTGGAAAGTGCTGGCTTCAAAATGCTGACTGAGGACAGCAACATCCTTGATGAAGGCAGAGCATGTGGTGTGAAGGATGAGTAAAGGTTTGGGAGAGCAGTAAGAGAAAAGGAACTTGGGGAGCAATCCAAGGCTTGATTGTGGGTTGGCACTCAACACTGATGATCATCAATCAGCAGAGATCAATTACTCTGGAAGCTTAAGCACCTACCAGGAGCAATGTTAACGTCAGCTTCATGACTAAGGAAACAAGGACATGGATAGAGACCAGCATGGATGAATATAGGCCCCTTACTTGCCTCTGCATCAAGGTGTTAGCCCAAAATCACTGCTGGGAGAGGCCAAGCTGTGGCCACTGAGGGTGAGCTGGGGTCTTTGTCAATATGTTTATAAAAATGTGAGTCCTGGGCATTTGCTGGAAAAGAAGATACTGGTGTGAAAATAAAATAAGCAAATGTTTTCCTAGTGAGGGAGAAAAATTATTTCAGAAATACGGGATAATGGATAAATTCCTCAAAAATCAAATACAGTGATGACAGCAAAACCCTGGTGAGGTGAGCAAGCTGGTGGGTAGCAAAAACAACCGAGGACAGCCCTGCATTTCCCATCAATCGTTTTCTAGGGAGCTCCAGGCCACAGCTGCTCGAAGAGATGATGGATGGCTGATCCCTGGTAAACCTCTGCCAGCTCGGCGTGACTCACCAGGAATGAGGAGGTTTAAAGAAACAGAGCAAGGTACAGAGTGAAGAAAAGGATTTCAAACACAGGGCTCAGGGCATCGCAGCCCTCATTACCACTGCCCCACATGGTGCTCTTGCCATAGGACCAGAGAGAAAAGGCTTTGCATGTCCTCACAGCTGCCTGTGATGCCAAAGCCACACAGCACAGGTGACAAATTCATCAGACTCAGGGGACTGGGGTGGCAGTCCACCCTCTGCCCAATGGCTGCAGGCTCAGGACTGGCTCTACTGGATGACCCTTCCAACTCAGAGCCACAAAATCATGTCAGTGTTGTGAATTAGAGGCTGCACCTCAAAGAAGGGACTTTTTTTTTTCTCAAACTCCTACCAAAAAGCAGTAAGTCCCTGTAGAGTCAGTTGTTTGCCTGACGGAGAAACTGGGTCAAAACTTGGTAAATTCAGATATAAAGGGTTTCCTATGCTTCCTCAGCAAACAATGTCTTACTGCAAACAACTGCAGCTAACTGTGTGCCCTCAGCCTCGTTCTGTCCGGGGTGATGCTTAAACTGTCAATAATCCTAAGGCTGCCGTCACAGTGCTGCTCAATGGGGTTGACAGATTATATCTCTAAAGTCCCTTTATTGGACCTTGTTCCCAGAAAAGCTTGCAAATTGCTCTGATCTTACCAGACAAAGGCGTTGCTCACTCTCGGAGTCCTTGGATATCCTACACAATAAGATAGGAATTGGTGAGAATTACCTGAGATAAAATATCCCTTACAACATCAAAGTTCCTGATCTCTTAGCTGTCAGCTGCAGGTATGTGAAAGTCCTGACAGGCTGAAGATGGAAGGAAGAGATAAAGCAAGAAAAGAAGGGAGGGGGAATGGAGAAATTCTCTGCATGAAACGTTATATCATTGGATTTGGCACAAAGATGTCAGCTCAGGGGGTCTGTACAGCCAGCTGGGGTGTGAGCAGGGCACTGGGCTTTCACCTGAGATGAATCAACAGCAGCTGATACCAGGCAGCCAGGGACAGATCCTGATCCTTGGTGCACCAGTGGATAAGGAGGTGGACTTCAACAGTCTTTGTGAGTCCCTTCTAACTCAGGATATTCTATGATAAATGAAGCAGGAGTAACAGAGATCAGGGTAAATCATGATCATGCATCCCCCACATTTTCCCCATCCCTGTAAACTCAGCTGTTGGCTGTCTTTTGCCAGTGAAATGGGTGAAGTGGGTCAGTTACCAGGGGGAATCACTGGTGTAACACAGGACATCATCCTTTTGCCATCTTTACCCTGCACATTTTATAATAATTGGTCTCCCTGAGCTGTCACAGGAGCGTGGCAGGAGAGCTGGGGTCAGACTCCGGCTGATGCTGCCCAACCTGCACCACTAATCTCCCTGCAAATGTCCAGCTCATTGCAGCAAAGCCACAGGTAGGCCTGAAAAAAAGATTTTCACAAAAACAGAGTCAGAGTTGAGCTGAAACAAGATCTGGCTTGTTTGTCTAAAATCTTGCCCTTTCACACTGCAAAGACTGGACAGGTCTTCCCTCTGCCCAGTGCTCCCACACACCTAATCCTCCCTAAAACTGTGTTTTAAAGCAGATCAAATACCTTTAGGTTCTTAGAAAGGACTGGTTTTGGCAAATGCACAAATACTTTTCTCAAATGACATAAATATTGTATGTGATTTGCTGCCTTGCCAAAATGCAAACACACACACATGCTCTCCTAACTAAGCAACATTCTTTAAAAGTTAAGATCATTGCTTAGAAAGAAATATAGAGCATTTTATAAATCCAAATTGATCACGCACTGCGTGTGTTGAAAGTATGTACAAAAAAATGGAACCCCAAAACTCCATTAAACCACTTCTGAGACAATACATCACTGCACCTTTATATTGCACCGAGGGGTTTAACAACCCTTCTCCAGGAAAATATTTTACTAGGTAACAAAAAAAAAAAGTTATTGAAAACATATATTTGATACTTTTGGCAATTCATTTTACTACTTGCATTTCCAATTCATTGGTATAGTTCATGAAAAAAAATATTTTCGCAGTTGGGTCATGTTATTATTTCTCTATTTTTTTTTCTACTTGAAAGCCATGATACAATTTTTTTTTTCTATGAAACAACAAAGAGACAAAAGCTGCTTGCTTGGTGATCCAGTAGATGTTTGAGGGTCTGCTGGAAGTGTAGAATACACACAAACATGCCTACAGGAAATTATGGCATCTTTCTGCTTTTCTGGATAACCAACTTCATATATGAACCAGCTAAAATAAAGCCAGGAAAGAACTAGTAGGTTGAATCTTCTAAGGAACAAAAAGAAGGCATCATTTACTAGAACATTAAAATACTTTTTCAAATTAGATGATTTTGCTTCAGATCATCTGAACTGTCCCTGGCACTGACCTGTGTGTGACTGACATCCTCTCCCTGCAGCACTGCTCTTCTCTTGGCTGGTGTGGGTGCACCTCCTCAGGTGAAACCCTGGCTTGAACTTGACCTGCCCAGATTCCAGAAAAAGGCAAAAGAATCCCAGGAGAGGAGGAGATAAGCATTTCCTAAGTCAGACCAACAGCACATCTGCACTGCAAACTCAGCTTGTGCTCAGATTCCTTTCCCTACCTAGAGAGTGAGTTTTCACCCAAAGCCACTGGTGCTTTAGACCATTTGATCTGGCCATCATGGCATTGTGGGCATGCTCCAGGCTTTTGCTTTCCCTTGGGCTGAAAACACACCCATTTCAAACAAACCTAAACCATAGGTGGGACCCTTCTGTGCCCGCCTGCCATCTCTCCTCTCTTCTCCCTTCCCACCTGCCTCTTTCCTTCACATCTCTTCAAGAAGATTTTGCTGGAGATCTTCCATTCAAAAGCCTAGGTGACACATGTCCTTGGAAGCACTGGTGACCTGCAGGCCTGGACATCCACAAGGATTTCTGCTTCTTTAACCCAACTGCTCCTGGACCATGTGTGTGCTCACTTCCTACACCTTGCAGGTAAGTCTGTAACCTTTGCTTTGAGAGAGATACTGTGATTAACCACAAGCACGTTGTACCCTTGTTTGTCTGGAGAACGGTGATTTTCCATTTTAATTGCTTCCTGTATGACACATTTTGTTAGGTCCCAGCCTCCTGTCAGCTCTTCTTCTCACTGCATTTGTTTCCTGATGTGTGTGTAATTACAACCATGAAAGTCCATCAGCAAAAGCACCATCAATCTGAAAGATTAACGAATCTCACGCTTTCCCTCTCTCCTCCCCCCAAAATTAAAAAGCCCACTGTAGTTTCCAGCACACATCTATCATTACACACTCCTGGGTCTCAGGTAAATTAGCAACCTGATTCTTTTCCCTGCTGTCACTTAGAAGAAAAGGGCTTCTTATTTGCCATCCAAGGAAAAGTACAGTAAACCTAGAACTAGATAAAAGGGAAGTAATCAAATATATTTAACTGTACTCAGCCAAATCCCATTGTTTGTATAGATGTTAGCTGGTGCATTTGAAGAATTAGGGAAGCCTTGTCTTTTATAGGAAATAGTACTGCTTGATTGAAAACTGCAATATCTGTGCTACTGTTCCTCTGCTTACTTAAAATGAGAAGTTCAGCTTTATGTAGAGATATATTTATGCATGAACAGCAGATATTTTAAAAGGCGTTTCATGTCCTTGCTCTTCCACTAAGCATGTACATTTGGGGTGAGGACAGCATCCCCCTGTGTTTCTTTCAGAGATGGGAAATGCCTCATCAGCGTGGGAATGTTCCTTGGATTGTCCTTCTCACTTCTACCTGAAAGATGTGGAGAAAATAATTTTAGATAAGTCACCTCCTACACATCTGAGGGAATCAGCTCGCTGGGGTGTGAGGAACAGCTTATGGGGTGTAGGGATAAGGTAGGGGCAGGCTGAGCAGCCGTGGGGAGGGAACATACTGGGAGTACCCCATGGAGATTATAACCATGGTGAGGCTGTAGGAGAGCACAGAAAGCCTTCGGCTGGTGGTAGGAGCCCAGGTTTTGGAAAAACATGCACAACATGACAGCAGAGCTTGTGCAAGGGGTGCTCCTTCCCTTGGCAGCTGGTTCTGTGGGAAAGGGGGAATGCGCCACCTCTAGACGGCTGCGGTCGGTGGTCACCAGACCTTCCCTTTTGGAAACCCCTCCAGTGCCAAAACGGAGGATGCACAGCTACTTGGAAATTATACCCAAATATACCTAAACCCACCTCCTCGTCCTTATCCACAGGACCAAATTACCTTTCAAGTGTCCCTGTGCAAACAGTATGAGTTTCTCCGTGAAATGTTTGATTAAGGTGTTCCAACACCTTAAGCATTGAAATATACGTTCAAGAATTGAGAGAAAGCTTCCCCTGGACTGTGCTCATGCCAGTACACCGCTATTCTCAGCTCAGTTTTGTGCTCAGAAGACAGAGTTTTGTGTGCTATCCAGCCAGGGAAGTGACTGGGTCTCTGCAGAGAGCCTGGATTCTTCAGGGTGATGACCCAGGTCACCCTCATGACAATGGGTGTAGCAAGATCAGGCACATTTTGATCCCAGATTCCTGTTCTATTTTGCTTGTATGAAACGTCACAACTCAACGTTGTTTCAGTACTTTGGGGAGAAGGAGGCAGACAAGAGTCCCCACAATGGTTTTTTACATGCCTGAGTCAAATTACCCTCCCTTCTGTGGGACTTCTTCTGAAGTAACAGATCATACTGTAACCAAATATTGCCATCCAGGAAAGCCATTTTCCATCCAGCAAGGAGGCTTCTTCCTTCTCAGCAGCCACTGAAAAGGGCCTTTGTTCTTGGGCTGAACACCTGGAGAGTGTTATCAGCAGTGGCCTCTCCGGGCCGGCGCGCAGAGCAGCTGTGACAAGACCCAGTGGCTTCGGCGTCGGGAGCGTCAGCAGCACCTGGCAGCTGCTGGCACCCAAAAAATGTCCTGTCTGGGCCATTGCACGGGCAACTTTGGGTGGTTCCTCTCTTCTGTGGGGACCAGGCTCTGTATTTTCTTTCTTTTCCCGTCCTAAAATGAACAGCCTCACTCTGCAGGGTCTCTGGATAACCTCAAGGAGGTGAGATCTCTTTAGGAAATTGAGAACAAGTCTTGGCATTACCTTTCTGGAGACACTGGTGATGTGAGCGGTGAAAAGCTGGCACAGAGCACCAACATCCTGGGCATGTGGTTTGACACTACACCTGAATGGGTGAAAGGTGGAACTGTTGCCTGGCATGAGGAGTAGGACATTCAGCAGAGAGGGAGTCACCTGGTGTGACCAAGGACAAGATTGCACAGCAGCTGATGTGAACCTGGGCACAGCTTTCTGCTCTCTCCATACAGTCAGCACTACTGCTTTCTGTGTCCATGAACAGACAGACCCACAGCTGCTCAGAAACTCAAGAAAACCCAGTTCCTTTGGCCCATCAGGTAATTCCCTGGAGGTAGAACTGCACTGTATAAACCAGCACTGCCATAGACATCAGCTTCAAAATCAAAAGGTTTTCATTCTTTCACTGGATTTTACAGGATCTGAAGAAAAATGTGTGAGGAGAGGAGGAGAGTCAGAAAACAGAAAACAGGGGTTGTCAGTGATTCTGCCGTGGGGTAACCTGGAGAGCTGATGACACTGGCTGAACCTGTGCTGTGTCTGTGAGGGTTTTTACCAATGGCCTCAGTGGGAATTGTATCTGCAACCTATAGTTTAGCATGTCTAGACCTACAGACCTTTCTCAGTGTGTTGATTTTCCACCGAAGCCAGACAGTCCAGATCACAACACCCCCCCCCCCAAAAAAAAACCCCAACATAATTCTTATTTTCCTGATAACCCAGATAAAGTTTTGACTCTTACAAGGGAGTCATACTCTGGGGGATTTCAAAAATGCCTTGTCACAAGATGCACAGCTCTGCAAAGTATCCATTCTGAAGCAGTTCTGCCAAATTCCAAGAGAAAATTGCATAACATGAGAAGGAGCAAACCGCAGCTGAAGCTTCATCATCCACAGTGGCAGCTGAGCGTGGACGTCACGAGTTCTTCCGTACCCGATGGCATCATTTCCATTTTCTTTGGACTGTAGGAGTGAAAGAATAAACATTTCGAAAGGTTCAAATGAGACCTTTGAGTGCCAGTGCTGAGTCCCTGTGAGGTTGGGATAAACTGACAAAATAACATCCTGCAGAAGCTGTGCCTGGGACAAACCACCGTTCCTGTGTTCGTGTTCTGTGGTTTGCAGCACAGGGGCCACTTTAAACCTTGGTCTCTGTCCAGCCACCAGTACCAGCTCTCCCATGACTTTATGTTTGCATCTCTTTCTTCTTCGGGAAGGGAAAATTTCCAGGTTTGTTCCTTTTAACTTTGTTCATGGTAGCACTCTTGACAGAAGGACTTAGTGCCTATTTAATGTCTTTGCAAGGAAGAGAAACTTCTCGGTTACATAAAAGTTTGTATCAAAATTCAAGAATCCGGATTAATTATAGAAGACTTGCCTTGTATCATTCAATTTGTTTGAATAGCTGTAAAGATTAAGCAGATCCAAGGCCTAACAGAACCAGAGCCAGTAAGACAATAGCAGAGATTTTCCTTTGAAACAAAATATACAGGTGGTTTCTGTGAGTTTCTGTGTCTATCTGCCCGGCTTTTTTATTTTTATGTCGTATCCAATATCACAGAACCTGGCAGTAGAAATCATATAGCAATTTGTGAAAGCTTGTTGCTGTTCTAGATATCATATAGTCTGTTCCACACCAGCAAAGACAAAACCAATGCCTTTACTCCTCGAGTTTTCATTCAAAAGGATAATGATCTCTGGTAACAAAATATTTGGCAGTAGCATTATTTAAAATGCACAGAGGAAATGTTTGTCCCTAATTCAAGGGACTGTGGTCACACAGTCTCTATTCACTTGGTATTTACCAGCAAATGCCAAAGGCTAATCTGCAAAAAGCCCAGGAACAGAGTTAAGTTTATCACACTCCATCCCTCACCCATCCCATTGTAAGGGAGTTACAAAATAGTAATTATTGAATTTCTTTGTGGCCAGAGAACTTATAAACCGTGTTATACCCAGCAGGCTCTAATGGCTCCTTCGGTAAGTATCTAATTAAGTGGTTGGGGTGTTGGTTATTTTTCCTTTCACAGCATACTTTTGTGTTTTAAAATCCCTTTGCATTAAACGACTTCTCGAGTTTTCCAAATATCTCATACTCACAGAAGAGGGAAGTAAGAAAAAAGCAGAGGGGAGATTTCGGTCGTGGGAGCAGGAGGCAGAAACGAGGATTTGCAAAGGCTAAAGGCGAATCCTCCCCAAAATCTCCATCTGAAACTGAAAACTGCAGCTACGGTCTGCCTGGGACCGCTGGCTGTCTAGAAAGGGGGAAATAAAGTCAGCCCGAGGAGAATGGCTGCGTTTGGGGAGCAGAGGCCTCTCCCCCAAATCCCAAAGTGCTTACAACACCTCGAGGGCTTTGAACGGTGCAAATCCGGGGTTTGGGTAATTTTACCGACCCCGCTCGGCATCCCTCGCCCGCCGGTCGCCGCCACCGCGAAATCCCGCTCCACCTCGGGGCAGCGGAACGCGCCGGGCGGTGCCGGGCGAACGCACGATCGGGATGGGGAGAAACTGCCCCGGGGAGAGGGGAGAGGAGCCGAGCATCCGCCCCGCTCCCTCCTCGCCTTCGGGAGGGATGCTCGGCTCCGGCGGGGACGGCGAGAGATGAGAAAACTGCCGATCTCCGGCCCAGAGAGCCCGGGGAATGCTACCTGCTCCCGGGAAAGCTACGGGCTCGGGGGAGATGCCTCACAGCGAGTCACAGGGCCGGTCCCTGCCGCTGCCCACCGCGGTACCAGTGGCCACCGCCTCCCCGCAGCCTCGCTGCTTCTCCGGGCACCACGGGGACACTCCTGCCCTCTCGGCCGAGCTCAAATCGCGCAGTACGTTGGAGGTTTTTTTAATGGAGGCGCATCGAGGTGCCGGAGATGGGCTGGAAGGGACCGAGTCCCCGCATCCCGACTCGGTCCCGCATCCCGGCTCGGCCCCGGGCGCACCTGCCCCGGCCCCGGGGCTGCGGATCTCTCCCGGGCTGCTCCTCCCCTGCGCCCCCGATGGCTCCGGCCCCTTCTCCCTCGTTAGGGAAGTGTTAGAAAGTTGCTGAAGTGCGAAATGAGCCTGCGAAACCTCGTTGTCCTCATTAAACTCTGACAAGGAGGGTGACAAGAAGCAGCGGAGGGGAAACAATGCGGCAGTGTTGGGGAGAGCCCCGCGCCGGGGCAGCCTTTGTGCCCGCACACAAAAGCTCTTGTTTGCATGTGTTAAAGTCCATTAAACCGCGGCAGCCCCAGGTGCAAACGCCAGCCCGGAGAGGCCGCGCCACCTTCCGCGCCCGCTGAGCGCCGCGGCCGCTCCGCGCTCGGCCCCGGCAGTGGCGGGCGGCGGGGCCGGGGCACGGCCCGGCGGGCTCCTAATGAGGGCTCGGGGCTGGCCCTTCATTAACGGACATGGGTGGGTTTCGCTCTCTGTGCCCCCAGATTCGCCTGTCCCCCGCCTCGCCGTTAGTGGCAGCGACGGGACACAATGTCGCCTATTGTGCTGCCCAGCCCCTCACCCGAGGGGACACGGACGGGACCCCGCGCACGGCCCAGGGTCGTGGATGCTGACCCGGTGCCCAAGAGCCGGCTGGACAGGGGCCGTGGTTCGGCTTTTTCCCACTGTGGCTTGTAAAGGTGCCTTTGGACACCGTAACATCACCAAATCTTTGCAACAGTACCGCCAAGGCTAGGAGCAGAGCAGTTTGCCGACTACTGGTTCAAACAGCAGAATCCAACCCAAAAGGTGGAAAAGAGAGGAATCGTGCAGAGAACAGCCATAAAAAAAAAAAAAAAAGAAAGAAAAAAAGAAAAAAAAAAAAAAAAAAAAAGCCTTGCACAGGTTAAAGCCTACAAAAACAACCTCATCGCGGTGTTAGTGTTTCATATGACTGACATGGCAATTTATCCAAGAAAAAGTATTTCCAGGTTCTGTTGCAACAAGTCCACATCACTTTATCCCCAGTGGTCTGCCAGGGATCTGCCCCGCAGGTATTTTAAATTGTGCTGCTAATAACAATTCATTACAGTTGATAGAACTGGGAGACTTGCCTTTTATTTTGCAATTAGCCATAAAGGCTCTGATCTGGCAAGTGCTCTGCGCTGTGAGCATGTGAGTAGCTCTGCTGAAGTCATCTGGGACTGTTCATGTGCTTAACATTAAGCCCGTGTGGGTTTGTTTGCAGGATCAAGGTCTGAGACGGGATCATCTTTAAGGATGTTTGTTTACCTGCTCTGCTCTGTGTTCTCCAGATTCACCACGGCGCCCTGCAAAACCATTTCTCTGGGAGGACTTGGAGTGTCTCGAGTCAGCTGGGCACAGCTCACAAGTGGCATTCTGAAGCCGAGTGATTCTTCCCGTAAACAAAAATGGTTTGCAGGAGCTTGATTGGGGAAGACATGACGGCACTGGGTACGTTGCATTGCGAACTGTTCAGCTGTGTGAGCCTGTGTGTACTGAGGCGTTAATGCAGAACTGTTGGGCATTGGGCCCAGAACAGATGTGATGATGAGTGAGAGCAAAGAGACAGGGAGGAAGGCACAGAAGAAGAAAGCACATTTTAGGCTTCTCCGTTCTTGCCTAGACAACCACTGCTTCCAAAACCTGGGCACCATCCCCAAATGCCTCTTATCAAGAGAAAGTAGGAAGCAACATGATCTGTGGAGAAAACAAACATATTTGTTTTTTTCATTTGCCAATCCTGCAAACAATAGCTGTTTGTAGGCAAATAATCCTCAGGTCTGCATCGCCAGATCAATGCAGGGAGTAGTTCCCATCGGCTCTGTGGTGCCAGACACACTGAATGGTTTGTAAGGAAACAGGTCCTTGAACTTCTCCACAGCACAGACCCTATCTTAGTAGGTTATCTCGCACTTGCTTCTGTTCCTGCTCCCATTCTCCTCATCTTCCAGTGCTTGGCCTGGCAGGGAAAAGTGAAGGCCAGAGAAATAGACCTTGTTTTAATAGAAAAGGCTTCAAAGTGTTCAGCTGTTTGTTATTTCCTTGCCACTTACTTTTCCAATTTACTTTTGGAGCCAGGCTAGCTAAAGGAAAGGCCAATCCTTGTGCACAGTCGCAGTTTAATACCTATGATATGCATGAAGAAAATTAATTTGACTGAGGATTTTGCTTCATGAAGTAATTACAGCATAAAGCATAAAAAGGCTGTGTTTTGTCTTGAGCTGCCAAAGTCCTGGTTTGCATCATGAGGTCATGTTTAGGATTACAAATTTTTGCACAAATAGCATCTTACAGTATCTCACATCGCCTCTCTCCACCTTTACTAATTTCTGAAGGTGGAGAGAAACAGGAAAAGAAACTGTTCTTCAGCCCCAGACGTGTCAAAATTGAAGCTTAAACCTACAGGGCATGAGAAGGGCATTGCAAATAGGTGAGGGTGCTGAGTTCATGGGGCTGCTCACACTCCAAAATATATCCCATGTCCACAACCCTTCTCCACTACTATCAGTGGAGGAGCGTTGTAGGCACCAGCACAGCCCAATTAAGGCTGGATTTATACAAGAAAAACCCTCACGTAAGAATACCATTTCCATGGTATCTTCAGGACAGGCTGAGCTTTTTTATTTTGACCTTTTAAGGCACCTCTCTGGATTTAAATAGTTCTGAAATTGTATGTGAATACTTTGATAAACTGAGTACCAGCTTTGGTAAAAAATGGCTGATTTTTTCATTAATTTGGTGATATTTGCAATGTGTTTCACAACGGAAGGCAGCAGTTCAGTTATCACTATCTTGCAGCCAGAAAATATTTGGAGAAACAAAGCAAATCAAAATGTGCTGGCAAAGCACATCTCACTGCCTTCATATGGCCAGTCCCTATCAATCAGTCACTTCTGCTACGAGGGAGCCCATAAAATGCCAATCACACCACAGCTGAAAACAGTCCATCCTGCTGCTAACCTGTACCACAGCAAATTTGGTCAAGACTGATGAAATGTATGGATTTTAAGTTTGCTTAGAAGAATTAACTCAAACTCTAGGTAACTGCCCATGGGAAATAAAAGTTACAGGAACGGTAAACTTACAAAAAAACAGAAAATTCACAGATTAAAGTCACTGAGGAGCAATGCACTCACCAGAAGTTTCTGCCTTACCTGGGTGTTTAGGAGGGAGATCTTTAGATCCAGCTTGTGCAATGACTGCTGGAGCTGAGCTCTGAATGTCTGTCATCAAAGCACTCAGGCTGTGGGTGACTCACATTGGGAAACTGAAATGATGAAGACCCTTCTTTTATTCATCACTGCCTGCTTTCTTTCCTCACTGATAATACAGGGTCAGCATCCTCTCAAAATGACTGGAAAAGGAAACAGTGCATGCGAAACTCTCAGACACTGCTGTCATGAGCACCATGGAAAAACCATACGGAAATGAATAATTTTGTGCCCAAAGCACAGTTTGAATAACAGGCAGTAAAAAGCCCCTTCGCTGCACATTAAACAAGAGGAGAATAAATCATGAGGGGAGCTGCTCCCTGAGGAGCAGCAACCATTGCCAATGCAGAGTGAGGGGGATGCCTGTAGGAAAAGGGTGTGGATAACTCAATTACAGTTCATCTGGATGAGGAAAACCAGGCAAATTCTGGACACTCCAGGCCGTTGAATGCTGGAGCGTAGAGCCTCAGTAGCCTTTCCGAGTATATTGTTTCACACACGTATTTATGTTTGTGTGTGCATGGGCTTCGGGGTAGATGGAAAATAAGTGGAATAAGCCTTGGCTCTATGCCAGGCTGACTGCTCTACACAGCTACGGCACTGCTGGTCAGCTGGAAGCACATGCTAGGTCTGGATAAAAGAATCTTTGAAATATCAGCTGATCGGTTTGTAGAGTATCTGTCAATGGCTACAGCACCACTGGCTGGGCAAACACTGCCCTCTAATATGTGCCCCACTGCCAAATCTGTCTTCATCCATGGGGCAGGATGCCAAAGGGGTCTAGAAACACCCTATTTCCTGGTAGTCTGGAGACGTCTTCCTTAACCCTCTGCATACAATTCCTGCACTCCTGGGCTGGAGCCAGGGCATAAAATGCAGCGGAGTGTATTTGGAGGAGTTACCACCAGCAATATTCCCTTCATTAAGGTTAAATAAGGTTGGGAAGTAGAAGAAATTAACTCCTACAGATACACTTGGCATCTCTAAAAGATAGGGAGACAGCAACATCGTAGCAGGAACACGTCCTAGGACTCTGCTTGGCAGAGACAGGCAGGACAGCACAGAGAGCTGTGGTCAGGTCTCACTCACGGTGGCAGATTTAAGAGTGCACTTGTCCAGTCCAAAAGTGGGAAGGTGATCTTTGCTCTCCTTAGCAGAGCAGAGCTGGTGCACTGACAGAGTAAAAACTCTCTGTGATACAGCTCTGCAGAGCAGCTCCGGGGAATCCACAGCCATTGCTGTCACTGCAGCAGGTTAAGGACACATTGCCAAGATCTGTGTGACAGGAGAACACAACAGGGTAACCCAGCAGTGATGTGACCTCTCAACAAGGGATGCTTTTCCTCATGCTTGTCTTTCTGACACTTTGATCAACTGTTGCAAACTTAGATAAAACCTATTTTTTCAGTCCCTCTATCCTAGTGGTGGCATGGACCTCCTGAAGCACAGGAATGAATGTAAAATGTCTCATGCCTGCTCTGGTCAGTGTGCTGCTGATGCTTTTAGGGCTTCTCCCACTCAGAAGTCTGGAGATGTGAGTATTTCCACCCCTGTGGATCTGGTAGAAGCATAAAAGACACATCTGGTGACAAAAGGCACATCTCTTCTGGAGCTGGTTGACTTCCCACTTATGGCAGGATTGAGTTTGCCCAACAAAGGGCCAGTCAGTGTCCACAAAAGTCTTTGACAGCAGAACATTCTGTTATTCTTCCAGTGACGTTATCAGAGGAAACACTGCACACAGCTATGTATATCCATTAGAGTCTATTATTTCAGCTCATTCATATGTTGCTGACTCACCATTCATTCACTTTATACAACCTTTTAAAAGTCTTACACATCCCCAAACCCTGTACATGGAATTTCTGCCTTAGATGTATCTCACTCTGCACCAACATTAACTCGAAGAGGCAATAATTTTCCCAGGAGTGTCCTGTATAACATCTTCCTCATCAGAGATAAGAGACACGGTCATTCCACATGAGACAACCCACTGGAATGACTCTTTAGACACTGCTTGTTCTGGAACTTCTTATTCATCGTTCTCCTCACCCTGATATTTTGTCCACTAATTGCAAAAGTTCTTTCCGCTTCCATTGAGTGTTTCTGTGGGCAAAGTACAGACAGAAGTGGATAAACTTCTCTTCATTGGGACTAGGAATACATTGAGACTTGGCTAAGAGATTTCTTCTAGCTTGGGTTCTAGTATTTGTAGCTTTTGTGGGAAATAGCAACAGGACGCTTAAAAATGGACAGCTTAGAAATAAACATTTCTGCACCAATCACCAACAGACAGGTTTTCACCTGGGCAGAGGACCTCCAAAAATACCCTGCAAGCTGCAGGGAGAGGGGGTTGATCCATCAAGGTACTTTCCCTTCTGAATCAGCACTAAATCTACGCCACTGTGATATCACGGGCTATCTGCCTTTGGAAGCCCCGAGTATTTTTAAGCATTCTAACAGCAAAGCGCTGAGTATTGCTGGGGATTACAGATTCTGCGGAACATTTTGGAAGATAACTTCTGGCATCTTGCCACTTGTTATATGGAAAATATGTTGTATTATCTTCCATGTGTGTGGGGGTGTGAGGGTGCTCCAAGTGTCCTGGCCCTCAGCCTGCAAAGACTTACACATATTTTATGTAGAATAAAGTTAAGCAATGCATAATGAACTTGTTCAGGCTCAGAGCCTAGATCTGTCACTTAAGACATGTTCCATATCCTTCAGGACTTCTCGAAAGACAGCATCTTTCTCGAGGCTCCAAGTACGCTGCTCTGAGGACTATGTTGGAGGTTGGCTGAGTGGGACACAAATATGCTGTTATCAGTGTAGGACTTTCAGTGGAAGGGCCTGGTCCTGCCTCAGCCGGCTGGAGTCCTTTGACTGGGATAGTCAGACTGGGATGGGCAAACTGGTCTCAGACTCCTGAACACACATAGGAATGTGGAGGAGCTGCTGTCAGATGCACATCAGACATTTGATGTCATGTTCTTCTTTTTCTGTCAGTCCTGGAAAGCTCTCCAGAGGCACTGAGTGAAGGATGAGGTGTAGCAGGTTGAGGTAAGGATGTCAGGGCACCAGGAATAGCAGAAAAAGGCTCTTATTGGTGGGAGACAGTGGTGTTATTTCCATGGAGACCCCTGCAAGGCTCCTCCGATGAATGACTTCTTGCTGGGTTTGGGTGGGATGCAGAGGCAGAAGGCAGCAGGGAGCACATCCTCCCATGCCCACCCCAATGCCACCCTTGGAGGGAAGCCAGGGTGGCTGTTCTACTCCCCAAAGCCCATCTGGGCACATCCAGCTCCCCTCCCTCACTGCTCAGGGCTGCGGGGAGCCCTGCGGGAGCCCCATGGGGAGCCCTGTGGGAGCGCTGAGGGGAGCAATGCCAGAGCCCTGCAGGAGCGCTGAGGGGAGCACCGCGGGAACACCACGGGGAGCCCTGAGGGTGCGGTGTCCGAGCCCTCTGGGGAGCCCTGGTGGACTCTGTGGAAACCCTGAGGGGAACCGTTTATGGCCTGAGGGGAATCCCTTGAGTAGAATCCCCTGCAACCCTGTGGAGATCCCTTTGGGGTCCTGCGAGTCGCCCTTGGGGAGCCCTTTGTGACCCCTGTGGGGACAGCGGGGCCGGAGCGCTGTGGGGACCCCGCGGCGGCGCGCGGGCGCCCCCCCCGCCCCTGCGGCGCGCGCGGAGCCTCGGCGGGGCGGCGCCGCCCGTCACCTGCGGCCGCGCGAGGGGCCGGGGCGGGGCGCGGGGGGCGGGGCCGGCTGGCGAGGCGGGGGGCGGCGGCCAATGGGGGCGGGCGGGCGGCGCGCGCGGCGCTCTTAAGGCGGCGCGGGCGCTGTCAGCGGGCAGAAGGCGCGCGGGCTCGACGGCGGGGCGATGGCTGCCCTCAACGGCGCCGTGGAGAACGGGCAGCCCGACAAGAAAGTGCCCCAGCTGCCGCGGCCCCTGCGCAGCCTGGAGGTGAAGTACACCAAGGTGAGCCCGCCAGGCATGGGGCGCTGGGCGGAGGGTGGGCTTCGCCGTGGTGTCGCCGGTGCTCGGTGGAGTCAGAGTGGTGGTGAGGTGTTATGTTTTTAATACAAAATTGTCACCCTCAGTGTTGTTTTTCTTAGCTTCTTTTATTCATTCTGCTGTCTGAAATAATAGCTTTATGGGGGTTTAACGTTGAGCAAGCAGATGACAGTGGCATATCTAATGGAGAAACACTTGCCCCAATCCCTAATGCCCAAAACCTAACTTTTTCTTTTTAATAAAATAGCTCCACCAAATAACTCCACCGTTGCTTTGCCCCGGGCTCCTCTCCCTGGCTGTGGCGCCGGACACCATCTTCCCCTCCCAACCCACCCGCGAACGCCTCCAGCTCCCCGCTGGCGCTCAGCACAATCCGATTTGGATGGGGTGAGCCTGGGCAGGGCGAGGAGGGGTTTATCCCTCAGGAAGCCGCTTGCTGGGGTTGTATTCAACTGTCCTTGACCCACAGCTCCCCTGCGGGGAGGTGGCTCAGCGCCAGTGGTGGGTTTGGGTGGTGGCGAGCACAGGGCCGGTGTCCGGCGGGACTGGGCCTTGTGGAAAGGCTCTGCCATGAGCCCAGAGCCGTCCTGCAGCTCCACAAGAGGAGCGGTGCTCGTGTTGGTGCCTCTTCGTCCCAACTCTGTGGCCTCCCCATAGGATAAAGAATTGGGCACTGAGCCCACACAAACCCTCACCTCTCCACTCTCTGTTAGAGTTTCTCTTTAAACAGTCGCTCCTGACCTTTTGGTATGAACCAAAGGCTCCTGAGCCTGAGATCTCTGTCCCTCAGAGGTGGGGCTGGCTTGGAGCTGAGCAGGGCTGCAGAAATCCCTGCTCCCAGTGCAGCTGTAGCTCTGCGATCGCCGAGTCGCTTTTTGTTCCACAACAGCCTGACGCGCTGCCTTGCGCAGTGGGGAAAGCGTCCCGGCTGGTTATGCTGCTGAGGAGCCTTGGCTGCCATCATCTCAACTTTGTGCCTGGACTAAAAGAGCTGGAGCGGCTGAAAGAGTGTGTTAATGTTGCATTTTTTGTGTTAAGCATTAAGAAAAAACCAGAATTTGAAGCTCGTTGCCTTGTAGAGAGAAGGAGTGAACAGCGGTAGCTTATCCGGCAGAGGTGTTGATTTGAATTATGCATCCAAAGTACTGAAACAGATTAGCAATTAGGAGTAATCACTGGACTAGATTAATTTTTAACATCCGAAATTTATCTACTCTTTATTTGTCAGATAAACTTGTCATTTAGCAGTAAATTGGATCTGCAGCTGCTGATTGCAGAATGGCGCAATGCTGCACAAACAACCCTTTCCTGCGTCCAAAATGGACACGGCCATTTGAGTTCTTCTTAAACATCCAAATGTTCTGGTTTTTGTTATTTTTATTGTTGTGAACACTTTTAAACACTCCTTAGGGATCTTATCCTGCAGCCGTGTATGTTTTAAAACATGCAGTTTATATTCCATGGTTTTGCCAGAGACTGTGAGTGCTAAAAGAGTCAAGGTAGTATCTTTAAAGTGGGAACCAATATAAATTAAAAGTGTGAGTTTGATGTTTGATCTGCTCCTCCTGGTGCATCTGAGAAAATAATGAGCAGCAGTCAATTTTCATAAAACTGTGAGGGGTTTTGTGCGAGCTCTGAGTTTCACCAGATGTTTACAGCTGACAGCACGCTTCCCTCTGCTTAGAGGAGATTTTTATTTTTGGTTCTACCAGTTATGGGGCTGGGGGAGAGGCAAAGTTTTTCAACAAAGATCTTTCTTATAGAGCAGCTTAGGGCTTGTCATGGGTGTGTGATGGAAGTGATCTGTCCACAATTCCTTGTCTCAAATTCTGGCTATGAAGCATGAACTGCTGATACGTTATTCGATTTGATTTCAACTTCTGGCACTAAGGACTTGTGATGTGTGATGGATTCCCAGAATGATGCCAGTGTATACGTTACATTTAAAACAGCCTGGTCCTGTCACTCGTGTTTTACTACTTGGTAGGAACATCACTTTCCCACAGAATTAGCATTGAATGCAAAGGAAAAATCAGTACCCTTCCCCAGTCCTTAGTTTGTGAGCATATACCTGATACTGTAATTTTATGGTTCCTGTCATATTTCCCACATTTATATAACTTTTTTTTTTTTTTTTCATGAGGGAATAAAGAAAAACCAAAGTCAAAATGCGTAAATGTTAAAATGTAGCACTTGGATAACAGAGGTAGTTTGGGACTGCTGGTGTCCTAAACTGAAGTTAATATTTCTAACATTGTATCTTTTATTGTGACTTCCCTTGGCAACGATTTTTGTGAAACTTTCTTTTTCTCAGCCTGTGCGAAACAGGTGGGTCCAGCAGTGCAGCTTCTACACCAATTACACTTTGGATGCTTTATGCAGAAATAGTAAGAAAAAGTCCTTTCAGGAAAGAAAGCTGCCCAAGGAAAGAAAACTATGACCCAAAGCAGTGGGAATTCCAAATGTAAGAGATGCAACATTAATCTCCTGGTGGTGTGTAGAGACTCATAAACAAGATTGCAAATGTGGATGCCTTCCAAATAAAAGTACTAGCTTACAGCCACTAGCAGGCTACTAATAAAGATTACTTCATCTAATCTTATTTAAAGTATATTTATAAAATATAACACTGCCAAGTCAGATCACAGCGTGGATAAGATGCATGTTGAATCAATTAATTGTATATAGGTATTCATGTTCTGTTTACAGTGAGTAACAACACTCCAGTATTTAATGCATTTTCAGTTACGCAACACTGGGACTGTTTGTTCTTGCTCTGGAAATGCAATATTTTGAAACACTTAAATCTTGTCACAGATGACTCCAAGTGACGTGGGAGGCTCGATCTGGCCTGTGACAAGGCATGGTGGGGTAGAACCAAGCCAGAGCCCTCCTCCTGCGGACACTGCCGCAGCGGGGAGCGAGCTGTGGAGGTAGCCCAGGGCAGGGCACAAACAGCCAAGTTAGAACTGTACAGCCACACGTAACAAGGGGCTCCTTCTGCCTCAAACATACAAGATTCTCTTGGTGTCTGCTTGCTATTTTCATGGAGATGTATTCTAAAAACTGCCCGTTTCTCACTGCCAAATCCCAGTGTTGCTCTGTGTGGGACCCATGCTCTGCCTTCCTCTGGCTCAAAACTGTGGGTGCACAAAGTTTGTAGGAATGCTTCTGTACTGTCAGCAGTGTTGCTGGGAGAGAGACTGAACACACTTGACCCTGCCATGGATGGAAGTTGAAGAGCCTCTGGATCTTGGGAGAGCACTTGTGGGTTTTTTGTCTGTATCAATTGTTTTTTTTTCTCCTGCCCATCCCACACCCCTTGCTCTCTCTTCAGATATTTATTAACAATGAATGGCACGAGTCTACAAGTGGAAAGAAGTTCCCCACTTACAACCCTTCAACGCTGGAGAAAATTTGTGACATTGAGGAGGGAGATAAGGTGAGTGTTGGACAAGCTGTGCAAAAGACCTTTTCTGGAGGTTTCTTTTTGTAGGGAAGCACACAGAGGAAAAGCTGGCTTTTCACAACAACGTTCATCTGGCCAGACTGAGCTGGAGGTCTGGAGCACTGGATGTGCTGCTCAAGAGTTACATGGGCTGGGTGGCATCAATCCTGTCCAGCTTGTCAGAGGCACTTTCCCTGGTAGGAACTGGCTGCTGAACACTGTCAGAGGAATGAGATTGAGCATCATTCTTGTGCCCTAGATTGGAAGGAAGTAGCCAGCCTGAGGAAATAGCAATGACAGACTGTGCACACCCTGACAGGATTTGGGCCCTGTGTTGGGGGTGGTTTATACCCCAGCTGCTGGAGACACTGAACTGAAACTCCCTTTTTTCAACACAAATAATCTGAGTACTTAGGGGAATTTAAACTTGGTCATGCAAACATTGACCACTTGCTGCTGGAGATGTGGTGCTGCTTTTCCAGCTGATATTGTGGGTTCTGGCCTCCTGCACAAATGTGGCAGCTCTCCCTAAAACCAAATCAGTGTCTCAGGAGCTTTAGTAGTCTCTGGCTGGCCCTGGTGTGCTGTAGAGTAACCTGAGATGTAACTGCTTGGGTTTGGTAACAGCCTGAGGTGAGGAACAATCATGTGTGACACTTTTTTTGTCCAAAGCAGCTCATCATGTATGAGTGTATGGGCCAACTGTTCTGACCTATGGAAAAGTGCTGGGCCAACATCTGGCTTTGTGCAGTAAGTCATGGGAAGGTGATTCACAGCTGCTGTGCCGTGCCAGGGCTTTGGTAGCTCATTGCTATGGGCAGTGTGGCCATTTCTGCCTGCACTGAGATCTTTTTCTTGGTATTTAAGCTTGTCCAATGTTTGTGAGGCAGCCTCCAAGACTTATTACCACTGGGGATCTGTGCATCCATGGGGCAATTACACATCGAGGCAGAACCAAACATTATGTGTAATTTCTTTATCCTGACTGGGTAGGACACAAGTGTGTTTAATTGCAGTGGCATGTAAACAGTGGAATTGAAGCTGACTCTGATGCAACTGTATTTTGATAGGCAGAAACCATGACGTTGTTATTGTTCCCTGAGAGAAGTGTCTCCTCAAGCAGCTACAGACTATTACATGAGCAGTTTGTGCCTGCTTCTTAATGTTAGCTAAAAAATTTTGTTATACAGAACTAACAGGTTGGTTTTGCTTCCTTGAGATTTGTCCCTGTGTGAATTCAGCTTCTAGCTTGTAGGAGGATCACTGTAAGCTTTTCCAGTCAGTGGAGCTCTCTGCCCCTGAATACTCAGTACAGGTGACTGACTTCTTAGTGGAAATTGCAGCCAAAAATGTAAGCTAGCTGAGCTTTGGGTGCTGAAAGCCTCTTCTATACATCACACCTTTTAAAACAATATTTTGCTCTAACTAGGCTTTTCCAAGAGACTGAGTGAGGATTAGACCTGGCTCTGGATTAATTAATAAGAGTCATGGATGACAACCATCCCCAACTAGCTGTTTGCCTTCTGGTGGCACTTTACCACCTCCCACTCTCTTCTGGAAAAACAAAGGTCCCTGAGGCTTCCCTTGCTCTGGTCCATCCCCTCCTGGGGCTGTAACTCCAGTCTGCTGGAGTCACCAGAGGAAGTGGTGAGCTGTGTTTAGTGGTGCTTTCCAGTGCCTTGTCCCCATGTGCCACGGTGCTTGCTTTGCCACTGTAAGGGTGGCAGTTCCTGCTGCTGGCTCTGGCTTCAGCTGTGCTCTGCCAGCTTTGGCTCTGCCTTCACAGCAGGCTGGGAGCAGAACTCCCCTTCCCAAACCCAGAACAGAAACCTGCCCCTCCCTGGCCACGCAGAGTGTTTTGCTTAGGCTGCACGTGAGGGGTGGAAATTTGGCAGCCAATATCTCAGCGATGACAGTTTAGTCTGGTGCTGAAACTTGGCCAATGCTTTATAAGCCTAGAAGCAAAGGTTTTGTTGTCTGTTCTTTAGTTACAGAATTGTCCTTGATGGGACAGTTGAGGGATAAAGAAAAGTCTGTGTGGAAAAAGAAGCCCTGAAAATAAAATGGTGGATGTTTCTATTGGATGCTGGATACCTCACAAATAAAAGCTTAATGTCCAACTGTTTGCCAGGTTGATAATGGAAAAGGACTAGCTCTGGTGCTGTCCCTAACACTTGGAGACAGACTTTTTTCCTTCTAGCAGCTTGCTGACGTCCATCAAGGGCAGAGGAAAAGTGCTTCCTCCTCAAAGGAGTGCCTCGGCTCTGTTGCCACAGAGGATGGACAGCAGCAGGTCCACAGCTGTGACTCTCAAGTCTCTGTCGTGATCATTTCTAAACAGTTCACTCTCCTGTGGATCTTTGAAGGGTTGTGAGAGGGATTTGTTCACAGTTAGCCTGCCCCCTACTTCAGATTGTAGTGGCAGGCTGAGGTAAGACCACAGAAGACTTCCAAAACCCTCAATAATGATTTTGGACATTTCAGGCTGTTAGGTTGCTGTTTGTAGCTGTTTTGAATTCGAGTTTGGAGCTTAAAGCAATTCAGTGTGTGGAGTGTTTGCAGGGGAGCAGGTCAGGGAACATCTAACTGAAAATCTGTGACATTCTCCTGCCCTATGTCAGCAGAGTGCCTTTCTAAAGGTGTGCACAGGGGAGGCTTTTTGAAGAAGTCAGTAGATGAATTGAAGAAAGAGGATCTCCAGTGGGTGTGCTCCATTCCTGGCACATCTCCACTCTGGGGCACCCTGAGATTGAAGAAGTGCAAGGCTTTTTTGCAGGTGTTTTCCCCACTCACAGAGCCAGTGAGGTGATGGTCTTCACTGTGCTCTGCAGCCTGCTGTTGGGGCAGGAGAGAGGAAAAGAGGATGGGAAAGGGAAGAGGAGTAGCAATGAGCAGGACTTGAGGTCGAAGAGGAATATGGATGAGGGAGCTTAGGACAAAGAACAGTGTTCAGTTTGTTCAGGGGGGAAGGTATGTGATTGTGTAACTGGGGGTTGTATCATAATTCAAACACCCCAGGTGGGTATGAAGGCATTTCCCAACACTGTAAAGACCTTGCAATCTTAATATTCTTAGTGGAGCTTTTTATGTAATGCTCAGTAAATCTGTTATAGATCTGAGTGGAGCACCAGGATGCATGGATCTCCTCCTCCTGTGGTTTTGTGCATCACAGGGTGTTCCTGGCACCTTGACAGTTTGGAGTCACTTTGTCACGCCTTGTGCCTACCTATTGCAACATGCCTGCAATGAACATGCCATTCAGACTCCCCTAATGCCTAGTCATAACAGGATGGATTAAGAATGGCATTTCAGCCTTCCTGAAGAATTTCCTTGTTTTTGCTGGTCTCTCAGGCCTGTTGAGGCTGTGCATTGTCTCAGGATATCACTTGGTGGTGCTACCCTGAGGGTGTTTAGGGAAAGCCAGCCTGTTTGCCTGTGTGACAGTGACTGCAGGCTCTGAGCCACTAATTTGTACCCAGAATGTCTGAGAAAGATGGTTGTCTTAATTTTTGTCTCTACAGGAGCTGCAGCAGGGCTCACGTGTTCCCATTTTTAGAGGCTGAGGAAGATCTGGGCATGCACTGAAGTCCTCTGCCCATGCAGTCATCTCACTCCTGTTCTGAGTGCCAGGGTGGGGGGAAAACTCTCAGTATCAAAGGCATTGTGCCACTGCAGACCCAGTTCCCTGCACATCAGTGCTCCTAGCCTGATTGCAGAACTAAGTAATTGCTGCTAAGGAAAGACTTGTTTAAACCTGACACACTTGTGTTCCTTTGCCTGCTCTATCACATAAAATACTGCCTTCTTTCAGCTTAAGCCTTCATTTCAGCAGGCAGGATGGGGGATACATAAGTGTGCAGTGGCTGGTGGTGCCTTCTGGCTTTTGTGATGTGCCAGGCTGAATCCAGATCAACTCCAGCAGGGTGAGCCATTCAAAGGCCTGTTGTGCCTGTGGGTGATGGGCCCCAGGCAGGACCTGCCTGTCTGTGCTCAGAGGCTCCGGACACCTCTGCCCCACCAGCATCCCTTGCTGGACCAGAGCCAACCTGTGACAGCACAAGTTTCCTCCAGTGGCTTCCCATCAGTGCTCTTCCAAAGGGATGGATATCTTTTCCTGACAGTTTCAAAGCTGTGTGATCTCTTTGTAAAGAAATGGAGCCAAATTTAATGTAAGGTGCCATTGCCTTGGGTGATGACTTGCAGTTTTGACCATGAACTTTTTAAGAAGGCGGTGTGTCTCCCCACAACATTTTTTCTTGGTTGAGCTGCACGCATTCCCTGCCATGAGGGAGGTGTGGCCAGACCTTGTTGGGTCAGTGCAGAAGCTTATTTCCTAATCTTATCCAGATAAGACTTGAGAAGAGGTATAGATGAGAGCAACTGGTGAAATGCTGGAAGGAATGATCAAGGTCTGACACCCTCCTCCTTTCCCACTCTTTGGAGCCATATATTTCAGTGAAGTGCAAGTTCTCCATCAGCTGAAGTGAGGCTTGGGCTGTGCCACACCTTACATACAGCAGGAGTCTGTCCAAAGCTTTATCAATGCTTGGGATACAGCTTTGGCCTTGTGGATGTTGGTGGCAGTGTTCCCATAGATTCCATTGGATTGGGAGCCCTTAGCTTCACTTTTTAAAGCAATGGATGTGAGGTGATGGGAGGAGTCCAGGGCATACCATGGCCAGAGCAAATGCATGAAGCTCTGGGGGTGATGGTGTGGGAAGAGAGGGAATTTGCTCCCTATCTGCTTAGTAACTTGGTTAAACAGAGTTGGATTTGGTCCAGAGGATGGTGAAGCTGTTGGGAGATGAAGGGAGAATGGCAGTAAGTGTGTGTAGGGGAAATGTCTTTGTCATAGCACTGAACAGCAAAACCTTTCCCATCTGGTGGAAATGTTTTGGGAATGTGTTCTAGGATCTAAGGGAGATTTTTAGTGTGTTAACTGCCTTGGCATGGACTCCAGGGGAACTGGATGGTGGGATCTGAGCTGTAATTACTTCCCTGGGTAAAATCTTGATCTCATGGGGGATTTTCCTGCCCACAGTTGTTTAGAGGAGGCTAATTCATGTAGGCCAGTGGCCTGTCATGATTCTTCATCCTCCCCCGGTGTCACATCCTGTATTGGCAGGAACACGATTCTGGATTATTTTATAAACAAGTCAGTTACATTAAATTACCCTTGAAAGACCCAATTGGTATTCAGACCTCAAGGTTGTTTATGAGCCCAGGCCAAACCTAAAATATATTCCAGGCTTGAATTCAAATCCAGGAGTGAAATGAAAGTGGTTTTGTTGGACAACTTGATTTTGGCCACCACAGCATCAACTAGGAAGCAGCCCTGGGGGGGTTTCAGTGCCATTGTCCAGCTCCTTCCTTGTAACCTGAGGTTTCCCTGTGTGTGTTGTGTAGCCTGATGTGGATAATGCAGTGGAGGCAGCGAAGGCAGCGTTCCAGAGGGGCTCTCCCTGGAGACAGATGGATGCCCCAAGCAGAGGACGGCTCCTGCACAAACTGGCCGATCTCCTCGAGCGGGACAGAGTCACCCTGGCAGTGAGTACTGGGAGCAGTGATAAGCCAGCAACAGTTGGCTCATAACTCTGTTCCATCCCTCTGGTGTATCCATATCTACCTAATATTTTTCTTTTCTCTCCCTTTGTGAAGGGCACAGGAGTCTACACAGGAGTCATGACTTTGTTCCTCTTTCTGCAGGCTTTTAGGGGTCTTAGAAGGTGGTCAGTTCTTCTACATAGTTGACTTCTGCAGAATTTTATCTAGTTACTGAAGTGATTAAAGATAGTAACACTTAAATTTTCAGAGCAATATTTTTTGGTTTATTTTAACAATCATTCATCATGTTTATAGCTGTCTCCCAGCTCTTATTAAAAAAAAGACACACCAAAACAACCAAATCACACCAAACCACCACAGTTGACTCATTCTTTATTACAAAAATGCAGGTGGGTTTTACTTCTGTGCAAATTCCTTCCCTTAAAATGGGCTGGAAAGAGATTCCTTCTCTTTCTGGGTATTATCCAAAGTTTAAAATGTATGTATGTGGGAAGTGTTTCTTTCCCTATTGAATGTACTGGCTCAGCAAAATCTCTTTATAGCTGTGAAGCTGTGTTAACTTGGACTTTTGCACTGAAGAACTATTGCTAATGTTTCCATGATCCTGTCCTGGAGGAGTCCTGCTGGTGCAGATCAAAGGGACAAGAGCCTGAGCTAAAATCTGCTCAGTTGATAGAAGCCTTTGGACTCTACAGGCCTTGTACATCTTTCCAAATGGCACCCACAGGTCCTCAGCTGGGGGCTGCTGTCCATCCACACCTAAACTCTTGCATGTGAGCACTCTCCAGTTCAGTGCTGCACTTTTATCTTCAGGGAAAGGCATTGATGACATTCCATGCTGTCAGATGTGCAGGTAACTGAGCCAGTGTCCTGCTGAGTCAGTGGGAGTTGACACCTGTGGGATGTGCTCAGGAGCCTGTACCTGTGTGCCTATTCTGAGCTGGGTCTCTTTCCCCAACAGTGTCTGTCTTTCAACCACACAACAGCTTTCAGTTTCAGCAGGGCAAAACCAAAACATTCAGTTCAGAAGACAGTTCTGGGCAGCAAATAAGAGAGAAGAAAAAAATACATGTATATATGTGTGTGTGAATAAACCCTGTTTATTTTTTGCTCACTTTTTGATGTGACTGTGGACCGCCCTCCTTTTCCCTTAACCAGAGCACACTTCAAGCTTTCTGTTGTCCTTCTGGTCTGGGAGGGCTTATTTGGCATTGCTGTTTGCACTGCAGAAAACCAGCCCTGGCTGCCTTAGCTGTGTGCTAAGCAAGGACTTATAAAAATCAGTTGTTTGAGCAGACATTCAGTGGATAACAATCCTCACCATTCCAAGGGGAATGTCTGTTCGAGTGCTGTTTGGACCCTAATGTCTGTGGAGGATGACAGGGTATGACTTCATGTGTAAACAAAGATGTTTCAATCTACCAAGGGATAGTACTTCCTTTATGGATGTGCTGGCCATTTGCACCAATATCCCATTTAATGACCTGAATGGAGAACAAAGCATTCCCTGAGCTAATGTCCAGAACAGTGTGAGGGACACAGGCTCAGCCTGGATTTTGTTTAGAGCTGATCAGCACCAGTGGAGCAACTTCTGCCTTGCCCTGGGCTCAGATATGAGCCCAAAGGTTACTTTACCAAAACTCTGTAAAAAGTATGTTTATTATTGGACAAAAGAGGCTTTTCAGAGGTTGGGTTTAGGCTTATGAAGTAGAAAAATTAGATTTTTTTTTTCTAATAGAAGGAAAGAAGCTCTGCCTGATTTCAGTGGCACCATCTGGACTCCAGAACATCTGTGTTGGATGGTCAGTTAGAGTGAAGTCATGATACTCATATTGTTTCTGAGCAATGCCCCAGACCCCAGCCCTGTATCCCACTCACATTCACCTTCTGGAGGCTTCTGGAAGGTGCTCTTTCAGCACAGCACCTGAACAAAGCAACTCCTGTACACATCAGAGTTACTGTGGCTGCTTTCCCTTCTGCATTATTTGTATTAACAAGCTCATTCTCTAAATATAAGAGGAGGGAAGAGCATTCCATGTCTTCAGAACAAGGCACAATAAAGCTGAGAAGGGTTTTTTTTTAAAGCTTGATCTTAAGAAAAAGAACCAAAACCTTGACTGTCTGACAGTGATGCAACTTGGTTTATTTCAGACTCTGGAAACAATGGACACAGGAAAACCTTTTCTGCAGGCTTATTTCATTGACCTGGAGGGCTGCATAAAAACACTCCGGTATTATGCTGGATGGGCTGATAAAATCCAGGGCAGAACTATTCCAGTGGGTGAGTACCTTCAGACCCAATTTCAGAGCTGGGATGGGATCAGGTTTGAGGGGGAGGGAGATCCATGGAAAGGCTGGCTTCTGAAAACCTGCAGAAATACCCTGCACTTCTTTTCTGTCTCAGGATGCATTTTAAGCAGATGTGTTTCAATATTGAAACTAATGGGAGAACTTGGTTAATGCCTGGATAGATCTCTGGAAAGTAATGTGTGGGCTCTTCTGCTGCTTTTTTAACAGGGAAACTTTTGGTCAGAGCAGTCACACAGAGAAACCACTTTGGTCCAGGTATAGAAGTCTAAATATGGTTTTGGTGAGAACAAGTTAAGAGAATGGATGTCCTTGTGGCATGATGGGCAATATGGAATCTTTTCAAATTCAGCCTCTTCATTCCCTACATGTGGCTGATCACTGAGGTTGTGTGAAGGACACCCACTGTAGACAGAAATTAGTCACCAGAGGAAGGGCTCTGGAGGGCTGAGCTAGTTCAGTCTGTGCAGACAGCAAAGGGAGCCATGTCAGCCATATAAACTGAGATTTGTCACCCTCATTCAGAGTGGAGTAAAGCTTTGCTTGTCTGGACACTGCTTGTTTGTCCTGATTTGAAATCACTCTGAAAAAGCATCATTAGAAATGTTCTTGCTCTCTGTCACATCTTCCCAATGAAGCTAGGTGTTCAGCAAGAATGAATTTGAAAGGCAAATGTTCTTCCTGCTTTCTCTTTGGAAGAGTAACAGCAGTGTTTTAAGGTGAATGGTATTACTTCAGTTCCAGAGTTTCATCTTTTTGTGATTTCTTACCAGGAGTGTAATTCCTGTTACACTGAACAGGAGTCCTGTATATAATGGATTTCAAAACTTTCTCCCTTGGGGAGACAGGTGCTTTGTGTTTTTCAGTAGGACACAATCTGAATAAAGTTTATGTTTGCTCTTCAGTGTGATAGTTATCCTCTCCTCAGCCTCAACACAGGGAGTTTGCAGAGGGAACTGAACCCTGGTTTAAAAAGGTCCCTGTGTGACTGTGAGTGCTGTTTGGCTTTCAAGCTGACACAAGACCTGTACTCAGATCTTCGTCTACCTGGGCTGTTCCAAAGACATGAGCCAGGAGGAACAGACAGAGTGTTCTCTGTCTAACATGGGTTTAGTTCTGTCCCCAGCCTGTAAGTGTGCAGTTGTCTCACACACTTTCTGTAAAAGTGAGGAGTTTGACTGTTTTGTCCCCTTTTACTCTCTTGTCTTGCAGATGAAAACTTTGTCTGCTTCACCCGGCACGAGCCGATGGGTGTCTGTGGAGCCATAACCCCAGTAAGTGACAGTGCTGGTGCCCTGCACCTCCCATCGACCTGGAAATGCCACGTGCACTCCATCCTACCCTTCAGCCATTTGCTCCCTGGTTAAGCACAGCTGTTCTGCAGGGAACTCCCATCTCAGTGGCCTGATGTAGTTTCGTGTTTTACCCCCATGCCAATTGCTCTTGGCAGCAGAAACGCTCTGCAGTGGAAGGGTGGGTCTCCTAATCAGATGCTCTGTTGCTCTCTGAGGCTGACACCAGTCACCAGAGACCAGTCAGAGCTCTGACTCTCATACTGCTGGGACAACCATCTCATCATTAGGAGTGCTGGCTTTTTGCTACCTTGTGCTGATGCATAGTTTTGAGTTTTAAATCATATCCATTATCAATTAATTACATCTGGCTGTTCTCTGCACTTTCTGGGATTAAATCTCACTGAATAGAGTTTTCTTTTCCTTGAGGTCTCATTCTCTGCTGTGGGGACAGTGTGGCTAGCTCTTGGAATGCCTCCAGTGTTAGCATGTGTTGCTTGCTCTGTTTCAACAGACAGCCAGGAAGACTTTACAGCTCATGGGAGACAGATTTTATTCCTGTCTGGTTGTAAATGCTTTGAATGTGGTATCCTACAATTTGTGAAGCAAATGGTGCTGTGTCAAGATTCCCTGGATACAGCACCAAGTCTGCCAGAGCTCAAGAAGTGTTTGGACAATGTTCTCAGAGTTGTGGTGGGAGCCTTGGTGCTGTCCTGTGTAGGTTCAGGAGTTGGAATTTGATGATCCCAGTGGATCCATTCCAGCTCAGGATGTTCTGTGATTATATGGTACTTGGATCAAGAAGAGTTCATGGAGGAGTTTGACTTCCGAGATAAGGTTAAGGACTGAAAGAAATGCATGTGAGATACTGGATTTGCTGGACCTAGGGAATACCAGGTCTGGACCAGATCCCAAAGAAGTCTAGGGAAATTCTGCTTTTTCCTTCAGCAGGATTGAATTTATACCCCAGATGATGAGAGGACACGGTCTCTTTGGCAGTGTCAGGGTGAGGCAGAGTGGGAGGTTATCAAACATTTGTCTTGGTGACTGTGCAGCTTTTCTGGCTGAGCAAGCAACGTGGCTGCTGGTGAGCAGAATTGATGACTTAAGATCAAAATTTCAGGTTCCTCACACTGATCACCAGTTAAAAGGTATTTCCCTGTCACTCTCAGCCACCTTTGGCACTCAGCAGGACTTTGGAAACCACCCCTTTAAAAGCCTACATGCAGGATGCTTTGCAAGGCCACTGTAGGGGACATAGTAGGACTTGTAAGGTCTCAGGTTGACCTTAGACCAGCAATAAATACAACAGAAAGTACAGAACCAAATTTGACTGAAGTTCAACACTGTGTTTGTATAAAGAATGGTTGGGGTCAACAAAACCACATCTGTCTTCAGTTTACTCAGAACAAATCTTCTCCAATTTTTTTTCCCAGTTTGATCTCGGTAACACCAACAGCCTGTGGTTTTGTATATCCCTACTTGATTGAAAAAGGTTCTGTCACTGTTCTGGGTACATTTCCCTAGAGCAGTTAACAGTCCTCCCTTTTTCCTATGGCTTGACTATATTTAAAGCAATGTTCTTAGCAAGAGAAGTTCTTAGGAAGTGCAGCATATGGCTGATTTTTATCTCAAGGTGATATCATGAGACAGCCCTGGAGTCCTTTACTGTTATTTTCACCAGCCACTCTGCAGCAGAAAGCTCCTAATGGAGCTATTTCATGCTCTGAAGCTGTAGAAAAGTGGTGTAGGTGTAAATGGCTCAAGCTGCACAGCCAGGCCTCCAAGAAAACTTAGGAGAAAAAGATAAATGGGCAAATTATGGGAAGTGACCATTGGAGAAGATCACTGAAATGGAACAGGTCTGGGAAAAAGGGTGAAGCAAGTTGAAGAATAACACTTGAGACTAAATTCTGCTTTGTCTCAGGGTTAGAATAGAACTCATGGCTCAAAAGCTACACTGCTAATTTATTTGTAAGTGTGAATTTGTGGATTCCTGACATACTTGGCTTCTTTGTTGATAGCTGAAGGCCCTTGGCTTGAGTCTTGACAAGAAGTCCCCTTGCTGTTGGCCTGCTTCCATCATCCCTGAAGCAGCATTAATTATTTTTAATGAAAAAATCCTTTCTGCTGCCAAATGACCTTTCTGAGATTCAGTGTGAGCTAGATTTTCCACTTCTTGCTTAGACTCCAAGATCCCTAAATACACATGACCATGAAAGAGATTAGCACAGAGAAAACTAATGTAGACTGGTTCCTATTTCCAAATGAGAAAACTAATTGGAAAGGAACAATTTACAATATGAAGGGAGTGTAAGACCTCCCCTAGATTTCCATAACTGAACAACTCACTGCAGTTTCCTAGTTATAAAACTGGAGCTGGACGATATTATATAACTCCTAACTACTCAGCCAGTGCTTTACAGAGAAAAAGTAGGGTTTTTTTCAATGAGTAGTTGCATTCTGTAATTCCCCACGTACAGATGCTGTACAGAAGTGATGCATCAGGAAACTGCCTCCAACACAGTTTCTGTGAAGAGCCAAAATCACAAAATGTGATCAAACTCCTTTAAAGAATGAGGTCACATCGTGCAGAAGGTTGTCCAACTTACAGGATTAGTGTGAGGACTGCCAGCAATATCAGAGATCTCAGGGGGAAATCAAGGAAGTTATATTCCTTAGTCCAAGCAAACACAGGATTATAAACAGACGCTTCTCTTTGTGGCTTTTCTCCCAGTTCCTTTCCTCCCTGAGCTGGGAAAAGGCTGCATGGAAGGGAGTAGGTGACTCTGCCAGGCTGATCTGACCACTGACCTGTGTTTTTTTGCAGTGGAACTTCCCCCTGCTGATGCTGGTTTGGAAGATGGCACCAGCACTGTGCTGTGGAAACACTCTGGTCATTAAGCCAGCTGAACAAACTCCGCTCACGTCGCTCTACATTGGCTCTCTGATCAAGGAGGTGAGGAAATATGAACAGTTCATCAAGGTTCTGTTCTCTTAAGGTCATAAGCAAGGCTGTGTTTTGAATTGGCTGTCCAGATTTTTGGGTTTTAAAGAGTCTGAGCATAACAAACAGACTTCCAGCTTTAATAGCCTCACAAAGGAAAGTGAGAGCAACGTCTGTCTTCAGTCTTTTCTTACAAAGGCCTTTGTGACTGACTGGGAGGTGGCAAACATCACAAAATGCACAAAACCTCTGCATTTTTCTCCTTTCTCAGGAAGCTGCAGAGAGAAAAAATGATGCTTTTCTTCCCCTACCTTCTCTTCCCCTTTCCAAATGAGGGAAAGACAACAGTTCAGTTTTATTAGACAATGAGACAAAAAAGAGTGTGATTAGACAGCAGTGTTGTGTTTGTTGTTTTTAAGTGGGATAATTCAACCAAGACAGAGTGCCCTGGGAAACAATTCCTCATCATTTCTGTGGTTCACAAAACAATTTAGTTGTGTCTGGCCTGTAAAGTCAACTGAAATAAGGGCAAGATGATAGGCTGGGATTTTAAAATGCTGGCTTAGGGCTTGTCAGTTAGGTTCTTGTGTGCCAACAGATCTGTTAATTGTACAGAGGGGGTGGGAGGTGCACAGAACCTTCCAGCACTGCTCAGTGCATCAGCTTCCTATAGCTATGGATGTGACTGACTGAGGAAAACTGAAGGAGTTGTAGATGGGCTTTTGCCTCTCAGCTGGAAGTCTGTCTGTCAGCCTCAGTCAAATGATGATTTTATTCTTGCTTGGCTTAGCCTGGGAGAAAATAGAAAGATATGTTGATAACTGACACTTAGGGCTCTTCCATCAGGAAAGGAAGTGGAAAAATAATACCAGTTAAGTATCTCCTATAGTTACTTGGCTTAATGAGATTACACAAGATGTGTGAGTGAGCACAGGGTGCAGTTGTCATGATTTCTAGTGAGCCCTGCCACACCGCTGCTTTTTTTGATTCTGACATGCAGCTCCCCAAACACAGGCGTAGCATTCTCCCCAAAACAACACCATTCAGTTCTGGTAAAATTAATTTTTTTTAGCTTGCTGTTTCTCACAGCTGTCCTTCAAGGCAGAGATGTAATCAGAGCAGAATAATTTTATTTGAAGATGCTCCTTTCTCCACCCAAAATTAGCTAAATTCTTTGCAGTTTTTCAGAAAAATGAGTTAAAGTTTTTTGGGTTTTATATTTAAAAGGATGCAGAAGATGTTACCACACACACAAAGCTATGTGTTACGTTCAATGAAATAATTTTTGGCCAACCAAAATATTTTGGCTTTCATTTTTTGCTGAAAAACAGAGAAAACTTTTTGGCTCAGGGTGTTCTGAACCAATTTTTTGCTTCCTTGTGGCTTTGCTGCTGACTCCAAACACCATTACTTGCACAGTTTGACGTGCATTCTATTTGCTTGAAAACTCATTAGCCAAGATGCAAACTCCATTAAATGCACTTTTGTCATTGTCACATCCACAGAAGAAATGAGACTGCCATTGCAATTTATGAGAAGAAAAAATGGGGAAAAAAGTCTTATGAGGATAATTTTTTGCAAAACAGTACATGAGCAATTGCTTCCTTTTTTTCTCTATTAAAAAGAAATTGCACTTACTGAGATTTTGTATTAAAAAGTCATAGGAAATGAAGCAAATGTGTTATAGTCTGCAATTTCATTAGGAATTGCAGGGAAAACAACCTTGTTCTATCAGTAGTAGGGGAAGGCTAACCTAGAAGAGCAATAATCCTTGAAACTCTTGTTTCAGGAAGTAAAACCAAACCAGTCCCTCAGTTCTCCTGCACTAGAATTTCACCTGAAGTTTTGCCATTTGTCTGTTTTGGCAAAATTACTAGTTGGCTAATCTAGGTTGTAAATGTGGTGGAAACTTGCATAAGTCTTGTTACCATCTGCTTTTGTACTCCTGTTTTATTAGCCCCATCATCTAGTGAGGTTTTACTGACTTCTTAATCCCTCTGGTCCCTGAAGAACCACAAATGTCAACCTTTGTTCAAAACAAACTTTCATTCATTTACCCCTTGGCTGCAGCTGCACTGCAGTAGCTGGGGGCCAAGTTTGGCCAAAAGACTCACTCTCTTTTGACTTGAAACTGGGGCTTCTCCAAGAATTCATCCTGAAACTTGGCATTTCCTAAGCATGGCTGTTAGTTTCACCCACGTCTACTCCAGCTGGTAGCATGCAGCCATGTTACTGGAAAGTCTGGAAAACAGGGATCTATCTGGTAAGAGCTCAGAGGAGTATAGTACAGCTAATCCTCTCAGGCTTCCTGGGAAATGAGCTGTGCTCTCAAATTCTCTACAGAGCTGTTTTTAATCTCTGTTTCAGGTGGGTTTCCCTCCAGGTGTGGTGAACATTGTGCCAGGCTATGGCCCCACAGCTGGAGCTGCAATTTCTACCCATGACAGCATTGATAAAATTGCTTTTACTGGCTCAACCAAGGTAGGTGATGGATTTCTCAGACACCTGCTGTTCCTCTTTGCATTCTCTGGTAAACTGTCACCCATACAAGACTGGCCCTATGAAATGTCAGTGATTTCTGTATAACCAACACTTCTTCCGTCACGTTCCATGTGACAGGATTTCTCACAAGTGTTTGGTATTTGTCTAATTCAGATCCTTGTGCTTGTAATAATCCCACATCTCTGAAAGCTGGGTTTTGCCAAACCACCACATTTCTGTGAGAACTGTAAGTAAAAGGTGCTCTGACATGAGGTAAGGCAGGCTGGCAGTGACTTCACATCGTGTCATTGACCCAATGGAGCTTCTGGGCACGTTTGCCTGCCAGTCCTGCCCTGCAACTGGAAAACATGTCAGTCAGAGCCCTGAACAATTCTTCCTTGGCTTTAGTTACCTCTGAGGAACGAGGACTTAAATAAAAACATGGCTTTGTGCCCAAGGCCTTCTCTGCTGACGTAGAGGGGATTAACATTTGAGCTTCATTCTGAGACCTGCACTGTAAAGCACCTTCTATTTAGCCTTTTTTCCTGTAAATAGATGTGTCTGGCTTGTTTATGAGAGGGGTGGCCACAAGACCTCTGCACTATCAATCACCTACAGCCATCCTCTTCCATACTTACATGGGAAAAGTGCATATGGCTTGGCCAAGACCATGGAGTTGAGTACAGCTGAGACATGCAAACAAATCTGACTGTGGTAATCACTGCTGAAAGTTCTCAAACAAAAGCTTGCTTAGAAAAGTGACAATTTTTCCACTGACTGCTTTAGGTGTTTTTCTTTGCAGTAGATCTGCACCTTCAGAATAGAGGCAGTGTCCAAAGAACAGAAATGCTCATACCAGTGGGGGCAGCTGAGGCAAATTCAGTCTCTTACTTCTTTGAGGAACACCATTCCTGTTGGGCATTTGCTGAATTCATCCATTCTTGTGTCTGCCCTCGTAATTGCAGAGTGTGATATGAATGTATAATGATGACAAATTACCTTGGAAGGTGTTCTTGGTTGGCAAAGGTAACACCAAACACTCAAAAGCTGCATCATTTACCAACACTACCATCTAGTGGCTTTGTGTACATCCTGTGCTTATCCCATAGGAAAAGGTGTGCTAAGCCTCTGTTTCTGTACAGGGATCATGGGAACAAACAGAACACAATAAAGTAAAAGTTCACAGTGAGCTTTTACTTTCTTGATAGTTGGTCTAATCTCGGAGTTTACTCAGTTACATGCTTCTTTCCAAATCCTAGATCAGAAACTTTTAGCCCAGATGAGACATCAGCTGTGTCAAAACAATAAGTCTTATATACTCATCCAGCCCACATAGATCTGTTTGGGTTTTTAATGAAAAAGGAGTATCCAGTGGATTAGTGGCAGAAGGAAAATCTCAGCTGCTGGAGCCTGTAGGCAAAAAAATCCTGTAGACACTGTGCTTGTCTCCTAATCCATGGGTGTGCAGGAAACACCATGGGAGACAGAGCCTTTGCTAATGCATGTGTAATTTAGAAGTGTTTTCTTCCCCCTCCACCCATCTGTGAGTTCAGCTGCATCTCTGCAGCATTTGCAGCACAATGCTACTGTTTCTGAGCCAGGAAGTGAAGCTAATTCAAAATATATTTTGACTTAGTTATTAAGCCTCAGCTTGGGCTTAGTGCCAGCTTGGAAATACTGATCTTAAACTCCACCAGGATTTTCCCATATAGCTCTCTTCTCTTAGGTTATTAACTTGCTCCTCTTTGGCCAGCCAGCCTGCAGTAATGCCTCTTGCAAAGCTAGGATACATCACTTATTTCTGCTGTCTCTAAGCCTAAGTTCTGAGTGACTAGAGATGATCTCTCCGAAGTTCAGGAGTCATGCTCGAGTAACAAGGGCAAACTAAGAGAAATGCAGAACTGTAATTGCCAGCCAGCTGCCCCATGCTGTCCTTCCTGGCAGTTCCACTCCAGGGCAAGTGTAATTTTAGTCAGAAATAAAGGTAAGGTTTCCATGTGCAAAGGTAAAATACAAGAAAGCAGTTATAATATGAGCAAATTCAAATATTACATCACTTTTAAGAAATTAGCCTGCCCTAACAACTAAAGGTCCCAAATAGTTTTAATTCATATTGTTTCTAACAAAATTAGATTACTAAATTCTGAAAGCAGAGTAAATCCTTCCCTTCATGATACAGACATAGTTCTCCCACACAGCCTGTCCTTTCAGACCTGCCTAAACAAATCCTTAATTCTGGGGCTGGTTTTGACCCAACACATCACAGGAGTAGGAAACACAAACCATTTCAGAGTATTCTGACCTCTACTTGCTTCAGCTGCCATCCAGGCTCTTCCACCCTTGTTGGAATCACACTCGAGATTTTTAGGGGAAGCAACTCATGTTCTCTTTGTGTCTCACAGGTTGGAAAACTGATCAAAGAAGCTGCTTCTAAAAGCAACCTCAAAAGGGTGACGTTAGAGCTAGGAGGGAAAAACCCCTGCATTGTGTGTGCAGATGCAGACTGTGAGTATGGGCTGCTGGGTGTGTTAGCTGTGAGAGGATTGAGGGTGGTGGGGTTTGTGTGTCTCTGCTGTCCTCTGGCAGCTCACAGGGCTGGTGTTTCCACCCCAAAGGCTGGAGGAAACCTCTGTCTGAGGGCAGGATATACTTCTGCACTCCTGGAGCAGCATGGGGATCATTCCCATGGCCCATGTGGCTGCAGTTGCAGTTAAATCTTGCACTCGTGTGTTTGCTTGTTTTGGGCTTTCTCTTTGGTTGGCAGTGCTGCAGAGCCTGAGCCAAAGCACTGGGGAAAGCAGTTTTCTGCAAAGCAGCCCCTCTGCAGGCATTCCTGTGACAAGGGAATTTTGTAGGATCTGATCTAATCCAGCCTTCACCTCTATCCTGGTGGTCTGCAGGGCTCATTTTGTGTTTCACTGTGATTTCGTTACATGACTCCCTAGTACAAGGAGATATGTGTAACCTGTGGCCACCAAAATGGTTGGAAATCCTATTTGGCTTCAGGAAAATCTCTCCAGTCCTGCACAGCACAGGTTGCAAATCAGAGGTATTTGTGCCAGCTGCTAATAGTGAGCATTGCAAGGTGCTGGCCAAAGCTGGCATGCTGCTTTCTGAACAGTCATGACTGAAACTTGTCTTTAAGAACCAATGCATGGTATCAAGAATTCCCACAGCAAGAAAAATTGGTCACTGTCTGCAGTGAGTCCTTGTGGAAGAAAATATCAGGAACTATGGCCAACTAGACCTCAAGACAAAAGGCAGAAAGGGAGGTGGATGCAATAAAAAATCTGGTTTGGGTGGCAGTGAGGCCCTGTGAGTGCCTTCCATGGGTGTGGACCATTGTCAGCATTTTTTTAAGGAGGTTTTCCAAAGAGAAAGGAAAACAACAAGTCTGGAAACACTGGAATGCTGGAGCTGTGCATGTGGTAACACTTTTCCCTCCTGGGTCATCATCTCACAGTGGACTTGGCAGTGGAATGTGCCCACCAAGGCGTGTTCTTCAACCAGGGGCAGTGCTGCACGGCCGCCTCCCGCGTCTTCGTGGAGGAGCAGATCTACCCCGAGTTCGTCAAGCGCAGCGTGGAGTTTGCCAAGAAGAGACTGGTTGGGGACCCCTTTGATGCCAGAACTGAGCAAGGGCCCCAGGTAACTGTGTGTCTCAGAGCAGTTGTTGTTTGGTTTTTGGTTGTGGTTTTGTTTAATTTTCCTTGTGTAAATATTATCCTTACGGATGCGGTCCCAGCAGAAGTGCCGAGGGGTGAGTAATGTATCGTGGCTTTATTTTTCCTCTCTATTTTAAATATCAATTAATCACAACTGTTGAAATGTTATGTTGTAATTTTTTTAAAAAACACAAATGTATTTAATTCAGTTCTTATCCAGCTTTATGGAAGGGGCTGTCTCCCTGGTGCAGTAACACAAAGCATGTTGCAGTGAGCCATAGCTCTGTGCAGAAGAGTGCAGCTAAATGGCTATTCAGCTCCTTGGCTGTGTGGGTGATGACAAGTAGTTAGAGCCCAGAGACTCCTGAGTCCTCACTTTCCCTCTCCTCCTCTGCTGCCTTTCTGATCCTTTGGAGAAGTTTCAGCTGAATTAGGAGGAAGAAACATGCCAAACTGCTGTCAGAACCAGCCTCCTCAATGCTTCCAGAGCCTTCCTCTTAGTTTTTCCTTTTGAGGCAATCTGAGTTGTGCTGGAGAGCTCTGGGGGAAGATGATCCTTAGGTCACATCTTCTAGCAGACCCACTATTTGGTACCAAAAATAAAGCAAGGTTCCCAGAAACCTATAGCCCAGAACTCTTTTTCTCAGTACTGCACTGTGGGTTTTTCTTCCTTGATGCTGCTTGTGTAGGATCCCTCAGAGAAGAGGTGGCTCTGAGGACATCTGCCTCTCCTTAGCTGGATCTGAATCTGCACATGATTCATGCATGGCAAAACCTCATTGCTTGCCCTTATGCATGGGCAATAAGATGATGTACATCCCCTGCTCATGCTGAGGGCTGCATCTGGCCCTGTAACCTGCCTAGAGATTTCAAATTGATCAGGACTCTTAGGAAAAGAATCCTATGCTGAGACTTGCTCCAGCAGAGAACTGACCCTCAAACACTGATTTCATGAGAACAGCTCCTGAACCCATTCAGTTGTGAGTTTTGAGGGGTGAAACACCCTGCAGTGATTGGAACATGTTGAACTGGGCTGCTTGTTTAACTTCATCAGTGTTCCCAGCTCTTGCCAGGCTGTCAGAGCACTTCCAGGGTGCACTAGGGCACAGCTCCATCCTCTGGGATCACTGCTGTGGCTTAAGAGAGACCCTTTGCATACAGACCTGTAATTAAAGGTAGCAGCAAGTTGGAATAGCAGTGTCTGGTCAGATTTTAACTACAGCCCACCTGTCCCTTTTTCCTGCTCTGGCTTACCTGTTGTACTTGTAGGAAAGAGAGCACACCCACACAACCCCTGAACTTCTGTGTTGGGGTGTGTATGCAACTGTCAAGGCCAGGATGGGAAGGTGTTGAGGGAGTGGGAGGAAACTGTAAATCCCAAAGCTTTTATGTGGTTGCCAGTTCAAAGGAACAACCATTTCCTCTGCAGCTATGTCTCCTCACTCTCTGGAGTCTATGTTGTGGGCACACACAGAAACTTAAGAGAAATGATGCAGTGTCACAAGGACTTAAAAATACCTCTGAAAGTAGCAAAGATTCACACCTGTTAATAACACACAAGTCACTCTTCAAATGTGAAGCTTCAAGATAATTTCCCCACCCTGTTCCTGAAGTAACCTGCTTGGCTGTGAGGGTTTTTTAATCTTGAACTGATGGATAAGGGAAGAATCACCAGGAAAAATAATTTGTCCTCTTCGTCTCTCCTCATCAGATGCTTCAGATCCAGCCTGTTGCTTTCATGCTCCTTTGGTGGAAATCAGGGTGAACACATATACAACAGCATTACAACAATGCTGCATAGATCCCATTGTGGGGTGGTCACTGGCTTAGAAACCAACAAGGGGAAGGGGCTAAAACCAGCCTTCAGGCTGACAGTGGTTGTAGCTCATGATCTCTTTGGTCCTGCATCAGCTGTAGGTAACAGCTGATAATCCTGTTCCACAAGAAGTTGAAGTAAGCTAGTCCTGGCACAGTGGTCCCATGTGCAATTGTTTGTTCCTACATTGCACTGCACTGGACTGGGGAACTGGCTGATTCAAGTCTAATCCAGCCTTTTTGGAAGTGAGGAAGAAAGGTTTTACTCAGGTCAGTCCCCTGATGTGGATTACTGTTCACTGGCATAGATGCTCATGGCATGGCAGTGGGGAAAAGACTGTGTCAGCTGCAGTATTGGGTTATGCTGATATAAACTATACTGCTCTGATTGAAATTGGGTCAACTTTAAACAGCATTAAATTTAGACAGAAATGAGGCATGCTTCTGATGAGACTTCTCCAAAACTCACATGTGTCTGGCAGTGCTGACTGGCTGGAATTCAAAGGACATCACAAGAAACCTGAGGGGTGATCAGGACTGTTTGAGCAGAGTGCCAACCTCAAATGCAGACCAAGGGTCGTTTTTAACTTTGGATTCCTGGGAGCTGTATCACAGGAAGCAATAAAGTAAATCTGCACAGATGGCAAACTGGTTAACCAGTGCATTGTACAGCTGTGAACAGCAAACTGCATTAGATGAGACTGACATCCTGGGGCTCTAGAACAGGGATTACATTAGAACAAGACTAGACTGGTTTTGTTATTTTAGAGCCCCAAATGCTGGGATTTGTGGACTGCAAGACCTGGTCTAAATAATAAAATAAGAAATAATAAAATAATAAATAAGAAATAATAAAAAAGCACTAATTGTGGCACTTGTTAGCCAGTAATTATTCACCCCAAAACATAACATTTGATTTATAAGATAGTGAATATTTTCCTCATACTATAGACATGCACTTGAGGATTAAAGTGTGAAAATAAAACATTTTAGTAGAAAGGATGTATCCAACAGCCTGTTGGACCCAGTTGTGGGCTATTTTGTAGGATTGCAAACACTAGGTTTGCACATGGAAAAAATTCTCCTTGTGGTCTTGACTGAAATGAGGCAGGAGATGAAGATTTGGGGGTTCCCAGATTTTCAGTATTGCAGTGATCCTTAGAAGCTCCCTTCTCTATTGAATTAGATGAACAAATAGTAGAATTTGCTTTACCAGATCATGTGTTTTTAATAGAATTCAATGCTTGAACCATAAATAATAGTGGAGTAGGGGACAGAATTTAAACAAGCCTTGCAAGCTCTAGTTACAATGACAAACAGTTCCACCCTTGCATGTCATTTTTACAAATGTTTTCTTTCCCCAGTGTCTTTTCATCTAACTGTAGTTTGCCTTGCAACAAGTTACAGCTGTATAAATATCCTTGTTTTGTTTTCTGTGATGTGAAGTGGATGGACTGGATTGGTCTGGATCACAGACATGCCAGGATGGAAAGCACTTGCAGATATTTTCAAATTATTTACACTTGGCAACTAGGCAACCAGACAAATAGACAATGTGTATGACACCTGCCAAACTCACTGTGACACTGTATCCTACAGAAGGGCACACATTTCCTTGGGCAGTAGCAGGAGTTAAATGTGTCCCTGGGTAGCACCTTAACACATGAGAGATCACAAGCTCTTAGGACACACTGCCCACAGTGCATGTGCTGCACACACATCTGTTTGCCTGGGGAGGTGCTGGGCTCTGTTTCCACTGTGTACTAGAAGTACCCCAAGGACACCCTCCTGCAGCTTTGATATTTGTCTAAAAGCATGAAAACTTGGATTGTGTGTGGCCAGGATTAACTGGGGACAGGATATAGTCTGTAATCTGGAGGAGTCAAGTGTGGAACACTCCGTGTAAACAGTCCCAACTGGCAACTGGCCCTGCTGAAATAAAACCAGATGCCTAGGGAGGGGGATTGAGCCAGAATAAACATCTGGAGATACCTGGCAATCAGAATAACCCCCTAGGCTTCCAGGACACCTTGTACCAGTGGGTGGAGACTTTTCTTTAATCACCTCAATAAATTTGTCAAGCTTTTCATTTAGATTTTCTTTTTAAAAACATCACTGTAAGTCTTTTACCATCTCCAGCATGCTGTCATGAGTTTCATCACTTAATTCCACATCATGTCAAGAGCCAGGTCTGTTTGTTTGAAACCTGCAGTTCTGCAGCCCACTGCTGCACATGGAGCACTGAAGAAGGATCAGCAGTGACTGGAAGTGCTGTGGGGTTCTGCACCCTCTTCCCAGCACAGGACACACTGTTCCTGTGGAGTACATGATGTGTCCTCCAAGTCCTGGTGCAGCTGTGCAGCTTCAGGGTCCTGTCACTGCACTGGCCTTTCCCCACCCCTACAGCAATCCCTGGTTAAAGGCTGACAGCAGCACTCACTATTTGAGATCACTCCATATTTAGGAAGATGAGTTAGAAAAGGTACTTAAAAGTGAGGGTATGGCTCTTAGTGCAGAGAAAAATAATGCAGGATTATACCAGTCTCTAAGAGCTGTGAAAAGTGATTCTGATTTTAAAAGCAAGGCTTTGGTGCAGCAGTTGTTGTGAAGTCACTCCACCACCAGGGCTTGTCTTTGAGGCTGTTCATGTAGTGTGCACTGTGGAAGGAGATGGAGGCAGAGCTCACTGGGCTCTTCCAGCTGGGAAGAGAGAGCTGTGGGTAAAACTGCACACTGCAGCAAAACTGAGTTAATAGTTCTTATATCCCAGTCCTCCCTCTCCTGTAGTGATTCTGTTGCTGGTCAGATCCCTTGCTGAGCTTTCTGCTCCATCTCAGGCAGTTCTCATACTGCTACTGAGATAAACCAGTGCTTGGAGAAGGTCAGCAAATCCCAGAGCTCAAGTGAGGTGAGCTGTGGGAGCACATATCCAGGACAGGGAGGAAGGGAAAGTGGGGAGACCCCTCCATGTGGCAGCAAACCATTAGATCAGATTAAACTGTCACATATCACTTCACCTTCTGTTCCCTGTGGTTCAGAGCTGTGCTCATGTCCTGTCTTTCTCCCTGCTCACTGCCTGACTGCCACATTCTAAACTGAGCTGTAAACTGGCCATGTTTGACAGTGCCCTGCAAACATGCCCCTGGGCCACATTCCATGACTCCTCTCTGGAACCGTGATAATAAAAGTGCTGCTGTTTGTTTCTTTTCCTTTTGTCTGACAGATTGACCAAAAACAGTTTGATAAAATCCTGGAGCTGATAGAAAGTGGGAAGAAAGAAGGGGCTAAGCTGGAGTGTGGAGGTCTTGCCATTGAAGACAGAGGCCTGTTTATAAAACCCACGGTGTTTTCAGAGGTCACTGACAACATGAGAATTGCCAAAGAAGAGGTACAGTACAAGTCACCTAAAAAATGCCGTTTCAGAATCAGAAATAGTGGTGATGGAAGGGGTTCTGTCTCAATCCTTAATTTTAAACAACAGAATAACTGTGGCAAGCTGGAGCAATTGTTTACCCTGTAATTGCCAGTGACAGTGGACAGTGTAATGTGTGTTCTTGCTCCATTACTTTGTAGAGAAGGGGTTGTTTTACTGCAGAAAGGTGGGAAAAGATCTCTGGGACCTGCTGCTGGTAAGAAGCAAAGGAACAGCCACTGAAGTTCTCTGAAGCAGCCTTAGGATCTGAAACAAGCCCAGATTCCATTCTCATGGCAAAATCCCCTGAGGCTGACTATTTCTTTCCTATATGAAAACATGGTCAAAGCCAGCAAAGTGCACATCTAATACCCTGGCTTTCATTATTCCTATGCAGAAATGTTGAACAAGCTGCATGTGATTAGATCCTGTGATATTCCTTTGAAATAGAAGTTAATCTACTTTTCATCATGTTCCCTAATGGAAAATAAGTAGTTGCCAAAGTCTAACTGGCATTTGTAGTTTATAGTTTAGCCTAGTGCTTTTTATGGGGCTGCTTGCTGTTCACTCCTGGCAAGATGTTTAAATGTCTCAGATCTGCCACAGAATCTCTAAGGAACCTGGGAAAGATATCAGTCAGTCAGGGCATGAGTTACACACTAAAAATAGAGAGAAAAAGAGCTGAAAATCCCATGACAGACCTTTTCTTAATGAACTGACTCCAAATCCCAAACCATGATTCACAAAGCTTATCCAGTTCCATTCATTGGCAGTTTTGTTGCAAATGCACATTCGTCCTTTGCCTAGGATTGAGGCTCCACGGAAGAGCCTGGATATCCCAAAACAAAGACATTTAGAAACCCTTGTATGAGCTGCATGAGCTTATAAGTGGCCCAAATAAGTTTGTATCTCACATTCAGTGGGCTTTGTTGTGTTGTGAGAGCCTGGAGACCAAGAAAGGGCTCCACCTTCGATACTGTACCCGATGAGAGACTCCATCCCAAAATTTGGGAAGCCTTTTGTATGACTGTTGCCTCTACTGGCAAGCCAAGTTTGTGGTTAAACACAGACATGGTTAATGCACTGCATGCAAATAATATGCATACAGTGACAAAATCAGGGTTAAAACCAAGGAAGAAAACTTGCAGTCCTTGAAATAAATTAATTGTTACTTGAGTGCACTCAGCTTCACAGTTCAAAAGGAGGGTTGTAAATGGAGTAAGGATGAATCGTTTGTAACTTGTCCAGATCTATTTTGCTTATTTTGATTGTTACAGATGATCCATTACTTGTTGGATCTTAACATTTATTAACTACTACAGCACATCACAATCCTTCCTTTGAAGTTTAATTAGTAGTTTTTAAGACACTCCATCAGTGACCCCTAGAAGGCTAAGATATAAGATTTTAAATATATTATCCAAACAGAGCATCTGATTCTGATTACTTCAAAATTACCATGATTAGCTGATGCTTTCCTGTACTAAAGTTTTAATTGATGTGTGCAGATTTTTGGGCCAGTTCAGCCAATTATGAAGTTCAAGAGTATAGAAGAGGTGATCAGAAGAGCCAACAGCACCGAGTACGGACTCACGGCCGCGGTGTTCACCAAGAACCTGGACAGAGCCTTAACCTTGGCTTCAGCTCTGCAGTCAGGAACAGTCTGGTGAGCAAGCTGGGAACAGAGCGGGGCTCAGGCTTTTGTTTCCTGGGAGGAGAAGGGGATTTAGGACTTGCAATCATGTTGGTAAGATAATAAGGTTGCTAATAAGGTTCTGGGCTCCATCCTCGTACGTACTGTTCATTTAAGAGTTGAACTTCACGATTTTTTTGGTCCCTCTCAGCTCAGAATATCTGTGATTCTCTAAATGCTGGAGGTAAAATGTAATAGTAGCCTGCCTAATTCTTGATGTTCTGCTCAGAAGCAACATCCATTCTTCAAAATAAGGTGTTGAGGCCCAGACAGCAAGTCAAGAAATGGACTGTTTCTTCCTTCAGTTGAGGTGTTTCTTTGTCGGGGTTGTAATAAGTTCCACCAGATGTGATGCCTTCCAAAACCCTGTATGTAGCAAAAAGCAATTCTCATGACCTTTAGCCAGCACCAGATGGGATTTTGCTGCACAAACCAGTATGGACAGTAGATGGCAACACACCACTGTCACAAAGAAAAGCAGCTATTTTTTTTGCATACAAAATTCCTGATTTTATATTAGAATGGTTTTAAAGTTGAAATCCTGATTTTTTTTTCCCCCACTCAAGACAGAAAGTTGATCTGGTGTCTGATTCTGATGCACAGGATTAATTTCAAGAGTTGGCAGCAGAAGAATCAGCCTCAAATATTTACATAAAAATGGGATGCTGGGCTTTGAAGGATACATGTGCTGAACACACGTGGAGATGCACACCTACAGCACAAGCCACACCTGTGCTGTATGACCCTCAGTCATTTGATCTTACTGAGATGCTGGGGAAGTGTCTGCATTTTCTACCAAGTATCTATAGAAGTGGGCCCAGTGCTTTTATTTTACTGTGACACAATTGTTTGATAGAGTCCAAATGTTTTCTATACCTGGAAGGGGATGCTGGGGCCTCGTTGTGAGTGTTCAGGCAGCTTTCTGAGTAAACATGTTCATTTCAGAATGTGCTTAATAAATTAGAGAATAGCTTGGATTATTTATTTTAATCATGACTCTGAGCATGGCATAAATTCTAGCTCAAGCATGAATATTTTTGCCATTAGAGGATATGAAGTGGGATGTAGGTCAGACTGAGAACTACTCAGATGTTTTCTGTTTCTTCAGCAAAAGAAGATTTTATTGCAAAAATCTGATTTCACAACTGACTGAATTGTATAAAAGAGAAAACTGGGAGATTTCAGCCTTTTATTGTATTGTTGCTGTTGTCATCATCTTGCTTTTCTTTGGTATTGAATTGTCTTTTTTAAAATTGATGTTTTTATTGTAGGATCAACTGTTACAATGCGCTCTATGCTCAGGCTCCTTTTGGTGGCTTTAAAATGTCAGGCAATGGCAGAGAACTGTAAGTTTGGCTCAATATTTTCTTTCTGTGTGGGTGGTGAATGCAATAACATTTGTGACTGTGAAAACACTGTTGAATTTGCTTTTAAAGTTTAATCAGGCTTGCAGCAAGCTCCACAGGGAGGTGCTAAGCCAGTAGAGCGTGGATGTAAAGCATTCCTTTAGGAGCACCTTCATCTGCTTTATAAGCTTTTAATAGCTACAGTTGAGTCAAGCCCACTTGGAAGTACATTTCCATACTAGGTAGATTTTTAGATGAAGGGAGAAGTATGGCACCATGGCTGGGGACACTGGTATCCACCCCAAACCTGCTCCATCTTTCCATGGTGGTATCTGTGCCTCTCTTGGCTGCTGTATCATTGCTCCTTGTTCAGGTGGGAAGAAATCATCTCCCAAATCCTGTATCACACCTTCCAAGGTTGCTGCTAAATTACAGAACTCTCTGTCCCTTTTCCCCTTCTGGCCTGTTACAGTGGGATTCCCAGACACTTCAGCTCTTAATAGTTACTAAAGCTGAAATTTTTAAACCAAGGTCACCCCCATGAGTTAGACACAGAGCTGAGACGTTGTCTTAAATCTTAATTTTCTTCTTGTATAGGAGACAGGTTTTCTTAGACCATTCAGCAGACTCCTCAGAGGAATGTAACACACCTTTCCTTTCACAAGCCAGATTTAATCCCAGAAACCATTTCCAGTAACTGCTCTGGTACATCTGCTGCTCTGAGACACTCAGGTGCCTCATCTGCTAAGCTCAGCAAATAAATGAATCTTCAGATGGGACATAGATATATATTGAGACCTTATGGTTTGCTTTGCCTGACTGCCTGGCTAATTAAAGGATGTCAGAGATTTCCCATGGGAAAGGCATGGGAACAGAGCCAGTTATCACCAAGCCATAATGCAGTGGTGGGCTCTCTCGTCAGTATTCATTTCTGGAGTAACTGTGCCCTCCTGATGACATGGTATCTTGTAGATAGAAGCTTTCTTTTGGTGAAAAAATTACTTTCACCAAAATACACCAAATTACAGTTCTGTCTAAGCTGTCTAAGCACCAATAACTGTGTGTACATGGCTGTCTCTTGTATGGTTTCTCACAGCAGCACTGTTTGCAGTAGGCAGAGTCCCAAGTGTCATCTTGTGGGTTACAGTGACCAAAGCATTCTGTGTTTCTTTCACAACAGGGTGTAATTGTATGTACTTATGTGCATGTTAGTTAGTGGTTATTAGAAGTGATGGGACAAGTGGATAGCTGGTGTAAATTGTTCAGGTCTGGTTTTAATGACCTGATGTCAAAAATGCACATGTATACAACTCTCTTCTCTCAGGGAAATACACATTAACATTCAACAACTGTTTGTCCCTTTCCTCCTCTTTTCTTTTGCAGTGGGGAATACGCTTTGGCAGAATACACTGAAGTGAAAACAGTCACCATTAAACTCTCCCAGAAGAGTGCATGAAAACAGGAGGCCTAAAATGCTGACACTCTGAATGTGACACATGGGGGACGTGTTCAGAGCAAGGGGGAGGGGAGGGGTGGGAAGGAAAATGGAAACACCTGTCTTTATTCCTCTAGAAACACTGAATCTACTGGACTCCATTTTGCCAACTGGCTCTTCAGAAACTGATTCACTGACCCTACTGGCAGTACACACTTGTACTCTACAAGTCCCTGGCTGTACATCTGCCTGCTCCCTGTGACTCCAAAGCTGGTCTGTCACAGTGCTGGCAGGACATCTGCTTCCAAACTGTACCCCTGAAGGATGTGGGCATCACTGGCATGTTAGAGAGACTGCTGGTACCATCAAAGGTACTGGCAAATACCTTCAGAGGCACTTGGGTTTCCCTTGGCAGAGATGGACTCGAATGGTTAGGGTTAGAACAACTTGACTGGAGTTGGTGGAGTTTGTGTGAAGATTGCAGCTGAAGTTTGGAACAGGAATACAAACTTTCATGGAAGGATCTGTAAGGAAATTCTCTTTCAAAGAGCTATCATGGTCTCTCTAAAGATATGTGCATTCTCCATCCTGGTGATATTCTAGCCCTGAATGAGATTTGTGGGAGTTTCCTAGAGGACTCCTTTGGGGCCAGTATGTCACCCAACAGAGCCAGACTTTCAAGTGTCCTTGGAACCTGATGTTTGGGTGTGCACACACTACCCATGCTGCAAATGCAAGTTGCTGACTTGCTGACCCTTCTGGCTCCCAGTGAGTCACAGTTGTATCTCAAACCTTCACTACAGCACTTTTCTCAAGAGGATTTTGCACTGCACTTACCATGGTGACATCGAGTTGGATGCTGAGCGTGGAGCATGGTAGATACCCCACAGAAAACACCCTATACCAGTCCTGATCTGGGGGAGGAAACAGAAGAGGTGCAGGAAACTGTCCTGCACTCTCTTTCTCTCCAGCTTTCAGGTTTTTTGAACATCTCTTTGTTTTTTCAGCCAGGATTATTACTATAAGAGTAAAACTTATAAGCTCTTCACACTGCTTCTTTATCCTGTATGAATGTAGCTTAAAATACATTCCTGGAAGTGCAGTGGGGAAAGGCAGGTGCTCCCAAGCACACCTTGAGTGCTAAAGAGGAGGGTGTTAAGAAGCAGTTCCCATGGGATAAGCTGAGGCTGGAGTTCAGTCTGTCAGCAGCTTTGCAGCCGTTGTCCCTGTGAGTGCTGTCACCTCGTGGCCAGCACAGAGTAGCTGATCCTTCACTGAGAAAACTGCCTTGGGTTGTCCCTTGCTCACAGCTGCCCATGGAGTGGCTGTCACACCAAGTTCATGCCTTAGCACCTCCTGCAGTAACTTCTTTGCATGCCCAGACATTATTATGAGATTAATTATTATGAGATTCATGACAAGCCACAGGCTATCTTCAGTTCTTGGGTTCACTGCTTTCCCTCTTCCTCTCCTCCTGACTCTGCTGGAGAACCCTGGCAAAGGCACAGCCAGCCCCACGTCTGCAGGAGTTAGTGGTGACAGCTTGTTAGGAAGTTCAGCTGATCCCTCTGGGATTGTCCTCTGAGAACAAACCCACCGAGGTTCCTTAGGGCTTATCAGCAGCTCTGCAGGGAGCACTGACAAGGATTGCTGCTCCAGATGTCAGAGCTTGAAGCAGAAAGCTGCAAGCCAGGATTTACCCAGTACCTTCCTTTGCTCACAGATAGGCTCAGACAGCAACAAATTCTGTTGCATGAGTGGAGCTTTTTTTGGAGGAGGAAGGAAGGTGGGTGGTGATAAGTAAGGAAAAAAGTTTGCATGAGCCTAAACTTCCTTATTAGTTGGTGAATGTTGAAATTGCACTTCAACATCATTTCACTTCTGACATGACATACCTCCAACAATGTAACCAGGAGCCTATCCTCCCACCTGTGTGAGGCAGGTAAATCTCCCCATCCAGTGATGAAAAATGTCCTCCCTTCCCCATGAAAGGCCAAGTGGGATCATTGTAAATAAGTTTCTATTTTTGTAAGACACTTAAGAGTGCAAACATCTTCTCAGACAAACATTTTACTCTTGCCCACCTGAGGGTTTCCTTGGGCAGCAGCCAGACAGTAGGGAGGTGAGGCAAACAGTAAAAGGCTGGTTATCTTGATGTCTCTCTGTATTTTTCATAAACAGTGGTGGAAACGGAAATAATCTGAAATTCTTAAAATCCTACTCTTCTGGCTTTATATGTATGATATATATTTCACTTTTTTCCCCCTTATCGAGTTTTTAAAAAGTCAATGTATCTCTTATTGTATAAATCAGGGTTTGACTCTACACACTGAATTTTCTAAGTTATATAACACTAGACACTAACTTTAAAATAACCCCTTAGAGGGTATATATATTCTTCCATTGCACAGTAAGGCTTTCATATGAATACTAGTTGTTTTTTAAAAGAAAAGAACTATATTTATAAATTAGGATACAGTTAATCTAATGTATTTTTATAGCTAAAGGTACATGAAAATGTTATGTTTAAACCTCATGTATATATTTAGACTACGGATATCTTTTTTGTAATAGTTCTTGTTCCTAATAAATGTTTAACTTTGTGAAATGGGTGTATCTGAGGATTTAGTATCTCACTGGGGGACTGCGAGGGAATCTGCACTTGGATTAATTTTTTGTAATTAAAAGAGTTAGCCAATTTTAAGAGTAACATGCTAAGTGTGGTCAGTGTTCTGCAGATAAAAGCTTGAGTTGTGCCATTTAGCAAGGGAGGAGAGCAGAGCTGCAGCTGGCAGGGGCAAGCACAAAGTTGGATGGATCCTCTTTTCCTTCTGAGGTGAGCCCCAAAATGAAGTTTTCCAAGACACTGTGGCTCCTGCAGCCAGATGGGGCTTCCTGCCTTTGCTCTGGCTGCTCCCTAAACCCCTTGAGACACATCCACCAGCAGCGTGGCTCTGCTGAATGTGTTCCCAGCCCAGTTTTATTTCTCTCATCTGCAATGTAGATACAGAGCAAGCACATTCCATTGTCTTTTAACTCTCTTCCCATCTGATGTGTGAGAAATTCCTATCGGCTCCCTACACAGGCCAAGCCAAACTCCTTGAATTTTCCACTCACTGACAGCATCACTCTGAAGCTTTCAGACTCCAGAAAAAAGAAGGCTGAAGATACAAAGGCATTACTGTGAGTGACACAGTCAATGGAGACATAGGGAAGAGTGGGATGAGATTTGGAGAGGGGAAAAAAGGGAAAAATTAGCTTGAATATATGAGTAAATTATTGCCAGAGGAAATTAGAGACTCTATGATAATAAAGAAAAAGTAGTTATTTTAGGGTGTTTTCAAACATTGTGCTAAGAATGGTGTAAGAAAGGTCTGGGTAAGAGCTGGGCTGTGAGGCATAAAAGGGGGCAGGCTGGGTACGAGGTGGAAAGGTGCTGAAAACAGATAACTCTGGTTTTTAGCTGTATTAAAAGTCAGAAAACAATAGTATTGGTACGTTCTTGCTCTCTGCCTATGGCTGCAACTGGACGCAGACTGATGGGGACCTGAACACAGGGAAAAGCCCCGGTGAACACCCATTGTGTCTCCACAAACATCCAAAGAAGCCCCCAGGCAAATCTCAGGCTTCCGCAGCCGTTCTGTGAATGCACATCCACCCTCAAGTGACCCTCAGTGACCCATTGCTAGGTAAAAAACATCCTCTGTGTTTAATTTACAGAATGACTACGAAACGAACAGCAAAGAAAAAGGCAAGCAAAAATCGGGGTTTTGTTCTTGATTCGTCCGAAGCGGGGGGGGAAATGGAGCAATGTCAGAGGCTCCCTGGACAGGAATGGGTCAGTCTGGGGACGGGCTGCGCACACCAACATCTGACTCCTTCCGAAGAGAGGGGGCAACCTCGCTCTGCTCTTCCAACCAGGACCAAACTCTCCGCGACCCGGGGAAGGAGCAACTTTCAAAGTCCGGGCTGCGCTGGGCGCTGCCGCGGTAAGGCCGGGCCCTGCCGGGACGATGGGCAGCGCTGCGGGACGGCTCCTGCTGCAGCCACCGCCACTCCCAGCCTGGGTTTGCTTAAAAAAAAAAAAAAATCAAATCCTCGGAGACTAAGGGGCTGCCCGGGGGCGGGCGGACGTGTGGGTCGGGTCTGGGGAAGGAGCTCCATCCTCCTCCGGGCCAGCCCTGCCCTCGGGGGCAGGCGAGAGGCCGTGCCGGGGGACTCGCCCTTGGCCGCGGTGCGGGCCGGGGGCCGGAGGAGGAGCCGCTGTCCCGCTGCCTTTGCTGCCGGGCTCCCTCCGCCTCCCGGGCCGCGGAGCGAGGCGTGCGGGCGGCGCCGGACCAGGAGGAGGAGGAGGCGGCGGCAGCGCCGGGAGCGCCGGCCCGGGATGCAGGAGGTACCGTGGCTTTGAGCTGCCCCGCCGCCAGGGCAGTCGGTGTGGGGGCTGCCGGAGAGTTTCAGGTGGAAACGAGGGGGAAAACGCGTTTGTTTTTAAAGAAAATGAAAGTTCGGAGGGAACTTTGCGGGTGGAGCGCGGCCGCCCCGCCCGGCGGGCACGGAGAGCCCCGGGACTCGCTCTGAGGGGACGCCCCACCCCGGCGGCGGGAAAGCGGCTGGAAAGGCTGGCGAGGCCCCCCCAAACGGGGTGTAGCGCCTGGTGTGTGGGAGAGGGGGATGGCTGGGGGCTGGCTGCTCACCCGGGGAGGAAGGATGCGGGTCCCCCGGGCAGGGGGTCCCTGGGCGGGCACTCCGGCCCCAGGTTCACCATCACCCCGCTGTGACACAGGGCAGGAGCGCCCAGCGCCTTCCCACCCGCCCCTCTCAGAGCCGCGGTGATACCCAGCCCCATGTGGGGTTGTCAGGAACAACAGGTGGTTTGAGTAAAGCTCTGAAGTTTTAGCAGGGTGGTGTGGTTTTTGGTGTTTTTTTTTTTTTTTTTTTTTTTTTTTTGTGTGGGGTTTTTTTTTTGTGTTTTTGTTTTGTTTGTTTGTTTGCTTTTTGTTTTTTGTTGTTTTGGTTTTTTCTCTATTTGGTTTTTGTTGTTATTTTTTGTTGGTTTTTTGGTTGGTGGGTTGTTTTTTTTGCTTGTTTTTTGTTTGGTTTGTTGTTGGGGTTTGTTTGTTTGTTTTGTTGAGTTTTTTTGTTTTGTTTTGGTTTTTTTTTTTTTTTTTTGTTGCTGTTTTGTTTGGTTGGTTGGTTGGTTGATTTTGGTTTTTGTGTGTGTTCTTTAATGAATTAGGGAGCGATTTTGGGCAAACTGTGATGTTTCTGGGGGCCTGGCTGTTTCTTGGCACAATGCACTGGGTAAGACTGGGCGGGCTGGTGAAGCGGGGAGCAGGCAGTGACTCAGGAATGGGCAGTAGCAGGTGTCAGGGCTGGGAGCCTTCTGAAATGGGCTGTAAATTGAAATGTCTCTTTCTGAACGAGATTCTGCAGAGCACACAGATTCCCTCAATCAAATCCACATGTGGTGTTTGCACGTGTTACAAGGTTGTGTGCACCTTGCTTAAGGTAAAGCTCTGTAGGGTTTGTTTTTTAATTATGTACAAAAAGGTCCTGAAATAAGGAAATCCTGCTTATATGGGCACTGTGTGGCAGCAACACACGTGGCTATAGCATTCAGTTACTTGCAGTTAAAGGGAGCTGATTACTAGAACCACACCGCTGGTTTTCCTAAAAGTTGTTTTTCCTTTCACTTCGTACGAGGAAAGTTTCAGCCCGAGGAATAGGCTGAGTAGAGGGCCAAAAATCAGGAGTGGGATGATTTTCAAGCCTCAAGAGTCCACACTGGCCCCCATTCAGTGTTTCTTGTACAGTTGCTGTGGGTGCACATGGTTTGATCCCATCTCAGAGCAAGGGAAGTGCCTCGGAAACCATCGTCTGCTGCAGAGCTGGGTCAGTGTGCATGGGGAAGTGTTCACTCCCCTGGAGCTGCTCAGTGCATCGAGGGCACAGGGCAGGCAGCTGCTGGAAGCATCACATCCCCTCTGTTGTCAGAGTTCACAACCTGGACAGCTCTGGGGGGCTGTGAGAGCCTCCCTGACACCTCTGCCTGGGGTGTCCCCGCCATGGCATGGAGGGAGCAGCTCCTCCTGCCAGTGTGGTCAAGGGAAGCTGAGACCAGGGGAGAAGCTGAGTCTGGTGGGGCCCAGCACGTTCCAGGACAGAATTCAGTCTTCCACCAACATGACCCAATTCACCAGTTTGTGGACTTTCATCTGGGATTAGGGATCACCTCCACTCAGCCTCCTGCAACACCCAGTGCCCAGACTGGGGCACAGGGGTGTGAGTTTTGGCTCTTGCTGCCAGGCACTGCAAAGTCAGGGTCAACAGAATCTGGGTGCACCTAAAATTCAAGCATTTGCCTAGAAACAACTGAAATAGGATGCAGTGATTTTTTGTGTTGTTGGCTGGAGAGTGGTGATAGGTGAGCATATTTTTATATTCCCCTTGTCCTTTGATCCCAGTTCAGGAAGTCAGCTCTGCTCAGGAGAGTCAGGGAAGATCCTGGGCCTTGCTGGCTGGAGTGGGAGGTGGGTTATGCGCTTTGCTGAGCTACAGACTCAAACCAAAACTTCATCATCACACACCAGACATGAGAAGAACTAGTAAGGGTCAGTTGAGGGGCATCATCTTACATCTGAGAGGCATTTACTGAATGAAACTGAAAGCAGAAAATGAAGGAGCTCTGATGCTTGTTGGACAAACACTGCAAATCCTCCAGGAGTTTGAACCTCTGTATGAAGAGGTTAAGGGGTGGCTGTGCAGCTGGGAAAAGGGAAGGAGCTGGAAATGCCTCGGGAGACTGAGCTGTGCAATTTTCTGCTGCCTGTTGTTCCAGGCAGTTCACAAGAAGCCAACCTTTAATAGCTCCTAACAGCCTGATTTGCCTCCCTGAATGAAGAAGCTTGATGCTTCCAGGGTGGGAGAGGTCTCAAAAGGGACTGGGCAGAGGGGACAGGAGCTGGTGTGTTTCTCTTTCCTACAGAGGATTATCTCAGTAACCACATCAGTATTTTTCAGTTTCTCACAGTCTTACAAGGGCCGTGGTTGTCTTTGTGGATGGGAGAGGTTTTGAGGTTGCATTTAGGATTTTTCCAGCTGCACTGCAGGGTTTCAATGGTCTGCCTTTACACCAGCTTGTGGAGAATCTGAAACTGCAGCTGTGACCCCTGCCCACCCCCTTGTCCTCTGCCCAAAGACTGAGCAGCTTTGGTGGTGAAAAATTAGGAAGGTTATCTTTCTGTAGTGCAGAAATTGTTAGTCCCCTCTGTTAATTCATGTTATGTTCTTAACAAAGCTATTAAGAAAATAATTGTATTTATAGGAGGATAAGTGTGTTTCTGCAGTGTGACATTTGGACAAGTGCATTAATAGTGGAGAGGAATGAACATCTCACCATTTCTTTAGCAGAACGATTCATTTTGTTTTGTTGTTTATTTTTAAACAGAATAAATGATGTTTCTTCAGCATGGTGCTCCCTAGCAGCCTCTGCTCCAGATTCACATGATGGGGATCATTCAACTTTGACAACACTGCTCAGTCTGAAGTGGAAAGTTTGTCTGTGGGACCTTCACAACTGTGACCCAGAATGTACTGGTGTGTGGGAACGGAGGAATCCGCTGTTTGCAGGGAGAGCAACATGGATCCACAGAATGGTAAATGGGAGGATTTATTTCTTTCCTGTTCAGGCTGGGAACAAAAGGTTCTAAGAGAACTCAGTAGCCAGCTGCCACTGGGATTTGATGAAGTTTAAAAATGGGAAAGTTTTTTGAGCCCCAATCTTTGAAAATTTTCAAGTCTAGACCAAGGAGTTTTACTTCCAGGGAGAATGATGCTGGACCATGGAGGTGGTAAGAATAGCATTCCCCTGAAGATGGATGTTCTCCAAAGGCCTACACAATTAGTCAATATATGTATCATGTCTCACCAGTTCCCAAATATGTTTTACAAGATCTATGCTTTTTCAGTGTGTGGATGCAAATATGTTCCCAGTCACTGATGCAATGAGTATTCAGGGTATGAAAGCTGCTAAAATCAGAGCATCTCTTCTCAGCCTGAACAGATATTAACCTGCTCCAGTTTTACTCACAGCTCCAACTCAGTGGCTTGCAGTGATTTCATGTTGGGCTAGATTATAAGGTTTGTGTTTATGTAATAAAGAAATTCCCCTTTTGGAAGGGACATATGCTTCAGGTTGCTTCCTGCGAATTTTTTTTTTTTTTTTTTTAATTTTTTTCCCTGAGCAGGCAAATTATTTTTGGATGGTTTCTCTCGCTGCAACCCTCAGCTCCCAGGCACTGCTGCCTTTCTCTGAGTCAAACCCCAGTTATGTTTCTGCAGCAAGAAATAGCCTCCTATTCTTGTGTAACGGTGTTCCCCCCTTGCAGCAAGCGCTTCATTAGGAGGCAGCATCTGCGTTTGAAGTGTGGGAAGAAGGTGTGTTTGACGCTTTGTAGTGAGTAAGCAGGCTCCAGCAGAAGCTAATGTTTTTGCAGCCTTATTTTGGATTTTATCAGCAACTATGAAGCAAAACCTGATAGTTTATTCAGAGGCCTCCTTGTCTTGTTGGAAGACGTTTCTCGCCAGCGTCACAGGGAGCTCTGGGAACTCTTTCCTTTCTCCGTACGTATTCTGCTTGTTCCGTGATTGTTCTGTTTCCTTTTGGTGATTTGGCATTGTACCTTTCTCTAACGCTGGGATATCGAATGTTCTAAAAATTCCAAAATTCCCTCTCCTGAGTTTCTCTCTGGAGGAAATTATCTCCACTTGAATACTAAGCTATAAACCATGAGAAGAATTTTAATCTGCGCTAACGGTCGCAACTGTTCAGAATTGCTGAATTTTTGTTCTGCAGGGGTGATCTGACAAGTTTTCTCACTGCTTAAAGATACAGTAAAGAAATTATTGTAGGAGTGAATAATGAAGTGAGAAGTGGAATAGTTATATTTTCTACACTTTGAGTTCAGGGTTTTTGTTTTTTTTTTCTGAGAACTTTATTACACATTGCTGTTATGTAATTATATCAGTTAAAGTGGTTAGCTGGAAGCATGCAAATCCCAGTGGTAGACTCTTCTGTATGGCTATATCTGGGTTATATTAAAATAGTCTACAGTATTGGAAAGCTGGGAAAGGGATCCTTGTAAAGCTTAAGATCCCTGTACAAGGCACCGGTACTGCCTTGGTGGATTTGCTCTTTATAAGGGTATTGTACATGCTTAAACTCATTGTTATTTCAGGATTGTTTGGGTCCTGCCAAGAATGATTGTCATTAGCTAACTGCTCCACTCCCTAAGTTAGCTGGTCCTTGTTCTGCGCCCGGATCCCGTTTCAGGGGCTGCAGCAGGAGCACGGTGACTCACTCAGCCTCCACATGCGAACCCATTGTTTACGCGCCTTTAGGAACAATGTGGATGCAGCCTCCTGCTCCCATTCAGCGGGAGCTGCTGGGAAGGGGAGTGAGGTTCCGGATCATTTCTTTAATGCCGACGACCTCATTAGTGCTCAGAGCTTGGAGTTCTTTTTTTCTTTTTCTTTTTTCTTTTTTTTTTTTTTTTTCCTTGGGCAGGAAGGACCGGTTTGTGACCGTAGGGGATTTAACCAGAGCACGCTCCGGGATGGGTCAGTTGGATCAGCAGGGCTGGAGGCACCTTCCAGCAGATCCCTGTGCACCTTCATTATCTGAAGCCTTAGGATTTTTTAGGAGTTTTGTTTTTTTTTTTTTCCTGGCAGCTACAAAGCCCTGGCCAATTGTGTGTGGAGAAAAGGCTCACAGGCATCCTTGTTAGGTAGAAAATGTAACACAGGGTGCAGGGGCTCACCTTGCTCAGGTGTCTCCTCTGCTGTTCCTCCCAATTGGCAGTGATCTTCCTGTATCCCAGCAGGCTGCCAGCTTTCCCTGGATTCCAGCAGGATTCCAGCTTTCCCTGGGAGTGGGTGAGCTGTGTGTCAGAACCAGACCCTCTCTGCCCTCCAGGGATGGTGCTGGGCTTGGCTCTGTGGTGCTGGCTGAGCCCTCGGAGGGGATTTGTCACCAGAGCTCAGGATGAGGCTCCCTTGTGGGTGCACTCAGCATCTCCCTTGCCTCCTCAAACCGTGCTTCCCCTCTCCTGGATTTGTTCATCTTGTCCTAATTAAAAGAAACTGAGCAGGGGTATGGGGGTGGCTGCAGTCTCTCAAAAAGTACAGGGTTTGGGGTTTTTTAAGAACTTGGTTAAAGAGTTCTCCGTAATACAGAGGAGGTGACATGATGTGAGTTTTGTAGGAAGTACAATGGAAGCCCAAAGGCATCACTTTATGAATGTGCAGAAAAGCATAAAGCCTTTCTATGGGCTGAGTGATTTCTTTGACTCTTACAAAATTTCACAGCTAGGATTTAATTCTTGCATGGTTTTCTAGGAGACAGTTCCTCAGAGGTGTAGGAGAACAATCATTGTCTTCTGAAAAATAAGGGTACTTGTGTTAAAAAGCTTATCTCCTTCTTACTGTGAACTTTATTCAAAGTCACAGAGCATTCATATGCCACTGATGTGTTTCTCAGAGGTAGGATTGGATTATCCTTCAAACATGCCAGAGGGTGTCTCTTCTCTCTTGCTAAATCTAGAAATCAGCACTGAAGAGGGTGGAAGGTGTCTAACATTACATAATTAGAGACAACAGTGCCAAGGAGAGCTGCCTGAAACTTTATAGTAGCTTTGCAGATCTTAACTAACTGCTCCTTCACAACTTCTTTGGAGGCAAATCAGTTGTAACTTGGTGACTTTCCACTGTCCAGGGAAGCACAGATGGACATGGACAGTCTGCCTGGAAAAGGGACCTAAATATTACATGAGGGACCAAACAAGTTACCAGAACATATGACTTGAGTTGTCATTTGGAGTGGACCAGAGGCCCCTAAAGCTGTGCTCTGCAGGTGCTGTGGTGACCCTGCAGCTCACGGGGCTTTCTATTTTACCAGAAAGAAGCTGCCCACTGTGGCAGTGACCTTTGCAACCCCAGCTGGGCCATGGCTCAGCTCAGATCTGACTCACAGGGAAAGCTGCTGCCTGCCCTGCTGCTTCCTGAACCCTGGAAGAGGCTCTGGTGTGAGTAAGGGTTGAACTGGAAAAGCCACAGGGTCGTTTAACAAGAGGGACTGCTCAGGAGCAAGTGCAATTTTATAGGGAAAGTTTCACAACAGTTTGAGTGGTGACAGTTCAAGGTTGGCCAAGAGCAAATGGAGCAGTTTATTCTCCTGGGACACACTTTGTGCCTCCAGCCTTTCTCCTGGTTGGCATCAGGGCAGGATACCTGCAGAGGTGGACTTAATGGTCCTGATGGGCCCCTTCCAACCCAGCCTGTTCTCTGATTCTGTGATTTCCTCACAGTTCTGCACCATTGTTGCCTTAAATGTGAAGGGCAGGAACTTGCAGCGTGAATAATTTTGTTTAAAGATCTTTCCTGCTGAATAGAGGAGGAAGGGAAAATGGCACCACTGATACCAGTTTGTTCCTCATGAAATCACCATTTAAAAGCAAACTTTTAAACCTTCCCATCAGCTGTGTGTGGGGACAGGAGCAGCAGCCTGGGACACGTTGTGCTGTGTAACAGGGGAAAAGTACTCACAGCCTCTGTCCTGCTTTTTCCATCCACACATCACCCTGTAGTAACATTTCCCTGAGTGTTTTGTGACAGTGTGGGGTGAGAAGGACAAGGAGAGGATCTGGGAGGTGAGCTGAGCACACAGAGCACTGGGGAGCTGCAAAGTGTGTCAGTCGTGTGAACTTCTCTGTAATCAGACTAAGTCAGCCTTGAAGATTTTCTGGTTGTTAAGCTGTAAGTAAATTTGAGCCCAAACAGCAAGCTGAAAGGGCTCCTGTGAGCTAAAAAAGCAGAAAATAGAACGGGTTTTGTATGTGAGTCAGTCTCACTGCAGAGTGCCCTGCAGAAGGAGAAGTAGGAAATGCTCAGCAGTAATAGGAAGTACACCAGTAAGGCAGTAATAGGCTTGTATTTTTAAATATTTAAATAAACTCTTCATACAGAAGTGGTGCAATCTCACCAGGGGCCAAGGGCTCCTGCGGAAGGCTGGTCTGCAGCTGAACATGCCTGTGGTTAAACCTGCCCTCCTCTGCAGGGCTGGGCTGCTACAACATCTCTCCAAACCCAACCTGCATTTTGAAAAGGGGCAAGGAACACCGAGGCATTTACAGTTCTCCTGACAAAACCCATCAAAGCCAGCCTGCTCTTGAACTTGAGGGCTGTATCAAGGAGGGCAGAGCTGCTGGGAGAGCCAGTGGTGCAGTAAAGACCTTGGGAAGTTAATTGAGCAGAGAGTCTGACCTGAGAGCCAGTTTGATTTACAGGCAGCAGTAAAACATTGATCTTTATCTGAGCTGCATCTGGAATTATTTGATGCTTTACAGCTTGATTTTTACACCTTCATGTTAAAATGTATTTGTGGTGTATTACATTGAAATGTAACTTAGGACAGCTCTGTCAAGAAGCCTGCAAAAACCCAAAGGTGATAAGGTAGTGAAGAAAATCTTTTGCCCATAGAACTTGTACGGAGGGAGTTCTTCACAATGTTCCTGAGGTGTGATTTATGAGGAAGCTTTCAGGTGAGGGTTGATTCTGGGGTCATGGAACTGCTGTCCTCTGTTTCAGTGGGAAAAAAGCAATTGATAGTGTTCACACCAACTCAGCCTTTACCAGGCCTGTAATGGATGTATTGTTTTGACAGAGATGTTGCAGGTGATTTTATACTTGCATTAAGAAAATGCCATGAATGATGGGGTTTTATCCTCCCCAGAGCCTATGGGGGCCTTATCCAAAACCCATTAAATTCTTTGCCCTGACATAATGGGATCTTCAGGGATCCTTACAGCATTAAGTCTCTGGTTTGTTTGTTTTTCACTGCTCTGATCAATAATGGGGCTGCCAGGGCTGTGCCTGCAGAAGGCAGTGAGCTGGGAGGAACTGTTTGCATTGCAGATTCAGGGGAGATGGATTTTATACCATTCAACTCCCAATCTGCTATATAAAATCACAGAATCGTGGAATTTTTAAGGCTGGAAAAGACCTTTGAGGTCACTGAGTCCAACTGTTCCCCCAGCACTGCCAAGCCCACCATTAAACCATGTCCCCAAGTACCACATCGACACAGCTTTTAAACCCCCCCAGGGATGGTGACTCAACCATGAAGTCTGCCTCTTAATAGGTTCTGTTTCAGATTTTACATCAAGTCAGGCTGATATTTAATTCCTTCCCTTAATCCAAGTCTGTGTGCTCATTAGTGGGTCAGCAATTGCTTATTTGCATGATTATGTATCACCACAGCAGCAGCTCTTTTATGTAAGCTGCTGATATTTTCACAACAGAAGTGTCTCCATGTGTTTTAATTTGTGCCTTGCCCTCACTTTAGAGGACCTATTTAAAAAGTCTTTAAGTTTTAGGAGAGGCTCTCACCCTTCCAAAAGCCCTTCTGCAGTCAGAGGGACTCTGGGAGTCAGCAGTTCATGCTGCTGGCAGGACTTGGGGTCTGCCATGGAGATGCACAGTGGGAAACCTGGGGCAGGTCATCTCTGTTTTGGCTCTCCCTCTCCAGTTGGAAAGGGCAGCAGATCCCTGGTGAGCTTCAGGAACTTCTCATCTGCCAAGACAAGCCTCATTGGTGTCACCCAGGGGTGAGGGAAAGAGTCAGTCTGGCACAGAAGAGTGGTGGAAAGGAGCAGGGACCTGGGGCTGGGAGCTGGAGGAGCAGCCCCATTTCCTCTCTGATAGTCACTATGTGGCTCCCAGGCATAAAGGTTGGCATTTCAGATACTGCTGGGGAAAACTCAGTCCCAGGCTGTCCCCAGCTCCTCTCTGCATAGCTGAAAATCATGGAAAAATAACGAACCAAAGCAGTGACTCAAACAAGAAGTCTGGATAAATTTAGCACAAATATTCTTGGTATGTTTGTGGTCACTGTGGAAATTGCATCACTTCTTGTTTTAATGATCAAAATATTGCTTGGAAAACTGGCATGGCTACCCGAGAGGAGCTCAAAATGAAATCCTTTAAAAGCAAGTATGTCTTTGGAATTGCCTCACCTGCAGTTAATTGGTTTTGGGGGTTGTTTGTTTTATTCCCGTCTTGGTTAAGGAGTTTTTGGACTGGAGGTTATTGCTGCTTAATTGAAAAGCCACAAGGTTTAGAGCTGATACACTCTGCAGCGTGATTATCTACTTCATATAAAAGTTCTGTCTGGGGAGTAGGATTCAAAAAGAGTGCCGGTAATTGCTGAAGACAAGACCTCCTCCAGAATCTGCCTGCACGTCTTTCTGTCTTTCACATCAAAGAGCCTTTGAAAATGCTTTTATTTTTGCATCAAACAGGAACATTTTAATTTTTTTTTTTTTAGAGCACTAATGGACAGGATCTTTTTTCAGGTCTCATACACAGCCTGATAAACAAAAAGCCTGACTCCTAAGTGAGCTTGTAATCCTGGCCATAATTCTCCCACGTTTTGCACCTTGGACCTTTCCACACAGTGGCAGGGTGGGAATAAAAGCTGCCAAATCAAAGCCATTTTCATGGACAGGAGCAGGTTCCTGGATGCAGTGGATCAGAGTTTGTCAGAGGTTGGTGGGAAGGGGATGAGCTGTGCCCCTGACTCATTTTGCTGTCTCTGCCTTGGAGCAGGCATCCAAAAATGCTGTGAGCTGCAGCAGGGTCACAGCATGGACATAGGAGCCTCCCAGGCAGAATCCTTGTCCTCCCTTCACTGAAATGGGTGCTGATATTCCCAAAACACCTCCCTGCAAAAGGAGGCATTTCTGCCACTTGTAGGTTTTGTCACTAGTAGGGGAAGGTTTTATGGGGTTTTTTTTGGTAGCCCCATTAAAGCTTTGGTGGCTGGCTGGGCCAACAGCAGAGGACTTCCCATCAGGTTTCTCTTCTGCTCCAGACACAGCTGTTTGGGTGATCCTCCCTGTGAGACAGTCTGTCCTGGAAACCAGCATCTTCTGTGACTGCTGTGGAAGAAGAGTCAGAAGTGGGAAGTGCTCACATTGAGTTCAGTAGAAGCTGCAATGGAGCCTCATTTTCTTCACTGTTCTGTGTAGATTTTTGTTTTCTTTTCCAGACTGACCTATCCATCCCTTTCCCCTGTTGCTCTTCCCAGCTCTGCACTTCCCTTGGCTCTGCTGTTGCCAAATTGTCCCTTCAAGTCTCTTCATGCCAACCATGTCCAAGATCTTGATTGCATTTTCTTTTTCTCTGCATGCAACACTTTTACTTAAACTGATCCAAAGTGGTTGTCTTAGTGATAAACGGGAAGTGAGGGTAGCAAAGGAGTGTTTGATTAGTCAAGCAGGCACAGTAAAGGAGCTCATTGAACTGTGTCTAACGTGTACTAAGCTTGGATTTTGCTGCGTGGGATGTTTGCCCCCTCAAATCTCTTGAAAGGCTTCTTCCTTTAGATGTGTCTCCTGAACCTATCAGGTTTTTTTAATAAAAAGATATTCTCTTGTTCTCCCAGCTTTAGTCAGAGTAGCTGGAAGGAGTGTGTGGGTCAGTGTCCTCGTGTCACGCTCCTACACCTTGTGTCTTTCTGGAGAGACAGATTTTGGCTGCTTTTGTGCTCTTAATTTTGGCCAGCAGTGGGGTTGCAGTGCTGTAAATGGGTTTTCCATTGAGGAAGGTGCTTACATCTGTTATTAAAGTGAAACACAAGCTTAGGAGCTGCTTTTCCCAACTCAGAGAAGGTGTGGGACCGCTGGATGTGTCTTTGGTGGAGCTGGTGGAAGATTTGTGCTGGACAGAGACCTGAGCAGAGACCTTGGGCCCATCTTCCTCTCACTCACACACAGCAAATCCCTCCTGAGCCCTCCACATGTAGCCTCTCACAGCTGGGGCTAAAAGCATTTGCTTCTATCTAAAGCAAATTTTAAATATGTGTCTAAGCAGCAGAAGTGGGCTGGACTTGAGGTGGTGCTTCCCCAGTGTGAATAATTAATGTTTTAATTTTTTTAGAAGAAGAATTCCGAGCAAATTATTTCTCTGAAAGAGAGAATACATTGGGTTGTGGGATTTTTTTCCCCCCTTCTGATTAAAGCTTGAATGTTGGAGAAAGGGAAAAGGTTCAGAAGAAAGCTAGCCATGAAATTTTATTTTTGTGGGGTTTCAAATGAAATCCAGTCTCGCTTTGGTTTCATGGCTGTAATATTTGATTCAGTTGGACAGGAATGGTCTTACTGGAGACACCTTTGATCATTTAACAATCCTCCCTTTCCAGCCATGCCTGGAAACAAGCACAAAGAAAATCCCAAAGTGTTGTCGTATTTCTGCGTGCTTAATGTATATCTTCCAATTTAAAAATTGGAAGGCAAGAGTGGCATAGCTGGCCTTGCCTGCAGAAGCACATTTCTGAATGATTCAAGCTGTAGGAACCAAAAATAGAAACTTTCACTCTAGAGCTGAGTCATTTGTATTTTCAATACAGCAACTCTCTGGCCATTTGGAGCTCTCAATAGCTTCTCTTTGGGGGTGAAAGTTAACAGCATCCCTGTTCTCTGTGGGCTTTGCTGATCCTTTGCCCCCCAAAGAGGGCATTGCTGGAGGCATGGGGGGTATTCCCACCTTCTGTCAGAGGCAGTCTTTGCCCGTGTGCTTGCTGGAGGACATCCCTGCCCCATTCCTTCCCTGCCCCGAGGGAATCCCAGCCCTGCTCCTCTCCCACCAGGTAGAACCCAGAGCAGTGGAAGTGGAGCTGCACTTCACAACCAACCAGTGGGGAACATCCTGTCCTCCTGCAGAGGAGAGGCACATCCAAATCCATCATTCCTTTTCCATGGATAGCTGCAGGTGTCATTAGTGTCCCTGGATCTGTTTTGCACTTTCCAGCCTGGTTTGCACAGTGCCACAGGGGGTTTGGTCTGACTGTCGTATTCCAGTGTAATTCTTTGGGCTCTCTCTGACCCCATTGCCTTGTAGTGCCTTTGTGCAGCCTCTTTTGTACTTCAGCAAAGAGTAACCAGCTCAGTTTTGTTTTAACTTCTTGGACAATACAAACAATTCCCAGAGTCCCAGGAATTTGGGAAGTGCACACAGGAATGCAGGAGCCTGCCCAGATCTGGCAGTGCTGGCACTGCCCACTGAGACTGTTGAGTCCCAGTGTTACCAGGATTTGAGGCTTTTCTGTTCCCTCTTCCCTCATTGTCCTGGATGATGAGGAAATGATTGTGTAAGTGTGGAGCTAAAGCCTTTGGAGGCGTCTGTTTCTCATAATTCCATTCTGGAGCCCAGTGAAAAGGCAGAAATCCAGAGCATTTTTCCACCCGGGACTTAATATTTTCCTTTCAGGCTTGCATTAGCAAATGCTTTTTTTTCCTTGCAGGTTGAAAGTGTTACAAATAGAAAATTTCCAATGATTCTGGTGATAATTGTTCACTTTACACAACTGTACCTAAAATTGTCAGCGTGCCCTGGGTGCTTGCTGGAAAATGTTCAGTGCAGACCAGCACGATGCATGTGTGGTGCTGGCATGTAAACAATTTCAAAATACTTCCAGAATCTGCAATAATAGTGAAAAAGATTCCTTCAGTGCTGGATTTTTGCCTTTGAAGCATTTCTCTGTGTTTCATATCTGGTTTCTTTTGGGCTTTTAAGTCTCCGTTTGGGGCAGTGAGCATTGATTTTGAGCTGTGTTGTAGATGTGGGTGGCTTTTGTGCTCATCATCTTTTCCAGTGCCTTTGGCAGGCAGAGCTTAGTGCAGAGCCACTCCTTTGATTAGCTGAAATAATGGATTTTTGAGGGAAATGAAACCACAGGAAATAGGCAGAAAAAGTGTGTGGAGGGATCCCACTGTCCTGAGAAGCTGGCACATCCCATTTGTTGTGGGAAATATTAATTAGGGTCAGAGGGTCCATGACCCAGTTCTGGCATAGACTCTCCACTGGGGATTTGGAACTTCCCAGATAAACCATCTTGTTCTCAGTATCTTCTCACAGGGGGATTTATTGGTAGTTCTGGACATTTTTGAATTCTGGCAGGAACATTTTAAAGCAGAATTGGCTGAGCCACATTTCACCTAAATCTGAGAAAAGGTGAAGATCACTGGCTTCTTGCTGCAGGATGGTTTTGAGGCAGCTTCTGGCAATGTGGGCAGGTGGGGGGGGACAAGAGATCTTGGTCTGTGGCTTTATCTTCTAAGAAATAAATGAATGAAATGAATGAACTAAATCTTTTAACTTTTTTTTTTTTAAGATACCTTGAAGTGTCAGCTAATGAGAGAAGGAACACAAAAGTTACCTTTGCTTCATAAGCATTTTTACCCACTTGGGCTGACTGAAAAATCTATTTCTTTATTTTTTATTGAAGAGCCCAGGGTTTAGGGTTTTCTTCCTGGTTTGGGATGGGATTTTTCAGTATCTCAAAAATTTCCAGAGGGCTGAAAAATTTTCCTTACCCATCTAAATGGAAAGTGCAATGTAGGGCAGATCCATCATCCTTTGAAATCACCGGAGGCCTCCCGTTGGCTGCTGCTCAGTTTGTTAGCCTGAAGTTTTCCAAAGCAGCACAAGATGCATGAGCCTGGTGCAGAGACTCAGAAATAACATGGCTTTCTATTAATTTTGCAAAGCAGCTGGGCAGAGCTTTTGTGGAGTAGTGTTGAAAAATGTTTGGTGACACCGGTGGGTTTTGGAGGTGCTGGCTTTAAATATTCAGCACATCTTCAACCTCATCCCTGTCCCGTTTTTTTATCTGTGCTGTGGCAGCACTCAGAAGTCGAAATGGCAAAAGATTAAGCTGGTGAAGGTTAGCTGCAGCCATCTGGTGCTGTTGAGGAATTAATGTCTGAGCTCAGCCCGGAGAGGCTCCCTGCCCACCCCCATCCCCACATCCTCTGCACCAGAGGCTTGGGTTTCGCTGTAATGGGACATGGAGATGAAAATCTCTGTCAAGGCTAAACGGTGGTAGTTAATTCAGACAAAGGAGCAGCCAGCCAGCCATTCCATCCAGTGGCCACTGCAGGAGCTGCTGGTGCTGGAGCAGAGGGGGGTGGTTATCAGTCCCAGGAATTAACAGCTGAACTGGGCATCGCTGGATGGGATGCTGTGTTAGAGCATCAGCTTGATTTCCTCTGTCTCTGGAAATACCTGCACACATTATGACAAGGTCAGTAGCTGTTTTCAAGTTGTATTTTTATTGTGGTTCTGTTTTTTTGGAGGAGGTTAGCTTCCTGATTTATCCTGGGTAAAGCATCTCATTTATATCTTTCTCTGCTAAATAAAAACATCTTACCTAGTTGCCAAAGAACTGCTGGTTATCGAAGGGCCTGATGTAGCATTTACAAACTCTTGTGAGTTTATGTGTCAGAGATGCAGTGATTTGGGCTATAAAGACAATAATCATCCGTGCATTGTGCTGCTTTGTTATGCAGCTGTTTGCTGATTCACAGCACTGACCTGCAAACCCTCCCCTTCTACTAATGGCATACTGTCAATTCAGAAATTTTGGAGGGTTTTTTTTTTTTTCACCTGCTGTAATAATATGGCCTGTGTCAGGATCTACCTACACATGGCCCAAAAATTCTCGTGGTACTCTTTATTACTAAAAAGGCTTATTTTTATTTTGTTTCTCTGAGCTGGGTCAGCAGTCTGTTGCACATTAAGAGTGATACCTTGTGCCCTTTTAGTGGCAATAAAATAACTCTGCTTTTTTTTATTGATAACCTCTGGTTTCATTGGGATATTTTTTTAAAAAAAATTAATCTTGCCCTTAGCTTTTATAAAGGGTTGTTACAGCAAAGCCAAACTTAAAATGTATTTCCAAAGTATAAATCACTGAAATCAAGAGAGAAGTAATTCCAGTTAGTTGTTTTTGTACAAGCTGTTAAGTGGTGTGAGGAATAGATGATGGATGCATTTTTAATGTAAGCAGATGCCTCCCCTTTTCCCCTCACAAACAGCCCTGGGTTTGCTTACAGCTTTTTTAGTAGAAAGCAAGAAAAGAAAAGAAGCTGTGGACCTCTGGAGAGGTTAAACAAATATGATGTAGAGGCTGCACATTAGGGAGTAAACTCCATGACTTTATTTTCATAAATATTCAAAGGTGTTTGAGAAAAGAACCCTCCTCAATTCAAGTAGGCTTCATTTACCTGCTTTTGGGTGCTGCTTTGGGGCAGTGCTCTCAGAGGAACCTGTGCCAGCACAGGAACTGCCCAGACCTGTGTGCAGTAAAGCAGAAACTAAAAAAGATGGCACTGGCTGTGTAAAGTTTCTGGAGTTCCCAGGAATATCCAAGAAGTCCTGCTGAGCTGTGCTGGTTTGCTCACAGCAGCGTGCACTGTGCAGTAACACAGACCCCGTTGTGCAAAGTGCAGGAGCTGGTTCCTAAATCCATAAAACCTAAGAATTAAAAGCACTTTGCTACATCCCAGCTGAAATTGCTCAGTGTGTTGCACAATCAACTCCAAAAACAGAGGTTCAGTGTTATTGAGCTCCTGTATTGCTCTCCTATCACTGGGAGGCTGGGTGTGAGTGAGGTGATTCTGACAGGAGAGCCATGAGGAGATCAGGCAAGGAGCAGGAGACATGGAAGGTTAAAAGCAGAGCAGGGTTTCTTTGGATTTCGGCCCAGATTCCTGCTAAAAATGGCTGCTGCGTGTATTGGCAAAACTTTATTGCCAGCCTACAGGAATGCCACTGCTGATGATAGGTCAGTCATGCATCTTGTAGGAATAAAACAGTCTTTAGTCAGTAAAATGTAGTTTTCCTCATTTATTTTCCCCCAGCTAGTGAGTATAAATTAAGCTTATAGAACATGCTGGTTCTTAATTTGCCCTTGTATTTCAGAAGCCAATATATCATTTACTAAGTCACCAGGAAGACTTCTGTGAACTGGGTAATTTAGTAGGTGAGATGCTTATCTTTGCCTTGGGTGGCGTGTGTGTGTTTTTTGGGATTTTGGGAATGGATAGCCAACCTTCTCTCATTCAACCTCTGAAAGCTCTACTAAAATCTGACAGCACCATGTGAGTACAGCTGTTGGTTGAGGGCAAACTTTTTTATCTGTATCTCACCAGTTTTGCTCTTTTCAGGCTTTCAGTTGATAGTCACAAGGACTATTTTTTGCTGGAGACCTTTGGCAGCTTCTTCCATCAGGCCTTAGGCAGGAGGTCAATTTACTCTGCAGAATGGAATCATAGAAGGAAGTTTTGGTGTAAAAAATTTGAGAGATAGGTAGCATTATCTTTCTGGCAAAAATATTTAAAATATTGGTTTCAAACAGTAGAATTGCCCAGGTTTCTCACACTCAGTGAAACCTTTGTTGAATTCTATTTGGTGGACATTCGGATGTTCAAAACTGAGCAGTTTTGATTAGATCAGCAAAAATTTGCTGATTGACAAGACTGGCATTGAGTTTAAGGATTAAAATGAATATACTGAAGACTCTTCTGGGAATAAACTCCATGGAGCCAGCTGTGACCTTCCAGTTCCTGGAGATACCAGAATTCTACACCTAACTCGTGGCCAGCCCGTGTTCTTCCAGTGCTGGTGGCACCAGGGGTTGTGACTGAGCCATTGCCCTACAGAGGACTTCAGAAATTGTGGGGGGGGCCAAAAATGTAAGGGGAAGCCCAACACATTGGCTAAGTTGTTTTGTGAAGTAGTCATTTGGCAAAACACAGAAGTGGTTTTGGGATTAGGGTCGAGCAGGCAGAGTTCCTCCTTCCCTCAGTTACAACCCTGTGACCCTGCTTGTGCTGGTTTGCGTGGGGCAGCTCCAACAGGAGAGATGGAAAATGCTCCTTTAAGGAGAGTTCTGTGTGTGGGAGGTTGGCTGGAGACCTCTCTGCTCAAAGGGGATGTGATGCCAGGATCTGATGAGTCTCTGACCATGAGATTCTTGTACCTCCACCCTCCTGGGCCATGATCTCAAATCAAAGAGAGATGGCCCTGCTCAACTCTTTGGCAGAAAGGCTGTGCTTTTACATCTGGAATGGCTCCAGATGTGGGCCTTGAGTGATAGTCCCCAAAATCAGGATTGGGGCAGGAACTGAGGAAAATTTGTCCCTCTTTTCTGCAATTTGTAGGAAGCAGATGGAAGCTGCTGTGCTCTGTCAGCCCTGGTTTGCTGGGCTCCTTGAGCAGGAAGCTGAGGAGCTTTCCAGCTGTTTTGTATCTCCAATGTGAGGCATTCTTTCCTCCAAGGGGAATTCCACAGCTTCTCTCTGTGTGCAGGGTTTCATCACAGGCTGCCTGTTCCAGTAACTGCAGTCTTTGCTTGGATCTGTATTTTTTAAATTTTCTTAGTCCAGTTCTGAGTTGTTTTGACCAGAGAACTGCTTTGCTTTAAAGCTCTCCCCTCCCTCATCCTTTAAACATACTTGCCTAAGAATATTTGGGAATATTTTTTTTCCCAATCTTTGGTGTCCATGAGAATGAAAATTAAATGATATGTGATATTCTTAGTGATCCCTTATAGGTGTGTGGTCTGCTTTAAGAGTGAGCCAAATGCAGGAAGAATTCCTTTTCCCTTGTGCTCCCTAAAATTACAGAATTATGGAAGCACTGCACCCATTACCATGAGCTCTGAGATGCTCTTTATTGTGCTGTAATTCAATCCCACTTTCCTGGGCCTTGATTTCTTCTCCTTGTCCTTCACACGTTCTTCATCATCTGGGAAAGGTTATTGGTGAGGGCACACTTTTAATGGCATGAACCTCTGGAGCCATCTCCAATGTCTGAGTGATTTGAGCTTCGTTTAAATAATTGATGAGGAGTGTTAGTCAGAACCTACTGGTGATTCAGACTGCATTATTCAAAGATATTTACTGACAGTTATGGATTGCTCCGAGTTTACTTCTCTTTCCAGGCTCCATTAAACTAGGCCCTGTGTGACATATGTGACTATTTAAAAAAATAAATCCTTTTTAATAAATGTGAAGAACTGTGGGCTTAAGTGCCTTATTTAACCAGTTGCAAATAAGCAGTAATAATTCGTAATATTTTAGCAGGAAAAAAATCACTTTATTTTCAAGTGGAAAATGCTTTTTTTCCATCTTGCTTGTTGTTCAGGAGTGGACCTGAAAATATCTTGTATTTCAGTGACTTTAATGCAGCTTTCCCTGTACTGGTAGCTGGGGAATGTTTGGGTGTGAGACTTCCTGCCTGCCTCATTAGCCACCCACCAAAGCATCTTCTCTAATGGCTTCATCTCTTAATCTCTGACACTTAAAAGCTCTTCTGGCTCCCAAAACCATTTAGGAAAAGAAAGTCTGGTCTAGGAGATTCTCCAGAATTGATTAAGGTGACGCTGGGCATCTTGCAAAATCTCTTGTAGAGGTGCCTAAAATCCTGGTTGAAAATGCTGGAGGACGGTGGGATTTTATCAGGCTGTTGTCAGGAGTGAAGAGTGACTAAAGCAAGGCCAGTAATACCAAATTTGCCTTTTGGATTCCTGGCTTTGTCAGAATCCCTGCAGGTGCCAGTCCCATGTTAATTGCTCCTCTTCCCTGGCTCCTCAGCAGGAGTGTGCCAGGCAGATGAAGGGTTCATGTGTCCCTGTGTGTGAGCTTCCACACCTTCCTTTGGAAACCACCTCTGGGAGCCATTGGGGAACTCGCTGTCCCTCTCAGTTTCATGTCCCTGTTGGGAAGTACTTTCACATTTTATCACTTTCTTTTATCAGGCTCTTTTTTTTTAATTTTAATTACGTGCAGTAAATATTCCATTGAAAATCACCAACTTGTTGTGTTCCCAGGATTCACTAACATTGCAGCTGTGCATGGGTAACAAGCAGGCACTTCTCCCTGACTTCTCTTTCCTGTTTTTCCTGCAGGAACTGTGGACATGGGTGGCAAACAGTCCACGAGTGGCGACGTCTCCGTCATCCAGACCCCTGTGACAGAAAGCATCCAGGATGCCTACAAAGCTGGGGACACCAGCAAGGCCCAAGAGTTGATTAGGTTGTCCTGTGAGGAGACTGCACTGCAAGTGGAAAAGGTTGGGTTGGGTTACTGCTCTCTCTCAGGTTTTGTTGGCAAAGATGCCAAAATTCCCAGGTGCTGCTGTGTTCTGTCATTTTTCCGTGGAGAAGATCTGATGGGTTGTGTGGGGATCTGCAGAAACGTGCTGAGTGACACAGTTTGCCCTTGAAAACACAGATCAGGAACGTGGGACAGACCACAGGGGGCAGTGTCTGTAGGAACAGGAGGCTGTGTGAGGAGGGGTGCTGCTGCTGTGGTCATCAAAACAGGGAAATGCATTTTTCCCTGTAAAAAGGAAGCAGTTTATAGACTTAGCAAAAAATGTATTCTCCCATCAGTGCAAAGATGGTTAATGGCCCCCTGGGATGATTTTGCTGCCTGTGTGTGGAATTTTATCACAAACTCTGTGCCAGCTTCTGCACTGCTCTGCCTTCAGAGCCCTCCTTTTGAGCCTGCTCTGTGCACAGAGCTGATGTGAGTGTTTTGGGAGGGTCCCTGCATGCCAAGATCAGTCATACTGGCCATCTCCAAAACAGGTAATACTGCAATTTTGCAGCTGAGCTGTGCAAATGCTTTTTCTGTTGGTCCGTGAAGAATGGGTTCATACTCACAGTTCTCTGCCTCAGGCACTTATGTGAAAAAACCATACAAAAAACTATCATGCAAACCCCAACAAATTAATATAATACATTTATCAGCAATGATTACAATGGCCACTAGTGTTTACGACCTTCCCAGTTAACCACGGCGACAGCCTTGGCGTGGGCACAAACAAACCCCATCCAGCTCTAGAAAACGCTCTTTCTCCGCCTGCTGCCCTGAAACAGAGAGTTTCTTGTGCTGTGTTTCCCTCCCCAGTGTCAGCTTTTAGGCATTGCAGCAGCATATGGAGATCTGCAGGCGGTGAGGTACCTGCTGAAGGAGGCGTTGGTGGTGTTACCGACGGAGCCCAACGATGACAATGCCGCGGTGGTGGCCGCCTATTTTGGGCACAAGGACATCGTGAAGGAGCTGCTGGATTCCCTGCGTGGTAAGCCCTGGGCTGACCCTGCCTCTCCTCGAGTTTTTCAGGAGCTGTGTGCTAGAGCTGCCAGCAGGCATTTGGGGTTTTTTTTGCATTCCTTGGGAGGGGAGGGGTTTAGCCATGGGAAAGTGCGTGGAGGGATCAGATCTCTGCCCTGCTTGAAGAAAACTCCCCCCCCCCTGGGGAAGAGAAACACGTTCATAAATACATTCCATGTTTGCAGACTGGAAGTGGAGGAAGATGCCATTGAGACAGTTCATTCCTGTCAGGCCTCACAGCTGGGTGACATCCCAGACCCTACGAAATTAGGGGATTTTCAGGATGCATCATCATCCCAGTGCTGATCCAACAACCTCAGTGGTGCTGGCAGTGGGTGGCCTGACTGGCCAGGAACACTTTGGGTGCACAGCTGACACCCACTTTGTTCTCTGCTTGACATTTTGTTTTGACTTTCAGGGGAATTCCTACTTTAGTATCATCATTATATTTTACTTGTATTTTATGACAGTAATTATTTCAGAGCAGAGATATTTTTTGGCTCAGACACGATTCCTAAGGCAGCAGTGGGGGTGGGGGGCAGAGCCCAACTCAGACAGGACCAGGAGCTGTGTTTGGGTCCCTGTTGCTCTCTCAGTGTTCTTTGAGCTTGGCAACTCCCTGGGACCTTCCATGCATTTGGGGTCCAGAGGTCCTGCAGAACATCTGAGGCAAATCCTCGACCTCAGACACTGCAGTAACACAAGAGCTAAGTTGGCTTCTGCAATATTTTACCTGAATATAGCTCTAGCTCCTCACTGGGACTAAAGAGTTGCCAGTGGCCTCACTAAGAACAGGAATAACCTGTTGGGAAACCTGCTTATTTGGTTTGGTTGGAGCACTGGTAAGCAAAATAAATGTTCCAGTTTGGGGGATGCAATTAAATGTAATATTTCCTTCAGCCAGAAAGGAAGCTGAGTAGCCTAGTAGCAAGAATGAAATTATATTAATATAATACACTGAGTAATGAAAAGTGACTTAAGTAGTTTCTGGAAACTCAGCTCAGTTCAGAAGTGACCAAATTCCCTCCAGCTCTTGCTTCGGGGGGGTCAGGGGAGGAGCTCTGTACGAACAGCAGCTTTCAGAAATCTTTGTGCAGGACCTTCCTTCCAACTGTTTTCTTGGGAGGTTACACAGAAACCAATCACAGGGCTTAGGTATAAATTGCATAAATTTGCAATTTGGCTGTTGCATTGCAGTGATTCTCCCTTGGAACAGTGAGAACTACTTGTGGCTTACAGCTGCTTTTTTGCAGCAGGAGGGTGAGGGATTTATTGGAGTTGTTAAGAATGCAAAGGGCAATGTAATTTCCACATGGATAAGCTGCAGAAAAAGCCTTGACATGTAAAACTTGGGCTTGTGGATGTTCCTGTAAGTGTTTCAGAGAGGATGTGAATTTGTAAAGTATGTGGAGATAGTACAGGGAATCAGGGAAGATTTGGGGACTGCTTATTGCTGGCAGAAATAATTCTGCCCTGGGCATTTAGTTACATGCCCAGAATTAGGCACACCTAGAGGAAAGTGGAGTTCTACAGGAAAACATTATTTCTGAAAAAAAACCAAGTTTGAGAATGACTAAAATGTCAGCAAACCCATGCAGAAATTAGAACATGGTGTTTTAGTTTTTAGCCTTAAATGACATTGTCTGACTTTACTATGAATTAATAGTAAAGAGTTGACCTGAAATGAAATACTTGAAGGGGAAATGAAAGTTTTTGTGGGAGGCTTCAAGTTGCAGCAAAAACAAGCTACAACATTTCTTTTTTTGTTGACCGAAGCATTTATTTTTGTTTTATTTATCCAATAGCATGAAAACTCATCTGGTTTTCCATCCAGAAAGATTTTTGCATCCCTTCTCATGAACTTGAAAGAAGTGGCCAATCTTGGGTGTTTGGATCTAACGTCTGTTTGGGTCTGGATGCAGAGACAGTCCTGGCCATCCCTGTTTGGGGTCAGATGTTTATTTAGCTGCTGGTGTTTTAGCAGAACTGTTGTTGCCTTATGAATGCTTAGGTCAGGGACAGACAAAAAATTTCACCCATTAGCTGGGTGAATAAAGAAGAGCAGTTAAGCAAAGCTGAAACCTTTGTGCCTGACCAGCTTAGGACCCTTCTCTGACACACTTTAGCAGTGTAACCTGTTCCTTTTGTCCTCAGGAGCATCACCCCATCCCACACCCCTTTGCACAGCCATTATCTGCGGGTGTTCCTCACACATCACAGCCCGGTGCCACCAACTAAGTTTCACATCTTGTGTGTTTTTGGTAGGTCCTAATACTTGCCAGCAGCTCCTGAACTGGATGCTGGCCATAGCCTGCCAGCAGGGCCATTTGGACATTGTCAAGCTCCTGATCCGTGCCTACAGTGCTGACCCTGAGAGCTGTGCAGTCCGGAGGAACGAGTTCCCCGTCCTCATCCGCCTGCCCCTCTATGCTGCTATAAAGGCAGGTGTGTGCTTGCATCCCTCCACGTTTTGCCCCTCTTCTGCCAGGTCTGCAAAGAAATGGCTGAGCTGTTCACACACAGCATGGTACCCATGGCTTGTCTGGAGCTGGATTTCCAGCAGGATGGATTGAAATAAAATTGGCTCTGAATCTTTCCACTCAGCCAGATTGGAGTCAGGGCCTTGTGAGGATAGATTACTGTAAATACTGAGAGGCTGCACTTTCCTCTATAAACTCCTTGGGAAAAGACCCTTAAAAACCAGAATCCTTGCAAGCAAAAGCATTATTGTTATGGACACTGGCACACATGCTTGATTTAGGCTGAATAATTTACACTTCAAAGCACAGCTGTGTGTATAGTTTAATAAGATGTGAAAAAAGAGAAGAAAGAAAGAGCCTGGGCCAGCACTTTTACACAGTGTCTTTGCTGTCTCAGTTTGACCAAACTGAATCCTGCCTCTGGAGGAAACAGCCTTTACACAGTTCAGTTTCCTTTTTGAACACCCCCACAGTTTTTTTCAGAAGTGGTTATTTCCCAGGATTTCTGTTCAGCTCCTTGCTGGCTCATTTACATGAGGTGAAGGGAGCAAACAATCTGCTTTTCTCCCAAGGGAATGAAGATGTAGCCGTGTTTTTGTTGCGGAATGGAGCTTTCTTTTGTTCCTACATCCTGATGGACAGTCCTGAATCCAGCAAACACCTTCTGAGGAAGTATTTCATTGAGACAACCCCACTACCAGGTAGTGCTCCAGCAAAAACAGTAAGTAACCATTTATCTGCCTGAGGAGATGTTGTTTTAAAGGGGCATCATGTTAATAACTGAAAATTGTCTTTGCATGCCATGTGGCTGCTCATTCTTCTTGACTAAGAGGCTTGTGGTTTGCTGCCCTTCTAGAAAGCTGTGCAAGTGGCTTTGATGCTGAATTACAGGGTGTAAAACATCAAGACTGTGAACGGCATCACTGTGCAAGACACAGCAACAGCTTCTGTGGGGCAATTTAAACACCATGGTGTGAGCTAGGGTGTGCTGGGCAGAGGAAACACCAACTTTGGGCTCAAAGTCTTCCAGAGAAGAAGCTGGGCTGCTTCTAGCACAGATTTCTTCTGTGCCCCCAGGGTCACCACTTCCTTTAGGTTTCTGTTGTGCCTCCTGGTTGCAGGGTCATGCCAGAAGCTCTGTGGTGTCCCTGAGTGTTGGTGTGGCACAGAGCTGAGCATGGGAAGCCTTCTGTGTCAGACAGTTCAGGTAAAAATGGGCTTGGGTGGCTTGTGTCAACCAGGAGCATGAGCAAAGCAGTGATCTGCTGAGTATCTTCCCTACTTCAGATCCTCAGCAGTAAAAGAGTGTCTCACACTGGTATTGTTACTACTTTATAGGGAAGCACACAGTGCTCTGTATTATTTATGCCATTCTCCAGCAATTTATTATCAGGCCTTTTTAATTTTTCCCCTCAACATGTGGTTTAACCTACACTGATTAGGAGCATCAGATCCCTGAGCTTTCAATGCTTACAGTTTTCATCAGGTCACAAAAACTTTGCAGTGAGAAGATGTCCCTAATCAATCCATTTGAGTGTCTGTCTGCTCAGCTCGTAGCATTCCAGACTGTTGGTTCTGCTTTGGTGTTAAGTGAAAATAAGGAGAGAGGTTTTAGTAGCTTTACAAACTTCTCCATTCTCTGTTTTCCTGCCAGAATCCTCTCACTGGGTTCCTGTTAATACCCTGAGTGTTAGACCACATAAGTGAGCTTGACTTCTTTAGGTTCAATCAGTAGATTTAGAGCCCTCCCTGTGCTACTCTTAATTTTGTTGACAGATAAACAAAAGGAATCTGAATTCTAGATGTGAATAAGAGTTGATAAAATGTCTTTCAGAAGAAAAAAAAGAAACCCAACTGGATAATTCAGCTTAAATAAACTTGGAAATAAGTGTTTGAATCACAGGCAAGAGGTCTGTTTTCCATGTGAATTTGCTGGCAATATTTAACTTAGCTGCTGTAAAAATGACTCAGCTTTGCTGTTGTCACACCCTGAGCAAAGAAGAGAGCAGTCTTCAGACATTGCCAGAAGGGCCTGGGCTTTGAAAAGAAAGAAAAAGGAAAAAAAAAAAAGGCAGAGGAAAAAACATAGAAACTTGACCTTGATTCTCCTAGTAGCTGTTTATTTTTAATATGTTTACTTATTTAATGCTTTCTCTTTGAATTCGTTTTTGGCAGACTGGGACAGATTCGGGAGGATCTGTCCTGGTTTGTCTGCAGAGCTCAGATCTTTGGGAAGTGACACTCACACACCCTGATAAACTTCTTAAAAAACAACTTTGTGAGAGCTGCAGATAAACTGCCTCGGCTTTCTTCTTGTCTCAGAGGGTTCATCCTGAGATGGATTCTGCACTGGGAGGAAGCAAAACTGGATTGTGAGGAGACTGGGATGTGTGTGGCAGCCAGCTGGATGTCAGAAAGTTCTCCCCTTGGACAGGGAGGGCAAAGCAAGCACTGATCATTTCAGAGTGAGCCCAGAACTTCAAAAGGCTTTGTCCCTTCTGTGCTATCTCTGAGTGGAAACACTTGAGCACAGCTGAGCTCCAATCGATTTCACAGCAGTGAATGCAGAGCTATGCATAAAATGTGCCTGAGAGCTGGTTTTGGCTGCCACACCTTCCAGACAGCCCTTGCACTGAGCAGAGCTGCCCTTTCTCAGGCAAGAGGAGTTACATCTCATTTTCCTAATATCTGTTTCTCCTTTTTTTTGTTCTCCCCTGGCATAAATTTATACCCACAGCAAACCACAGCTTTGCTGAAGAGAGGAAGTGATCCATTTTTACAGGAACAGGTACCAAATGCCAAAGAGAGCCTTTGCAGTGAAGTGGCTGGGCACAGATTCCAAACTTCAAAAGATGTAGTCAGCAGGGAGATAAATGTAACTTTCCAGTGTGTACAGAGTGAGATATATTTAATTTTTCCATTACAGGCCAGAGAAGAGCTATGTCTGCTGTATTTTCCCTGGGAGATATTTTACCAATAATTTTATATTCAAGCATACAAATGTATGTGTGTGTGTGTGTGTGTGTGTGTGGGATCCTCCTCTCATTTCTTTATCCTGGTAATCTCACTTACATCACCATCAGCACAGAGCTCTGCAGCAGTCCCACACAGCATTCAGAGCAGGGTTGTTGATGGAGGGAGCAGATCCCTGTCCTCAGATTATCCCATCTGCAGCAGGAGCGAGGCTCTGATGGAGCACGTCACGTCGTTTAGGGGAAATGCACAACAGCCTTTCTTAATCACCTTACCAGACAGCCTCAGATTTAAGTAAATATTTTTCATATTTATAGTTGATCCTTTGCCCAAGAGCAGCAGGGTTTCTTGCTCCTGCACAATTTCCAGTCCTTTGCCTCAGTGCATCCCCTGACATTGCTGCAGTAGAAGATTTCAGTTTAGTCTCCAGGGCTTGTATTGAGAAATTCTTCCTTTGGCAGGAGAGGAGAGTCTACAGAGGTTTTCCTTGGCCTTCTGAAGAGCAGGGAGCTGTCTGCAGTCAGCCCTGAGCTAACATCCTCTGAACTCTGTCCCTGGTTTAGCACAGAGTTCACCACCAGCCCCAAATGGAGAAAGGTTGGGCTGAGCTCTGTGAGTTTGGCATCACAGACCTTTGGCATCAGAGAAACAGCTTTTCTGGGAAGGCAGTGCAGATGATTAAGTATGAGTTGTGTTGTAAATCTCCTCTCTTTGTGGCACTGCTGTCAGGATTTCTTTCACTTAATAAAGATTTTGACTGCAGAGTCCTGAGCCAACCAAACCCCTAACCACTGATACCAGGTTACTGGTACCTAAGTCAGACAGAGGGATTTGGCAGGTCCTCCAGTTTGCAGAGACACTGTCAGCCCTTGTCTCTGGATGAGAAGGGGAGCACTGATTGCTGGGGTTCAAAAAGCTGCTTTGGATACAGGACACCAACCCCCAGCACTGATAGCAGGTGCTGGATTTCACAATCTTGTCTGTGGTTTGAGAAGTCATTATCTGCATTCTACAGGTATCTCCTTATCACATTAAGTACCCTGAAGTCAAGCCTCTGCATTTTTGAGGGAAATTATACATAGCAATCTAAATCTAAAATAGAGATGGGTTATCAGTCTGCAAAGAGGAGCAGCACAAGGTCCTGCTTGCACCCCCTGAAAGGCTGTAAGGCTGTATTATTACTGCATTGGTTGGTGTACTCAAGGACAACTAATTTTTCCTAAACCAAGGGATTTGTGGTACATGTTACAGGTGAGGGAAAAGTTTAGAAAGCTGCCTACTGAAATTAAAACAGGAGTTTCTAAGCAGGAAGCCGTTAACTATGCAGACTTGGTAAATCTAGCAGTAAAGCAGGATATGTTTGGTGTGAGAGTGAAAGCTTTGCAGTGCAGCTCCCCTTGGGTGCTCTGCACTTTGCAGTATCAGTGGAGACTCTGCTTAATTTGATTTCTTTTTGCTGCTGGCTGCTGTGTTTTACAGGGGTGCCTTGTGGCATGGCAGTGGATGTAGCTTTAAACAAACAGCTGGAGCTCTCTGCCTTGGTTTCCCCAGTGGCACAATGGGCATAATATTTCCATTCATATTTGCAGGGCTGTCCTGAGGCATCACGAGTGAAGGTTTGAAAAGCACAGTGTCTACACTAAGTACAACTACTGTCAATATCTAAAAAGTGCATCTGTTTGTACTTAGCCTTTGTTCCATTCTCCTAAACATTTGAACTGTCTGATCTACATGACCAGTTCTGAGTCTCAAATAAGCATTTGAGACAGGCCCTTTGTTGCCCTTTTCTTTCTCTCCTTTCCCCAAATATATTCCTTTTAATTCCAAATTTGGGGTTAAAATTCCAAAGAGCTAAATACTGGGCATTGGAAAGCAAATTAAGTTTGCTGTCGGGTTCTTGCTGCCTCCTGGTGGAGAATCAGCAGTTCTTTCCATTTAGGCTGGTTTTGGGATGAGTTATGTCAAAACCAACAAGTTTATGAAAACGTTTTGGGAATATAATTTTTAAAATGTGCATTTCAGGACAAGGATTGGAATGCAATGAGGTGATCTTGAAAATGAGGCCTTGGGTTGTTTCCTTGCATTGATGACACTGTGTGTTCACACATAGCTTCTGTCCAAGCTGGGCCCTGAATAATTTGGCTGGTGAAGAAGTCCAGGTCCCCTGCTTGAGTTTGCTCATCATCTTTGGAGTGAAATCATGGAGCAGATATGGCAGGGGCTGCTGATATCCAGGCATGATTTCATCTCTGAGTCAGTTTAATTCCTAGAAGCAGATTGGAAAGTGAGCAAAATGGGAAAGTGAGCAAAATGTTCATGTGCTCTGCTCTGCCAGATTCCCAGTGGTGTAGCACAGGCTGAGACCAACTGGGATTTCACTCATGTGGTTTTCTCTTCTCTCTTTGACACATGCAGGCTTTGTGTGTGAACTGGTCAAACCTCAAACTGCCCTGGGTGGATCTGGACTGGCTGATCGATATCTCCTGTCAGATAACTGAGCTTGATCTCTCTGCCAACTGCCTGGTGTCCCTCCCATCCGTGATCCCGTGGGGGCTGATAAACCTGCGGAAGCTCAGCCTGGCTGACAACCAGCTGACAGAGCTACCCAGTGTGCAGTCCTCTGATGAGATCATTTGCACAAGGTAAATGCTCCACACAGAGCTGAGCCTGCAGGGAGAGCAGCCTCAGACTGGGCTGGAGGTCTCCTTGCTCTGTTTTCTGTCTGCTGCAAGGTTTCACTTAGGATTTGCCCCCCTGCGTTCTCAGTGTTTCCAGGTTTGTTGGCAGGACAGTTGTGGGGACTTTTATTCCTGTGTTGTCTCATGCTGCCTCTGCTTTTCTCCAGCTCTGGTGAGCCCCATTCCTCTAAGCTGGCTCAGAGTGACATTTACTGGCTGTTACCAATGATTTGATCTGCTGTCTATCCAGACCACCTCTCTCTGCTGCCTAGAAGGGTTAATTTTCTAATTAGGAGTTTTTTGCTTTGCCTTGCGAGGCACATTTCAGCTGCTTTCATTCAGAACTGAAGCTATCCTGGTAAAAAACAGATGTCTGTGGCAACAGGAGGCTTTGCTGCTGTTTTACTGATGCCTGACTGAGATTGTTCTGTAACTCACAGGTTACTTGAAGTCGATGTATCCAGCAACAGGCTCTCCACTCTCCCTACTGGATTCCTACACCTTAAAAACCTTAAAAAACTCATCGCTTCCAAAAACTACATGGAGAAGTTGTTTGACGAGGAAAACAGTACGTACAGCCCAGTGTTTGGCTTGCATTTCAAGGCTGAGCTGTAGGGAAGGACCCAAAAATGTTAAAATAATGGCTTAAAATGGCTTAAGAGCTCTCATGCTTATACCAAGGCCACAATGTTTCATGTTTTCCAGCAACTAATTGGATTGGTTTAAGGAAGCTGCAGGAATTTGACGTCTCTGACAACAGGTTGGTGGAACTCCCAACGGTTTTTGTGTACTGCTTCAAGTCCCTGAATGTACTGAATGTTTCCAGAAATCAGCTGAAAGTGTTTCCAGATCCCTGGGCCTGCCCCCTGGTAAGTTGAGCTGCTCTGACAAAGTCAGAGGCTGAAAAAGCTGTTGAAACAATGCAAAAAAAAAAAATTGACTGTGATGCTTAAAAAGCTGTCAGATGCTTAAAAGGCTGTTCTGTAGGAGGGCCCCTGCCAACTTTGGGTTATGGGTTTCAGAGCCAGTCTTTCTGAGGCTCCAGCCTGTTCTCACGGTGTTGATGGCATTGGTGGAAAAGTTTTAGAAATGTGTCTTACATGGATGTATTAATTTTCTCTGTAGTTCCTCAGAGAAGAAGTATTGTTAGGATCATTTTACCAAACACCCAGCTTTCAGATCCAGCTTTCACCAGGGGTGACTTTGCCCAAACCCATGGCAAACTAGGACATCTGTATCTCACTGTGACTTTATTCCTCATTTTTACAGAGGCAGCAGAGGAGCAGTATCCTTTGGGGAAGTGTTTGTTTATGGTTGAAAAGCAAATGGGGGTGGGTGATTTTCAAAATAATTTTTGGAATACTTTTTGCCCACCAAGAGATTTGACCAGCAGTTGTGTTTGTCTCCTTAGCAAACCCTGTGTGTCTGCTCAATAATTTATCTAGATCAAGGTACCTAAAGAGACCACCTAGAATTAATTTATTAAAGCTTTTGACTTGTGACAGCTGATCTACCACATTATTTAAAGAGATGATTACTGCTCTGTAAGTGTGGGGCTTTTTATGTTTTCCAGAAATGTTGTAAAGCATCTAGAAATGCACTGGAGTTCCTACCCGATGCATTGACTGTGTTCTGGAAAAATCACCTGAGAGAAGTGGATTTTTCTGAGAATTCACTGAAAGAAGTTCCATCAGGACTCTTCCAGCTTGAAGTAAGTGTCATTTCTTTATAGCTCTCACATTATTATTCCTGATACTGACTCAGACCTCAGGGTGGCTGCCTGGTGAAGGTGGGAGCCCACATGCTGGTTTGAACTGGTGCAATTGCTCAGAGCCCCTGAGGAGGCTGTCACCCCCTGAATCACCACATTCAGGCCCTCATCCAGTGAGATATATCTAGTTTCTGACACAGGTCTTCTGAGAGCTCTCTGGATGTCTGTGGTTTGCAGAATTTGGGAGCACAGTTTGGAAGACAAGCCCGGCATTGTAGCTCCAAGCTCCAGCCATTGAAATATTGATGTACTCAAGTACACTCACAAATAGCTGTGCTTTTTCTTGAAAAAAAGTGTTGTGTAATTAGGAGTTAGTCTTTCTGTGCTGAAAAATAGCATGTTTGAATCCCCTAAACAGTGCTGCTTGGGACCTCTGTGATCTTAAAGGTTGTAGATTAAATAATTCTTTCCTGTGGACACTACAGATCCTTGGGTTTATGTCAGAATTCTTCCGAATTTCTGCTTTCACGTGGTATTGCTGTGAAACCCAGCAGAACTTGGGGTTTCCTCCAAGCTTCCCTGCAAGATTGTGAAACTCAGGGTTGTGGAGAGAGAAACAGAGGTGCAGAAGCTCCATGCTTTTCCCTGCTGGCCTTTGTGGGAAGGATGCAGAAGTGATGGTTCATATCCATGTCCAGTCCTGAGCTCAGGATCTGCTGCAAAGGTGCCACAAGAGGGTTGAATTCCCTCAGTTCTTTCCAGTGATCCCTGCACATTTGGCTTTGCTCTCTGGTGGCCATTTGTTTCCAACTGGCATTTCTCCTGAAACGGATCCAATCCCATGGACTATTGTCCCCAAAACTTGGTTCTTCTGAGTGCATTGAGAGCCATCCCAGGGGGTGGGAGCCACCATGGCAGATATTAAACACCAGATGGTGCTTCCAGGACACAGTTCTTGGGTGCTGCTGCTCAGAGGGTGCGGAGGGGTGCAAAGGCACCAGTACAGAGGAGACCTCAGTGCAACCTTTGCTGATGTTTTCAAACTTAGTGAGCCTTGGCTGCCCTAAACTGTGTCAGTTCTTATCCATATCTCTTCAGCATTTTATTCATAAAAGAAATAAATACCAAATATTTTCTGAGGGCCAGGGTGTGATGAACAAATAGAAGGTGAAACCCCATGCCTGGAGAAGCCCTGGCTTGGGCTACTCCTTGACTGTAGAGTTTGTGTGGATGAACAGGGCTGTGCTCATGCTCCTGCCCTCTCCAGAAGCAGAGGTGGGGAGGGAAGGAAATGGGAAGTGAGGTGTTCCTACAGATAATGTATTATTTTTAGGCAGGAACAGCAGTGAACTATCTTCTCCCTGGGAGAAGCAGGCAGCAGAGGAGACCTGTGACTTGAAAGCACGTGTCATGGGCCAGTCATTTGTCACTGCAGCTGCAGTGTAGTTTATCACTGGCCTTTGCATGGTTTGCAGAGCAATCTCAAGACTGGGACCAGCTCAGTCCTTAATTCCATGTGTACCCCAGAAATGTGATGTTAAGAGAAACAGAAACCTCCTCAGCTTTCCTGGCTGTTGCCTTCTGAAGGAACCAACCAAGCCTTGTCTTAGTTCTCTAGACCAGTTTGCTTCTCCCTGGTTTGCTCCTCCTGAGGACACCTGGCCCCCTCTGGAGGGAATAATTCAGGTTAGACTCTGGTCAGCTTTTCCACATCATGACCTGACCGAGGCACCTTAATCTGGATGCTGCAGCCCCCTCCCTCAGGTGTCATCTCACTGCCTTTTGCATGCTGTGGCAGCAGCTTTGAAGGAAGTTTATCTGCCACTGCCATTGTGTCCCTTCTGGAGGCCCCCATTCTCACACTGAAAGGCAGTAAAAATGGAGAAATTAGAGAGAAGAGGCAATTTAAAAGGACTAGAGGTCTCCAGGGTTTCAGTCATGAAGAACCACAGCCAGCTGACAGTCACTAATTCCCCCCCCATGCACAGAACCACTGGAGAGAAGCTCCCCAGGCTCTCAGCTCGCTGGAGAGTGGCCTTGGTCAGTGTTTGGGGGGACAAAGACACAGTGACTGAAAAAGAACACCCCAGTTAGACCCCACAGAGCAGAATTTGTGCCAATTCTGGGGCGTGCAGCCTCCCTCTCCTCCTGCCCCCTGCCCAGGGGTGTTTTGGGGAGAAGTCTGAGGCATTGTCCTTGCACAGCCCTGTGCTGACACTTGGAGAGAGCCCCATACCAGGAGTCACGGGCAGGCTGGACCCTCCTTCCAGGGGAGCACGAATGATGGTAAAAGCATTGCCTGTCAGGGTTCAGTTTTGAGTTTTTCAGTTTCCTCCTTCCCTCGGTGGCTCACTCTGTCTGCAGTTTTGTATTCCCTTCACCTTCCCCGAACGCCAGCAAAGCCCAATTCCGCCCGTCTCCATCACTAGAGGGAGCGTTTGGCACGATAATTCCCCTTCCAGCCGCTGCCGGTTGTCCATCCCTTATGTCACATGGACACCTCATATTTTTCCAATCTAAAAGAAGGGGAGGGAGGCCAACAAACTGGCTTCGTGAGACACTGTTAATCCTGCTCGATGAAAAGGGGCATAAACCTTTTATATTAACGTGGAGCACATAAAACATTTAACACACCTGACGCTGAAGTCTCTGCTGGTAAAACATGATTTCCATGGGGTATAATTCATTAATATTGCTGTTCTTCTGGCAGGAGATAGTTCAGCTGACATTCTGCTTTATCTCAGTTTTTCATGGAGTTGAGGGGGTTCTTGCTGGATAAACCTGGTTGGAAGCTCTACAGAAAACACTGTTTTTCAGTGGAAAATTGGATTTTCAGCCAAATAAAAATGATCATTTGAGCCTCAACATTATTAAGGGCAGATGGAAGAGCATAAACTTTATAAATCTGAATGGGAACTGCATTTTTTTAATATATATTTCAGTTAAATTCAAAGGAGATCTTACGTTTAACTTGGTATTTCCAGCTGAGTCCTATCTGTGTGGTGTTAACTGTATGGTATCAATCAACTTCACTTGTTTTTAAAATTCATGTCTCTGCTAGGAGGGGAAAAAAACAAAGGAGATGTGTAACTTGTATAAATCTTGGAAAGTGAATGTAAATCCTGTCCATTTTAATAGAGACATCATAAAATAGCAATCAAAACTTTTCCTTGTGTGGAGTGGTTCACGTTTTGCACCTTGATTTTGTGGATGTACCGCAGGTGTAAGCCCACTCTGACACCAGCTTGGTACAGACACACTCATTTATTACATGTGTGTGTAATCCATACGTGGCATCCTCTGTTGGTAAATCAGGCTGTTCTTTTCCATTTGGAAAGGTTTCCTCACTGAGAAGTAAGATGTCCTCTTGCATGGGCTGTTTCCAAGTGCATCTGTCAGCAAGTGGAGCAATAATCTCCCCGGAGTGAGTGGTGCTGCTCCGTGCAGAACTTGCTGGGGACGGGGAGGAAATGTTTGCATGCTGGGCAGCACGGACAGGATGTTCTGATGAATAAGATGTACTTTCTTCGTGTTTCTGTTATTTAACAGCCACGCTTAAAAAGCTCTTTCTGTGTGTTTGGTGCTCTCTAACTCCAGGCTATTCCTCTCCTAGGCTTTGGTGTCCCTGAAGCTGCTGGGAAATCAGTTGGTTACGTTGCCTTCGCAGGATAAGTGGAATTGCAAACAACTTAAGTCGCTGGATCTTTCGAAAAACCAGCTTGGGAAGTAAGTGTTTCTTTCAAGTTTTGGCTAAAGGAAACAAAAGGCTGAAGAAATAACAGCAAAGCCAATCCCTCACGTAACACAAAGGGTGTCAGGAGAGAATTAATCACCTGCACAGAAGGCATTGATACCCACATACCATGTCCCCAAGTATATTGTGTGTCTGTGACAGTGATGAATTATCCTTTGCTGATTCTTTGGGCATTTAGCACACTGTATCATTTATTAAGTGGATAGATTATTGATAATGGCAGTTTAATTTCTGAGCATGTAGGAATTTCTTCAGCCCAGTGTGCGGGTCATCACTGCAAATACAAGTTTGTGGGGAGCATATCTTAACCATAAACCATCTGGCTGGACTGCAGTTATTAGTTAGTGTGGGAGTATTGTTTTGGAAAAAATGAAAAGTCTTTGTTTTTTAAATGGAAGTATAACCAGCTGCAAGTTCATAGAGAAGATTTCCAACCTAAAGGACTCTGTGATTCTAAGACTGATGCTAATAAGGTCATCCAATAAAAGAGTGACATTCTTCTGTTTAGAAATTCCAATAGGAATGTTTAACATGGAGAGTTAAAGGTCTTTTATCATCTCCAAAATTGCACTGAATTGTGTCATGCTGATATCTTCTCGTTTGGGTGCCTGTCCAGCACAGTTTTTGGAGTCCTTAGGAGTTTCTGTCAGTTGCAAAAGACAAATTACCGCTTTTTGATTGTCCCAGTGCATTTCCAGAGTCATGCTGGTGGGTCATCTTGTCCAAGACTCCCTGGGGAGGGAGGCAGTGGCAGCAGGTCGGTTCTGCAGCGCTTCTGGTGAAACTCCTTCAATTTGCTGTTTGACAACCACTTAACCCTGACACCCATAAAGCTGGGGGTCAAGTGCTCCCGCCCTGGGAGCTGGGAGCACTGCCTTGAGGAGCTCTGTTGATTTGCCAGGAGAAAACCACTGGGCTGGACAAGTGTTGGAGTCTGATTGCACAGCAGGTTTCAATCCCATCTCTCCAGAGCAGGTGGGATCCTGTGGGAGCTGTGAGCCGGGTCAAGCTCTCCCCCTCAGCACCTTTCCAAGATCTTTTCCCCACGAGTCCCTGTTTTGTTTGGCCCACAGGAGCGATGAGGGATTTAAAACGAAGAGGATCCCCTTTTTCACCATGAAGAACAGGGTGCGTGGTGGCCCCGAGGCAGGTAAGGCACACAGCGAGTGCTGGCAGTGCCAGGAGAGCTGGAAAGCAGCAGGAATCTGCAGTTTGGCTGGAGGGGGAGCAGAGTAAATTCCCCTGCAATTTAAAGTGCAAATGCATTTCATTAAGCGGAAATAAGTTCAGGTAAAATGTTTCTAAAGAAATGATGCAGCTGGTTGGTACCACCAATATAGAAAGATGGTGTGAAACCTGTTTCTTTTGCTCTTTCATGAAGGTTATGCCTTCTAGCCATAGTACTAAGTGGTATGTCGAAGGGAAATTAACCCATAATTATCCCTGTGGCTGTTAGGATTGTTTCTGTTGCTGACTTTGTCAATGACACACTTTCCCCTGCCTGTGATTTGCACCCTCACTTTAGGGCAGAGCACATGAAATCCCCGAGAGGACAAAGGGATATCTGAAGATACTGCACTGCTTCCTGCTCTCTGTGGGATTCATCTGCATTTCTTTTGTTTGTTGTTTTATTTTAAAGCACTTGGGGAGTTTTCTCATTCTGGCTGCCTGCAGAATGCCTGGCTCAAAACATTCCCTGCCAGTCACAGAGTGGGATAAAGAGCCGGCGTCGTCCTGACGCACATCCGAGCAGCCCTCGACTGCTCGTGGGAGGAAGAGGCCCTCCTGCAGCAAATCCTTCCCTCAGTTCCCCTGAAAACTGTGCCTGAGGTGAAACTGGGAAATGTACCATTTGCAGCCATAGCTGTAGGTTAAGGCTGGAGATCCTCACCTCCAGCTGGCTCCTCTGAGGGGCAGAGGCTCTACCTGGAGCTCCGGGCAAGGCTGATCCTGCCTTGTTTTCTTGTCCTTGGGGGCTGCTGTGCTGAGGAAGGTGTGTGTGCCCCCCCACCCCGAGGGGGAGAAGAGGTTGGTCTGTGCTGCTTCACAAGCAGGAAATGGAAATAGAAATGCTGTGACATTGTTGGAATATGGAACAACTGGAAAAGGAGTCTGAACCCTGTGAATCTGTGGAGTCTGAAATACCCTCAGAGCTTCACTGTGGGGTGCGACAGCAGCATTTCCCAAAGGGGAGAGAGGGGCAGGAGCAGCAGGCAAAGGCAGCTAAAACCAGCTCTAAAAGGGAATTGCTGTCCTGATGGAAATATCTACATGCTGCAAACCCAGCATAACCCCCTGCAGAAAGCAGGAAAGGCCAAGCTCTGCATCAGTAACATTTGAGCAGCTGTGGCACGTTACACCCTGGTACAGCCTGGAGCTGCCTCAGGTGGCCTCAGGTAGCAGAGGGGCACAGAGTAGCCCACCTGGCTGGTGCCACGGGTGAGCAGCCACAGAGACAGAGCAAAGCCAGCTCATCCATTTCTCTCTGTTCCTCTGCCAAGTCTAGCTTGGTGAGACGAGAGAATGTGGCCAAGAATTTAAACATCAAGAGAAAACAGAAGCTGGAGTACATCAGCTGCTCACAGAAGTCTCCTGGTGAGGTGGGGGTGGACAGGTTTTCACATGATTTACCAACAAAGCTGTTTACTTAAGTCTAGATTATTTAAAGAGAATAATTCATGGATGCTCACTATACTTGATTGATAAGCCTCAGAATAACTTTTTGCACACACATATGTGGTGTTGGTAGCGTTTATTCATCCAAAAATACATTTTCAAGATGGGATTTGTTTCAATTTTTCTACAGTTCTTTAAAAGAAAATTTGAGCTGAAGCCAGAGAAATCATAAATAACTCATGAATAAATAATTACAATTCATAAACACCTCAAGCTTGCTTCCAATATAGTACACTCCTTTCCACCTGGGACTCTTTGGTGAATTCAGAGTATTGCTGCTATTTTAGGAGTTTGCTCCTACGTGTCCAAGAGGGGCTAAATCTGTCTGTGCCTAGGTACCTACTGCAGAGCAACAATGCAAAGTTTAAGTCCAGCGATGAGCCAGAAAGGAAGTGAATTGCACCCATGAATAAGCCTGCTGTTCTCCTAAAATAATCCCAAAGATGATTTTTTAATTTGAAAACTCAAAGGCGGACTGTGACACTGCCCACACCAGACAGTCCTGTCATCTATGTGAAACACCCCTGCAGACAGTGGGACTCTATCTTGCTCCTTTCCTGATCACAGCTCAGGCTGGAAGTGCTGTTAATATTAGAACTGGGGAGTTTTCTCCTGGGGAAACCTGTTCCATTTTTTCCCCCCCTCTTTTTTGGCTGAGTCTAATTACAGTTGCTCACATCTTCTCTGTAAAGGAAGAAGATCTTGGTGGAAATGGAACTGTCCCATCCCTCAGGAAGGGAGAGTCTTGCATCTTAGGGACTTGCTTTGATTGACCACGGAGGCAGATGGTGCTGGTTGTACTTTCCTAATGAGATTCCAAACCTGCCTGGTTTCCCTTCATTTTTAGGATGCACTTTGGTGGATAAATGTGCCACCCTCAATACAGCAGCACAGTCCATGGCACCTTTTTGTGCTGCTGTCCCAGGAGCCATTTCTGGAGTGAAATGATGCTCTTAGGAACTTGCAGAGCTTCTCTTTGTTTGAACCTCTCCAGCAGCAGCAACTCAGCTGTGCGGTTGGTGTTATTACTGCTTGGGTTGCTCCCAAAATACCCAAGATGCTCCTCAGGCATGGAGGAAGTTCCCTGAGTCCTTCTATCTAAAACAGAACAGAGGAGTAAACACCAGCATGTTTTAGAGACAGCCTAGGTCATTCTGTCTGGTGCAGTTTGGGTTTTCTTCTCTGTTGTTACTGACTTTGATCCACCAGAAATTACTGTGGGATGCAGCATGGGGGCCTGAACATAAATTCTGACTGGCTTCTGGCTTTTCTCAGGTACTATGGAAAAAAACAGGCTGAGAACCAGCTGTGCCCTGGGTGTGCCCTTTCAGTGCCATGTTAAGAACCTGTTGTGCCTGTAGGATGCTCTCTCAGTGCCAGCTGTTAGGCTGCAGTAGGGGCAGTTCACAAAATATTACCGTGTATTCAACAGCAGGAAATAAGGTGCCACTCATCCCCTGAGCTGTCTTGGCAGGCTTGGAGTTCCTCCCTCAGCACCCCATAAGTCCTGGACACTGTCACCCTCCAACACTGTGACTTTAGGACCCTGAGATGTGAACATTGATGTTTGATTGTCACTGAAGGCCTTTTGCTTTTCTGCTTTTTTGGTGTGGCCCCTCCCAATGGACATGACCTCATGTCCTGCCTGCAAACTTCAGGTGAAGCTCTTGGTTCAGAGCCTTGATGCCTGTTTTGTTGTTTCTTTTTTTAAAGGTGCAGTTTGTTTCCTGTCTCGTTCCAGGTCCTTTTTTGGAGTTTCCAGCATTTCTGAGCGATTCTCTGGAGGTTCTTTATCTCAACGACAATCAGCTGGACTCTGTCCCGCAGTCCGTTTGCCTCCTGAAGGGTTTAACAGAGCTTTATTTAGGAAAGTAAGTCCATGTCCTGGAAAAGCTTTGCAGTGTTATTTCCATGTTGTTTTAGTGACCAGTCTTCTGTGGAGCCCCACCCCAGATGTCCAGTGCTTTTGAAGTCAGAAAGCTGGAAATAGTCAGCCCCTTGTTAGAACTGTGCCCATGGTTTGCTTTAGATAAGGAGGGGGCTGGTCTTTTGAGTTAGGGAAGATGATCTAATGCTTTGAACACAGGCCTGGGAATCTTATGTGCCTCTAGTTCATTCTGGCTTTTTGCTGTCAGTTTCTGTAGTGTTACATTCAATAACTCATCATTTTTGCCTTTATTTCCTCAACTATCCAGCGAAGATGATTACATTTGTCTGCCTCAGAGGATAAATTGAGGTTATACATCACTTTTAGGATGGAAATTGCTATTAAAGTGCTGAGTAGTCTTATTAAAATGTTAATGGAAGATTTCTGCTAGGATAGAATAGCGTAATCTGAGAGTCTGTGAGAGCAGCTACTTACACACAAAGCCTGGTTGTTGGTAGATTTATTTGTTTTTGTACAGTAACCCTGGTATCCGAGAGCTTCCTCCAGAACTTGGACAGCTGGCTAATCTCTGGCAGCTGGATATCGAGGAACTAAATATCAGTAACGTTCCTGCAGAGATCAGAAAAGAGGGTAAGGCTGATGCTGTGTATGCTTTATTGAATTGACTGAACATGCAATAAAAACTCTTCCTTTTAATGGTCAAGAGCAGGAGCAGACAGAGAATGCCTGAGCCCTCGTTGGGGTTAACTAGAATTGCACAGGGGAACCTCCTACTCGTATTTACAGATCTGATAATCAGTGCTAAGCTCTGGATGTAATGATCAATTGAGGACAGATCACAATTTAAAACGATGACTTACAAATGCAGAATTTCATTTGCAGTATGCATAAATTCGGTGGCTTGCTTCCTGAATGTGGATATTTTGGGATGTTTAGATGGCCTCTCTAAAGACTGAAGTGTTTAGGATCAGCAGTCACAGTCCCATTGAAGTGACTTTATTGTGAGCTGCTAGGTTTTTGGATCTATTACAATGCTGTCTTCTTTTTATTTTATTTTTTTTTCTGTGTGCATTTTAATCAGAAAATCCTGTGTGAACAAAGTTATTAGGCATTATTCCTGCTCCAGCAGTATACTGTTGAAGCCTCAATCTAACTTTAACTGGAAACATATAAAAGCAGAGGGGAAAAACTGAGTATTTTCCAACTCTGAATTAGTATTTTACATTTCCTTTCAGCTTCTGAAGCCTAGGAGCCCTCAGCATTTGTCTCTCCTTACAGTGCTCCGAGCAGCGACCTTTTCCTGGGGTCTCTGTCTCGGCTTTGTCCGGTTTGGGGGAGGTTTTTGGAGGTTCCTCTGTTTGTTCTCAGCCCAGGGCGAGGCTGCAGGGGCAGCAGGAGTTGTGCTGGTGTGTGTGTGTGTGCTGTCCCTGGGGGTGCTGGTGCCTGCAGTCCCCGTTCTCTCCCCTTGGCGCAGGCCCCAAGACGGTGCTGGCGTATTTACGAGCGCAGCTGCGGCGCGCCGAGAAGTGCAAGCTGATGAAGATGATCGTGGTCGGCCCTCCCCGGCAGGGCAAGTCCACCCTGGTGGAGATCCTGCAGACAGGGAAGGTGCCCCAGATGATGCACAGCGATGCCACCATCCGCACCACCAAGTGGGAGCTCCCCAAGCCCGTGGGGCACAAGGCAAAGGTGAGAAGCGGTCGGAGATCTGCAGGCCCGGTGGGCTGTGGGAGCCCTGCAGGGTCCATTTGGGCTGAAGTTGTCCTTTTGCACACAGCAGTTGTGGTTTTAGACCCGTTGCAGTTCTCTTTCATTTCCAGTTGGTACTTGGAGGGCAGTTCTGTTTTCCTGACTAGCTACAGAGAGTGGGCTAGGCTGAGGTTCTGGCTCTCCCACCTCGAGTGGACACTAATTTTGAGAGAGTGCTTTAAGCCAGCTTCTCTGCTGGCAGATTGTCCTTTCATTTGGGACATCAGTACCTAAAGCTGGACTTCCTTGATACCAGAATTGTCCTAAGTGGGGAATGTGGGTGGAAGGTGTCATCCAGGGATGTCTAAGGCATGTCTTGAACACCCAAATCTCAGATGGCTCATTCATGAAGTGTGTCATACTGAACTCATTTGAAGAGTGCTGACTTAATCCAAGCATTTGTAGGTGGCCCTGTCCCCTGCCTGCAGAGTAGCCCAGGGATTAGAGGATGCAGAATTGGTCCTGAGGTCTTGTCAGAGCTGAGGGGGTGCAAACACATCATTCCACCTTCACAGATGTGAGCCATGACCACCAGATTGTTTTGGAAAGGGGGAAGGAGCCTGCTGCGTTCAGCTGTTCCACAGCAAACAGTGCCAGGCCAGAGACAGAAAGAAAAGAGCAACACAGGCTGACTCCTTGAAGGGTAGACTTTGGTGGGAGAAGGGATGTGTGCGTTTTGTGTTGAAGAGCAATTGAATAAAATAAACGTGTAGACAGCACCAGAGTCCTGGAGTGGGATCAAGACACTGAACAGGCTTTTGTCCCTATCTCTGAGTCTGACTGTCCACACACACACTCACAGCTGAAGGTCTTTTGGATGAACAAAGCAGTCCTTGTACTGGTTAGGGCTTGGTTTCAACAATATGGAAGTTCTTCCAGCTGTTTTTGGGAGACTTCACACAGATTGCACAGAGTCAGAGCCCTGCTGAGCTCCTGGCTGAACTCTCATAGACTAACTTCCACATGGGATCAGTCCCCTAAACAGCTCACTGGGTGTTATGTGGTGCTCTGAGGATGGTGGCTGGAGGGAGATTTGGTTTTGTGTTCAGTTTCAGCGTTTTTGACTCTCTAGGGCCAAGTGATTTAGGGACAGATCTTCCCAGGTATGCAGGTACTTCCTGCTGCAGCTGGGAGCCTGAATGCCATTGAAGCAGAGAGCCAGGCTCCCTTTTAGTGCTGTCATGGGGCTGCACAGAGGAATGGATGCAGGGACACTGGGAGGAGAGCCAGAGCTAGAGAGGCCTCCATTTAAGCATTCCCCCAGCAATCAGTGAGTCTGGTTCACAGCAACTGTGGTTCTGGCCCATCTCTGGCGTGGCACAGACGTCAGAAGCCTGGGAGCAACGAGTAGGAGGTGTTTATGGAAGGCCTGAGAAGCTTCCCATCTCCTGAGCATCTCCTTGTGCTTGGCTCAGCTTGGTCTGAGCTCAGTGGAAGTGATTTCAGCAGGGGTTTCCTGTTCCCCACAGCAGTGGCAGATAAGCAGCTTCAGTGGTCGAGCGTGGCAAAGGCAAGGATGAAACAGTTTCTATTACAGATGCAGTGAAATGCAGGGCTCAGAATGAGACCCTTGTTTGTACTGGAGAATCCACAGCATTAACTGGAGTTTTACCAGCATCAAGGGCACCTCTATCGTTTTAGCAGCAAGTAATTAGTCTTGATTTCCTGTGGGGAAGTGGTAGCCATGCTTAACAATTGCTTGTTGATTTATCTTTCCTGGAGGCACAATTAGGACATTGAACCCCTTCTTGTGTCATACATTATGCAGGCGTAGGTTTATACTTCAGCTATTATCTCCCAGTGATTTACTGCCACGGTTTGATTTGAACACTTCTCTTTGTCTAAGTAGGTTGATTCAGTGGAGTTCAATGTCTGGGATATCGGAGGCCCAGCGAGCATGTCTACAGTCAATCAGTGTTTCTTCACAGACAAAGCATTGTACATAGTGGTCTGGAACTTGGCACTGGGGGAAGAAGCTGTGGCAAACTTACAGTTCTGGTTGCTGAACATTGAGGTAAGAAGTCACTGGTGGGCTCTGGGGTATCTATTTATCAAGCAGCAGCTCAGCACGCAGATATGTGATATTGCAGATTCTTTTTGCTCTGCTTTTAAAAGCTCCCCAAGCTATGAATTTTGCACAGCATTTGGAATTCATTTTCCATTACGCTGTAGGCGTATTGCTATATTTAATGGTTTAAATTTATCATTTGCTTTGTTCTCCCTCACACACAGCAGAGAACGAAACAAAAGCTGATTTATAAACCCTTGCTAAGTAAGGCTGAACATACTTATTTTGGAATTAGTGTTTGACCACACTGTGCTCCAAGGGGGGTTTGAAGCATTTTCTTTCTTGTGTGGGTTAGACACACATTAGTCTTGAGGTTATATTTTTAACACTTTAGATTCAGGTAAGCTGGAGAGTATTTCCACAACAGCTCTCATTTAGACTCAGAGCTGCAGTGAATTCGTTTTTTTTGTAACACCATGTTCATAATTGTTTGTAACTCTTTATTATCTGATAATTGTTTTAGCATTAAATGCACAAAAATGTGTGCCTTTTGAAAAACAGTCATCTTGTAATTACCGAAATATTAATGGTCAGCAGCAACCAAAAACCCAAACTAGGTAACAAAGCTGAAACAAAAGTTATTATATTTCAAAAATATATGATGTGTCCTTAATACATCACAGCAAGCAATAGTAACATCAGGAAAAATGCAGAGAAATATGATCATGATGGTTAGAAGAAGGGGGAAAATGAAGAGGGCTGTATGTAGACGTGATGGGGAAAGGAGAAAACCACAAGAGAGTCTTTGTTCATGATCCTTTACAATAGAATTGGGAGAGAACAAGTGAAATTGTAGCTTTGAAACAAACAATGGGACGTATCTTAAACACGCTGGATTTCTAACCTGTGGAATTTACTGGAAATACAGTGGGCTGAGGGTACCAGAAATTGGAAAGGCAAACTGGTGAATGAGAACTCCATCAAGTGCTGCTAATTCCAAGATACTCCCTTGTGCTGAGGAAGTCAGTGAGCTGCAGGCTGCTGGGTACTGGGAGAGCACACTGGGGAGCATCTCTCCATCCTATCCTGTGCTCTCCATGAGCCTCCAGGCAGCAGCAGACGGGGCCAGGGGGAGCAGCTGCCACTTCTGGGGCAATCTCACCCAGATTGGGAGATTTCAGTGAGCATCATAGGAGGGAGATGGATTGCCTGCAAAGAAGGAAATCTTTCTGCCTCTGAATATTCTTCCGTGTTCAAAGTCATTTGGATGGGCCAATGATCCCTGCTTAAGCCTGTGCAGTCCCATTGTATTTTCCCTGCGATCTGGATACATTCCAGGGTCGTAATACAGTCATGGAAGGGTTGGAAGAAACCACGAGGTCACCTAATCCATTCCTTTGCTCTGATTCAGGATTAAGTAGATTGAGACTCCTAGAAGTTTATCTCATCTCTTCATGAAATTACTGGTCTGGTCCAACAAAAATTACTGGTCCTATGAAAAAGTCTGTTTGGCTTCCCCAGGTATCCATTCCAGACTGTAACTAGCCTTTTTCAGGATGTCAGATCTTCTGGCTGCAGATTAAGTTAACTTTGTCTGGGCAGACATGCTTCCCTTTATTTCACTAACTCACAGCAACTCCCTTTATGTTAAACCCTGATGTAAAAACCCAGAGTGGCAGTTTCCTGCTCTGCAGTAGCAGCAGCTGATTAAGCCATGCTCTGCAGAACTTCTGTAACACCCAGATCACTTGGAGCTGTTGTCGAGCTGCCACGACAGGTTGCCTTTATTCCATTTTATTAAGATGTGTGACTCCCCCCCTCTTAAATATTCCACTTTTCACCTGTCCTCACTGATGTGATCTGGGTGGGGTCACTGCCAGTGCTTTCTCTTGCAGGCCAAGGCTCCGAACTCAGTGGTGCTGGTGGTAGGAACACACCTTGATTTGATTGAAACGAAATTCCGTGTGGAGAGGATAGCAACCCTGAGGGCATATGTCCTGGCTCTGTGCAGGTCTCCCTCTGGATCCAGAGCAACTGGCTTCCCAGATATCACCTTCAAGCACCTGCAGTAAGTACTTGTGCCTTTGTGAAGTTCAGTCACTCACTCTTTTATTTTATGACACTTTTAACAATTTTGAGATACTTGATCTCCTTGACAACGGAACCAATTTAGAGACTCGTCAGCATTGCATTTCATCTATTTTTGACTGAGATAATGTATTATAATGAGAGAGAAGGTCAGTGTTGCTCAGGGGGCTGATGATGAGTCTGAGAGCTGGAAGCTCCAAAGTCATGACCTTGACCAGGCTGTTTACTGCTCCCCCTTCACTCAGGTTTCTCACTGTTTAATGGTGACACATTAGTCACAAGGGGGAGAAGGTGCAGATTGACTAATTAATGCTGTGAGAGCGTGACAGTCGCAGGGTGGGTGCCAGGGGCTTTGCTGAGGGGAGGCTGTGGGTGGGACCTGATGTGGGAACAGGGCTCACCTGGCACTGTCAGCTGGGCCAGGAGGGGTCAGTCCCCAGAGCCCCTGGCAGTCCAAACTCGTGCCATCCATCTCCAGGTGTCACAGCAGAGGGCTGGGGCTGCCTGGGAGATGGGTGTCACTCAGGCCACGCGCTCTGACACCGCTCCAGGAGAATGCCCTTGGGAAGAGGAGGCTCCTGGGGCTGGGAGGGAAGCCTGTCTGTGAGCCAGGGGCTGAGCATGGATGCAGCAGGCTGGCAGCAAACAATGTGAAAATGTCTCTGCCCCGGGGCAAGAGCAGGTGGCAGCTGGCAAGTGAGGAAGGGCCCTGTGATGTCCCCAGCACTTCCCATCTGCTGCCTGGCAAAGGCATCAGCCGACCTCCCACACACTGCTCTGCAGGCAGTGTCAGGCATCCCAGGCTGTGCCAGGCATGCCAGCCAGCTCTTCCCTGTTAGAAGGAGCACCAGGGACCCACAGTGAGGCTCAAAGACTCACCGTGAGAAGGAGAAAACCTTTGTGTTTGTGTCACCTCAAGCCTCTTTTCCCATCACCTCAGAGCATCACAACACAACCTCGATCATTCTTTCTCAAGGGGACTTTCTTTCACCCTGACAGGCTCCTGAACATTTCTTTTCAGCTTCCTTTCCCCTTGCATTTCTTCCCAGCCTGGTTTCATGCCTCCTTCCTCCTGTGCCTCTCCACACCCCATCATCCACCTGGAACATGCATGGTAATAAGCTCTGGGGCTGGAGGAGTGTGAGGAGTGTGAAATCTTTGTGTGGGTGACCCCAGGTGCTTCCATCAGTGGTCAGGGTCATCCAGCATCCCAGTGAGTTGTACACTTCCCAGTGCCACGGAGAGCTGAGGTTTAAGATAAAACATATTTCATTAGAGAGGATTTGCTGTCTGCCATGGGAACATGTGTAGGATCAGTTAGAAAAACCCTTTGTTGGGGAAAAGGGAGTAGTACTGTTCTTTTCCAACCCACAAAAAGATTAAAACTAGTAGGAGTTGAAGAGAGCAGGTTTTTAGCTGTTAAAGAGGTAATGAAGGCCAGCTTTTAGGATCTAAGCATCAATTCCCAGATTGCAGGATCCAGCTGATCAAGGACCGGAATGAGGGTGGGAAAAGGTGTCTGGAAGTCATCATCCTGCCTCTTTGATCTGAGGCAGGGAGCACTGGAGTTGCCTCCAGAGGCTGCTGGGGCACAGAGCTTTCCTCCTCCCCACAGCCCCTTCCAGGATGTGTGTGGCTCTGCAGGGACAGAGGGGGATGACTTTGGTCAGGCTGCCAGAGATGCCCCCAGACATCAGAGTGTGCAGGGGACAGCAGTGCAGTAAGTGAAGCAGGCAGAGCAGAGGTTGGACCAACACAGATGTGGCCCAATACATCTTCTCCAGGCCACTCTGTGTTTTCTCCAAAGCGTTCTAAAAATACTCCCTGACAGCCTTCCTCCCATTCAGCTGACACAGGAAATTTAAAGTCAGTGATAAGGGAAAGTGAGCCTGGAGAGGAAGCCAGCGTGCTGATAAAGTTTGATAACCTTCCCCCTTGCATGACTTTTGCAGTGAGCTCTCGTGTAAGACTCTGGAAGGCCTCGAGGGACTGCGGCAGCTGATTTTTCATGTCACTTGCAACATGAAGGATGTTGGCAGCTCCATTTGCTCCCAGAAACTTGCAGGGAGATTGGTGAGAACTGGGCTGTCTTGGTGATCCTTACCATAGCAGGGTTTCTGGGGGGCTTGGGAGGTGAACTCCAGGAGTAAGGAGTTGATGCAGAAGCCAGTGTGAATATTTAAGATGGCAATCTGGCTTTGGGAAAAGACAGAATTAAAAGGTCCCTGTGAAAGGAAGATGGCACCCAGTTCATCCCTTGCTGGCTGATACTGATCCTGCTGGTTTTCTCACGTGGCTTGCAGATACCAAGGAGTTACCTCAGCCTTCAAGAAGCTGTCCTTGCAGAACAGCATAGGAGAAGTCAAAATGATGATGTGCAGTATTTAACAGACAGACAGATAGAGCTGATGATCGAGCAAACACCTGGAAATGACATCAAAGACTATGAAGACTTGCAGACTGGTAGGTCAGAGCAGACCAATAACTTCTTGGAAATTAATATGTATGTCCAGTTGAAATATTCCACAAACAGCAAATACAAATTACAGCAGTGTAGAGATCACTTTGGAAATTGGTAGGATATAAAATTAGTAGTGGGACTTTGGGGACAGGGCTGGGAAGTTTCTAAGGTGGTCTGAGGTTACTGATTTAATTTTTATTTTTTTATTTTTGACAAGCTGTGTCTCATTTCTAGTCTGCAGAGAACTGCATTTCTAGTCTGTGTAGAGTGAGGGTTGCCATAGTTTCAAGTCTGGCTTCTCTGTAATCTTGTGATCTTTAGGGAGGCCTTGCTCTGCAGGAGGCAGGGAGAGCCCTTCCCTGTGAGGATGGCAGGAGGAGGGTGAAGGGGAGGTGTCATGGGGACAGAAATACTGGCTGTGAAGAAGTGAGATGTGGGTTTTACAAGTGGAGTGTCAGATAGCAGCACTTCTCAGATAGATGTTACTCTCTTGGCTTGGCTGCCTGCTGGCTGTGTCTGGAATGCATAAAACTGCACAAACTGCCTCACACTCTTACTCTTCTGCACTGTGGTCTCCTAATGCTGGTCTGTTGCTAATCCCCAATTCTTTACTTTCTTGCAGCCATTAATTTTCTCATAGAAACAGGGACACTACTGCACTTCCCAGACACGAGCCATGGCCTGAGGAACCTCTACTTCCTTGACCCCGTCTGGCTCTCGGAGTGTCTGCAGAGGATTTTCAACATCAAGAGCTCCAAGTCTGTAGCTAAGAATGGAGTCATCAGGGCAGAGGACCTCAGGATGCTGCTGGTTGGGACGGGTTTCACCGAGCAGACCGAAGAGCAGTACTTCCAGTTCTTGGCCAAGTTCGAGATCGCCCTGCCCGTGGCCAATAACAGGTATGTTGATAATTAGAGAGGTTTAGTCTGGCTGGAGAAAAACAGCCACGTAGTCAGTGGATATTAGCAGGCTTTGCCACCCTAAGTGGTTGTCTTGACAGGGTTCTTGTGCCGAGAAAATATCTGAGAGCATTCAGCGGTGTCATGGAAGGCGCCCATCCGTTTGGGCTGTATTTCCTGAACTGAGCATCCTCTGGGCCAAACCAGCCCGTGTGAAAGCTTTCCCAGAGCACTCTTTGTCCACTGGGTGCATTGAGGCTGGTGACAAGCTCAGCCACCAGCCCGGAGGGGCAGTGACACCGCCGGGGATGTGGCCACGAGCAGGTGGAAGCTGTAAGGGCTCAGCCGGCGCAGCTGCAGCCGGGAGAGGATGTGAGGCCACGGCTGCCAGGCCTGAAATATAGATGGGCTGGAGTCATCTGTTTCAAATGAAAGATCCTCACTTCAGTGTGGCAGAAAACTTTGGGTAATCAATAATTGTGTCAGCCCTGAAAGCAGCAGCGTTTTATTCCCGGTGAAGTCAGGAGAGCGTAGCTGCGGCAGCAACGTGATTTACTTGGTTTTTAACCTCAATAGGTGCTGATCGATAGTTTTTCCTAGAAATGGTCTAAGAAACCTCATTCTCTTTAAATGTTAATGAGTCCTCCTCCCCTCTGCTCCCCCAGTCCCTTTTCCTCTGGGCAGAGTTCCCTGCGATTTTTCTCTCTCCCATCTGCTTGGCGACAGCCTGTTGTTGGGCTAGCGGTGAGACCAGAGCTGGGGCTGCACTTTTGATGTGGCATTTGCATTTCACTTCCTCGCCCTTGCAGGACAGCGCGGCTGCATCGCCCTGAGCCTCTGGGGAGCTCTGAATGCCAGCACAAGTGCAGCATTCTCTGTGCTGTCATTATGCCTGTCACTTACCCAGCCCCGGATGCCAACAAATTTTCTCAGGCTTAACGCAGATAAAGCAGCAATGTTTCTGCTCAGTCCAAAATGCCTTTTGGACTCCTTGTCGCTCTCTGCCATTTTTCACCAAGGCAATTACATTGTCTGTGCCTCGGGAATAAGGAGACTGCTTTTTCGTGGCCTGCCCAATGTTTTTCTGAGCGATCCAAGCCACATTAGCAGAATATTCTTCCCACTGACGGGCCGTAGCTATAGCAGGTTGGATTAATTTAATGTACTAGCCAGACACAGAGCAGTTATTTGTTGCTGTGCTGCTGCAATTATTGTCTAGATTGCCAGATAGGGTTTCTGTGCAGTCAGTAGAGAAAGCAGCTGCCAGTTTCTGTTCTGAAAGGGTGGATGGGGGCATGTTTCACATATTTTCAAAATTTGCATTGGCCGTTGTTCAAGAGCGTCGAATCACCATCTGTGTTATAATCCACTAGATAGTGTGGCCCAGAAGGGCCTCACTGGCCCTTCTTACACTCCTAGACCTTTTCTTGGATGTGCTGGGGGAAATTTATTGGCTGTCTGATGATGCATCCACTACTTTTATAGAGCGAGAAGTTAGTTTAGTTTGTTGCGCTCCACTTTTCTGCCTAAGGTGCATATAACTTAGCTGTGTTCTGCTTCTTAAAATACAGTTAAAAGCGTGACCATTCTTATTGCAATTTATAATTGAAACTTGTGCCAGTTTTACATTCCAGAGATGTTCCATGGAACAGATAATTTGATCATGTAATATGTCATCACGTGTGACATATGGAGAGAGCTGTTTTCTAATGATGGCTGTGTTTTCTGAGCTGATATTTCAGATTTTACAGAATTCTGCAGCTGCCAGAGAGAAAACATGAGAGGCTTTAAAGCAGTGGATTCTGACCCAGCATTAGTTCTGGTTGTGTCTAGTCCCTGCCAGTGTTATTTTGGTCAGGTCTCTTGGCCACATGCCTTGTTGCTGTCGTTGTGCCTGTCAACGATGAGCCCCAGATGCCAACACATTTTCTCAGGCTCAACACTGATAAAACAGCAGTGTGTCTGCTTATAAGCAAATAACATTTTAGATTGTACAGGCGTCCTGGGATGTGTTTGGTACAGAAGAGTATCACTGACAAGAGATTTACTGGCAAGTATTAAAAGCCATAAGCTCATGGTTTTCAAAACAGTTGCAGTGTTCCAGGACGTTTAACTTCCCAAATATGAAAGATCAGGACAAGTGAATATTGTGGGCTTACTGGGAGATCTGCAAATTATTTGAAAATGTTGTGGTCCCCTACAGCAGCATAACTCAATTACTGCTGGCTGGTCAGGCACAGATAACATCAAGTCTCCTTCACACTTGGGCAAAGTACCTAATAATCTGATTGCAGAGGAATCTGAGCTAGACAAGTGATTTCTCTGCTGGCAACAGCCTGGCAAAGTGAGCTCTTGCTTTAGGGGTTTGTCAGAGATGTGGCAGGAATCCACCAGCTGCAGGATGGAGCAGCAGGAATCCCTGTCTTGCTGACCCATGAGGTGCTTTCATTCTGGGGCTGGGTTGAGGCAGAGCAGCCCAGTCCCTGCAGCCTGAAACTCCTTTCCCCTCCTTCTGAGTTTACAGAACCTGAGCTGCTGGAGGTTGTTTTTGCACTGATCTCCTGTTCCACAGCTGTAATTCCCTGCTTACTACCAGGGCAGAGTAGTACCACAAAAATGAGTCCCGACATCACAGCTGTTCTAATGGCTCTTATATTTTAATGCATTTAATTTGTGAGTACACAAATGCTCATTACATCAATTTTAGCCCTTTCCAATAGCCTTGGCTGAATTATGTAATGTCTGTTTTGCCTCTGCTTGCTTCCATAGTGTAAATTAATTTCTCCATGTATTGCTGCAGCGCTTTAGTCTAAAAGCTTTTTTATATGCAGTAGGCTGTGCCATTAAAAATCTCTTTGGAGCCTGAATCGCCCTATTATCTGGTAACAATGTACTCACTGTTAAAAGCTGTAGCTAAAATCTGAGCTGTTGAGCTTGATGTGTTTCAGCTACCTCCTCCCTCATCTGCTTCCTACCAAGCCGGCGTTAGATATCCACGGGCTCTGCCACCAGACCACAAACACCGTCCAGAGGGTCTTCAAGATGAGCTTTGTCCCCGTTGGCTTTTGGCAAAGGTTCATAGCCCGGATGTTAATTAGCCTGGCAGAGATGGACCTCCAGGTAGGTTACTGTGCCTGTCTGCAAACAAAAGCAGACAGCTAAAGTGGCTCAGTGTAAGTGGGATGTCTCTTCACATCCCGCTCGCTTCTGTCACAGACTTCAGTGACATCATTTGAGTAAACAGGGAGAGACGAGGCTCTGTGCTGAAAATCTGATTCTGTTTCTACAGTAGGTGTCATTGAGAGCAACAAATAGGCACTGGGGGAGAAAATCTGAGTTCTCCACAGCCTCTTTATAGCGTGATCCCCTGGAAGGTCTCAGTTCCTCCAGCATCTTCCAATTACAAGTAATTGGAGTTCTGCCTGCGGCTCTTGTCCATGACCATTCCACCAGGCCAGACTCCCTCACGGCTTTGCCAGAGGAGATCTGGAATAGCTCCAGCAAAGCCAGATATCTGAATCTCTATGGGTTTAAATGGGGAAAAAATTACAGGACTGTTGCCTTCATGAGGCACCCTATTAGTGCAAGTGCTGTGAGTGACATTAAAGTAGTGTTTGCAAATTCTGAGAGCCGAGTGAATTTTGATGTTGTTGCAGACGTGTTTGCAGCAGTTTCTATCTGAAACTGTAGTAAATACCTGCTAAATATTTATAGTACTGCTCTGGTATCTTCTTAGCAGCTCTCCATTAAACTGTGGTCTGTCAGTGATGAACAGAACATGGAAAACATGATACCTGTTTTTGGAAGTTCCTCTGTGTTCCAGGCTTCTCAAACCATGTAATAACTTTACCTCTTTTAATGGGCTGTCTTGGCAACTCCTTGCTTACATCCTCCTGGGCACTACATAATCCTAGAGCACCTTTCCTTGGGGCTTCATCCAGTTCCTCATGAAGGGAGTGGAAAGGATGCCAGGCGTCAGACCTGTCTGCAGGCAAATAAATGTTGGAGCAATGAGTGCAGCGGAGTCCTGCAGATTAACTTCTTGGTTTTAAAACAGAAATACATTTTGCTCTAAGTGCTGGTTTGAAGTGTCTTGGAGAAGAGCCATCTTCCTCCCACTAGAACAGGTGGAAAAGTTAACTCTCTGCATTGAGGGCAGACTTCATCATTCACTAGACCATTCAGTGCTTTAGGTTTATAAGACTTTGCAAATGCAGAATAAATACGGCAAATGTCACAGTTATAGAATTAGCTTTGTGCACTGATATGAAATTGTTCTTTTCTGAGTGGCATGAAAGAGATTTCCACTGTGGAAAAATCAATTTTACCACATGTATTTCCATTCCATCGCAAAATTTTATGTGAGCACAAGTCACTTTTACTGGAAAAGGTACAACAGCACCTGTGAAAGCCAAAAAAAGAAATCACTTTCTTGCTTGATTAAAACATCCTTATGAGAAATTTCAGCAGTCTGATGGTTTTCGTGCTTTCCTGCTTGTTTCAGCTCTTTGAAAACAAGAAGAACACCAAGACAAGGAACAAAAAGGTGACCATCTACAGCTTCACAGGCACCCAAAGGAACCGCTGCAGCACGTTCCGAGTCAAAAGGACTCACACTGTTTACTGGCAGGAAGGTCTGTTCGTTACCTTTGATGGAGGCTATCTTAGGTAATTTGTGTTCATCATGCAGCATGTGTGACAGGGGACTAATAGAGTGTATGAAACACGTCAGCTGAATGGAGATGAATGGGCCTGACCCAGGCTGTGTGCTCACTCATCAGGAGAAGAGGAGGCTCTTCTAATGGACGTAACTCATCGGGTAACAACTGCTGACAAAAATGAGGAATAACTGATTATTTGGCAGGTCTGAATGTATCAGCCTTATCTGTTATTGCAGCCACAAATTGAAAGAGGCCTGAGAACAGAGAGTGAAATTCAGAGTGGGGCTCTGGCAGCTTGAAATCGTGCATTGTTGCATGCAAAGGTTTCCTTACCTCAGTGAGTTTTCCACTGAGCCCTAAAACTTCACCACTGCGTGGCAGTAATCCAGGACAATGGAGGTGCTTCTGTGCAGCAGGGACTGTGGACAAGTGCCTCAACCTGGCCAAGGCAGAATGTCTGCTGGCTGCAAGCCTGGGGAAAACCTCCTGTCCATGTTGTTTCACAAATGCAGACATTTAGGACTTTTGCTCCTTCAGTCCCTGGCAATACAGGGAGGAACCATTGGTGCTGTTGCATGGTTTGAGGCCAGAAGGAAACAATGACCTTCCCAAGTTTCCAAGCTCAGTAGAGACCTGAAGCCAGACACTGCAAACCACAGGCTGGAATCCTGAATTCTGGAGTGTGGTAGTGGTCATGCTGTTACCTCCCCGTGTATTCCAGGGAGTTACACTTGCATGGGAATTGTGCAGAAATTCTGTTCATAAACTTTTCCTTACAGTTTCTGGAAATATCATTATTATTCCACTGGAATTTTATTACCGAGTTTACAACTCCCAACCTTCCAGCATTCTGTATAGGGCATTTCTGTCAAAACTCTCCATCACACTCAGCTCACTTAGGCCACAGTTTTCCCTAGGCCTGACCTTCTACAGCACTTACCCTTTGTGAGGAGCTGGCATTTCTGTGCAGGAATTCTCTTCTGAAAGTCATTTTCAGAACAGATTGAGTTGAAAATCACCCTCGAAGCTAGATTGCTTTGTGTTTCGATGACTCATGAACTGTGTGTTATTATGTAACTCAGGTTTCCTGCCAGAAAGAAAGTTTGTTGACACTGATACTTCAGAAAAGCTTCACAGGTCTGTCTTTTGGCTTTTTCACACAGCGTCGAGTCTTCTGATGTGAACTGGAAAAAGAAAAAAAGTGGTGGAATTAAAATAATTTCCCAGTCAGAAGTGAGAGACTTCTCAGCCATGGCATTCATCACGGATCATGTCAACTCTTTGATAGACCAGTGGTTCCCTGGTAAGAGAACAGCTGTAATTTTCTGTGCAGTGTTACCTCTTTTCAACAGAGGGTTCTTTGACAGAGCTCTCCAGGTGCACAACATTGTGTGTTAATTGAAGACCCCTCAGGCTCTGACAGTCTCAAGCCAATAACACTTGATAAAAGCTAATAAACCTGCAGACAGATCAAGATTATTTGCCAACACCCTTTGGTCTAGACATTGTGTCTTCCAGTCTGTCTGTCCCAGCAGCACAGGTGAAACATTGCAGTTCAGACAGGACCTGTAGGAGTTCAAGAGGCTTGTCCAGTGCCCCTAGCAGGGGCAGGATTTGGCCCAAACTGCCTGGTGCTGTCCCTTGAACTCCTTTTGGCATCAGCTGGGATGAGGATTTGCCCATCATTTCTAACTTTCTGTGAGTTACAAAATTCTGATGTGAGAGCTATGAGTGAATATGGTACCAAGGACTCCATGCCAAGGTAACTTCCTTGACTCCTGCAGCTGCTTTTCCTGTGCTCAGCACAGGTCCTGCTGTTACCCAGCGGGCTGTTTGCAACCCCAATACACTTCATTTGAAACCAAAACAAAATCTGAAGTGCTCTTTGTCTTCCTACCCTGGTGTAGAAAGCTGTGCCAAAGTCTCTTAATTGGAGGCTCACTGGAGGAAACCGTGGTGCACTCTCACATACTCACGTTCTACATGTTCTGAAGTTAAAAGAACATTTTATTTGCCTTTGGATTAAAATAATGCTTAAGTTAATCAGTGAAGCTTGAGAAGAGCCACGACTTCAAAGGCTGCAGCCTTTGTTCACCCTGACTAATTGTGGGCATTTAACAGAGCCTGTCACCACAAAATCTCTCTGTAGTTATGGGAGAGGTGTGAACCTCCCAAAGGCTTAGTGGTGGTAGAATCCACGTTTTCCCTGGAGGGGCTGAACACGTTGCCCATGAGGGAGCCCACAGGACCTGTGTTCCCAGCCTGGTGCTGCAGGTGAGTGCTCAGCCTGAGCTCACTGTGCTGTGCCTGCCAGCCTGCTCCCAGCCCCATTCCCACCTTAAGCCATCTGGCAGTTTGCAGTCTGAGAAGAGACAGAGACACCCAGCAAGTAGAAGGGTCTCTCCAGTGCTTTATTCACATCCTTCTAATTTTTGCTGGTCCTGAGTACGTTTGCCTCGCAAGCCTGTGCATTACCTGTGACCAGAGCAGGGTGAGTGTTGGGTTATAGCCACAATCCTGTCTCCCCAGCACTGTCCCTGTATGTTCTGCAAAGCTGCTTTCCATCCCAGTCAACACCCTGCAGCAAACTGCTGCTGTGTGAGCATCACCATTTCCAGCCAGCGGGTCCAGGTCGTGCTGCGGACATTGGAACGCTCTGGGAGCTGTTGCTCCTTCTCAGCTGGTGTGGATGACGTTGTTCCCTGTTTGTTTGCTCTCCTTGAAGCCCTCACAGCCACGGAGAGCGATGGCACCTTGCTGATGGAGCAGTATGTGCCCTGCCACATCTGTGCAGCTGCCAGGGCGGAGCGGGGCGAGGGTGGCGAGAGGGCAGAGGACGTGCAGTACTTCAACATGGAGGATTGTGTGCTGACTGCCATCGAGCTGGACTACATCACCTGTCCTAACCACCCTGACATCCCCGTGTCTCTCCAAGAGCTGGTCCCAGAGCTTTTCATGACTGATTTTCCTGCCAGGTAACTTGTGATGGCCTTTGGTTGAGTTTCGGTGTACCTATATGATTTGGTTGGGCCTTTTCCTAAGTCGCCTCTGCTAGAGGGATGTACTGACCACAGGAAACAAATCCATCTGCTCTCATTCCATGCTCTGGCAATTCATTCTGAGCTGCACCCCTGGTGTTCAGCAGCTTGCTTAGACAATAGCTGTGTGTTGACCGAGTCATCACACCAGGGGTCCTTTGAGATCACTGTGGTGCAATGTGAAAGTCCCTTTTTAAAGCCACAGCTGTCCTGCATTGCCCAGAGCTCTGGCCAGGACTTTCTGTAGTTGGAGCCTTTCTGGGATCCCACAAGAAGAGATTTTAATACAGCAAAGCTGAAAGGAAGCGCTGCTGCATCACAAGATTGGCACTGAAGTGGCTTTAATTTTGTAAGGGTGTGTGGGTGAGTGAGTTCATGGACACCACAGGAGGATTCACACTGAGCTGGGGCTCCTGCTTGCCTGAGGGCTGCTGGACCTGTTGGGTGTGTGGCAGCCCTGAACAGCTGAAGCTCTTCGCTACCCATTGCAGCACTGCCAAATCTTTAAGCTGCTTAACTGCGTTCCCAGATGGGCTCAGTCTTACACCCCTTATAACTCAGTGTGCAGAGCAGGAGACCTGAGAGCAGGCAGGACAGGAGAGCAATGTCCCCTTCTGCTCCCACTCTCCCAGACCTCCGAGTGCCCAATGCAAGAATCACGGGACCTCTAGACCAGACTGTCCTGTTGGCTGCTGTCAGAGCTCTCTGTGCTCTCACTGGCCCCTGTTGCTTTGTTGGGGTCATTTTTCTGGGCAAACACCCCATCAGCTTGTCACACCAGCCCTCCTCACACTGTTATCTCCTGCAGATTTATTTGGCGGGTGCGAGGTGAGTGGAGATGTTTGAAGTGTGAACAGCTGTAAAAGTAGTCTCTGGGAGAGTGGGGGAAATGATGAATTGCAGCCTGGGAACACTAAGCTGATTTGAATAATCAGGTTTCAGAGTGTGGAGCTGTTCATAAACATCGTGTCCTGGCTTGGTGGAAAAAAAGAGGAGCAGAAGGTAAATGAAGCAAACTAAATCGTTAATACTGATAAATAGCACAAGTATCAGTACCTGTGTCATCTGCTTGGAAAAGGAGCTTATGTGCTTTCCAGATCTGTTTGATTCTTGTGGGATAAATAAGTAAAAAGCTTTTTTGTGCTTCTTTGCTCAAATTACATTTTTTCTGTGAGAAATCTGTTGTACAATGTGAGCCAGCATGGAGTGCACTGAGATGACCAAAGTAGTTCAGGTGATCCAGTCCTTTTGGTAGATAAGGCAAGAACCTGTTAGGCATTTGTGAAAATGGAAATTACAATAAAAACATGAATTTACGATGTCTTTGAAACTTTAATTAAAAACCCCCAATTTCTATTTGGCAGACTGTTCCTGGAAAATAGCAAACTGGAATGCAGTGAAAATGAAAACAACGTTCTTGGCCAGGGTGGAAGTGGAACTGTTATATATCGGGCACGATACCAAGGAAAACCAGTGGCTGTGAAGAGATTTCAGATTAAAAAATGCAAGGGTTCTCCCACTTCAGCTGCAGGTACAATGCACAGATTGGGGGTCAGGAATCTGGGAATCTGCTATCTGGGATCCCAAGCTAAGACTGAAGAGCCTGCAAAGCGCTGACAGCACCTGATTAAACACAGCATAGAAATTGAGAGCAAAACTGAAGGGTTTCAGAGGAGGAGAAGGATGCATCTGAGAGTTCTTCATGAGCACTTGTAGTGATGAAGGTCACTGGCACTGCAGGAGGCTTCTCTCCTGCAGATCAGAGGTTGGATTTATAGGGTGCCAAGGCAGAGCCCTTGATTGGGAAGTGGGGTGAGATTTCAACTCCTGTTCCCATGCTATTTGGCCATGGGGAGTGTGGGTTTGCACTGAGGACTTGTGGGTCTTCATCTCTGAATTAGTGTTTTACCCCACTGTGCCAGCAGCTGGAGAATGCAAACTGGGAATCCTTCTGAGCCCACCAGCTTCTCCAGGCAGGGATGGGCTCTCCTGTGGAGCCCAGGTTTCCAGCAGAGCCTCAGAGGAAAGGGGAAAGTACCTCACATTCCTCATTTTTGTCTCAGGTGAATCCCTGAGCTCTGGAGGACACCAGCTGCTGTCCCAGTGACAAATAACCTTTGGGAAGAGCTGATCTGCCTGAGCAGCCTGTGGTGTGCTGTGGCAGCAGGACCATTACTGTGATGAGTCTCTCTTCTGGCAGGAAAGCTGGGAAACTGTAGGGAAGAGCCCTTCCAGCAAAGGGTCTGCAGTGAGCCATCTACCAGAGTCCCTGCTGGGAGAAGCACAGCAGGAGTTTTCCAGAGTCATCCAGGGGATATGTGAGAACAGCATGTGCCAGACACACCTGAGCCTGGTGTTTAAGGACCAGGGGAGCTCTTGCTTCCTGAGGCACCAGAGAGATCCTGCTTATAGCCAGTGTCTCTTAGTGTCTCATGCACCAACAAAAGGATCCAACTTAAAGCCTTTCTGTCAACATAATCCCACCAGCTGCCTTCCTCCTGCAGGAGGAAGAGCTTGTGACTCATTTCCTGAGCTGGGCAGTGAGAAGGGGGTTGTGTGTCTTGCCAGATACCATGCTGAAGCACCTGCGGGCCATGGATGCCATGAAGAACTTCTCGGAGTTCCGTCAGGAGGCCAGCATGCTGCACTCCCTGCAGCACCCCTGCATCGTCTCCCTCATCGGCATCAGCATCCACCCGCTCTGCTTCGCGCTGGAGCTGGCCCCGCTGGGCAGCCTCACCACCGTCCTCTCGGAGAACTCCAAAGGTAAAGCCAGCCTCTGCCTCCGCTCCCCTCCCAGTGACAAACGGTCAGGGGTGGTTAAATTACTGCTTGATTTGCTGGAGGGGATTTTTTTTATTTTTTTTTCTTCGTAGACTAAGGGAAGCGGGAGGGGTGGAATTGTTCTTATATTGTGCTTTTGGGAACCTAGTAGAAATTGATGCTCGGGAGTCTCAAAACTGCTTTGGAGACCTGGATTTTCAATTTCTCTGCGAATTAATATGGAGTGCATCTCGCTTCAGTGCTGCATGGGTTGTGCTGTGTTTTTCCCCTGTGCAGATGGGTGTCTGGTACTCTAAATTATCTCATAATTATCTGTATTGCTGTCATTGTCAAATGAACAACACTAATTCCAAGATAAGTTGAGGCCATCTGACCCTCTTGGCACCTTGGCTTTGTGTCAACTTTCAGTCAAACACTAATTTTCACTGGAAGATTTGGTGGCCTAGAAGTGAAAGGGTTTAAAAAAAGAATCTAGCAGGACTGTCAGGCACGTATAGTAACATACACAGTGTCAAATGGTGGCATTGAATGATGTTTCAAAAGGTTGTCAGTTATTGCTCTGGAGTTAAAAAGAGTAGGGAGGGGGAAGAAGAAGCAGTTGTGGCAATTTACAGGAGCTGGAGACGGGGCTGTTCCTTTGTGCCAGGGTCCTCCTTTGTGCCGCTGGGACACATGCTGACACACAAAATAGCCTACCAGATCGCCACAGGCCTGGCCTACCTGCACAAGAAGAACATCATCTTCTGCGACCTCAAGTCGGACAACATTCTGGTGTGGTCCCTGGAGGTCAGGGAGCACATCAACATCAAGCTCTCCGACTACGGCATCTCGCGGCAGTCGTTCCACGAGGGCGCGCTGGGCGTGGAGGGCACCCCGGGCTACCAGGCCCCCGAGATCCGGCCCCGCATCGTCTACGACGAGAAGGTGACTGTGGGGGAGTCTGTGGGGCAGCCCCAGGATGGCTCTGGGGGGCTGGCACCGTCCCAGGGCTCAATTCCCTTATCCATGCCTGGGGGGTGGTGCTGGCTTTCCCACTGTGGCCTTCCTTGCTCTCCACCCCACCCAGCAACAGAGCCTTGCCCTGATTCTCCCTCTCTTTCTGGCTGAAGGTGGACATGTTCTCCTATGGGATGGTCCTGTACGAGCTGCTGTCTGGGCAGCGGCCTGTGCTGGGACACCACCAGCTCCAGATCGCAAAGAAGCTCTCCAAAGGGATCCGTCCTGTCCTCGGGCAGCCCGAGGAGGTGCAGCTCTACAGGATGCAGGCACTCATGATGGAGTGTTGGGACACTAAGCCAGAAAAGGTACAAGGCCACCCTCCTGACCCGTGTTCTCTGACCTGGCTGCCTTCTTTGTGCAAAAGGACCGAGCTTGCTCCTGGTGCAGCACAAGAGCTCCGTTGCCTGTTTACCCCTCCTGCTGCAGAAATTCTGGCCCAGAATTTCTGTTGACTTAAATGAGAGTTTTATGAATGAAATGATGACAGATTTGTGGCCTTAGACATCTGTGGTGACTTGAAGGTCCCTTGATGTCGATGGCAGTTAGGCTGCTGATTTCACCAGGGCAAGACATTACCCATAATTTCTGAAAACAGCTCCAGTGTCATGCTGGGAGCGCAACTACAAAGACTTCAAAATACCCAAGATTATGAAAGGAGGTATGAGGAAGAAAAAGCTTCAAAGTGCAAGAAAGGAATTATGCTGCATTGCATTCTTTATTAATTTCAGTTGGTGTTTGAGAGCTGCTGTCCTTCAAAGAAAGGTCAGCCTGACTCTCTAATACCTACATAGTGTCATGCAATGGGTCAGCTTCCAAAATTCGTAAGCCTGAAGGAATGAATCAGTAAAATGTGTAAGAGAATGACAGACCAAGCTTTAATAAATAATCACAGAATCAGAAAATGGTTTGGGTTGGAAGGAACCTTAAATATAATCCAGTTCCAGGGACACCCAGCCTGTGCTTGTGCTTGGGATTGCCCTGATCCAGGGGCAGGACCTTGTGCTTGGCCTTGTTGAACCTCCTGTTTGTTATGGTTCTCCTATTTCATCTTGTGTGACGTGTCTTTCTCTTCTCCTTCCCCCTCAGCGTCCCCTGGCCCTCTCTGTGGTCGGGCAGATGAAAGATCCAACCTTTGCAACATTCATGTACCTGCTGCCCTGTGGGAAGCAGTCTTCCTTCTTCTGCTCCCCAGGGCAGGAGTACACAGTGGTGTTCTGGGATGGCAAGGAGGACACCAGGTGAGACAGCTCACATGAGCAATTTCTTTTTTTTTTCTTTTTCCTTTTCAAGTAAAAAAATCCTTCAGAGTCTTCACTTCTGCCTCTGCGAGGGAGGTAAAGAAGGTGAAAGTGAACTTGGATGAAGGCCAGGAATACGGTGAACACTGTTTTCCCAAACTCTTTTAATTGGGAACAGTGGTTGCTTTATAAAGGATATTTAATGAGCTTAACTCTGCTTCAGTTAATATGAGGAGAAGATTAGGGCAGTGTAATGATTCACACACACAGGATGAAGCATTTGCACATGAGAACAGACGTGTTCTGCCTTTCCTAATGAGGCCATTTAACACTAAACCTTTCCTAATTGAGGCTGCAGTTCCATCTCTCTTCTGCAAAGCAATTAAGCACATGCTTAAATCCTATTGCAATCATTGGGAGTTAACCACATGCCTGGAGCTGTGTGTGCATCCAAGTGTGCACTGCCAGTAAAATGTGCTCTGGACTGAAGGCATGTGCTTAAAATGTTATTAAATTGTGACTGAGGTGATGGCATTTTGCTCAGTCACACGTGACCTGCGGCTAGTTAGGTTCATTTTTATGGATGCTGCTGATTTTTATAGCCTCGGTCTTATTTGGAAACATTCACAAACTGATCTGAATTTTATATTAATGTGTTCATTATTTGTAACCATTAAGCTAATGGGAAAAGCACGAGATTTGTTGCTGAACTATTTGCTTTGCCATTTGTGGTCCCTGGCCAGTTGTTCAGTGCAGGCAGTGTAACTTTTCCTACTGAACTGGTGAAGCACATGGCACTCCCAGATGTATTTTGAATACATGGATGTTGTCCAAATATTCACAGCAATATATCTCAGTGAATCTGCTTCTTGACTGGACAATCCACTTGCTGGAGACTGCTGAATAACAAGTTACTGACATGTGACAGATTTCAGGATGTGTAATTGCTTGTGCCACAGTTGGTAAAACATCTGGGAGTCACAGATGTGGTTGTGAATATCCAGTTATTGTTCAAACATCCAAACCCAATAAACTTCCCCAAACAAACAAAATCCTTTTAGCTACAAAAAAACTATTAATTAGTCATAAATAATTTTATTTGGTTACAGATCTTTGCCCTGTAGAGTCATGCTCCTCTGTTTATGTACTGGAATAATAATGAAGGCAGATAATAGCGAGGCAGTGAACTTGGAGACCAGATATTCCCTTGAGAACCTAATGGGCAAGATGGGCTGAGACTTCCCAGCTATTAATTACTGCTGTTCAGCTGGAGCTGTTTGTCTCACAGCTCAATTACAGGAACAGACCACATATGTCCTCCTAACCCTGTGCAAAGTCAGGGAGCCGAGTGTAAATCTTCACAGAAGCAATTGCACATCTGTCCCTGAGAAAGAGCTGTGGCACATCTTTCTTCTCCTTTGCAATGAGGAATTCACAGTTTGGAGGGGTGTAGATCCTTGCAGCAGCATCATCCACATCTGGGCACTTATGTTTATGGCTTGGCCACGAGTGCCACAAAGTCCTTTGGCCCCATGCAGGAGGAACGCTGGCTGTATGAAATCGTTGCTTGCTCCTTTCAGGAACTACACAGTGGTGAACCTGGAGAAAGGAGTCATGGAAGTGCAGAGGATGAGCTGCCCAGGAATGAAGCTGTGCTGCCAACTCAAATTTCAGAATGCCCTGTGGGCAGCCACGGAGGTGAGCACTGCCTGTGCCCCCCTCGAGAGGGGCCTCGTTAGGGGAGACACAAACAAAGAGAAAGAGCCTGTTAAATTAGTAAAGCCAAGAGTGTGCCAGACAAAAGGGAGTCTCAGATGAGCAGCGTGACTTTGCAGCTGCTGTCTCCAGGTGTTTTGTTTCTACCTGACACACAGATCCAGACTGTGGCTCCCAGAGCCCAGAGCGATCGTGGGAAACTCAGCTTTCCGAGGGGAAACTCTCTGGCTTGGAGCAATCTGTACCCAGGGGTTCATCTGGGAAATGTCCTTATCTGTGGGTGATAAAGGGAGGCAGGGACAGAAAACACGCATTTAAGGGTGGGGTTTTGAAAGAGGCCTGAGGGATTTGAAGGTTGGTGGGAAATGGGTACCCAAGTGTTGTGTTTGCCGTGGAAAATTGCAGCTAAAAAGATAAGAACGAGAGAGCGTGGCTGATTTCTCCCCCAGAGCCCCTGTCCACCCATCAAAAAGGGCTGTTAAGTGTCAGCCAGTTCTGACACAATCATCTGACACGAAACAGATTAAAAACAGCCAAAAAAATTAAATATACCTGAAGTTCAGTGTTCTAGAGTGGGGGAATAAACGGCTACACTCACTGAGTAAAGGATTTGTGTTGGCTCTTTCACTCTGCCCTGGCATGGATGCTGTGAATATACAATTTTTTTCTCCTCATAAGAAAATAAAATATTTTGACTTTTTCTCTTCCCAAATAGAGATAAAGCACAAATACTTTTTTTCGTAATAATCAGCATAGGAAAATTAAAATTCAAAGATCTCAGAACATTGTATTTCCATCTTTTGGATGAGAATGAAAAGTGTTGCTGGTTCCCAAGCTGGGTGTTCTTGGTCAGTCTAGTAGATTTAGGAGGTGTGGGGCAGGTGTAATTCCACATAAAATGTCATGTCCCTTGAATGGACAGATTAATGCAAAATAACATACAACCTGCTTGAGTTGTTGTTTGGGATTTTTGCATTCAGGGTTGTCAGATGCTGCTTTTGGATGTGGTCATAAAACCCCTATACTGGTGATTTTTGCTGACTTTTGGATAATGCATATATTGTCCACAGCCCATTCTGGGGAATGCAGCATCCACTTTCTACCCACATGCCAAAGGATCTCCATGGAAAACAGAAATTCACACTTTGGATATCAAAAAATACAAATAAAAACCAGTTTTGGAACCAATTAGATCTCGCTCAGGTATCAAGATATGAAAAGCAGGGAGGTGGTTTGCATTTATAGAATTTTATGTGCTCTTTCACAGGACCAGAAGATTTCTGTGTATGGATTACAGGGCATGTGCCCCTTAAAGGCTCCACTGAAGGGTTTAGACACTCCTGCCACTGTGAGCTGCTTCCTAGTGATGCCTCTTATCAAAAGGGTAAGGAACAACCCAAAAGAAAAGGGGCAATAGTGAGACTGCTGCTGGGCCAAGCTGCCACACTCAGCTGGTGCTGAAGGACTTTGCACTGCCCAGGAACGTTTTGGCACTGCAAGGAGAAGGTTTCCAGTTCTTTCTGCCAGAGGACAGAGGTGTGGGCAAGAACCTGAGTCAGGGGACCAAAGCTGGCACTTCCAACCCTGCTGGGAAAATAGTCAAAGCAGATCAAATTCCCTGACAAGGAAGTTTTCCAGCTGCGTTTCCACTTCGCTGGAACACAAGGTTTAGGCTGATCAAGCAAAGTAGAAAAGACATGAAACAATAATTAGAATAGAGATTTGTTAAGTGCTAATGCAGGACGTGGGTACATCCGGCCTCGTGCAGCCACTGTTTTTCTGGGCTGTGAGCTGTCATTTGTGTGCACAGTCACCCTTAAATGTTATCTGGGCTCAGCCACACTCCTGTTTTGGTTTTGAATGAGAACACTTAGATAATACAGCTGTTTTGGGTAATGCTCTTATGGGTAACGTGGATAATTACTCTTATGGGCATTAAAACAAGTTATATGTTATCTGCCTCGCCCTGGAATTGCCAACATCCCATTTCTGGCAGGAGAAATCTGACCCGAGTGCCTATTGCGGGCAAGTCTTGGGAGATGTATAAAAACTGTTTTCGAGCAAAATTGCCTCCGGTTTGCTTACAGCCACCTCAAGTGAAAACATATAATTATGTTCCAACATTACTGGTAGCTGTGTAGTCTTTGCAAATGCCAGCAGACTGGGATGTGTCTGGGAGCTCAGCACGGGGCAGCTCTCGGAGCTGCTGGTTTATACCAGGCTTGCCCTGAGCCCTTGTCCATTTCTGGCACGTCTGCTGGGATTGCTGCATGGACTGAATCTGAGGCAGATGGTTTGTGTAAGGTGTGCTGCTGCACTTCCAAACATGGTCTAAGTAGGACTAAAGTAGGGCATCGATGTGAAGTTGGCACAGGGCTGGATTTCTCTGCATCTGTTGGCTTTCCTTGGCTCCCAGACCTGCAGCGTTTGTCCGCCGTGGAGTTTCATTTCTGATGTGTTGGGCAAATTTCTTTTTCATGCTGCCTGAGATTCCATCCAGGACAGTCGAAGGAGTCTTTTGCTTTCAGCTTTTCCACTGTCACACAGCTTGCAAAGCCATTCCTCAGGGGTTACGAGTGGCTTTATGTCTCCTGGTTTCTATTTCCAGTTTGTGGCTTGCCTAGAAAATGTCATAAATAATGCCAGGCCCTACAATAGCAATATTGAGTCTAGACACCTCCCTTCCTCCCCCGACCCTACCCAACCTTCCAGAAATCCACCTCCCTTCAGCTCACTCCTTCTTGGTTTATTGGACTTACTTTTTTCCTCTCTCCTTTCTATGAATGAGTTTGGCAGTGAAGTGGCCAGAGCAGCAGCCTGGGGATGTGCAGACCAAGCTGGCAAGAACTAAACCAGCCAGTTCTTCCAAAAAACCTATATGGAAAGCTTACACTTGTCACACTCACTGCCTGGCCAGCAAGCTCTATCGGAGTTATCACAGTCATTGCTGCCCAGTGGAGAGGAGAATTGCATTTCCCTGGGAAGAAAGCCCTTAGCTGGTGAGATGTGAGGTAACTTCTAGTCAGAGAATTGCCGAGGGATGTTGCTGGGAAGGGGAATTCTTTACAACTGCCTTGGGAAGGCTGATCCAAAAGAAATAGTTTCCAAAATTTGGTTTCTCATCCAAAGGAAGCATCATGGAAATTTGAAAGCAGGCGAGAGGGGCCCAGAATCTGAAACTCACCCGCCAAGGAAAAGTCTTGTACAGTTTAAGCTTTTTGTTGCGTGCTTTTTGTCACCAGGATGATTCTTCTTGGTAAACAATACAATTTTCAGAAGGAAAAAGAAAACAGATTAGCAAGTGAGCAGGTTAAATAGGGCAAACCAAGACACATTCTGCCTTGGTTTGCAGCTTTCTTTCTGCAAGAGGTGTGGAGGGAGAGAGAAACCTGAATGGCTGCAAACCTCTGGCCTCGTGCAGAGACCTGGAACACATGGAAACAAAAGCTGCATTTAAAGGCTGCAGCCAGCAGTGCCAGAGCCTGCTGGGACGAGAGGAGGAGGAGGAGGAGGAGGTGACCAGGCCCTGGTGTAGCACTTTTTTGCCATTTCTCCTGACCTGCTGGCAGTGGGACAGGACGTCTGGAGCCGGCTCATCCCCGCACATCCCAGGCCGGCACGGCCCCGCTCAGGCTCTGCCTCCTGGCACGGCCTGGCTGCTGGCAGCGCGGGGCCTTCAAATGCACTTCTGTTGCTGTGTGTTTTTGTTGGCTCTTCCTGGAGCCCAAATGTTGAAAATGAATTCTGAGAAAGTTACTTAAGGTTTTCTGGAGGCTGCAGCCCTGCCTGCCTTTGGTCACTGCTGGAATACCCCGATAGGAGTTCTCCTCACCGGCAGCGGATGGAATCCGGCGAGTGGATGGCATCTGTGGGGAGGTGGTTTTTGACATGGTCTTCTGCAGAACTGGTCACACCCTCAGCTCAGTCTCGTGAGGGATGGCAGGGTCAGGTATTTCTCAGCAGCATTTGAATTCCTGCTCCTTGTTTCTTATCTCTCTGGGAGATAACAAGGATGGCTGGATAGAAACAGGTCCTGATAGCCAAGACAGAGAGCAGTAAATGCCCCAGTGGAAAAAAAATATCTTCCAAATGTGCTTCCACTGTTGCTCCATCCCAGACAGGCCAGGATTTGGCATTGGTATTGCTGGTAACACCAGGAGGGTGTCCCTGACCCACCTCTGCCTGGATCTGGTGCTGACTGCTCAGTGCCAGGGAAGTTTGGCCTGTGGAACCCAAAAGGGAATAGGGATTCTTTTCTGAGTAGCTGACACTAATCAAGGAATTCAAAATAATTTTTTTGAAGACCGTGCTTGGATAATTCAGCACTCTCAAATCAAATGAGACAAAATTATAATCTCTGAAGATTTTAATAGTGTCCTGTGTCATGCTGGGAGCAGTTCAGGTTGACATACCCACATTACAGTTAATATCTGATGTTCCCATTTCAATTTAAATTTTCCATTTCTAGTAAGAAATACCTCTTGTGTGGGGTCCTTTGGATTGAAAAAGTTGGACCATTTTTTGCCAGAGAAGTGTGTGCTGTTCTGCTTTGTTTTATTCAGTTTTAAATAATTGAACTCCCTTCCAAAGAAAACTAACCCAGAACCCAGCTTGTGTAAAACATTGTGCCATGATCCAACCTCCTGATGCAACTCCTTGGCAAAGCCACTTCCAGGAGCCTTTGCACCAGATCCACATGGCAGCAGGGACATGGCACTGAGCACTGCAGGTCGTTGGGGTTTCTTTTAATTAGTGGTTAGAGAATTGGGACTGGACTGAGTTAGTCCAAGCCCCATTTCACAACTTTCCACTTGCTTTCCTAGTTTTTCCCATTACAGTAAAATTCTGCTGTGATTTGGATTAGTCATAGGGGCTCAGTGCTCTCGTGGTTTTACTCATACTTGGTGTGCAGAGAGTGTCTCTTTGTCCAGGACTCTCAGTGAGCCTTGCAAGCAGAGCTGTCAATTAAATAACACTTACCCTGCCCCTCAACAGCTGGGGCAAGTCAAGATACTGATTTTTCTGTGGATTTACAGCCTGGGAACTATTGTCCAGGCCTGGCAAATCAAGATCCCTGGAAGGGCACAGGGATGCCTTAATTTAATTTCTGCATTCCCAGCAAAGGGTGACTCTGAGCCCTCAGCCCATCTCACTGGCATCCTGGGCATGCCAAAGGCAGGGCTCTCCACTGTGGAGAGGCTTAGGAGGGGTGAGGTTGTGTCAGCCCTGTGGTGCTCTGTCTGGTTCTGTTTGGTTTGCTGTGCTTAGTCCAGGCAGCAAACAGGTCCTGGGTAAAATGGTCTTTTTTTAGAATTTATTGCTCCTCAGGGAGGAAATAGAAAGGCCTTTGAGGTAAGTATTGTTTTATCTGCTTCACAGATGGGGGAGCTTCTGGTAGAGGCCCAAGGTCACGGGAAGTTTTGTTCCCAGGAGATCCATTTCCCAGTCTGTTTAACAGCATTTTTCCCCGCTGGGATGAGCAGGAGGAGTTGCTGAGCCGTGGCCTTCTCAGCAGCTCCTGCCCCTGGGGCACGAGGGATTCATGGCCATGGAGCTGCATCCAGCACATCTGTACATTTAGGGACAGGTTTTTACCAACCTGCAGAATTGTTCCTGGCACCTGGTACTTGCTGCTGCTTCTGTGCCCTCTGGGGCTGGGATGTCTGAGCTCCCAGGGGTCCCAGAGCCAGAGCACATCCCTGGGAGGAGCAGTGCTCTCAGAGCAGCAGACTCTGGGTGTGGAGCAATCTCTGGATGCTCTTGTTTGTGAGAATATTGGCTCCCCCTTTCCATTTTTACTGCATTTCTTCCATTCCTCTCCTACCTACACTGATAGCAATAGCTTTACTCCTTTTTGGAAGTGAGCCGGGTTTCTACAGCTGGATTCCAAGGATCATGATGGCTGTCTCTGAACATACTCCAGCTTGAATTTGTTAACCTTCAGGGCAGGCTGCCAGGTCTGTCTGTCCGCCCTTGCCAGTAAAGAGAGAGGTAACACTGGGTGAAAGGAGCCTGGCTCTGCAGCAGCTTCTAGGGAATGACTTTTTTTTACCTTGCTGTTGTCACTGTTTTGGGGTAAATTACTGGTGTTCTTGCAGAATGTGAGAAGCATCTGGGATTGAGAGCTCTTCTATTATAGAGAAGTAAAGAAAAAGGAAAAAATTCTTTGCTATGAGGGTGGTAAGGTCCTGGCACAGAGAGGTTGTGGACTCCCTGTCCCTGGAAGTGTTCAAGGACAGGTTGGACAGGGCTTGGAGCAACGTGGTCCAGTGCAGGGTGTCCCTGCCCGTGGCAGAGGGATGGAATGAAATGATCTTTTAGGTTCCTTCCAACCCAACCATTCTATAATTCCATGAAATTTTTCTCTCTTCCTTGCAGAACTCATATGTGGTGCTGGCTGGCTTGTCAGACGGACTCGTAGCCGTGTTTTCGGTGTCCCAGGGCCTGCCAGGGGACAACTGCTCCTACCTGTGCTCCCACACAGCAAACAGGTCCAAATTCAACATCTCCGACGACGACCCTCGGCAGAACCCGTACCCGGTGCGGGCCATGGAGGTCACCAACAGCGGGGCCGAGGTGTGGTACAGCAACGGCCCCGGCCTCCTGGTCATCGACTGCGCCTCCATGGAGATCAGCAGGAGGCTGGAGCCCTTCAGCCCGCCCTCCGTCATCTCCTCCATCGCCTGCAACTCTGAGTGCCACGGGGAGGAGGTGGTCTGGTGCCTGGACAGCAAAAGCAACTTCCTGGTGATGTACCACGCCACCACCTACCAGCTCTGCGCCCGCTACTTCTGCGGGGACTGCAGCCCGCTCAGAGACATGTTCACCATCCAGCAGCCCTCTGCTGCCATCCCAGCCACAGCCCCCATCAGCCACGGGCCGCTGGAGAACAGCCCTGCAGGGGATGTGAGCATCATGTACAGCCCAGACGTGGGCACCCAGATCCTGAACCACCAGGACTCGCTCACAGATTACTGCTCTGTGTCTTCCTACTCCTCTTCGCCTCCCAACACGGTGACCCGCTGCCCTTCCAGCCTGCCCAGCTCGCCCATGAGCTCTTCCAGTGCACCCTTCTCCACAGACTTTGAGGAGTCTGAGAAATTCCACGAGCTGAAGGCTTCCCTGGATCACGATGCTTCGCCCGCGGGTGACAACACGGAGCATCTCCAAGCAGTCAAGGTTCTTCCCGTGAAAGACCTCATCTGGATCCCCAGGTAAGTGGGTCACTTACCCCAGCAACTTAGTCAAAATCTCTCCTGGCTCAACATGAGATTAACTCAGGCTAATTCAGCAGCTTTTGCATTCCCAGTATGACCCACCTGGCCAGAAAGTGAAGATACCATTAAGAAATTCTGGTCCCAGTGTAATGGAACATGGATTTTCTATGCCTTTTGAAAGCATGTGATATTGAGCAGAATGGCCACATGGAAGGCCTTGCTGGCTTGGTTTCAGCAGGATGAGAAGGGGGTGGTCAGGCTCCAAGCTGTGTTTCCCCAGCTACTGAGGAAACAAAGAGCAGCAGGCAGCCTCCTTGCTTGGACACAGCCCTGGCAAGTCCTGCTGCCTCCTGTGGAGCTGATGGGAACCTCTGGGAAGCTGGTTTTGCTTGTCACAGGATCTTCTCCCTGCAGTGGATTCAGTGGCATCACGGTGCCCCCTCCCCTGCAAGACATCATGTGGCTGCTGCAGGTGGGCGTGGAGCAGAGGATGGATATCCTGCGTGCATCTTCCTCAGCTGACAGCATCCCCAGTGCTGAGGATGTGACACCTCCCTCATTTCTCTTCTAGGAGAGGAGGGGACATCATTGTTATCGGGCTGGAGAAGGAATCGGGCACCCAGCGGGGCAGAGTGATCGCGGTGCTGAAGGCCGGGGAGCTGGCTCCCTACGGGTGAGGCTGCCTGGGCACACCAGTCTCCAGGGGCACAAGGGGCTGGGGGGCAGAGGGGGGCTCTGCAGGCTCTCAGGGCTGTGGGGAGCTTCCTCTTGACTTCCAGCAGCCTCTGAGGAGTTCCCAGTGGGAGGACAGAGAGTTGCTGGTTGCACATCAAGGTGTGTGCACGCTCTTACAGCGGGGCAGACAGCAAGGGGAAGGCACTGTGACTACAACCTGGCCTCCAAAATCCAGAGAGACTGAACAGCCCATAATGACACGGACAGGACCGTGCACAATGTGATGGAGTTGGCCTGATCCTGCCTGGTGCTGGTTCCCTTTGCTCTGAGGGCACCTGGCAGAAGGTCAGAGCAGCTTGGCAGGCTCAGGCCCCGCGCTCAGAACAAGAAGTGCATTTATGCAGAGCACGGCGCTTGTCTGTGGCTGCATTCACGTGGGTCAGGTTGATGTTCTGGCTCTAAATGAGCACCTTTGTGCTATGGGCAGTGACAGGCCGGGGGATGGCTCCCAGAGCACAGGGGAGAGCAGTTATATACGTTCATTTAAAATGTTTCATACAGCCAAGGAGTGTCCAAGGAAATAAATAGCTGCTGGAGAGGTGGGGGTGTTCCTGCTGATCACTTAAATACCGGTCTGGGATTGTACTATTTATGTCCAAACAAATGCAGGTTAAGCAGTGCTAAGGATTATAAATGGTCATTTATTACCACCAGGCAAACACAACAGGAGATCAAAGGCTCCTGCCATTCCATTTGCTCTGAAATGAGTGTCTTTATCAGGTGGCTGGGAGGAGAGAATTCTCTTTATTGGCCACAGGTACTCCTGGGTTGGTTTTGCTTAACCCAAACTGAGTGTGGAGTTCAGGCAAAGTGATGCCACATCTCACACCTGTCCTGCCCTGCTGCCTGACTGAACCAGGCACCATGGCCATTGACCCTCCCTGTTTGACCAGCAAAGAGCAGAAGATGAAGAGCAGAAGGGGAGGAAAGGGAAGGGGCTGCTCGAAGAACAGAGCACAGCAGAGAGGGGAGGAAAGGGAGGGGGCCTTGTAGGGGCAGTTTGTGATAAAAACCAGCTGCCAAGGACAGTTCTGTGGCCAGTGCTCCCAGCTGGGCACCTTTCTGGTAACAGTTTGGGACCAACCTTCCCCATCTGCTGTGGGAGTGGTAGAAGGAGCCCAGGGAGGGCTGGAACTCCTGTTCCTTGGACCCTGCAAGGGAGAAGTGTCATTGTCTGCCCAGCCACCTCCCTCTGAGGTACCTGCAGGGCCAGCTTCAACAGAGACCACAAAGGGAAGCACATACAACACAGACCACAGGGATCCCTGAGTGCTGCCACAGCTGTGCCTGCTGCTCTGGGCTCGGGGCTCAGACCCTGAGCTGACACAGGCAGGCTCCATCCCACTTCCATGCTTTATTCCAGGCTGTGGAAACTCTCAGCAGCCTGTCAGCTGTGTTATGATGGAGCTGTTCTGAAAATGCCCAGCTGGCAGCAGGAACAAGGGTCTGTGGATTTAGCAAATCAGGAGATTAGCAGCAACTTCAAATGCCACGGCAGACTTAAGCCCCCACCTGCATGTTTAGGCACCTGAATCCCTTTAAAAACCTTTTCCCATGTCACTGAGCTGCTTGGTTTTGATGTGACACAGTTTCTGATCCCTCTCTTTGTTACATTCTCCTTGCCGAAGGATTTGCAGCTTATAAAAAGCTTGTGTAGCTGGAAGGGAAGCTCATGAGGCAGTGCTGCGCTTGCAGAGCTGTTCTTCCCTGTAATGTCCTTCCTTGTAATGCCCTTCCCTGTGATGCCCTTCCCTGTGATGCCCTTCCCTGTGATGTCCTTCCCTGTGATGCCCTTCCCTGTGATGCCCTTCCCTGTAATGCCCTTCCCTGTGATCCCCTTCCCTGTAATGCCCTTCCCTGTAATGTCCTTCCCTGTGAGGTCCTTCCTTCTAATGCCCTTCCCTGTAATGCCCTTCCTTGTAATGTCCTTCCCTGTGATGTCCTTCCCTGTAATGTCCTTCCCTGTAATGCCCTTCCCTGTGATGCCCTTCCCTGTGATGTCCTTCCCTGTAATGCCTTTCCCTGCTCTCCTCTCCCTTCCCCAGGACGCTGGTGGATGCAGCTCTCGTAGCAAAGGACACAGTTGTCTGCTGCTTTGAGAATGAAAACACGGAGCGGTGCCTGGCTGTCTGGAGGGGCTGGAGTTCCAGGGACTTTGACATTTTCTACCAGGCCTACGAAGAGCTGGGCAGGCTGGAGACCTGCATGCGCAAGAGGAGGTAGTGCCCGTGGCGCTGGGATTGAGACTCGACGGGAGCGCCCTGGGCTCGGAGCACGGCCCAGAGCAGGGGTGAGGGGGGTGTGTGTGTCTGGTTTGCTGCTAGTGAGCACTCCCCAGAGCCCCACCTGGGCTTTTGGGGAATGAAGAAGCTGGTGGGAGCAAGGCTGGGACAAGCCTTGGGAGCCAGGCCAGCTCTCAGCTCCCCTGCTCCGTCACACGTTCCCCTGCACGAGTTGAGAGCAAAGGCGGAGGTGGCTGCTCATCCCCCAATTTCCATTTTGTTCTTCCCCATTTTGAATTCCTTCCTCACCTTCAGCATGCCCTGGCTGCTGCTGCTGCTGTTGTTGTGTGTGTGTGTGTGTGAGCCAGGAGAGCTCTGTGGGCTCTTCCCTGGGAGCCTGAGCACGTTTCAATCCCGGCTGCCTGCTGGCCGGCAGCGCGGGCACTGTCGGCTGGTTCACCCTGTTCCCAGGAGGAATGCATCTGCTGGAAGCCCTGCACTCTGGGGCTGCTTCCCACCTCCCTGCAACTCCATTAGGGGCTACTTCAGCTGTAGTCCTTGTGTAGAGACACCCAGGTGTAGGAACCAGTGAGGAGCTGTGGCTGGCCACTGCATTTCTGGTTCCTAAAAGCTGTAGTGGTGCAGTGTTCCTGTGAGGGAGGCCAGAACAACCTGCCAGGAGTGCTGCACCAGGAATGAGTGAGCTGGTTCATGGCACTGCTGCCTTGTCGATGGAGCTGATGGAAAGCAAAGCCACTGGGTGTGACAGATATTCCTGGTGGAAGAGAAGGGAGCTCCCTGACCAGGAAGGTTTATAAGCTGTCTCTGCTCCACTACTCTTTCTCTTGGGAAATGCACTCTGGAGCAGCAGGAACACAATAAGCTCAGTTTGCCTGTGTATCTGTGCAGCTTCCGCCCACCACAGCTTGTATTTTATCTTCATTAGTGGCCTGGGATGCTGTATTGGCTCTGAATCCAATTGCACTTAATTATCCCAAGCATGTACAGCAGTGTAAAAAGTGCCCCCAGCTAAGCACCCTGTATAAAGGTGTACAGTTTGAATTTTGGACCTTCCTTTTTCTTTTTTTTTTTTTTTTTTTTTTTTTTTTTAATCCCAAGAATCTTGTGTGAGCATCGGCAAGGCTGGCCAAGGCCGAACGGGCAGGTTAACCCTCTGGTTCACATTTCTGTTGCAGGCTGCTAAAATATCCTTCTTCAGAAACAGAATGTATCTTAAAATAAACTGATTCCTCCCCAGGATGACACTGCATTGGTGGTTTTTATTGGAAACCCAACTGGCACTGGGTGTTTGGGGTTTGCAGTGTGATTCAAGTGCTTGTTGTGATGAGCACAGCTGGAATCAGGGCTGTGAGTACAGACTGTCTCCATACCTGACCTTGGTGTGGCTGTCACCTTGTGCCTCCCCAGCAGCTCATGAAGCAGGTATGGCAAAACCAAAATTTCCCTTCCTTGCTGGGAGACACTCTCTCCCTGTTGTCTCAGGGCTGAGGTGAGGTCTCCATGGTCACCTTCTCCACCTGCCAGTTTCCTTTGACTTGCAGGAACTCTTCCCATGATACCTGAAGCCCCAACAAAGGGGCTCATTATTTCATTAAGCCTTGCAGGTTTCCTTTGATGAAACACCCTGTGGAGCAACCACAGCAGTTCCTTATTGTCCCTCTTGACCAGAACAGCTCGGGTGCTGTGCTGCTTCCAAAGCCAGTGTGGGCTTGTGCCCACCATGGGCTCCTCAGTGCCCGTAGGGGAAGCTGGAGCATCTCCCAAACCTTTGGTGGGCCCTGGCCAAGGCCTGGACACAAAAGGGCCTTTGTTCTGCTGGACACCAAGCTGTGGGGCTGGTACTGCACAGCACCCTTCCCAACACACCAAGACATCCCTGCTCCTTGCCAGGTGGGTCAGGGTGGTCAGCTGGGGAGGGAAGAGAAGGGGGTGGCACCTGGGTTTCATGGGACCTGTGAGAGATGCTGCAGTGGTGGGTGTGTCCCAAAACCTGGGAGCAGGGGCTTGGTTCCCGAAAGCACCTGTGAGAGCCTGAGTGTTGCTACCCTGGAATAAGAACGAAATCCCTCCCTCCAGCAGGTCTGAAACCTCATTAGCACAAGGCTGCATTAAGTGAGCACTGCATGTGCTGTAGGAATGATTCCCCAGGGGCAGAAATAAACAGACATTAAAAACAAAACATCTCCCACCAGTTCGAACAGTTTGAGATTTCTCAAACAGGAGTTTTCAGTGCTCCTTTCCATCTCTCCCACCAGCAAAGCCTCTTCTCCTGATGGCAGGTACAGGTGAGGGACATCAGGCATCCTGAGGGAAGGGATGGGGTCACAGCCAAAGGCAGGAAAAGCCCCCAGAGCCCGGGAACAAGGGGCAGCACAAGGTCAGGTAGCTGCACCTAACACAGTCCTCACTATTTTATTTCGGCTGATAAAAATAAGCCCAAGCAGGGCCCTGGCAGGGGGTTACTCCTTCAGCTGATTGAGGAGAGGCAAGAGAACAGCTCTGGGTTTGTTTTGTCAAGGCCAGGTTTCCCCCAGCCCAGGCTGGGAGCAGCAGGAGCACACAGAAGGGGCTCTGCTGGCAGGGGAGCGGCTGCTCTCGGGCTGGATTAACCCCCAGCACCAGCAGTGGGAAGGCAGCGGGTGCCAGGGCTGTTAATTACTCATCAAGGAAGCAGAGAGAGGAACAGGACCTGCCTGGGATTAACTGAGCCCAAAAGCCCCCTGCAGCTTCACTCCCTCACTCAGCTGCTCCTGAGAGCAGAGAGCCACACACACATGTCCCTGGGCTTTTCCCTGGAGTGCTCGGTGGTCCTTTACCTGCTTTGACAGGATTATATTCAATTCCCAACTGGATACTGATTCCTATTCCTGGTTTGGGCTGTTCCTATGCTGGCATCAGTGCAGAGTCAGGCCCTGGGATGAGGAACAGCTGTGCCCAACACCAGCATCCCAATTTGGGGCATGGCCTGAATATTTCTGGGGGGGAAGCAGTAGAGGCAAACCACTGGTTGCATCCCATAACCAAGGTCCAATATCCTGATGCTCACTTAGGACATTTTGGGGCCCCAGCACTGTGGGTGCACAGACCCCACCAGCCTGGGGCTGTCCAAATCCAATCTACCCCTCCATGTGCAGGAAAACAGGGAATTTTACAGCTTATTCTGCTAGGAAAGGAAAGAAGGGGCTGGCTCTGGCTCATTGCACACAGCGCCCTGGACAGTGAGCAGGAATTGTTGTAATTTGATATGTAAGAGCAAAATCCCACCTCTTGTGCCCCCAAGACAGGGTGGGGGCAGGTGAGCACGGACACACCAGCTGGATGCTCCCCATCCCACACAGCACCGAGGGCTCTCAGCTTCAGCACAAGGAAAAATAAGGTGATTTCTAAGGGAGGTGGGGAAAGGGGCAGCACTGGCTGCTTTGTATTCTGCTACTGAAAGGACAGAGGAAATTACTTTTCTTTAAGCAAGCTTTAAAAGGACAGGAAATATCGTGGCTATTTCGGGCTGCCGGCCTGTCCTCGGCTTACCCCGGCCGGCGGCGCTGGGGTGGGAGCTGGGTCGGGCTGCAGGGGCCCAACCCAGGTGGAGGAGGGTCAGGATGGGGTTGGGAATGGGAATGGAGATGAGGATGGAGACTGGGATGAAGATTAGGGTGAGGATGGGGCCTGGGATGGAGATGGGGGTGGGGATGAAAATGAGGAGAAGGATGGGAGCCAGGAATGGGGATGGGGATAAGAATAGAGCCAGGGATTGGGCTGGGGCTGAGCTCACCTGGGACAGGTGCTCAGCACTGGGGGAATCACTGCCAAGTGATGCTGGCAGTGAGGAGAAGGATGGAGCACTTCCCCAACCCATGAGTGGAACATCCACAGCGACTCAGGCTTCCCAGGGCCATGATGGTCCTACCAGCACTCAGAACCATCCTGGCAGAGCCCATGCTGGCACAGCAAACAGCCTTTATCTGCCCCATATCCCAGCCTGGTTGCACTGGAAGGTTGTTTTACCACAGAACCACTTGAAACTGTGCCCCTTTTGGGAGCCCTCGAGGTGACAAGTCAGTAAAACACAAAGGTGCTGTTACTGTTTTGTCTTCTTTTTCTAAAAGGTGGAGCAGGACCCTGGCAAAGTCCTCTTGACACCTCCAGCTAAACAAGGGGGACCCCCCCCCCCCCCCAATTTCCAAGAGATTCCAGCCCAGCCTGCTGGAAATGTTGGAGCCCATTCAGGTCAATTAGAGTTGAGGTTTTTATTGAATTAAAGTCTGAAAGTAAACACAGCCAGCCCAGTATTTGGGCTGCTATTTTTTTGGTGTTAAATTTTTTTCACCCCACTCATAAAAGTCATTTGGAAGGTGGTAGGGATTCCTGGGCTGGAGGAGACCTGGGAGATGGTTCTGGAGCTTGGAAAGGACGTGGACACATTTCTTACACCTGGCAAAGTGTCGGCAGCAGTTCGGACGTGAGGGATAAAAGTGCTTCTGGCAGCAGCAGCCAGGTAAAATCCAGGAAAATAGTTGGGAAGGATTCCTCATGGGATGCACTCCTTGGCTGGGGAGCCCAAGTTGTCTCCAAGGCTGCCTAAGCCTGGGTAGGAGGTGGCTTTTGAGCTCCAGCTGGGATCAAACTCCTGAATTTGCTGTGGTCAGCACAATAACTCACATTGGCAGAGTCCACTGGGTACAAAAACATTAATTAAAACAGGTCCCACATGGGCAGTGTCCCACCAGCCCAGGGATCACCAAGGCCAGGGCAGAGGAGGAGCCTGATCCAGCCTGGACCTTCTCCCCATTTTTAATGCCTCTGCAAGATTTTCTTTCCAAAAAGCTCCCGACTGCGGCTGGCTGTGCAAGCCAAGTATTTTTAGCGAGTATTCATGCGAAACGGCTCAGGATGATAATTTGCAATGTAAAGTTAGAGGCTTCCACAAAAACTCAGAGTAAGCAGATTTGGGTCAGCAGGACTTTGTGCTGATTTTGCTGAAAGGAACCATCCAGCCAGGTCCAGGGGAGCTACATGGGGCTGGAGCTGGTCACTGAGTTTTCTGGGTAATAAACTCCCACTGTGCCCACAGGACCAAATCTTGAAATCCTTCCATGGACTGTGACTCTGCAAAGTCACAGGTAAATGTTTCACATGTAAATTGTCACATCCAGCATGACAGTCACCAGAAGTACCTGCTGCCTTTCTGGACTCACATTTTCCTCATCTCTCTTTGCTTCTTTTTTGCCATCATTGATCCTTGAGCAGGAGGGAAAAGCTTTTAGCAAACAGCATTAATAAATCCAGCTCCTCACTCAGGGGTGACCAGAGAAGGTGAAGGGTTTAACACCCTGTGCCCAGGGGCTGCAAAGCTCTGTTTGGGTGGGAGTTTTATTGCTGTGAGGATGCCCATGGCCAACACAGCATCCAACCCAAGTTACCTGCACCAGAATAACGAGGGAAAGAAATGTCTCACATTTTTAATTGTTTTAGTAAGGAAGAGAAGCATCTCTATAGATAGGACATGACTGGGTACCACATCCTTCATTTTCAGGGTGACACCATCTCATTTTCTCACACCTCTGTGGCCTGGAGGAAAAGCCTCCATGATTTTCCTGCTTCCTCAGCATGAAGGGAATTTCTGTCTGAAGCAAACAACCGGAGTAAATTGAGGATGAAATGTTCCAGCCCCAGCAGGGATTTTTGTCAAGGTTGGGTTAGCACCTACCAGCTGATGATTTCCACCTCTCCCCAGTTCCTTACAACTGGGGCGGCAAACACCACTAATTTTAGCATAAAATGGAGTTTATGTGTTTAGACTTTGTCATGAAGGGTTATAATTAAAATTTAATTTAAAAATTGACTACTTCTAAGCTGTGAGTCCATAAAATATATGATCAATTGTGATGGGAAGCCTCAAGGGCTGCCTGCAAGCTTGGTGCAAAACTCCCTTGTAATAGAGATTTGGTAACAGAATTAGAACTGTAGCAACCAAGGGGAAAAAACCCAATACCAGATGGGTGCTGTTCACTAAATGGCTTTTTCCATTTACATACATTCTGCTTTTACCAGCTGTTATGGGCCAAAAAAAGTCCTACATACTCATAAATGTTCATAAATACAGTACAAGTACAGGGCTTTCCCTCCTCCCCCCATTTGGCTGCCATTCTTTGGAGTTTATATTCTTTAAGCTCTTTTCTGTACCACAAATATAGGTTGCTTTTTTGTCCCCTTTCCCTTGTGTGAAGAAACATGTCTGCAATCCCTAAGATTCTTGCTTTGGGACTTAATTTTGTCCTCACACCAATACTGAACAACTCTTAGAGCTATTTAAAAAAAAAAAAAAAGTGCTCAACCCACTTAATAATTATTTTTACTGTGTTTTGAATACACAAAACATTAGGGCACCATGCAGCCTTGTCACTGGATGCTTTTGAAATGTACACTTACGGGTATTTTCAGGAGCAAAGAAGTACTTTTAACATTTTCATGAGGAAAAGGTCAAAACCAGGGAACAGCACAGCTCATCAGCGCCAGAGCCTGATGAATGAGCTTCTTCTCCCTTCCCTCAGAGCTGAGGTACGAGCACTGAGCTCATCCCAGACCAAAACACAACACAGAGGTCAAAACCCTTTGGAAGTGAGAGCTCCTTTTACCTGGACTTACTTCCCAGAGTGTGTCACTCTGTGCTTAAGTTGGGTGGAATGACACGGACTGACAACGTGAGCAGCTCTGATTGCAAATAAAAAAATCTTTATTGCATCTTAGAAGCAAGTTTAAAAAAAAAAAAAAGAAAGAAAGGAAAAACAAAAAAAAAAAAGAAGGAAAAGAAAAATTTTCCATGCACCTACATCGTTGGGACTGTCACCAGAAAATGATGAACATTGTAAGACACAGACTCTATGCTAGTTGCAGTTCATACTCCATACACATGTAAACAATGGTTATTTCTTCTACTGGAACAGCAATTGCTCTGGAAGATCCCTTCAAATGTGGCAACAACCACCTAAGCCTTGGGTTTTCTCCATTCCTTCACTTGCCTCCACTTCCCAAAGAGTAGGTGAAGTGGAACTGAGGGCAATGAGATGAAATGGGGCTGGAGGATACGATAGAAAAATATATTGTTCGCTGGTTTTTATTTTTTTGTTTCTGCTGAGCAGGATATTTACAGGTACATAGGTCCCAAGAGATCATCTGCTTCAATGACCATGTCCAGTCACTGTCTAAGTCTCAGTGTACAGGGTTCCCTATCTGGCTTTAAGGCACTTTATTTCATGTATTTTCTCTTACCTTGCTAGGTGTTAACTCATAGGGATCACACTTGTATTCAGCCTCCTCATCCCCAGTTCCTCTTAGAATATGAAAAAATTCCTAAACTCACTGAAGTAATTCCAAAAATGTTAAAGGAATTTGAGGGGGGGAAAAAAAAAGATTCATGAAAAAATATTTTAGAAAGTAATCTTTGGAGATCATTTACTGTAAGTATGATGTACACTACCTTATCAGTGAGAAGATGCAATACATTCCTAATATATATATATATATTTACACACACATATATATATATATAAAATATTAAAATGACTAACAGATATTCAAGGAAAGGTCAAGAACCTAAAACAATGGATATTAAATAAATTAACGGCCTAGCAGATACAGGAAGAAAAAAAAAAAAAAAAAAAAAAAAAGAATCCCAAAACAAAACTAGTAATCAAATGTAATAATTGTTCCCATTAACATCACGAGACCGACGGAAGGAAATCGATGCCATCGGGCGCGGGCCACTCGGTGCAGAGGAGGAGTTTTCCAAGTTCTCCTCAGGGATCTTGGATTGATGGTTGTTTGCTGTCGTTTGGCTGCCAGAGATTCCCATTTCCCAGCCCCTTCCCCCTCAGGCTTCAGCATTTCCTGGTGGCATCGCTCAGCCCTTGGACGGTGGCTGAGGACAAAAGGCAGAACCCAGCACGGATTCCCCAAACCCTCCATCCGTGTACGGACCAAATACCAAACACAACCATTTCTACACAGCTTGTGCTTCCTTTCCTTCCCTCACCTGCCCATAATAAGTGGAAGTGTATTTTTAAACTGAAATAATCAGCTGTTAGGGAGAAGAAAAAAAAAAAACACCCAACAAAACCATCCAACCCTCCTGCGATTACCACCCTTTCTCATCGCCACAGCGACTCAGATTTTCTAACGCAATTTGAAAATTAATGGCTAATCCTGAACCAAAGGAGCAGAATCTTTGCAGGGTAGCAGTCACACCAAAAACATTTAGACACAGCGTTTTGTCACTTGGCTTTGCACGCTCAGGTCCACATTTACAGAATCCCAGCCATGAAGACGGCAACGGAAACGGTAGGAAACAATCTTTTGTTCATAAGGAAATTCTAATTCAAGTCAGATTTCCGCTGATCAGATAACTCTTACACAATTTTTTTTTTCTTTTTTTTTTTTATGTTTGAAGGCAAATACTGATCACAGTTTTGTTCAAAACCAAAAACACAACAACGAAAAAACCCAAGGGCCTTGTTCTTCTCAAAACGAGCGCTTTGTAAGAAAACAACGATGATTTCTAAAATATATCCTGTGTGGTCTTTTAAAAGTGAATTATCAAAAAACATTTTCCCAAAAATAAATTAGATAATTAAAAAAAAAGTCTTTTCCAGCATAGCTGGACATTAGGCTGTCCTCACTGAGCCATTAGTATTGCTGCTTTTCCCAAAATTTGGGTCGTTTTTTTCAAACCATATTTCAGCCAGCTGTTGTGTGGACCCATAAGTTGAAGCTTTGGACCCTAAGCACATTTTATATTGTTTTGGATCAAGATTAGGGTCACAAAAAACGGGGTGATGCACATGGACTACTCCAATTTCTTGGCTTCTGAAAGTTTTTAAGCCAGCCTGAATGACTTTGTTAAATAGATCTACGTCTTCAAGGCCCCAACCTTGGATGGAGACATCAAAACCACCTGCTCGAAGAAGGTCACCTTTGTAAATACAGGTGATACCAAAGCCATAGTTCCTCCAGAAACCTGTTTTCTGAGTGAAGGCAAAATGATTGTCACTAGGAACCTTTCCACTATAAACAATCTTTGGATCATACTGGCTAAAAATGATGGGAAAATATACTTGCTGACCCAAAACTGTATTGGCTCTACACCGCTGGAGGAATTCTGTGGTAAACACTAAGTCAACATCACAGAAGAAAAGTAAAGACTCGTTCTGGAACTGAGAAGATCCGACTTCCAGAGCCAGTGCCCTTGAGAACTCCCCCGACACCGGCAGAACCTGCATGTCAGCCTTGGGGTATTTGGAGCGGTAATCTCTCATCAGCTCGATCTGCTTCGCTTTGTCAGGGTTGGAGTTGGAATTGAAAAGCAGGACAACCAGCTTGACGTTCTGGTTTGGGATGAGGCACGTCTTTTCAAAATTCCCCATGAACCTTGCAAACATGTCAAACCGTCCGGAGAGAGGGATCAGGATGTTGATCTTCTTGTCTTTGAGCTCCTTCCTTTCTGCTTTGGACCTGCTGAGCTGGAAGGGGACGAACATCTTCAGCGAGTTGGAGAGGAAGGACAAGGACCCAGAATCCTGGTTGATTTTGCCGGCCAGCTCTTTGGCGTCCATCTCTTCATGCTCCATGAACTGCACCTTGCTGAAGGTCTGCTGCAGGTAGGCGTGCCTCCTCACGGGGACCGTCATCTTCTTCCCCTTGTGCTTCTTGTAGAGAAGCAGCAGGTCCAGCACGTACTCGGCTCCGTACATGGGGTTCACCCTGCGGTATCCATACTGGATCTCCTTGAAATCGATGATCCTCCCCCGCGTCTTGGCGTTGGCGTTGATCATTTCCATCACCTGCATAACGATGTCATCCAAGGCCTCGCGCTGGGACGAGTCCATCCCTCTCCGCGGCGGCTGCCCGTCGGCCCCCGAATACAAATATTTTCCCGTCAGAAACTCCCACTCCAGTATCTCCTCCCGGTGGCGGGGCTGGAAGCGCATGAAGGAGGGCGGCATCCCCAGCTGCAGGTCCTCCTTGTGGATTTCGGTGTTGCTGTACTTGCTCATGAGCACGATCTCGCGGTGCAGCTGCACGGTGCGGTGGCGCAGCTCGGCGATCTTGCGGCTCAGCATGTAGCTGTGCAGCCTGTACTGGTACGGGGGGTTCTTGTTGGGGTGCAGAGTTATGGCTCGGTGTATTTTGCTGTTCCTCAGGTCTCGGATGTAGCCTTTCTTGTTCTTCTCGTAGTTCTCGTAGAAGAGCTGCTGCATCTAGAAGAGAAGAGGGAGAGCGGGGAGAAGTCAGAGTCTCGGCAGTGCTGACCCTGTGAAAGTTCGCCCACGCAACCCCGCTGGGAGAGAATTCCCCCCTCGCTCACAGGGCCAGAAGGCTTTCTGAATAAGCTGTTCTTGGGTTTAGGCACAGGTTGTAGAAATACCAGCTGCTATTCAAGGAAATTAAGAGGATTATTCATTGTAAACTGGTGAAAGAAACATCCATCATGGATTTGGGATTACTACAGCCCATTCTAGAGGTATCACCGGCGGCCAAACAATTCTGCAGTAAGTCGATTGTAAGCTCATTTCTTCACAACAGCACACCACCACCAGGAAAATAACACCGTGAAGTGTTCACTACAAAACTCTCATTATTCATTTGTTTCCCATTGTTTTAATATTAGTAATAAAGGAGAATTAAAAGGGATGCCAGGTACATACTAAGCAAATCTAACAACACCTTTTCCATTATATCCAAATACCATCTAGGCATTAAAAATCCAGATTTAGGCATTAAAAATGCAGGTTGCTGAATGTTGTAGTCAAGATGCCAAATATGTTACCTCAAGTGCTGCAATGCAAAGCTACAGCTGTCACTTTAAAATGTCAGTGGACAGCAAAGTGCACCTGAGATTCCTAGAGTTCCAGAAGTCAGGTAATACAGGATGCATGTGTACACCAGAATAAAAACATCCTTAATGTGGCAGTTGCTATTTCAAAACAAGAAGATAATGAGCTGAGATTAGATTCACAAGTCTTAGGAAAGCAGACCAACCAGCTTTACAGTCCTCAGTAGCTCAGGCAGTAGCTGGTATCGTGAAAGACAAATCAGGATGATAATGTGGAAAATAAACTGATAAATAAACCTTGAGGCCAAAGGTATATACCAGCTTAGATAATGGAAATTTAAAAAGACCACGGGCAGATTCTGTCACAGCACAAACGCCGTCAACCTGCCAGAGCTGACACAGCACCTTCATTCAATATGGGATCCAATCTCTTGTTACTGGCAGTGGAATCTGCCACAGGAAACACAGCAATAAAGCTTGTGTAAAAGGGCAGCACAGGTCAGCAAAGAGCCAAACTCAAAAAAAGAACCAGGGAGAATGCCTCAAATATGATGGCAATCAAACAGAGGACTAAAAAGAAAATCACCAGCACAGAAACCTTCCTTTTACCAGCTGCTCAGAGCCAGCACAAGTCCTGTTCTCTTAGGCCTTTGGTTGCATTTTTCCTGTTATTGTGGACAGACACTGAATCTCAGGGATAAGCTTACACCTGGATTTAATTGCTGCTATCTTAACAAGCTGGCTGTGTGCATGCTGAAACCTGACATTCGGCGTATCACCGCCGACAGCACGGAGCAAGCTGAGCCTGCTGGGAGCACGGATTTTCATCTGAGCAAATGTAAATCACTGCAAAGGAGGAAGGGAGGGAGGGAGGGAGGGATTTCAGCTGGACTGAGAAAGAAAGGACATTTATTTCGTGGGTCACCACCAGTCCCCCACCCCCTTCTCCTTCGAGTTCGCCTTCTTCCCGCTCTCCCCAAGTGATCCCTGCTGCGTGCACGCTGTCTGGGAGCAATCCAGGCCAGAGGATGGATGGATCTGCACAGCAACACAGCCAAAGGAGAACATCTTGGCCATGGCCCCTTGGCAGGCCTCAGATGAGCTGCCTGTCGAGATGTATAATATCCCTTTAGAAGTCATGCAAGATTTAAAAGAGCGCTACGGGCAGGGGTTAGCTGGTCTAATCCCACGTCCAGCAGAGTTATCCAAACTGAATGAACCTCATGCTTTCCCAAGGAACACGTTTTTTCTTCCACTCACCCAAAAGACTGTCCTTTATTTGTATCCCTGTATTGTTTCCTCTGCTAATAATGCTTTATTTTTTTGGTCACTTTGAACCTCGCTGTTGCTGTGAAGGGCTCTAGGAGCCCTTAAATCACACCCACTTAGGGTCAGTCCTGTGAGCACCATTTATTGCACTGGAGAGCTCTCACGGGAAGAACAGGATCAACCCAGTACTGCAGGACCCACTTATTTTACTGACAACACTGATCTATCCTCTAACACTATGCATATGTAGAACTAGAAGTATTAAATGCATATGGTAACCAATTTCACTGACATTTTAACAACTATAGGCAGAGGCTTTTCCAGGAGTACTGTGACATCAGATAAAAATTCTTAAATCACATCATTACACCGCCATTATTTAAAGGAAAATTGACAATAGAATTTAATTTCAAGTCTTGTTTTGAATTTATAAGACAACAAAATCAAGACCATGCAGCCTGAATGCATTTATTCCAAAATTGCTACCTAGGGCATTCTGAAGAGGAAACCATGAGAAGCAGAAAGGCTTACAGATTACACAACAAAGTTTTAATAGAATACTGATGGGTAGGAAAATGTTACGAAACTTTCCAATGGAAGTAAAGATAGGAACCCCTAGCAAATGGCACGAATTAAAATTAAGAACCATATTGTGAAGCTCTGGCTTGCCACTCAGGAGTAACCTCTTAAGTAGACTGGTTACCTTCTAATAGTCCCTCCTGCCCCTTCCCAAAACTAGCTTCAAAAACTGAAAATAAAACATATCTCAGCAAGACTTTGTTGGGGCTTCAGCACAAAGCAATTTACAACTGAAATATCTATTAACAGCCACCTTGCCCCAGCCAAAAAGGTGACAACTGCCCGGGCCAACCCTGCCGTGCAGCTAATGAGAAGCACCACAGTGGCCAGGCTTTTATATAATCCTGTTTTTCTGGAGAATGCCTTGCAAGGCTGGCACGTTCAATGTTTTTCCTGTGAAGTCTCCCCCTGTCCCACTCCAGTGTCCCCCCTGTCCCCCTGCATTCAGCAGGCTGCAGCAAGCATGGGCTGTGCCAGGATCCCGCAGCTCCCATCCCCCTGGGGGAGCCAAGGAACACCCCACACTGGCACAAACACAAAGAAGGGCACTGGAAGGGGTTAATCAACTCCCTACAGAGAGTACAAGGAGTTACAAACTATTTTTTTGCAGTGACACCAAGTGCTGTACACAAAGTCCAAGTGGCCAGTGGCCAATGGAGCTGTTTAACCCTTCTTGGGCTGAGGTGCCGGTAGACACCTGACCCAGTGCCACAGAAAGGGCCCAAAGGCTGGGGAAAACCCAGAAACCAGCCCCACATGGATTGTGTTTGCTCACCCACACCTCCAAACCTGAAGGAAATCAGCAGTTCCCTCCACACTGCTTGACAGCTCCACCAACACCAATTTGCTCAAATCATTAAGGCTCCCCAGCACTGGGTTCAGTCACTAACAAGGGCAATGCCCAACTATCACAAATCAATGCTAATATAATTTCTTAACCATATTTGGGTCCAAAACACTATGCTAAATATCACCAATTAGCACAAGCTGGCTTTTGACTCCATCCAACACTGGAAAGCCATAAGGAAGATACAAAATCATAATTAACTGTTGTGTACATCGTCAATAGGTGGGTGGAAGAAGGCCATAGAGAAAGGAATACCTGTGATTTATTTGCTCCTCCCAGTCACTAAACACACATTTGGGGAGTGACACAAGCCCAGGACGTGCACATCTCCCACAGACATTATGTGCCAACTACCCCATGCCTGTTACCAGAGCCTTGAGAGCTGAACTCTTGCAAACTCTTCTTCTAGTGAAACAGGTTTCTCTATAATTCTTTTTTTTTTTTTTTTTAAAGAACCTTTCATGGATATTAATTCTGCAATGATTATATTCTAAGCATGCTTTATTCTAGTGCAGAGCACTGAGAGCATAGGGATACAAAGAAGAGCTACTCTTTATTGACCACTATTTACTCTAGACCTGTTGAAGCCTTAAAAACCCTAATGTTCCCCAAACCATTAGAGACTGAATGTTTAAACTGTGGTACAGCTGTTGTGGGCACTGCTGGCTCATTTCCAAAAGACCAACTGAAAGGAGAGAGTGTTACGTTCTTCGTTTTAAATGAAGAAGTCTTTTGCAGGCCAAAAAAAAGTGTACTGGAGAAAATGGACTTTAAAAATAAGACCAGTTTATGCAGAAACTGGCCTGCAGCCACGGATTAGCCCCCGAGGGCTTTCTCTCACAGCTCCAGATTGTGCTACCAGAGCCCAGAAAACACAGCCCCACAAGTCTCACGAAAAGCATGGATATCATGGATAAGACATGTTGTATGGCAGGTTTCAAAATGCCCAAGATGGGCTTTAAATACAAAGCCCAGCTAATTAAAAGCCCGAATGATGGTTAATGTCACCTAGCTCAGAGCACCTCTGTCAGGAGGAGATGAGGATGTGGGTCCCAGTGTGGAATTGTCCCATGGGAGCGATGCAGGTGCCGGGACAGCCCCCACCCTGCCCCACAGCTCTGCAGCCAAACCCAGGCAGGATGCTCATGCCCACCTCCTCCTTCCAAAGATGTGCCACAGCTGGTGCAAGGAGGCAGCTCCTGTTGGCTGGCTGAAGTGAAATTAAAGTCTTTCTGCTCCCACATCCCAAGGAATTGCATGAAATAATTGTAGCTGCACTAGCACAATTTTGCCACTTTGCACTCGTTAACCACAAGAGATCTCCAGTTTTCTGGTTTATACATCACCAGTATAGCTCAAGTGATAAAAAATTTTGCCAAGGGAAAGGAGCAGCTTTGTTTACTGCTGACTTCCCTCTGCTGGAGGGGAAGACTGTAGGGACCTTCTGGATACAACTCTGAGTATTCAGGGTTCTTTCTATTTAAATCCTGATGCTTCATATCCCATAGCTAAACACTGACATGACTGAAGGCACTCCTTCAGACAGAGTTATTATGATGGAGACAAACACAGGGAAGTAATGGATAAACACTCATTTCCAGTGAACTTGGCCACTCATTCATGGCTTTAACCTCCCCAGTTGCCACTACAGGAAAGGATGCAGGAAACGCCACTCGGCGCTGGGAGATCAGACTTCCCTCTCAGCTGGCAAGTGAGGCCCCGAGCTCTGGAGCACGATTAAATGATGTGATTCTTCAGACAAGTTACTTCTCACACCAATTTCATCAAGTACTGCTGGTTCACGTTTACTTTGTTTCATAAAGAGAGGCAAGAAAATCATCCTGAGCAGTCAGGACTCAAAATTTCCATGGCTGGGGTGGCAGAGGCAGATCCAGCTGTGACCTCTGGGTGCAGTAAGCCCAGGCATGCTCTGAAGCAAGAAGTTTATTCTGTACAACACAAATGCCTCTTCTTATATGATCCTAAGTGAAACAGTGCTGGTCTCACTGGAGAGCCTTGCAGTGCCTCCTGCACCACTCTCCTCTCCAAAGTATTCCAGAAAGGAAGCCAAGTACTAAGGCAAGTTTCAAGCACAGCAAACTCAAGGTCATTGAATTCCCAAGGAATCTGTGAATTAGGAGAGTTACTGCTGGAGTTCAAGCTTTTGTGAACCATACCAAGTAGCTGTTTAATTAAACAACTGTTTTTCTCCCAATCCTTTCTTGTTTAAGCAAGTAGAAGAGCTTAAAAATTACTTATTCTTTTACAGTTTCTCAAACCAAGTAGCCTTTAAAGTATTTCCAGCTTGGCAAAGGAAAGAAGAAAACCTGCAAAAATGAATGGACCTTCAAAACTGGCATGGAGTACCTCACCTCTGACCCCGAGCTTGACGATCTCATTACCCAAAACCTACACGTGGGAGCAGTCCAAGGCACTTGGGAACTGAGATCCTCCAGCTAGGAAGCAGAGAACTTCCCTCCTCCTGGCTCTGCATTAAACTGAGCTTCATCCTCTAAATGAGGATATGGAAACCAGATAAAACAGAACCTGCCAGTTTAGGATATTCAGATTTATCTGTGTAAACCTTAGGAGAGCTGGATGTGATTGTGAGGTTTTCATCCAAAAGGTTCTGATTTGACAGAAACAAAAACAAGTAACACCACTAAACATTAACAAATGTTGTGTGCTACAGCTATTAAAGAAGCAGAACATCGTAGGTGCAAATGACTAATTGTCATTGGGATTGCCTGAGAAAGTGTAATCAAGAGTTGCTTCTAGCACAGTTTCCAAATTATGAGTCCTGATACAAACTGCTGCTCTTCACAAGGCTCGCCCTTGCTCAAGTTAAGGCTCTGACCCGTGGGGCAAATGATTCAGCTCTCCCTCTCCAGCCTCTGTCCCAGATCCAAACAAAACCAGGGATACAGTGACTCCCTGCTGATTGCTCATTTAAAGGCCAGACTCAGGGATGATGCCAAATTACTTGCCCACTGAATCTACTGCGTCTCAGCATTTCTCTTCCCTGTTGTCAACTCCACACTTTTACCCTACAGTGTAGGCAAAGCAGAAGAAAACTTGTTTTTCATTATGAACTTCAACAGCCCCACGAAAGCCAGAGCCACAGCCTTGGAAGTCTGTATCTGCTCTTTCTCATGCAAAGTGTTAAGATTCCAGAGGAGCAGCACATGACCGTGTGAGGGGAGTTTCTTGGAGATGATGAGCAGAAAGCTTCTGACACCCTGGCCAATATTCTTTGGATGCTAAAAACAGAGTTAGAGGGATGCAGTCTCCTCTGAAGACAGACTACAGAAGAGCAGACCTCTTCTGGACTGCTGTGTGATTTTCCACCATGTGTTTTCAAGAAGCAGTAATGTAATCGTTTAGAAATACTTTTGTTCATGGAATTCAAAGATTCCTATTTGGGAGCTACTTTCCACATCCAGTGGTTTTGTAGGAGTTGCGAGCCATGATGGATGATGAGCCCTCTTGGTCCATTTGGCAAGGCTACCAAAAGCTGCTGCTCCAAGGGGAGTGGAGAAGAAACCCTCTGCTTGGAGAAACTTCAGCTGCAGCCCAGGCAGCCACCCACCATCTCAGCATCAGTCCAACATCAGAAATCCAAGCTGGAGCAGTGCAGCCTCTCTACCAGATTGGATGGGGACATCACACACCACCCCAGGTTTCCAGATCTCTGCCAACATCAGGTTCTGCAAGAAGCCTGGGAGAAGCCAAGGTTCCAGTGGGTCTGTCTGCAGGATCCCTCCCTGTGAGTCCTGCCCAGATGTGCCCACCAGCACAGCCTTCTGTTGCTGCAGGATGTCTCAGGAACCTCCACCCCTGAGCAGGCACACCGAGACAATGCCACAGTAACAGCACTGAAGGACAGGGCTGAGGCAGCCACATCAGCACTAAGCTCTGAATCTCTCCTGAGCCCTCACAGGAGATTACTGTGAATTTAATTAGGCAAAGATTCAGCCTTACAATAGCTGCAGTTCTTCCCTGCATGTAAAAAGGTGGGGGTGTATTTTAAAAAAACAGATTCATTTGCAAGACATTCACCACTTTCAGCTTAAGCAGAACTATTCTGGATGAGGAGGGCCACTGCCCCTTTTACATAGCAACAGACCATGCTTGCTGCTTCTGATCCCTTGAGAAGATTTGTGTCAGGAATACACCTTTTAGAAAGGGGCAAGAAGGGAGCAAGGAATGCTGAATTAAATCCCCAAGACAAGGCCAGCTGCTCAACTGCCTGTGTCAAAGCTGCAGCCCCTCAGACCTGCAGTGCCAGCACAGCCTTGAAGTGAGAGAGCATCTCCCATAACTTCCTTTAGAAATCCATCTGTGTTACGCTTTCCTAACAACTGATGGTAAAAGCACTTCTCTGCCAGCCACATCAGTATCAGCTGATGAAAACTGACAGAAAACTGGAAATATGTAACATTTCTAATTCCTCTGCTGGTGACCTCTCCTCCCAGATGCCACGCAGCCACTCCATGGGTGCTGCTGTGTTGTGCCTCTGCCAGGCAAGCAGCTGGAACAGGGGATGCTGTTCAGGAGGACCTCTTGAAACCTTAGCCCCTTCCAAATTGCTGATGGCCTGTCCCTAGGAGTTGGCAGCTGCACAGCACTTCCAGCTGGTGGGGTTATCTGAAACACAGACCTAGCCAGCATTCAAGTAACACTCTGAGAGGGCTCACTCTGTCCACTTGGTCCTGCTGGACCAACACGGCTCCGCTCCTGTCTCACCAGCGTCACCTGGATTGCAACAGCACAAAGGACAAGATGATGGTGAATCACTGTGTTAACTGCATGGCACAGCCATGTCTCTTCCAGGCTTGGATTTCAGCAAGTGCTCCAACGTGGTGCTCTCTAGCTGCCTTTTCCAGGGTCATGCTGAGATACCCATGGCTGGCTGCTGCTGAAGGTTGGTCTGCTCCGAGCAGGGTGGGAGCTGGCAGCACGAGGCAGTGCTGGGTCTCCTGCTCAGGTCTGCTGTCAGCAGTAATCACAGTCACAGAAATCATAGAATATTTTAAGCTGGAAGGGACCCAGAGGGATCACTGAGTCCAAACTCTTAAGTGAATGGCCCATACTGGGATGAAACCCAGTGTGTTATTAGCACCGTGATCAACCAGCTGAGCTCATCTCAGTACACCCCTCCATGGCATCCAGCAATGAAGCAGGAACTCAAATTAAGCTGGATTTAAAAGAACATCTCCTTTTACTCCTGTTGGTAGAAAACAAGCTATACAGTTCCTTACAGACCTCCCACAGAACCAGTGCCCAGCACAGACACAACATTTGTGACACAGGCAGGGGGTTTCACTCCTCTTTCACCCGCCTGCGAGCTCAGAGCGGTTCCTCATCTTCAATCTGGTTTTTCAGCCAGAGCCACCATTTCTGGAGCTGGTTTGAAGACTGCCTACAAGGGCCTGGACTCAATCACCAGCTTGTTTCACACAGGGAGCAGCGCAGGGTGACAGCTTCCAGGGCTCAGCAAAGCTGCACAGCATTGTTCTCAAGTGTCTATATGAAACGCATGCACTTCTTTTATTATTTTTTTTCCCCCCCGAAGAATTGTTTAGCAATTGCTCAGAGGAGGGGAGGAAAATAAAGTCACAAACACTTGTTTTATGTGGAGAAGCCACATGTTTCAGTCAGCCCACGAGGATCCACAGCTGAGCCCTGGCCTGGGGATAGCAGAGCTTCAGAAGGCTGTGATGGTAATAAGCACTGTGCAGTAATGCTGCTGCTGCAGACAGAATTTCCACAGTGAGGTGATGATTGCACAAGGCTTTCCCTAGTGCTTGTACCATTACCACGCACGACTTAAAGCCTTTCTGCTCTTCTGTGCTGAGTTTAAAAACAAAATCTGGCCTTTGTCTCATCACTGGAAAACATGTGTACATCATCCAGCGCAGACGTGGCACTGCCAAAACCATTCCATGACAAGGTCTCTGCCTCAAACAGTTCTGCCATCTAAAATAAGTGTAATACACAGCGGTTTGGTTAGAAAAGATACAGCTCCTTGATCAATAAGGGATCAGCTGGCAAGGTTTGCCCATTCAGAGTGCTGACAAATCTCTCAAGAATTTGCCTTTCATGCCCTGTAACCCAAAAGCACCATAAATTGTGCATTAATAGCTCTAACTACAAAGGTCACCTATTTTTATTGCTTGCTTTGCTGAAGCACAAGGGATAATATATTTAAAATAAGTCACTTTTTAGAAGAAAGCAGTGATTTACTAATTACTCATTTGGATAGGGTTGGCAGGGTGGGTGCAGATTCAACACCCTGGAAAGAAAAATGGTGACAGAAAGGAAAAGAGGTAAGAGAAGGGAAAAGGTTATGAAAGAAGGGAAAAGCACTGCTGCACATGCACAGGTCTGGGACCAACCCCTTTCCTCTGCAGTTTCACATATGCTCAGAACTAGAAGGCAGGCAACATCTTTCTAGGCAGCCCCAGTTTTTATTGTCCTCCTGTCAGTGGAACAACTTTCTCATTATTAAAACGAGCTGTCAGGCAGACTGGCATTTCCCTCCTCGCCGTGTCCAAGTTAGCCCGTTCGTTCAAATATGGTTAAAGATTTCACATAGTGTTGCTGGCTAACTGTATATGGTCTGAGGTTTTCTGGAAGTTTGCTGTCTGGCACAGCTTGGACAAGGAACAAGCAGTGTTACTCTGCAGTGCTCTGTAACCAAGTGCCTCTTGCATTACACACGGTCTGTCAGAGCCAGGGGTTCACCTCCATGTGGGTGTTTCAGCCTTGCTGATGTTCACCATCCATCATCCAGCTCTGACAAAAAGAATATTCAACTGCTCCCTTTGTAATGCTCTAAATTAAAACAGGAGACGTGGACGCCAATAAATGCAATTATGCTGAATGTAAATGCATTAGAAATGGAAAGGAAAAAAAAAAACCCACCGTCTCAAATACTCCCCAACTTGGGAAAGGATTTGCTAATCACGCAACACAAGTGAACTCTCTTCTGAATATTAGCCACACATACAAAGAGGTTTTGCATCTTTCTAGGGTCTTATTTGCTTCCAACCTGGAGCACACTTTGTTCTGCTGGCTGCAACCAGGCTGCCACAGGTGCAGTTTTGGTAGAGCAGACCTGGCTCCAAAACTTGTGCCCACTGCCTGCAGCCACCATGGCTTGGTCCCTCCATCCCCTCCAGCTGCCAGCCTGCAGCCTACAAGCCTCAGCTTGCACCCAGCTGCTGTTCCCTTTCCCTCTCCCTTGGCCACTACAGCCTTTCTAGACGTGAAAACCAGGCAGCTTGGAAGAATTTATCATTTTCATTAGTGACTTTCCCATACTCCACTGACATTTTTCCACTCATCTGGGAGACAGGGGCAACGGGAGACCTCCTGGGTGGGTTTGCCTGTTGGGTCAAGATCCTGCTGCTTCAAGCAACCTCATGTGTGCTCAACAGACAAAGGCAGGGAGGGAGGGAGGGAGGAAAAGCCACTGCTGAGCATGCAGAAGGAGCTTTAGCCAACAGATGGAGAAGGCCAGTGGAGTTTGCAGCTTCTTTCAGCAGACAGCAATGCCTTGTCTTCTTATGACCCATTTTTAGTTGCTGATTGAGGACATTTCATGGATTTGACTCATGAATAGCAAACGACTTGTGCTGGCTTTGCCAAAAAGCCTTCTCCTTGCTGCAGGAAGCCTGGGCTGCTTTGAAGTAGCTCCTGAACCAAGACAATTTACAGCCTGACAGCTTAAAGCTGCATTGAACCGGGCCCTGGTGTCCTGGGGGTGTTATAAATCGCCGCGGTTCAGGGGCAGGCGGGCCCGGGAGGGCAGGGTGCATGGATGGGGACTGTGTTCTTCTGCTGTCCCACCAAAGGCACGGCCACAAGGGAGCCAGAGCCCTTCAATGGGGCTTTCAGAGGGACACACAGGACTACTTTCTGCTGCCCTTTCCTCAGTACTCTTCCGAGATATACTTGTATCATCTGAACTGCAGGTTGTTCCCGAGTTCAATGCGGTTTTGAGCTCGAGCTAAGCCGGGCTCTGACGTGCACCCCATGAGCAAATTGGTGCTCCCAACTCCTAGCCAACAGCAGGCTTGGAAACCTCTATTGAGAGCAAGCTTTTGGGAACAGGCTCAGCTGGTGGCAGAGGGATCCACTGCTGACTCAGTCCTGGGGGTTGCACCTTGTGTCAGAAAGCAAAGTGGGCACTGACACATTGAGTCTTGAAATAGCAGCACTGTTCAACACAGCTCATCTGGCAGGGCCCAGAGGCACCCCCACAAGAGCTCTGGGTGGGAGGACAGCTCTCACTCTGCTCAAGGACATCTGTCAGGGACATCCTCCATAGCCACAACCTGATTTGGGATGCCCAATCCAGCAGTGGATTTTTTTTTCTCTAAAGCCTACAGAAAGAGCTTTGCATGTACCCCAGGATTCTGACCCTCATTTCATAGCTGTTTTGCCCATTCCCATTTGGGGTTTTCCCATCCCAGAGCCAGGGAATGTCGTGCAGGCTGCAGGGCCGTGCTCTTCATCAAGCCCTGTCTTTGCCTCGTCTTGATGTGAATGCCAAAGTCAAATATAATCCACCCACCCAAACCAGATGTTAGAAACCTGTCTGTCTCTCTTCAGCTGTCCTCTGAGGTCTGGCCTCCTGTCAAATGCCTGAGGCGAGAGTTTTCTTTTTTATTTTTAAGGCAATGATAATATGTTCAAAGGCTCTTTCTTCTGCTTGGAGAGAGCACATCTACACCTGGTCCAGAAGTGCTTCAATACACACCAGCAACTAACAAATGTCTGTCTCTGAGAGAAGTTTGGCCACTTGACTTTCAAAGTAGTTGTTTCCTCCCTTCACAGAAATTTTAAGAGCTAATTCAGTAGTGCCACAGAAACAGAGGCGACAAATCGAGCCAAATCTGTTCAGTGTGCCACCTTTTTATTCAGCAAATTGTCAAAAAGAGAACTTTTACTTTCCCCTTAGGAATGGCATTTGTTTCTACAGATCTCTAAGCCAGAAGAACACAGAGATGATCTCCTGGGCATTTGTTTTCCATGGAAACGGTGCATCATTGGATATTTCTCACAGATAGAAAAGGAGAGGAGCAAAGACAGAGCAAGAGTAGAAGGGAGAAGGACAGATCAGACCAGAAGGGGTGAGTCTGCAGCACCGTTGTGTTGTCTCATAGCACTTCTTAAGCAAGAACCTCTTTTCGGGTACTTTATGTCCTAAAAAAACCTCAACACGTAACAGGAGCCTGTGTTGCACAAAGATGAGAGATGGAAAGCATTATGCTGACCTTAAAATGTAGCTCAGGGGCCTGGTGCATCACAGACTGTTTAGTATTAGCATTATCCAGAAAAGCACTGAAAAATGCATTGCAGGATATTGAAGAAATCTATATCCGGATATTAAAACTAGTATTGAGCAAACCGTGAGCAGTGACTATCACAATATGGTCAGACCACAAGCTTAATGAGGCCTAGGAAATAAAGCACCATGACTAATTTGAAGCACATTAAAAGAAATCACATACAAACCCCACTAAATCCATCAGCTCCCAAGGACCCTTCTTTGCCTGACTCAGAAGGGGGTGAGGACACAAACACATGTGATTTACACAATATGTTGTACCGCTCACTGCTTTATGCTGATTTCCAACCAAAGTACTGCCTGTTCTTCAGGACTGGGATTTCACACTTGGAGGATTTCTAAGAAAGAGGTTTTATGGCTGGGACTGAAGTGACGTGGCCAGAATGTGAGGACCTGGCAGAGTCGATGCCTGCCTGGCGATGCCTTCCCACTACAGCAGGCTCTGTCCCCTGGCAGCAGGGATGAGTGTCCAGGTTCTGGGACCTACTAGCAGAGGAACAGCATCATCTTAGCAGATGTACAATGTTATCTGCAACAAGTCAAGAATAAGGTCAAAGAAAACCTTCCTCTCCGTAGAAGTCCAGCTTCCTGGGCTCCCTGCATGTTGGATTTCTCCTGTGGCGTAGCCCTCCTGTCCACTCTGCATGGGAGAGAAACCACCCAATCCCTGAAACGTCAGCCTTTCCATTTTGTCAAAGGGCTGAAGTAAAGTAAAACAACCCCAGAGCATCAAAAAACCCACATCAAACCCCAACCCTACCCACAACATCCTTCTCATCTTCATCCCTCAGACAACTCACACAGATATTGAGACTGGAACAGTCTTGAAAGGACATTTATCTGCTCTGCCCTGGGCTTGCTTTATGTTCCACAGGAGAGCAACTAGAGAGCTAAGATGGCTCATGGCCATGGGAAGTGTGTGGTTACAAGAGCTGACAGCTCACTCAAGGTGGCAGCAGGAGCTGAGCAGACCTGCACAGACACCGTGTTAGATGGGAAGTGCCATGATGAATGCCAGCCTGGAAATTTCCTTACAGGAAAAGAGATATCCTGGAGACTGGAAAAGAGCAGATGACAGCAAGAGGTTGTAGTTTATGAGAGTGGTCAAGAGCACTGCTAATAATTTGTGACCTGAATGCTGCGAGGAGTGAACTTTGTGAATCATGAGGCAGGTTTGTAAGAGATGCACTAATTCATGCCACTGCTGAATAATATCAAATCCAAATGTCAAATCCACTCCCAACCCAGTGATGACTTAGCCAACTCTAGACTCTGTTTCTTTCCTCACTTCCAAGTTACAGAAACCATCACCCTGACATAATGGTTTAGGTTTCAATAGCATGAATCTTTTGGCCATAACCATGAAGAAAAAAAACCAAAACAATAATAAATCTGTAATTCTCAGTGGCAAGCAAAAGAATGCAATCTTGATTCTCTTGCCCACTAAATAATTATGCTTACATCATGCTAAAATAAAAATCTATGTTGTACTTTCTGTTATTAAAAATACAAGGAAGAGATCAAACTGTCCATATATATGGAATTATAAAACCAAGCCAGTATATCACCCAGACCAAAGTATGTAATCAGGACATAACAAATGGGGTTTAATACTTTGCGGAAACCACAGCTCTGGAAGACATTTAAAGGAATATTTCCATTTTCCTAGGTACTATATCAGGTTCTTGGCCAGACATTTTTGATTGCACTGTACTAAAAATACAGTCCTAGCTTCAGAAGACAAAAATTTTCGAAGCATGACGAAATGTGAAAGGTAATTGCAATGCACCACTGAGCTATTTTATTACATTATCTAACATCTTTAAAGAGTAGATTAGCTCACAGTGCAAACATTCTGGTTTCCCTGATGTTTGAGTCCTGGCAGCAACACAAGCAGCAGGAAGAGCCGTGCCTGGAGACAGGAGAGTGGTGCTAGTGAGCTTCTGGAGCAGCTTTCCTCAGCAGAACAGGCAGCACTTTCCATCCAAGAACGTCGTGGAAGAGCTGCAGCCCCTTTGCTGAGGCAGTCTGGGAAGATGCTGGGAGAGGTGTGTGATCTCCTGCCAAGCCCTCCTCAGCAAAACTGAAATAGCCAAAGGTTTATCAGCACCATCTGGGTCCCACTGCTGACATAAACTAGGGGGGAGCTGATTTGAGAAGCTGCCGGAGCCCACAGCCCTACTGAGCACTCAGCAGTGGTCAAGAGCTGCCTCCCCCTCAGCTGCCTTCATTTAACCCTAAATTCCTATTTTCATTTAACCCTAACTTCCTCCTATTTTCATTTAACCCTAACTTCCTACCTTCCCAGAAAGAACAGCACAGTGCTAATATGATAACACCTCAAGAACTAAGGCTGCCCCAAATCAGAGATGCTCAGCTCTTAGGAGAAGGACAAAAGCCTGGTGAGAAACAGCAGCTGTGGAGAGAGCAGAAGGGACTGGCTACACCTGCAACAAATAACTCACTGCAGTGGATGAGATTTGTGCTCCACAAATCCCTGTTTACCTAGGAAATCCGTATTTACAACAGCTGTGGTTACGTTTTCCTTCTACTCCCTTTGCCCTCCCACCTGTTATAAGCAGGAGCAGGGGGAGCCCTCCTCCAGCTGCTCCATTATTCCCACAGATTTTTCCTTCCTCTTCACTCTCTGGCTGGTTTGTCCAAGAAACAGCTCTGGGAGTGAGAAAGATTAATCACTAACCAAACTTCTGCTTCCCTTGTGCAGCCAGGCTCACAAACTAACTGCTCCCCTCATCAAGCACAGGCTAAACCTCTAGGAAACCAGCATGCAGGTGGGTCCAGCATGGCATGGGATGCAGGGAATAAGAAAATGCCTCTCAAGAAGGCAAAATGGAGGAGAAATTTTTAGGTTCTTAGTCAAAAGTAGACAGTAGCTGTATGCTGCCATCACCTACTATATGACACTGCAATTTATTGCTCCATAAAACCTAGTTTTAAGCCCAGTTTGCATCCTGAAAGCTGTTTGCAGGCAGCAATTTAAATGCAGGGTTTCCAACATGACGTTACAAAACTGAAGACCCATTTTAGACAAGATTGAATGAATTGTATTTTGAATGTTGTTTTTTCTAAAACATGTACAGCCTGCCATAAAAACTAGTGAGAGAAACTACAGCCAGAATACGAGGTGTCAATGGTCAAGCATATCCTCATTAGAGGGTGGCCAAGTGATATTTATTTAAAGTGTTACGCACTATGAATTAAACATTTATTTTGTGTCACCCAGTAAAATATCTGAACCTCATTTTGGCAGCTGTGCAAATTCTACTTCGACTGCATTGATGACTGACTGTACTTCTTTTCACTTTCATGCAGTCTCTCTTCTTAAGAAAAAAAAAACCAAAAAACCTAAAAATCAAGAATGCCAAAAATGCAAATATCCGTGTATCAGCCCATGGTATGCAAAAGGAGGATGAAAGCAGATCACCACTCACGACATCGTCTCTATTAAGGTCGCAGATGGAATTACAGCGTGATAATTAAAGTCCTGGAAGACTTGGCAACCTTATCCTGTAAGAGTGACTCTTCTAAAAGATCTGGGAACACGGACTTTCTGTTCCTGGATCGATGGCTTAAACAGGGAGCATATTAAACAGCATTTGGAGATCTGACCATCAGTTCCTTCCCCCACTGAGGAGAGAAAGAGCCTCACAGATTTTTGGCTTAGAAAGCCCTCACAGATCCTCCTGCCCAAGGTGGCTAAAACTAGAGATGACACTCCACGAGAAACTCATGTCAGCCTGCTGTTAATACTCACCCAGTCTGAAAACTGTTTTGGCATGGTTTTAACAGGATTGCAGGATTTATTCCATTTGAAATGCTCTCTGGACCACACAGCAGAGCAATGCTGCTGTGTGTCACTGTTCCATTGACTCAGCACTAGAAATGTGCCACTTCTTCTACCTCAGAACAGGCCTGGAGAGCAGAATAGGCCTCTGCTATGTGAGGGACAGCAGTGGCAGATGGCAAAATAGTCAATACAAAAACTCCAACAAGAACTGAAGTAGGAGTTGTGGACACCTAGCTTCCATTGGGCAAAGCACATATAAAAAGCACGTTCTACAGACCAACATTTACTCCAGTGCCTGGCACAGAAAAGAATTGTTACCACATGCACTGGCCATTGGAGGGTTTATACCAGATAAAGCAGGAGTAACAAAGTAGGAAAGGCACTTACAAAGTCCAAATTTGATCACTAGGTGTGGGTAGTTGCTATCTGACAATATGGAAATAGGCTTCCATTACTGATTTAAAGGTGTAAGAAGATCCAAGAGCTAAAAACAGGGATACCACACTATCAAAGTGGCTGAACTTTTGAAGAGCTTCACCAAAATGAAGAAAGTGGGCAAGATCATATACTACTGCCCAAATGTTCTGATCTAAAAATCAGGTTGAAGCCTATATTAAAAAAAAAAAATCATGTATTTTAAATAAAGTTTCTGGAAGCTGTTGCACAGAGCAACCCACTTGCTTTACATGTGATTGATCATCCTGTCTGGACCAGAATCCCTAAATTATCCATATAGCTCATTACCTTACACAACTGTCTTTATCTTTCTCCACTTGTCCCTACCACTCATAGTCCTGCATTAATGAACTTTAATTTCAGAGCTTCAGAAGATTCCACCAGGATCAAGGAAGGTTTGGTGTTAAATGTAGTTCTGGTAGTAAAAGATATGAGTGGAGAAGGTCAGGGGACAGGGGGGCCTTGCTCTGAGAAGTTTGCTCAGCATCTCCCACCAGACCAAGTCCCAAGTAAGACAGAGACTTCTTTCAAAGAGGTCTGGCTAGTTATCCATGGTGACGGTCACTGTAGGTCACCAGAGCTGGTGTCAGGAACAATTCCTATCCCAGCACAGATGGAGACTAAATCCCTCCCCCAGAGCTTCTCCTGCAGGGATATGCCTGGGATATGGGCTGTGCCTCTCTCTTAGGACCACTTAAGCATCTCTCCCCTAATCAATCATCTGTCTGTGGAGAAGATCAGGAATTAACCTCCCCCTCGTCCCTCCGGAGCAAAACTGGATTTAGGTTGAAATTCTTGAGTTAATACAGCCACACTTGGGAGACACTGACCAGCCTGTGATGCACACGAGATCAAACAAGCAAAGTCCCAGGAGGGGACACATCCGAGTGCCCTACAAGCTGCAAACATCTCCTGCTTTTCCAATCGCTTGTGCTCCAATTTTTTTGGGCAGGAAAAGCGGACTCAGAGCCACGGTGGACCCGCAGTGCCGCTGCCTCTGCCAGGAGCGGCGTCCAAATTCCTGAGGAGGAAAGGCCGGCTGGCTCCGGGCACCGCCGTGTGCCGCACCTCGTGGAAAATCCATTCTCCAGCCCTGTGCTAAGCCAGCCCCCCAGGCACAGCCAGGAATCAGCCGAGAGCAGCCACAGCCTCCCCATCAACGTGGACCTGCAGGGACACCAGGTTCCTCCTGCCACCAGCCAGCCTGGGTGCACATTTTGTGCCGCTTGGGTAATGACACCGGTTTGGAGCAATCCAAGCCTCAGCCCTGCAGGATAAGCACTGGAGAGCAGGAAGTCCCAGTTAAGCTGTGGGCACAAAAAGTGATTTGGGATTAAGCAGCGTTTCGCTTTGCTTAGACTATAACCCTGGGTGGAGCACAGCAGCTGGGCCAGATATCCCTGAAAGACGCTCTGCTGTGCAGTACAGCTGGATCCTCTGAGTTTTGTCCGTGCTGGAGACCAAAAAAACTCCTGGTTTGAGTCTGGAAGAGCAGCAGAGAGGGAATGCTGACTCAGAATTTCAGCTTTTTCCCTTTGCCCCACCACATCCCAGCAGTGCTAGAAAGGTGCTATGTTCCCACACTCACAGCAAGAGGATAAGGAACAAGTGATTTTTTGGGTTCACTGAGACTACTCAGTGAGAAAATGCATCAGTGCAATGCACTCAGCTAATTGTCTTTAAAATGCAGCCTAATTTGTGTCCAGAGAAAACCAGCATTCTGTATCAATTTTTTCCCCTGTCAGAAAAAAAATTTTCCCCGGTTTGAAACTGGCAGGAAGGGGAGGGAAGGGATGAGAGAAAGCAGCAGATTACTGGCTGTGGCCAAGGCTATACTCATTATATAGAAAGGACATGAAAGGCTTTACTTAAATTGCCAAAGTCAGTTCAATGTATTTATAAGGATTCAAACAAGTCCCACCGGGCAGAGCAGCCCGAAGGAGCTTTGTGTTTGTGTCATTTAATGGCTCTTTGTTCACTGAAGTCAAAAAGCAGCTCTGGATTTGGGAGAGTCCCCGGCCAGGCCCCGCACGGCTCCCAGGACTAAAAGAGACATCGCTGCGGAGTGCACTGAACTCTGGTGGGGCAGCCTGAATTAAAGGGCTGTTGTAAAATAAATCCTCTGATAAGAGCAATTAATGCTATCCCAATTATGTCTTTTCTCATACTCGCCACTGTTCCTGCTGGCTGCCACGAAGGCAACTCCTCCTCCTGGGAGAAACTACAAGTGAGGTGGGGACTTTAAAAATACACTTTTGCCAATTTCTTTTCAATCCAGCATACTGAATACAAGATATAAAAAACCACTCTGCAGCCTTTTGTTCTGGGCTGTATTTTTATTACTGGCAAACCCATTAAGCTTGAGGTTTTTCTTATTTTATCTTTGCTTTCAGTTTTTTGGGGTGGATTTTTTTTTTCTTTTTTGGTAATCAAAATGGCAATAGTTTATTATATGCTCTGAGGTTTCCTGCACACAAAAAGAAAAAAAAGGCTGTGCTACTATTCCTGTCTCTAATTCATCCCTTTTGCTTGCTCTGCTGTGGGCAAGACTTCAAATCATAACCAGCAATTTTGTCTGCCTCCTACTTACCAAAAATTACTGCTGCACCCACTGGTGATTCACAGACACATACATTTGGTACCAGGACATCCATCTGAACCAGCAGATGCCTGGCAGCTCTATCTTTTGGTCATTAAAACATGAGAGCAAACCAGCCTAAAAAGTCTCCCAGATAAACTAGTGGAAAACACACATGTGCTTTCAAAGGGGTTTTAGGCTGATTAGTTGGAATAATATTTTTAAGCCAAGAGGATGATACTGGAGCATTATACATCCTTGAGATATGTTATCTGAAATGTACCATTCTTTGTTAAAATGGATGTCTACAAAGGCTATAGCTGGTTATGTCTAAGAAAGACATGGAAAGGGAGAGAAACCTATCTTGCATCAGTGGACTTAAACAGCACTCCAGCTCCAGGCAGCCAGGACATCCCTCAACCTGTCTGGAAGACCACCTTCCACTAAGGCATGGCTCAGCATCCCCCTCACACACACAGAAGTGCTGCCCAGCACAGAGCTGTATCTCCATCTTCCACATGGTATCTGCAGAAGAACACGCTCATTTGCATCCCCAGAACAATAGAGAAATTAATGAAGATGACTGCAATTCATAGAGCCTTGTGTCTGCAGCAGTGGAAAGGTCAAACAAATTAAGGCTCTGAATTCTGGGCAGAGATTTCAAGCTGGCTCTCTTAACATTTGCAACACAAGGGAATAATTAGAAAACATCCATCAGCTCCATTTCCGTTCACAAGCCCGTTACTGTGAACATGGTGATGAGCTGTCCTCTGCATAGCTAGATCCGCTCTCAGATTATGGTCAATTACTTCTCCTCAAGAATTTCAACTCCCAAACACAAACTTCACTTCCTTCAGCTCCCAGATCTCAGGCCCGCTGACCACACACAACACCCCTCACAGAAGGAGCTCTGAAAGGAGCTGAGCCCCTGCAGGGAACCACTGCAGCTCCCAGGGACATCAAGGATGGGAAATGGTCCCTGTGTTAAAAAAAAAAAAATAAAAAAATCTCTAGATACTATAAAAAATACAAAAAAGATCACAGGAGCTCCGTGCTGAACACACAAAGCCCACATCACCTCCCTCCCTGTAGCTGTGAAGTCACATTCAAACGCTCAGTCATCTTTTACAAGAAAGCATCCTGCTGAGCCCAGAGGATGTTTTTGGAGTGGGGGACAGGAGACATGCAGGACGCTGCAGTTTAAAAAGCGCATTTTGTGTGAGCTGTTCCATGTGAGAGCTTCCACACCCAGACGTTTCACTCCTCACAGAGCTGGCACAAACTTATTTTTAACAGACTAAACCAACCTGTCCCCCCTGGGATGCAGGCGGCTGCTCAGAAGAGATCTGCTGGTTTGGCTCTGCCTCCCAACTCCAGGCTTTCTTACCACACAGCTGAGGAGAAGACTGCCAGTTTCTGGAAATCTGGGTAGGGATCCATAAACCTGTGCAATGTCTCCAGCTACACTGTGAGGAAGGTGCCAGGAAAGATTTGATGCAGGAGCCTCAGCAGCATGACTGAAAGGAGACAAAATCCCTTGCCAGACATGCTGGTGGGATGGTTTGTGCTGGGATGGAGTTAGTTTTCTTCAAAATAGCTGGTATGGAGCTGTTTTGGATCAGTGTTGATAACACAGAGATGTTTCAGTTATTGAGAAGTGCTTTTAAGACAGTCATGAACCATTCTGCTCCTCATCCCATCAGTGAAGGGGCTGGGGGGGCACAAGGAGCAGGGAGGGGACACAGCTGTGACAGCTGACCTCAGCTGACCCAAGGGATATTCCAGACCATATGGAATCATGCTGAGCATGCAGAGCTGGGGGGAGAAAGAGGGGATGCTCAGAGCAATGGCATTTGTTTCCCAAGTCACTGTTTGGCACGATGGAGCCCAGCTTTGCTGGGGGTTGAACAGCTGCCTGCAATAGGAAGCGGGGAATGAATCTTTTGTTTGGCTTTGTGTGCACTCATGGCTTTTGTTTTACCTACTGAACTTCCTTTATCTCAACTCTCAAGTTTTCTCACTTTTACTCTTCCAATACTCCCTCTGTCCCACCAGGGGGGAGTGAGCCAGGGGCTGTATGGAGCTGGGGCTAAACCACAACATTTAGCAAGGAGAAAAGACATGATCTGAAGACCTGACTTAATATCAAAGCCTCCTGTGACCCAGCAGAGCTCTCAAAGAGAAATCAAGGGGTAAGAATGAGGAAGAGCTCACATGAAGAATTTTCCCCCTGTGCTGCTGCCGTGCAGGCAGTGACAGGACAGGCACCTGCTCACTCCTCAGCTGAGCTCTGCTTTCTGTGGGGTCTCTGTGTCCAACACGAGCTCACACTGAGCCAGCACATCCAGTGATGCCTCTTCACTCCCCCATTTGAGCAGCCTGGTGCAGAGAAAGGTGTCCCTGCCATGGCAGCAGGGCTGGAACAGGATGGTCATTACAGTCCCCTCCAACCCAACCCATCCCACGGTTCTGTGCACTAAACCTGCTTCCCACCTCCTGGCAGACACTGGAATCTGCAGCACAGTCCCACCTGCAGCATCCAGCAGCAGACAGGTCCAGACCTACATGGATCCAGGATTCCCAGGAATGGACACTTCCACTCTGCATCACCTCTGTGCTGGAATGGTCACTCCTAAGCCCACTTAACTCACTGCCTGTTCCAGGAAAGCTCACAACTGATGCACATTTTTTGTTTTAGCATGGCTGCCAAGGCCAATATTGGTATCTGGCCATAATCCTTCCTAACCCTGTGGAGATCAGCATGTTGCAGCAACAAGGTTTAGGGGTTAAGAGGTGCTCCATTAAAAGCTTGCCCTTGGAAGCTTTAAAACATGTTTTTTCTCAAACATTATGACGACATCCCCCACCATGTCATGGCCTTTCCATGCTATCCATCTGAGCAGCCAGCTGCAGCACTGCCTTTGTCCCACTTTCCCAGTTTGCATTTGTGTCCCTTTTCCCCCAGTTTTTCTTTTTAATTTAATTTAAAATATTGGTAAGTGCTGGGTTAGCTGAAGCTCCGTTACCTAGAAGTGGCACCGAAAGAAAAAAACCCCAGACTTTTCTGGTTTTGGAAATAAAAATGCTTTGGCTGCCAAAGAAAAGAAAGAGTTACACCCATGAAAAGCTTTCACTTAGGAAGAATTAATACAGCCAACTGCTTTTGGATGGACTGCTGGCTAACTATGGTATAAAAAAAACAAAAAGAGAAATAAGAAAAAAAAGAGTCCCAAGCCCTGTCCTCTCCCATTAGACTAACTCCAGCTTCTCCTGGGTTCCTGTTCAGAGGGAAATCCTCCGTCACCTCTGTCTAGACTACTCACCTGAGTGAGTTTTTACTGGAAGAAGTGCAGAGATGCAGCTTCCAGGACCATAAACCTTTCAAACCACACATGCTAGAACACACATACAAGCTGTATTTTACATGCTTGCCATGTTTTATATACGTGTCTCTACCATCACCCTAGTGACATTCCCTGCTATGTTATTTCCTTGCTGACCACCAATTCAAACATTTCCATCCTCAAAATGCTTCACAAAATGCCCCTTTAAAACAGAAGCTGCATGTGCAATTCCTAGCATGACTTACTCTGCATACTATAGGATTCTGGCTTGATTCCTGTCACCTCCCACAGAGCCAGTTAAGCTAAAGATCTGTCCAGAAGGACACGTAATCTTAAATGTAATACTGCTGAATACACAGCCATACTACCACAGCTGAGCTCCCAGCCTGGGTAATTAGAGATTTTACTCCTCTATTGTCCAACTGCTGATTTCATTACAGACTCTGTGAAATTCTCTCATTTAAATTCCCTGATACTCATTAGCAATAATTAAGCAGGGCTGATGCAGGAGGCAGAAATAAGAGGTTAAGGAGAAGGGAGTGAATTTTTTTTCTGCTTTTAGCAAGTCCAGTGCTAGTGGCTGATTTCATCACTCACTTCACAAACTCTTTCCTGCAGCACTGACATCCCTTGCCCCAACACTGCAAAGGCTCTCTCTGCTGCTCTCACATCATTCTGGGCTTTCTACTGCCTGGCTGCTCCCCAGAAACAGAGTAAAGGGATTTTAACAGGAACCAGATCAGCCACTCAGTCCTTTCTTCTGGACAAAGTGGTAAGATAAAGAGGATTCTCTGCATGGACATAACTCTCTCCAGCAACATGAGCTGATGCAAACACATTAAAATGCAACATGTGCAATTAAAAGCACGCCGACTTGAATTTTTCCACTTAAAAATAATAAAAAAAAATTCAGCTCCTCAGTACCTATCCCCTCCCTTCCTCCCTGATTTGCAAGTTTCAAATTCTGAATAATCATTATCCTGAATAATTTGCCCACGGGCTCAACCCTGAGAAGACTGCTCACAAACTAGGACATCTCAAGCCTATTCAAAATTCCCAAGTGCTGCTCCAACTTGCTTATCAAATGTCTGATTCCGGCGGCGGCGGAGACAATCAGTCTGTGCACCGGTGGCTCAAGTATCGCACACTGTTGCTCAATTTTGTCCTGGGATTTTATTTTTTTTTTTCCCTAATTTTTTTTTCTGGTTTCCTTAAAAAGAGGAGAGGAAAAAAAAAAAAACAACCCAAAAAAAACAACCCAGCAGCTGTTCCAGCAGACAGCTCCCGGATTTCCCTGGATGTGCGTCAGCGGGATGATGCTACTCCTCAATCTGGCGGCCATCCTTCAGACAGAAGGAAGGAAGACCGTGGTCATATCTAAGCTACTGAAAATCTTGGACATCATCAGCAAAGTAAGCCAGGCAGACAGCTTTCCACGCTTGCACTTTCTAAAAATGAATCATAAAAAGCCGCGACAGTGGATAGGACGGTTTAAGCCAACCAGTCAAAAATAAGCCAGAGCAGAACAGCACTGCCAACGTTGCTCCACTGTGTCATTTCACATTCAGGAAGGTCTTACAAGCATTTGCAGAGCCTTAAATTAAGCCATCAGCACCAGACTGGACAGCATGTGGACATTCACCACCACTGCTCAGTGAAGCAGAGTGGCGAGCCTCCAAGCTCTGCCTTCCTAGAGTCACAGTGCCTCTGAATAGTGTATTTTCAAGCACAACTTCACCTTTAATTAATGCAAGATGTACTCTAACTCTGAATCCTCTTACCTCCCCTAGAAATATTCAGTTTAAAGTCAGCTTATCGGTTTCATATTGAAAACCCAAGACATGGCCAGGAGTCCGAGATGACACGGCTTAGGGCCACAGCAGCCAGTGAAAATGCTACAAAAGAGATTTACACATCTCTGCTGGAAAACCTCAAGAGAAGCAGTATCTGTTCTGGGCCCACTGCTTCCCACAGAGTATGACAAAATCACACTGAGTCAATGTAAATTTGTCATATCCTGTGAGGGAAGAGTTTACCCCACGAGCCAAAAGGGGAGAAAGAGCTGTCAGTGTATCTTAATGAGGTGCAGCTGATCCGTGCAAGCAGCCAGACCCCAGATATCTTGACATCAGCTGATAAACTCCCTAAATGAAACTATTTTGCCTCAAGCAATATGGTGACAGGGCAAAACCACATCCTCAGCAGACACTTTCTTGACCACATGCATTGCTGAGCGCTGAGAAATGTTCATGGGAGTCAACCTAAAAACCTGCCAGGTGTTAACCTGACACACAGAGGAGACTTTTCTCAGTAGCAGTACAGAGGGTCAAACTGAACATCACTCAGAGGCAGGAATTCTTGCCAGGACTGCAATGGAGTGTCTCTGCTGCATGTGACAACAATATCTGTTTCACTTCCTCACCACCTCCTGCCTAAAAATTCAGCACAGACAACAATATCCTAAAGCTGTCCCCGTTGCAGACGAGCCCAGAAAACGTGTCTTGCTTCAGCTGCTTACACAACGGCTCCCGAGTGACATTCCTCCAGGTCAGAATGAGGAGATCCACCCTACCTACCCCCAAAAGGCTCACCACAGCTCAGTCTTAAACAAAATGCAGCATCAGACCCACCACAACCAGAGTCACATCAAGGAGGTGCAAGTGGCCAAACCGAAGGCCGGCGTTGTAGGCGATTTGGCCACGCAGTGACAACCCAGATGTTCCCTGTCCGTGCCTCCCTCCCTCCCACCTCCTCACGGCATTAGTCACTCAGAAGACATCAGAACAAAGCCACATTCAGGCTTGCCAGATCAGGTTTTGTTTGCTTCAAGACCACAGTGGTAGACAGCTGTTGCACATTCTGCCCTGAGGTCTGAGTGAGCTCCTCACAGTGAAGCTCTGATCACAAAGGACCTCTGAAGGCTCCTGATGGAAGCAGGGCTACTGGCACAGCCTTCAACCCCAGGAGCTTCATTATGTGGCCCAAACTCACAAAGAGTTTGGTTCCATCACGTTCACATCTGCCCCTAAAAGAGTTGTAGGTGGCTTAGATGACTCTGCAGCTCCTTCACCAGAGAAAGCAAGGCCAGCTCCCTCACCTTGTCCTTGGAGGGCTTCTGTGGCTCATGGGACTCTGGTCATTTTGGTGGCCTTCTGCTAAACCCTCTGTTATTTCTCCATGACCTTTTAGAGCTGAGGGGATACTATTTTAGATGTATCTCACCAGAATCAAACATAGGTGGTATGAACTTCCCTCATCCTGCTGGCCAGGCTTCCAACACACACACACATTAAATCCCTACTGCTATCTGTGACACCAGATTGAAGCATTTCTCCTGTCATCTGCTTTCCTTATTTAAGAAGTGATAAATATGCACCCAGATACATGCATGAAAATCTGGGTAATAGAATTTTCCTGCCTTGAAGGTGTAGATGATGTTAAGTTTATTGGTGGGGAGGCACTAAAGACGCAAAAGCAACATGACAATACTAGCAAATGCCTTGCCCTGAACCAGTGCTGTTTCTTGCTTAAAACTAACTATAAGTGTATTAAATATATTTAAAGCCTAAGGGTTATAAACAGTTCAGTTTGGAACATTTTTACTTTATACTACGTATGTATTGGCATTTATGTAATCAGAGAAAAAGCAGGGCAGTTTAATCCATAATGGCTTCCCCCCCCCATAAAGAGGCATTTAATCAACAGAAGACATGGCATCCTGGAAAACCACTTATATGATCAGATTTGGCAAGCAAAGCCCTGGTCTTCCTTATTTTCTGCATTAATTTAGGAAAAGAAAGAACTGGACTTCTTTCAGAACAGCTGTTCACCTTAAGGGGGATGTAAGGAGCTGCTGTTCCACCTCACATCTTCCTTCTGTGGCTACTGAAAGGCTTTCATCTCAGGAGCACAGCCAGACCAGGCACCACCTCAGCCCCATTGCTCTCACAGGCTACTTCACCTGCTGAGAAAGGTGAAACTAAACTAAAACAGGGAAGGGGTGGATAGGTTGGATTTTCCTTTTAAATGGTTAATAACTCATGTGTCAAATGAAGCTGTGGGGGTAGAAAGCAGAGTCAAAATTACTGCATCCATTATCAGGATGGTTCAGCTTCATCCTACACCACATCCCAGCTCAACCCTTTCAGCTGACATCCTACAAGCCCAGAGGTAGTCATGGATCAGCCCTCCCAAAACAGCTGGAGAGGAAGGACTGAAGAAGGGATGGAGGCAGGGGACACACCTCTCCACCTCCTCCACCAAGCAGAGATGTCTGTCTGTTCTTCTCTGCAGCTTCTCCTACGCTCTCAGAGCAGGCTCAGCTCCCAGGCAGGCTGTGCTGGGAGCTGCAGGTCTGTAGCCCTGGCCCCTGGCACCCATCCTGCCTTCCAGGGAGGGGACACTGCTGGGAATGTACTGAAGACAAAATCCCAGTGCCAGCCCAGCATAGGTGCAGCTCCCCACAGGGGCAGTGAGTGTGCTGCTCCCCAGTGGGCTGGATATCCAGTGTGCCCCAAAGGGATGTGTGTCTTCACTTCCAGCTCACCCCAGGACCCTCAGGATGTCACTCTGAGGGCTCCCATGAACCAGGTCCAGGCACCACCACATCTCCATGCAAGTGCTTTGTTCTCATTTATGGCCCCTTGAACCAACAGCTGCTTAAAAGTTCTTTTTACCCTCCTTTCTCTTATAAAAGAAAAGGAAGATGCTGACAGGGCAAGTGGCCACCCAGGCTTTCAAAGCACTGCAGGAGGCCAAAAAGGAAAGTCACCCATCAAACTGTTTGCTATCCTGATGTGTACTTACAAGAAAGGCAGTTCCCACAATCAGCCCTATTTACTGCAGGCTGTAATTCTGCCTGGATGGCAGGATGACCTCCTGGATAGTGCTCTAGTTGCATATGAATGCATTTGAGGCAACAGTTAAAATTAATGAAGGCAGGTTTGGGGTCTCTCCCCTGCAAACATTCGGTGTCCTTGTGCTGACATGGATGAGGTGTGTCAGTGCAGAACATGCAAGTGCTCAGCCTGATGGGGAAAAATTGTGGGTGTAATGGGACTAAATGAGTGACAGACTTGTAGCTTTTAAGGCCTCAGCCTCCACTTCAAGACCACAAGCCCCAAGACCAAGAGCAGTTTTACTTGGCACCAGCAGGGATGACTGAGCAAGACAACACGTACAAGGAAGGCAAAGGTTTCAATCTCTTCTGAAAATCTCTGCCCTAGTAAGCCAATGGCAGGGAACATATGGCTCTAAGCCATGTTATTTGTTCTAGTTTATTATGCATAGTACAATACAGACAGTAACAAGTGCCTGTCAAGATGTGGCCTGTTAAAAGTGCTGAAAACATTTACTGGGCCAGTAGCAATGAAAAGGTTCCCTACCCTCATATTACACAGATAGAGGTTTACCACACACAACCCCAACTTGAATGCATTGCCCAATTCGCAGCCAACAGCCCCAAGTTTCAAATGTTTTATGAGCAAGCAGCTTGGACTCCTTCTCTCTGATACATGTGGGCAATTGCAACTGGAGTTGCACTGGTACATCCAACAGGCAACCACCAATTGCACAAGGATTGCAAAAGGGTTGCATTTTCCACTGGTTTGCCCAACGGCCAAGGCCAGTCCAAAAACCATTTAAGAAGCTTCAGTAACAGAATGAGTCAGGCCAGGAGGGATCTCTAGAGATCATCAGCTCCCACCACTCTGCTCAAAGGAGGGCAGCTCACATGGGTTGGTCACTCAAGACCCTGCTCAGCTGGGTCTGACTGTCTCCAAGGATGGAGACTCCACAGCCTCTCTGGATACCTGGCTGCCATGACTGACCACCCTTGCAGAAATAAAGTTCTGTCCTATGTTTAAATGTAATTTCCTCAATTCCCAGTTTGGACCCACTGCCTCTCCCCCCAGTCCCTGAGGACCACTGAGGCTGGATCCATCTTCTTTACCACTTCACCAGGTATTTATATGTGCTGATGAGATTCCCCTGAGCCTCCTTACTCCAGGCTGAGCAGCCCCACCTCTGTCCCCCTCTCTCCAAACCTCAGACACTCCAGTCCTCTCACACCCTTCTCAAGGTGTGCCACTGGACTCCAGTGTGTCCATGTCTCACTGAAACTGGGGAGCCCAGCTCTGGACCCAGCACTCCAGATGTGCTTCACAGCAGGGCTGAGCAGAGAGAAAGGCCACCTCCCTCAGACCTGCTGGCAATGCTCTGCCCAAAGCATCCCAGGATGGTGCTCCCCATCTTAGCAAGGACACAGTGACATCTGACATGGAACTCTCTGCCCACCAGGACCCCACATCCCTGCCTGCAATGCTGCTGCCAGCCAGTCAGTCAGTGCCCTACGACCTGTGTGAACTCAATAAAGTTACAAGACTTCTTTCACATCAATTCCCCCCACCCCAGCCCTTATTTGCACTCTGACAGCCAGAAAATCCACAGGCAAACAGCTCCCTCACCCAGCCCCGTGGCAAACCCCCAAGAGTGCCCAGAGCCTCACCCATTTGCACTGAGCTGTCACAAAACACCACCAGTGTGACACATCTGAAAGGTCCTTTTCTTGGGGTAAGACAAGTACAAAGTTCAGATTAGATATGGATCAAAAAATCAGCCTAACGTTGTAATTGGCGTAATTAGATGTGCTTGGAACCATTGAAGGAAGAGCACAGGGGGAAATAACACTGCAAAACAACATGTAATGACAGTGTTAGCACAGCAATTACTGTTTGCAGGCTGAAAAGGCAACTGGAAGGTAACAAAGAGCAGGCCAGTCAAATCAAAGCTGGAGACAGCGCATTAAAAAAAACCCCTCAAACAGCCTTAAAATTGTCTCACTTCAAATTTGCATTCTCTCTCCCGGAGATGATTACAACCTTTTGATCTCTGCAAGCAAGACAAATTATATTATTGTGATTAAAAATCCAAGTCCTTCTGTTGCCCCAGTAAGCAGGGCACACACAGGGCACAGCACCGTGCTGGCCCCTGTGACAAAGGTGCCAGAGATCCAGAGGATGGCACAGCAGCACTGCTTCCCTGAGACATCTCAGGGCACAAAAGAGTTACAATCAGAAGCTGCCACGACTTTCAGGGATGCTCAGCTCCTTCACCCAGAGGGCAGAGCAGCAGCTGACCAACACAGCCAAACCAAAAGCTGCTCTCCCAAAGGTGAAACTCAATTGCACACGCCCATTGTTTGATTTCTCACTGCATGTGTAACAAAATTAAAAGGGGAGGGGGGAAATCAAGTTAATTTTACCAAAACCTAATTGTGAAGGGAAGCCAAACAAACTACCACATCTCTCCTGTTTCTTTCAATAAACGCTGCCTCTGTCAAAGCCTTAACATCTTGTAAGTGCCTGCCAGCAAATCCATTTAAAGCTCAAACACAGAATTTTATTCTTCTGTGACCGCACAGCAGAAGAGATCATTTCTCCTTTTGTTGTGCTGGAATGGTTTGGGCTGAAAACTGTCAGGAACCAAATTTTAAAGCTGGGTCACTCCTTCCCCCCTCCTTTTCATCCTGGTAGGGTCTCAGTAGCAACCTTCAGTCTGAGTCAAAGGGGATTAGGGAGAGGTTCAGGAGCAGCATAGTGAGAAAACTAGAAGTGTTACCTTTAGTAATTACCAAAGGAAGACTTTCATGGTGTTACCATAGGAATTAATCCTTACATTAATATTTAAAGCATGAACAAAGCAAGGGCTCTGGAAGACATGATAGGGGAAAGTAGCAGTTTGCCCCTGCAATGCACTAATTCTAATTTAAGGAAAAGAAAACAAAAAAAAGTAAGCTTGAGACCCCTAAGGAAATTGTGCTGTCTGGGTGGGAGGATGAGCTCAAAACCAAAACCACTTCCTTCCCTATGACATCTTCTCAAGTGAGTAGCCAAACCTACCTAGATTTTACAAGTGTCCAGAACTGAACTCCTTTCTATACAGCTGCTGGAAATACACACCAGCAACACAACCAAACATGGTTTTCTTAACCTAACCATGCAAACTACAAGCAATGAGGCAGGAAGAAAAGATTTCTTTCCAAATTCTGCAGTGTTGTTCTTCCTAAAGACAAAGTTCAGCACCACAGACATAAAAAAGGAGGACGGTGCCAGATCAGATGTTAAACTGTATCTTAAAAAGATTTTTAAAATATCAGACATCCCTTGCAGATCATTCCTTCACAGCAAGCCTGAGCAGCACCTTCTCAAGAAAAAGCTGGGCAAACCTCAAGCAGCCCCAGAAGAAGATGGGATATTGGGCAGAAATTCCTGGCTGTGAGGTGGGGAGGCCCTGGCACAGGGTGCCCAGAGGAGCTGTGGCTGCCCCTGAATCCCTGGAAGTGTCCAAGGCCAGGCTGGATGGGACTTGGAGCAGCCTGGGATAGTGGAAGGTGTCTCTGCCCATGGCAAGGGGTGGAATGAGATGATCTTTCAAGTCCTTTCCAAGTCAACCCACTCCGTGATTCTATGACTGCTTTCTGTAGGAAAAATTACTGTGTAAGTGCTGTGACATGGCAAATGTAATAAAAATACGGGTCCTGCAAGATGCACAGAGAACAGACAAGTGAGGGTCTAGAGTAGGTCTCTCTTTAGAAACTCGTTATTTCAAGAGAGCCTTCAGATTTCAACACCACTCCATGCAGGAACTGTGATCTGCAGTCTCATTTTCCCTGCCAATTTTCCTCAGTCTTTTGTGTTGTTTTTATATAAAAAAAACCCCAACACTGTGCACCAAATGCCGCATTTCTAAACATTACACATTTATTCCCTGCTCTACCGGTCTGTTACAAGGCTTCTTCTAGATTCATTCTCAAACCATTTTAAACATTTGGAATATTTCCCATGTGGGGGAAGAGCACAGAGCTCCTGGTTGCTGCACAGACAGCTCAGAAGTGGAAAAATCCTTTTAGCTGCCATTTGGATATTAAAGACCAGGCCAGGGAGCAGAAGACCTTATTCCCTTCAATTTACAACAGAAGGTGAATGTTTCATTTTTCCTGGCATGTTCGAAACAATCTGAATTCTGGAATTGTGTGGTGGCTTTGAGATGTGAAAACAGCTTGCTCAAGGAAAGAAGTAAGATTTTTATCTTTTATGGAGGAAAGTGCATGTGGTTGCAGTTGCTGTGGTTAGTGAATAAGGAAAGTGAATAATCAAATCCTTCAAAGCCTCGTGTTGCAGAATACTGCAAAGAAGTTTGGGGGAGCATGCATGGAAAGGACAGGAAGAGTAATAGCTAATAAGAGAGTTCTCCAGTTCCAATTTCCTAAAGCTGATGTCCTGAGTACATCTATGACAGCAAAAATAACAAGTCTCCTTTTTTTTCTTTTGCCCTTTCCCTGTTAGCAACAGCTATAAATGTCATCAACTGTACCAGCAGGAAACCTCCACAGAGGGTAGGATGTGAAGAAATAAGATGCTTGCTAGTTTTAGAAACCATTAAATTTGCCATTTCCACTGAACTCCTACAGTCACTCCTTCCTGCGAAGTTCAGGGACTCAAAAAATAAAAAAAGCCATCCAAGCAGAAAGAGAAAACTGCCTCTGTAACAGGGAATTGCAACCACCCATGGTGACACCCCAGCCCAATGGCATCACAACTGGGCACCGCAGGCAGAGGGAGAGGCCAAATTCCTCTGGGTCAAGAGGTTCAGAAAGTGAAGACTAAGTCCTCTGTTCTCTCCCAAAAAAATACAAGATTATTTCAGAGGAAAGACTGCATAGTCCAAAAGACCCTGCTCCCATGAAAAATCTCCCTGCTCGGTCTCAGATGCCAAAGAGAAAGGAGCACCTTTTTGGAGAGCTGTTATCTCCTACCTTCAAAAAGATACTCAGCACCACTGAATTCAGTCTACCAACTTCAATTTTCCTCAGAGATACTGGCTGAGTTTATAAACCCTGTATATTTAACTTGCAAGGTTGCATGGAATGGAAAGCCAATGGGACACAAACCAACAGAAATGTTCCTGACAGTTTAAAGAGTGCTCCTTTAAGGTTTGGGGACTGAGCAAATCAACTTGAGTAGTGAAGAATTACAATTAAACCCAACTCTTGCAAAAATGTCATTTCAAGGACAAACCTACTGCTGGAAACCTCTAAAGATGCCTCTATGAGCAGCACGAGAAAAATCAGATGCCTTCAGCTTCTTCAAACACTGCAACTTGCTGCAGTCATGGGGTGTTTTTGCCTTCTGGTGGGACAGCAACACCCAGACTGACTTGAAATGCCTCGGCTCAGGTCCCAGGTACTGCTTTACTCCAGGAAGAAAGCTTCCAGCAAGTGTTTCTCACACCTTCCCACTCAGGCCCTGTTTTCACACCGCCCTGCACTGCAGACACCCACAGGAACCATTATCTGTGAGCCTGGAACTACCCACTTTAAGGAAAAAAAAGGAAAAAAAAAAGTGAGATCTGTCAATGGGCTGCCAAAGACCCAAAATAATTTCAAAAGGCAGTAATGTCAGCAAAGCCACTGAAAAGCAGAGCACTGTGTGCTCAAAAAGCCAGATCTTCAGGAGCACCAGGTAGCCTGACCCCAGCTAATACAGGTCTTCATTCAGCAGGTTAAAAAAAATGTAATTCAAAAAAAAAAAAAAAAAAAAAAAAAAAGAAAGTCAGCTGAGCTGCCTCATGCACCACAGATTCTGGTACACTGTCACTTTGACAAAGATTGCTTGTTAATACAAAAAAAGCAGTGCAGCAGGAGCAAGAAGCAGCTCCTCACAGTGCCTTTAATTCTCCTGCAGGGCAGTTTTGGAAGGGAACAAACCCAGGGCTGCACTAACCTTGTTCCTCCTCCCCTGAATGTTGTAGGTATGACCAAATGCTTTTTGTTTTAAAGGTCAGAATTTGAAACAGGAATGTTAATTAGGTAATTAGGTTTCATGATCCTTAAAGTAGCAAGCATTTCCAGGTTGACCTGCAGAAAGTATTTGACAACAGTGATCAAAAATAAGTTTTCCCAGGCAACACTAAAATCCCAATAGCCCAGAACCTGAACATTTCACATTTTCAAGGAGAGGATGGTCTCCCCAGCACAGCACAGCCCTTCACCCCACAGAGGGCAGAGGCAGAGCAGCCCCAGCCCAGGTGCAGGCTGACTCCCATCCTTTGCAGTCTGTCCCTGCTATTCTGGGAGTTGTTTTATTGAGGAGTTCTGGAGCAGTTCTTGAATCTGGCAGCAAATGCTCATCAGGGCACATCCCCTCGTAAAGAAGGAGAGTAACTGTGGCTATGGTCCATCAGGAGCTGCTGGCTACAGACACATTTCAGTGCTTCCCAAAGACAGGAATGTGCAGTTTCTAGTGAAAAATAAAGAGTCTGATGGGCTCATTTGACAACAGCACTAAATAAAGCGAGGATTCCTGCAGAAATGCATAACGAGTGCTGCAGGTAAATGAGGTTATGATGCAGCAGAGGCTCCAGGAACCAAAAAGCCTGCTGGCTTAGCAGGGAGAAAAGCAAAGCAAACATCTGCTCCAGGACTAGTGTTTAAATAGACACTACCTAGACATCAAAATGAGAAGTTTTCAATAACTGAAACATTAAAGGCCTCTGTACTGTCCGTACTACTTTACCACCCACTTAAAAAAAGTTGGATAGCATTCCCAAAATCCATCTTCATGATTTAAAGGCTGCTCAGGAGTGTTATGGAAACCTGCCTAATTCGTCCAGACAGTTTTGACAAATCCAAACCAATGTGTTTAAATGTTTAGCGAGGAAACATTTTTCAGGAGATGTAATACCTTTTATTAGACCAACAGATACAAACAAGGAGCCCGAGGGGCTGGGAAAGCAAAGAGACTGACAAGCTTTCAACATCTAAGTCCTCTTCTCCACTCTGAAGACGGGCTGTTGGCCTGAAAACATTTCTGCTGACTAAATAATATTAGAAAAAATGAGAAAACTTGGTCCTCCTCTAAATTTCCCTCACTTGACTTAAACTGTCAAGGCTTCACCACTAAATCATTAAATGATGAATGTACCTTTGGACCGCGTACCTGAACACAGCAAAAGGTTGCAAATCCCTTCTTTAAACAATGAGAAAACCTAAATCCATGTATGGAAAGTGTACAGTGCCATCCCTTGCCAGCCTTTGCTTCCCTGCCCCACAATGTAATGGCAGCCTAATGTCCTTCACCAGCACACCCTGGACCAGAAACGTCCCAAGCCTCAAGCTGTGAATGTGCTGCTCTGCCCAGCACTGCTCAGTCCAGCAGCCAGGGAACACCAGGAGGATGCCTATTCCTCCAGACTTTAAAGGCTCTCTTGGCAATGATACGACTTTTCTCATTTTTTAATGGTTTTATTACACTTTTTAATTAATCATTTTAATGACCGATAAGCAGCCGTGGTAAAGTCTTAAATCACTTTTAGCCAGCATTTAGCAAATTGTGTCATTATGTCACAAGCTGCTATTGGGGGAACACAGCTGGGGAAAATTACTGACATTTTAAATTTTGATAAGCTAACTCTGATATGATTCAATTAGCAAAGCCTAGGAGAAGACATTTTACGGAAACCAGAAGATAAAGAAGATAATAACAAAGACTCAGTATATGTCTTGGAAAGTCCATGCAAAAAAAAAAAAGATACTGAAAGGACTAAAAATATGGACTAATTAACATAAACATTAGTAAATCAATAACCAACAGAGGATGGAATACAAATTAATGAAAGAGAATTATGTAGTTCAGAAAAAATTAACATTAATTTCTTTGTTTGCTAACAAAATATAAATAGGTGGAAAAGTTTTGTATCCACGTCTGTGTAGAGGCCAGAATTTTGTCAGCCCCTCACACACCTCCTGGCCAAGAACAAAGCAGTGCCTTACTTGCTAACAGTGTTAGAGGGTTTTATTTATCCTTACAACTTTGAAGGATTTTGGTAACAGCTTCACAGGAAAAGTCCTTTTTCTGTTGCCTCGTAGCAAGGTTGGGATGGAGGAAGCAGTGCTTACAAAGGTTGTCACCACACACACACGACACACTGGAAATGCTGTCATCCCAAAGAGCATGGAAGAGGGAATGTACAAAAAGTCACTCTGGAGTTGTGCTGGGAGAAACACGACCTCAGTGGAACGTGCCTTTGGAATTCCTGTGCTGCCCCTGTGGGCTGCAGGGCCATGAGGGGTGGCTCCAGGATGGGAACATCTCAGCTGCCCCTCTGGCTTTCTGAACAAGTCATTCCGTACATACTGCACAGCCTTTTCAATTGTCTGTCACCGGGGACATTTGAAATGATGTCACCTAAGCACCACCAAGGAGCCAGGGGCTCTTCCATGAGCTGTACCAAGGATGCTGTTGGATATGAGAAGCTCACAAGGTCTTCACCAAAGGTCACTTTTAATAGAACCAGAGAATCCTAGAATGGTTTGGGTTGGGGGGGACCTAAAAGATCATCTCATTCCAACCCTCCTGCCATGAGCAGGGACACCTTCCACTGTGCCAGGTTGTTCCAAGCCTCATCCAACCTGGCTTTAAGCACTCCCAGCAGCCAAAGCTTCTCTGGGCAACCTGTGCCAGGTCCTCACCACCCTCACAGCAACAAATTTCTTTTGAATATCTAACTCAACTCTGCCCTCCTTCAGCTTCAAGTCATTTCCCCATGTCCTATCACTGCATGTCCTTGTCACAACTCCCTCTCCAGCCTTCCTGCAGTGCATTTAAGGTACTGGAAGGTCTCTAGAAGGTGCCACCAGATGTGTCTCATCCATGGTTTAAAATATTCTGGGATAATTTCACATTAACACCACCATCAAAGACGTGCTCAAAGACAGGCAGGAATACAGATACACCCTGCTGACCTATCACTCCTAGAATTTGGCCACCCTACCCAAAAAAAAAAAAGCAAAGGATGCTGCTGCCAGGGGATCCTCTCCAACAGCGAGGCACGGCTGGGCAGCTCAAGCTGCAAGGAAACATCAGCACTTGGCTCCTCAATTTCCTTGCTGAGGGAGCAGAGACCACAGTGAGGGACAGGGAAGGAACCCCAGAGCTGTGCCCATCCCTGTGTCTCGCCTCACACCCATGCAGTTCTCAGAAGGGTTTGATGTCCCTGCCAAGCAGCCAGCTGTGGTTCCAAGGAGACCTGGAGAGGCTGCCCAGCGTTAGGCGGTGGTTGGGCACTCAGCCTGTGCCACAAAAGGGCAGAGCTCAGCCCAGCCCTGCAAAAGGCAAAGCTGCAGCACAGGGAGCTCTGGGAGCACCTCTGAGGCTCCTTTTCACTGCACTCACCCTGCTGGGAGGAGCCCTTCCAGCAGCACCAAAACCTGTGCCAGGTGAAAATCTGCAGGGAGACTCAGCACTGTCAAATGCTTGGAAGAGAGGCATGAATTAAAGAGGTATTTTAAACATCAGCTGCCTCCATCCCTCCCTAAAAAAATATGAACCAAAACCAAGACCAACTAGGAGGACTTACAGGCTAACAGTACTTTAAATAAGAAAGGTCAATTTTGCATGTGACTTGCACTTTAATACTGTATTAAATTATATATATTTTTTACTGCACCCCTTGGTAAAAAAAGCCTTAAATAGATGCCTGAGGCCTTTTGGGCTGTTATTAACAGCAGAGACAAGAGAGTTTGAAACACACACCCTGCAGGGATCTCTGTGCACGTATCCAATTACACACATTTCTGTTTCCAGAGTCTCTTCTTGATAAGTGTCTGGAATAAACTGAAATTTCTTCAGCACGCAAAACTTCTGGGATGAATTTAAATGAGCGTCTTCAGCATTTTATGAACAATCCCTTACAAAGAGGCAAACTAAAAGACAAGATTCATTGTCCAAAACAGGTTCCAGGTAAGGTTTTGTCATAAAATTCCTGTATGACTTATGGGAAATGTCCATTCCATGGAATGGAAATTGGAAATGGAAACTGGACAGGTATAAGAAACTGCTTTCCCATGCATTTAATAAGCCAGATGACAGCCTGTTTAAGTGGTATTACAGATTGGGCAGAGCTGTCTCTAACCAAGCACGATGTCCCTGCCCTAGGAGATTTGGGGAAAAGTCAGAAATGCCCACTGCCAAAAAGAAAAGCTCTGTTTTATTGTCATGGAGGCAGGACCTGAAACCACATGCTAGAGAAAAGGGTGAAATAAAAATTATTAAAAAAATTAAAAGGAAAGGAAAAAAGAGAAATAACTTGTCAAAAGATACTTTATTGCCACAGAACCTGAGCCAACTGTACAAGAAGGCTTTGCAGCAAGCAAACAGCTCTGCCAGACAGCTGTGAGAACTTCACAGTCAACAGACAACCAACCTCGGCTCTAATCACCACCTCCAGTGCTACTCCAAGAAAGATTTGCTCAAAATCTGCAAGTTAAAGACAATTCTGTTTATAATTTACAATCCTGGGATGGCCAAAAGCGCTCTCTTACCCCAGAGGAGAAGCCATGAGGCTCGGTAACAATACAAAAAGAAGAAAGCAGCCAAGAAAACACAAACAACAACAACAAAATCCAACAAAAAAAAAAATCCAACCTCTCTCTGACCTCCAAACTTAACAAGCCAAAAGTGAGGTGACACACAACAGGCAAGTACAGGCAGAGCAGAGAGAGTACAAGGCAAAAGGTGAGGCACAAACACATCCACCTGGCAGGGACAGACAGAGGAAACGGGGCTACAGACTGACAAAAACCAGATGAAATCAAAGCAAGGAAATACAGATCCTCCCATCACACCTTATCCTTTAACATGGTGGGCTTGCAGACTCCATTTGTAATGCACAGGCCCTTTCAAAATATAGAGTCCAGGTAGGGAATAAGTGATTCCCCTAAGCTTGACCCTACAGAGACTCAGCATTAGGCTTTGCTGCCCCGAGCTTTGCATTCCAGCTGTGGCAAAAGTTAAGGACAGAAGAAAGACACCACCCCACGTGGGTGCACATTCTAGGAGAGTTTTGTATGCTGATGCTTTAGCCATCCTGCCATTCTTAATCACCACTGTGGTGAAAGGTAATGTGTTTGCCCATTATGGCTTACAACTGGGAAATATTTATGGAATGAGCAGCACGTTAACATGTCTTTATTTCCAGCAGTTAAACGAGGCTTCTGAGAGTCCTCCCTAATATTGTGGACATTTGTTTCATTGCATGAGACTCTGTGCTCAGTTTAGGATTAAACTGTCATTGGGGGATTTACTTATTTAACTGAATACTTGCTTTCTGAGAGAGAAATTCCAGTTGTCTGCTTCTCAGCTCTATCTAGCCATCAATACAAGCCAATTTCAATTTCAGGTTTCCTGAATGCCTGGATTGAAAGAAAAAGAGGTGAAAATAAAAATCCATTTTTTTCACAGGGAAAAAAAAAATCAGCCAAGAACAGACAACAATAAAACCAACAACAAAATAATCTAGCAGCATTTAAAAAAAAAACAAACCAAAAACAAAAAACCACACATGGTTCTTCCTAAAGGTATTGAGAAGCCTCTTCTGCTCAGCCTTTATTACTTCCAGCTTCTTTTAAACACCCAAACTTGTCAAAGTCTGACATGCAGAAGGGACTCTTGCAGGCCTGTCTTTTGTCTGCTGTCCAAACTTGTTGGATGCTCTGAGTGGCTGCAGAGTGGAAATGAAGCAGCAGCTCCTGTGGCACAGCCCTCACCGCCCCGGGCAGATGAACACCCAGCAAGCACAGGAAGGCAAACTCCCTCTCAATGGAGTTAATCAGATCAACAATTATTTTCCATAGTGTCGTCATGTTCAAGCATAAACACGCTTATCTTTGTGCTTTAGATACAGCAAAGGCAAAGCCCTGCAAAAATCCCTTTTTTCATGTCTGATTCTGTTGTGGGAGTCGTAATTCTTAGCAGGAAAAAAAAAAAAAAAAGGGATTAAGGACACAGAGTAACTTCATTCTGTCCTTCAAACTCCAGCATTTTGAAAAGTGTATGGAACTGCAAATATCAGTAAAATTTAGTTTTTTGCTGTTTCAGTTTCCAGAATAATGTAATGCTATTCATTTTAAAGGCTGCAGGCAAAGGAAAAAGGAGAACATATTCAATGTAATACTATAAAAATAGCATGTTCCAACTACAAAAATCATTATTAACCAGAAGTTTTTAGGAAACAACTCCTAAACTTTTCAAAACTGTTTCTCATCTAAAAAGTCCTTCAATTTTAATATTCACTTCCATGACCCCAATTTAACAGCTATGATGAACTACCAAATCCTCCCCTTTTTAGAAGAAGAAAAACCCAAAACACAAACAGAATGAGTGATACAGGGTTGGAATGAACACCAGCCTAACTTCTACCTACAGCTTCAAGGGCAAGATAAGATGATTTGAATATCAGAGGTAAAAAAGACTCCACAAAGACACACCCCTCACCTGAAATAAGTGACATCCAAGTGTCTACAAAAATTTTGGAAAGTTAATAAACTACTACAGGAGTGCCTTTGTCTCTGTCAAAAACCAAATTAAAGCTGCTGGCTTAAAACTAAACACTGATGCAGACTCATACCCATGAAATCACATTTTGAACAAATGAAAAAAGTTCAGGGAGCCTGGGTGAAAGTGCCAGGCTGCAAGTGCTCTGCTCTCTTGGCCATGTCAGTGCTTAAGAAGTGTCTAGATTTTAATGAGCCTCCATTTCAGGTTAGATTGGTTCAGCAGGTCAGGTCCATCACCACTTTGGGATAAGTGGAAAGGCCTCTCAGGTTCAGGAGCAGCCCAAGCCCCAGTGCTGAGGCTCGCTGGGGTTTTCCAACCAGGCACGTGGGTCAAAACCCAGCACTGCAGGCAGGCACAGACTTACCAGTCAAACCCATCAATGCAGTCAGGCACAGATTAACCAGTCCAAAACCCAGCACTGGAGTTAGGCACAGATTAACCAGTCCAAAAGCCAGTACTGTTGGCACAGATTAACAAATCCAAAACCCATCAATGCAGTTAGGCACAAATTAACCAGCCGTGTGACTCTACTCAAAGCATGGAAAGTTCTCCTTCAGGAGGGAAGAGAAACACAAATCTAACAAAAACCCTGAGAGCCAGAAACCCCAATCCATCACCATTACTGATCACCAGAAGAACAAACAACCCCACAACTGCCCTTAAACCTTTAGACATCAGTAGAAAAAGCAGACTTGTCTTTACACCTTTCCCACCTGCACATGCCTACCCCCAGGCCAAATCTCTTTACGAAAGCATATTAACTCAAATATAAAAAGCTCTTGGCTTCATGTTGCATTTTTCAGGTGTTCCCTTTCTGCTGCTGTGCCCTTTGGAGTGCTGTAAAGGACGAAGCAGAACTAAAGAGATGGAAGAGAAGAGAAACAAAACAAGGCATTCTCATTAAAAGCAACTCACTCCACATATGAATTGAAAGTTCAGCTGACAAAAATATTTAATACACCTCAGCCTGGTCAGGGAAGTTTTCCACTGAACAGTTCATGTTTCCAGGACAAGGAGGATGAGGAGGAAAGCACAAGATCCATTGGTGAAAACCAGGAGACAGCACCTGCTCACACAACTGGGTACTGGGTTTGGGCAATTGTCTGAACACTGCTTGAGAAACCTGCCAAAGTCCAGTGGCAAGGTAAGAACTGAAGCCACTGGCCTGGCATTCCTGAAGATTTCCTAACACAGGAGGGTCCCTTTGGTCTGCTGTGTCTAAGTAATGTTTTCTCCCAAACCAAACAGAAAATCACCAGCATCTCAGAAGCTCTTGCATAAGCTTAAGGCTGATATTATTGAAATACAGTCAGATGCCCATTTCTTTACCTGATACCAAAAATAATCCTGAATGCCATGAAGCTTCATTAATCACTACCATCAAGTACAAAGCACTAAAGTGCTTTCACATACAGCAGGAAGGGCAATACTTGAACCTGCATTAGCAAAGGGAAAGGAAACACTACAGATATTACCCTCTCCTGCCAGCAATTAAAGAGGCTCTTCATGGAAAAGCTGCTCTTTACAATGTTTGCCCTACTTAGCATTAGCTCTCAATTAGTAAGAGGCAATGCTCCAGAGGATGGTAGGAATCCAAAGAAAAATATTAACAGGTAGAGAGTAGAGGTTGAAGGCTGTTAAATGAGCTCACAAGATCCTCGGGGTGGCAATAAGAGGAGGAGAACAGGTTGAAGCAAACTAAATGCTGCTTCTCAGGGCAAGGCACAGCGGTGAAGCAGTGCAAATCCACCACAGCAAAAAAAAAGAGAATGGTCCACAAGTCATCTGGTTGCAGGGAAAGACTGAAAAGCACCAGAAATTAAAGTCTGTGGAGAACATGACCCCAACAAACTCCCTAAATACACTAAATACACACAAAAAATCAGACTGTGCACAGGGAAGAGTAATGCCACCGGTTTGAAAGGAGCCGAGGTATGACCCAAGAAAATATTACAAAGATTTGTAAAACAATAACCTAAACGTGAAGGAACCAGTTAACAGTGTAACTAAGGTATTCTCCTCTGACCCTAGGGCAAGACACTATCTGGCTTCAACTTAAAGGGAAAAAAAAACAGAACTCCCACGGGACTAATGAAAAAGCCACTGAAAAGTGGTTGAGAAATGTCTAGAACACAACTACAGGATGAGCAAGAAGGAAGTCCTGGGCTTCCCCTTGGGATTTCAAGGGAGGGGAAAAGTAAAGTTTACAGATGTCATGTCAAGTCCAATTACTCTTTTCTATTATAAAAAACACCCTGCCCCTTTCCATTTAGGAAATTCCATGTTTACTGCATATTTTCGTGTTACTTTTCCCATCCCTAGGTTGAAGCCTTTACCAGCTGCTCAGCCCTTCAGCAAAAGGGTACATGAGAAATCTGTGCATCAACAATGTGTATTTACAACTCTGGCATTTTAGATCTCAATTTATGTGCACGAGATACTGTTAATTTAATCACCTGTGTAAGTACCAAACCATTCAGTTGGGCAGGACTGCCTGAACCACAGCTGTGTTTTCATTTGCCTTATGATAACCGCTGATAAACCTAACCAAACAAAAATGCTCAAAACTAATGAGGTTTATATTTGCTCTGCTCAACTAACTACATAAATCATAGCAAAATGATCAATAGACTGCAGTTCTCAGACTGTTAATGTTTACTGAAAAACAAATGCAAAAATAACTAACGTTCAGCAGGAGATTTTTGACTGGAGCCAGTTTAACCAGTGAGAAAGGATTTTCGAAGCATAGGTCCTTGTTCAGTACAATGCTGATACCATTTAGGGTTGCTTTTGTTTTTCAGAAAATACTTCCTGTACTATGGAAATCAAATTCTTCAGTCATAATTTGCATGTCTGAATTAACACATGGCAAGTAATGCAGAAAACCTCAATGTCTTTATCTAGGTGTTGCAGGAAAGTGTTTATTCAAGTTACAGGCATCTTGCAGAAGTTAGTATTATATGTGCATTTTACAAGACATGTCATTTATTAATGTGTGGAATAACTTCAGTTGTTTTACCTGTGTAGGAGCATTTTTCACATCTGTAATTTCTCATTTCTTTCCTTCACTCTATTTAGCTTCCAATCATCAAACCCAGTACTGCCACAACAGTGCTAATTCCCTCCCTCTGTCAATGGAGACAGCAGGTAAAACAGGTAACTCTTAATGAAATTGCTTCTCCTACCTCTCCAAACACAAATTTTCTTCCTCAATTCCCATTTTCCCCCAAAACACAGTATGTGCAAGGCCCTTTTGGTATTTCCCACCAACAGATCTTACATGGTTAATAAAAATCAGACATTTTACGGCTTGACACCCCACCCCCAGTATTTATAAAGTATCTCATGCATTTCAAAGGGAGATTCCCAGCTCGATAATGGAAGAGTCTTTACTGGAGCCTAGTCCTGCAAAAGTCCAAGACACTGAGCTTTAATGTCATGCCAATCTTATGCACAGAACAGCTATTTTGGGTAATTACAGAAGTTGTAATAATGCCTTTGGAGTCCCATGAAGTTGAGCTCACTCAAGAGACGTAGTCTTGCAGCAGAAACTTTTTCAACAGGGATTCAATTTGTTTTAATAAAATACTGAGAACCCTATCCTTTAGATGTCAGTATTTTATAGCAGTACTTGTATGTAATTATGTACAAGATTTCTAATCTTTAGCTGATGTGCATCAGCAGAACCTTGCTACCTGATCCAGTTACACCTATTTACATCAGAGGAAAATTCAACCTTATGCCAGGTCTTATTTAGCAGTACCCCCTGCAACTTATCTGCATTTCCCTTTCAGTATAAATATATTTTTTACAAAATAATCTTAAATGTCATCTGGCACAGCACTCGCTGTTTTGAACTGAGCATTTTACTACAGCAGAATTAATTTCCAAATGTTTGTACATTAAAGACACTTCAATCCAAATCGAGTGGGAGTGTCTGCAGAAAGTTGAAGAGAAACTTTTCTCAGGGTGAGGCTGTTTGAGGAGGCTCCTTTTGCTGCAGGACAGGTGAAGGATGAAGACCTTGGTACATCCCACGAGCACGTGGATCTGAGCTTTTCCTCTCTCTCCCTGGGAGGGAACAGTCTGTTCTTCAGGCAGGCAAAAAGCAGTGAAAGCCAGCAAGAAATAATAATAATAATAAAAAAAAAAGTATGATAAAATACTAAAAGCTTGTTAGCTACCGTGCACCTCAGCTTTCACTGACGTCTTTGGTGCAGCTTTCACGTTTTCAAGTCCCTTCTGTTAACTGAGCGTGATTAATTCCCCTTCAGTTTCCCAAGCCTGCTTCTGCTTAGAAGCCAATTTAGCAATTAAATTAATCGTCAAATATTTCTTGCCAGAGAATGAAAAAGAAGTTTCACTCGCCTGGGCACAACGCAATTCCCGAAGGATTTGAGCATTTAATGAGCGGAACAGTTACGAAAAAAATGTAAAAACTGGCAAATCAGACAGCAAAGAAAGAGACAGGAAGTGACAGATTTAAGAAAATACCTCTAAAGTAGAGGAAATGAGTCGTCCTTTAAGAAGAAATCATACATATAAAGCACATAAAACAGAGTATTCTTTGTAGACTTGACTGAAGAAGGAAGGGGAAAAAGAGATTAAAAAAAAAAAAAAGACACATCCTGAACAGCATTAAAAGCAAGGCAGCTTCAGTGGTCAGCCTCTTCTAGTCAAGATGGAAATTTGATTAATTTTAAAAGCAGTGTCCAGAGTCTGTCTGCAAAAGAAAAAGTGTGAAAAATGGATAAAAAAGGCAACTAAATGCATGGAGAGGAGCGACTTGAGCCAGTAAGTGGACACACAGTTGCCCCTGTGAAGCAAAAGGTCTGCTCCATGCACTGTAAAGTCCTAAGGGTGATAGTCTTGAAAGGATAAAAGGAATTTTTTTTTAAAAAAACACAAAATGCAGTTCTCCTGGGAGGGATGTGCTGAGAAGAGCCTTGTGCTGAGTTCTGCCCAGATGAAGTGGTGCCCAACTGAGAGACTTTTTCAGTGATTTACAAACTGGAGGCCTCTGTGGTACCCAAGGTGTTGGATGCACCTCTGGGGAGGACAGAAAGATGCACAACAGCAAGAACTGCCCAGTTCAGCTGGACCCACTGAAGTCCTGGACACCCCAGCACCAGGTCAGGGAGGGGAGAGGGAGCAATCTGAGAAGAGTGTCAAGGGCTTTGTTGAGTGACACTGATATTTTTAAAAGGTAACTCAAGCCTTGCTTATGTGAAGTTAAGTCTTCGTTAAACACCCATTTTTTGAAGCTGATTGCTATAATGCAGGAAGTGTCACACATAAAAGAGCTTTATGTGAGTGCAAACATCTTACAGGGCAAATTTAACCTCTGAGATTGTGTGCTCATCCCTACAAAAGAACATTCATTGTCCAGACGTGCTCAGTGAGGTTTTGCTGGGGAGGGAGGGGAATGCAAGAAAAGAAGTACCCTCACTGCATTTTACAACTAAAAAAGGCACTTCTAAGACATTTTTGCCTAACTACAAGATTCTCGCTCATTATAACATTACCTCATTAAATAAAAATTTACCTGGATTTGATTCTTAATTTTTGGAACTATTTGTCTTTCAAAGGTAGAGAAATGAGACTATTTAATAAACGTGAAAGCCTTCTGCTACAAGAATTTCCTTTGAAATTTCCCCTGTAACAGGAATTTTAGCACTGAACTGCTTCAAGCAAGCTCTCTGCCTGGTTTTCTCTGGCCATAAAGGCAGCAGCAGTTACACTGAGCAACAAGCCTGCAACTGTAATACATCACTCATCACAGCCTAACTGGCATGATAAAGTGTTTGCTCGTGAGGGGATTGTGTGGCCAGTCCAAACAAAGGCCACTTCATCTTGCATTTCCTAGAAATCTTTTTTTTTTTTTTTTTCTTGAAGAAAAAAGCTCACATCCTGAGCTGTGCCTATGGAGAATGCTGGGAAGCCTCAGCCACTCCCCAGCCCTCCCCTCTTCCCTGCATGCCCTGTCAAATAACTGCTCTGCTGCAGATCCCTGATGCATTTCATTCAGTTACAAATGAAATAATATTATAATCACTTGGGGTTTTATTACTGTTACCTGGAGACATTGCCAGCAGCTCCCTCCAGCAGTTTGCTGAGTGGATGAGATTTGCAGCAAAGCTAAAAGCAATCAAGCCAGCAAGGTCATCTTTGTTGCAGAGGGAGAAATAAAGGCTGCATGAGCCACACATGGTATTTCACTCCTCTCCCTGCTCCTTCCAACAGCTCCAGTTCCTGAAAGCTCATGGGGAGAAGATGTAGAACTGCTGGGAGAGCATCTCCCCATCCCTGACCGTGGGGCACCTTCTCCCTTCAGTGAGCAGGGGTGCACATATACAGATCTATTTAGATATATTCACATTTATATGTGCAAATCCTCATTTCTTCCGGCATTTCCCCACAAATAGAAGACAGAGAAACCAACAAACAGAGTGATCTATCATCTCTTCAAACTATTATCCTGTTAAATTTGCTGTGGTTTGGGCAAGCAGGGATTTACCCAGCAGCAGCTTTGGTTTGAAGTCCACAATCCAGAGATGAGCGTGCCTCAGCACTCTCTGAACGCCCTTGTGTTTTAATTCCCCTTCAGATCCTATGAATTTCCTACTTCCACTGACATTACATGGCTGTGAGCTTCCCTGATTACCCCAGCATGAAAAGCAGAGCTCTCAGCCTTGACCTTCAGCTGAAGTGCTGGGGGCAGGAGAGAAGGTGTGTTTGCCCACCTGACACAGACCCTTCCTCTTGCCCTTTTGGGAGGCTGGAACTACATTTCCCGTAGTCACACCTGGGAGATTTTCCATCCCAGCCTGGTTCACCTGAACACCCAAGTCCCCACTCTCAATGCCCAAAGGACAGCTGCCAAAAGCCAGCATGAGATGGAGGGTGTTGGCCTTCTCAATGCTACATTGCTTCATTCAAACACCTTCTGATGTCCAAGAGCCACGGGACAGCTCATCCCCAGCCTCTCAGAGCCTGCTGGCCTCTTGGCCTGCCTCCTTTGGTGGCCAGTGAGCTCTTGATCCCACCGGAGAACCAATGTGGCCTCTCCATATGGGAGGTGACAAGGAAAAGAGGGCAGATGAGAACTGGCAGAGCAGCCAGGAAGCTCTCCCAAAGCACAAGCAAGAAGTTCTCTCTTTCCCAAGCTGTTTGTGTAAACTGAATTTGCTTCAAGTTAAAACATCATTCAAAATACGTGGTTCTGCTCTTACTCACTTAGTGCTGGCCATGGCACTGTGTGGCGTCCTGCCACTCACTGCTCCTCTCTCAAATCTCTTGGCACATGAGCGTTCCAAGGCCAGGGCTGGAGCACAGAGAGTCCTCTGCACCTCCTGCACAACTCCCAGCCGAGACACAGCAGCCCCTGGGGGATTACAGACTCCACGCTGCAGCGCATCAAACACAGAGGGAACTCCCTCCACACTGCAGTCCATCACCTTCAGCCCAGGCCCACTCTCAGGGAATGAAAAACAACCCAAATTGGACCATCCACATAACCACAGCACCACGGGCCAGCCACCAGGGATACTGCCCTAACAGGACACAGTGCCAGCAGCTTCCCTGGCAGGACACGCTCAAATCCACGGGGCAACTGGATCTGAGGAGAATGGACAATCCCATGGTCTGTTTGAAACGTTATAGAAGACACAGGTTGAATATTAATCAGAAAGAAAAAAAGTACTGATCATCACCATATCAATGGGCTCAGTTTAGCTTTCAGTGCTCATTATTGTCTGGTGTGAGGTGCAGGACTGAGTCTGTGCAGATATTTCCGAGCTGCAAAGTTATAGCTATGGTTTTATCCTCAAAGCCTCTAGAAAGGACTGCAGCAACTCTATCAAACACTTGAAGATTTTAAAATAAATTTTTAAAAAACCGAGCTCTGCAACAGCACCATCTAAGTGACAATGCTCAGGAAGAGGGTCTGGAATATTTTACAGTGATTCTGCTACATTCTAGCACACACATTTACTTTAGCTGACCACAGAGTGCATGAGCATGCAGCTACATGAAAAGGGGTGCTTTCCAGTGCGTGGCAACCGGGGGAGTCTAACCAGAATATTAAGAGACAGCCATATTTTACCATTATTTACCATTGAGGCACCACAAGAACCACTGCAGCTCCTTTCTTCGGAATATAATCATCATATTGATAAAACTGGCTGCATTCCCAAACTGGACACGGCTTTTTTTGTCCCACCACACAAAGAGAGGCAGACACAAAGACAACCAGTGACGTTATATTGGCTACCAAAGAAAACAAAATCCAAGCCACTGTTCTTCACTGCACGCTCTCTGCTTGGACAGGAAGAAAACATACTCTAAGAAGTCACTTTCAGACCTCTAAAGAGTTGACTGTTTTGCATGGTAACTAGGCATGAAATTACACCAGCTACAATTCAGGCAGCTCAGTGTTTTTCCTATGGTGCCCATCAGTCAGGTGCACGAGTGCTCCCACTTGGATTTAACTCGGATGCCACGCCAGAACACATCCCATCAGCAACACACTTGTCACTTCCATGCAGGATGGTTTTGCTGGCACGTGGAAGCAGCTGAGGCTCACAGCATGTTGCTTTCTTGGCAGGTATTCCACCTTGCCTAAGGGAGACAGGCATAGGGGAGTTCTACGTCTAGGAAAAATAAGATTATTGTAGCCCATCAGATATGATTTCCGGCTTTAAGGATTAGAGCTGTGTCCCAGCTAGAGCCAGTGAAAACAAGCAGGTTGTTCCTTAGCTTGCACCTTGTAACATTTTATTGTTTACCTGCATTTATTTTAGACTGACTTCCTTTCTGAAGTCCTATCAGTCCTTCTCTGCCCACCCTCACCACACACCCAGCCCTCCATGCTCTCAGAGAAACTGCTACTATGGTTAAGCACATTTAAGTTTCACATCATCCTAACATTCCTTAAGAAAATAATTCCTTCAACATCTGCAAGTGACTACTTCTCCTCCTCCTCAGCACTTCCCACCTCAAATTTTGCCCCTCTGTTGGTCCTCTGCAAAGGTGAGCACCTGTAAACAGCTCCCTGATTTACCCAGGCAAGAAACTGGTTCACTTGGAGCAGCAGCTACAAAAGGAGCAACATCTGCTCCGCAAGCACTCAGCAGAGCGTTGCACAAGAGCACTTACTTTAGCCTGCCTGATATTGCAAATGCCAAAGGAATCTGCTTCCCTCGTATCTCTACTCACGGGACCTCTGTTTAGAATATTTGAAATTACTTAGGCTCCAGCACATTAATAAGACCCCCCCATGAGTTTCACTCTGGCTCTCTTGCTTTCATCACCTTTCACCTCCAAGAGGTTTTTTTTTCCCATTGCTCCACTTTGCTCCCTGGTGTCAGTGAAGAGTCTCATCTGCACCCCTGCAAGCTGGGCTCCCTCAGTTTTATCAGGAAATCATCTCCAGTGATTGCCTTGGGCATTCAGAAAGGCTGATGGAGAGCTGCAGGTTTGTCTGCAGGGCTCCTCGCTCCCAGCTCAGTTCATTCCTTCTGATGCCCTCTGGGACCTGGAGCACGCCATGCTGATTATTTCTGCAATTTTGCCTGTGAAACAGGTGGGGAGGGGACATTTCCTGACCCTGCTCTAGGAAAAGGTCCATTCCAGCAGAAAACTTGGTTCTCCCTCTCCCTCCTGAAAACAAGTCTGCTCCTGCCTCACCTCACTTCAGCCCTGAAGGTGGAATTTTAATTGCAGTGGCTGGTGAAGGAGGGGAGGGAAGGTGTGGTTTGGCTGCAGGACACAGAGTCAGGACCTCTTACACTCTACACCTTGCCCTGACGGTACCTCCTCCAGTGCCCTGGGGATAACCCCATGCCATGCAGGGAGAGCTGTTGTTCCACAGCGTGGAAGGAGCATGGGAAAGGTGTACAAAGCCCTTTGATGATAAAGCACAAAATTCTAGACCTGGGGTAACAGTTCCCTCAGTGTAGTGGGAAATCAGGTTCCTCCAAGTTTCCCTGCAGGCAAGGTCAAAACCACACTTCAAGTTTGCTCGAGAATGACAGCCAGTCTAAAATAAAGCTGAATAGTAACTTCTCACCCTCTTGTGAAACAGGCCACAAAAAAAGCCTAAATGCATCTTCAAAGCCAAGACAGATATTCAACAAGAAATACTCCCTGGAGAGGGGAGCAAGCACAGGCACATGATCCAAGGCAGAGCTGGGTGTCGACATCAAGGTCTGGATGGGGCAGAGCTGCTGCTCTCAAGGGACAGGGGCTCAGTGGTGTAAAGTGCCACGGACCTGCCCCGAGTCACCTTTTGCCACACTCAGCTACCAAGTATCATGGTTTATCCACACTAATAGAGCAGAAGGGAAGATCAACGTCAAAGCAAGAGAGCTTAACATGAAACAGTACATCCCTCTAGTGCTCTTCCTCCATCCCACGAGACCTATCTCATGGTAATTTGATGAAAAGTTGTTTTTTCCACCCAAGCTCTACTTCGAGTCAAGAAGCCAGCAGTGACAGCATCAGAAAGCTATTTGGGAATGGAACTGAAGAGCTGTCAGATAGCTTTGTGGGGTTAAAAAAACCAACTTAGAAAACCAAACACAGGAGACGGGGATGGCAAACCTCAAGATGTCTGAAGACCACAGGAGACAAACTCAGAGATTCCCACATCACCAGGACTTCACCAGTTTACAGAGCTTGCTCTCACTCCCTCCCCTACATTTCAGAAGATGAGTGTGCATTTCTGGGCAGGACTGATTTCAGCAAAGTGTCTGTGGAATGAGCATGAGGACACGTGCAGGAGAAAAAAAGTAACAGCGGAGGCGGGGAAAAGATGGAGAAATTAATCCAAAGGCTGCAATAAAGTTCAAAAATTTTAAGAAGTCAGGGATTTTTTTTCCATTTAAGTGCCTGGTGAAAGACTGGGGTGCCTCTGTTATGGTGCACACATCTTTCAAGCCAGGTCTGTCTCTGGAGCAGAAACTGAACACGCTTTTCCCCAGAGAAAGTTCTATTGTCCTGCAGTCGCTGCCAAATTCAGATGTTTAATTCGAAGTGTGAAACAGAAGGATTCCAGTCTGCTTTTAAAGAGAAAATCTCCAGGCTACCGCTCCATCCCATAACTAACACCAGCTTTGTTCAGGGCAGGACACAGCACAGCTCCCTATCCTCAAAAGGAAAGGGAGGCAACATATAAACAACATATCACTGTACATCACAGCCTGGGAGCTGCATACCTCAAACAGTAACCAGTGCTAACAGTCTGAGGCACCTCGACAGATGTATGGCCAAGCAGCTATAAAAGAGCCTTTGTGCTGGCTGAACAGAAACAAGGCATTTTCTGTACGGGAGACGGCCTGATCACCTCACAGGATAAATGGGGTTACACATTTCACACCTCCCCTGCACCGGGGACCCCGGGGCAGATGGCACAAGGCAGGATGGAGGAATGACCCACGTCAGGGATCTGCAGGAGCCACTCTGCAGCCACGGGGAAGATGACTTTTCCCTCACCTTCCATCCCCCTCGCTCGCAGCTCCCATGGCAGAACCGCACCAGGCCTGGTTTAAAGTGGGGCCCACCTGCCATTCAGCAGAGGCTCGTCCCTGCAGAAGATCCTCACAAATACTTGTGATCCACCAGCCAGAGCCCCAGACAAAGGCTTTTCATCCTCATGCTTAAGCACCCAGCTGCTATTTTATATATTTTGAAACACACTTTTCATCTTCGCCCTCGTTTGCAGTTCTGAAATTGGGCTAATTCTTCAAGGCCGCAGGAGCCGCCGTGTTATTTTTGGCCTAGGGATGATAAGAAACCATGTGGATGGTTTTCCCTCAGCACAAGCACACACACAGCAGCAGCAAACTTCAGGATTCAGCCAAACACATTATTCCACAGGATCAGAAGCGGCTTCCAGTTGGGCCCAGTGAAACACAGCAAGGAAAAGTGCAACTGCAAAAGGCTCTCGCGGTGACTGCAGCGCATGTTTCAACTCCAGGGAGGCAGAGACAGAGTGGAAAAAAAAAAGAATATTCAAAAAAAGTCAAAGAAAAATTGCTCTGTCCAAAACCTGGAAAAGCCACAGTTAGCAAACATTCCCGGGGAAGCAAAAGCCCTGCTGCTTTATGAAGATTAAATCTGCTATTGTCTCAGAGTTGTTGGCTGTTTGCTTTTTTTTTTTTAAATAAAGTTCCCCTTGGCCAAAGATGTTAGGAAGTATCTCCAATAAGAAAAGGATATAAAAACAAGTATGCCAGTTAAATCTGTGATAAGGTTAAACAAACAAGGTAGAGGTAAGGTGAGGGTAAGGTTTCTTGACAAATCATCTGTGATAAGGTTAAGCAAATTTCTCCTTTGTCAGGACAGGAAAGATACACAGGCAAGGGCACAATATTTTCGCTGACCTGCACAATTAACGTGAGAGGTGTATGTTCTGAGTCACTCATGTTGGACAAGACTTTTTTTTCAAGCATATGGTCTGAAGACTATAGGAAACCATTAAAAAAAAATGAGTCAGGCATTTAACCCACTCTGCACTCTAACCTTGAGGGGGATCATAGGAAAAAAGCTTTATAAAAAATCTAGGCCTTAGATGTAGACAGTTCCCCACTGAATATCTATGCAGAATTACACAAAATGTTAATTCTCAACAACCCATCTACTAAGAACTTTGTCCTTCTGAGGACATTGCCGTTATGCAGAGATGCTCAGGTGTGAATTCTGCTGTCCCTTGGGCAAGTGTTTTCTCTCTCTGTAAGACAGTAACACACAATAAAAAGTATGGTTACAAAGGATTAAGGCAGCTTAGTTAATGCAAACTAGCACTCTCTCCTGCATTCCTCACTAATACAGTGGTGACATGACCAGCCAAAACATGCAGCTTTAATTCAAATAAGGTTTAAAGAAGTTACTGCCAAGTAATTACACCCATTGAAGGCCCATGAGCAGAGGAACCTTCATTAACACCCCGCTGCGTTCTCGGAGCGCTTTTTCGAACCGGCTGCACCAATCCGAAGTGGCAACCATGAACAAGAGCAGGCAACAAGTTTTCATGAGCAGACTTGTGCCTGCCTTTCAGAAGACACTCTGACACATGGCTGAGCACAGCCACGAGGACAGCAGGCAAGGACACAGCATCCAAGTGCTGGCTGCCTCCTCAGAAGGGCCAGGGCAACCCTGAGGTAGAGGAGCTTTCTGGTAATGTCCTCCTTTATTTTTCTGATAACATGCTTTTCTTTGCAGCTGAAAGAAGGTGACAGTGGCACTTCAGGAACTGCAGGCAGTTTTCTACTACCCTTTTCTGCTTTCTAATGAACTGCTGGCCGAGTCCAAACCATGGGTTCCCATTTATTTCATTGCTAATCCTAGCCTCTGTGTAAGAACCTGTGCTTAATCCACAAAGAGTACCGGATGCTTCTGAAGACTGCTTCCAAGAACAAAAATACAGTACTCAGCTGGAGCTCCCTAAAGCCATTCAGTAGGAAGGATTAAACCCAGAGACTTGGATGAAACTTAGATCCAGTGGGCATGACCCTACCTGTGCTCTCTTCATTACACAAGAGCATGTCGTGCCTTTGCCTTTTCCTAAACCTCTTTCTAAGCTAATGACTCCAAAGCACTGGCTCCAGGAGCCTCATCTCATGGCTCTGCACAAACATTCAGGGCTCACATCCATGTGCTCTCAGTATAAATCAGCACGGACCCAAATGAAGCTGTTTGTGGCAATGCTCCCAGGACATCAGATCACCAAGCACGGAAGCTGACCACTGAAGCTTCACCTACATTGCAGCCCTGGGAGTGAGTCCTTGCCAGCAGCTCAGGTGAAAATGGCATCACACAGGCTGCAAAGCTCTCTGTGAAAAGGAAAAACTGCTTCCATGCTCTCCTGGAAAAGGGAGCTCACTGTAGTGGCCCTTCTCTTACCACCAGTACTTCACATCAGGGCACAACACTGAAGCATGGACAAAATATCTCTTGGATAAACAGATATTTCCTATTCAAAGAGCCTGTAAAAGGCTCCCTATTAGCTTGGGTCCCTAATAGCAATATAAATTATATGCAGGCATTGATTTTTTTCCTTAAGTCACCATTACCACACAAGCTGCAAGTAACTGGCATGAAGTTCAATAGGTTCTCGAGGGTCCCCCCATAAAAATCTGTCACAACTTTTACTTTTGTTTCATTATTGTAGCACCACTTTCACCTTGCTCAAGACAGGACTGAAAAAGACACTAACTTGCTCTCACTGAGGGTACCAGCAGAAGTTTACTTACATGTAAAAAAAAATTAACCAGAAGTAACCAGAACTCAACTTTCAGTTTTGTAAGGGCTCCCAAATACACTTTTAGCAGAAAGTTTAAAATTTAAGAAAACAAAACCAGTTAGTCCTCCAAACTTTTCCAATTAAGTTCCCAACTTCTTTGTGACACATAAAGGTCATTTTGGTCTAGGCATGCAGGAAGATAATCCCCACCCTTCAGGCAACTGGGATTTCTGGCAAGATTTTAAGAGGTCTCCAGCTGATAACCATGAAAAGTTCACACCACCAGGAGTCCAGATAAGCTTTTAACACAGGAAATTAGTGTGAAAATGTTTTAAGCATTTTAAAGATCAATTAAGATGGTGTAACAGTCCAGCAAAGTAGAATTGAGTTCTCTGCTTCAAATCAGATGGGTTTAGAATACAAAACAGCAGCTCTGGAGCTGCGAGGTGCCTACAGGAAATGAGGTTAGACAAATGCAGGGCAATTAATCCTCTGTGCAGTCAGATTACAGACTCCCCCCATCCCCAGGGCCACCAGACACAGCCAGAGCAGGGTTAAACTGCTGCAGGTTGTCATCTTGCATCTTCCCTGCCCATCCACGGGCCAGTGGTTCTCCCCCACAGCCTAAAAAGCCAATCTCTCTCCTGACATGTGAGGTACACTCGGGGACAACACACAGGGACACTCCAGACGTGCAGCTCTCATTTGTAACTGCAGATGCAAACGATGAAAAAAGCAGCACCAAATGCCATTTTCTGCCTTGTCAGCACTGGGGGACCGCAAAGTTCATCAAGGACGCTGAATTTTGGAGAAGCAAGAGATGGGAGTTCCTGGCGAGGGTGAGGAGTCAGCTGCTGGTAACAGCTCTTTTTGGGATCTCTCCCAGCACAGGCAGCAGACCAGTGACTGTAAACTGGGGAAGATGTGACTGTACAGATCACAAATGCATCCTCCGACACTGCCCTGGTACACTGTCAGCCCAGGGGCCAAGGGAAGTGTCTCAGCACACAGCCTGCCAGGAAAAGAATATAAAGGAAAGAAATATTCTTTCCCAAAGCATTAAGAAAACCCTTCATGGCAAGTTAGTGCTACGCACCACTGTGGCTACAACCACTGCCTCAAACAACTCTGGGTAATTATCTGTGCTCACTCATAGAAAGTTCAAAAGAAAATTATTTTTATGCTAAATTTGGTTGTTGGGGTTTTTTTGAAGTAACAAACAGGTATTACACCGAGACCCATCGTATCCATCCATTTTAAAAAATCCAAGTTTTGTTTCTTCTTGGTGATAATTCAGTTTTTACTGAAAAAAAAAACCAACAAGTGTTTCTTAAAATTTCATACTCCAATTATGGTACAGGTAGCACTGAAAGCCTTTGAGCTGTGTGTTCCTCCCCTCCCTGCTGGTGACCTCAGCTAAGTTTGTATTAAGTCCCTTCCCCACATCAGCACTTCATTTCTATTTCCCACCACCAAACAAGTCTGGCTTTTCTCTCCCATGCTCACAGGCTCGACACCTCCTTGCTGCTGATGCTTTAACCTGCTCACAGAACTCGGCTTTAATAGACTGAGGGGAGAAATGCAAATATTCTCTCCAAATTAACACAACCCTCCCTTTCCCAAGCATCCAGGTCACAGTCACCCTCTACACAGAGATCAGCTAAAACCTTCCATACTGAGAGCCCCAGCTGACAACATTTTGTGTTCCCTTCAGTCAAGAAAGACAAATTTTTAATCTATTCTTATCACTGTCTAGTCACAAAGGATACCTACAGAGATCCTGGTCTTATACAGAGGTTGAATATGGTTTATCCCCTCCACCTTCATCTTTTATACACAGAAATAAGCACTAAAAAAAATGGAAAAGGAAACTTTCCAGCTCAATGCTTGGTCAGATATCATTGACCCACAGGAGATAACTGACTACAAAGGTATGACTGGGTTTGACATTGATTAGATTTGGAATTCAACAGTGTCCTTCCAAGGTCTCCAGTCAGGTGGGATTCCCCTACAAGAGGCAGGGCAGCTCTGATCACATCACAAGCACCAGAGTCAGCTGTAAAGTAAGATTTTACCCTGCAAAAGTAGGATGGCCTTCCCATCAGTTCAAAAGAAAAATATACAATAGAAAGCTTCTAATCTCAGACTCACCTCCTCCTGCCTATCCCCACTGCTGTTCAACAGAACAAACTCAAATCCTCAACTATCTTCTGAGTGCCTTAATTAAGAAACTGTCACGATGAGCTATTTTATTAGAGTTCTTTGTCCTGTCATGCTATGAAGGATTAGCCTTTCCTAACTTGTCCTCAAGATAACAACCAACCCTGATGTCTCCCTCAACTCAACAGATCCTAATGCACAGATCCTCATTTATAACAAATCAATGCATTCCAAGACAACAGTAATGGGGGGAAGGAAATACTTTTGTTTGCTGGATTCATGGCTGAAGCTTCCTAAGAGTCTGCACGACACCATCAAAATCCTCATTTCAGCAACCCTCAGCTTAGGCATTAGGTCAAGTCATCCAGCTAACTAAGGACAGATTAACCATGTGCTCACAAGAACTAGGTCAGTCCCAAACAGGCTGTACAGCCTGCAAAGGCCTCTCTGTGTCAGCACAAATCCCCCAGCCCTCCTCTCTGAAAAGGATGCTCTGCAGAAAGGGAGTGGGACCCACACTCAAGTTTTGTTGCAACACTTGCTCTTAATTTCTACAACCTTGACCAACCTGCATTCAGAGATCAGTAAGAAACCACTCTGTAATGTCAAGCCCTCCCTCTTTGAAATATCTGGTTCTCAAATACTCAGTTATTTTCTGAGCCAGGTCAGGACCTGGCTGCAGACCTGAGACCTGTCCTCCCGTTCCAAACCTTCCAAATCCTCCTAATCCACACCTTGGTTTCACAAGCCCAGACTGCAGCCCTTACTCTCTCCTTTGACCTCTCTGCCCTCCTCCTCAGCAAACACTAAAATTAGACCACAGTGGTCATACCATGCTGCCTCCCCTACTGCTGTCACGGACTCCCTGTCACATCAGTCATGTATTTCAGTCTCACCCTGAGCCCCATGCATCACCTCCCCTGCCCAGATAATGCTCTTCTCTAGTCTTACCTGTCTGTCCTTTGACAAAATGCCATTCCTCATTACCTTCAGGGAGCTCAATCTCCATCCATCCCCAGAATGCATGGCCACCCACTTACATCTTAATCTAAAGCCAAAAGGACATCTCTGACGTGTTCCAAAGATAAAATTTAGTGCTGGAGGAAAGATGGTTTATAAACACCCATCCTAAAACTCTGTATCCTCCCTCCCTCTCTCACATACACAACTCACATCACAGGTTTCTTGAAATTAAGAGATGCAGTGTGCTGCACACACGGCGAGATAAGGTGTCTGTGCTGTCAGGGTTTGCCAAGTTTCCATGCTCTGACTTCAGAAAATGTTCAAGCTTTGAAGGCAGGACAATACACACATATAATAATGTCTGATTTCAGGAGTGCTGCTGGAAGCTCCTACCACAAAGACAAGTCAAATCTTTCATTTGCTGGCTGTGAGTCCAAGGAGAGGCTCATGGAGCAAAACAACCAACACCACAGTCCAACCCCACTGCCCCCAGTGTCTGCAGAGAAGAGAGGTGCTCCAGAACACCCTGCCCCAGCACCTACTCACAGACCCCACCCTGCCCTGCTCTGAGACCACACTCTGTGCTGGGTGTTACCCACCACCCAGCCACAATAGGACCAATCTTCTTTTTGTTAATGAGAGAGGATTTTCACAGAGGATAAAGCAAAAACACTGGAGGTTAGCCATTAACAGCAGTACCTCTTTCCAGTCTTTCAGATCTGATCAATCACTGCAGGACTGTACTTTTATTTTAATTTTTTTTTCACTTCCAGCTGTCTTACAGAAAACCATAAACTTCAGTTTTGCCCTTGGGCACATCCATCCCAGAAATGGTACTTTCTGGCACTGCCAGTGTACTTGGCAGATATAATGTGCACTTATATAAAGGGCTTTCTTAACTTCAGTGAATTTCAGAGTAGCAATTATCTTCAATTACTCCAGATGAAAGACCACATAAAATGTTAATTCAAACCCCCCTTCTCCTAAAGCCCCCTGCTATCCCTGGTCACCAATGCCCTACTTTTTCCTCTTACCAACACCCAAAAGGTTGGACCTGCTCTTCATTGCTGCTCACATTTTCTGGTGTGATTGCTGCCCCTGTAATACCTTCTTTTCCATGTACATTGTAAAAAAATCCTGTCTCCTTTCAGGACACTTTAGAATACTTGTTGCAGTTTGGAGGAAAGCACTGCTTTCTCCACACAGAAACACACGTGCTGCATCTCACCTAATTTTTCCCAAAACCTCAATCAGAACACGAGATAAAATAGACAAAACTGTAATTTATAACTGTCAGATGCTCAGTTGGATCCAGCTGTTTCTATTGCACTGTAGGACACAGAGGAAGGAACTGGTATCACCTGAAAGCAGCGTGTGTCAGAAGGGTTTTAATACTGAAGAAATTAATGAGATATATCAGCACTGCCTTGACTTCTAGCAGCTAAAGAGCCTGTAATAAAGTTGTGAAGCTGTTAACCACAAATTAGAACAATACTCAGCAACAGCTGAAAAACAAGGCTGAAACAACTCCAAGCTACACAGTGGTGACTTTGTAATTCAGGTGTATTTAAAGAAAATATCAGACACAAAACTGAGATTAACAACACTTTTTATGGTTTAAACCACAAATGAAAGAGCTTGTCATCAAAACCAGAACATATTCTCAGGCTGAAATCCAAGACCCTGCATGGCACCACATGGCAGTGTAGGAGAAAACAAAACTTCCATGTCCCTGTAATCCACATGAGATGGACTGGAAGAACTACTGGTGGGAGGAAAGGGGAGAAGGAAGGAGACTTAAGTAGGAACCTTAAGTTATTCACATTGCTGGTGAATAACACCCAGCAATGTGCCAGAAGTCTAAAGTACCAATATTCACTAGAATGCGAGCCACTTCTGAGAAAATTCACACCAAGCCTTTAGTTCTCTTCAAGAAAAAGGACCACACTCTGCATTTCTTCATAAACTCTCCATTCTGGAAGCTTCACAGATTTCACAGCTCCATTCTTTTCATGACTATTTTCTTATCATTTGCTGCATAAACTCTCTGGCTTTGGGCTGCTCCACCCTACAGAGCACTGAGTTTTACAGCTATTTGTCAAACAGCATCGACACTCAGGGTTTTGTTTTTACAGTGATGATAATCCTTGCCCTAAAGAACTTACATTTAACAGCCATGTCTCATCTGTGACTCACTCAACCTTTGTCAAATAAGGCAACAGCTCCGAGCCTGGCCACAGGAGCTTAAAATCCATTGTGGGCTGCAAAGCAGCAGCCTGGGTGGGTCAGAGGTCCCCAGAGCCCAGCGAGCTGCTGTTGTCCTCCACCTTGCACATGCTGCTGCTGCTGGTTTTCTGGGCTGAGATGACACAGGAAATCCAAAGAATGGTGGTGTCAATTCCTCTACTGTGCCTGCTGAAAAGCTCCTGCCGGCAGGAAGAGAGTGAACAAATCCTCCCAAGTCTTGAAATGGGCAATAACCGATGCCACTCTAATGAAGTGGTCTGAGAGGCACTGCGGAGAGCAGCTGAGTGACACAAACACAGGAAAGGGGGGAAAAAAAGGGGTTTTGAGACAGACTGCTGCGAGCAGAAAAGCCACACAGAGTCTGGTGATGCATTCGGGCACACCATCAGAGCTAGGGCCAGGGAAGATGAGCAGCACAGTAAAGACATTGTGGGATCCTAAAATCAGAGAAAGGGGGCAGTGACAGTCGTGGAGATGAGTAAAACGATTCTGGGCAGGGAGCCCACCACGAGAACAGTGCAGGGAAAAGCCACCCACGGTGAGGACCAGCAGGGCACTCCACGCCCGAGATGCTCAGAATGAAACCCAGCGAGCTGGGGGGTGACTGCAGAGACCTGAGCTCCTCGCTTGTGCTGCCACTTGGGCCTCTTCAGAATAGAAAGTGCAGGCTGAAAGGAGAAGTCTGAGGTTTGGGATTTCTAAGGCCAACGCTGCTCTGTCTGCTGAGCCTTGTGCTGTCACAGCTTCTCTTCCGACGGGAATTGTGAAGGATGTGGTGGCTGTGCCCCAGCAGAGCAGGCACAGATAAACTTTTTGCTCCATCAGAAGCTCAGTGAAACACAACATTTTGCAATTCACTTACAGTGGCCTGTTACTTGATGTTCATGAACGTACAAGACATGGAAAATGTCGCTTTTACACCAAGCCTTCCTAACACAGCTGTTGCAACAGCTGTGTTTTTTCACACAGCTATTGTTTTATCTGAAATAAAATACCAGGCACATTTCATCTGGGCAACGAGAGGACCAGATCAAAAAAGATGACAGGTATTTAAATTGAGAAGCCACAACTAAATGAGACTGGACCTACTTCTTGCAGAAGCCGTGTGCTTTTGTTGTTGAAACTCTTCCTACTCTCCCAAACAGCTGAGCTTTAACATCCACACTCATGGTTTACTTCTGAACACCCAACAGTTTATACACTTCACACAAACCAATTTTAAGCAATTCATGGCACTTAGTAGAATCCAGCATTATGGATAATAATGCTCAGAAGCTCATCAAACAAAATTGATTATGAGAAAGCCCCATCTATTTCTGTCAGACAGCATTCCCAGTGCAGTTGTGTGGTATTGTTGGCTATTTCAATCCAACATTTGGTTATACTGAATTTAGGAGCTCTTTGCCAGTTTCAACAGGACCAAAATGCTGACCTTCAGTAACTTATCAAATGCCAGATGGTACAGGCATTCACAGCAGAAGTTATTTCAACTCTGAATGTCTACAGTAAAAATTTTATGCTGCTAAAATCTGTGGAAAAAGTTACTGACTCTTTACGAATGGCTAAACCACAATGCTGGCAAGACATAAACTAGTTCCAGGTCTGAAAGCAGGGAACTTGGAGAGGCACTGTTAGTCAAAAAAATCTCCAGGAACAAAAGATACTAATTAATAACTGTAGCTGGAAACCTCCCTCCCCTTCCTCAGAGGCTTCCCCATTGCTGAACTGTGAACTGAAACAAGGCAACAGCTTCTGGGGGCAGAAATTCAGTGTCAAAAGCTAATAAACCCAAGTCTTTGCCAGTGAAAGAGTGGCTCAGCAGCAGTGTCTGTCACTGTCTGTGACAACAAAGTCACTGTAACCGCAGGTCCTGTCACGCAGGCAGAAAGAACCTCCCTTCACCACATCTCATAAAAGGACAAAGCCGTGGTTGCGTCAGGTCGTAAACGTTTGTGTACAGAGACAGACCGTTCAACTTCCCTTCTGCTTTCAACTTCTCCCAAATTTCTAAGGCAAACCCACCAGCATTTGCCCTGGTGAAAGTGCAGCTCAAGGCCAGCAGGTGTTTTCAACCAGGCAGTCTGTAAACACCCAGGACTTGCTTCAAGCCCTGTCACCCCTGGGGAGGAGCTGCCAGCTCCCAACAAACAGCAGCAGGAAACTCTGCCACAAGCAGGCTCTCTAATTCTTTTTTTTCCCCCCCAAAGCGTCAAATTTGCAGGCACATCAGTGTGGGCAGAGTTTCAGTAAGAGTGGTGGTTTGTCTCTGCTGACGTCAAGGATCTGCTGAGCAGGCGCCTGCAGGATGGGGCTGCCAGTAAGTGCCCGGAGCAGCAAGAGATTTGGGCTGCCAGGAGGCAGCTCAGCATCCAGGGTTACAACACCAGCCACCATGAGACATCTCCAGTCTGGGGAAAAACTGTCACTGTCAGGGCAGCTGTCAGCCTCACACGTTTTGGGTAAGAAACACAGTAATTGTATCATCCATTTTCCATGCTGACACCATGACACACTCGGCTAAAGCAGATAAGAGAGGCTTGGACAGTCAGGACTGCAGGTACCTGAGGCCATTTTGATTTAAGCTTATTCCCATTCTATCTAAATAAAAATATCTGTCATGAATAATGAATGTTCCTCCATTTCCCCCCTTACTGCTGCAAATTTTTGTAGATCTTTCCACTTGCAGGAAACAAAATGAGTGGAAACCATACAGTCGGATGGTGATGCTGCCGAAGGAGGCGAAGGCTTGGGGGAACTGCTGTGTGCAACTGCAACCCTCCCCACTTGCAGGAAACAAAACCAGTGGAAACCATACAGTCGGATGGTGATGCTGCCGAAGGAGGCGAGGGCTTGGGGGAACCGCTGTGTGCAACTGCAACCCTCCCCTCCACCTCCCACAAAAGACACCTCGTAGACATTCAGAGCTGAAATAACTTCTGCTGCGAATGCCTGTACCAAAACTCCTCAAGCACGCCCAGTTTTGCACTAACACCTCCCCATTCCCCTCGTCCTTACCTCGTAGGACCAGACGCACTGCACCCCCGCGAACCTCCGCACGCAGCGTCCCACCTCCACGTCCTCGTGGGTGGTGTACATCTCCCGCAGGCACTCGCCGATGTGGGGCACCATCCTCCTCAGCACCTCCCTGCTCATGATCACTCCTGGCCCCCCCATGCAGAAGTTCTCGCCCGGCTCCAGCGCCAGCTTCCCCATCTCCTCCGTGGTGCCGAGGCCGGTCTGCCCCAGGAACAGCGGCTCGCTGCTGTTCAGGCTCCTGAGGAAGTTCTCCAGTTTGTCCCCTTTGATGTAAACGTCGTCGTCAGCCCTCATAAACCATTCGTATTTGTCCAAGTAGTGGTCATGCATGTATTTGAGCATCATGAAGGATTTCTTCTGGGGTGGGTAGGAGTCATCCACGCCTGGGAGCGGCACGATGGGGATGGGGATAGAGGTGTCCGAACCCTCGCTGGAGAAGAATTCGACCTTGCCAGGAATGGTTTTGGACCACGTTCTAGATTGAAAAAGACAAGAAGGAATAATTAAATATGCAAACCAGGGCAGGCAGAGAGCATTACCACAGACTACAGCTCACCTGCTTTACAAATTCTCTTTTTTGAACACCGTGAAAGATTATTTTTTACCACAAAATGAGGACATTCACATGGCACACACAGCAATTGGTACAACATACACAAAATTGTGATACAACAAGCATCTGAGTACCCTTTTTGTACCTCCTTACGTCAGAAAGATAATTCAATAGCAGCAGTTCACTGGTGGGAAGCAGGACTCCTTAAGCACACCCAGTTTTGCACTAACAGCTATTGATCACAAAATAGGGAGAGGAGCCAATACGGGCCAACAATTCACATGCAACTGAATTTACTACTTCCAAAGCCTCCCTGCAAGTTATTCAGCATCACAGCCACCTTCTGTTCCCTCTAAGCCTCTCCAAAAGCTCAAATGTGCACTCAGAAATACAGACTTTCAGAGAGTAAATTCACATGAACTTTTAAGGAAACGGCATCCCTTGGGAAACCAACCAAACAGCAACTTCTCCAGATGGTGTGTGGAGAAGCAAAGCACAGAGCGTGGAGCAGAAGTAACCTCAAGCCGCTTTGTCCATACCAGCAAAGTTCTAAGAGATGCCTGTAAAACTCATAATTCCCACAATAACGTGGTGCTACCCAACACCTGCACCTCCAGCAGTTTTCCAGACACTTAATTCCAGATTTTAGTGGAGAGGAACAGCACAGAAGAGGAGCCTTTCCTGTGCAGAGCAGCTCAGCAACAACGTCATCTCCACACCTTCCGTGCTCCTCTCTGACAAATCCAGCCCACCTGTGTGGGCAAACTGGGTCACTGATAGTGCAGGAAGAGCTGTAGGATGATTCCTCAAGGCACAGCACAGCCTCCTCCAGGGAGGATTTTCAGTCACGTAACTGCTACAGCCTTGCCCTCAAAAATTATTAATTGTAAGCCTGCAGTACCATTTTCTAAGATCCTATCTGGGACAAGAGATCACATATCCCTCACAGAAACTCACAGGAAACTATTTTAGTTGGTACACTAGCAGGTTTTTCCCTTTTTTATATACAGGGAGAATAATTTATAATTTTATTTGGTGACTATACTCAGAATATAACCCAAAGCTGATATGAAAACACCTTCAAGGTAAAGGACACAGTATTCCCTCAATGCATCACTGTCACTCTGACCAGATGCCTCTCAGCACAGGCTTCTTGCCAATACTTGAGCAGATTTTGGGCAGCACAGACCATCTGAAATTTGAAATCTCCAGAATTAGCTATTATATAAAGCCTGAAATGTAAAAATACCTCAGGAGAACTATTCCTTAAATTCCATCAGAAAAATGCAGAGGTATTTAATGAGACTACCTAAACATCAGCTTTGACACCTTAACAGTTTCTCACTAATTCCACTGTGTGTAATGAATATCACCCAATTACTTTAAAAGCTTTGTCTTCTGGATTTCTTACTGCCATGGGTAGTGTTTCACAGCTAAAGTTTAGATCCGAGCTTCCCAGAAGAGCACAGAGTAAAGCAAATGGAAACACTCCCACTGAGTTCACAACAGAGGTGATGAGTCCTTTAATCATCAGTGATGCAATTAATGCACAGTACTATTGGTTATAAATCATATCCTGTTAAAGCACTGAGAACTGCCTGTTTTTAAAAGGAGACATGGTCACATCCTGGACTTTCACTAACTATTAAGGAAGTTCTGCTGTTTATTTTCTGACACCCACACTTCACATACAAATCACTCACAGCTCTTCCCGTATCAACTCCCAGTCTAAACTAAAAGACTTTTCTTCACTAAAGATGCATTTAAATTTTAGCATCCCAGACAGAAAGGACAGAAGGAGTTATGGAGAAATGCAGCTCATCTCATCCACTGAGACACAGCTCTGGGTGCACACTTTGCAGACAACCATCAGGTTGAAGTTATAAGCTGAAGTCTTATGGAAATTTCTGTTTGTTTACTTTTTTATTCAAAAGCAAATAGTGTATTTCCAGACTCGCTCTTCATATCCTGAAAGGTCTGCCTTTATCACAACTATAATCTACGAGCAACACAGAATGTCTTCTATCACTCCAAGCTTTAGCTCCTCTCTGGAAGTCATCAAGCCCTTCTGTTGATTCCCAGTTTAAATTTGCTCCCTGCTCTCCAAATAGGTACCCTCACCTTAATTACTGTCAAGAGAAGAGCTTCCATTCAACAGAAAGGGAACAAAATGCATGCACATCCATAAACCCTGGCATGCTTGATTCCCAGTCTTCTTACTGCACTAAACCCCCATCTCAAAGCCAGTTTGAGCCCATCTTTCCACATGAGCCATATTCAGGTGTCACATTAGACCAGGGGTAAAACAGAGACATTCCTGCATGTGTGAAGAGCACAGTGGGGACAGGAAGACCGTGCCCTAACAACATCCTCATCCCAAGGACCTCTGTGTGACCTGGGTCAGCACCACAACGTTACTCCAGCCTTGGGATCTCATCTCAACCACATCGACCGTGCCACCAGCGCAGCTTGACTGAGCCTTTGTTCACCTCCTGCAGCAACACAGTCTCTAGGATGAGACAACTCAACGTGTTATTTGTGACCGTGGCTTTGAGCGATTGTCTGAACCCAAAGGGACGGAACACTCCCACATGGAAAAACAGCCCAAGTGTCTGTGTCAACACAGCCCGAGCCTGAGACAATGGAGTCACCACGGGCTGCTCCTCACGTCGAAGCCACAGAGAGCTGTGGCTCAAAAAACTGCTTTATTTGGGCAATCTGAGGCATATTGTCCACCAGCGATGGTTTTAATGGAAACTTAATTCCTTCTTCCAGCAGTAGACCTGTAATTAAGTTACAGAGAGCGCATGATTGGTGCTTTGAAATGGGTGAAGGAATCTGTTTTTTCAGGGTTACGTTCCCCCTTTTTGGGGACAGAATACAGGGAGAACAGTTTGCTCAGGAAACGCGTTGTTGCACTGGGCCAAAGAAGCCAAACCACAGAGGGTGAGATAAACTGTAAGGTTTTTCTGACCCCAGTTATCAGCAGAACTAAGGACTGATAAATGCAGGGATGAATTCTGATCAAAGCTGCTTTTAACTTTTTAATTCAATGTTGCAAATAATTGCAACCTGGCTGCATCACCAGCCATTCTGTAGTTTAGTATATAAAACCTACATTTCTTGCCAGTCCTCCCACCTTCACTGTAGTTTACCTTGTCTGCTCTCAGGTTATGGGCAGCAACCTGACCCTTCAGCTGCTGAGCACAGGGCTCTTGTCTCAACACCTCCCCACCAACACCCCCTTCCACCAGCTGACATCACTTTCCTGGTCAAGGTTTCTCCAAAGTAAGATCTCCAGGTTGTACCTGCAAAAAAACTGTATATTTGATAATAAAAAAAAAAAAAACACCAACCCAAGAAAAATATTTTTTATTGGAATTTGACACCCTCCTTCTTCCCCACCGCCCTGTCACCCTCAGCTGTTTAAAGGACACATTGACACATTTCTGCCACCAGACTCCTGTACCTGCACCTGCAGAGACCACCTGGGCTGCAGTGATCAATCACTGAGGGCTTCAGTCAAAGCCATTTTGACTCTGGACAGAGAGAAATATCAGCTTGTGAATACAACTGGTACTGTACTGAACTGGTCATTTAAAAACCCTGACAGATCCCAACCTTATCTCCCCCGTGTAATCTGAATCTGCTGCTTAAGCAGGAGGATGTGCATGAATCAGGACAGCAAGGCTCTCTATTACTCTCCCTAGGAGGTAAAAAACCTGCACGATGCTGTGTGACCTGGTTTCTCTCAGTGCACAGGGCACAGAACTCCACAAACCAGGAGGCTGTGTTGACGAGGAAATCAAAGTGAAAATTAAACAAACACAAACAAATTGAGTAGTGCTTCCTCAGAAAAACAGTCCAGTAATGCTCCAGTATTGGTGGCTACCAAATCAACTTTACCATCCCTCTCTCACCCAGTTTTGCACACTGGCTATCCCACGTGCACCCCAGGCTAAGCAAGTCACAAGCAAACTGGGTGAAAAGATTTTATCCCAGCTGGCTCACAGGCACTCATGAAATACAGAAAACCTTGTGCACACCAAGAGGGCTAAAAAACCCCCAGTATTTTCTAAAAAGTGACCACAACTGTAGTCATGAAATGTTGTCAGAAGTTATTTGTTCGTTTAAAAAGAAGCTTAAAAGCACAGCTTGCAGCAGGAGCAGCACAGATCTGGAATGTTTTATCTTCAGTTTCCAGTATTTATTATTTATTTGTATTATCTTACTTTGTTATCAGCTCAGCAGACTCGGCCGAAGCACAGTCGGTGGTGTTATGCAGACAGTGCTCCCTTTGTAGAGACCCAAGCTGAAGACTATAACAAAAAAATGTATTTGGTTTTTGTCTGCAGCTCAGGAAGTTCCCTCAGAGGAGATCAGAGAAACCATTTAAAGTTTTGAGAAATAGTCATCTTGTATAATTACGCTGAAGAAAATCATAATTTGTGAAGAACTCAGCAAGACAACAGGCATAGAAGACTGATTTCTTGAATGCAGCTAAATTCCATGTTGAATTAGGGCTAGTTTGGCATAACTGTTCTTCAAGGTCCCATTCTTCCAACAACATTTGCTACAGGGGAAGCAATGAACCACAGCTTAGGCAGGAGAACTGAGCATGGAAACCAGCACGCTGCTCCTGCATGTGGTATTGTAGACAACCAGCGTGGGAGGTCACCAAAAAAAGCTGGCTTTTTAAATTCCCAGATCTCTGTCACTAAGATCTGCATTACAGAATTCAAATTCTGAGGAAAAGTTCCTTTCAGGTTTTTGCAGGATTGCTTTGCCAGAGAACCCAAGCAGCTTCCACAGTCCTTTGAGCTAAACTCCTCCAATTTTAAGTGATGCCCGTTTTCTGTGCATGCATATCCATCCACATTCCTTGTGGACACAGGACAGAAATGGATCTGTCACCCACAGGCACACAGACAGTCAGTGGGTCAGGCTAAGATCAATGCCCAAGTGTCTCAGAGTTTTGGGCCACATGGTTATTTTGGGGGGGATAGGTGACTTTGTTTTACTTACCTCCCCTGTATCAATGACAGTTGCTCTCACTGTGTTTCTTTCATACTGTTCCTTAAACATCCTCACCAATTTTAGGTCACTGGCCAAAAATCCCAAGTACATGATGTTTCTGGTGGAAGGTACCTGAGCAGAACACCGAGTTCTCACTACTGCAATACTGTGGTAGGATTCACACATGAAGTCAAACACGTACTGTGCTGGCACGACATTCAAAGTCACTTCACAGGGCCCCCTCCCAAGAGGCAGGAGCTCCACAATCCATCACATCCCCTCACCAGCAACCAGAACGGGCCAAACCACCCAACAGATCCAGATCTGAATTTAGGAGCAGCACAACAACGTGTAAGAGCAGGCTTAGACAGATAACACAAACTCCCTTACACCCCACCCAAATCCTTCTGGCTGCCTTTCACTCCAGCTCTTCCGAGCACTCAGGTATTTGGATCCCAGCGCACACAGCTTCCTGGAAGCCACCACCAACAGAGGCAGCACGTTTGAAATGCAGCCTCTGATGGCTTCAGAAGCCATCCTTCTGCCACAGGACAGGGATGGCTTAGCACCAGCCCCGGGCATCACTCATGGTCCTCGTGGCACTTGACGGTGCCGTGGGGACCGTCCCAAACCGAGCAGTGCTGCAGCTGTGTTCCTGCAGAGATGCTGCCAAAGGCCAGCCGCTGACATCTCGCCATTAACTGCATTCACACCACTCTCCTGCCACGTTTCCCAGGAAATCTAGTTGCTACGCAAACGGAAAAAAAAAAAAAAAAAAAAAACGGGTTAACCGCCTGATATTTCTGTTCCTCAGACAGCAGACTTAAATCTTCTGGGAGACTGCTTATTCCCATCCTCTCCTTCCTGCAGCTCTTGTAGGACAACTCCCCTCAACTGCAAAACCATTAGCACATATTGTTGCACTTTCCCTGAACCCCAGCCATGCCTTTAACTCCTTCCTGCCCTCTTTTCCTGACTGCTCCTTGTCCTTCCAAGCGACACCGCGGCTCCTGCTGCTGCACTTCACCGGCCTCCTGCAAGGGAAGCTCTGCTATAACCTGGCTGTCAGATGCAATCACTGCTGAGGCTGCAAATCCGCCCTCCGAAAACCTGTGGATCTAAAGCTTATTCTCCGCCTCACAGACTACAAAAGCACGACTGTTACAAAGAGCCGGCGGCTCCCGAAAATCCAGCAGGCCTGTTTTGCCGTGCAGTGGTCATTTTGCTCATGATTGATGTTCAGGAAGTGGATTGCTTCCCCTCTTGTTAGACCCTATCTGGATTCACAGCAGCCAGGATCAGCAAATGCTTTCCGCTCCGGTCCCTTTTAGCTGTGTCTGTAAATGGCCTTTGAGCCACAGCAATTTGGAGGTATTCAGCCTCTGAATCCCTAATTCCTTTCAGCGTGGTATCAAGGCTCTGCACACGCTGCCACCCCGGGAATGCCTTGCTAGCAGCTTCCCATTTCACTGGCTGTGCCAGCGATTCAGCTCACCAGGATGCTTTGTCAATGTAGTAATCCCAGCAATTGTCTGCTTGAGTACTTCATGGCAATCAAAAGCCATTTAAGATTTCAGGTTTGTCTTCCTCTCTCCCCCCTCCCCATCTTCCCCCAAAGATGTCTTCCTGTCACCAGGACATTAGCTCATTCCTTTCACCAGTGGAGGTGAGAAAAACCCATTTAGCCCTACTAAGAGTCTCTTTATCTGTCTCTTCCAAGAACAGACATCATCTCTAGAGGTTAAACCAAAATAGCAGTGTAGTAAAAAGCGAGGCTCAGATCTCCATCTAAGGGCTGAAGGAGCCCGATTCCATTAGCTGAATTTGTTAAGTTGCATTTTTAGCCATTGTTTTGTGTGAGCAGATGTTGCAGATCTTGTTCTCTAAACCCAGCTCTGCCACAGCATGAGACTGTTCAGCAAGCACAGGCAAAACCAGGGACAAGAATCCTTCCCACAACAGCAAAGTGAATTCCTCCCCAAAGAGCAGTCTGGACAACCGAGTGAAAATTTTCCCCTTTTCCGAATTCTTGATGCAAAATCTGATGGATGACAGACAAACTATTCCGCCATAAAACCTGCTACGGGATGTCCCAACACAACTCCAGCTTCTCGGTATGTAAATCTAAATTACACAGCCCGTGAGATTTGCAATCCAAAATGCTCCATCCCACATGGTGAAGGAGAACATAACCCTGAAGAAACAGATTCCTTCACCCATTTCAAAGCACCAATCATGTGCTCTCTTAATTACAGGTCTACTGCTGGAAGAAGGAATTAAGTTTCCATTAAAACCATTGCTGGTGGACAATATGCCTCAGATTGCCCAAATAAAGCAATTTTACTGCATTTGATGCTGATATAAAGACGGATTTCCTGAAACCAGAGCTGAGCTGGGAACGATGGTATGATGGCCCATCATACATGGTTTTGTCATCCTGCTCTTTCTGGTCAATAGGGCCAAGTACTTTTCAGCCAGGCCAGGCAGGACACGGGGAAGGGTTTGTTCTAGCACAAGACTAAAGGCGATGTTTTATTAAAGATCTGCCCCAGAGCTCCTCCGAGGGTGCTGGCTCAGCCAGAGCTGGGGTATATCCGAGCTGACATTTTAGCTCTTAACTCTTTCGGATTTCTCGAGCAGGCTTCCCCAGCAGCCTCCCAGCACTGCCTGCTGGCACACACACCAGAGCAATGAGCATATCCCAGCATATTTCAGCAGAGCAGAGAGTTTCACCAAAGCCACAGACACATCTCTCACAGAAAGAGATGATTATCCTGATGCTGCCGAGGCTTTGGACAGAATTCCCATTAGCCCGTGGCACTCCCGGCCATACCCAGCTACACCTGGAGACCACGGCGAGCAGCACACAGTGCAAAGCACCAAGACTGCTCCTGCTCCAAAATCAGGTGTGCTCAGGTAATGAACACACGGCTCAGAGACCATGGTTCCTGCATTAGCTCAACCAGTCCGATGCACAGAGCGTTTCCCCCAGGCTGACTCTCCTCATCCGTGCTCTTTCACTACCTGGTCCAGCCTCAGCAGCGGAGAGCCGAGGTGGCTTTTACCCTTTGTTCCCAGATGCCTGTTCTGGGGCTCATTCCCAAGCACACGCTTTCGGCTTGGCACGGTGGCCTTTGCTTCCCTACCAGGGGATTACGGCGCTCTCCAAACTTTATTTCTGTCACCATCAGGCTGTCAGCTCGCTTCACAAGCGGCAGCCGAGGACCGTACCAGCGTGGCGCAGCTGTGCCCAAGGCAGAGGCGCTGCGGGACACACTTCGATGCCCGTGTCCCCGCCGGTGACCGGCAGTCAGCGTCCCCTCGCATCGGCGAGGCTGCCTGACCCTCAGGCAAGGTCACTGGGGCCACCTGCCAGGTGGAACCTGGCTGAGCCAGACCCTGCGGGAGCGGCAAGGCGACTCACTCGACCCCTCGCGTCCGTGCCGAGCTGCCCGGGCAGCGGAGCCGCGCTCGGGGCATCGCTCCTCCCGCAGCCCGCCCGGAGAGCGCCCCGGGGCTCCCTCAGTGCGCCCGGCTCGGAGCGAGGAGCGCTGGGGCTGACGTGCCCCGAGGCTCGCTCGCATCTGCCCCGGGGAAGGGCGAGCGGTCCCCGGGGCCGGCGGGGGCATCCCGGGCAGGGCAGTTCTACCCCGACCGGCCCCAGTCCAGCTGAATGGGACCGGACCGAGCGGAGCCCAGCTCGGCTGAATGGGACCGAATCGAGCCAAGCCCAGCTCGGCTGAATGGGACAGAACCGAGCCAAGCCCCGCTCAGCTGAACGCGACCGAATCGAGTTGAGACGAGCAGAGCCCACCCAAACCGACCCCGAGCACATCCCAGACCCCAGCCCAACGCAGCCCACCGGACCCCCATCCCCGCCGGGCCCCTGCCGCTCACCGGTGCGCGGCCACGGCGCGGCTCCGCAGGTACTTCTGCGCCGTCATGACCCCCACGAAGAGGAAGCTCTGTGCCGGCGGGCCGGGGCGGCGCGGCGGGGCGGCGGCGGCGGCGGCGGGCGGCGGGCGGCAGCCCTGCGGGCGGGCTCGGTGGGGCCGCGCCGCCGCCGCCAGCTCGGAGGCGCGGGGCAGGACGAGGCGCGATGCGAGCACGAAGCCCAGCACCAGCCCCAGCAGGACGCTGAGCCAGGCGCGGCGGCCGCGGCCCGCCATGCCCGCCCGGCCCGCTGCTCACAGCGCCGCCGCCGCCGCCAGCCGCGCCGAGGCGCCCAGCGCCGCCATGGGGGAAGGGGCAGGGACGGGAAGCGGAGGGAGGGGAGCGGGGGGCCGCCCGCCTCCCCGGCCCTGCCCCTCGGCACAGGCGCCGTGTGCGGCCCCGCCGCGCTGCCCCTGGCCCCGCCCGGCCTGGCGGAGCCGCCGCCGCTCGGCCCCCGGTGCGGCCCCGGCCCCGCGCGGGGCTCCGGGCACGGCCGTGGGGAGGGGGCGCCCGGAGCCGCGGTGTGAGCCCGGGACGGGAGGCAGCTCCCGGAGCACCACCCTGCAGCGGCACCGCTGGACGTCCCGCCCCGTCTCTGGAAGTGTTCCAGGCCAGGTTGGACGGGGCTCGGAGCAGCCCGGTCTGTGGGAAGGTGTCCCTGCTGCCCAGGGCAGGGGCTCGGAGTGGGATGAGTGTTAAGGGCCCTTCCAACCCGAGCCGGTCGGTGGTTCTGTGACAGGGACCGGCACCTTAACCAAGCATTCCACCTGGCCCAGCATCCCTCACTGGGACCTCAGAACTGGGACACCAACCCAGCTGTCCAGATCAGGAGGGGCGGGAGGCAAAGAGAATGTGGGTGCTCAGCTCCAGGGACAGGAACTGAGATCCTGCACAAAAACCCCAGGATAGGCATCCCAGCACCCTGCACCAAGACCCCATGGCAGAACCCTGGTTCAGGGGCCAGTACTGCGCCCAGCCCTTCAGGCTAGGATGGGAAGACACTGGAACACAGATCCAGGGCAGGCACCAGGTCGGGTCCCTGCTGCCCAAGCCCCGGCTCTGCCCAGCAGCAGCACACAGAGCCCGAGGGATGCAGGCAGTGAGTGAGGAGCAGCCTTCAGCCCCGTTTGCCTGGCACTGGTGCGTTTGTGCAGCACGAGCTGTGGTGCCAGGGGGCCAAGGCACAGGCACTCTGTTTTTTCCCACCTTGCTAATTAAACCAACCAGAAATAGGTCAGTCTGTTTCCATCTGCAGGCAATAGTGAGTGCTCAACAGATTGAAGACTTTTTCTGTATTGTGTGGAGATTTTTTTTTTCCTTTGTCCAGCCTGACTCCACGTGCATTTGATCTACAGAGCGCTTCAGCTTCAAATGCTGCAGCCACAAACCTCCCATGTTTCACAGGAAAAAAAGTCTCAACAGAAGAAACTTATCAAGTACCACCCACTGACCTCCTGCTTATCGTTGTGGTTTCTTCCATTTCCTGCCCACTTTGGCCTTTCCAATTGCCAGTCTTTTCCATTTCAAATTTTATTTATATCATGATGTCATCCACAACGAGCTGGGCAGAAGAAAGTCTTGGTGTAACCAGCAACCTCTTGAGCAAGAACCATTGCAAAAGAGGATGTCACACCACATTAATACTCTACAGTAACAAGCCAAAGACGTCTATGACAGATTTTTTATGATCACAAGTAACTGTCTCACTTCTGGGATTGAGCAGGTAATGACACAATCTGCTTATCTAATGAGCTCGAGGATATGTCTTGAAAAAAATGCTTTTGTTTGGGGTTTATTGCTCTTGTGATGGTGCAATCCTCATGCCGAGGTCAGCACAGATGAACTCGTGATGTCAGGAGCACAAACACCACAAGGAAAGTGCCGCCTGGATTTATGGTATTAAACAATAATAAAATTGAATACAAATAGAAACTAGATAAGAAATACAAACAATGAACAGGAAAGAAGAGCATCCCCTTTTGTTTGCCCATGGGCAGAACAGAGATGCATTGAGAGAGATGTGTTTGTGGGAAGGGGAAGAGAAGAACTAAATGGTGAAAGAAAGGAGGAACAGTCCAAACTGGAACACACACAAGGCACGTAAAGCCAGGAAGGGCAGGAACACCATTGCTTGGCAAAGGCCAGCTGGACTGTCCTTGCCATCCCCTCCCCAGCCACCACTCTAATCCCTTTCTACTTCCCAGGGTTTGCAATACTTCACAATTTTGTCTAACTACTGGTGCACTGGGGTTATCCTCAGCCTGTGCCACTCTGCAGACGTGGATCTTTTATTGCACTTTAAAAAGGTTCTTCATTAAACTCTGCTTCTCTCCTCTCCCCACAAGCCTGATCATCAGGTCCTGAAATACATGACACCAAGAGACATTCAAGCTACAAAAAAAAACAGCAAAGGCCACTCCTTTCCAAGAGAGGCACATGTGGCAAGTCCATGAGCAGGAATGACACTACTCTCTGCCTGCTCCAAATCAGTTGTAAAAATCTCCTGATTCAAGGGAAAGCCACTGTGGCCTATGAATTACAGGAAAAGGCAGAGCTAGCATGGTTTAAAAGCAATAAAAAAGAGAAAGGTTGGGGCTGGGGCCGAGGAGCTGTCAGTTGGCTTCTTCCCACAAAGAAAAGAAGTTACTCATCAGAGCTGAGAACTCCGTGCGACTTCAGCACACATGGAAACGATGAAGCAGAGCAGCACATTCCCCTGGTGGATCTCCTCAGCCCAGAGCTCTCCTGGGCACGTTCCCACCTCGCTGCACCTCCAGAGCAATTGTGGTCCTGGAGCTCACCACGTGCAGGGGTGGTCAGAGAATGCTTGGGAAGGGGCAGGAGAAGGAAGGGGAGCTTTCCTGGTGCCAGGATTTGACCTGGAGAGGAGGCACAGTCAGTTTTCCTACCAGATCACACCCCTGGCTGCAAGGCTGAGATGTCCAGCTGTGAAGAGGGGGTGCCACCTGGGAATGCTGCAATGCTCTCAGAACTCCCACAGCACATCCACGTGCCTCCCTTTATGTCATTTATTGTGCCAAACTCACATCCCAAAGTGCTGGGCAGGCACATGCCCCTTTTACTGCTTCTGCCCCCTCCCCTGTTCTTGCATAGAGCAGCTGCTGGAAAAAAAAAGGGAAAAAAGCAGATTTAGGGAAAACTTAAAAAGCATGGCTTAGTTCTTCCAGTGGAATTATAACACTGTTACCTGCCTAGAGTGTATTTTTAATCTGGATGGCAGCGAAAGGTCATACTGCATAATCACATTTAAGTGCCATTCCCTATTAATACAGCTCTTGGTCTCAATAGCTGTCACTATATATCATGGTTACTGTATATTCAAAGACGTGATATTTTTCTTTCCTAACACAGTCTACAAGCAGCAAGGCATTTTTATGCAGTGTGTTTTCAATTCCTTGTGGGATGGCTGGAGGAAGCATTCCGAGGGCTCTCCAAAACCTGCAGAGGATGCACATGGAGTGTGCTCATCTCCAGCTCCCATCCCACTCCCTCCAGCGAGATTAGCACCCGGAGCAGCCGGTGAGAGAACCCACTTGACAGCCCCACATGGTTTAGGTTCATAATCAGATTAACAAAACAGTAATCCTATTTTTAAACAATGAAAAAGCCAAGTCCTTGAGCTGCCAGTGTGTGTACGTGTGTGTGTGCGTGTGCATACAGAATAAATGTCATCCTTTTGGAATAAAGAACCTGAATACCAAATGAAAAAAGTTTCTTCCACATAGGAGACTTTGTCCTAGAGGAAAGAAGGACTATCATCCTGCATTATTACCACTTCTTTTCCCCACTGATTTTGATCTCCAGCAAGCCAACTCCAATACTTGCAGGATGTACAAGACACGTTCCTCACCACATTTTAAAATAATAATTACAGAAGTGAACTACTCCCCAAATGCTCCAGCAACTTCAATTACGAATGTTCCAGTACTCAAACTTACACTTTAAAAACTGCCCAGGCACTGGAAAATGAGCATACTTCATATATTCAATGTAACAGACTCACGGTGGAAAAAAATCTCACCGGGCAAGCAGCAGCATTTGTCTCTGTCACAGTATTTCCAGCACCGCTGCATTTTCCCAAATGATGCAGAAACTCCTTTCTCAGCTCCAGCACTATTTTTTTTTCTTTTCTCATCTTATTCTGGTCGTGCCACGGCCCAGTCCCAGCCTCTCCTCAGCCGAGTGACTCAGAGGTGCCCATCCGAGGCAGGGCAGAGCTGTTCCCGCTGGCTCGCTCCGACAGCCGGCCCGACATTGCCATCGCCCGGCCCTGCATCGCGCTGCAGCTTCCCGGCCGGGAGCCGCATCCAGGGCTGGGAGATGTGCGAATGCCACGGAAAACAACCCTCCTGCTCCCCCAAGCAGCTCCTCAGGTGCCTGCTCTACCTCCTGTCACCATCCGCCTGGTGACAGGAGCAGCCCTGCGGGGGTAACTCGAGCTCTGCACCGCGGATGGGGAATGATGCGTTTTTAACGCGGTGCCCCCCAGACCCCAGTCAGGAAAGCACTGGAAAAGCCCAGAATTTCTATTTGAAAAGCAAGCATCAAGCCTAAACAGCAGAACATCTAAAGCAGTGGCAATTATATTACCTAAGAAATGGAATTCACAGGTAGTGTTGCCCCCTCCCAATATGTGATAAAGCTGTACAACCTGGGTTTTTTTTGTTTTTTTCAAAGTGCATTTTTAGGCCAGGCTAACAGTAACTCCCCATTCTAATGCAGAGTACTAGAACTAGACTTAAATGCCAGGTATTTCACAGTATCCATTTCCTTTCCATTCTCTAAATAAAATTTTCTAAGTTCTTTTCCCTGCCTCCCTCCACAACTGTTACCCACAGAACCAGCTCAGAAGCTCAGCTCATGAACCACCACACAAAGAATCTATGGTAGAGGAAGGAATGAAATTTTACATTTACCAGTGGAGATCTTGCTCTGTGCTGAAAGTGCTTTTTAGCAGGTGTGCACTTCAAAATAAAATCACAGCAATAAATACACGAGAACAGCACCTGCCTCCCTTGCCACAGAAACCTTCAACAAGAAATGTGGATTTTCCCCACCAAAGCTGTGCTGAGGGCACCTATTCCACTGCAGACATCGGTTTCCCATAAAATAAACAATGGAAGTGTTTGAAGTTGCTGGCTCTGGAGCTGGGAATATGGGCAGGGTGTGTGTCAGGCTGGCCTGGAAGCTCTCACAAAATCAGCTACAATGGTACAGCTGGGCCAGGACACCACCCAGCCTGCAGCCCTGTGCTTTTCCTTTGTGGTTGCAGAGCTGTTCCAAAAGCCAAGCTTTCATTCCACACAGGAGAGAGGAAAAAAAAAAAAAGAAAAAAAAATAAAAAGAAAAAGAAAAAGAAAAACCCAAAGCTTCAGCCCATCCAAGTCTCAGACCAGCTTTTTTTACAGCTGGAAATTGCACAGTTTCACTCTTCAGCTATAGCACAGAGAGAAACACGCTGAGCCCCACTGTGGCTAAACTGACCCCTGAAAAGGTGCCACACTTCAGCCTGTACAAGGGCAAAATTCATCCAGAAGGTGGATCTGATGCTGAGATGTGTGCTGATGTGCAGCCAGGCTTGCAAGGACCCAACTGCACTGCACAAGAAGGGAGCTGCCTGCTTGAGCAGGAGGCAGAAGGAACAGCCATTAGAGGGGTTTAAATGCAGCAAACAACAACTGGCAAAATGTACAGGAGACTCTCAGGCTGGATGTCATCCCCCTTCAGAGAGCTCTGGAATGCAAAGCCATCTTTTAGGGAGGGGAATAAGACACAATCCCCCCCCCAAAAAAAACAATCTCAACACCTGTGCTGAGTATCAGCAGAGTCTGAGCATAGAGCCACTGCAGAACAGCCCAGCTCCTTCAGTTTTGAGTCAGAATAGTACAGAACTGCACAAAACACAGCAGATGAGATTTGTTAGCACTGGCATTTCACACCTGCACTAAGATTTTGCAAGGACAGCAGTTTCCTTGCGGATACAGGTGCAATTATAATTTTCATTTTCACATTGATCTTTGATTGAGACACAGATAACTCTGGAACACCTGGGAACAGCTCTGCTGACAGATTCCCCCTTTGCCCTCACTTCCCCAACTCCCTCTTCTGTTTGTTAATAAAAATTTCCATCGTAACAAACATATTTTTTAAATGCTCAAGTATGCAATATCACTCTTAAAATCTTTCCCTCGTTTCACAATGTTTTTTAAAGGCATAAATAAAGCCAAATAATTTTTATGAGTCTGACAACATGGGTTGTTTTGTTCAGTTTTAACTCCAGTGCTCAGTATCTCCTGATGAATAGTTAAGAGAACTATGCACAAACCAGATCTCATCTGCAATTTAAAGAAAACAAAAAACTCTGCTCCTCCAACATACAAGTCATCTAAAAGTAACAAAAAATACTTAACACAAGCAAGTAACATTTTCAGGAATTTCTTGTGCCTCTGAATGCTTGCTTGATTTTTGGATTTTTTAATACCCAAAACAGATTATTCTTCAGTGGTTAAATACCATTATACAGCAGTTAAATAGTTTATTACCCAGCTTCTTCCAGACAGAGGTATTTCCAGAACATCTGCATGAGTAAAGCAAGAGGCTTCTTGCATAACTGCTCTAGTGGGGGGAAAAAAAAATCTCCTGAAGGCTTTTTAATATGATCTTTCATAATTCAAGTTCTTGGGAATTCATACCAAACCAGGAACAATGGATTCATTAAATAGTTCACTTTCACCTAATGCTTTCTGCATGCTTCACTCCTGAGCTATAAAGCAGCAAGCAACCACCTTTCCATAACGCTTGTGGTCAGGGGAGAGCTTTCCATGTGAAGTCAGAGGAAAAACCCTTCCCTCTTGTGCAGGTTGTGAGCCAAAAGAAAAGTTTTATGAACTGAGGTTCATCCTCCCACCCTGCTCAATAGCTTAGAAGTGTCTGACTCAGAAAAATCAGGAATTTAAGGATTAAAATTAAAAAGAAATAAAAAGGAGAAATAAGGTTGAAGCTTCCAGAAATAACGTACATCACTTCATTTTCACTTGACATGTCTTATTAAACCTTAGAATTGGGCAAAAAGCCATATCCCTTATCCCAGCCAGAAGCAAGTCTTGAGACACAGAGAAAGATTAGCACATGCTCAGTTAAGATCTGCTTATTTATTCTGCAAATGTTTTTACTGAACTAAATAAACCCATCCCTCACCATTTTATCAACACAAGGATTTCTGCTTCTTTAAGACAACTTCCCCCACTTGTTCTTCTGAAGACAACAACTCAGTCTGAGAAGATGTTCCCCAAGGTATTACAACTTAGTCCCCTTTCCTGAGGAAGACTCTTCAGATCTTGAAGATATCCTTCCCCATCTCTATTTCTTTTTGCCTGATTAAGGATTTAAACCTGAAGTTACATGCACTGGTCTCTGAATGAATTTCCATAGGAACATCAACAGCCTCACTTCACCTTCCACACACTTTGTTGTGTCTAAAACAAAAGGTTCTTGGCCTTTCAACTTCATTACCAACTTCAAAACTCTCCAATAACACGCTCCTGTTGCATTTCTAGTCAAGGGAAATATCAACAGGCATATAAGCAGTGTATTCAAAGTTGACACTCATTTCTATTGATAAGCACAAGTATTCCAAGAGTAAATGTTCAGAAACAAGTGCTCAAGCAGCCCCAAGCTCTAAGGAACCACTGCTCCTTACCCTGATGCCCACAGACCAGCTCAGGAACAGCAACTGGACACAGGGACACGAGTCCTAGGCCAACAGGAATTATTTCACTCCTTTCCAAAGACAACCTGGATTTTATTTGTCTGTTGCATTTTAGAAAGAAAATCAAGGGGAAGGGATGCTTGGAAAGTTTGGTTACAATGACCAGTTGTTTTCTGTCCTCAGTGCTGGACATACACCAGAAGGATGAACACCACACACTCCTTGCACTCTTCACTTGCCTCTGTGACACTTTCACTGGCCAGGGCCCTCCTCAGCACACACCACCCTCAGCTTTGGTGCTGCAGCAGGGTCACTTCATCTCCCACCTTGCTTTATACACATTCATTGCACTACAACAAATGCCTTCTATAAAAAAAGATGCTGTAGAAAACCACGAGATTGTAAATGCTAGATTTATGATGTTTGCAATTATATTTAATATTAATAGTGTCTTGTTTTTACAAAGCAATTGAAATTAAAAAAAAAAAAAAGGAAATAAAAAAAAAATAAGGAATAGCAAGAACCCCCCCTGTCTGCTGTCTAGCATCAGTAATCCTCACTGGCTTGTTCACCATTTATAAGGAAAACATCATTCAAGCTGGCTTGTCACAGAGACTCTTGTACAATAACTGGCCTTTGGTGCAAATCCGTGGCGTTTGTCACATCACCTGTGCTTTTTCTGAAAGTCCCTCTGCCTAAATTCAAGGTGTCTGCCACTGATATATCCTCCCTCTCTAAACTGCTGTGTTTAGCTGGAAGGTAAATCTGGTGATATGTCTGAGGATGGTAAATACCCTCATCTTAGAGAGGTAAAGTGAGCATAGATGATTAAATTTGCCAGAGAGCCCAGATCTCACAATCCCAGGTGATTCACCTTGGCTGGAAACTAAGCTCCCTCTCTACAGAAGAGTGAAAATTAACTGAATATACTGAAATTGCTTCTCTCCTTGCCCTCTCTAAGAGGATCAGGTATTTTTCTGGTGTAGGACCTGCCAATGTGTTACAATTTGGAAACGGTGTAAATCAAACAAACAAAAAACTGTTTTAAGTTAACAAGTGCACTAAACCAGCCCCAAAAGGAGTCCCTGTGACAGGCCAGCTGTAGGCAGTTGGACAGGGGGTAAGATCAAGCCTGCCAGTGCCTGGGGACACCAGGGACATTAGCCTCATCCACCTGCTGACGGACCCCGCCGGCCGGGTCTCCAGGAGCACGTCCCTCCTCCTTCTCCAGACAGGGGGTTATAGCCTAGAACACAGAGGAGAAATCCACTCCATTAATATTCATCCTCCACAGCCCTCCACCAAAGCACAAGGAACACCAAAAGTAGATCTTGTAACATTTACACTCATACTTTACACACGCAGCGTTTTAGGGAAAGTGAAAGCACAGAAAACATCCAGAGTTGAGATGGTTTCTTTCCTTAAAAGCCAACTGCAAAACATTTGTGTTTTAATTTGATCAGTTTGGATTAAATGAAATTGAAATGAATTACCATTTAACTTTTCTAAGTCTGCACTAAAGCTGCAGTGCTGCTCTGCAGGATAAATAGAGCAGTGACAGCAGCTCTCACAGTGAACTCTCCAAGAGTGTATCTGTTCTCCAACAGCCCCAACAGTCAGGGACTTAAAATAATCCTTTATTCCAGTCCTGCAAGGAATACTCTGAAGGTCAAAAGGTAAATCCACTTATTAATACTGCAAAGCATTTTTTAGAGCATTTGAAAAGGCAAGCACAGGGAGTAAGGCAAATACACTTTAGCTGAACATCCTAATGCTGTAACCATGGGAAACTTCATGTCAGGAGAACACACTCAGAAAGTTACAACTTGGCAAACATCTTCAATTTGTTCTGCACAAAGCAAAGAACACAAATCCTAGCAGCACTGCCAACCAGGGGGGATTTCAAAGCAACCTGTTCCACTGAAACTCCCAGCATCACCTTCATCTTTGATATTTCTTTTTCTCATATCAGCCAAGTTTTGCTTTCTAGCTCAATTGAGCAGCTGAGCAGCACAGATGGTTCTTTCACTTCATGCTGATCTACCTCAGGAGAAGATCTGAGACCTCTAATTCTGTAATTGGCTACTTAAGCAAAGACTTTGCTGAGGATTTAACTAGGACAGGTAGCAGCTGGAAGGGTGCCCAAACCCGGCTGCCCTGACCCTGGTTCTCAGCACAGCTGACCCCTGCATTTCTCATCCCCCAGGGAGGTAAATATCCCATAACACAGCTACCAAAGATACCAAACAGCATCAGACATCACACTGCCCTCATATTAAACAAACTGAGATAATTCAGTTGCTGATTCCTTCAAATGTCAGGAAAATTACTCAAAGCAGAAATCCCAGCACTGCACTGTTATTGAGATTTGGTATGTTTAATCAAGAATCCACAGGTTTCATACATTTAATCAAGTGACTTACTCAGCACTGCACCCTCAGTGGGCCTCCTTTTCAGCCTGATTGAGGCTGTCTGGATGATCCACTCCACTAGAAAATTGTCATTAAAATATACCCAAATCAGCACCTGCAGGTATGGCAAGGGCTGTTGGGCTGAGAGGAGAGGAAGCAGACTGCCTGCATGGCCAGTGAGCCTGACATGGGCATTGTGAGGCCACAGAAAGCATTCCATCCATCCATCCATCCATCCATCCATCCATCCATCCATCCATCCATCCCAGCAGGTGACTTAGTTTAATAGTGAGACCTTCTGGTGCTTTGTGAGAGTTGGTCAGAGTTTATAAATCTACAGGATTTATATATGCAATAGGTCATCATGGTGGTATATGAAAAATAAGGTCACACTTTACATAATAATTTCTTTCATCTTACGAATCTACATAATAGGAAGTAAAATATCCTCCTCTTCCTGCATTTCCTCAGTACTACAGGTGCTTTAAAGACAGACCAGATACTAAATTATTGAACTCAAAGAATAATGGGGGAGGGATCCCAGAAATATTGTAAGAATCTGTAATTCTGACTGACAAACATCTCAGTGAATTATGCCAAAGCATATTTGCAAAACACCTGATACATTCTTTTCCCATGGAAATGCCCTCCCACAACTGCCAGCCTTTGCACAAAGGGCAGAGCAGAGCAGCTGATCAGAGATAAAGAGCTCATTTGTAAGGAACATTTTGCTTCCTCCTTGAAAAAGACAAGCAGTATGTACAGAGGCAGCAGGAACAGCTGGATGAATGACCTGTTCCAAGCTCAGAGTGTCTGAAGGGTTCCATACTCACCACCTCCTCTCAAAGGCTTTTTGTTTGGTTTGGATTTCGGGACTGCTGAGGCAGAGGCACCAGATTCTACTTCTTGCTGTTCAGGAAAGCAAAAAGTCACTCAATACAAATTCCAGCTCCCTTAATGACATGAACACAACTGTGACCTGATTCCCATGGCTGTTACCTGATTCAGTTTCAGGTTTCCTTTGTAGCTTTTTCCTTCTTGCATACTCTCCCACATCGCAATCTTCTGCCTTCGCCTCTCCTCCTCCAGCTACAGAACAAATCCAGGATACAGGCTTCACCTTAAAACTACCACTTCAGAGCTAACAGAGTCCCCAGAAACAGCTACAACAGACTCATCAAACTGAATTTATTTGGTGCACTATTTCTGAGATTATGGAAGAATTTATTCTTTATACACCCTCACCTCTTCCCCTCCTCAGGATGTACTAAGTCTGCAGCTTCTTTTGGCCACTTGATGCTTTAAAAGATTTTGAAAGTAAAACAGAAGCAAGTGGCAAGCTTCAGCCCTGAGTCTATAAAAAGAAATAAGTGAAGAATATTGCCTGTGACAGTAATTTAATTCACTATGTGGGCCTCTACAGAAGAAAGAAAAGACTTCCCCTTGGTTTTTAACTGCCAGTGTTACTGGAAGCATCAGTTATAAACTGAGGTCTGAGTGTCTGACTGCAAAAGCAAAACCAGAAGAGGTGGGATGATGATCAGTGTTATTGCTACACCAATCACACCCATTTTCTGCACTGCCCCACTCAGCAATTTGCTATTCCTCGTGATCTCAAGCTGTAATTCAGACCCTTAAATTGCAGCAATGCTCAGCTACATTTCTACCACTTACATTTCCCATTAAGAACAGAGAACACACATGTGCCATGGTACAGTTAATGTAAATGCCAGCAAAACCCCTCCAGCCATTCACTGCACACACACCAAAGCTCCAGCAGGTGCAGATTTACCTGTAAAAAATGAACACCAGGCCCACAGTGACCCTGTCTTTTACAGCAGCAACATGCTTGATGACAAATTCATGAATTAAAGGAAGAAATGTTCTCTGGTTACCTGTCTTTGCTTTTCTTTGTATCTTTCTGCTTGAGCATTCAGTTCCTCTTGCATCCTGAGGCGAGCTGCTGCCAAAGCCTCCTGCCTTCTTACCACCACATCAGGCTCTAGGAAATCAGCAAAGAGTTTGCAAAGCTACTCCAAGTCAACTCTAGATGGTCTCCTCAAAGAACTGTAATAAGGAAAGGCTCACATCTCTCCCTGCAGCTGTTTTGCAGAAAATCACAGCTCAAGTTCAGTTTCCAGCTAATTCTTTGTAGTAATTTATATGCTGAATTAAACTTCATCATGTTTTACTGTTTTAAAGCAATTACTTTAACAGGACTTTAACAAGGACACAAGTGTACCAAACCATAAAATTTAAACCTCAGACTTCAAGGAAACTGCCTTCTATTTCTGAAGGATTTGGTAGATACAAATGAATTCAGAAATATCACCCAGGCTTTGCAGGGACCATTTTTACCCAGAGAACTTCTTTTACACAGAAGGATGAGGCAACCAGCCCACATTCACTCCTACTCCTCCTGGCAACGGGTCCTGCTGGTGTCAGTGCAGCACTGGATTTAACACCCTCCATCAGCAGAGAAATCACTTACAGACATGACACACAGCTCAAGAGACACCTGGAGGTCTCAGAAAATCCACACTGAGTCACCACTGCTCTTCATGAGTGGCCTTTGAAAGTCAAAAGGAAAATTATACCCCCCCCAAAAAAGGTAAATGTTGCTCTGTTCTCTTCCAGCAGCTGAAGCATCTCCACATTTGTTTGCCTCATTTTTTTGCTATGATCCAGGGATGAATATGAAAAAGAAATGTCAGCACTTTCAATAATCTCATTTTACAGGCAGTTTGGGCAATTGAATTGCCATTTAATTATCATCACAAAAGACCAGCAGAAGGATAAGGGCACGCAAATAAGATTTTTACTGGGGCCCCACGTCCTGTCGTGCCAATGTGCCCAAGGGATCCGTGCCAAGCACTCATGGATTTGGCAGATCCACGAGCACAGCCTGTGCTTTTCAGCAGGATCGTGACTGGGTGAGATCTGCAACCTGTGCCACACTCCCAAAGATAACACAGTCACACCCCAAATGTACACAGTCCTGCCAGAGCAGCAACTGGGAAAGAATAACTGCAAGGGGGTGATGAATATTAATAAAAAAATGAATATTTATAAAAGTATTTTCCCCAGGATTTAGATTTGGGCGTTTTGGTTTTGTTTGGTAAGTCTCAAAGTTATTTGGTAACTGACTATATGTGCTTTTAACCTCCATCGCCCCAGCTCCTGCACCACCAGAGAGCAGAAATCCCCTGGTCTGTGACGTCCCAAACACAGCTTCTCCTTTCTTCCTTTTAAAAGCACATCCCTTGGCCCAGCCTTTTTCTGATCTCTTCAGGCTCAGGATCCGTGGGCTGAACACTTTTCCCGAGCATCCCTCTCCGTTAAAAGCCCTCACCACCGTCTCTCTTTCGGGCTGTCCCCAGCCTGTGCGGATCCGAGCGGCTCTCAGCCATCGGGGCAGGCACCGAGCGGCTCTCAGCCATCGGGGCAGGCACCGAGCGGCTCTCAGCCATCGGGGCAGGCACCGAGCGGCTCTCAGCCATCGGGGCAGGCACCGAGCGGCTCCGGAGAGGCCGCGGCGCCTTCTGTACTCACCCTCGGCCGCCTCAGCTGCTCCGGGCCGGGCGCTCCGCCGCGCCGCCAGGCTGCGGGACACCTTCTGCACCAGGAGATAGACGGCGGCCGCGGCCAGCAGCAGGTACCAGCCATAGCTGGACAGCACCGAGCCCACTGCGACGGGGACAGGCCGGGGGTGAGCGCGGGCCGCACGGCGAGGGGCCCACCCTGCCGGGGGAGGGACCCACCCGGCCGGGGGAGCGGCCCCGGCTCCGCGCCTCGGCCCCGCCGCCCCCCGCCCTCATCCCCGGCCCCTCACCCGTGTGCTGCAGGGCCTCCAGGCCGCCCGGGCCCAGCGCCGGCCCGGGCCCCGCCGCCGGACCGCGGCCTCCGAGCTCCATCGCTCGCCGCCGCCTCACGTCCGGGCCCGCCCCGCTCCGCCAATCACCGCCCCGTCCGTTGCTGCTTCACGTCCGGGCCAGCCCCGCTCCACCAATCACCGCCCCGTCCGCCGCCGCCTCACGTCCGGGCCCGCCCCGCTCCGCCAATCATCGCCCCGTCCGTCGCCGCCCGGAAGCGCGGCGCCGCCAGTAGCAGAGGGCCCGGGATAACGTGCGGCTGCGCCGGCCAATGAGAGAAGAGGGTCAGGCGCAAGGCAGCCAATCACGGTGCGCGGAAGCCCCTCCCGTCCCGCCCCCGGGCGGGAAGCGGATGCGGCACCACCGGGAGAAAAAGGGAGCGTTCGTTTATTGAGGAAGGAAATGCACGAGGACGGGAACACCGGCACGGCACGGGACAGGGAGGGGCTCCGGGGGAGGGCCGGAGAGCGGCACGGCCTGGGCTACGATCCGTTTGGCACTGTGTCCTCTTCCATTTCTTCTTCACCGTCCTCCGAAGGGCCTGAAAGGACACGTCAGAGTTTTAGGGCAGCTGCTGCAGACGTGGCTGCTCTTTTCCCACCCCCCTGCCAAGGAGTAATAATGGGCACGTTTAAAAACTCTACAGAAAGGAAAATGCAGCCCCGATGTACAGAGAACTGGTGCTGTACAGGCTGGTGCTGTGGCCAGCCTGCAGCTGAGACCCATCTCTGCAGAGCTCCCAGACTCACTGCTGTACCCACACCCACGGCACTGATGCTCAGCACAGGCCCACAGAGACTCTGTAATTCATCTCATTTTGTTAAATAACTGGGATGAGCACTTTGGAGTCATCCAATGCAGCACCTCTCTGTGGAGGGAGCGCAGGTGCCAGCGCTGAGCTGCGCTCAGGCCAGGCAGATCACACACACAGAGCCAGGGACCTGCCCCACAGAGGACAAACTCACCCTTTTTCTACCCAACTCCCTACAGGGATCACACAAAGCATGGGGGAGCAAGGAAGAGAGGTGGTTTGTGTTTCAAGAGGAGGAGCAGAAGGAGAGAGTGACCTGCTTTGCGCTCCCTGCCGGGGATCTGTCCCGCCTGCAGCAAACCCTTCAGCCGCTCCACCTCCGCCAAGGTCGAGGCGTTGGCTATGGCAGCCTGAGCAACAGAGAAACCAGTCAATCCTCACCCAGCCTGGGCCAGGCTGCTCACAAGAAACACAAAACCCACGTTTCTACCACTTAAGTGACACTTGACACACCTCTGAAAGCTCTACTAAACACCAGAAAATTCTACAGATGACAAATCATTGCCTCCCCTCTCCCTTGGAAGAGCTCTAAGCTCAGGTTAACATTTCATTTAAGTTTTCAAAATACAGGTAGCTCAGAAGAAAACTTACAGGAAAAGAACCTCAACCAGAGTCTGGACATGCTGATCTATTTGTCTGAACAGCACAAAGGAAACATTTGTTCCACTTGAATCCATGGCAGCTTTTCTCCTCCCCTGTTCTCCTGACACATTTACCTTAATTGCTTCCACGTCCCCTGGGGAGGGCCCAGTTTTCTTTTTGTCTGTTGGCAGGCCAGCCCCTGGATTGAAACTTCAAAAGGAAAAAAAAAAAAAAAAGACCTGTTACACTTTTTGAAAAGAAGCTGCTTCTCTTAACTTGAAATGCTTCCAAACTAGGTTTGAAAGCATTTCATTCCATCAAGTGTAGTATCTTATCTTTGTTAACAAACTGATACAGTGAAGAATTGCCTCCTTCAGAAACACCAGCAACTTGTCCTCACTGTCCCATTCCCCCCCACCTTTTCATCTGCTCAGAGGCAGAACTTTATTAGTCAGGCAGTTGACAAAAGCTCTTCAATTTGGATGTTGTTGAACACTCAGCTGGTCTGTTGCCATTACAAAAACAGGGTGGATAAATAAAGAGTAACTGAAAATGGGTTTTCTGTTCCCATGTATTGAATGTGATATTACAACAGCCTAAGGCAAGGCCTCCACTAAGCTGGAATTAATCTTAAAAGAAAAATGTAACTCCTGCTGCTTTAAGAAAATCTCTTCCTTATTCTAAAACTGTCACAGACCTGGATCCCTTTCCACTCACAAACTTGAGCTCAAATCCACCTATTAGAGCTTTAAATGCTAAATAAGTTCAAGACATTTTTCTATTTAACCACGAATTTGGAAATGCTGTTGACACACATGATCTGAATTCTTACTACCAAATAGGTTGATCAAAACATATGATGTACCACTTAACAATTAAACTAAATAAACATATACTGTAATAGCTTAAAGATTTTAATTTGTATTTCTTCTCCTAAAAAGGGCAGATTTTGCAGTTTATTCCCTGCAAAACAAAAGAATTAAGTTACCAATCATCTAGGAGAAAACACAAATTAAATAATGGCCACCTCTCTGCAGTTAAATAACAAAAATAAAATTAAGGTTTCCTGCTTGTTGACTTCAGTCAATCCACCTTGACCAAGCTCTCTCTTTCAGAAATATTTCTGAGATGTATTCAACACCATCCAAAACTTGGGGTGCTTGGACAAGGCACTTGTGGCTCCCAAAGCTTTTGAGGCATCCTGCCAGCAGCTGACATTTCAGTTTTCTGCCTGCTACTGCACACAAAGCAAGTGGTGTTTCTGAAGGAGGATGCCAGTGTAAATTTGTTTGCTTTATCTTACGTTTTTGCTCTCCTGGCAATATCCTTTGCAAGCTGTGCACCCCGTTTGCCCTTGAACATTTTCTCTGCCTCCTGTCGCTCCTACAGCGATACCACACACACACACACAAAGTTAATTTGAGAACATATCACAGTTTGCAAAGCTTCTGTCTTGGCCAAGAAAGACACTTTGGCTCATCTTCATCAGTGAAATTGGTACATGGAGACCAGATGTAAGAACAAGCAGATAAACATTGCCCAAACACTCAAAAGATGTAGCGACCTCGTGCTCTTAAAATTAAGAGCTCTTTCCCACACTCATCCCCCACCCAGAGCTGAGGGCTGTGCTGTTTGCTCATTTCTTTCTCTAGAGGTGTCTGCTACCAACACCAAAGAGACAGAAAAGAGTAACACTAAATGAAGGCACTGAAACTTAATTAAACAAAATTAAACAGATTATATCCGTAACAGAATGAAAGCATGAAAGAAAACGAGGACAGCATTGTAAAGCTCTTAAAGAGTTTCAATAAAATTTACAACTATGACAAGAAGATCACTGTTAGTGGTAAATTTTCAAGAATGAAAAAACAAAAACAAAAACAAACAAACAAAAAAACCAAACAAAAAAAACCAAACTCAAAAAAAACCCACAAAAAAACCCCACAACAACAACAAAAAAACCAAAACCCACCAAAAAACCCCCCAAGCCTACCCCCCCAAGCCTAAATCAAAAGCAGACTTACTTTGAGCTTCACTTTTTGAAAATCCAGCACTCTGACCTGGGGAACTTTATGAATTAGATATAATCTGTAATGTTTCTTATTTGTTACAGGATTCCTTAGAACGCTGTGAAGTAAATAAAGGTTATAAAGAGGCTCTTAATACAAAATATTTTTAAATATACTTGTATTGAAATGTATTAATATATTTAAAATGCATTCATGTACTTTCTGCTGTAACAGATAACAAATAATAAGCCTAGTGACAGTTCTTTGATATTATGGACACTACAGTAAAAACTTGCATTTTCACAATTCAGTAGATTTAACTGAAGGATGACACAAAGAACAACCTCCAAATAATCATAATCCTGCCCCAAAAAATAACTGAAACATCACTTTTCCTGGACACTGATCAACTGAAAAATCACAGGACAAACTGTTTCTTTCTGTCCCTCACACCAAATGGAGTATTATTGAGAAGTCCTTGTTTACATGTATTTTAAACTATTTTTTTATCAACAGATTAAAGCTTTTGGTTTCAGGTTTTTAAAGGTTAAGTTCACTTCAGCACTTGTGTGTTGGTTAATACAGATGTTCCATCTCATTATCCCAACAGTCTGTCACTGATATAAAACCTCAGACATTAATTATAAGATGTTTATGAAGAGTAGAAGAAACTCTGTTTATCAATTCAATTTTCAGACACAAAGGATCTGTCACAGCTCATAAAAAGCAGAGCACTCCAGACCAAAGCAAAGGGCCAGGCCAGCAGCACAGTTCAAACACCAGAGAAAGAGCAGCTTTTCTTTTTGGGGTTACATACCTCAGGTAAGTCAATGATTTAATACTTGATAACGGGTCCAGTTCACCCTGGGTAAAGGGAGCACAGCAAGAAATTTTAAGCCTCTTTAGCAAAAAAAAAAAAAAAAATCAAGTATTTGCAAACAAAGTTCCTGAACTCAATCTGTTTTAGAGATTAATTAAATATACTGTAATTATTTTAATAGGAAAACCACTAAGCTTTGTGACTGCTGTTCCACTGCATGATGCAAATCATGTTCATTAAAGCATGGACACCATTAACTGCTGCCAAAACTGTAGGATATTGCTCTGAAGAGAAAGAACCAACTATTACCAAAAGCATATGGCACTATTCTCAGGAAAATGATTAATTAGAGAGATGAAAACCACAAACTTTAAGCTTGTTTAGCTTTATCCTGCCTGACAGCTTACCAGTTCAGCAATGTTGTTGTTGGTAAGAATGAGCTCTGTGAGGCTGGGCAGAGCCTGTTCCAGGTTCTCACCTATCCGACTGCAGAACAACAAAAAACCAAAAGTTTAAATTAGGGCAGGAATCAGCAATGGTGGAAATACACAGAGAAACACAAGAACACTGAGGGTCTCCCTGTGAACAACCCAGCCTGACACTGACAGAAGTTTGGGTGAGCATCCAAAACACTTTTCTAACAAAGCTGGCAATAAATCACTGCAGGAATATTAGATGCAACATGAAATGTAAATCCATTCCTTTGCAGGCATCCCCTTCTTTGTGTCTTTATGGAGCTGATTACTAAAATCCAAAGACCTGGCCAAATCCCAAACTCTGCATCTCATGGTCCTGGCTGAGAAACAAACACTGACTTTTGCACTGAATGAGGAAGGAAACTGAAAGAAGGCCCACACAGTGCTGCTCACTGCTGAATTTATTGCCTGAAACAAACACTCCTGCATATACCCAGCAAGGAAAGACACTCACACCTCTCTCCCAAGAGCATTTTCCTCTGCCCCAGGGCCCCATCAGGCCAAAACACAGCCCCTTACCAAATCCTGTTGTTATTCATGAGGAGCGTTTTCAGCCTCCGAAGCAGGGGAAACCCATCCAGTTTTCGGATCTCATTGTCAGAGAAATCAATGGCATCAAACTGGTCTAGAGTGGCACCCAAGTTCTCAATAACAGGGATTTTATAGCCTGGAGAGAGAGGGCAAGGCAGGGATTAGATGGTGCCCCACAGCAGAGCAGACCAAAGCAGAGTGTGTGGGGGCAGATCTGGCTGGACTGAGGATGCTGATAAGTCTCAGACAAAACACCTCGGGATCGACTCTCCTCCACCCAGTCCCAGACCAAACTCTCCCCCTCAAACCCAACAGCCCTCACGGCTTTTTCAATTCTTCTTCCTCCCCGTCAGCAAAATCACCTCTCTGGCACATCCCTCGTGCTGGGGGCACATCCCACCCCCACCACAGCACACTCCTCCCACATTTCCCGCAATTTCCCCTTCTTGGTGGCTGGGATGGGATGATCTTTGGGTTCCCAGCCAACCTAAGCCATCCCACCGCTCTGTGATTCACCCCCTCACATCCCACTCAGGTTCCGAAGCCACTGCAGCCCCTCCAACAACCTCCCCGCGCCTTCCCCGTGCTGCTTCGGCACCCCGGCCCCATTGCAAGGTCCATCACGGACCCTCACAGCCTCTCCTCCGCGATCCAACACAATCCTTCCTCAGGCTCCATCCCTGACCACCCCCAGGCCCAGCACACACAAACCCCCCGGGCCCCCTCAGCCCTCCGGCCTCGCCCGCCCCCTTCCCAGCACAGCCCCTCTCGCCCCGCGGGGCCCGCGCACCGCGCAGGTCGAGCTCCCGGTCGCGGACGGCGTTGGTGTACTGTGCCGCCTGCTCGATCAGCTCCGCCGTGAGCTTCACCATCGCGACAAACGGCGACAAAATGCGATACAACGCAACAGAGCACGATACCCCGCGCCAGGCTCCGCCAGGCCGCGCCGCGCCGCCGCAGGGCACCGCGCCGAGCGCCGAGCGCCGAGCGCCGAGCAGGGGCGGGCCGCGCAGCCGAGCGCCGAGAACAGCGAACGGCAGAGCCCGCCCCTCCCGCCCCACCCTGCAATCCCCCTCAGGGGCGGTACAGCCCCCCTACACCCCATCCCTGCATTCCCCCCATCCCTGCATTGCCCCCATCCCTGCAATCCCCCTCAGGGCCGATACAGCCCCCCAACACCCCATCCCTGCATTCCCCCTATCCCTGCATTGCCCCCCTCAGGGCCGATACAGCCCCGCAAAACCCCATCCCTGCATTCACCCCACCACTGCATTGTCCCCCTCAGGAGCTGATACAGCCCCCCAACACCCCATCCCTGCATTCCCCCTATCCCTGCATTGCCCCTATCCCTGCAATCCCCCCTCAGGACCGACACAGCCCCCCAACACCCCATCCCTGCATTCCCTGCATTTCCCCCCTGAGGGGCCGGTTCAGCCCCCCAGCACCGCAGTTCTGCATTCCCCTCCTCAGTAGTTTATACAGCCTCCCAACATCCCATCCCTGCATTTCCCCCATCCGTGCATTCCCGCGCCTCAGGGGCTGATACAAACTCCCAACACCCCATCTCTGCATTCCCCTCTTCAGGGGCCGATAAAAACTCCCAACACCCCATCCCTGCATTTCCCCCTCAGGGGCCGATACAGTCTCCCAGCACCGCATTTCTGCATTCCCCTCCTCAGGAGTTGATACAGCCCCCCAACACCCCATCCCTGTATTCCCCTCCTCCCCAGGCCAGCTCCCAGCCCCACAGCTGAGCCATGGGTCACAAGCCACGAAGGGACTTGGCTTCGCCCTCAGCAGTTCCCCAAAGCAGCACAGATGCCACCAGAGGTTCCCTCCCACCTTCTGGTGTTTCCAGGCACAGATCTATCTGCAGAAATCCGGGCAGAGCAGGAACACTTCGTGCCACGGCTGGTGCTTCCCTTCGTACAGAACCGTGTTCAAGCACTTGCTGCTCCCCTCCTGCTGCAGAGCCAGGGCACCTTCTGCAACAACCACAGCTCTCGGTGCTTTCCGTCCATCCCAGCAGCAGCTCAGCTTTTGCTCCTGGACATTGTGTTGCTTCCCCCTGCAGCATTTGGGGCAGTTTCTCTGTCACTTCCATGTGCGTTCCTGGTCTCAGAGGTGCTGTGATGGGCTGGGAACACCCCACAGGCTGCAGCACACACCCTTTATCTGTGAGATAAAACGTGGTTGCAAATGTCACTACATCCCCCTAACCGGTTTTAGGAATTTGGGGAACAGCAAGGAAGAGCTGGGAGTAGCTCTGGGGGAGCTGAGGTGGCTCTGGCTGCTGCGTCTGGCCAGGAATTCCCTCCCAGGTCCCTGGATCTGAGGCTGGGGCACTGCCTGGCACCACTGGGAAGGGCTCAGCTGGTGGGTGAACCACAGTGCAGGTGACTGGACTGAAAATGACATGTAAAGGAACACTCCCAGACCCTCAAAGCCTGCTGAATGTCTCCAAGCCACTACTTCTGGGGAAATCCTTCCCCAGCCTTCCAGGCCCACAGAGAGGGATGAGGAAGGATAATTTCTGCCTCCACTGCTATCAAGGGAAGGGTATTTTCTGTGAGCCCTTTCTGTGAACCCAGAGGATGTGATAACAGGCTAAACGCTGCAGCCACGCTTGGCACTGCACAGGGATGGCTCACGCTTATCCTTTGGGAGCTTCTCAGGGCATCACCCCTGGGCAGCGTCAGAGCTGGCCCTGCCAGGGATCAGCTGGGCTCAGGCAGCTCCTGTGCTCCCTGCTGTGAAAACTCCCTCACCAAAGCTGTCTGGGAAAGCACAGAGTCAGGTTTTTTTAACAGCTGCGTTTGTTTTATAACATAGGAGGGAGCAGGAACAAGAGGGAGCTGTCACAAGAAAAAACCCAAGAATTAGCAACACTGCTGTACGTGACTCAGGCATCAGGCAGCGTTAAAGACAACAGAGACTTTAGTCATTCCAGGCAGTTCTTAAGAGGAGACTCTTTCCAGCCTCCTGGAAAGCAGGTCCTGCCTCTGACAAGACCAAATAAAACATGGACCTGTCTCCCTTAGCACAATGCATCTGTTTGCCTCAGCTCTACAGCCACAATAGAATTGTAATTGCGAGCAGATGGATTCTGGGTCTCAGACGCTGCACACAAGCTCTCCACAGTCCTTTCTTTGCAATGGAAACTCAAAGCAATGATTTTTAAGATCTGTGTTCCCCACCTGCCAACTGCACAATGGCAGATGGCCGTGGCTGCAACCCCACGGCCAAACTGCAAACGAGGAGTCAGACTGCACTAAGATTTTCCAGAAAACAGCTATTATAGATTTGGCTTTGGTGCCAAGAGACAACAGAGAAATGAGCTTTAATAAATTGCCTAAATATGCATTTATCTTGAAGACACAGCCACTTTGATCCTCTGAGCATACCAGTCAGACTTTAATAGCTCCAAGCAAGTATTGCAACAGCTTGGAGAAATAATCTGAATTTTATTACTTTACAAGAATGATTTCTGAGGGAAACGCTGGAAGCTGATGTTGTTGCATGAATTCAATGTGCAGAATTTGTTTTTCTTTCCCTGGCAGACTGGAAGGCAGCAGAAAGCAGGATAGAGCTGGGACTGCTGGGGACTGGTCATCTTAAATTGCCTTCCCCAGTGTGTATTTTAAGCTATGTCAAGGTGTAAGAGTAAGCATTTTCCTTTCTATGTAGTATTTCAGTACATCTAAATATATCAGGGAGCAGTATTTAGAGGCAGGCTGCTGTGAGCCAGAGAACTGTAAGGCTGGCACAGTACTTCTGATCCACAGCTCCTGTTTTTTCACTAAAATAGCAGGAGAAATGAAGTTTGTTTTTTTTCCAACCAAAAGGGCAGAAGCCAGGAGTGTGTCAGCCCAGTTCTGACCTCTGGTTTGGCCTGAGACTGAAAGGGAAATCCTGCAGCAAAAGAAGGAATCACTTATGTGTGATTAATTCACATTTATCATCTGATGAATGTGAAGACCAACAAAATGCAGGAGCCCATCTCTGAGAAACATCTCTGAGAAAGCATCTTCCCTTGTGGGAGAGCTCCATTCTTTTCTTTTTTTCCCCACTTAAAAAGCTCAGTTCCAGATATCCAGGCACTACCCTGGGCACTTGGCCCATGGTTGTTGCAAAAGCAACATGACAAACAAAGGGCTCCACAGCTCCCTCCATTCCCCAACCACACCAGCAGCTCCTCTCCTTCCAAGGCAGCCAACAGGGAACAGGGGCCCTGTGGTTCCCAGCTGCTGGGAACTGCAGTGGGGAACTGGGGGACTCAGGATGCTCCTTGTATGAGTGGAAAGGGGAGCAAGTCCTTCTGCCAGCTCATCCAGGATCCCCCATGCTGGAGAATACACCCACCCGTGCCCCAGCACAGCCCCAAACCCCAGTAAGATGGCACTGGGTGCACCAGCTCAGCCTGGCACAGGGCAGGTGTTCAGGATTTGACTTTCTTCTGGAGATAAAGGACCTTTACAACAACAATTGTGAGGTTTTTGCAGATGCAGCTCATCTGTTCCTGAGCCTTTCTCCCACAGATGCTCTGAGCTGAGCAGGAGAGCAAAGCAGCCAGGGGAGCTGCTTTGTCCAGCAAAGAGAGGACATGCAGTGCTTCCAGTCAGGGCTGCATGAATTTGGAAAAAAACACAGATTCATTTGTCAGGGGAGATCAATAGTTTATTAACTTAAAGATCAGTTCACCAAAGCTCCATCTTTCCTTGGATTTGGTCCAGGCAGGTGAGGGCTGGAGACAGTGTGGCTTTCCCCTCCTCACCTGGCTGAGGTGAGCTCTTGTGGGCAAGCCCAGGCAGGGCAGGTGTCGTTACAGCCAAAACCAAGCAGGGATTATCCCAGCCCCTTGTGGAACTGGTGACAATTCATACTGGGAATTTCACTGGAGAAAGGTTTAACTCATTAAAACTATTAACAATGAGAATCAGAACATGCAGCGTAGGAAAGAGTGTTTACATACGTCTGGTGCAAAGAGTGGCTTTGCAGGGTCAGAGAGGAGGAAAGGAGAAGGAATAAGACACAAAAAGATACCCCACTCCCATATAAAAAATAGTCCACAGAGAAAAAAACAAGGATTGTATAAGTTATTTTTTAAAAATCTGTAAAACAACATAGCCAAGGATATTTTAAACACAATTATATAAACACCACATGACTTACTATTAAGAGAGAGCATGTAAAGGTTTGTTTCAGGGAAGGGTTTTGTAGAATTAAGTTTCCTGGCTGGATCCCTGGAATGTCTCATTTGGGAAATGGATGCCCAAGAAAAATCACTGCCATGAACAGGAGGATTTCAGGGGAGAGAGAGAGGGGTGTACCCAGGAAAACGGGGAGGATCTTAACGCAAATGCCGAGAAAGATTAATTGCGACAACATCTCGTTTAGAGGAAGGATTTAGCTTGTTCCAGAACTGACTTAATCAGCAATGTACAAGCAGTTCCAGGAGGGAAATACATTTCATGGTAAGGCTGTGGACAACCCCCCACCCTTACCAAAACCCTACGACTCCTTGTAGGCACACGGGTTTTGCCTGGCTGCAGTTACCTGCAGGACAAAGCCCTGCTGGGCTGACACACCTGCAGAGCCACGTGGGGCAGCTCTGGCTTTGGTCCTCAAACCTCCAGTTATTGCCACGGCCAGAGGGAAGCAGCGACCGAGCGAATCCGAACAGGAGTGCCGGGGCGGGCCTGGGGCCCTGCTCCAGAACCGCCTGGTTCATCGTTTTACCTATGTACAGAGTGCTGGCAATGCAGGCTTAGATCAGCTGGCTCCTGGCACAAAGGGGTACCAAAAACGAGCCAGAGTCGGCTCTTTCCTCGCAGGTGTGTGGAGTCCTGCGTCCCTTGCGGCGAGGGCTCCCGCCGGCCGCCCGGAGCGGGCGGGTCAGTAGGATTTCTGCGAAGAACCAAGCGTGTGTACATGGATCATGCATTGGTCCCTGCTCACCAGGAGTGTTTGAGAGTGTTAATATCACCACTTGTCTGCTGCTTCCAGGCCTTGGATCACTCAGGGTACGCTCCAATCTCTGCTTAACATATTGCTATAGAAACGCGCCAACAGTGATATTAAAGCTATCAAACTTACGAGCGAATGCTTGACAGCACCATGTAAACTCTCCCAAAGCTGAAAAAATAAACTTTTGTCCTAAACATTTGGCAAAACTGGGCTGGCAGTCAGTGGAAGTCCTGGATGGATGCAGCCGCTGAACTTTACCCGGCCATAAGACACGTCTGACAGCAGAACTGCACAAACAGCTTCTTTTCACAGAGCTTGTTTGATTTCACCATCTCACAGAAAGTCTTGTCAGCTGGAAGGCAGGGGTGAGGAACAAGAGAAAATGAGAGCAGATTAACATTTTAAATAAACAAACACTGCACGTAACTGGCGCAGCAACTGTGCCAGTGTTGGGGGAGACAGAATTGAAAAGGAGTCGCTTTTTAAGGGCATCTTTCACGTGGTTTTAATGAAGGAATAAAGGAGCTTTGCAGTGAGTGGGAGAATTAGCCCCAAGACTAAACTATAACGAAATACAAATGCTTGGATGTGTTTGAGCAACAAGCAGATATCCAGAAGCGATGCCAGGTGAGCCACCTGCCCCCCACAGCCAGAGCCCAGCCCGCTGCAGCCATGCCCCAGCAAGCCCAAGAGCTCCAGCACTTTTAGCTTTAAGTGGAGAAGGGAATCCCCCCAGACCTCCCATTTTTGCTACCAGGAGAGCACTTCTGAGCCAGCAGTTCTGCCACTTACCATTGGTACAGGTTTCATTTGTCACACAGGAGCCACCAAGGAGGCTGTAACCTTCCTTACACCTGAGGCAGTTTCCACTGGAGCCCTCGCAGGCTGAGCAGTGGTCATCACACCTGGGGACAGAGACCTTGCTGTGGCCTGAGCCAGCACCAACACCCTGAAAAGGGCCACTCTTTTGGCTATCAACCAAAAGATATCTGCTGGCAGTGTGACAGACAGATCAAACCAGAGGATGTGCAAAATGGCAAATTCGAAGCTTGAAGCATTGAAGCCCTGGGTTTGGTGAGGCCAGCTCAATGCCCAGTGACAGCTAGTGACATCCTAAAAGCTCTGCCCTTCTGTGAAGATTCAGTGGGACATGCACCTCACCTCCCAGCCATCCCAGCTAGAGAAAGAGCTGCAAAGGGAACCTGTGCTGCTCCCATCCATTTGCTCAAAGAGCCCAGCACTGTGCTTCCTGCCTGGGCACAGTGCCTTGTGGAGACTGTGCCTGAAATCCCTGGGAAGGGATGCTGGTCCCTTGTTCCTCCCTGCTGAAGAAACAGTGCAGGTGAGTGAAACCCCAGCAGGCAGGGATGGCGTTGTGTGTTCCCAAGTCAGCTTTAATCCTTGCCTTTCGTGTTTGCTTTCATGAGGCTGAATTCACTCCCACTCCCCACTTAAAGCACAGAGCTCCGGAGAGAGTGGGAGCAAATTGTTGCCTCCCGGCATCTGCCTGTCTCCTGCACGCAGCCCGTGCTGGGCCAAGGAGTGGGGAACACTCCTCCAACATGGCCACAGGGCGAACGGAGCAGGTTTAATTGAAAGCTGGAATATTTACCTAAACATTGCTGCTCCTCCCACACCTCCTCCAGAGAGCCTGGGGCTGAGGCTGAGCCCCTTCCACTGTAGCCCTAAGACACCTTGGCTGGCTCTGCCGGGGGAGCGTGCGGCTGCACTGCTCTGAACTCCACAGGGCAGGGGCGTGTGGGCTCCAGCCCCACAGCTGCCCTGGCTCCCTCATGCCTACTTGAATTTCCATCAAGCTGTGAGCTGTTTCCAGCATTATCCTGTCACCACTGGTGGTTCCATACCTCTTGCAGACTTTGTTGGGCAGCCCATGGCTGTCGGCGGGGTAGAAACCCTCACGGCAGGCAGGGACACAGCGCCAGTGGGGTGCAGGGCCCTCGGGGGTGCAGGGGGTGCAGTCCTCCTCACCTGGCCCTGTGGGGACAGGGAAAAGCAAAATGGCACCTGGCTGGTTTTGGAGGCAGTGTGAGCGTGGCCACAGCCCCACACAGGATGGGGGCACCAGCTTGGCTTTGCCTTGCTCACGAACGAGATGCTTGTTGTGCTACAGGGTCCTGTGCATGTGTTTGGCTCCCACCCCAAAAAAGTCAGCTCCCATCTCAAAAAACCCAGCTGGGACCCAGTGTTTGTCCCTCTGCAGAGCCAAGAGCTGGCTACCAGGGCTTGGTGAGGAGCAGCACATCAAAGTCCCCTCTGGGCCATCGGCCACAACTCCCAAGCATGCACCAGGGTTTGGATTTCCCCAGGGTGGAAAAGAAGATGCTGAACTGAGCCAAGGAGGAGCTGGAGGAGGAAAGTGCTCCAGAGTGGAGCTGGGAAAGCAGAGGGCCCCACTCTGATGCCTGTGTGTTGTGGCTGGACAGCAAAGCTCAGTGATGGAGGTGGTATCATTAAAGGGCTTCCACGCACCAAGCTTGAGAAATGGTTATGCAGGAAAAGGAGACGAGAAAAGGCTGGAAAAATAATTGTGGTGGAGTACGTTCACACTGACTGGAATAAGAATTAGAAGGGAAATAATTTTCTTCAGGGGTTAAGAGCCCATTCCCTTCCAGGCTTGCCAACAAGATCAATAAATATTTTGGATTTAGGCTAAGGCAATTGCCCATGTATGATAGAAGAGGTTCATGCCACTGAACATGGATTGTCTAGAGATCATATTATCATCAGATCTATGATGATTTCAAGGGCAGACGCAAACATTAACAATGGAAAATAATTGGACTTGCAGGAAGCAAGAAAGGCAGGATTTAAAGGGAATGCTGAGGAACTTGAGGCAGCTGGGGGAAGCTGGGAGCAGCCAGCCCGGCACTGGGGCGGCTGGGATAACACGGGATAACACAGGATAACACAGGATAACACACCTCAGCTGCCTGACATTTTTATCCCCTGCAAAGCCACCTTCCATCACTCCAAGAGGGTTTTACAGCCTCCCCCGCAACCTTATTAAACTAAAGCACCTGGCTTCGGGGAGATCGAGAAATAAAAAATGGCTCTAATAAAAATGTAAAAACTCCCTTAAAAACCTTCCCAGCATGAACATATACCTCACGGGACGTGCTGGAGACTTGGGATTGCTTCCCTGCAGCACGCTCTGCCTCAGCTCAGGGTGGGTACAGTGGGGATTGGCATTTGATGCACAAGGGGTTTGGGCTTTTGCATGGGATGCTGTGGGGCCAAGGACATACCTGTGCTGGCAGGGCAGGTCTCACACCGTCGGGGCTCCCGGCTGAGGTACATGGCAGGCTGGCACTCTGGCACGCAGCTCTCCCCTGCCAGGCTGCCAGGAAAGCAGAGAGCATTTGCACCCAAAGCTATGGGATATGGGGACTCAACACAGCCCATTCCCATCTCCTCATCCCCCCAGTGTCCCCTGGCATCCTCAGCCCGCAGCACAGGAGGTGTTGGAAAGCCAGCCAGCGTTTGAGGAGAAATTAAAATCCTGCCTGGACCAAAGGGGCAGCTGCAGGTTCCTTAATTAAGTATCCAGGAGGAAATAAAATTATTTTTTTCCCATGGGCAGCCAGCCAGGCTCTCCTGAAGACCTTTTGCACCACTGAGGCTCCCCGGAATAAAAGGAAATTGGTTCAGCGCCGCGGCTCGGCCGGTGCTGCTTCACCGTGGCAGGGATGATTTGAAGTCCCGGCTTAAAAGGATATTGGACAATAAAAAACAAGCACCGTGTGGATTATGTCTGACAAGTGCCTCCACTTGTGCTTTTCCGAGGGAGTAGATAATCTTTTGGCAGCGGGAATTTCTTTGTCTGAGCAAGCCCCACTGCTACACCGCGGCTCTGACTCACTTACAGCGCCTGAACACTGCAGAATGCTACGGGATTGTGCTTCCACGGGCAACTGGGGATGGAAAACAGCTTCTCCCTAGTGCTGACACTGGGCTCTGTGTCCCACAGATGCCGTGGGGCCAGCAGCAGTGGCACCCAGTGGTCCTCACAGGGTCAAGGCTGCCCTGCCCGCACCTGCAGTGCTGGAAAATCACTATCTCGTACTAGCCCCACTCAACAGGTACATCAAGTAAAATTTTCAGCATGGATGAATCTGAGGGAAGGGTTTCTGCATTTGCAGTGGGGTTTCTCAGCCTGCTTGGAGCAGCTCAGGCTGGTGTACCAGCTCTACACAGCATTTGCCTACCACCCTGGAAAGAGCTGGGGAAAATGAAATTAAATTTAAGTCACAGTTTTCAGCTAAGAAAGGGATGCTAATCACCACCTTTAAATTCCCAGACCTCCAGCACACTGCACCACAGCTGCAGCACCATGGAAGCAAGATCTCTGGTCTTGAACTTAATTCACTCTCCAATTTCCCATCGGTTTTCCCAAATTTAAACCACAGGTATGAGTGCTGCAGGTATAAGCTCCTCCCCTGCTGGTGTTTTACCTGAATCCCTCTTTGCATGCAGTACATTTGTCTGCTTCGCCGACACATTTTTTACAGCTTTGATGACATTTCAGACAGCGTTTCTGACCTTTCAAAAAACAAAGCAAAGCAGGGAGAATAAAATCTGAATGGTGATTTGCAAGCAGCAGTCAGAGCCACAAAGCCCCACTGCACCCCAGCACCAGCTCCCCAGGGGGGGAAGGCACATCCCTCCCCAACAGATCCCTGCTTTTGCAGGTAACCTTATCTGTCACCGCTTGCTAAAAAGAAATATGCTTTGCAAGCAGCCAGGATCATTAATTACAGTCTTCTAATTAGGAGCTCTGAGTCGAGCACCTCTGCTTTGCACCACCCTCTGAACACCCAGAGGTTTCCCTCCTCCCTTCACTGTGCAAAGTGTGTCAAGAGGGAAATTCAAAGCCAATACTCAAGGATCAAGGTGCCTTCTCCACCCATAGCACTGCAAATAGAAGCAGCCCCTGCCCATCCTCATGCTGCAGCTTGCAGAAGTGAGAAACACCCTTACGCTCCTCGGCGTAGAAGCCGGGCGGACACAGCAGCACGCAGGTGCCCATCTCGGGGTGGTGGTAGAGGTTCCTCTTGCAGGCCGTGCACTGGCTCGCTCCCCTGCCCACGCAGCGCTCGCAGCCCTTGTGGCACCGCCGGCACCTCCGGGCGCCGTTGTCACCGAAGAACCCGGCGGGGCACGAGCTGACGCACATCCTGGGGAGGGAACCGGCAGCGCCCGGGCTGTGGTGCCAGCACCTCCTGCCTCAGGCAGCCGCCACTGTGTCCTTGCCCGCAGTGTTTGGGACGTCCCCCGGCCTTGGCGGCAATTTGAGCTCGTTCTTATTCTTGTGATTTACGGTGTCTTGAAAGTCACAGCTCCAATACAGAGCCGGGGACTTTCTTGCCCGAGCTGTAGGTGAAGTTTCCCTGTGCCATCCCAAGAGACTGAGAAATGGAAACCCCAGCTCCTGAAGTGATTTGGCAGCTCAGCTGGCTGTCCCTTGGGTGTGGGTGACCCCAGTCAGTGAAGCCAAAGCTTCTTCCCCAACGTGATTTTGTGGCCAAGATCCTCCAGGACTCTCCAGCTCCATGTTCTCCACCCCACTGTACACTAATTCAGGACAGGGATCCTCACACCTCCTCCTCCACCCATTTAATCTCTCATATGCTTCTTTCCCTATGCAAACATCTACCACCCACACTGACCTGTGAGACCTGAGGAAAGGTGCTGCTGTTGCCCGGGAACCCCATGGGGACACCCCACCACCCCTCACCTGCCAGTTTTCATGCTGCCCAGGCTGTAGTGGATGCAATTCAAGCACTGGTCGGCGTTGGGGCCATCACAGCCCTGGTCACCACACTCAGGGTGGCACGGACCTGAGGAGGGAGAGATCAGCTCAGTGTGGGAAAAGCTGAGCACCCTCCAGGCATCACTGCCAGGATGCCCTGAGCACACCCTCCCCGGACCAATGGATACCTGGACTCTTCCCTCATCTTATTCTATATCATATGTCTATTATATTTTAAATTTTATCCTATCTATCTTCTGGTACTGTGTAGCTTTGGGTGCTTGTGTTTCCTGTAGCTCATCCTTCCCAGAATGAATCCAACTCAGCCATCCTCTGGCTGAACACTGGTGCAGGAGCAGCTTTGAAAGACGGACCTGCTCCTCAGGGAGCAGCAGAGACACCCGCCCCTGTCCGTGCTGGAGGAGGGAAGGTGGGCAGAGGAGCTTTTTTTACCCCTCAGACAGCTGCACCACCAATTTGTGGCTGGGACGGGGCATATTCCTACCTTCTAATTTCACCATCCTGCTGCCCCGTGCTGGCCACAGGCACTGCCCCTCCCAGCCCGTCTCAGCCCCAGGCAGGATCAGGCCTTGTGGCTTCCCCAGTTTTTATCAGGGTTTTTATCTCCCTGGGTACTCTGGGGGGGAACAACGTGGCAGCTCAGGCAGCGCTTACCCGCGTACTCCTCCTCCTCCTCTGCCACCTCCACCTGGCTCTGCAGGAAGGCGGCCCTCGATGGCTCCATCTCTGATGTTGGCACCTCCAGAGACCTCCCCCGGGACTGGGGCCCACCCAGGGCAGTGTAGGGATGCTCTCCTGTCCCGTAGAAGATGAGGCTCCACTCCTTCAGCTTCCCTGTGGGGCAGACACAGCATTACCCAGCCTGCTCCCCATCTCTGGGGGACCCAGTTTTGGGGGAAGCAGGAGGAGGATGGACTGGACCATCAGGGTGTCACCTCTGGCACAGCAATGCAGAAGCAAAGAGTGAACACCCAGAAATGCTCATGAGCCTCTGAGCTTCCAGCCCACACAAATGCAGCTGTTTAAGGCACTTACAAGGGATTTTTAATTCCATAACTCATCTGAGGAACCACAGCATCACCACAGCCTCTGAGTCCAACACTGGAGAGAACCAGTAATTTTAAAAGCTCCACAATAGAGGATTATTTCTGTCTGACAAAAGCCACCCGGCACACACTGGATTATTTCTTGCTGCTGTTGCTCCAGCCATCTCTTTGCCTGACACAACAGAGGTCTGAGCTTGGCATCCCCCAAAAGACTGTAGTGCACCTGGTGAGACCCCCCCCAAGGCCTTCCACCCACACCAACACCCTCCACAAGCCACGTGGCTTTGGGGAGAGAGTCCAAAAATGCTGCTTCTTTCCAACGCTGGTTTTTTTTTCCAATTCCCCATCAATGCGAGTCACTTCATGCCTGCAGCATGCTCGGCTTTAACTCCTAATCCCTGTGTTTCCAGGAAGGGCTTAAAATTTGCAATACCCAAATCCCTTGGCTCTCTCAAAGGCATGAGAGGGCACACCTGCTGCACCGAGCAGGGCTGGTGTGGAGCCTGCAAAGGTTCAAGCCCTGGCAGCCTCAGCCCTTTTCAACTCTTTGCCAAAAGAGTTGCTTTAAATCGAAAATATCCTGCGTGAGGAAAGCCCAGGCTGCACAGAGATGATGTGGGGGTGCAGCAGTACCAGCAACATGACACCCCTAGCATTTAACTGATATTAAATTAACCAATTCAGTGGTATTAAATTAATATTTAATACCCATTTCTGCTACAAGCTGGGAGCATCTTCCCTTTTTCCTCTTGCCGTGCCCTCTCTGCTTCAAACCCAGCGCAAACTTTTTAAGGGGATGACTTAATGCACTCATTTCCATTTTGTTTTGCCAAGCCCTGATGCCCGTGAGGGGCTCAGAAACACCTGCCACAAACTGTAAATACAGGGGCAAAAGCAGCTCTGTGGGCGCTTTGCTGCTGCTCTCCGAGTTCAAAAGATTTGGGGTGAAGGCAGCAAACAGAAACACTTTTCTGTGCAATGCACCCCCACGTGCACCTCCCGCCAGAAAGTAGCGTGGGAGAAATTTTTAATATGCTCCTGGCTTCCTATCAATGGCTGTGTGGATTTAACACCCCCACAGCACACGGCAGCCCCAGGCAGGATGCTTCACGTCCCGCTGCCCCCAGCCAGCGAGGCGGCTGCCGCTTCCCGGCGGGGCCGGATCCTGCCCACACGGCTCCTGTGCTGGGAAGGGGTCAGGGAGCAGGGGGGCTTAGCTGGGGAGTGGGGGGAGACACAGCAGGGTTGGGGACATGCAGGGGGCCAGGCTGAGCCCAGCCACCCCCCACCAGCATGGTGGCAGTCCAGGGAGGATGTCCATCCGTCTGCAGCCCGAGGGGCATCGTCCCCTTGCGCCGTTGCACAACCAGCCCACATGCCAGATGTCCCAGCAGTGAAGCAAAACAAACAAACAACAATTACAGCTCTTGGGTTTCCTCATTTTGACTCATTACAAGTTTAATTTTGGAAGCCTGGCTCTTGGGTGCAGCCAGTTTACTGTCGCTGCTGCTGTGAGAAAACCAGCTTCCAGCTCAGCCAGACAATCAGCTCCCTGCATTCAGAGCTGACATTTCATTCCCATTTTTGAAAATCTGGGCAATACGGTTTTGCTGGAGACCATAAAACTCACAGCAAAATTTAGAGCCAAGCGAAGCAGCCCACTGTTGCCACGGTTTGTGCCTGTCATGTTTTGGTTTTTGGGAGTTCTGCTCCCAGGACAGAATTCCTGGGCAAGGTCATGCTATTTGTAAACTTAACATGTTTTCCACACGCTTTCCCATGGGAGGGACTTCGTGTGATGGTCTCTACGAGTGACCAATGGTTCCAGGGGTCCCACCTCTAAGGTGGGTGTTTTGTAAAAGGTATAAAATAGGTTTGGACAATAAACCTGTTGGCTCCTCCTCAGGAGTCCAACAGCCTTCTGATGAGTCTGCATCTCCTTCATTTTGTGCCACAGTGACAGCCCACCAAGGGTTTTGGGAGCGAGAGGCACTGGTGGGCCCTGGGGGATCCTTACCTTGCACGGCGGGGTTGCGCACTTGGGATGGCGTGTCGTGGATCTCCAGGGTCCACTCCCCCGCCGCCCGCTCCCCCCAGCAGTGGACAGTCATGAACTCCCAGCCCTTGAAGCCTTCATTGGAGTGGTCAAACACCCTGCAACAGCAATGCCACCAAGAAACGTGACTTTGAATGTCGTATTTTATCAGAAAAGGTAGATGGGTAATTGAGGATCTTAGGGATCCTTGCATGCACACACCCTTGCACCGAGTTCTCCTGCAGCTGAAATCTGTGCATGCTCCCCCACCTTCCCCCAAAAACCCGAGGAAACTTACAGCAACCCCTTAATAAAGAAGGATGCTGCCCAGCTCAGACACGCCTGGCTCTGGCTGCTCTCACCTCCTGGCCAGGAGCTGTGACCGTGTCCCGGCTGGAGAGATGAGGCTGATCTGGAGGTCCCCCCGGCGCGGGTGGGCGATGCTGAGCCGCACCACCACGTGCTCCAGGTACAGCACGTGCTGGTCCCGCTGCTCGGCGCAGGCGCTGCTCAGGGTGCTGGCACGCAGCACGTGGTCAGCACGGATGTACCTGCCAGGGACAGGGCACGGCGTCAGGATGGGGACAGAGTTCCCCTGGCTCCCAGGAATGCACACTCTGTTAGATTTGAACCTGGTCTCCTGCCGCTTCACAGCAAAAAAAATTATCTTATCTGCCACTGCAATTCCCAGTGTCCTAGCACGGGAATTTGCTGAATTGCTGGATGGTAACGAGATGAGTTTGAAGTGCTTCGAAGATCTATGCCTTATGGGCTGCAAGGGTGCTGCTTTATTATAATTACGAGTGCAGCGCTCCTCTTTGGGCTGTAATTAGTGTCTGTATCAGATAAATAGGTTCATGAACATACTTGGCTCTGCACTCATTCCTGTTTTGCATATGCAAGTCTCTAAAAGACTTTTCTGATTAACAACTCTCTTGCTCTACAGCCAGGCATTGGTAAATGAGGAGTGTCCACTTGGTCAGGTCCTTGATCCCACTCTTCACCTAGAAGGGACTGACCTACCAAGGAGGAGATGTGAACCTGAGCTGGATTGAACCTGAAGCCAAATTCAAAGAGTACCAAGACACTGGAAATTTGGTAATCTTCGCAACAAATCACCAGTTCAAGACAAAATGTTTGGTGTAGGGGTGGAGAGACCAACACATCACTGCTCACATAGGACCCAGCAGGCAAGGTGGGTTTGGTCTCTCACTGTCAGCCCTCAAAAATTCTCTCATCACTTGTCTGGGAGGCAAAATCTTGCAAAAGGGAAAAAAAAATAAAAAATCACCCACTGCCAAAGCTGGCCCTGGAGAGCCCTAATGGGACCTGCACTTCATTAAGCTACAGGCACAGACCCCACAACACTCACTTGGGCACCCTGTCCAGGCTTCCCACGCAGACATGCTGGGGAGGAACCATCTTCCACTTCTTGGCTTCCACCACAATAGCATCAGCATCCACCAGCCCAAAGCCATATAGATGGCTAACTGGAAAGAGAGAAGACTCAGAAACCCTCAGCCTTCTCAGCAGGGATCAGGAGCTCCTCCTCAGTGCCTGGTGGAGGATCCTCCAACCATCAGAGGAGGTGTGAAGTTGACCCCATTGGGGTATGAGGTGTTTCAGCACATGGAGTTTGTCATCCTGGAAAAGTTACACCCCAAATCCACACTGGCACCATGGAAAACCCATTGCTGGGAATAGCCCAAGGAAAATAGTAAGAAACTCTGTAGCTCAAGAGTCTCCACCTAACAAGTTTTCCAAATCTGCACCAAGCAAGAATTCAAAGCATCTCATCCCATGCATTCCCACCCTCTCCTCCCTCCACTTAACAGCCTGAAGGTAGGAACTCCCAATGAACCTGACAGTGGCCACCCATGGTGAATTGTCCCCATAAGTGAAGCTCTGGAGACCTCTATTTTCCTTTGGTTGGCCGTTCTTGCCCTGCCATCCCCACGGCCTCTCACCTTTATGCCCGGCTCCGTTGGTTTTCCAGTCGGGCGCTCGCAGGTGCCCCGGCCGCGAGGTTTTGACCAGCAGATGCTGGACGTCCCTCCAGGTGAGCAGGGGGCTGCAATGACAAGTGGCTCATGGGGTGGTTCTGCTGTTCCCCAGTCCTCCCAGCTGCAGCAGGTACCCCATTGAGGAAAAAAAAAAACAAAAACAAACCAAAAAGCCACAGCGCAGCTATCCCTCTTTCCTGCTCAAAAAAAAAAAAAAAAAAAAAAGCAAGAATTGATGATGTAAATGCTGACACCCTGCCATCACTTGAGGTGCCCCAGCAGTGGTGTGCCCCAGGAAGGGATGTCACATGCCCAGGGGAATTGCAGGATTTACTCCTGGATAACGCCATTGAGCTCTGAGTCTCTAGAGTAGAAATGAAGCAAATCAGGAAGTTTTTCCCCATTTTTCTGTAGGAGACAGGGAGCAAAGCACATCCTGAGGTAGGATAGTGGGCTCAGCAGTTTGCTGATACACAATGCTGAGCAAACCTTCCCTTTATAGGAATAACAGAAAAAAAAAAAAAAAAAAAAAGCTGGAAATAAAACTTGGGTTGTTCATTAAACAGAAAAATTAAACCCAAATTGCCTGTACCTCCCCAGACTGGGTTTGTGTGTTCAGAGTGCTGGACAGTGAGTGCTCTGTGCTTCTGAGCCCCCTCACGACCCCAGCTCAGGGATATTGCTGGAGAATTTTCCCCACTTCGCTTACAGTCCATTGTTCAGCATCTCGAGCTGGGATTTATATTGCTCTCGAGCAACATTTAAAGACAGAAATTCAATTTATTCTCTCTTGTCACAATGGAATGCCTGAGCACCAAGCTCTGGTAGTTAATGTTGCGGTTTATGCCTCAGCTAAACAATTCAAAAATTACATCTAAAGCTTTTAATATATTTGTAATGAAAACGGCATCTCCGGAAATGCTCTCACCCGAACTGGGTGTTGGGATTAAACCAGAGGAGGAGGAATGGAGCTGCAATCACCATCCCTGGATGAGAGTGCAGCGCTGCCCTGAGGCTTATTCTTATTCCCAGCCTTAATTTTATTTCCACTCCATAAAAATAATAATCATGAGAAGACACTCCATGAAACAACACAGGGGTGCCCAAGGGCTGTTCCTGGGCTGGGGGACCAGGATGGAACCAGGATGGAACCAGGATGGGGACAAGAGGAAAAGAGCAGCTCGTTTGAACCAGCAGTGTGTCTCTGACAATCAAGTCCTGTGAGTTTTTGACATTATGAAAAAGTAGTCCTTTTGCCCTAGAAATGCAACACTTGCTGAAAACCATCACTTCTGCTGACATTTCCCAATGTCTGTGATGTTTTCTGACTTTTTTTCTTTCCAGGAAGTATTTATAAAACTCCCATTGGAGCTGCCTGTCAGCAGTTTCAATGCACCTACTGAAAAGCCTGACTGATGTCACCAACCCCAAACTTTTCAACAGATGGCAACAAGTGAAGAATTAGATCAATAAAACACCTCTGGGAAGATCAGATTCAAAACAACAACACCGCCAGAAAGGAGCGATTTAAAATAACTTTGTGTCATTTTGGTCGATCCAGAGGAAACAAAACAGCCTTGTTTCTTTCAGGTTTTGCTCACCAGGTGCTAAATGTGGGAACATTTCTCCTGAGGAGGTTACACTTACTTTGCCTCCAAAGCCAGGGCGATGATGCCTGCGACCATCGGGGCGGACACGGAGGTGCCGGTGTGGCCATCGGTGCAGCGATGCCGGAGATCTGTGGTGACCTGTGCAGAGAGGAGCTGCAGCCCCCAAAATGCTCCCACAGCATGGGCACCACCCCATCCAGCACCCCAGATTTGCTTGGGGTGCTGCCAGAGAGGAGATGAGCCTGCTGGTAACCAACCCCTGCCACGACTCCAATGCCATCAGGGGGCACAGAGCCCCAAAAATGGGCTGCAGATATATTTGGTGCATGAGAAAACACCCCTGTACTTATATTTTCCTTTGCTCAAAGGTGCAAAAACTATTTGAAAGTGGAAAAAAGCCCATTTGGCTGTGGATCAGCTGGAGGAAAAGGTGAATGGACAGTATGAGCTGGTGTGGGTACACATCCAGGAGTGCATGTTGAGCTGGGCCATATTAAACACTTTCCTTAAAGCCTCCAGCTCCTGGTCTTGGACAAGAATTGCCATTTGCATGGGAGGAAAAAAGCCATTTCCAGCTTTTTTGTTTTAAGACAGAGCACGGTGTTTGGGTACCAAAAATTTAGAGAGGAGGTGGGGCACCAAGAGATGCTTTTTCTTATTTTAAAAGGCTCCTAAGTTTTGAGTTAATCTGGTGATTCCTGAATGGGAAGCTGGTTTGGGTTTTTGCCCAACAGTGCTCCAGTAGTACTGGACTGGGCTGGCCTCAGCCATGCAAGCACTCATGGGGTGCCATGAAAATGACACTTGCATTCTGTTATCTGGCTGGAAATCTTTTGGGGGTCAAAGAAATCACTCCTCAATACAAAAAAAAATTTACTTATTTAAAAAATAAAAAACCCACAAAATTTTTGGTCAGAAGACCTCACTTGAGTGGAAAGCTCCCTCCCCAGGCTGGATAAGGTGCTGTGTTGGTGAGAGATGTTTTACTTCCCAAGGTTCAGATGATGCACAGGGGTATCTGTAATGATCAGCCACGGTGTGACCAGGTCACAGCAGCTGTTGGGACAGGGCAAATATAGCCTGGGTGGCAGGGAACACTGCACTGATCCACATTTTCAGGCAGCTCCTTGGCTCCAGAAAGTCTCAGCTCCCAGTTTGGGGCTGCCACACCTCTGCTAAACGCCTCCATCCTCCCCCTTTTTTCTCTCTCAGGCTAAAAATCCTCAAAATTCACTTAAGGAAAAAAAAAAAAAAGAAAAAAAAAAGATACAGTGACCAAGTACTTTGGGGAACAGGTAAATATTTACATGGGTATTTTTGCAAACCTCCAGCCCTTTCACCCATTTACCAGGGAAAACACGACATCGCTGAGCAAAAACCAGAGCAAAACCCACTGCAGAGCTAAGGACAGCCCCTGGCTCTTCCAGCTGAGCCATCACCCAGCCCGGCCACGCAGGAAACACCCAGGGGACACTGCCCCACTCAGCCTTGGGGTAAAACTCACAATTTTCCGCTCATAAAAGGCCCCGCTGCTGTAGGTGGTGGCGAGGGTGGAGGCACACTCCTCCAGGTACCAGGGTTTGTAGCCGTTCTCGGTGGTGCTGCTGATGGAGATGGTGTAGATGCTGTTGGTGTAGCCGTCACAGGAGCAGTAATCGCCCTCTCTGCCGCCGTTCCCCGACGCCCAGACAAAAATGGAGCCCAGTCCCCTGCGACCCTGCGGGCACAGAGGGGATGGAGGGTTAGAGGAGGTGTTTGGCCAGGAGGAGAGGCCATCTCAGCACGGGGAGGAGGGGGTAAGTCTGATTTGTGGGTGTTCGGTTAAGGTGGAAGGATGGGTGTCCCCCCTGCCAAGCACTCAGCCCCCTGTATCAGTCCCCACATGTGTCCCTCGGCTCAGTCACTCCCAGTTTACAGGCAGTGACTCCCCAAAAGGGTGGGAGAGCCTCCAGCAACAGGATTTTGGCATTTTCCATGGGGGAAAACATCTTGGGTACTCAAAAGTCCCTGGGCCAGCCACTAACACACAGCATGGTGCTTTTAGGGATGGCCCTGCAGGAGGAATTGGCAGGGAACTCCCAAATCCCAAATCTCCCAAGCCCACAAAGCCCCTCATGTACCACCCAAACCACCAGAAACCTTCTCCCAGCCTATCCTTTGGGTTTCTTTTGCTTGTCTTTTATTTTTTAAATCCCACCCTTTTCTCTCCTCCCCATCACTTGGCTGGAACACCTGATGGAGCCATCCCCACTGGGTACAGCTGTGGGACCCCCCATGGGAATTGGGGAGTGGGAGGGGTGTGCCTGCTGCCCAGACCTCCCTGGAGCCAGGGGAAAATCCCACCTGGCAGCAGCAGCCATGGTGCCAACGAGGGGCTCCTAAAGAAGCCAACAGCATGGGAATGAGCCCGATTCACCCTTCCATCCAACCCACTGCCAGGACACCCAGGAATAACCCAGCCCTGCGGGGGTTCGCAAGCAAGGTGCCGACATCCCCAAAGGGAGGATTTTTGGTGATTCAAAAGGGTTAGGGGCAGGAAATGAAGTGGCTGGTTCTCTTCCGTGCCTGGTAAGGCAGGGCTCTCCAGGGAGGAGGGAGTGCTGCCGGGCTTGGCAGGCGATGGAAGCAGCGGAGCAGCCCCATCCTCCCCGCAGCTGCTCCTGCCACGGAGAGATTTCGGATTTCGGCGCTCGCCTGGGCAGATCTGGTGTTTACCTCCCTCCCACTGCTCTGTGGCAGCTTCCTCCACAGAAAATAATAATAACAATAGTAGTAATAATAATAAAGCAGCTTTGCTCTGGAGGAATTCACCGGGATTTATTGTGGGCTTTAGGCGCCCGGGGGGAGCGGGATGGTTTATTACCTGTCTCGCCCCCCTCCTGGGGCAGAGGCTTTCTGAGCTGACCCTGCCTCTGGATACACAGTCTAAGTCAGGCTCTTGCCTTACTTTATGAAAGTTTTCATTATCTGGGCTGCCTCCCAGCCAAACTGGGTGGGTATTTCCCTAGCAAAGATTAATAGAGCTGTCTGGAGCTCTGCAAGAAAAAGTGCAATTGCCAAGGGAATTACTGCTCTGCTCCGCATCACAGAGAGCTCGACCCAGCTTGCCAGCCCACCAAGCCTGCTGCTGGCATCTCCCATCCCACTTTCCAGGGTTTCCTGGATCTCCAAGGAGGCAGCATCCCAGCCCACGGCGCAGACAGTGTCCGTCCAGCTTGCCCACACCAAAGTCAAAACACCTCCAAGGATGGCTCCCACTGCATGCAACCCAAGCTTTCCCAAATCACTAATCAGAGGAATAAACCAGACACAACTGGCCAAGCATCTGGAGATGTAGCAATGATTTTGATTGGGATCAGAAGACTGGGAGCTCAGACCTCCCTTTCATCCCTCGCCCCAAGCGTCGCACCCACAGGACCCAAGAAAGGCTCAGACCTGCTCCAAACCCACACCCCCACGATGCCCAGGCAGGGCTGCACTGGGGGAAAGTGGGTTTGGAGACAGCACGGTCGCATGAGGACATGAACAGGCACATAAACGACACTACAGCAATGCACAGCTAACACCTGATAGCATTTCCAGGCAGAGCAAGAGCTCACCACGTATTGCAACTCCCTCGGATTGGAAAAATCCATTCTTTCCCTTTGCTCTCAAACAAGGAACAATCAAGATTTCTGTAAGCAGACCCCGAACATGCAGCTTCTTAATTTGCCATCCTCCTAAGCCAATGCAATGCCATGGAGGGGCTCCTGGCTGCTATAAAACCTGAAGCTGGGCATCGTTTAAACCAGGGAATCCCTCCCTGGCCAAGCTGGGGCTGATCCAGCTCACCCCAGCAGCTCATGGGTTGGCTGTGGGATGCACAGCATCTCCTGCTTCCGCAGCACTGCGGGGCCTGGGTGTTTGCCCAACAGCACTCCATGAATGACCAGGATAAATATCCCCTCGTTAGCTCGGGAACTAATAACGTGTGGCTGGAGGAACAAGAAACAAGATGATAAATTACCCCAGCGCAGTCCTATCGCTAATAGATAAAGGTTATTTTAATGTTTCCATTAAAAACTCAATTTTAAGGATTTATAACTCGGTTACAGCTGTTTGCTCGGGCTAAAGGTGGTGGTTAACTATCTGCTTGCAGCTTTCCTCGTTATTTAAGGAGATGGAGTTGGCAATAACGAGCTGTGCATGTGGGATAGTGGGTGCTGCAAACACAGGGTGGCAGTGGGGTGAGCGGGGTTGTCCTCTGGGAGGCAAAAACAAGCATGCTAAGATAGTGGGGCTGTGCTAGGCAAGTACCCTGCTGCTGCCTGTTTGCTCCTGCATGGAAAAATAAGGTCTAAAAAGCAGCTTGTTCCCCCGTATTTACACGGTGTGAACTCCCCAGCACTTCAATGGATTCCTGGGCAGGCTCACCACCCCAGCAGGAAATCATGTAAACAGTGGGAAAAACGCTCCACCCTATTTTTAGATAAGAGGCCACCCCGACTCCCAGCATGCTGCGGGAAGAGACAGCAGGGGAAGGAGTGGTGGCAGGGGTTGAAGTGGGGGCTTCACTGCCCAGCCTGGGGCTGCTGGCAATGGAACCCCACCCCCAGATTCTCTGGAGCAGCCAGGGAACAGCCACTGTGGAGCCCTGAGCCACTGCGACACTTACCCACAGAATGCACCAAGCTGCCAAAAAGGCTTTTTCCCAATGCTTTTTGCCAATATTGGGCATTTTTAAAAAGTACCCAAAAAGGGAAGGGGTGCAGCAAGGCCAGGGCATCCCCAGCAGGGGTTGGCAGCTGTCAATCATATGTGATGTTGGCTGATTTCTTACTGGAGGATTGCAAGGACAACAATCCATTGTCAGATCCTGTGGCAACACCCCTGTCCCTCCCCAGCCATGACACAGCCACTTGCTCTGGGTGGAAAACCAGGGGAAAACCAGGATACCAGGAGCCCAAGGAGCATGGAGGAGAGGGTTGGACATACTGGGGTTTGGGATACTGCTGTTTCCATCCACACCACCATCCAGGGGGGACATTTTAGGGTGCAAAGTTACCCCCCCGCCAAGAACCACTTTGGGGTTCTCATCCCGGCAGAGCTTCGCAACACAACCTGGGGCCTCCCCGCTCTGCCGGGGCTCTGCCGGCCGTGCCGAGGGGTCCCACCATCACCAGGCACCTCCCGCCGTCACCACCCTGGGCCGCCAAATCCAGCGGAGCTCTTAGGGACGCCGGGGAGAACTAGGAAACATTAGAGATGGTTGGCTCCCCCCCGCCCCAGCCCTAGTGCTGGCATTGCCTCAGGGGGCCGAGCTGCCCATCCCCGCACCAGACCCCGGGCCGGCTGTGGCCCTTCCCACGGGACAGGAGGAGGAGGGCGAGCGCGTCTGGGCGCTGTGGGATCCACACCTTTTTAATGCCTTGCTCAAAAGCCTGTTTGGCCAATAGACCAGGTCCATCAACTGTCTTCCCATCATCATCTGGCCCCCAGCTCGCGCTGTAAATGTCAATGTAATCGGGTCTGATGCCAAGCGACTTCGCTTCAACAACATCTGTTACATCTCCATCTAACATACGAATGCCTAAAAGCACAAAAACATCAGACATTAGGGCTTCATGGCGTGGATGACAGTGTGAGGATTGCAATCAAAGGGCTTTGTTAACGGCGGCGGAAACCACACGGCTCAGGCGCGCCTGGAATAGCTTCAGCCCGTGGCCCCGCATGCCAACGAGCCTGGCAGCAGGATGCTGGGGAGCTATGGGGGAAGTTTTCCGTGTTGCTGGCTTCATGGCAAGTGATGGAGAAGGGGGTGTTGAAATTCCCTTCCCCTCCATTGGTGAGGAATGGGTGGTGGTAGTGGTACTGCGCTCCCCCGTGATCAACCCCCACTAAAATCCTTTTTTCCCCCCTTTTGATTCCTTAGCTAGCATATTTCTCCACCTGGAAGGTTTTGGTGTTTCCTGAACACTTATGCTCCCCAGCTTCAGGCACACTGGTGGGATGAAGCCTCTCCTTTGAGCAGGGATGACTGCGACTGTCCCCAAACCCCATCACAGCTCAACTGATGCCAGTGATTCCCTGGAGAGGGAGAAGCCCCAGGAAAAAACCCAGGATGTGGTTTGTATGGCCAAAATCAGAGCCAGGACCCCAACACATGATGGGACAGCAATGCCACCTGGGATAACTAGGGTACCAGCCAGGATGCTCACAGGCAGAGCCCACCAGCCGTGGTGGGATGGGATGGGCTGGGGGATTGCTGCACATCCCCAGCCTCTGACTGCTGCAATATAAGAGCACAACCCCCTCTGCTCTCCCTTTTCCTGCTGGATTTCCTCTCCACACCATGGGTAGAGGGTGCTAGGCACCCCAGCAGGCTGCCCAGAAACAGCCCTTGCAGGAAAAGCGATGCTGGAAATTTCAGCATCGTATTTTGTCAGCCAGGGAGAGTCTGGTTTATAAAAACGCATTTCCCCTTCCACATGTATTTTGTCTTAAAGCAAACAAATGCAGGCAGATGTCATTCCAGCTGCAGCTGTGCTCTGGACACCAGTCAACTCAAATATCTCCTTCTGACGTTGTCCCCAACCAGCCAAAACCAAGCTCAGAAATGTAAAATCAGGGAGCAGAGCTGTTCCCAAAAAATTCCTCTTTGTCAACAAGAAAACGCAAGGAGAAGGGGCAAAAAGCCAAGCCCAGTGTCTGAGCTGCACCCGGCAAGGAAAACCAGCTGAGGAATGGGGTTTGTGCTTGCTGTATGTAGCTGTTTGCATCAGGAAGCCCAAAATCAGCCTAAAGTCAACCCAAAGCCTGCCCAGAGACAGCCACCCACAATGAGGGACTCCCTGGTCAAATAATGGGGAGCAGGAGGGAGCAGGGGTGGGTGCTGCAAAATAAATGAGTTTCGTGTCACCCAGGGAGCAACACCGACCTCCAAAGTGAGAGTTTGAGGAGAGGGAAGAGGAGGAGGAATGGCAGGAGCCCTTTCCTTGATCAGTGATGTGTTTTGCCCAGGGCATATGAAAAGCAATGCAAGAGCACTGAAGAGCAGCCAGTAAAATTAGATGGGAGCTTTCTGAGTGTGACAAATAGGCTTCCCCAACAAGTTGTGCTCATTAATCGCTGCTTTATTTGTGTAATCCATCTAAAATCACTCTCGCTGCAGCTATAGCGTATTTTCCTCCATGATCCCAAACTTGATACGGCTCAGACTCTATTTTTCCCCTTTGCCTGCTCACGTTGTGGGAAGCCCCCGGCCTCCAGCCCTCTGCCAGGTGCCTTGTCTCACTCAACACCTCCCCAGCACACCCCTGAGGCAAGGCACTCGTTAAAGGGAGCAAATTAAAATGAGACCCAGAGGTCGTCATAAAGTCAACAAGGAACGCTCCTCTCCACAGCTGCTGTAGAAAAAGGAGCATGAAGGGAATGGCCTGATCCTGCAGGATCCAATAAATCCCACCATGAGCTTTGCCTTGCTCTGCTGCTGCTTGCTGTGTGCTTGGAGATGGGTTTTTAGAGGCAAGAAGCCTTTAAGAAGCAAGAAGCCGTCACACATGTAGGGGCTCAGGAGATGGGATGGGATGATGTGCCATAGCCCTTACAGTCCTACCCGTCCACTCTTCACCCTCCCTGAGGTTATTTATTTCTTCCCTCTGGAGGTTTTCCCAGCACAGACAACCATGGGAGGTACTTGGCCAAGAGCAAGATCCCTGTGGACACTGCTCCTATGCAGACACAACCCCAACAAAAGCTGTTTCTTGCACAAACAGGATGAACAAGCCAAAAGAAGGAATTAAACCCTAAATCCACCCTTGGGCACTTGGGTCCATGCTGCTGATGGTCACTTCTCCCAGCACTGGGGTGGTAGGAGGGGCTGCAGGAAAAGCCCCTCTCCTGTTCCAGCCATGCCAGGGATGGGGCTGAAGGCTGAAAGAACTCAGCTCCAGGCATTTGTCCCCTACATGGTTCCACCAGCCATGGAGGTGGGACACCACACTCCCATCCCCCTGACACCCTCATCTCCCCAGGGTTGCCTGGGTGGCCAGAACTGCCCCAGCTCAAACCAGCTCAGCTAATTCAAATTAACTCAGCAATGCTAATTAGCACTAGGATCCAATTTAGTGATAGAGATTCATTTGCTCTCCACACATCATGTTATTTGAGGGGCTGTGCAGAAGATCCTCCCATATATGCATCTCTGGCCCCCCACCTTCTAGGTATTTTTTCCCTCTGAGGGTATTTTTGGGGTTCTCCCCAGGCCCCCTGCTGTGAGTGGCTCCTCAGCATCCCTTGACCCCACAAACAAGTGACACCCACTCTGAACCTCAGCCAGCACCACTGACCACAGCAAACACACCCACCCCAAAGAACAGACCCCCACCAAGAGCAGTTATGGACTTTTGGGGTGAAAACACCACATCCTCAATCCACATGCACCCTCACAGCAAGGATGCAGCCCAAGCAGAAAGTTTCCACCCTAAATACACAGAGCCAGAGTCCGCTGCATGCCATATCACCCATCCTCCCCCAACACCCCTGGGGCTCCCTGCAGCTAAGGCACCAAGGAGGAGACTCTCTCCTGGGGGAGCAGCATCCCCCCTCTCCCCCAGGAGGCTGTTGGTGTGACCAGGGTGGCCATGACCCCTCAGGGGGATGGTGGAGGGCAGGGGAGCCCCGGAGGTGCCAGCCTCACCTCCGATGCGGGCGTTGTAGGCGATGCCCACGATGCAGTAGGAGTTGTTCGCCGCCGCCGCCACCTCCCCCGCGCAGCGAGTGCCGTGCCTGCAAGGAGAAACCCCCGTCAGCTGATGGCCATGGCAAAGGATCCCTCCAGCCACACCCCACCCAGCACCCAAAACCTGCCCCAAGGCTGGAGCAGAGGAAGAATCTGCCCTTACCCAAACCCCACACCAAGCGGGTGGAGGAAATTCATGCTGAAAGCAATTTGCTGTTTGCATTTTGCACCTAAATCCAACCTGCTGTTTGCATTTTACACCTTGATGCAACTTCCTCTTTGTACTTTGCACCTAAATGCAACTTCCTCTTTGCATCTTGCGCCTCTATGCAGGCTGCTCTTTGCATTCCTGTTTCCTTTCCATCTGTAACCATTCCACTTTAACTGAAGCCCAAAAAATGCACCCAGGCTTTGCCATCTCAGTCACCCACCCTGACTCATGTGGTTCAATTCCCAATCAGGGCAAGGAGCCCCTTGGTGCTCTATTGGGTGGCTGGAGGATTCATCAGCAATTGGTGTGGTTGGCACCAGCTGAATTTGCATTAAACACTCTGTGCTTAACACAGCCTCCTCTGCAGCACTGGGAATGGGAAAAGGGACCTGGAAGACACCCCAGAGGGGACACACAGCCTCAGACACCCCCAGACCCCTTGCTCCATTTCAATGATCATCACATACTTGTTCTCATTGCTGGCATCGTAGCGTGGAGTTGGGTCGTGGTCATTCCCATTGACATCATAGCTTGCAAGAGGATCCTGAAAATATTAGATTCACCATTAGATTCAGCTCACTAGGTGGCTGTGGTGGCCACTAGCTGCAGTGATGACCAGTGCAGGCAAGTAGGGCAGAAAATTACATTTTCCCCTTAGTTTCTGACTATTTGCTCAGAATAAATAGTTTTAGGCTGCAGTCCTATGTATTTCCCAGGGGAAATATCCTGCTACTTCAGGAACTGCTCCTCTGAACCCCAAATCCTGCTGGGTTCAGCACCCCCCTCCCTCCCACTGTGGCCATGTGGAGTTTGAGCTGGGGCTGAGCGGGTTCATGCAGGTTTTTGGCTCTGCCCTGGTGAGCAGAGGGAGGAGGCTGCTTCCCAGGCAGCTGCAAAGGGAGTTTCCCCCAAACCTCCTTATCTAAAAACCTCATTTCCTTCTTAAAAACATCTCAAGCTTTTTTTTTTTTTTTTTTTTAAACCTTTCCTCTAAATATGCCAATGCACAGACTTCAGCTGTGTTTACAGACTGAAATTCTCCATAAATCAATTCACGGTGAGGATCAGCTCCAGTCCATCCATCCCATCCCTCCCCCAGCTCACATAGTTCTGCAGGAGGTCGGGGTGGTTCCTCTCTATGCCGTCATCCAGGATGGTGACCACCACGTTCTTGCCCGTGTAGCCCCTCTGCCAGGCTGCCAGGATGTTCATCTCCGACCTGCACCGGCTGTTTTTATCACCGCAGTGCTACGGGGACAAACACAGCTGCAAAAGGGCTGCAACCCCATTCCAGCCCATCTAAGCAAACAGCCAGGCTGGGAGCCCATTTAATCAACCAGAAAATATATTTACAGCCCACCCCCTGCCATATAACTTGCAGATTTGTTATAACTTTACTCCACAGATCAAACCCATCCAGCAGCAGTTAATCCAGGCAATGCTATCTCCCTATTATTCTTTTCCTCTTCCATTTCAAGTACTATGGCTCTTGGGTTTTGAAGTGCTCGCTTCCTTTCCACCCTTAATTTTCAATGAATTTCCCTGTCAAATACAGATCGATGAAGCAGGCAGGAGAAAAATTATATTACAAATGGATGGCTGCAGCTCTGGGATGGGTAAAATACAGCTGTGCTGCTCCCAAGCCTTTGCTGTGCAGACCATGATGAGGGGCTGCTAACAAGGGTGAAACACTTCAAACCAGACTCTCAGGTGTATTAATTCACTATTTTAAAATCCTGCTGCCAAGCACACTTGATGCTATTATTTCCTTACTGGCTGGGCTGAGCAAAGATTGATGATGCGTTTGCTTAGAAATAAATGACCCCCCATAAAGCAGTGACAGGGAGACACCCACCAGGTACCACATGTTGGGCCACACTGGGTCATTGAAGGGCAGGGCATGTGGCTCCCCTCGGACCTGCCTCTTCACCCTCCTCTTCACCTCCTGCTGCTGCAGCCAGTCCACCTGCAAGCAGAAACCTGGGTCAGCATCACCCACGGGCACTGAGCCTGGCATTGCCCACTGAAATGGGATGTGGGATGCAGAAGCAATGCCAGCCTCAGCTTGAACCCAGCATCACCCCATGCTCTGGCAAGCCCCCGTCTCCGTGGCCAGAGCTGCTGTGGAGACAGCAGCTCCATTTGGAAGGCGACAGGATGGATGGACAGACAGACAGGGTGAGCTCAGCTCATTGTGCTGTCAAAGCCAGCCCAGATTCCTCTGCTAGCACAGCAAAACCCTGGAGCACAAATAACGTCGCCTCCGAGCGCGTGCCTGAGCCCCCCCGGCTTAGCGAAGCACAGAAGCACGTGCTGGAGTCCCGCTGGAGACAGACCACATATTTCAGTGTTTAGTCAAAGTTTTGGAGAAGACTCAGGTGCTTGGCTTAGTTTTTTGGGCTGATCCTTCCTGCCGGCTGGGAAGCAGCAGCTCAGCCCCTGAGGCTGCTCCACCTGGCTCCGGGGCTGCTCATCCTTCGAGCTCCTTCCTCCTGATAAAATAATAAAAGCTGAGGGCTTTACCCAAGCACAGCACGCATTTCCCAAAAATATGTGATGGCCACACGCGGCTGTGGCAGATCTCAGGGGACGTGGCCAGCTCCACACAAGTATTTTTGGCAGCGGCTGCGTGTGAGGTGGCCTTGGAGCTGACCACTCTGACATTTGTTTGCTTTCCAGCAGGGCATGACACACAGAGAGATCAAACGGGAAATGATCTGGAAAAGGCCAGGATTGGGAAATGCTGGTGTTTGCCCACGGTGCTGTGGCGGGAGCTGCCTAAGGTGCTGCTTTGGAAGCAGCCACATCCCGTCCCTATCATGCATTAACCATCCCCCAGACCCTTTGTTGCCACACAAAGGGCTTTCCTGCCTTCAGCATGGAGGTGAAACACAAGTTGGGTGAAAAAAGGGTATAAAAGTAATTTATAGACCAAATCTTTACAGATGTTCATGCTGGGGGAGAAAGGAGGCAGCAGCCAATGAACTGTGAGGGCTGTGTGGCACATCCCTCCTTGCTGGACCCTTTCTTCCTGATGGCTCTGGGTCTCTTGGGAGCTGCTCATGGGAATGTCTCTATTGTTGTGACTAAGGTTTTTTAACAAAAGGAATAAAAATACAAAGTGCAACTTTTGTTGAGCTCATTTATGTAAAACTGTCAGCTGAACTGAGCTCTTGCACAGTTTATTGCTTTGTGCCTCGGATGGAGGTGGATGTCAGAAACCCGACAGCTTCCAGCCTAGAGCTTGGGTTTTAAACACATATATATTATGAAGAAAAAAACACTGTTGAAAGGGAGAAAAAAAATGTATTTCATAGAAAAATGATTTTCCACGCTGCCTTGGCCGCCGAGAGCGCACCACTTTGCTTACACAGTGATGGATTTAAACACTGGAAGCAAAAAATATAACTTCATGGTCTAGTTAAAAAAAAAAATAAAAATACAATAAATAGAGGTTATGGCCCAAATAACGGGCTTTTTTCCTTAAAGCACCACTCCCTGGCAGCATTTCCATGAGTCTCACTGCCCAAGCTACAGCTAGCACCTTTCCCTGCTGCTTTGCAGGATGCAGGAATGATGGTAAGGTGTGGGATTCTGGGGGGGGGGTTTGCCAGGAGCTGCCTCACAGGGATGTCTTCATCTCAAACAGGCTCCTGATCGACCCCAGCACTGCCAGCCGGGAGTCGATGGAGACATCGTGTGTGGACACAGAGAAATCAGCAGTTTAAGGACATTGATTTCAAAGAAGAGTTGATAAATCACTGGGGCTGGCATGGGAAAATGGGCAAACAGGAAGGAGTTGCAGGGAAGCTGGAGCATCCCTGCAACAGCTCCTGCAGCTCATGAAACTCAGATTGGCTTCCATTGCTGATCCAGGGTGGGGGAAAAGCTTCTTGGAAATGTAAAAAGAAATGGAAAAGAAAGGCTTTTTACTACTAGAAATGGCCCAAGCTGTTACAGTCCTGAGACCCAGGGCCCATGCTCTACCCCTGCAAACCTTAATTATTGCAGAATCACAGACTGATTTGGGTTGGGGGGGGGAGCTTAAAGCTGATCTCATTCCAAATCTTCTGCCACAGACAGGGACACCTTCCACCAGACCAGGTTGCTCCAAGCCCCATCCAACCTGGCCTTGAACACTTCCAGGCCCCCAGGGGCCATCCAGGGATGGGGCAGCCACAGCTTCTCTGGGTAACCTGTGCCAGGGCCTCACAACCTTTGCAGCATAGGCAGCCCCAAGCTGGACCCTTAACCCTTACTGGAAACAGAGCAGGAGCTTTTTATGTTTCCCCTCACTTTGAGATTTTCAGTGGATGAGGACCAGACCTGGCCAGCCTGGGAGGCTCCACCAAACACAATAACCAGCACATGTGAGGGTTGCAATTCCCTTTGCAACTCCAGAAAAGTGATAGCCTGACTTATCCCTGTGGGTGTGCAGGAGTTAAAGTGGAGATCCAGGACAAACAAGATGGTTCCAAGAACATGTTTGCCATAAAGTACAGCAAACAATTCAGATGGGGTTGATTTTGCTGTGGTGCATGGCCAGAGGCACAGGGACAAGGCCATGGCATCCCTTGGTGGGGATTAAGAGACTGGAGCAGAGAGGATGGAGGCTTAAGCACTGCACGGATCAACAGGAGCATTCCAGGGAGCAAGGAAAGTTTATGGCACTAAGAGCTGCAAGAGGGGTGGCATAGCATGGTGTGACCCCACTCTGCATCCCACTGTCCCTCCCCAGCTCCTACCACAACCTGTCTCCAAAATTGCTGGCTTTGTCCCTTTCCATCACCTGTCACATCTCTTGGCTCATATCAGCCCCAGAAGGAGCTGAAGGGTCTCTTGGGGCAACAGGGCAGCTCAGCAGCAGTGTGGTCACACAAGGATCAGGACCCTGGTTGCTTCCCTGTGTGTCCTGGAGTCTCCCCTTTCCCAGGCATCTCCTGAGGGTGAAAAGCTTGGCCGTGGTCCTCCTGCCCAGTTCATGCCACCCACCCCCACAGCAAACAAATAACAGCACTGGAAACAATAACCCCTGGAAGGCATGAACCACCCAACATCTGCAAACAACCAGATTGGCTGGTTCATCAGGATTTCTGCAAGATTCGTTTCCATCTTCCCTACTTCAGCTCCTGTCCTCCTGCCTCCAGGTGATGTTTTCCTGCATGCATGCTAAGCTGGTGCCATCCAAATGCATCGCTTAAACGATTTGTAAATGGGAGAGGGGGAAGAGAGGAGACATGCCAACAGGTTTAGAACTGATAAAGGGGGGATTAATAGAACAGGCGTTAATTGCTCCAGCTTGGAGCCCACAGAGCAAGGTAAGGTAAAGGTTAATATGACTAAAAGCCAATTGATTTAGTTTGCATTACAACCAGGCTCATTTAAATGGGGGTATTTCAAATGCAGAGAATTCATGTTTGCTGGGATGCCTATGCACCCCCGGAGGGTGAACAGCTTTAATTAAAGCCCAGCACACTTCCAGGGCACCAGGCTCCCCTCGCCGAGGTTTCCCCCGCTGGCAAGGCAGCCACGCGTACTACTACGCCTCCTCCTCAAAAATGTGCTACAGACCTTGTCCAAATATTTAACAGCAAATCTCTCCGGAAAGCCTGGGGAGGGCAGGGCTGCTGTGTGTGTCTGGAGATGTGGCTGGGACGTGTGGTGCAGAGTGGGTTGGAGATATCTTGGGAAACAGCATCCCAAGGATGTCCGAGCACCCTGAGATGATGGCCAGGCATCACTGCAGGCACCAGCAGCTTGCTATAGCATGGGTACCTTCAGCAAAATGGCTTTTTCTGCTTTTATGTCCCCCTCTCCCAAAAAAAACCCTCCCCACCATTAACCCTTCCCCTGCTCTGCACAAGTCACATCTCACAGTGCTCAGGGGGAGCTGGGGGAAGAGGACAGTCAAAGGGGAGCCCCAACCTTTGCCCACCACCCCAAACCCACCTCGCCCAGGTCCCGCCTTGCCTTTTTCCCCCCACTCCCCATTACTTTTGTCAATTCAGCTCCGTTGAAAATCCCTTTGGATGCTTGCTCTAGGAAAAAAGCAATGCAGAGCTATTGCCAAGGATTTCACACATAGCAACCATTGAGGCAGCAAGTGTTGTGGCAACTGGATCAACACCCCGAGCATGCAACAGCCTTTCTGTCCTGGAAAGCTTTTCCCCCTTTTCTTCCTCCCGGCTTTCAGGCAGATGTTAGTGTTTAGTCACTTTTACGTACTTTTCACCACTGCTCTCCATACCCGCGTCCAATGAGTCACTTGTGTGTGCACAGGGCTGTGGCTCAAGGGTAACATCTCATCCCAAGATGCTCCAGCTCACACTTGACCCAGACCAAGCCAACAGCCTCTTCCAAGGACAGGTGGGGACCCCCATCCCACCACCCTGCAGAGGCTGGGGGACGCCAGGGTGCCCAGCCCCGTACCTTGGGGTCCATGCGGAGGAAGTTGTGCGGTCCCCGGCTGCTCAGCGTGGAGCGCTTGAATGTCTTGCTGTGGTGAAAGTGGTAGTAGTCTTCCAAGCTTCCAATCTGAAAAAAAAAAAAAAAAAAAAAAGGTTGTTTGGATTGTTTTTTGGTTTTTTTTTTTAAAGTCTGTATTCCCGTGGCTGCCCCCCCATTTTGTGCTGGCAGCAGTGCCCTGCACCCCAAATTCCTCAGTCACACACGGAGCTCCTGGGGCTCGGGAGGGTGCAGGATGCTGGCACGAGCCTCGGTGCCACCGCTGTGACAAACAGCGTTGGTGGTCGGACACTGCACTGGCAACAACAGAGCCCGGAAAACATTTTTATGAATTTTCACCCATTAAATGCATCTTTGAAAACTGCCTTTCATCAGCTCCCAAGCAGAAATAATGAGCTAAAAATGAGCTCAGCAGCTGCGGCGCAGCCAGGGGAGCTGTGCCTCATCCTCCTGCCTTCTCCGCCCGACGCTCCGGCTTCGCCCCGGCTGCACAGAAGGAGAGGTGATGCCATCCCTGCTCGCCCTGGGATGCTCCTGGGAAGCGTGGGATACAAATGTGCATAGCCTGGAGTGAGGGATGCAGCATTTGCAGGAAAACACGGTGCCAGCCACACCACCCTGCCAAGCCTCGGGGTGGCTGCCTCCGGCCCTCGTCTTGGCATCTGGAGACACCACAACTCCTCTTTTTCCATCCCAAAAGCATGGATAGCATAAAGTCCTGGGGCTGTGCAATGAATCGAGGGATCTCAGCCAGACACCGCATGTGAAACATCCCACGGGGATTCACAGCCAGAGGGACAGGAATGACCCAAAAGCTGCACTCACTGCTATGTGGCTCCCAGATCACATAATTTGGGTACAAATTGGAACTTTGCTACAAATTCACTTTTGCCCGAGTTTGGTTTTCTTTTTTTCCCCCCCCCCGACAAAAAAAACCACCACATTCTATGTCAGAAGCTGGATGTTGGGATCCAGTGACATTCCCTGTGTCTTGCTCATAGGACCAGAAAGAGCCATCCTCCAAGCATCCATCTGCAGCCCAGGAGGCAACATCTCTAAGACAATGTGTGACCCAGGGGCCAGGGTGACATTCCTGAGGCCAGACCGGGGCTGGTTGCAATGGAACAGCAGGGGACAAACAGGTTTGTCTGGATCAGATGCTAAAGCAGATGACAACTACTTACATCTTTATCACACTTGATACCTCGAGATCTGCCAGTGTCCCTTACCAGCATTAAATATTGAATTAGCCTTGCTCTACCTTTTATGCTAGGATGTCATTTCACCAACTTTATTGCTGTTAGTGTGATTTTTATAATTTACTTCCACTCAAATTCATTTAAACCCTCCCTCTTCCCCCTTCACATCACAGCATAGCTGGGCATTTTCTTTAACATCCACATAAAGAGGTTGGTCATTGCAATCTGCATTTGCCTTTTAAACCCATTCTTCAAATTCATTTGCATTTAAAAAAGAGAAGGAGGGTGCTCCAACCTCTCCATATTTTAGGGAAACCTTGACAAGGCCATCCTGCCTCTTGCTCACTCTGCCTGGAAATTGGAGTACAGGGCTTATCCTAAAATCCTGCAATGGTTTGGGTTGGAAGGGATCTTAAAGACATCCAGTTCCAACCCCTTGCCATGTCCAGGACCACCTTCCACTAGACCAGCTTGCTCCAAGCTTCATCCAGCCTGGCCTGAAATAGGGATGGGGCATCCACAGCTTCTCTGGGCAACCTGTGCCAGTGGCTCACCCTGCCCACAGCAAACAATTCTTTCCTAGGTAAAGAATTTCTTCCTTCCTTTTCACAAATAAATGCAAAATTGCCACGCAATGCAAAGCAGCAAGAGCACAGGGAAGGTAATGACTTCATCAGAGGCTCTGGGGATACATAGCCAGAGCAGCAGGAAAAGAACTCTGTGCCCCACTTCTTTATCCTCCTGGGATTCATGGGTGGGAAAATAAGAAAAACCTTCCCATGCTGGGAATACCTTGAAAGTCTGAGCAGAGGTCGATCCCAGTGGACCAGCCTGGCAGGCCTACAAATGTCCTGTTCTACCTAAGACATTCTAAGGAGAAAAACTTGTAAATGTCATTTTTCATTTAAATGAAAGAGGATTTGTTGTCCTCCTTGTGGTCAGTCAGCTCAGTAAGGGCTCTGCAATGCAAACCCATCTCACCCCAAACCATTTCAGCAGTGCAAAGCTACAGCTACACCAGCACTGGTGCCTTCCAGAAGGGTGGATCCAACTGGGAAGGCAGTGAGTACTCCCCCCTCCCGGGGACACCACCCATTCCCATCAGGGACAAGGGGTCCCGTCGCTGAGCTCCTGCCTTCAGGAATGTAATTCTCAAACGATCACGAATGTGTTCAGCTCAGCGAGGATCAAGCCAAGAGCTGTGAGATGACCGGAATCCAGGAAAGCTCCAAATACGGCCCCAAATCAATCCCATCCCTTTCCTGCACTGCAGGTGAGATCACTGAGGATGTGCCAGCCCTTCCAAAACTTAAGTGTTGGACACCACACATAGAAAAATTCATATAAACCCTGCAACCAGGATAGGAAGGGACTCAGCATCACCCCAGAGCCAGCGGCGCTGCCAGGGGCTCCGGCACCGCACCGTCCCCACAGCGCCCTCGGCCAGGGCCTGTCCCGGCTCGCCCCGGCACAGCCAGGGAACAAAGCCCGGCAGGGAGGAACGAGCAGGCAAGGAATGAGCAGGCGTTCGAGGGTGTAAAAGCCGTTTCTTTTGTTTAGTTGTTTGCTTCACTTAAATAGAAGTTGACGCAAGTGATTCCCCAAGGGAAATGTCACTCTGCCATGACCCAGAAGGGTTTAGAGTGTCCTGGCGCTTGGTTTGGGCACGGGAGAATGCGGGGAGAGCTCGGAGCTGTGTGTGCCAGCCCCAGCAGTGCTTTTCCCGGGCAGTACCAGGTCAGGAGCCTCCAGGATTGCATCGCAGAGGAAAAGAGAGCTGAGCCTCTTTGCACCTATCTTGGTCTTCCAGCCACCGTCACCTCTCCTCCTCCCTCACCACTTTGGACTCCACTCAAACATCTTCCCAGGGTGATAACATCCTTGGCAGAGTTTTCCAGCAGGTTTTGTCCAGAATCAGGCCCCCCCAGGAGGGCATTTCTCACTGGGGACAGTGCCATCACCAGCAGCTCACAAGCTGATGACACAGGAGGAGAAGAGGAGGACACCCGGGTTCCCACGAGACTCAGCACACCAAGAACTCTGAGCACAATGCTGCAAATGTCACACATGAGCACACGTGCAGGGAAAGCAGTTCTTTAAGGTTTGATCCTGGACAGGACCCAGTGGAAAAAAGCCCCAAACCCAGTGGGAAGAGCTTGGAGAGATGGAGAGCTGAAGGCAGGGCGTTGAGAGCAGCTGGGGAAGTCCCAGTGGTGCACGAGCTCCCAGTATCCACGGGAAAGGCGGGAGCCAGGAACACCCTGATGCAACCACAGAAGTATTTCCCTTGCTCTCCAGCCTGCACAGGGCTGCCCTGGGGAAAGGGCTCAGGGGGGAAGGATGGATGCTCCAGTGGAGCCACATTGTGCCCATGGGCAAAAAGCCTCCAGCATCGCAGGGATGAGCTCACATAATCGGGATGCTGGGGTAGGAGGGAGGGGTGACAGATGCTCCAGCAGGGAAGGGACACAGCAAAACCCCAAACCAGGAGTTGACGTTAGGCTGATGCAACTTGGGAGAGTGGGAAGTTCAATCAAGATATTCTCTGGCTGAAAAGGGATAAACACTGAAAAGCCCTTTGGGTTGCACAACCACCTTCGCCCAACCCTGTGATAGAGGCAATTGAACAATACATGTGATTTTCTCCTTGGTGGGACGGGAGCTGAGCACGCAGGTAGGAGACTGAGGGTGGGATGTGAGGGATTATCCCCCACGGGAGGTCACAGACACGGGTGCAGGAGACAACGTGCTCAATTCAGTCTCCCCCCACAAAAAAAAAAAAAAATTGTTTATGCAGCACCCCGTGACTTTAATTATAGTTAAAAGCAGGGTTGCGATATAAAGCAAGGTTATAATTTGTAGTCCGGGAGACACCTTGGGCAGGAGGACAACCTGAGGTGTCACCCAGCCAAAAAAGCGCCGGGCAGCGCCATGGCAATAAACTCTGGAACAAACTCCGAGGACACCAGCCTGCATCTGGGATTGCAGAGGATGAAGAAATCGAGAGGAAAAAGAGCTGCTGTGCGGAAAATCGCTTTTAAGACACCAGTGTTCTGCGGGGGTTTGAAAGCAAAAGTTCTCTGTGTTCCCAAGATCTCCGATAAACCCGGGCCAGAGAGTCCAAAGTTTGTTAAACCCACAAATACAACTTTCCGGGGTGGGAGGAACTTGTACAACCCCCCAGCGGTGCGGGGCGAGGGCACCCCGAGGAGGGGCATCCATCCGGGGGGAGCCCGCCCCCGGGCCAAAGCGCTCCGACAGCATCCCCGCACGGTCCCCATTCTCATCCCGACCGCTCCGGGGGACTCATCTCCAGCTCCCGGGACCGCCGGCACCGGCTTGGTCCCGGGGGAGACCGGGCAGCTCAGCGAGACCTCCGCCAGCGGGGAGATCTCGGGGTCCATCTCCCGCTCCTGAGATCCTGCCCCGGTCCCGGGACTGCCGGCAGTTCCGCGGGACCCCCGCCGCCTCCCCGGTCCCGGGACCATCGTCAGCTTCCCGGTACCGCGAGTCCCAGTGCGAGACCCCGGGCAGCTCCCCGGCGCCGAGCTCTCCACTCCAGGGATCTGCCGCAGGCTCCCAGTGCCGGAATCCCCGGCAGTTTCCCGAGACCGCTCCGCCTTTCCGATCCCGGGACCCTCGGTATCTTCCCGGAACCCTCTCCGGGCTCCTCTCCGGTTGCGGGATCCCCGGCGTGAGACCCCCGGCAGCTCCCCGATCCCCCGCAGGCTCACGGAGCCAGAACCCCCGGCAGCTCCCCGGTCGACCCGGCGGTCCCAGTGCGACCCCCCAGCCCCGCATCCCCCGCTGGCGGTGCCCCAGCACCTGCCCGCTCCCGGAGCCCCCCGCCGCCCCTTACCTGCCCCAGGCTGATGTACCCGTAGGCGGCGGCGAGGCGGGCGGCCTCGGCGGGGCCCCCCCGCACCCGCACGGCCCAGTGGTTGGTGTAGACGGTGCGGGCGGGCTCGGCGGCGGCCCCGCGCCCGGGCAGCGCCAGCGGCAGCGCCAGGGCCAGCAGGCAGAGGCGGGCGGGCAGCGGGGCGGCCGCGCTCCCCGCGCCGGGGCCGGCGGCGGGCATGGTGCGGGGCCGGGCCGGGCTGGGCGGAGCGGGGCGCTGCGCCTTTTAACCGGCCCCGCAGCCCGCGGGGGCGGGGGGATGCTCGGGGGGGGGCGGGGAGGGCCCGGGAGAGCGGGCGGACGGGGCGGCCCCCGGCGCTGCCCCCCCGCGTCCCCCCGCCTGCCGCCGGGCAGCCCCGCTGCGTGCCCGGCGCTGCTCCCCGGAAACCCCCCCGCACACCTCTGCAGCCCCGCTGCCCGGCTCCGGGCAGCTCCCCGGACCTCTCCGTGCATGGCTCTGTGTCCCTTCCCCGCGTATCTCCGGACAACTCCCTGTGCCCCCCCCCGGCGTCCCCCCTACGCGTTCCGGTGCTGGCCCCCGAACAGACCGCCTGCGTCCCCCCTCGTGCCGCGGTGCTGTTCCCCGGAACCCCCCCTGCCTCCCCCTGCATGTGACCGGACAATCCCCTCTACCCGCTGCATCCTCCCCTGCGCGCCCCGGTGCTGCTCCGCGAACAACCACCTGCATCCCCCCGCATCCCTCCGCATGCCCCATGCAGCCCTCCGGGTTTCCCCCTGCGCCCCACTTCATGGTCCTTTGTGCTCCTGATTCCCCGAAACCTCCTTCCCTCCGTAGACAGCCCCCATGCATCCTCCCAGCTCTGCTCCTCAGGTAACCCATGGCACCCTTCAGAGAGAGCCCCCGCATCGCCCCCGCATCCCCCTGCATGCCCTGGCACTGCATTTTCTTTTGTGCATCTGCATTCTCCCCGGGCAGCCCTCCATGCATCCTCCCAGATCTGCTCTCCAGGAACCCCCTGAACCCCGCGGTGAGATTCCCCACATTCCCCCTGTATTCCCTCAGCCAGCCAGCCCGTCGTGCATTCCCTGGCTGCACTCCCCACGTAGCCCCTGCAGCCCCCAGGGCAGCCAGTCTGAGCCCCCCTCCCCCTCTGTCTCCATGGAATGCGTTGGCACTGCCAGCATCTCCCCCACCCCATTCCCTCTGCATCCCCCCAGGCATCTCCCTCACCCCCCATCCCTCTGTACTACCCCCACAAGCACGTCCTGTCCCCCTGCATCCCTCCAGCACTGCCCCCACATTCCCTGGGCATCTCATCCCCACGCCCAGCACCCCCTGCCCCCATACCCCTGGCATCCCCTGCACCTCCAGAGGAACCCCAGCCAGCTCATCGTGGGCTTGGGAAAGGCCGGGAGGAACTGGCCGGTGGGGGAGGGTTTGGGGGCAGGACTCTGGGGACAAACCTGGCCGAGGACACCCGAGGGGCACCACCAGAAGCCACGGGCTGGGGCAGACGGGCTGGAGTGCTGACTCTGCCTCCCACGGATGCCATTCAGGGAACAGCAGAGACCTCGTGGGATATTAGAAACTGGGCTTTGTTTGGAGAAGGTGGCTGTGCATACAAAGGCCGGGCTCAGGAGTGGGCCAGGGATGCTCTGCTCCACAGCCCTCCCTGCCAATGCCGGCCGGGGCCGGCAGGGAGCTGATGACTGTCCGAAATGAAAGGATGTTTCAGTAGTGTTGCATTCACTCACATCACACCAGAACTTCATCTGAATCCTATCCTAGCTTCAGAAATGTGCCCGGGGCTCCCAGGGCCCTGACAATGAGCAGCTGCATCCACAGACTCCAGCAGAGACGGTCTCAGGGTGTTGTCTGTTCTCCAGACCCTGACCAGATTTAACTGGTATTTGGGGCACGAGCCCCACACCCCATCCATCTGAATACAAACATCTTCCCGAGCCCCAAACAGATTTGCAGAACCCACCTGGGTGTGGGAGGGCAAGAGGGCATCCAAGGAGTGATGAGTACAACCCAGCACTGGAGCTGGAGGGGAAAATAACAGTCTGGTGCCACCCACTTGCACCAGTCCTGCCACTGGGCAGGTGAGCTAGTGACAGCCTGAGGAAATAGGGAAGTACTCCCAGCTCAGCTGTGAGATTAATCCAAGGGAAATTTATAGGGAGCCTGTTCTGCATCAGACAGGGCCAAAATCCTCTGGCAGCTCCTGCACTGGACTGGCTTTGACCCATTTGCAGGCAGCAAATACATGGAGAGGCCAGACAGAGGTGAGTCTCTGTGCCACAGGCAGGCTTATCCTGGGAAATTACAAATATCAGCAAAATGGGGATTTGGAGGGTTTCTGTGTGCTGTGCTGGCATTAGGGATGTGACAATTTGCTGCCACAATTTGCAGGCAATGGGGAGTTTGGTGACTCTGCGCTCACCATGAGATGTTGCTCACAGAAATCACTGTGGGTTATCACTGTGGGGACACTGGAACCTCCAGGGCTCATCACCCCACACGTCCTCACAGGGCAGCCCTGTGAGCACCCTGGGCAGAAATGATGGGTTGTGCGTGGCCATTCCTTCTGATTATGCAGTGAAGGATGGTTTCCATTAGCACTAGCACATTGCAAATCCAATCCTCACTTCCCATCCAGTTTATGGGCTTTTCCTCAAGTTTCCCATTGATTAAGGTGTGTGAGATGGATGAGCAGGGCTGGCGGGTGCTGGGTGTGCTACGTGTGCAATGCACATCCGGAGAGATGCAGTGGGGTAGAGCCAGAGGAGAGGTGGGAATAGATGAAAGGAAACCCTTTGGTTTTAAAACATCCACCTCACAACCTTCTGGTTTCAAAACATCCACTCACTCTGCTGGGGAAGGCCTGAGGGATGTCAGCAGGGAATGCAAAGGAGGGGTGAAGTATCTCCACAGGGAGCAGAGAAGGGCAAATGAGCTCTGGCAGCAGCAGGGAGGGTTTAGGTTATGGCAGTGGGAAAAGCTTTCTGAAGCTCTTCAGAAGAGGGTGAAGACAGGAAAGGGGTTGCCTTTGTAGGGATGTGTGTGCAAAACCTCATTGTGTCTGGGTTAGGTCCACGAAGAATGGACAAATCCCAGGAGAATCAGGCTGAATCCACGTCTGGGAGTGCTCTGCATCCCACTGCAATGGTCATCAGTGATCATAAGGGCCATCAAAACCTAGCTACGAGGTACATCACAGACCTTCCATCCCAGGGCCATTCACCACAACTCCCAATTGGGGAATAGTTGCTGGTACCAGTAAAACCCTGTGCCCTGCTGTGGGTCCCGTGGTGCCAGCTCAGCCTGCAACACCATGTGAGCTGGGTGAGAGCCTTGCCCAAATGCTGACTGTGATGCTGGGACCCAGGTTTTGGTGCTTCCTGGTCCCTGCACAGCTCCTGACCCATCTCCCACTGACATAATTTTGAAATTCAGAGTGGCAGTTTTCTCAGATGAACCCAAGGGATTTACCAGAGGTGTCAGGAAAGACAGACTTCAGCTCCACATGCTTTGCAGTGGATGTAGACTAAGGCAGAGGCTCCAGTTAACTCTTTTCCTGGGATTATTTGAAAACCTGGAGAATTACAGCAAGCCACCAACAATATAATAAATTTTGTGAGCTGAGAAGTTAAACAGAAGCTGCTGCAAAGGAAGCATGGAAGGAGGCACTGCTGAACCAGTAACATTTAAACTCTCCTGAATAAAATTCATAATAACCCTGGCATTTTATATCTGTCCATGAATTACAGTTAAAATCCCACCACGTCCCACACACACTCCTTGCTCTGTACAGCAAGAAGATTACAGCAAAGAGCTGGACAAGCAGGGAAGAATGTAATTTAAATGCTGTTCCTTTGAAAACCAAGCCCTTCTTTTTAAGGCACGTTCAGAAAAGGAAAGTACAAATAATGCACCCAGAAGGTGCTATTTTTTCCAGGGGTGGGATGGCAGGGCTGGCACTGAGCTGCCTGCCCTGGGCAGCAGGCTTGTCACCCTGTTCCTGCCTGTGGAGGAGGGGCAGGACAGTGGGAGTTGTGCCTCTGCCTGCTCAAGTGCGAGGAGTTAGGCAAACAAAAGCTGCTCTGCAAACACCCAAGGTGCAGAGGTGTCCCTGGGATGCCAGGACAGGGAAGCCACTTGGCTTGGAGTCATCAGCCAGTCTTGCTGGCAGGAGCTGCCCAGTGAAACCCCACAGGGCCCCGGCCACAGGAGCTGGGGTTTTATCCTGTGCGTGATGAGAGCCTGTCGACATGGAGATTACAGCACAAATCAGGTTAAAACCCATTTATCTGACCCAAGCAGAGCCGTGTGCTGGGATGTGCAGAGGCGTGAGTGGGTGCTGATGGCTGAGAACTTGTGCCGGTCTGCAGGAGAGCCCGACAAACCCCAGCCGTGCAGCTGTGCACGGTGGGTAATCCAGGGCATGCAATAATTAAACCAGCACACCTGGAAATAGTTCTTTCTGTAGCTCCCAGGCTTAACCAAACGAATGAAATTTGCGCTGGCGTAATTAAAACGATGCGGTTCGGGTTCTTGTCTGCACCGGGGAGTTACTGCAGCTTGACTCTTCACTCTCTGGTGACAGCCACGTGGAAGAGCCCCCAGCTCCAGCCCCTGCACAGCTCGGCTCCAGTGCTGACTTCTCACCATCAGGGTGCCCATTAACACCAGCCCATTAACACCAGTTCATTAACACCAGCCTTCAAACCTGTCCGGCAGCACAAAGCCTCCAGCCTCCTCCGGCAGCTGCCCCGGCTCACTCCAGCACACAGCAGCGATAGCAAAGCACCGGGCTCTCGGCTGCAGTCCCTGCTCCCCTCCAGGGACTTGTAAATCTGCAGGAGACATCAGTATTCTTCCTTTTTTACTGTGTTAAATCACGACACATTTATATTCACTCATCTCAAACAAGCCCCATTTTTTTTTTCCCTCTGCTTGCCCTTTTAGGTGTTAAAATAACCCCAGACTCACTAGTGGCCAGATGTTTTTGGAGATATTAATGGTAAAATCCTGCACACAAGTGAGCTGCCAGTGAAACTTGCCAGTGGAAAATAAGATTTGGACCCTCTGTGGAGCTTCATCCCCACAGCTGATGTGTCACAGCAGCACTTGAGCTTTGGCAATGCCACCGCTGCTGTCAGCGTGCAGCAGCCACCAGCTTTGCAGCTGGGAAAGCCCTGGGTGAATTCCCAGGAGATTCATGCTCACTGGAAAAATCCTGTCCCTGCCTTTTTCCTTCCCTTTCTAAATCTGGATTAAGCTTTCTTTCTGAAGTGGTGACATCAAATGTGATGGAGAGGAAGGAGGGGATGAGGTGGAGCAAGGCCCAAGGAGGTGTGGACAAGCAGCAGCTCTGTGTTGGTGCTCAGCCCTGGTCACAATACTGCAGGTACAGGGAAATTAATTTCCAAATTCTTGAAACACCTATTTCATAAATCTCTGATCCCTGACAGCTCTCAGTGAGAAATGGGGAAAAAAGCAGGGGAAAAAAGCAACCCTGCCAGGATGGAAGCGTTCAGAACCACAGGGATCACCAAGGAGGATGTGCCCATGGTTTTCTGCCATCCAGCACCTCTTCCAAGCACTGAAGGCAGCAGCCAAAGAGATTAAAACTGGGATTAGAGAGGCTGCCTGGCTGCAACGATACACTTGGGGTACAGGGAGCAGAGCATCCCCAGAGCCAGAGGTTTTAGCTGTAATTAGACCAACATCTGTCCGGTGATGGTCGAGGCTTGCGCAGTCGCTGTGTTGCTCCAGGCTGGGCTGGAGATTTCCCACAGGCTCCTCCTGCTCTGCTTTTCTGCAATTTCACAGATATCAGAATTTCTTTTTTTTTTTTTTTTTCCATCTGATGCGCTCTTCCTCTCCAGAAAGATTAAATCTTGATTGTCAGGTACTGGTGTAGCAGGCAAGAAGATTTCCCTGCCTAGTCCAAATGTCATGCTAGTAAAAATGCTAGTAATAAAAAAAAAAAAAATTAAAAAAAAAGAGAGAGAGAGAGAGAGAGAGAGAGAGAGAAAGGGCCCATTATAGACTCAGGCCTGAAAAAATATCCAAAAGATGGATCCTGAAGTTTAGAAACAATTGAAGCTTGGTGGCTGAAGGGCACTCTGGGGACTGCTGGGCCCAGCACACACATTCATGGGGTGGGGAAATCGATCAAAGATAATTGACTGTGTGCTGGTGTTGAACTAAAAGGAAACAAACCCAAGCCTTTTCACCCATCTCAAATAGGTTTGGGGTTTATTATTATTTTGGAAATTAGGGCAAGGAAGGAAATGCCCAAACGAGGGGTGGTAGAGTGGGGAGATGCTTCACCTGGAGAGGGTGCTGGGACAGGGAGGGAACCACAAGGATGTGTCCTGGTGACACTCCTCCCACATGTGAAATAGGAATCCTTCTTCCACCTCTCGTGGTCGTTCCCACCATCCCACTTCATCTGAGAGCACTGTACCAGGGAGAAGCATCGGAGACAAGAGAGTGCTGGTAATAAACTGAGCCAACCCCACCCCTGGAAGAGCAGGTCTTGGAAAAGCCGGTTACACCGGTGCCACGTGGGGGATGTGTTGTCACCATGCAGGGGAGGCTATTTCAGGTTCCCCCAAAGGAAGCATGGCTGTTGCTGTTGGAATGATGGCTCCAGGGCTGGGCTTAGGATCAAAAGCTGGACTCCTAGAAGGGGCTGGAGGGTCACCAGGAAGGGATAGCTGCTGTCTGCTCTCTATGGTGGCTTTGTCAGATCAAACATAACTTTTCTATTTCACCCCTAGATGGGATGACACACCAAGGACCCGGCTGTGACTGGCACAGGATGAATCTCTCCACTGCATTTTCACTTCCCAGCAAACCCCACTGCACTGGAGCAAGCACCAGGAGCAGAAACACAAGAGGAGAGTGATGAGTCTGGGGGTGGAGAGATGCAAAGATCAAACCAGCAGCGATTTCAAAATAAAATCTGACAGCCTAGGGAAAACACGGCGTGTTCTTGCTGAGGCTATCATTTATGCCAATTAAAAAAAAAACACCAAAAAAAAAAAACCCTGGCATGGCACGAAGGAGAGCTGCGTGGTATTTCCTGAAAAGGGTGTGGGGAGCATCCTTGGAAAGCCTGCCCTGCACAATGTGCTTGCTGTTTCCAGAAAAATAAAGTTTCCCGTGACACACCTGTCCCTGAAAAGCAGCTATTTAGGGCTGGAACATGGTCAGCCCGGAGTCAGTGGCTGGGTCTGTCCTGACTACAGAGCAGCTGGCACCTTTGCCAGGATTTGGGGTTTGGCACTTATCTGTAGCTTTTTAATTGCTGCAAAATATCTTAGAAAAAAAATGCAGTAGAGCTGCCCAAGCACCAAGAGCTCACAACTGAAGGTCTTTCCTCCACAGCTTTTGGCTGGTAGGTATTAACCCCCCTACCAGGCCCCAGAACATGACAGAACAGGACAGGAAGGGTTTTCTCCTTTGCCACCTTTAGATTTTGGGAGTATTTTGACTCAGCTGGGAATCTGGGGGCTTTAGAGCAGCAGCTTTGGGGTTTGCCAGAGAGACAGCTGTGTGAGTGATGGGTGAGAGCAGCCCCGTGGGACAGTGGAGGGGCTCTGCTGGCAAAGGACAGGAGGGCCCCCATTGGGAAGGAACGGATTTTGGTGGAGAAGGGAATGTCCCATGGGTTTGTGTCCCCTCATCCCCTGGCAAGCCAGGACCAGGACTCATTCCCCATGCCAGGGCAGAGCATGCTTGGGGCCCGCCAAGGGCATTTCTGGAGGTTTCAGCAGCATAGCAAGACTTGCCAAAGCCTAATCTCCAAGCGAGCTTACCTTTGACATGGAATTTCAACGGGGGAGCGTGGAAAACAAACATAAACCCACAGTTTGGATGGGTTTTCTTTTGTCTGAGCCCTGCTCAGAAGCTGCAGGCAGGCGGTATTTGGGTGACCAGACTGGATCCAGTGTTCTCCGGGCAGCCACGATGCTGAAAGAGAAGCAGCTCCACCTTAGGGCAGGCGCTGGTGCTGGAGCAGGGCCGACCTCGACACCAATTCAACCATCAGCTATCACCCACCAGCCATCATCTGTGCCAGGGACTGGCAACATCTGCTTCAGCCTGCAGCCAGCCTTCGAGCCAACATCAGGGTCTCAAGGCTTGGGATCAGTTCGGGGCTGAGGATTTAGAGTTTCCCTTAGTCACATAGAAAAAAAAATCCTCTCTGATGTGTATTTTCTTTCCTAATGAGGCTGGGGAGTAAAAAAGGCTGTTTTCAGCAAATCGCCCTTTGCATCCTGCAAAATCACCCTGAGACCCACAGTGGGTGGAAATCCCACACGGAGCAAAACTCCACAACAATAAAGACTCATCATAGGTGGGAAAATAACTTTTTTTTTTTTCTTTTTTTTTTTTTTTCAAGCCAGTCAAAGACAAAGAAGGATTCTATGGAGCCCTGGACATATCTGGATTAATCCCATAAAATTCAGCTGTTGTGGAATATCGGCTTCCCTGCAGGAGACAGCAGGAGAGATGCTAACCTGGTCTTGATTTGAAAGCTGCTTATTAGTCCTCATCAAGCATAATTATGCTTCAAAGCCAAATGAGATGTCCGACTGAATTCTGAACACACATTAATGTTTTTAAACGTGAAAAAAAAACAACAAAACCCCATTTATTGAATCCCAGCCAGGCTCCAAATGTTAAAATAGATGCTGTTAATGGCTCTGGGAAGGGAGGGCTGGAGCTTCACTGCAGCTTTGCCAATTAAATGGTTATTACTGACCAATTAGTCAGGAATCAACCCTGGTTTTAGTGATATCTGATTAAGTGCATCCTGCAGATCAGCCTCTGTTGTTAACCAGGGGAAAGAAACACCTTCTTCCCATCAGCCCCCCTGGATACTCAGACTGGGCAGGGTTTGTGCCCATCCTGCTCATGAAAAATCCCTTTTTCTTCCAGCACTACCACTCTCCTGGGGGAAACACATCTCAAGGACCCAGCTAGGCACGGCAAAACCTTTCAGAGCTGGGAAGGAAATGGGAAGGAAATGAGGGAAAAGGGGAAAATTAACCACACGCAGAGGGTGGCTTCTCCCCCCGCAGCTCGCAGGTTGCTGCTGCCCAGCACATGCTGAGCCATGCCCATTCACAGGCTTTTCCAAATATTATCCCAATATTTTCTTTCAGTTCCCAGATAAATGGGCCTCTTCAGCAGGCTTTAAGCCCGCTCTGTTCCAACATTTTCTTTAAAGCAGCAGAGGAAACATTTGAGTTGTGCCAAGCTGCTGAATCCTGCTTTCAGGGCTGAGCTGCAAAGGGTTTTCCAAGAAAAAATAGGGGCAGTGTTGGGCTTTTTCCTTGTTTCATCAGGAAATATGAAGGAGGCCACATTGCCCCTTAATCTTCTTTTCTTCCTGCCTCCTCTCTCGTCCTGCAGTTCATCTTTCCTGTGCTTTCCTGTGGTCTTCAGAAATTTCTGAGCATATTCCCAGATTTCCATAGGATGCCATGGGCAAGAGGAGCATGCCCCTGCAGAGCATCCTCCCTCTGAATACCCCTGAGCCATGGGGAAACTCCAGGGGTATCTCCCGTGGGGCTGGGACAGCAAGGCCACAGCACCCAAGGGAGCTGAGGAAAGTGCCTATGCAACCCTCCATTAGTCCCTCTGGCCAGGAAGGGTGGAGTCAGACAAAAGGTAGGAAAGCACAAAAAAAAGAGCAAAATTTCAGAAAATGTCAGTGCAAAGAGCCACTTCCTTCCAGGGACTGGGTGCAGCAACGTGTAGAGGGTCCATCCAACCGAAATGATACTGGATGAAGGGTGTTGCAAGCCCAGGGAAGCTGGTGTGGTTGAGCAGAGGATGACTCCTCACCTCCTTGTTCCAGGTGAGGAGAAGATACTTCTGGATGCCCTGGCTGGCTTGGACAGCACCTGGGCAGAGGAATAGCCCTTGGCCACAGGGACAGGGCTGGTAACAAGCTGTATGTGGATCTGAGGTGCAACAGGGTGAAGGAGGGGAAGGAAAATCTAAAGACATTGTGGCTCTGGGAGTCTCTGATGGGCTGGAGGGGACAAGAGCAGACCTGGTATGGGGGGCACAGCTCAAGGCATTTTCTGGCTTCTTACTCTGCCCTACACATCTACAACTGGTGTTTACAGGGTCTGGAGTGGGGTGAGGGAGGTGATGCTCCCCAGGCACTCTGATTTGTGGGGTCTGTGGCAATGTGTCCTTGAGAAATACCACTAAGAACTCCAAACCTGTGATGTGCTGGACTATCCCCAAAGTGATACCCAAATGGGTCCAGCCCTGGTGATGGGACAAGCTCCATGACTGGGGATGGGGTGTGGCCCTTTCCCTCGTCCCCAGCTGAGTTCCCCCTCCTGGAAAGGACGGAATCCCGTTTTCCCGGGCCACAAGATGGGGCATGAGGAGACCAACAGCCCCAGCAGACGTGGGATCCGTTGGGACTTCTGCCTGTCCCCGTCCTCTGGAGCAGCGCAAAGGCTGCATTAGCTCATTTCCTCCCACCGTTCCTTTACCCCGGACCATCCCCCGGGGCCAGGACACGAAAATCCCCCGCAGGGCAGCGCCACCGGTGTCCGGGTGCAGCCGGGAGAGTGGAGGAGATGCCACGGTCCCCGGAGCCCGGGGAGCCCGGGGAGCACCGAGGCTGCCCGCGGCCGGTGCGCCGGGCCGGCACTAGGTGGGGATGGCACCACGCCGCGGGGAGGAGGAAGGGCAGGAGGAAGGGCAGCGCCGAGGCTCGGGCTGGGCTGCTGGTGCCGCCCGGGGAGCAGCGGGGGCTCGGGCTGCGGGGGACTGACGGGATGGGCTGAGAGAGGCTCTAGGGAAAGGCTGAGGGGAGGGATGGGGCAGGGATGCGGGCGGAATGGCTGGGATGCTGGAGGCAGAGTGGATCTGGGAGACAGAGCGGCAGGGATGTTGGAGGCAGCAAGAACCACATCAGGCTGCCAAATCGGGCGTTATTGCGAAGGCTGTGGCTGTCAGACAGTCTGAGCCCCTCTCCTCGCCCCGCTCAGGCTGGAAACGGTTATTACTGACATTCATTACATTTTGAAATTTTAGAAAGGAAGTGTCTCCCACATGTTCTCAGTCAGACTTTCTTGTGCATCCCACAGCTTGATCCACCCGTGGGTGTTTGCTAAGGTACAGCTGTAGGTACAGCTGTAGGTACAGCTAAGGTGCACTGGCACAGCTGAGAGCTGGGCAGTTGGTCACCAAGCTCTTGGCCTCACTGGAAAGGCTGGGAGGTGGCCACAGTGCTGAGAGAGGGATGCAATGTGGTCTCAGTACCACCTCACTGCAAGGCTATGGAAGAATGAATCCATATCAAGAGGAAAACTCCTTCACAGGAACTGTTCACACTGGCTGCTCAACCATGGGCTGTACCTCCAGAATCTGTCTCAGGCCAAAGCAATAAGCCCTGCACGTGAAAGGGTTTACTTGCTGTAAATCTTTACAGAATTCACTTGATCCAGTCCTACCTCATGAGTCACCACCAAAACCAGGGCACAGCTGTAAATCTCACCCCCCTCCCTGCTCACACCAAGACTCAGCTCGTTTCCACATCTACTGCACAAGGCATCTTCAGGGAAAGCATCACCCTGAAGTCCTGATCCAAGAGAAAATATTTTTCCAGCCTCCTCATGCACGGACCCACCAGCAGCAGGAATTTGGCCATCAGCATCCACAGGGAAACCCAGAAGTGAGAAACAACTGTTAATACAGGTTTTTATACCAAATTTTGGGGAGCTGGTCTCACCAGCGGATTAGGTACATAGACCACAGCCATGGTCAAGTTGCTTAATTTTTGATTCCTCTCTTCTCAACAAAAAACCAACAAACCAGCCCAGTCCTGCAGCATGTCTGTCAAAATCCATGTTCACCACAGAAATGGTGGCTCAGAATGAACCACAGAGGTCTGACCCTCCAATCAGGGGACAAAGGAAGATGGCACCGCTGGGACAGGAGCATAAATCAGAATATTGATTTAAATGTAACTATTGATTTAACCCCTCCTGCTGCCTCTCTGTGTTCCTCACATTTATCCAAATCAGAAACAACAGAGTTTCAGACAAACTCCATGGTTGCTTGCTGTACAAGCATGTAATGACTGTGGCCATTAGTCCCCAAAACCATGGGCCCCTTTGTGCTCAGGAACCAGGCAGGGTGGCAGGTAGGGATCAGAATCAGGATGGCCAAGGATGGCCCTGAGAGCAAGAGTGCACAAAGCAGGATCATATTACCAGGGGTCATCAATGCTACAGGTACCAGATTACACTTCTCTGAGGGTTTGTTTCTTGTCACAGCAAACAAAATCAGGTTCTGAGGATATTGTCATATATATAAAAATATTTTTATATATCCCAGCAGCTCCAGGAGGACCTCAATGCTACATTGCATACAGGAAAGCCGGTGGCTGCAATGCACCCAGAGATGCTGCTTTACCTTAAACTCACCCAGAAAAATCCCTCCAGCACCTCTGGGGCTGCAGCTTCACCTTCTCAAAGTGGCTTGCACAGAGCAGAGGTGTTTTGGGGAGCTCCCATGCTTAGACAGAGTAGGGAGGCAGTGGGAGGTCAGGATTGTGGAGCAGGAAGTGATCTCCCCCAAACTCAGTCTGGTTTGAAAGCCTGGCAAGCACTAACACTAACAAACAGTCAGTGTGTTTATATCCCACCTTCCTGCTGGAGAGCAGGGGTTATTTTTGGCATATTTTGTCATTGGTGGAGATGTCAGTGAAGGCCAGGAACAGTGCAGAGCTGTTGGGAAAGCCCAGAGGCAACTGCCCCAGGCACAGGATGATGAGATGAGGAATGTGGGAAGTTGCTCCAAGACATTTACACAGGGATTGGGTTTTGCCTGCAGGATGTGGGGCACAGCCCTGGCTTCAAAACACCTGGTGACTAAGAGCAGCATGGACCATCCTATTCCAGCCCAATTCCAGCCCCACACTGCTCCCATTCACCCCGTGCAGCAATGGAGAAGGAGTGTCATCCTGGGTCCTCACCCACCAGGTGCTTCACCCCTTCCAACCTTTCCTTTCCATGCCTGTGCATGGACTGTGGCCATCACCTGGACACCAACAGTGATGTTCTGGCATCAAGAGTCACCTCTTCCAGCCTGCACTTGCTGTTTTTCATCAGGGTTTACTGCTCATGCTGAGTTAAAGCAGAAAGGAAGAAGAGAGCACAAAGCAGCATCGCTCATTGCCCACTTGCCATTGTGCCACAGGGCTTGGCCACATTCCTTCCACTCACTGCTGGTTTTAAGATCATTTAAACCACTCACCTCCCCCATTTTCCCCCAGCAAGTGACCTCCTTACCTACAGTTTTGGATCTGCTTTGTCCCTCTTGTGAGCACCAGACGTCCTCTGCAGCCAGGACTGCTTCTCCTTACAAAACCAGCAAGATCAGCAGGGAGAGGACTTGCAGGCTGATGGCTTTGGCAGATAATTGGGTCTTCTCTTCCAGACATGTAGCTAAAATAGGGAGCATGAGTAGCTGAAAAGCCCAGGTTTGATTGGGGCAGAAGTAGGACTGGTATCAGCCAAGAGGAAAAAACCAGAGAGGCAAAACTTGACTTTGTCAGGTCAGGAGTTGCTGGCCAAGCCTCAGACCAGGTGTGATAACCTTGACTGCTCCACTGCAGCAGGGAATGTGACTGGAAGCACCATCCTTTCAAATGGCTTCTCCATAAAACACAGGATTTAAGCCCAGAAAGCTGGTGGATAGATGAAGAGAGGCCTTCTTCCCTGCCAGCTCCAGATGTGTGGTCTCCCATCTCCTCTAGTCTTTGCTGCTGCTAATTCCCCGTGCATCACCTGAGGATTTGGCTACCCCCACACTTCTTGTCTAGCACAGGACTGCAGTCCACCTGAGAACTGATTTAGTCCCACAGTCATGCTGCAGTTTGAGAAGGTGCCACAGACTCTACTTGGCAACAAGAGCCTGAATTGAGCCCTACCTTTGAGCACCCATTCAGATCCAGCACTTTCTCTGGGCCTCTTTGTTTTAGCCCAAACCAAACAGATGAAATTAAGAACATCCCCATTAATTTGCCATGCATATGAAGGGGTTGAGCATTTCTCCTCCAGCTCAGGGGCCCTGTGGCCTCACTGAGCCCAGCACTGGCTTCCAGTCTCACAGGCATGTTCACTTCCTCCCTCCCCAACGCTGAACAGATAACAGGGCAATTGCCATAATGAGTCTCTGTCTGTCCAGCCCTGCTCAAAGCAATTAACAAAGCCAGGCACTAATGAACTTGGTTTCAGAGCACCCCGGAGATGGGTTATTTGAAGTGGAGGAAAACCAAGGTGAGAGCAGGTGGAGTGGCTGACCCTGGTCACGAGGTACCTTGGGTTGGATGCAGGAGACAGAGCTCCCTGCCTGGAGCAGGGAAAGGATGGCAGGTAGACACGAGGGCGACCACAGCTTTCTAATGTGGTGTCTGTGGCTGGAGAGACTGGTTTGTCCACGTTTGGGAGGGCAGGAGGGACTCCCCACCCATCCCAGTCCTGTCTCATCCCTGAGTGGCTTTGGGAAAGCTGTGTCTCTGTTGCCAGAGCTCCTGACACCCACCTTGGTGGAACTTCCCTACATCCTGCACCCAAAGTTTTGCAAGACCCCAGATGCAGCCATTGAGGCACAGAGCAGGAGAACTCATGGGTCCCCTTGCAAAGAAACTTCCTCAGTTCATGACTCACCATCCCACCCTCCCTGGTGTCACTCGTGATTCCATTTCATTTTGCTGCAGCAGCATTTCACCATCTCTTATCAATGCAGAAGACAACAGGGCAGCCTGTCCTGGCTGCAGACATGTGCCCAACAGCAACATCTCTCCCTGCAGCATTTTTGGACCAACCTCCCCGTTGTTGTGAACTGAACATCCTCTTGCAAACAGCAGGTTCCCCTGCAATGCTGGAGGGGTCAGAGTGGGTCTCTCCAGGTCTGCCTGCAAGGGTGAGGATAGCTGATAAACCACAGGGATGTGGCCTCTGCACCACATGCTCTCACAGCACACACGTCCTCACATGCACGTTGACGGCATGCTAAAAATATTCTTCACTTTTTGACCGATTAAAATTTTCCAGGAGAGTTGGAACCACAGCCCCCACCCTATCTGTACAGCCAGAGGCTTCCCCTCACCTCCCCCAGCCCTGCCAGGAAAACAGAGAATACTGAACAACAGTTCCAGTAATTTGGGGGTTTTTGGTTCTTTTAAAAGCCTGGCTAAAATATAATCTTTTTTCAATAGTTTATTTTGTGATGTCTGGCACCATTCTGGAGCCAAACTTGGCACCCTGTCCTGCTCTCTCACTCCCACTGAAAAGGCTGTGGGTGAGCTGGGATGATCCCACTTCCCACCCAAAATCCCATTTTGATGGCTCAGGAAATCAAACAAAGAAAATATGTTTTAAAACCAGCTCCCACCTGGTGTTAGGCAGCGGAGAGCTAATGCTGGCTTGGTGACAGCTCTGCATGCTGATGGCCAGTCACGATTTTCTTGTCATATCTTTCAGAGGTGCCTGTTGTGCCAGGTAAAGAAGGAACCTGAAGGTTGCTGTCAAACCCTTGGCCACTGGCCAAGACCCTCTGTGCCATCACTGATGTTTGTGGCAGCATTTTCTGAGCCTAATTTGGCTCTTGGCCATGGAGGAGGAGCAGGGGAGGCCACAGAAGCTGTTTATACAACATGGGGATTGTCTCGGCGAGACCAGAGCCTTTGCCAAACTGAGCTAAGCTGATAGGAAGGAGATGTCATCAGTGTGTTTTTGCTAATTATCACTAATAATTATTTGTGTGTAGTTTCTCTTGGGAGCTCCAGTCCTGGCTCAGCTCCTGCTGCTCTTGCAGCCTTGTGCAACTGGAGCAAACAGGAGGGTCCTACCCCAAAACCCTGCAGGTGAGAGGAGAGGGAGGGCAAGTGCAGTGCTTGGGCAATACCCTGACCATGGTGGTCAGCACAGTGCATCTCCCTTTTTATGTTTTCTCCCTGCTCACACCAGTTACAACCAGTTAGACCCTGTTTGTCCTCCTTTGGCTCTTCCGAGTGTGTTCGGTGCCTCAGCCTCTTGTCAAAACCCAGATTCATCACAGCACAGCTATTAGCTGCTCCCTCCCATGTGAGATGTCTTTCTGCTGACACGGCAATCATTCTCCTGTCAGCGTGCCTTGACAGTACCAGGATTTCTCATTTCAAGTCCTGGTGTGCCCCAGGGTGATTCCTGGCTCCTCCATTAACCCCTGGCCCTGCAGGATGGGGGTAGCCTGCCCTGATGGATACTCTGCTATCCCTTCCACCTCTGGTTAGCAGAAGCTGCCTCCTGTTTTTCCTCTCAGCACTTGCCTTACCTATGCAGAAGAGCGTTTAACCTGGAGGTAGAGGTGTCAGACTTTTATTCTCCTTTCCTTCTTATTTTCTGTGCTGAGTACAATGAAGGCAAGGTTTGCAGAGGGAGGTAACGTCTTTTTTTAGACTGACTGAAATAATTAAAAGAAAAACCAGGCAGGCTGTTGGGTACATGAGCCCTCCAGCAGGCCTGAAATAGCTGCAGAAGTCTGCAAAGCTGAATACCAGTGGAGAACAATAGCTCTGAGCATGACTAGTGTTAACCAGTTCTGCTACCAAAGACTACTCCCCAGCTGTTTACCTTGGGTGAACGAGTGGCATCACCCCTCTGCCAAAATCCACTGTCCAGAGATCACCCCTTGGCCAGGAGCCACTCTCGTGGCTGAAGGAGCCACTCTCGTGGCTGAAGGAGCCACCTGGCTACACGGACCTGAGCCCTGGACAATGCTCCATGCTGGCTTCATGGAGCATCCTTAGCCTCTCTACACCCTGTGCCCTGTCCTGCTGCTCCTGGGGCCTGAGCTCACCCCAGCCCCAGGGACACTGTGCCACCCTGGACCCTGCCTCACCCCCGGGACCTCTGAGGACTCTCTGATTTCAGGCACAGTCTCACTACAGGGGTCTGGCTTGATCTCATGGGACCCTCTCTGATCCCAGGGAACCATGTGAGACACCAGGGAGCCCCCTGACTTTTGGGACCTGCTGATTCCAGGGACTCTCCTGAAATCCACAGGGGTCTACCCTGATCCCTGGGGACCCTGCCTGACCCCAGGAACTATATCTGACCCCAGGGACCCTGCCTAATGCTGGGAATCCTATTGGATCCTGAGGACCCCAACAGACACTGGGGGCCTTCTGATTTCAGGGATCCTCCGATTTCAGGGACCCTCCACTTTCAAGGACATTGTCCTACCATGGGGGTTTTGCACGATCCCTGGTGACCCTATCCGACCCCGGGGAATGTCTCCACCCCAAGCTCCATGTCCCGCTCCGGCTATCCTGTCATCCCAGGTTATCCTGGCCCACCCCAGGGTCCATGTCCCACCCCTTAGCCGCCGTCTGACCGCAGGGACCCCGTTCATCCCCCTCCCCTGGGCTCAGTCCCAGCCCTTCCCGGGGGCTCCCAGCCCCACGGCGCCGGGGGGGGGGCCGGGGCCGGGGCCGGGCCAGGCGGGGGGGCCGGGCCAGGCGGCGGCGGGGCCGGGGCCGGCGGCGGGGGCATCCCCGCCTCCTCGCTGGCAGCGCCGGAGCCGCCGGAAACCCGGCGGTGCTGCTGCTGCTGCTGCCGCGGCTCCTGCTCCCCGAGAAGTTGTTGCGGAGGGAGAGCGGCGGGGCCCGGGCCGGCACCCCCCGGCCCGCCCGGCATGACCGTCCGCCCGGAGCCCAGCGGGGCAGCGGGGCGGCGGCCGAGCCCCTGAGCGGGCGGAGAGGAGCCATGGAGCAAGTGAGTCCGGCCGGGAGCGGGATAGGGAGCGGGGGTGACCCCGGGACAGGGAGGAGGGACCGCCAGACCGGGCGGGAGAAGCGCCTGCCGGGGCAGGGGATCCGCACCGGGCACTTCGGGGCGTTTTCGGCTGTTCGCCCGCGCTGGGACATCCCGGCCCCGCTGCGCCCAGGGGACAGCGAAGGAGACCGCGGGGCAGGGGGACCCCATCGCCAGCAGCCCCCGGAGCGGCTCGGGCAGAGCCTCGGCAGCGCATCCCCGCAGCCCTCGGGATGTTGGAGCCGGCCGGGAGTGGCTGCCGGGCTCGGCCGGCGCTGGCAGAGCCGGGCTGGTTCCACGCGTGCTCAGGCCACCCCGAGTGACTCCCGCTGGGGTGTTGTCCTGTCCTGCTGGAGCCGGGCCTGGGTCAAATCGCTAGCTTGGACACGTCTGCGCACCTCCAGCCTTCCCCACTTCTGTTCTGCTCCTCCTTTCAGTTTGGGACGGGTTTAACTCGGAGAAGGGCAGTGGTGCTTCTTCTGCACACGGTGTTCATGTCCATGGGATCAGACACCCCAATAATCCATTCCTGTAAGGACTGATTAAGATGCCACAAATTCGTTAGCAATTTAAACAGGTCGCTTTCTCCCCTCGTCTGGCCACGCAATTATTCCTGCTTCCTTTCCTCGAATGAGGTTTTGCTGCTCATGCACAAAGAAAGCTCCCGGTAGGACGGACTGCCGGAGGACTTCAGGCTCTGCCTGGTACATGCGATCCCTGTAGCTGTGGCTTGTCTCTCCCCCCTCACACCCCCTTATTTCAGCTCCCAACATTCTGTGGCAAGAATGAAAGCTCTTTTAAAACAGCAGGGAGACGGCAAAGCAGCCCAAGTTGGTAGTGACTGAGAGTTGTTATTATCCGCTGGCATCCATGAAATTAATCCACAGCAGAGAAACTGCTTCCAGCTGGCGGCCGCCGGCCAAAGGGGCTTCACACCTACCCCAGCACTGACTGACCGTCTCATGGGCTTCTCTTCTTTAGTGACACAGGAATCCTCCAAGGATTGCTTGTAGAAGGGGTGTCAGAGGCAGTTCCCCAAGTTCCATGTGGATCTGAGCAGTTTGTTTCCAGTGGAACAAACTGTTCTGCTCCAGCAGGCTGGGGAGAATTAGAAGTGCTAACAGCAAGGTTTGGGAGATAACGCGGGAAGGGAGCGTGTGGGCATGCAGGTTGTCTCCTGGGAGTTGTTCATCAGCACCTTGGTAGAAAGGAGTGTGTGATAAGTGAGATGCTTGATTGAAATTAAGTTGATGTAACTGGCTAAGGCACTTCTGTGCTCTGTGTAACTTTAAAAGCACCGCTGTGATTCAACTCTTGGGGGTTTGTTTTGTTGGAAGATGTGAAGACTGTGTGGGTTTGTGGGCCCATAAAATACAGAGCAGGGGAGGGGAGAAAAAGCTGCCTATTTCTTAAATAAAAGCCATCCTGTCTGATTTGGGTTTTCTGCTGGGCTGCAAAATGTGAGGCTAAACCAGGCTGAAGGAGTGGAATTCGTGTTCCACTTCTAATGCCACCATGATATAAAATGCAAAAAATGGCTCCTATGGATTGTTTTTGGGAGCGATGCCTTTGGCATGAGCCAGCATTGGGATAACTTGGTTCTTCCTTCATTTACACTGGCTCCCTTGGCTGATGTCAGGGGACTTCTTCTCATGGAGTTACCACAGGAATGAATCCAGTCCAAGAACATATCTTACTATTTGTTGTAGAATGCTCATATATAGCTGAGTTAACAACAGCAGTTCATGTCTTTGTCATGCTCCCATTTTCATTGTGGAATTGCAGGCAGGGAACACAGGATGGACACAATGCCCTGCTGTTGGGTGCCCTTCCCTGGCCAACCTCCCCTTGCCAATTTGGGGCAGGGCTGGCATAAAAATAACCTGCAAAAATGTCAGGCATCATCTCTGAGACTCTTCTTGCTTTTGCAAGAACAAACTTGCCAGTTGAATCATCTGGGTTTTTACGTCCTTAAACTGCAGGTGAGGGATTACAGCACCTGTCCCCCCTTGTGGGATGTGCTGCATACATGTGAGGGGGAAGCTCCTGACCCAGATCCAGCAGCTCAGCATCCCTCTGAGTGCTGGATCTCACCCCTCACATCTGACTTGTAGCAGGGACTGAGGAAGGCAACTCAGGCTCAGGTGACTCCTGTGCAGTGCAAAGGGCAGAGCCCTCCACTTGTGGCTGTTGTCCCCTGCTGAGACCAGCACTGTCCATCTCACTGCACCTTCCCTCACCTTCCCTCTCCTGGGCTGCTCAGGTGAGGCTTGGAGTCATGGATCCTGTGTGTGGATGCTCCCAGGTGTGGCACAGCAGGAAGTCCTGCCTGGTATGGAGGGTTTCCCCATGCATGGCTCCTTTCAGGCCAGGGTTTCAACCAGGGCTCCTGAGTGATCTGGGGAGCTCAAGGCAACCCTTCAATGCCAAGGAGGGGAGGTCCCTGAAAGGCTGCAGAGCCAGACCCCAAACCAGCTCTGTCCTCACTGTGCCTGGTGCAGAGGTGTCAACAAGAGCCCCAGCTCTGCTGGGCCAGGTTGTTTTGCAGCAGTAGATGTTAGGTGCTGTGTCTTCACAGGGAGCACTGTTATTTTAAAACCAGAGTAGTTTTCGCTCTGCAGAGCAGAGCATGGATAGGCATATTTACCATGTGACTTCAGCCTTTCTGCCAGGTGGGGAAAAAAATAACCAGCAAAAATTCACCTGCCAAACAAAAAACAACAAAAAACCCCAACCTTAAAGAGTAAAAACATTTTAGCAGTTGTTGGTCTGGTCACACTTGAATAAACTCTCCATACAGCTACATCCATGCACAAGTGCTACGATGGAGGTTAAAGTCCATTCCCAATTATCTAAAAATGACATCAAAAGGGTTCTCGATCAGGAAACCAGCAGGTTTGTGCAGGAATTGATGTTTGCTGAAGTCGCAGATCTCAACTGAATACAACTTCCTGGCAACCTAAAAAGTCAAGTTTAAAAAAAACCCACCCTACGCAGTCCCTCCATTTCCCGGAAAACTTTTTGATGCTCAGTCATCCTGTATTGTGGCCATTTCAGATGCAGCTCAGTACAACTGAAATAACTTCTACAAAAGGCACCAAGGTTGTTACAGGTTTCAGTCCAATTTTCTTTTAGGTGAAATACAGTTTATTTGATTTTCTTGTTGCCAGTCTGCACCCGAGCCTACTGGGAAAGCCCAGCCCCTTCCAGGTCTTAGTGGAGGTCAGAATAAATGTGGGTGCACGGGGTGTTTAAGCTGAAGTTTTTCTTCTTCTTATGGGTGCAAGCTCCCGCTTTGGAATCAGAGCTTACCCTGATGAAAGTGCTGTCCAAGGGTGTGTTCAGTGGGAGTTTGGTGCATGAAAACATTTGTTAGCAAGGCTCTCCTCCAAATTTTTGAAGCTTGTCCATACACACTTGCTCTGTCCTGGCTGTGGGAGTGTCCAGCTCTGACTCTGTTCCATGCACTTGGGATTTTCTCATGTTATGAAACAAGATGTCTGAGCTCCAGCCGGTCCAGTTTGTGCAGAGAGAGCCATTTTGGGAAGTTTGGGGCTCTCTTGTCACACATACTCTTTTTGTGTGCCTGCTCTCTGCAGCAGGATTGCTGCTAGTACATGTGGAGACATGAAGAAAACAGAGTCTGGGGGACAGTGAGGTCCCTAGGAGGAGGTTGGAGGATTTAGGCTTGGCCTCTCCTGACAAATCACAAGGTTAGTGAGGTGATTGTGTAAGGGGATTTGGCTCAGTGAGGGATTCCCCTTGCCTTGCTCCAGGGAAAGAGGCTTATCGAGGGGTCTGTGGGGTGTAGGGAGCAGCAGGGTGCTCCCAGGGAGGGGTACAGGGATCCTGCCTTTTGCAAAGGCTCTTCCAGTGCACTGGAGAGGAGGAAAGTTTTCATCCTTAACCTGCTGGGAACATTTTAGTGTGGATGTGGTGAAGTCCTGTCCCTCATGCTGTGGATTTGCCCACAAGTGTTGGTTTGGGGATGGTGACCAAGCATAGACACCTAGGAGAGAAGCTTGCAGAAGTGGCCTTGAACTAAAATGAGAGTGTTGCTCCTGATGCCAGCAGAATCCATCGTGCTGGGATTCATCAGAAAGATGGAGGAGCAAAGAAGAGAGGAGGCTGCTCTTCTTCAAGGTGCACTTGGTGCACTTGGTTTTCTCCCAGATTTACCCTAAACCAGGACAGTGAGTGAGCAGAGAGTATCTCCCCAGAGAGGGAAGCAGGGGAGCAGAGGAGCAAGATGGACTTGTTGCCATCCCAACAGTCTCTCCACAGATGGCTGAGGTCTGTGCCCACTTCCCAGTCCTGTGGGAGCTGGTTGAGTTTTCCTCTGGAAGATGCCAGTCTCCCATTGTGATGTGGTGGGGAGGGACCACATTTGGTGGGTGCCAACATTTTCTCTGGGCTGGCTGATGGAAACTCCTTATGCCTTCTGTCCTTGCAGGATACAAAGGAAGAGGTCTCAGAGAAACCAAAGTGTGCTCCAACTGCAGAGAAATATGGCTGGATTAAAAAAAGCAGCGGGGGGCTGCTGGGACTGTGGAAGGATCGTTACATCCAGCTACGGAAAACACAGCTCGTGGTCTACGAGGATGAGGTATGGTCACAGCTAAAGGCCTTGAATGAGGGGCAGGAGCAGGCCCCTGGGGACACATGCATGTCCCTGTGTTTTTTATTTTTCCCTCCAGCCCATTCCTTTTGAAAGGGCTTCTCCAGATACCTCCAGGAAGGGTAAACTCTGTAAAAGAGACGGCAGCTGCGTTTTAAATATATTATATATTATAAATATTTTAGCCACCAAATATTTTGACAGAGCTGTTGCCAAAATAAAAAAAAAAAAAACCAACATGGGGGGCAGGACATCCTGTGAGAAGGTGATCGGAGTAAAGCCTTGGGCGGAAGCAGGATATCTGCAATGAGGTTTTGGCTTTTGAAGGATAAAAGTGATTGTAGCAGGCTGACTTCCCACCTGCCACTTGAGGGGATGGCAGGCAACCCTGCAGCTGTTTGGCACCCCTCAAGCAGCTCAGATTGTTGCCAGCCAGACTCTTCAGGGCTTCTTTTAGGCACTGAAGGATGCAGAGTGAGATTGTGAATGCTTGCTGTCCTCTTTAAGCACGGACGGTCTGGATTTGGCTCATCTTTTCCCTTTACTTGAGCCAGTTCTGAGTGAAGGACCCCTGGGAGCCTTGTCCTGGACTTCCCCAGATAAACTGCATGCCTTAGGTTCATGGCCGCACTTAGAGCTCTTTCCAGACAAATAAGGAATAAGAGCCAAGCCAAATCTGTCCTGCATTTCCAGGCGAGAAGAATGAGAAGTGCAGGGCTGGCCCTGCCAGGATGCAAAGGTGGCTTTGTCCTGAGTCAAGCCCTCGTTCCTGGGCTGGAAGCAGCTTCTGCAAGAGCAGACTTTGCCCCAAAAGTTAGAAATCACAGTGCAGTGCACAAGCTGCAGCGAAGAGAGATTTGAGATGAGGGGTGGGTAGGTCTGAGCCCCGTGTGTGTTCAGCAGGGTGGGGGACTGCACAAGGACCACGTGCCTGTGAGGTGTCTGGCCCAAGAGGATCTGGGTCATGTGTGGGCATCAGGACGATATAAAAGCAAAATCATGTAAAGCTTCATGTGCAGTGTGTCAAGGGAAGAAGAATGGGGAAATGTTTCAGCAGCTGCATTGCTGCTGTGGTTTCAGGAACAACAGGACTGACAGTGAGTTCAGTTCAGTTCTCTTTTTTAAAAACATACTCTTCTTGCCTAATAAAGAAGATTTGCTATAAACAATTTAGGTTAAAGGGTACTACCTCTTCCTTTATGCTTAACACTCTTGCTCTTCCCAAATCCCAAAGCTTTCTGGTGTCATTTGTTCTTAGCTGAGAAATGTCATGAAGAGTGGAAGAATAATGACAGAAAAAGTCAGTGTCAGGTGATGAGCAGTTCAGAAAGCAGGAAAAGCAAGGGGGGGGGGCCGTTTCTCTTACCCAGAGGGATGCAGCCTGGTCCTGCAAACTGTTGACTCTCTGTAGATCATTTCCCAGTGCCCTGGACACCTGTTGACTCCAGCTGAAGCTTCAGGAACTCGAAGATTCAAAATCTATAAACATGACGTAGGTTTTTTTTTTAGAGGGCATGCCTTTAAAAACAAGATACATGGAGGCTCTCATTACCACAAGGGAAAAGGAGGCTTTTAAAGTAAGATTAATTTTCACAGACATTCAGAAGAAGGAAAAAATCCCAATCATTTAAAGGGTTATTTTATTATCTCAACAAGGAAAATGGCATTTGTAACAACCAGGCATAATGTTTTCTGGTAGCCTGCGGATTGTGGTAACATCCTGTAATAAATTGCATCTGTAAGCTACAGTAGCTGCAAGGTCCCATTATTGTAAATAAGGGATCATGTTAATATCTATAGGCTATTAAACTGGCTTACAGTGAAGTCAAATGTCTTAGGAGAGGAAATTGCTGCAAAATTATCTGGTAGCACAATAGGATAGCATGTGATTGTGCAGACTTACTACAGGGAAACCAAAGGAAATGGCAATTTTCTGCACTCAGGAGGGGTCTTGTTGCAACAGAATTGAGACAGTTCACGTTTATTACTGTATTTGTCTTCTGTTAATGTGAGTCAGGGCAGTGTGGCTGTCTCCATCTTACAAATGGGGAACAAAGTTTTTGAGATGGGAAGGGTTGATGTCAAGCAGAGTCTGTGGTGCAGTGTGCTATGGTGATTTGCATTTCTGGAGTTCAAGGTGCCATTTTTCCCACTGGACCTTCTCCACACATATCTGCTCTGTGTGACCTTGGAGAAGGACACAGCATTCCAGACCATCCTCAGGCTGAAACATTTACAAATGGGATTGTTCAGTGCTTGCTGAAAAAGAAAGGAGATAAAACCTCAGGCAACGGGAATAAAAGGCATCTCTCCATATATATCCTAAATTAGACTTAGATGGGTTAAACGGGTCATCAGCTTCCATATGGGCAGGCAGGTTTGGAGGCTGAGCATTTCAGCTGGTCTGAGCCCATCAGATTTCCAGGAACTGAGTAGTGCCTTGGACTCTGCTTTTCTCAGTCCCTCCCATGTCCACTCCTTCACAAAAAGGTGCTAATGTTGCCTTTAGCAGTTGTTTTCTGTGCGGGTCATCTTGATGCAATTGCATGAGCCTGGCTGCACTTGCAGCTGAAGTTTAGGTGCAGAACAAGAGCAGAGGGGACGGCCAACACGAGATACAGACAAGAACATTGTACAGTGTTACTAGAAAGTACAGTCTGAGCAGCACACAAACACCATATATCATCATCAGTAGCAATATCCAGGAATGTGCTCCTGAAATGTGCTCCTGACCTGCCCTGGGAACGTGTTGCCCAAGTTGCATCTGCTAGTCAGGCTTTGGGTTTGGTTTAAAGCAGAGCCACCTCCTAAAGGCAAATGGCAAATGCCTATTGTGTTACCTGGAGCAGATGGGGTGAAACTCAGCCCACACGGCTTCAGGTTTCTTTCAGTGGATGGGGAATGAAGGGAGATGGATTTCTTGTTCTCTGCTGTACCTCCATCTACAGCACCCTGCATCTGTACCCTCCCCTAAATAAGATGAGGTTAAGCAAGATGTTTGTATGGTACATACCCAAATGTCAGGAAAGGAGGCAAATGCAAATACAGGGTGCTTGGATCCCACTAAACTGCTGTGCAGGTCTGCACAGAACAAAGCAAGTTATTTTCCAGTGGGGTTTCTTGTCTTCTTGTCTCTGCATATTCTTGCCAGAATAAAAAAACCTACAGAGAGTGTCTGAAGACCAGGCAGTCCTATTTGGGTGACTAGACAGATTAATGTCATCACATCACAGATTAGAAACCATCAGTTTTGAATTTGGATTTTTTTTTTTACCCTCTAAACAGTGCAGCTAGTGCTTAGAGCTGTTTTCTTGTTGTTTTAGAGTTTCTTTGTAAGTGTATTATTTGACAGGGAAAAATCCTACTAGATTCTAGAGACCAGAGGATCCACTTGGCATTCAACAGTTGGACACCTAACATCTGCATTTTGCCCCTGGTAAAGTGATAGCAAGGCTTACCCCAAACTGATTTGTTAAAACACTTTGAGAGCCTCAAATAAAGAAATAAATTATTATTTCAGGTCTAGACATTTTAAACTGAATGGAGGGTCTCAGCCCCTGAGTGTGTGTCAGTGAAAAGGGTTTTGCTGGGAATTACACCTTCCTATAAATAAAAATTTCAGGGAGTCTTTTGCCCCCCACCTTTTTACAAACTTTTCATTAAGGAAGTTGTTTGCCAAGTGTCATTCTTTGGTTAAGCACATGCATTAATATATCCAGTGTTCAGTAACTTTCTTCCTAAGGGCCAACCCAAGAGACACAGCTATGTTTGTCACAGGATCTGCTCCATGAAGAGTTAATGGAATATTATTTCTGCATTAAATCATGAATGTAAGGGTTCTGTACCAGGATTGAGCTTGTCCAGAACATGTGTCAGGGCAGGACTCTGGAAGTGACCTTGTCTCTGCATGGTGCTGAGTGTCCTTCAGGTCCCAGGAGACTGAAGGGACCTGGGGACCTGCGTCAGGGTTGGGTCTTTCATTCTTTATCTTAGTGGTGCAGGACAGACATAAAGGATCTCTTTGTGACCCAGGTAGGCTTACAGAGAGGGGATGGCTGCTTGCCAAGGGTAAAACATAGACAAAAGCCCCATTCTGGTGTTCCCTGAACTCAGATGCTTTTCCTTTGCCTCATTCACAGAGTTTTTATAATTCTCTGGCTGCTTTCTTGCCTGCTTTCCCTGAAGAGGATAGCTCACTTGAAAAGTTCAGGTCCCTGAGATGAAGGACCCATAGCTTGAACAGTCAAGGTGTCTCTAAGAGACAGCATCCTGCATGTCCCCATCCTCTCTGCCCTTGTTCCCTGGCCAGGTCACAGTCCCCAAAGCCTCCCCAGGGATAAGACAGGCAGCTGGAAGGCAAGAGGTAATCTTACAGCAAAACCACATCTCTCCACCCTGCCAAGTCCCCCTGTTCCCCAGATGGGTGTTCCACAGCCTTTAGGAAGTGGAGCATAGCTTGCACGGGATCAGAGGAAGAGTTCCTGTCCAAGAGGCAGGACGGATGGCGTGGACGAGGAGGGTGGCAGGGGCTGTGCTGGAGACAGAGCTGCTCTTGAGAGCAGGGAGGGTGGGCAGGAGGCGTGGGGCCGGTCTCTGCTCAGAGCGCTGCTGAGCTCTCTGCATCCTGAGCCCGGGGAAGGAGCTGGGAGCTGCACCGGCCGTGCGGCGGGGCTGTAACGTGGGCGGTCGTCCTCCGAAGGCCAGGATGAGATCACCCATCCCCGAGGCATGTATTCCTGACCTCACCCTTCTCTGTCATTTGTTGGCCGCGGAGGGCTTATTATTTCCATCCCTGTCCTTTTGCAGTGACATTGCGATACCAGGATTGCAGCAGGAACCTTCAAAGGGCCCGGTAGCGTCAGCAGGATTTTATCGGCCGGGTTTTAGGTTTGGGCAGGATTAATCTCCTCCTCCTCCTAGTATGCGTTTTCCCAGTTCACATTCACCTACTCAGTGTTAAATGAAATAAACAGTAATGTCATTAAAATAATAAACCTAAATTAGATCCAGACGTCCCTCGGTGGCTCAGGACTTGCTCTGTGTACTGACATCAGCTCTGCCGGGCCCCCATCCCCAGATAGGAGGGTTAAAAAAACTGAAAGGCAGGCTGAGTTCTGCACAGCGACTTAAATGTCAAGTGGTAAAGGGAGGAAATTCCCCGCAGCCCACTTCCCCTCTGAACTCTCCATTCCCTGCCTCCAGCCACGCAGCAGCTTCCTGGCTACGACATGTTTCCTCATCCCACACCCCCTTCTCTGCTACAGGAATTGCTAAATACAAACTCATATGGGCACAGGGAGCTCCTTGGGAGCAGAGACTGAGCTGGGGGTGGTTATGGCCAACAATTTTAATTCAGGATGGTACTGGAGAGGTTCATGAGCCATGCTGACTATAGCACTTCACTGGCAAGAACTGCTCTGAGATTCATCAGAACTGCTCATTTATGCTTAGCAAAAAGGAGCTTTGGTCTCTGCTGGGCTACTGAGACATGAAGAATATTATCTGCCCAGCGTTACGCTGCGATTCCTATTAGGGATGGTGCTCTGCAGCTGAACTGAGCCACGCACCACGTGTGGAATTTTAGTTATGTTACTGGGAGGAATGAGCCAAGATCGCGGCCGGCAGTCATCAGTGGAGATACTCCAGAGATAAATATTCCCCACTGAGATGCTGGCCCAGACACTTTTGCTGGCTGTACAGGGCTGTATTTCCAATCCTAAGCGTTTTGACAGCTCAGAGCGTGGCTGCGAGAGGACTGTGTCCATCACACATGGCTCCTGCTGACCTCTGTGATGTGAGGGCCAGTCTGTCCCAGCTCACTGTGGTAGCAGGGCTCCCCTCTTATCCCTGCTCTGTCTCAGGCTTCCTGAGTGGGCTGCTTGGACCATCATGATGCTTGTGTCATCTTCCCTGTAAAAAAAGCAGAATCACATCTCCTCCTTTCATTGTGGGACAGAGGTAGTGTCACTTCTGGCTGCAGATCCCTGGATGAGGCCAACAGCAATGGCAGAAGCTGGTGTTACTGTCCCCAACCTGTTATTTGCTCAGCCACTGTGGACCACTAGGCCTGTAGCTTAAAGACCAGGGTGTTTTCTTAATGAGATGCCAGCCTGATTTATGGGGCTTTCTGTCTGCATGCAGGTTATTTTTAAGTCAGAAGAGCTTTTCGACAGTTGGAAAGGGAAGAAATGCAGAATTTGATGGCCTATGATTGATTTCAGTGCCTCCTATTCATAATAATGTTTCATTCCCTCTCTGCAGGATGAACAGAAGTGCATAGAAACGGTGGAACTGGAGAGTTATGACAAGTGCCAGGAGCTGCGTGCACTACTAAAAAGGAAAAATCGTTTCATTTTAATCCGCTCCCCGGGTAAGAAGGTAGGATTGCCTTTCTCATCACCCTCGAGTCTGCTAACTCCAGAGTGAGTTCCAGCCAGCTGTGCCCAGAGCAGATGAAAAGCTCTGAGTGCTTTGGCAGCTGAGAGAAATGACCTGTAACTGTGCAGGGTCTGCAGTGTGTAAGAAGGAAAGCCACTGTCACGTAGATTTCTTTCTTGTCGTGGGGAAAGGGTCTTCCTGTGGCTCAACTTTTTCCTCTTGATTTTTTTTCCTGCATTAGCAGGACTCTTTCTTGCAGTACTCCCTAAGAAGTGGAGAGTGATCATTCCCTGTGGTTCCTTCATGTCCTCTGAGCACCTGTAGATGCTGCAGCTTTGCCCAAGTTCCAGTGAAATCAATAATTCCAATCCATGCACTGAGACAGTTCCTGGAGTCAGAACCATTGATCTGAGAAACTCCAGTGCAAAGTTACTTGCAGCCAAACAGTTCCTAGGAGAAAAGATTCATTTTGCAGAATTCATGAAACCCTACATCTGTAGCTTCCTGCACAGCATCTAGTTAGATCCAGAAGCGAAAAACCAGGCTGGCATTGCAAAGAGACTATACATCCATCTGAGCACTGGGTGTATGCAAGGACATCCTGCTTTATTTCCTGTCTATATTTGTTATCACTACACATCTTTGGATGTTCTTCTTAGCTCCTACTTGCATTCTATCCATTTCAGCATCTTTATGGGTTAGAATTCTTCATTGTTGCTTTGGGGTATCACACTTTGCCTTCTAATTTCTATATGATTTTTTTTGGCCTTAGAGTTCTTACTAAATCTCCCCATGCAAATCTGTGAAGTTGTGAGGGACAAAACACATTTATTTCCATAAGAACATGAACAGGCAAAAATACCAACTTGCTGCGTTCCCTCATCTCCATTTTGTTTAAATAAGTGGAGATTGTTTAGTCCTTGTCACTGTTGCTTATTCTTTCACTCCAGTCACTTAGTGTTTATTCATATAATAAGACCCCAGCTGAGTTCAGAGCACCATTGTGCTAAACTTCACTCAAAACAACAAAATAAGGACTTTCCTGCCTCAAAACCCCTGGGCTAGAGAGCTCCAGCAGACCGCTGGAGCCCAGAACACATTAGGAAGGAATTCTTCCCTGCAAGGATGGTGAGACCCTGGCACAGGCTGCCCAGAGAAGCTGTGGCTGCCCCATCCCTGGAAGTGTCCAAGGCCAGGCTGGACGGGGCTTGGAGCAACCTGGGATAGTGGAAGGTGTCCCTGCCCATGGCAGGAGGGGTGGAACTAGATGTTTTTTGAGGTCTCTTCCAACCCAATTGATTCTAGGATTCTGTGATTCTAAGTGTACACCTATTCCCAGGGAGGCCAGTAATACCCTGTGTGCTCAGAGATGGGCAGCACAGAAGGAAAAGGTATTATCTGCAGGTATGTTACTGAGAGAGAATTGTGTAATAGCTGCGTATGTCTCTGCACTGCTCCATCAATCAATACAGGGTGTGAGACCTGTTCCTAAACCTTTCATTTCTTGCTATGAGAAAAATATGCCCAAACTGTGCCCAAAAGGGTAACTTCATCTTTTTGGCATGCTGGCAAGTTTACAGCTACCCTGTTTTTCATACCACTGAGTCAATGGAGACCTAGATAGAGGCTACTTTTTATAAGGCTCTTTTGGTGAAAGGAAGGGCTTTTATAAATGAAAAGTTCCCTGTTTGTAGCTCCCCTCCCGCCCTTCTTTTGGCTGGGAATCTGGTGAGGGTGTTGACACACAACATACTTTGGCAGATGTTAGCACAGGCTTCAATTAGGAGGCCAACGTACACAACTGTCCTTCTTCTGTTTTGAAATCGCAGCTGTGGCGATATATATCAGTTAAACATTTTCCATTTGAGAGGCTTGCTGCCATCCCCAGTTTAAAATCACCTTGTGAGCCAGCTTGCCAAGCTCTGCCACATCTTGCTAAGGTTTTTTCTTTTCACCCTCTCTCCTGAGCATAATGCTGAGGAATGGGTTTGAGGGACTTAGCAACAAGCTAGGAAAGGCAATTTCTGTTTCAGTGCACAAATCTTGAATACGTGGAGCCCAGTTTAATTGCAGGGGAATCCCAGTTTAAATCTTGGATGGGATATTTTTGAGCAGAGATGAATCAGTCAGTTAAAACTACTCTGCAGCTGAAGCTGCACCTAAATAAATAAGTTGTCCTGCTGAACACTGGTCATTGATGAATGTACCCCAGATCCTGCTTGGTCTGTTCACAAGGATGACATTTTTGTTAAGCTGTGACAATATAAGCATGTCACACGCCTGCACTGGTATGAAACTGAAAGAAAGCACTGCCCCCTGAGCTTCAGTTCTTCAGTGAAGAAAGCTGGCAGTGTGCAAAAGCCCCCTTCTGCTTAGAAATCTCAAATGCCTCATTCCATCCACAGCAATTAAATGAAAACTTCTGGATGCAGAGAGCTTGGCTTTTAAGAAAGGGCAGCAGCCTTGGCCTGGAGACTTTAAAATGTACTACTCACAATGCAAAAAAGCAGTGTAAATGATGCTTGGTGTAAACTCTGAAAATTACCGAGATTGGCACAAGTCTGGTGTTCAATGGATCTGAAAAGCTTCAGCTGCAGGGAAGAGTTAATATTGGGAAAAGGTTGGTAGTAAGGAAGGAGTCCACCAGGAGGTCCTGCAGCTCCCCAATCATCCTCGCACCTGTGGTCAGGGATGGAAACTTCCATTGCTTATTTTTCCCTCCATCAGTTTTTGAGGTACGTGGAACTGCCCTTCACCAGGGGCCCAGCCTGGAAGCAGCCACAAAATGCAGTGAGGTTTGGGGGAGTCTGCTCCTGGGGACTGCTAGTCTGGCAGAGATGCTGTATTGTTCCCAGGGATGATGTAGCTCTTGGTTCAGCTACAGAAAACCCCCAGAATCCTCTGACAATCATCTCATAGAAACATAGAATGGTTTGGGTCTAAAGGGACCTTGAAGATCACTTAGTTCCAACCTCCCTGTCGTAGACAGGGAGTCCCTTGTCTTCTCCTTTCTCCTTCATGATATAACCTGACAAAGTCATGTAGAAGAAGACAGGAAATGACCTCCCATCTGGCAGATAGACTCTGCTGCACTCATGGTAGTTGAAGATGTTACTGACCAAGCTCTGCTCTAGCTTCTGCTGGACGTGACCACCCTGTACCAAAAGTCAGCAGAAGGGAACACATCCCCCCCAGCAGTTCACAGGCAATTCACAGTCCAGTTTAGCCCAGCCCCACCAGGCTTTGCACTGAAACAGATAAGGACCAAGCACAGGTTTGTGTCACTACCTCTGCAGCAGATCTGCAGAATTGCTTAGCAAACAAGTGTCGATAACAGTCTTAAACTGCAGCTACACAGCTCTCCACAACTTGTCTGTTAAATCATTTAGCACAGGTACAACAGACTGACCCCAGGAACACTTCTCTTTCCTGGAAAGCAGGCTCAGCATTGCCATCAGACTGTCAGTGCTGGAGAAGACTGATGTCTCAGGGAGGACAAGGAGCAATGAGGGAGCCAGTGCCCGCTGCTGTCACGGACAGTGATCCGTGTGGGAGCTCTTGCTGCCTGACATCTCAGCAGTGATTCAGCAGGAGCTGCCCGCCTGTGCTGTGCTCCCACTAACTGTCAGTAAATTGAGTAGCCTGCATTCATGGCTTACAATGGTCACTAGGTTTGGCCATGACAGCTTTTCCTGGCACACCAGCCTGTTGTTTATGGCATGACTCAGTCTCAGCTGGCTTAGCAAGAAGGAGTGCAAATGTGTTACCCTGCCCGCTGCCCTCTCATATTGGTGTCACTGACTCTCTGCCTTAAATTCCTGCTGGAGAGCAGACCCTGCTTAATGTTTTGTAGGAAATACCCATCTCTAGATGCATCTGCTGGTATCTGTAAATATTCAAATGAGTAAAGATATGGACAAGAGAAATTCATTTGTTCCTTGTTTTTTGAGAGCCTGGGGAGACTCAAGAGTACTGTGCAGAGTCCCAGGGACAGGCAAGACTGAGACCAGCTTATTCCTACCTCTCCTCTGCAGTTTCCTGCTTTACAGAGAGCTCCTATCCCCATTTGGGTGAGCTTCCCCTCCCCAGTGCCTTGGCCAAGGACAGGAGACACAGATGGATGCAGACAGACCAGGGACTGCAAGGCAGCAAAGAAGCTGTGGCTGGCAGCAGCCTGAGCACGAGCCTCAGAGCCCCAGCAGCCTGACTCTGCCTTGGTGTCTGTGGATGTGTTATAAAAAGGAGAGAAAAAAATTCTAAGATACCTGGGCACTGGGAGGAACCTGCCCCTCTGTGTCACAGCCCCAGGGAGCTGTGCAAGCAGGGAGCAGGGCTGCAGCAACACGAGACTGGCACTGCCCACACTGCCCCGTGGGTCCCACGGTGCTGCTCATCCTCCCTCACCCAACTCCCTTCTGCTGCCACCACGAGTCCCTTTCTCTCACCATCCACTGGATCTGTATTTGATGGCAAAGGGTTACATGCCAGAGGGACATCTTAGCTTCTCATTAACGAGGAACCACCCCCCTGAGGTTCGCTCTGCTCTGCCACAGAGTTGCTGACACCAGTGCTTAGTCACAGTCTGGGAGGCTTTATTTGGAATGAGGCACAGAAAGTGGCATTGGAAGAGGAAGCTTGAAGTGAGGCAGGAATCCTTCCCCTGAACAACATGTACAGAGATTTCTAAACCCTGGTGCAGGCTGCCAGGTCTTTGCCAGGCAGTGCAGCAGCTCAGCTGCTCACAAGTGGAGCTTTCTCATAAGCTTTTATAATCACAAAGCTTTGGGGCAAAATCGTTTCCAAACAAAAAAAAGTTTTTAAGCACACGCAAAACCAGGCCAGCTCGGACTAAAACAAAGTCTGGCTGTTGCTCTGTTTTGGAGCCTTGCCTTCCCTTACACTCCCTGGTTAGAGTGGCCCTTCTGCATCCCAGACAAAGGGCTCTTTTTCCAGAGGGCTTTGGGTCAGGCCCTAACCTCCCCTCTGAGCTCTCAGGAAGGCAGTGGTCCTGTCACCTTAGTGCAAACTAATCGAATAAAGAATCTTTCCCCAAATTGCTCCTTAACTCCCTTCTTGCCATACTGGTTGTGAGTGTCTGGCACTTGGCAGCTGTGATATAAATCCATGGCATTGACACAAGAGATAGATACAGAAAGGAAGAACAGTTGGTTTCTAACAGCAAGAGTGGGTGTAAGGAGATCAGGCTTTAGTTCTGCAGAATTTCTGATGGTCCCTTCAGAAGTTGCTGAGACCCAGAACAGTTGCTGCTTTGTTGTGCCATGAACAGGGAGCTGCTAAGAGCACTCGACTGTCAGTCACCATTAGCTTTGTCCCCCTCATTTAATATAGTCCCTGTTTTATGTAGACAGTGCTGTGATTTTGGAATGTGGGGCCTCATTTACAAAAAGGCTGAGGTCACAACTGCTCTTGAAGGCAATGGGAAAGTGAAGAGTACCTATAGGATGTTAAATACCCCCCAAAAAATGTTCCAGGCAAAACCCCCAGAGGCTGTGTTTTGAACAAGCCTCTCTCTAGCTCACTTCTCTACCTGTAAGAGGTGGATAATTTCAGTTGTTCTGAAAAGGAATTTGTGAAGCTCCCCAGATATTGTAGTGATAAGCAGGAAAGAAAAAAGACTGTCGAGGGAATCAGTAATTATGTTTTCAGGGCAGGGCTGGAGCAGAGTGAAATCAATAAGACATATTGACCCAGGAGGATAAAACACATGATGGAATAACTCAGTAAGAAGTGCCACCCTGTTGTTAGGGACGGTGCTAGGAGGAACACACACAGCAGGCTGACATCTCTACAGCCCAGAAACACTGGGAGTGTCTAACTTTTAAGTGCTTCATTTTGCAATGTTGCTGGTGTCCTTTAGCACAGGAGTATTCCTGTGTGCCTGTGCAGTGTGGATTAGGGCACCACATGGAGCTGTTTGGATTCCAGCTGGTCTGCCATGGAGCTACCTGTGAAGTGAAGATAATATTTCTCTCACCTGAAGTGTACTCTGGGGCAAAACTAAATAATACTGGTGAGGTGCTCAGAGAAAACAGCAGTGAATTAAATAACACCCAGCCTATTGTCCCTGCTGTGGGCAAGAAGAGATTGGAAACACTGAGCAAAGCCATGGGTTTGTCCTGGAGGAAGGGAAGAGCTGTCTGGCTGGAGGACAGACCATGCAATCACCCATCCTCCCTCATTATTTGTGACCCATACTGTCATGGCCAGCTCTTCCCTTCTTCTTGGGGCATCTCTTCAGACCTGAGAGAGTCTGTCTGCAGCATTCACTGCTGGATTTCATTTGCAAACAGAAAAAGATATGATGTATTTTTGCACTTACATTGCTCTTATGCCTTATCATGTCTGTGCCCAGCTGGGTCAGGGTTAGAGCAGCCAATGTCAGTGCTCCACATTCCTGTATCAGTTCTGTTCTGCACAGCCACAGGAACAGGGAAGCAGGCAGAGCCCACTGCATGCAGCCTTCCCGTTCCTTATATTCTGGGGGAAGTGGGAGATATGGTATTTTACTCCATCTGAACCAGCCAGTGTGACTTGGACTTTCAATCTGACTCTATGCAGTGTGACTATTTGCTGTACAACTCACTGATGCTCCAAGAGCTATTCCAAGTGTTTTACAGAAGGAAGAAACTTACTTTTTTACTACTTTAGTAGTTACCAAAATAAAACTACAACAAAAAGCTGTCCAGCATAACGAAATCCTGTTCATGGGAGCTATGCCAAAACACAAAGGAATCTGTAGTTTAAACACAGGCTAGAACTGGATGTTGTATAGAAACTGAAGTGATTCAGAGGTACCTCTGGTCTTGACAAGGAATGCTCAGGCAAAAATTCTCTTGCAGGTTCATGATATCAAATTCCAAGCTCCAACTTTGGAAGAAAAGGAATCATGGATAAAAGCTCTTAATGAAGGGATCAATAGAGGCAAAAACAAAATATTTGATGAGGTAAGAGAAACAGTTTTCAAACTCCTGTGTTTCTGTGTCTGTTTTCATCCATAGTTCCTTTAGCTAAAAGCAGAACTTGCCTGAACTCCTGTTCTCCCCATCCTTCCTGCATGCCAGCCATTGTCCAAGGAAAGAGAAAGGTGATGTGCAAGGTAGGGTAGGTTCCTTCCCTTTAGAGCTTGGGATCAGAGGATTTCTGGGAGTTCCCCTCTCCCAATGGAAGCGGCTGGTGCAGAAAAGCAGCTGCAATGCTGAGTTGTGTAGTGCTCAGATTCAGGCTGGAGGGACTCATCTTCCCCACACTGCCATGATCCTCAGCACCAAGCAGCCAGGAAATGGAGGTACTTGGTTAGGATATAGCCCAGTCTTCAGGACTGGAAAAGTCTGAAGTGACTCAGTCCACCAGCTATTCCAACTGCAGTCTGGAGAGAAGTCTGGTGGAAAGTTACTCCATGGCCCTGGCCAAACCTGCCTGCCTCTCAGCTGGCCCCAGCACACCTGCACTTTCAAATTCTCTTCCCATCCTGCTGCACAGAGGAGAGGATGAAAATTGCACAACCTAGAGCCTGTTTAACCTTGCCCTGCTCCCTCTTAGTTTGTAAATCAACCCTGAGCTAAACCAAAGTAGCACCATCTCTTCTACAGTTCTTGCAGTAACTGAAAGGAAATGAACAAAACCACGACCATGGGAATGACACAAGAAAAAACGAGCAGGGTAAGAAGGGACAAAGCAATCAGCAAGTTCTATTTAGCAAAGGAAACCAAAGCAAAGGGTAAAAGTTTTGAAGAAAGGGCTAACTGGTGTAGATACAGTGCTAGAGGTGTAAACTCTGAGAGGTTGGGCATTGCTTTTATTCAGCAGAGGGCAAAAGCATATGGGTACAGTGGGCAGTGAACTCTGCACACCCTTCAGCAGCACAGCAAGGTGGGATCTCAGGTCACCTCCCTGCCCTGTGATGTGGGGTTATCCTCCTTACTGAGGGAGCCAACCTCTAATTCTCATTCATTCAGTAAGGATCAAACCTCAAATTTAAAGTGTTTCCACACATGCCAGGCACAGGCCAATGGGTCAAGCCCTCAGGTGGCTTGGATTATCTGTTCTGCCTTGGAGGAGCTGTAAAAACCACTCTGCCATACCAGCCATTTTTATCTTTAAATCCCTATTTCACCCCCGCCAGCTTTCCTGTTGTACAAACTTGTGGTACCAAGGACACACAGATGTTTCAGTGTCCCTGGTCACTGATGCTGCCCCTCCACGGGGAGCAGACTCCAGCCCCTGGCTGTCACAGTGTGGGTGGATGGTCATAGAGCCAGCACAGAGACAAATACCTGTCAGGGCACTGGGACCTCCCTCCTTAGGAGTGTGAGGCATTGGATTTCTTGTCCGATCCCAGGAAATAAATTTGTTAATTCAGCTGGAGCTGCAATTAATCCAGGTCACTGCTCACACCTTCTCCTCAGCATCCTGCAGTCATTAGAGCTGTGGAAGGGAAGGGCTGTAACAAAGTGCTGCTGATACAGTTCACAGTCAGGTCACAGTTATTAATGAGCTTTCACCTCTAAGATGGAAACAGCAGTTTTGGTGCTGTGTTCTGCCACATGCAGGAGCTGGTCCAAGCACAGGGTGCAGCGAGGACAAAGGTCCTTGTGTTCTTTTTTCCCTGCCTCTTAGGTGGAGAGAATTTTAGCCATTGCAAACCCCTGAGACCTTAAATATCCATCACATACGTGCAGGGCTTTGCAGGCAGGCTGTAATTGAGCTCTGAGGTAAAGACCAGAGGTGAAATATTCTCCAAATGCTTCAGCATTTCCTGCATGACAGTGACAGCTTCATAAACATCTTGAGCAATCAGTGACCCTCTTCCTTTCTTTGTTTCCCTCCTCTTCCCCATGTTACAGGTGAAAGTAGACGAGAGCCTTTCCTTGGACCACGTGACTCGGGACAGGGTGAAGGTGTCCCACGGACGTCGGCCACCCACAAGGAGTCACCTAAAGGAGGTAAGTGCTCCCTGCTGGAGCCATCCCACCAGCTGGGATCACCAAGAGCTGCTCCTTCCATGCAGGTACCAAACCCCAGGGCAAACCCCAGGTATGGACAGCCCAGAGAAAGCTGACAAGGGAAACAACTTCCTGCAGGGAAGACTGTGGCAGCACCTCTCTAATGAAGCTCTAGGTTCCCATAGATCTCTATCTGTTGCAGCACGTTACCATATATTTAGCTTTTCATAACTCATAAGCTGCTTCATCATCTGGTCAGAGCCATTAGAGTTTCATTTTCATCAGAAGAGACTGAAGCTCCTATATTTATTTTCAAAGATGTGATCATTTTCTAGCCATGGTGGTCTAAAGGTAGAAGAACTGCATGGTCCACAGGGACAATCTGTATTTTTATTAAGCTAACTGGAGAAAGCGGACGAGCTTTCAAGCTTACAAGACCTTCCCTAGGTCTGAAACAGAATACATTATTCTCTCAGGCAGTTTTATAGACTAACCTGTCTACTTTTAACTGATTTTCTGGGTCTGTCACTTAAAAAAAAAAAAAAAAAAAGGAAGAAAAACCCACAAATCTGCATTTCATTTCCAGGGGAAAGGTTCTTACTAATGTTTGACTCCTGTGATTTATGAAAAAGTTTCTACAGACAGATTGATATTTTAGCAAAGCATTAATCACAAGCAAGGAAGGTTTTTAAATCAAACCTTCTTTCTTCAGACTTCCAAGACTCTGACTTATGTGCCTGCACAACACTCAGATGACCCTTGTGCAGAAAATGAGATACCTTGGGACTTCTTACTTTGCATAGAAATGGAGGGAGAGTGTCTCTCCCAGAGAAATGCATGAGAATGAATCATAGATTCCCATCCTCCAGAAAACCGCAGAAGAAAACATGACGAAAGTCACAGCAACAATGAAGTGTGGAGTCTGTTGCCTAATACGGGTTCAGTAAGGTGGGGAGCCCTTCCCTAAGCACTAAAAACATCTCTCTTCCCTGCTCAGATCACTCTTTTCACGAGATATCTCTGAGGTTAATACCTCTAAGACTTCTCACCCTCAGCCAAGATCAGGGGAAACTGGCTTACAGATTTAGCAGCAGGAATGAGGGGATAGAGCCTGCAGAAAGATGTCTATCATGGCTGCTGGCTGCAGATTCATGAAGGAAATGGCATGAACATGGATTTTCAGTGTTAAAGGCAGGCCAGGTGAGGATGGGTTAGGGCCAAGCTGCCAGGATGCAGCTTGCCTCTGTCTCTCTGATGGGCTGGAAAGGCAAAGAGAGGCTTTAACTAAATTCTCTGCACTACAGGAGGCTGGCCCTGGCTGCAGCTATGCCTTCGTGTGGTTTTGGGTTCCCTCACACAGGAACTGTCACCACAGTTCTCCCTGTGGGGCACTGAGCCTACCCACTGCAATGTCTTTGTTAAGTCCATCCTTTTTAGGAAAACCTCCCTACTAGTGAGATTTGCACACAGCCTGTGGTGTGAAGGATGTTTAACCAGCTGAGGCTTGGTGCTGGTCAGGCCAGGATGACATCAGATTAGAGGAAGCAAGCAGAAGGCAACAGGATTACAATCCCTGGCCAAGAGATCTAAAGATCAGGTTGGTTTATAACAAGCTCAAAAGCAGAAAAGTGAGCCTTTGGGGATGCACATTGGGAAGGAAGGAGTAGAGGGATCCCACTACCACAGGACAAAGAATAAAAAGGCAGAGCTTAACACCAGCACCCACAGGAAAATCAAGAAATTAGGTTATTGTGGAACAGGCTTTAAGACATTCTTTTCAAAGGAAGTAGTAAAATAAGTTCTGTGCTTTTCTTAGAATCAAGGACTGCTTTGGGTTGGAAGGGACCTTAAAAATCATGTGCAAGGGCAAAGAACCCTTCACTAGACCAAGTTACTCAGAGCCCCTTCCAGCCTGGCCTTGAACACTCCAGGCATGGGGAGTCCACAGCCTCTCTGGGTAACATGTGCCAGGGCCTAACCACCCTTATGGTGAAGAATTTCTTCTGAATATCTAATCTAAACCTGTCCTCTTTCAACCTAAGGCTATTCCCCCTTGTCCTATCCCTCCATGGCCTTCTGAAAAATCCCTCTCCAGCTCTCTTGGAAGCCCCCTTTAGGCACTGGAAGGGGCTTTAAGGTCTCCCTGGAGCCTTTTCTTCTGGCTGAACAGCCCCAACTCTCTCAGCTTGAAGCAGCAACCCCTTGCTTGCCATGCTGGTTGTGAGAGTTTTTCACTTTAACTTGAAGTTAAAGGATGAAACACAGGATCAATGATAGATACTGAAAAGTTTCTCTTTTGTTTTTCAGGCTGCCAAGTGTACATCAGATGGTATCCTGCGACTAGATCTGGATATAGTAGACAATGGACCACCAACCTTTAATTCCACTGTCAGTGAAAGTGACAATGAACCCCCTCAAAAAGAAACTCCAAAGCCCCCTATGCCACCCACAAAACCCACTGGCACAAAAGAAAGCCAGGAGGCAGAGAACAATGTTCCTGACCAGGAACATAAAAAACCTCTGTCTCCTCCGCTGCCTCCAGACAAGAAGCTTAAGGAAGACATCACATCAAAGGACAATATAAATGCCAAGGAAGAGGACTCTGTAAATCCAGAGGAGAACGTGGAAGAATCCCAAGCACCAAGTGAGGAGAACAAGGAGAACCTCGCTGAGGTCAGAGTTATATCAAAAGTTCCAATTCCACTTCCTAAGAGTGTGCCAGACAAGCTGAAAGTAGCTTGGGACCAACCAACCATTGAACCTATAAAGACAGAAGACTTGGAATCATCAGGAGATGATGGCAAAGACAACCTGGCTGAGATTGCTGCTGCAGATGTTTCAAAGCCTCGTGTTCCTCCTAAGGTTTTGCCAGAGAAAATGCTTGCCACAGTGAACTCCAGCCATGGTGACCTGGAAGCTGGGGGCTGGGAAGAGCAGGAGTCTGGCAGCTCCAAGCCCCCAGTGAACGGGATCACAGCCAGCGAGGTAGCAGAGTTCACATCCCCGACAGCTGAAACAGAAGAAGGAAATGGGAGGACCGCAGCTGAGAAGCAACAGCAAACTTCAGCAGAAGAGACAGAGACTTCCTTAGCTACAGAACCAGACCATGAGAGTGTGAAAGCAACTCTTGAGAAGAAAGATTCTACAGAAAACACTTCAGGTCTCAAACTTCGCTGTTCTTCTCTGGGAGACTTGCTCTCTGATTCCAAAAATAAACGGAGAGCACTTCCAGGCCAAAGTTTCCTGAAGGATTCCCATCAATGCTTAGCTAAAATGGAGGAGAAAGTTGCTAATGAAAGGGAAAAAGCAGAAAAGCTTCTGCAGAAGGTTTTACGTGAAGGGTTGGAACAGGCCCAGGAGGGGAATGGACCCCCAGTGATGGCAGAGACATTGCTCAATGAGGCAGTAGAACAGCTTCGGCAAGCTTCACAAGTTCTGCAAGAAATTAAAGGTCTTGGAGAACTGAAAAAAGAAGGAACACAGAAACAGAAAGAAAAGCAAAAGGATCTAGTGACTCTTTATAGGAGAAGTGCTCCCTGACACACTCTGCAGAGACTTCTTTCCCAAAATCAAAGCTAAACATTTGCATTTATGATTTGTACCATTGCTAGGCCAGTGTTTAAAGATGGTGTTTTGCTGTGCACACATCATGTTTGTGGGACAGAATTGAGCTTTCAGTTATAGCATCTTTCTTTCTTCATGTACATACCAGTCTGGTTCTAATCCTCTTAGCACAGCAGAAGGTTACAGGACAGTGAACAGTTTCAAAAATGTGAATGCTCTTTAAGGATTCTGTCCAAAGTCCTTTCAATGGATCAGGCCTTAAAAATTACTGGCAATCAGACCAAGCCAGATTTTTTGAAAGGAGTAGAATGGCTATTCTAGCAAAACCCCCTGTCTCTCTGTATTTACAGACAAGCAAATACCAGATTACACTGGCACCTATCTGGTTTTCCCAGTTAAATCATTTAAGGATAAATGTAGTCAGTGTTTGTTCACTTGCTGGCATGGTTTCCCAGACCACCTGGCCCAGTGACATCCAGGAATGTAAAGATAAACAGTTTAATCTTCTCCAAAGATACTCATAAAACCACATCCACAGTTAAAAAGTGACCTCACACAGAGGCAAACCAAACTGGCCAACTCCTGACTCCAAGTAGTGTCCCTGATGTGGAGCAGCTGTATGAAGGCACTTTGAGGCTGGCTCTGCAGCGCTTTAGCTGTGCTAAGCACTGTGTGAGTGAACACAAGTCTCAAAACATCATTGCTAGGCAAGTATTGATTGCTCTTCCTTCATTGATAGGGAAATTGAGATTATACTGGCCTGTGAAAGTGTCTTCTACCAGGACAACACATTTATTATTGAGGACCGTACCTATCCAATAACTCTGAATCCCCTCAGTGTTGTTAGGAACAAATAGCCAGGCGTTTGGAGAACTTGTGTCCAGGTGATCCCCAGGATCCCCTGTCTTTGTGACAGGAGAGCTGTCACAAAGAAGTTTTAGGGATGTGTGTTCCCTTAGTGTTGTCTTGGGATGTAACTGCCAGGAGCATGCACATCAGGCAGTAGGTCTGGATGAGGTTCCCCTTCCCATTTAACACGTCTCTGCCTGCTGTGTCCTGTCCAGCCTGAGAGCCATGGTTTGGCCCAGATCTCTCTAATTGACACACATGAAGGGAGAGGCATTTTGCACACAAAACTTCAGGGCTGGTCTCAATGGCTTAATTATATGAAAATAAAAATGCATTGCTACAGAAGAGTCTGAGGAAGGCATTGCAGAAGGCTCCAGCACAATTCTCACAGCCTCCCCTGTCCACCATTTTGGTAATGAGTTCCCCTCTCAAGAAAGCCATAGATGTTGTATGAGAGTTCACTGTGGTCTTCAGTGATTACAGCAGTGGCAAAATTTTGTCTTTGCACTGCTACTGTATAGCTGTATACCAGAGCTGGGTCCTCTCTTCTGTTCTTTAGAGTTGCTTTGTGGAGGGTTGTGTGACATTCCAGAGGGCTTCTCCTTTGCTTGTGCCAAGCTCTGGAAACATGGAAAATGGCAATCTCCCCAGTCTGGTTTTAAGGAGTGACACGCTACCTAAACTCTTTTCTCTCATTTGCCAGCACTTTGTTCTTAGCTCATCCATTTCTTTTTCTCCTAATTTCCCAGGTCCCACAAGTCTGCAGGGGGCTGCAAACACCACCCACAGCATCAGTAAAGTTTCATCTGAGCCTCCTCTTAGGCTAGGCATAGGTACTTCAGGTCTGAGCACAGAAAGGTTGGCTTTGGGCTTCCAAATATCCTGGTTTCTACCACCTGGAGCCAGCAAGACAGATGGTGACCATAACTGATGCTTCTGCCTCTTTTGATTAAACTAGCCTTGGTTTTGGTAATGAGTCCCCCTCTCAAGAAAGCCATAGATGTTGTATGAGAGTTCACTTGTTATTCTGTCACATGGAAAGTTCTACATGGTCCAACACTCATGGCTCAGGTGCCAAAAAGCTTTGCTTTCAGACAAGAAGTTTCCAACGTCCTAAGCCCAACCCAAGGCACACGGCCTGGAGCAAACTCTGGACCTGTGCCGTTTGCTGCTGTGGGTTCAATATGAACTATGGGTCATATTCACCTTTCCAGACACACTTAGGACAAGGGCTAAGAACACAGACAATATTCAGTGCCTATCTGCTATCTAAATGTATTTTCCTGCATGTGCACTTTTGTTTACCGAACACTGTGTGGTATGAATGTGAGCTGTCAGAACCTGGTGTGCACTGGAAGTCGAGGGACATCAGCTCCAGAGAGGAGGCAGGCTTTTGCAAGATGCAGTTCCATAACAATAGATAGATGGGGGAAAACCCAGTTCACACTAACAGGACTATACATAAACCAGGGCAAACTCTGGGTACAGGTTCATATCCCAAAACTGAAGCCAATCCTAAACTCCAGGAAAGGCAAATCAAAGCCTGGCACTGAAATCCAGGAGAATGACAGCAGCTTATGGGGTAGCTCAGTCCCCTAATTTATACACAAATGTTTTTGCTTTCCCCAGTGTTTTCTTGTGGCAGTGTGTTCTGTGGATACTCATCTGGCAAAGCACTGGTGAAAATACCCAGACATCCCTCTCTGTTACAGCCAAACCTACAGGATGTGCTTATATTTTACTGTATATTTTTATATTATGCTCAATATTCTAATGAGTAAATGTCTGACATTTTACTGAATAGCCATCAGTAGGAATCCTAACAGATAAATACTCCCTACCGGTTAGGAAGTGGACAAATTAAATCATTTTACAATCTACAGCTAATTATTGTATATGCTGTACTAACAGACCTTACTAGATTTGTATTATGTCTTGTAAATAGGTATAACTTAAGTGGAATCTCTGTATCACCCAGTAACTTTACTGCTGCAAATGCTATGTTAGAGACTCTTGGTTTTAACTATTTTTTCTAATAGGTGTAGCGGTTTCATCCTAAAACATCCAGCCTTCTATGGCAACTCCCATTTTCAGCATACATTCTGCCACCATGCACTTTTTTTTTAATCTTCCTTTAAACATGCATTTAAACTTGCATCTAATTCCTGGCTGCACTAAGGCTTGGGAGTTTTGTGCCTGAAAACCCTCTGGGCTTGGAGTGCTGGAGTGTGAGTCTGTGTTTTGGGCTGTGCCACCAGTTTACATGTCTGTGACAGGAAGGAAGTGAGTTTGCAAGTGAGCAAGTGTGGATGACGATCTGAAAAGCAGCTGCTGCAGCCCGTGGAAAGGCAGCACTTTGTCTCCTGCTTGTAAAGAGCTTTGAGATTTGGCAATAAAACCTCCTTTTAAAAATCTGCTGTTTCAGAGTAATTTTGTCCTGAAGCGGAGCAAGGAAGCAACACCAGAAGCAGAACATTAAGGCTTTGCTGGAGAAGGGAACGCTGCACAGGCTGTGGTCAGGCTGAGGTGAGCTCGGTGCTGTGCTAACCACAAAACAGGAGGAAGGAGAAACGCTGGGGGCTGCTGCAGCTGGCACAGAGCTGGAGCTGCTGCTGTGCACAGGGCAGTTCCTGTCTCATCCCTCCCTGCCAGCTTGGCTGCCCTGGCCAGAAAGCATGGCTGAGGCCAGGATTTCCTTCTGGAAAGCAGTGGGAAGCATCACCTCACCGAGTGCAGTCTCCAGCAGAGCTGGCTGGGCTGCTCTTAACGCCTTCGTGTGGACTCGCTGGTGTCTACAGAATGTGGAGCCCACTCAGCGCTCCTTCCCTCGCTGGTGAGTCACACCAGAGCCTTCTTCCTCTGCCCAGATGCCAGGAAGCTGCAGCACGAGAAGGGGGTGGTGCCTGCTTCCCTTCTCCAATAACAGGTCAGAAATTGGTCAAAAGTAGGTAGGAAGTAGGTTCAGAAGTTACAAGGAGGCAGGGAAAAGTGTTCAAGTGTACATGCCATCCTCTTGCACAATAAGAACATACATTTGGCTGAAAAATTGTGGTTGGCAAACCCTCTAACCCCTTGTTGGGAAGGGGGCTGTTCTTCAAAGGAGCCTCCAAAACACAGGGTGATTTCTACAGATACACTGAAGAGAAAGGCACTCTCTTCTTCTCTCATTAAGAAAACACACATCACATTTTGGCCTGAAATTGGTGTTGATAAGGAAGGGAAATGTCTAGCACTACATGAAACAATAAAAAATGTAAAAAAAATGGAAAAGAAAACATGCATAGTATTGGCATATGAATAATTTGCCTGACTTGCTCTTAATTCAATGGATTCATGGTTTACTGATTCCAAGAGACTGTCTTGTGCAATAGACTCTGAAATAGACAATGCAGGTCCTAGATTCCTTACTGTGATCCTACAGAACTCGATAATTTGCAAATGAAAAGGAGCAGAAAGATCTCTTCCAGTCCCAGGGGGCCAAAAGATTTACTACAGCCTGAGCTAGCCTACACTGATGACTAATTATTCTTCCTATTAAAAAATGCGTGTTTTAGCTTAACCATGAGTCATCAAGAGTGAAGCTCTCCAACGTTTCCCCTTGCCAGTTTAAGAGTCAGAAACTTTGTAGATGTGAAAGGTACCCACAATGTTAGAAAATGGAGATCACTGTTTTGTTATGCTGTGAAAATTCACACACTTCAAAAAGCCAGTGCATAATTTATTCCAAGAAAATTAGTCACTGTGTTCTAGCACCTTACCTCACAGCTACAAGCCACCATATTCCTGTGATAACCACTGGTAGGTGATGTTACAAAACATTAACAGACTCAGGGAATGATAAACCTCACAGGCATTTAACCCTGGCTTCCCTCTCACTGAGGAGTTGTGAGGTGATAAATGTGGTGCCCCTGCAGACCCTGCTCACACCTCTGCAGCCTGGCCTGCTCCCCCAAAATGGATCCTCTTCTTCTGCTCCACATTTCAGTTCTCATCTTTCCCTACTTTTCCATCTCATGCCCCTTCTCTGCCAGAACAACTGAGCTCTAGAAAACTCAAAACTGTGTTGACAGAAACTTTCCAAAAGTTTTAGTTGTGCTGCTGCCAAGAAAATCCTTACTCCCACCACCATCAGATTCACAATCCAGTTTCTACATCCCCGGCATCTACAGTCCCTTCCACCCCATGCCTATGAAGGACATTTGTGCTTCAGAACATGGGCATTCTTGAAATGAATTTTAAAATTACTAGCTCAAAATAAATTAATTAAAGGCATCAAAATGTTCAAAGCTAGAACTACCTCTCTTGGTGGTTCTTTTATAGTGTCTTCCAGTACAAAGACCTAAAGGTGTTTTGTAGCTGTGAATTAATTTTGCCTTGTGGTGCACCCTGGAGAGATGGTGGAGCTTCTCACCCTGCAGAATGAAGACAAAGGCACAGAGCATGGAAGAGGTGGGCTCCAAACCCATTCTCCTGCAGCAGATACTTTTATTTTCAGTTGGTGAACTAGTGACATTTTGCAATAAACATTAAATAACCAGCATATCAGATGACCACATGAAGTGCCTCTAAAAACAGAAAAAAACCCAAACAAACAAAATAAGCCAATTCTGAGAACTTGTCCTTTGATTACTTTTCTAACCCTTAGCAGGGACTGGGATGGACCTCCATATCCTGCTTGTTTTGGACAATACGACAGTTAAAGAACTTGTATTCGCATCCCATAAGTGGATAAGACATACTATGAAAGCACTGTGTATATATATATTATATCTAAGATATTGTTCATTTAAAACAAGAAATGAGAACTTGAAATATTTTGGAGATGTTTTGGGGGAAAAGGCGAAGCCATATGGAGCAGAGACTATGAGGAGAAGAGGTCAGAGGCAGGAAGAGGGCAAGACATGGGAATGCAATGCCAAGTACTAGCTGTCATTCATGGATAAGGATATGACATTTATGCAATGCAAACAGATTCAAACTCTCCTTCCCCACAGAACTACACAGCAGGGCATATCCAGAAATTGGGATATTTGAATGCTGATAACTGACTTTCCTTTACCCTTTATTGAAACATTTAATTCCCTCTTGGTCTCTAAATAGTTTCAGACGCTTGTGAAATTCTTAACTATATTAATGTTTTTCCTTTTCCTTTCCACAAAAACTCTAGTTTTGGAGGAAAGATATTTTTTTCCTTCCAGAGAAACGTGCCTTGCACAGAAAGAAATGTTTCTTAGAGGACAAATCCTAATCTGTTTTAGATACAAGTTATCTAGCACACCACCGCACACTGGGATATTTATCACTGAAATGGATAAAACATGAGAAGATCTCCAGAAGTCCAGCAGATATGCAAGCCAGCATGACTAACTGGGCAAGGATCTGTGCAAACAAAACTGCAAGTTCCTCAGCTATTTCATTTGCAACAAGAAGTGAGTTTTGAAATGCTGGCAAAGTCTTCTGGGTTTGTTTAGACCACCATCACCATGACAGCAAAGAACTGCCCAGCTCTTCATGCATTGTACAGCTTTGCAAGAGACAGGGGTGAGGGGAAGCTCAAAGGAAAAAAACATGGCCAGATGTCATATGGGAGATCACAGGAGATACCCCAGCCCTTGGATAACCTTTCTGTCCAACCACGGAGCTTCCGACGGGCTCTTTCTCTGGAGCAACACTGAATTTTCAACAGTATGGATCGAATTTCCTGAGCAAGGCAAATATATTCCACTTGTTTTCCATGGCCAGGAGCTAACGGACTTGTGAAAGGTCAGCAATGGAAATGACAGTCATGTATTCAAAGGGCAGGACTGCTCTCACCTTAGCCACACTTCCCCTCTTCTGTCCAGGTGGGTTCAAAACCAACCCACCTCCAAGGGTGGAATCAGGGCCTCTGGGAGTTGCTGGTGAGAAATTTTCTGGCAAAGCATTTTCAGGTCGAAACAGCAATGCAAGGCTGTTATCAGAGGACTGCAGATATGGAAAGGTGTGCTGGTTTCAAAAACTGTACAAAAAATAATTTTGAGAAGCTGACATTTCAAAAGGTGACAATTTGGCTCTGCAGCTCAAAAACGTGATTTCATCACGTTGGTTTACAATTTCTTAAGTAACTAACCCAAGCATTTTTTAAAATATGAAATTACATGTTTTGATGGAGCTCATGTGATTGCTTCTTGTTTTCTCACAAAAGTTTTAAATTTTTTAAAATGTTTTTCCTTGCTCTAGATAAAAGGAAAAAAAATTAGGCCCTCGGGAAAGCTGAGAAGATGTGAAAGCTTCTTCAGTTCTATCTAGGCAAAGTAGGATTCCTGTCCTTTTCATTCAAAATGAGGCACAAGGTTCCAGCCTGGCTCCTCTGCTCCTTCAAAGGGCATTGTTTCATTCTCAGATGATCCAGTCGGGCCACGAGCTGTGGTCCATTTATTTTGTCTCAAGACAACAGTAGCTGCACAGGTGGTTGTTTTTTAAATAAGAGAAAAATGCCCACACAATCCCAGTAAATTTGCAGACATCAAAAGGAATCCCTAGAACATCTGTAAGGAGTCTGGTCTCATTCCTGTGACAAGTTTGCATTCAAGAATGTCATGTTCTTTTAATAAGCTGCTTGTTTGGAATGAAAGTATTTTCAGCACTAAACACAAAAGATGTAAATTTGGGGGCTTGCAGCCAAGGCCACCACTCCTATAGAATAGAAAGAGCACAGGCTGTTCTCTACAGCTCCTGTTCTGCTCATTGAGAGAGAGGCAGAGGGCAACATCCACAGCAGCCCCATCGTGGTTAGACATCCTTCCCATGGACTGTGAGACATGTCAGCAGAATAGAAGGAATTTTTCAGCCTCCAAATCAGGACCCTTGGAGGACCCTTTCCATTCACCACAGTGAATAACAGCAAATTGAAATGCAGCTACTGCCTACCCCAGTTCATTGGCATTTAGCAGATACTTGCATTGGCTAATTATCACCAGTCCTGTCCTACCTAGAGCTCCCAAATATTGCAACAAATGGGGAAGAACAAGCACACAGGGGTCTGCACATGCCAGAAATACCGTGGGAATAGATAGCATCAGGGTTTGAAGATGTAGCATCCACAGATTGGTTCTGCACAAATGCACTGATGAGGAGAGCCAGCCATTGGGTTCTGACCCCAATTTCTAGATCCAGCAAACAACAGAGGCCAACAGAGTTTAATTATTATTTTTTTTTTCCAAGCGGTTGGGCACTCAGCTGAGTTCCCGTGGCTGTAACTCAGCTGTGTTACAAGCCATCTCCAGCAAGAAGGCACTGGAGCAGGAGGTAATTGAGGGTTGGCTCCCAGAGGGAATTTTCCCTTAAAAGGATAACTACATTGTCATGAAGAAACCAGCTCACTTCCACTGCCCGCAGAGCTTTTTGCAAACACGGCTGCCAGAGCTGGGGGCGGTGGCGGGTATTAAGAGCAGACAGCCAGGAGCAGCAGGGCACTGCCTGCTCCCTACATGCTACACAACTACTCCAGCCTCTCTCAGCCATGCTCTGCCATGAAGGGCAGCAAGACATGCAGGCAGCCCCAGGAGGTCACCTCAGTGCCATGTAACAAGAGGTCAATTCCCATCATCTACTTGAGGCAAAAAGAAACCCCAGTGAGGGATTGCAATCAAAAAAAAAAAAAAAAAAAAAAAGCCAAAAGCCACCCTCACAAGAAGCATTTGCACTCAAAAAGAGCGATATTTTCAGAGGGGGCAGGCAGTGTGCCAGCTGAAAGCATGCCAAGGAATATTTCCAATTAAATATTTTTCCACCAGAAAATAACTAAAAGCCCAGTTTTTCATTTGAGAGTTTGTGGAACAATTCTTATCAAAACTCTTAAGATGGGATCCAGGAGAATGATGAAAGAGGAGAACCCCATGGTGGCCTCCCACCCAAGCAGCAGGACACTGAGAAGGGAGAGCCAGGTTTAAGGCCAAATTCCCCTCTGGAAGACTCAGCCTGTTGACTTGAACCTCAGCTTCCCATAACCAAGAGGAAACTGCCTTAAGCTCTAACACAGCCCTGCTCCATGCCCAGGACACCTCCTTGTCCTCTGGATAGCCCACCCACCTGAAGCTTTGCACTGTGCTCTCCTGTGCAGTTTTACATGGAATGAAGCTGAAATGGGAAACGCTGGGTTTGGCCCAGCTGTAGTGGCAGGCACCAATTCCCACCTCACAGCTAAAGCTTCTCTTGGGTGAGGTTTTCTGCTCTGACTCATGCTCCTGCAGTCTCCAGCACAGAATAAGCCACCTATCACACTGCAAGAGAAAGAACTGGGGCCTGGTGTTTCCCTGCACCCTGACGAGAGGACAAAATATGTGAAACTGAGTAACAGCCAGGTCTGAAATGAGCAGAGACTCCTGAGCTGGCAGTACAACAGAAGCTTACACAGAGTAAAACACCATCCCTTTCTTTGAGGATTGGCAGCCCACAGAACCCCAAGCAGCTCAAGCCCTTCCATTGCAGTGGGGAGTCCAGCCCAGAGAGTGGGTGAGATGAATTTCTGGTGACCAACACATCATTGCTGCTGGAAGCAGGATCTCCTGGCACTGGGCACCTTTAAGAGACAGACCACCAGCAACCTCCTCCAGACCACAGAGGTCAGCTTAGGAGCTGCAGCTGCTGCCAGTTTTGCCTGGTGGTTGATCCATCTGGTCCCATCTTGTTGCTACCTTTGTGACGTGTCCACCTGAAATAGTCCCATTTCAGGAACTCCACAAGCAACCATGGAAATTCAGCACACTTCCTCTTCACTTTAGGGGTAGAAAATGTTATTTTCTAATCAGTCTTCTGCAGAAAGAACTATTAAAAGCTTCAGCAACACAAGTGTGTTAGTGTTGATAAACAGAAATTCATCCAGAGAATAACAGCAGAAAGCTGGAGAATTACAGGTGGCTACAGGCACAGACTGGTTGCCATTTGGCTTTTCCTTTCTATGAGTAACAGCAAGAAAATGAGTCAGACTCTGGCTGAGTCACAGTGAGTGAATATAAACTTGCTTTTCAGACCAAGAGAACTTGGGCAGGTGGAGGAAGAGCTCTGTATAATCTGCTCTGGATAAACACAGCATGGTCCCTCTATGTGCAAGTCCTGCTCCAGGGCTTAGGATCTGCAAGCCTGTCCCAAAGGAAGACCCCGTGGTGGAAATATATGATAAACATATGACAACATCTGCCTTCTGTTTCCTGTTCTATGTACAGATTATCTCTCTACAGATAACCCTGTTCTTCTCAAAGAGAAAGCTGGGGTTGTCCTTTAAAAACGCTGCTGAGACCAGTGACAATTTGAATCAATTCATTCTGTACCTCTTCTCAGACCACGTGTACCACCACATCTCAGCACCATCTGCTCGACACCTGAGTGATGTGATTACACATCTGCCTGGGGTTGTTTGTTCCCTCATCCCTCCTGAGCACTGAAGCCAGAGGCAGACTAGGCAAAGTGTGCTTTCTGCATTCATGTGTGCTCTCTCCACACACAGGGTGGAGCTGACGCCCAGCTGAGCTCCCCCACCTCCTCTCCATTGATGTCATTATTTTCCATGTTGCTTGTTGAGCCCAGCAGTGAAGAAGCCCTGGGAATGCAGAAGCCCATGTCAGAGCTGTTCCTGCACTGATCACCAGCCACTCTAGCAGAGGACTTTAAAAGGAAGCCTGGTGGGCTGCAGTAAAGTTAAAATCATCAGGCTACAATCTGACATCAGCAGAGCTCCTTGTAGAACACATGACTCCAGCTGCTGTCCCAGCCCCCTCCCCCTGCCTCCAATTCCAAGACCATAAAATTACTCATTAGGCTTGGAACAAAACGCTCTCGGTGCACTTGCATGTGGCTGGAGGCAGAGACAGATGATCTGGGCTCTGGAAGAAAATTGCTGAGAGACAGAAATGAAACACTTCCAAAGCTGCACCATGCTTGCCTACTCCTGTTGGACTCCACGGTTTTCCATGGGGTCAGATTAGAAGGGAGCGATGGCATCACTGAGCAATGCTTTGCTTCCACTTAGCTTTTATTAAATCCTCAAACACAATTTGCTGTTTCACTTCAAGTTTTGCACCGAGTCCTTCAACATGGCGTAAGAGTAGCTCAGGGCTGTGCCTCTGGAAGTAGGTTTCATCACTTTAGGTTTATAATTAAAAGATCCTACATTTCAGATGCATTTTTGTCTTGAAAATAACAGGGAGAGATTGGCTTTAGGAGCCAGACAGTCCTCAGAGGCCCAGGAAGCAGAGGATCCTCCCTCTTTTTACACATGCAGTAAAATGAGAATAAAAACATTGCCTGCAGGCATGTCAGTGAGGGGATTAGGATTCAGTGTCCCGATTATTGCTTGGTTTATCCCCGGCAGCCTTCCCACCTCCCATAACCAAACATTTGCTCAGTTAACCATCACATTCAAACGAGGGAGGGCAGTGACTCCAGCTCTGCCACACCATTTCTCTTCTTATATTCAGGAAAGAATATTCTGCCTTTAGATCCTTTCCTGCTACATTTGCTTTTGGTCACACAGTAGATGTTTTAAGACCATACTACTGTTACATTCCTGGCTTTGAAAAACCAGGTTCCATGATTCCAGTAAGGCAAACAGTTCAAAGCACAGACAGAATGACCACTGTGACCTGATCACCACCATGAGACACAGACTGGCAAACCAGTAATCTCCCAGCTACTGGTCAAACCTGGTACTCAGGCACTAAGAAAATCTGAACACAATGGGTTCATAAAGGCCTCCCTCAGCCAAGCATCACAGAAATAAATTTTTTCTCCTACAGCTATTTCTAAGGTATCATTCAGGTACAAAAGATACTGGGGAGGTATTTTTTTGCCTCTCACATATTCCTGCAGGATAGACGTGAGCCCAATTCTCCAAAGCTGGAAGGAAAATATATTGAGTTGGAAGATGTAGTGGACTCATGTCAGTAAGCTCCATCTGGAGGTCAGAGATCAACAGAAGTGGCCTGATGGTCAGGAACAACCCCTGCCACAGTGCTAATTACATGTAAGCTTCACTTTCAAAGCTACACAGAAGCTTAAGATCATTTATCTTTACAAGGGATTTAAAGGCCTATCGGCTTTGGGAAGTGAGAGTGACAGGAGAGGGAAGTGCCAAATCACCAGCTCAAACTTCCAGTTGCTGTTAATACAGACTGAGCTCTCTGTGTCAGCACTGTGGAGCCCACTGGCAAGGCTCACTCACCAACCCTCTCTGATATTTCTGCCTGGTTCCTTGAGACTTTTTCTTACCAACAAACAAACAAACCCTTCAGTTCCTCTAACATGATTTCCTCCCAATCCCATAATACTGGATTATTCCTAAGCCTAAAGCAAAGAACATCACTTTGTGATTCAGGCTGCTTCCTGAGCTAGAGCAACAGCTCTGCTGAAATACCCCATATTCTGTGCTGCCTGAAACACTACACAGCATGAGCCGAGTCTGGGAAGACAGGAAAAATGGAATTACAGGCTCGTGAAATGGACACTGACAAAAACCTGAAATGTCGAGCTCACTCAGATGCAGTCTGTGTTTAATCCAGGCATGAGACAGTCTCTGTTTAGCTAAATATTTGACTTCAGAATTGGGCCTGAATTATTATTGGCAAAGCTTCCAAGCTCCACAGGTCCCCCTAACAAGCTGTTCCTCTGTGGAAGCCTTGCAAGGAAATGAATGCAGCCTTTGAGGAAACTGCTGGAACCCTTCTCAGGCTTCCAGAGTGGGTTTGTGGAGTCCCGTTAGGTGTCCAGGCCTTCTGAAAGCTCCATATGTTGAGTGTTAGAGGCTACAGGGCTGATGTTTGTGTGCATTTCTGGGATGTTCCCAGAGGAGTTCTGGCTCCACAGCATGTCACAGGAACAGAGTTATCAAAGAAAGCACCAAAAATAACCCAGTCTACAGAACAACTAAAAGCCAAGCCCAGACAAAAAATAAATACTCTGGAGCCACACATGTAGCCAGACCTGTAACGTGTATTCCATTCTAATGGGACATATCTGAAAGAGCACAGAACTGGCATGGTTGGTCCCTTTTGAATCCCCACAGCAGGGACATAAAGAAGCACAAACATACAGTTCCTCATCAATGGCAGCTGTGTGCCCCAGTGCCCAAAGATCTGGTTCAGGTGCTGCCAGGCAGAGCCCATGGTTGCTGTCTCAGCACACTGGGCTGTTTGACACCCTGTCACATAAAAACAGCCCATCAGCACTGAAAGAGGAACGTGTCATCCCCTCTCCCATGCAATATTAAATTTCATGTCTGTGGCAGCATATGCCAGAAAAGACAATCCTCCAAGGATGGAGGCTGTTCCTCAAGCTAGGCTCCCCTGCTGTGGGCAGCTCCAGAGAAGCAGAAGCTTGGCTTCCCAAACTGCAGGCAGCTGCAGGCAGGAGGAGTCACCTTCCAGTTTTGCTTCCAAAGGAAGATTATAAATTAAAGTCCAATTTGCTAAACCTCTAGGTAAAGAACTGTTTCTCCATAAACACATACTGGTTTGTGGGCTGTATTACAGGGCTAACTGCAAATCTGACTGGCTTGAAAATCACAGTGTACACAACTAAACCAGGGAGCTAACAGGCACATTTTAAAATTACATGGATTTAAGCAGTCTGATTTTTGAATGTGATCAAAAATAATGATTATCTTAAAGCAGTCCATAAAAATTGTGCATGCAAAATAAGAGCACAAAATTCTCTGACAGAGAGCTTCACTTCTAAGTGAGAAAGAGCACAAAGCTGGCTCAGCTAAAATTATTCTTCAAGTGAAATAAAGTCGGAGATTTTAACACCATTTTGAAGATGGGGTCAATGTCTGGAATATATTGCCAAAAGGGCTCAAATCACCACCTCCCCCTGTCATTCTTTATGCTACAACATTAGTGGAAAAATCCAAGAGCTCTTTTAGGTCTATTAGCTAATAAATGGATCGCTAGGAGAATGTTCAGTGTTGTTAATAAATCGTCGCAGCATTCTGTACTTAGTATCAGCAGAAAGTCTTGGTCCCTTCCACCCCTGATCACATACCACTTTGGGAAGGACAGAAGGAACTGCCTACATTGCCTTTTTTTTTCTGCCTGCTGGAAACATCCAAGCTCACAAACAGATGCGAACTCTCAGCGCATCTGCGCTATTCCTCCTCCGAGATCAGCGTTAACCCGCAGGAGAGCCGTGGGTGATGAATCCTGGCTGATTCAAGCTCTGTAAGACAATGACATTAACAGTGGCAGGTTAAATCCAGACAGCCTTCCATCCAAGGATCTCTTACAGCATAACAAAAGGCTGGCAAGAGCCAGAGGTCCCACCTAAGGCTGGGATGCACACTACCTCCATAGTCCCTGCAAGCAGGGATTATTCCCTGCCCTATTCAGAGCTGTTTCCCCAGCCCCCAGGCACCAGGATACCCAGTGGGAAGGGCTCAGCCCTTCTCAGTCATTCCTGCTGGCGCCGTTCCAGTTTGTCTGAAGACACTTAAATATTCATCGAGAAAGAGCAAGACTCCGTCTTGCCGGGTGCACAGACTGCTCTCCAGGGAGACGGGACACCTGCCTTCTCCACTCCCTGCTCCATCAAATCATTAATTATTTAAAATAACAGGAAAGAGCAAGAAAAACTCTCCGCACCAGACATGCTTGCAGCCTGTTGTTTACGGTGCTCTCTGGGGTCTTGTGTGGCCCGAGGTTTGCATCTCCCCTCCGGCAGAAACAAGGATCAAGCCCAGCTTTCCCCTTCCCTCGGGGAGGATGCTCTACCCGCTAAGCTATTGTACAAAAGAAGGGCTTCCCCTTTATCCAGACAGACCTTATGCTCACTTTTCCCACCAGAGGGAGTGGGGTTTTTTTTAGCGGTTTGGGGGGGGTGGGGGTGTTTGGGGTTTTGTTTTGTTTTGTGGGGTTTTTTGTTGTTGTTTGTTTTGTTTTGTTTGGGGGGTGGTTTTTCTTTTACTTCAGTTTGAATAAAAGGCAAACAAAACACAAATCCAAATCTCTGAGAGCAACAGCTATCCATAACCCCCCACACATTCTGTATTTGCACAAGAGCCTAGGGTCCACCTCCCCATTTCACAGCTGGGCAGGCTAAGCCGTAGTGGTCCAACAGCACCAGCAAGCACTTGGCTACTGAATCCCTCAGTGATGGGTTTCAATGAAATGGAAACCACCGTCTCCCTGCCCTGAAGACAGTTCTGGCGTAGCTGTGCACACAGAGGGACATGTTTGGAGAAGCAGAGGGTCTCTTCTTATCCTCATACCCCCAGGACATCACCCGCCTCCCCCCATCTCCCAACACACCAAACGCCCCATGCTCTCTCATAGGAGCAGCACGGACCCACACAAGGGTCGCCGAGATCGGGATGTACCCCAAAACTGTCCCGAGCCCAGGGAACAGCCCCTTCTGCACCCTGGACTTTATTGCTAGAGCAGGAAGTCGTGGCAGGTGAACAGCACTGGCACCCTCATGTGGTGACAGGCATCAGAGTGAGCTCACAGCCAAAAGCAGCGGTACAGAGAGGGACACTTCTCCAGGGGACTTCTCGAGGGAGTCCTGACAAGGACCACATCTGTGGGCCAGCATGTTCTACGGGATACAAACCTGATGTCACCTCTCCTATCCTGAGACCAGCAGCAAAGAATGACAGAATGGTCTGGGCTGGAAGCGACCTTAAGGATCATCCAATTCCATCATCTTCCATGGGCAGGGACACCTTCCACTATCCCAGGGTGCTCCAAGCCCCAGCCAACCTGGCCCTGAATGTTTCCAGGGATGGGGCTTCATATAAAGTCTCCCCAGAGCTGCCTCTTATCCAGGCTGAATATCCCCAGCTTTCCCAGTCTGGCTCCAGAGCAGAGGTCTCCAACTCTTGGAGAATTTCTGTGGGCTCCTTTAGACTCACTCGAGCTGCTCCATGTCCTTCTCATGTTGGGGACCCCCAGAGATGGAAGCAGTATGACAGAGGAGGAGTACTGTGGGGGACCCACAGAAACAGATCTGATTATCCCCCCAATCTCAGCTCACCGAGGTTGCTTCCTTATCATACTATCAAAATGGAGAGCAAAATAAAAGATAAAACCAGCCCAGACACTGAAACTGGAGAATTCACTAAATCTCTGAGGGAAAAGCCCTTTTGCCCCCTCCTGCACCTGCCAAGGGACGTGTGGTAACGAGCACCTCACTCCCAGGAAACATCAACCCCTGAGCCCTGCTTTCAGAGGAAAACAAAAACAACACCCCGTATTTCCTACTGATTAGAAATCCCTCTCCTCCCAAATTGCTCTGGAAACAGAATTAAAATAATTCTAAATTAAACTACCTCGAAGCAGCAGCACTCAGCAGAGCCGCGCTGAGGTGAAGGGCGGCACCTGGCCGAAATGGCGGCAGCTGGATGTCCCCGCTCAAATCCTCCCCAAACGGCCCGAAAACGCCGTGTCTGCCGGGAAATGGGCTTGTTTTATGATATTTTGCTTGAAAGAGCAGCGAAAGAGCAGCTCGGCGGCGGCGAGGTGGCCTTCGAGGAGGCGGGGACGCGCCTGTCAGCCCGCCCTGAGGCGGCGGGGACGCGCCTGTCAGCCCGCCCTGAGGCGGCGGGGACGCGCCTGTCAGCCCGCCTTGAGGCGGCGGCGCCGGGGCCTCTGTGTCGCGACATGGGGGACGACTTGGCGTCGGAAGGCGACACCCGTGAGTGGGGCCGTGACAGGGGCAGCCCTGTGAGGGGCAGAGCTGTGAGGGGCGATTGATGTGTTGGGGGCGGGCGGGAGCCGGCGGGGCTGAGAGTCAGAGCTGGGATGCCCTAAAAAATAACCGGACAGCTGAAGATCCGCTCGGAAACAAAGCAGGTGGATAAACCTACCCGCGAATCAAGGCTGCTTTCTCCCCAAAGCATCCTGCACCGCTGAGATGCTGCACATTACTCTGGTACCCCGCACTTGGGGTTTTTGGCCCCCTTGGTCCCTCGGTCCCCATCCCATGTTTTGTGTCCTGCAGCCTCAGGTAGGGCCCGGTGAATGGGTTTGGCACTTTTTTTTTGCATGTCTTTAGCCTCCTTTGCTGCTTTTCTACATCTCTTGCATAATAAACTGCCTGTGAGTTGGTGCATTGCACTGAGGGTAAATAATATAAAATGTTTTCCACACTGTTTGTGATAACTGAGTTCCTATTCAGTAACTGAATTCCTATTCAGTAAGCTATGAAGTACCGTGGAATCTGAGCTTGAAAGAGAAGGAAAACTGCTAAATATCCACTGAAATGTTGCTGTTGGACAGGTGCATGGCATGATGAGGAGTGCATTTACACTTACACAGCCACTGTGGATCTTAAATAGGAAACTCAGACCATCAAACTGTTTCTCATGTGTTGCTGAAAATAAATAAATTGTGGCCTCTACAGCCTTAGTAATGCCAGATTTGTTACTGCATCTTCACAGCTAGTGCAAAGAATAACTAAGGTGGTTTGGCATCTCTTGAAAATGATGCTTTGTTTGACCATAAAATATAAGAACACATTTCTGTCACCTGGAGAGCAGGGTCAGCAGCTTTTCTTAATTGAAACATAGGATTTACTCCACTGAAAGGAGATAAGCATGTACAAGGAGGTGGTATGTGTGTAGCCATTGGTGTTAATAATTAACAAAAACTCAATGTGTTTTTCACAAGTTCTCTTGGTATTTCCTCTCAAACGAAGTGTCCATGCAGGGTGAAATGCAATCCTGTTAACACAGCTGACAAGGTGGTAAAAGAATCTTGATATACCGTATAGGAAATCCTGTTTCTTGTAGAAATCAGTGTCTAAATCCTACTGCCTTCATTGTAGCAGCAGGTCCAGCACTTTTGAATTCACACTCTCAGATGACCATGTCTGGTGTTAAGTGGATAAACACACTCTTGAATAATCCTGTCTAGCATTAAAATTTGTGTTGTCTTTTTCTTGACCTGAAGTTTTTTTTTTGTTTGAAGGCAAGGGGAATGGAAACTGGAAGATGAGATTGTTGCTCTAAGAGTCCACAGTAGGGATGCCTTTCTTCTGTGTCCTCCTCAGAGGTTAATAGTGCTATTTAGGCAGCAGATCTCCTGTTTGTCTCCCTCAGTGTGGTGGAATGTAATATGTTTTGATGCCTTTTGTATGGCGTGTGGTTAGTATGCAGTTGATAATGTTGGAACAAACTGAAGTTGCATTGACCCCTCAAACTGCAGCCTGGGCTCTGCAGAAGTGTAGAAGAGAGTAGAGCCTCTGGGCCAGCTCTCCAGTAGGATGTGACAGGCCAGGGGTATGACTCAAGCACTTCTTGAAAGAATTCCCCAAAAGCACTAGGACAGAGACTGAGTCCAACAAATGCTAACACCAGCCTTGCCAAAAGCCTTCAGAGCCTCCCTGTTGGGCTGTGGCAGTCAAAGCCTTGCTCTTAATTCTTGGCAGTAAGGTTTATTCAATCAAGGAGAAGATTGCTGGGGCAAGGCCCAGCATGGAGAGTAAACACTCTTAAATTGTGCCTAACTGTGCAGGACAAATACTGCCAGTCATGGTAAGTTATGTGCAGAACTGCCACGGTTTATTAAGAGATGCAACACTAATCACAGGCCAGGCTGGCAGTTTTGTGCTGCTTGGCTGGTTCAGGTTGCCTGGAGGGGGACCATGTGTCAAGGCCTCCCTGTAGAGGGATGTAGGAGGAAGGATGGAGGAAAGAGTCTGTGTCATCTCAGGGCCTTCACACTGAGGGTGCCCAGAGGATATGGACCTCATGGATCAAAAGGTTTTGCAGCTGGAGCAGATCCATGCAGAGAAAGACACTGAATTAGAACAGAAGTAGGTAAGACTGGAACAGCACTGATGTGGCACAGGGGTAGTCAGGGAAGGAAAGACAGTGGTATAATATAAATCCACCAAACATGCCATCTGTAGGGCTGGAATTCTTCCTGGAAGAGTCTTTCTGCATCATCCTTCCCTGAAGCCACAGGGTCTGGTGAGATGAAGGGGAGGTTTGTTGGGGCATGCTGCTCCATGCTCCTCGCCAGCACTGTTTTAATGCTCACTCTTCTGCTCTGCTGCAGTGCTTCAGTCAGAAAAGGAGTTCCATGATGCAGCGAAGCGAAATGATACGGCCAGGATGGAGGAACTCATCAGGAGAGGAGTTGACATCAAAGCCAAAAACAATGTAAGTCCTGGGTTTTTCCACCTCCACGCTGCAGGAAGTGCTGAGGGTGTGTTTCAGAACTGCAGCTCCTTAACACTCCTTAACTCTTCTCATTAACTGCTTAATTTGTCAAAGCTTTAAAATACAACACCCAGTGCCAAGTAGGGCCTGTGGCAACCAAGCAATTTTCACAACACACTGAGACCCCCAGCACTATCATCCTGGCCACACTAGAAAGCTGCAAGTGCCAGATAGACATGACTGCCATGAAAGGCTTTGATTTTACTGTCTCTGTACAGTAAGACAGTGGGACAAACTCTGTTTCTGGTGCAGGTCTTTCCTTGTTGACTAGTGGGTTCATGGAGATACAGGATTGCACCCATCCCTAGTGTTTCAATCTGTCCATTTATGGTCAGCAGTGTTCTTCACTCTGTGCTGTCAATATAGTCCAGAACTGCGGTTCCTGAGTAGAAGGTGACTAACACCTGTCGGCCTGACAGGAGAGCAGAGACAGAGAGCTGAGACAGAGAGCTGTGTCCAAAGAAAACTTCACAATGCGAGAAATTCTGGCTTCCTGGATGGCCAAGGATATTTTGGCCTTCAGAAAGGCTGGTGGACACACTCTGCATACACCAGCCTTCCCTGCCTCTGTCCTTCCCTTGCAGACGGACCGGACTGCCCTGCACTGGGCTGCGGGAGCAGGGAGCGTGGATGCTGTGCGGCTGCTCCTGGATCACGATGTCCCTGTGGAGGATGAGGACAGTGTACAGAGGCCACTCTCCCTTGCATGTGCTGCAGATGTGTTCGGTGCTGGGTGCTGAGTGCTAGGCCAGGCAGTTACAGACTGCACCTTAGCCGTGGGTGGGTGGCACAGGGTGGCACAGGGTGGCACGCTGCACCTGCTGAGCGAGGGGCTGGAGCAAGCCTTGATGGCACATGTGTCTGTGCTCTGTATTTTGGCCTTTTCCTTGCATGCACAGTGACTTGGAATAGGCTGGTAGAATCTGTGAAGTTTTCCGTAGAGCATGGGGATGCTTGGCTTCTTCTGATTGTGTTGATGGGGCTTGTGGGATGACAGTGACAGCCAACAAGTTTTCTCCCCCCCATACACCCAGGCTAATACACACCATTAAATAGGTAGTAGCTGTCAAGAAGCAGCTCTCTGCTCAGTTGCTCTGAATATCAGTGACAGGAATAATAATAACTGGAGAAAGTGCAACTAAAAATATATATCAGTGAGAAACAAATAGATTTGGAAAACTTCATTAAGCTAAGAGGACAGCTTCCCTCCAGGATGGGGATGGTGGTGGCTGCAGTTTAACTGTAAGTATCTTTCTTCTTTTTTGCCCAGTTTGGAATGAATGCTCTTCTCCTGTCTGCCTGGTTTGGCCACCTCCGTGTCCTGCAGATCCTTGTCACTGCTGGGGCCAAGATTAACCATGTCAATAGGGTGAGGGTCTCCCTGTGTGGATCCATCACTTGGCTCTAGACAGTGTTGGGGACAGAGAGAGGTTTACCTGTGAGCTCAGTCATGTGTGACAGTATCTGCTCTGGGGACTGTCATCTGTACTCTGACTTACCCCTGAAGCAGGTGTAATAATTGGAGCTCTAGAGATGCACACAGCTTCCTCACCCCATGTTTGGGCAGTGCTGATGTGGAAGGTGTTACAGAAATGAGAAATGGGTTTAGTGAATCAGCAGTCCTTGTATTCTAAAACAGACCTTGTCTGGGAAAAGGGGTATTAATATTTCAGTCATAAATTGCTGTCTGCAACACAAGGAAGTTTAGCCCTAGAGCAGGGAGGAATTAAATGGGTTTTTGCTAGCAGGAACAGATTGTCCAAAGAGACAAGCTATGGGTCTTGGACTTGTTGAATGAGCAGTCCTTTGTCTCCTCTCCAGAATGGCAAGAACCTGCTTCACTGTGCAGCTCAAAGGGGACACATCCAGATCATGGAGTTTATCATGGAGGACTTGGAGGACGTGTGCGTGGATGAGACAGATAAGGTAGGAAAGCTCTTCAGAGCTGTGTTTCATGAAGTCTGGCCTTGCTCTGCTGAGCTTATCAGGAGTGGTGCATTTGGTCTTAGGAAGAGAATCACAGTGAGGTGCTATTCCCAGAAGTCTTCCTGCAGAGTGAGCTTAGGGATCATGGGGATTCTGGTCTGGTCAAGCTTCTTGCAGGAGATGATCTGACCTTGTGCTTTCTAAGCCTTTTGGACTGTGTTTCTCTGTTTCCTTTCAAAGATGGACAGGACAGCGTTTCACCTGGCTGCAGAGTATGGGCAGCTGGAGGTGGTGGAGTTCCTCATTCGACTGGGTTGTTCTCACAGTGCCAAAGACAAGGTATGGGCATAAAACCACATGCAAGGGAGGTGAAGTCCAAGGATTAGGGGATGTGAAAAACAGGGAACAGAATACCAAATGAGGCTTAGGCAGGCAAGTTGTCCACAGTTGTTACTATGGCTGTGGTATGTCAGGACTTTTCTTCCCTATCCACTTGAAGCCATTTTCTTGCTTAGTTCATGATTTCTCTCCAGGGACTTTCAGGCAGGATACACGGTAAGCCTGGTGGAACATGCTCCAGTTTAAGGTTCTTCCCTCACTGCTGCAACTGTAGGAAGATTGCTTCATATTTGTACTACTGGTTCCAACCTCCTTTTCAGCCACACTGGATATACTCTGTGCAAGGTTGTGGTATATGAACACTCAGTCCTGTGAGACATGTGTTTATAAAGTAATGTTTACTTTCAGGAAGAAAATACAGCATTGCATTTGGCTGCTAAAAATGGACACCTCTCTGTGCTGGAGAAGATTATAGATGTTGGAGTGGACCTTGATGAAAAAAACTCAGTGAGTACACTTAAATTAAATCACAACCACATCAGTTTTGCCCTTTTCTTCCCTAGAAATACTCTCCTGCCACAGTCATCAGGTTGAAAAGCCAGTATTGACAGGAGAGGTCTAGAAAATAGCTGATTTTATCTAAAGCCTGTATGGGTAAAGGCAGGTCACACTTGCAGAGTATCAGTGAAAGGCGACATCCATCTTGGACCAATTTCCAGTTTTAAAGTGTTGCCTTCTCTTCCTGCTGTATCTGCTCACCTACCTTATCACTCCATTTAATCTCCCTTTCTCTCCCTGACCCTTGTACATTCAAGTGCCTAAATGGTTATTGAGTGTGTTTTAAACTGAACTTCACTGTGCTTTAAAATATTGACTTAGTCACTGAACATATGGACCTTCTGTTGGAGATCGCTCTTTTGACAGATCCATTCTGGAAAATTATGTGGCTGGAACACAGTTAATGACTTAGATAGCAAATATTGGCTTAGTATCACTGTTATTTATTCCAGGGCACACTCCCAATTAAGTTTATCAGCATTTTTTTTTTATTTAGTCTTATTTGGTTACTGTCTGTGAAAAGTGTATTTGATTGTGATTAAGATCTGAAAGAAAGGGGGAGCCACCTTCTGTGGTAACTGGCAGCATTTGTCTACCCCCATATGAGCTGGCCTTTGTGCAAAGAGCAGTGATAAAAACAGATTAAATCACTTAGGAATTCTGCTTGCTTGCTTCTGTTTTCTTGTAATGAAATGAGCTGCCACCCTCAGAAGGGAAAAACGGTGATGGAGGGTCACAGGTTTCCAGTTCTGTCTCTGGGCTGTTACAGGAAAATGGTTTGTCTTCACTGTCCATGTGAAATCCCTTTTGGTTGATTGACGGGCTGGAGGGGAGGAAAGATGGTGAGCACAGTGTCTGTCTTGTGGCCCACAGCCAGTGACATCCAGGACAGAGCAGTACTCTGGTATGTCCAGGGCAGATAATTTTGTCTATTTTTCTAACAATCAACTGGAGATCCCTGGCCCTCAGAACTGGTACTGTAACATGTCACGGATTCAGAAGATGGGGTAGAGACTGACTCGTTCTGCTGCTCTGTCTCAACCTTTTACTACAGAAATGCTGCTTCTGTCCTTTCTTGCCTTGTGCAGGAAGGACTGACGGCTCTGCACCTGGCTGCTGAGAGGGGACACAGCCACTGTGTGAAGCTGCTCATGGAAGCAGGAGCTGATGTCAATGCCCAAACCCAGGTTAGCTCCATGGAGGTGATTCCATTCCCAATCCCTACTTTGTGGATTTATGCCCAGACCTGTGGCTTCCCAGGTCACCCATTATAGAGAGAGGTTGTGTGGAGCTTTGCATTCAGGAAGAGCAGAGGGAGTTTAGAGGAAGGTAAACATGGTTTTGTACAATGAGGCAGGTGAAGCTCCCTGGGACTGGTCTGGCTGGAGACAATCTCCATGAATTTGTCAGTGCTGGGCCATAGAGCTCTGGCAGGAGGGAGCAGGGAGCTCAGTCTGTAGCAATTGCAGTCTCTAGGAAGAATCCCTGAGTAACACTCCTCTCTTCTGCCTTGCCTCTCAGAAAAAGATGAACTGCCTTCATTATGCAGCACTGCATGGCTATGAGGAGATAGCCAGGACCCTCATGGATGCAGGAATCCACACAGATGCTCTCAATCATGTGAGTCCCTTTCAATGCTCTCACCACTAACAAGGTAAAACCAGTTTGTGGAGCTGTTCAAGAGCACAAAGCAACTCTGTAAAGACCAGTGCTGCAGTATCCCTGTCAGCCCCAGTGCAGACTGGCAGCTGTGATAGAAGAGGACATGCTGGGCACAGCATGGTCCTTTCAGTGCTATGAGCTAAGCTCTCCTAAGTGCAGGATCTTCTTTCCACAGCAAAATGCATCAGCAACACACATTGCAGTCCTGCAGAACTTCCCAGCCATGGTGAAGCTCTTCATCAGTGCAGAGTGTGACCTTGACATTCCAGATAATGTAAGACTGCAGCTCTTGTTCTTTGTGTTTGAAATGTGAACCAGTTTCATGGGGGATTTTATCACCCTGGGGACAGGATTAAAGAGGAGTGCTGTAAAATGTGGAGAACCTGGAAGCACAGCTTAGGAAATGTGAAACCTGTGAAATGATTCTAAGTGTTGCAGTGAAGTAATTGCTTGATGGCATTCACCATGAGGGCTGTGCTGTGTCCCCTGCAACATTGCATAGTCAGGCTCTCTCCTTGCTGGAAGCAGGTAGAAGAAATTTCAAGATGGAAGATATGTTGCAAAATGTTTGGAGGGCTGAGCATAGGAGGCAAGCCTGGAGGTAGCTGGTTGTCTCATCAAATTGTAATTTTCTGAACGAGGGGCTTTGTGTAGCTTGTTTTGGTTAGTCTTCATACTTGTAGTGATGTTCGCTCCTGATGATACCATAAAATTGACACAGTTCAATTTTATTGGTTTCTGTTAAACAGTCCCAGGACTCCTCCTGGTAGTGTTCTGTCCTTCCAGCCTCACACTTGTCATTCTCTGAAGTGCAGTCCTTTCTCCCTCCTTCTGCAGAGGCAGCAGACCCCACTCCACATCGCTGCAGAGCACGGCAGGCAGGATATTGCTGAGATGATTCTCATTGCAGGGGTTAACCTGAAGCTAACAGACAAGGTAAAGGTCTCTATGGGTGAAACAGGGTCTGTGGGAATATGGAGGGAAAATATACATAGATGGTCTTTGCTAATGTTTTTAATAATTTTTAAGTAAGGCTAGTAATATTAAAATTTGGGTTTTTTCTAGGAATAAGCCCTTAAAACATGGCTAAGTAGGTTATTTTGGTGTGTTTTCCAGGAAAGAAGTGACTGGTCCTTAGACAGGTGGAAAATAGATAACACAATGAACAATGCTTTCCTTCTCAAAGTTGCTCTAGTTCATTCTACTTGTACTATCATGAGCAGTAATATCAAAGATCTCCTCAAGTGATGATAAGCAATATACCTGAAAAATTATAGCACACATGTTCTGATAGCTTGAAAGGATCTGTTTGTCATAGATCTGGAAGGGTTTTGGGGCTTTTGCCATCTAATAAAATCAACAGAATGAATTTCAAAAGGCCTGAAAATGTAGTATGTGCCCAGAAAATGCTGGAGGGCCTTGGGCAGGGATTAAAATATTTGTCATTCACAGTGGGTTAGAGCAAGTGCAGACCTGAAGCCACCTGGCTGAACTGTCCTTCAGCTGTGGTGAATGTCACCGTTCAGCACTCTATGGAACTGCAGTGACACTCAGCACAGGGGACACATTCACACTTTTCTGTATGAAATTGGGTTTCTGTTCACATCTGAGGCTAGAACTGTTCTTCCTGTTAAGCCTGGTGCCTGGGCTGGCTCGCTTTCCTTCATGCAACTTTCAAATCTTGTTCATTTCTGCCTTCTGATTTTAGACAGAAATACAAATCTCCCTGTGCCCAATCCAAAATCATATTCATGAAAGGAACATAGCCACATTGTCATAGTCCCATCAGCCTGTGCTTCTCCTAGGAGACCATTTCTAATCATGTGTATCTGGAGCCTGTAAAGTTAATGAGGTTGTATAAATCACTTTGGTTTCACGTGTCAGCAAACCTGCTGTGCAAAAGGCTATAAAATGCCTTGGACTGCAGAGCTGGTCCTCTGATGGTTGCTCTCATGTTGGTGGGTTGCAGGAAGCTTTTCCTGCAAAAGCTCCTGCAAAACAGGCAGATCCCTTTTAGCAACAGAGCAGATGCTGCAGGGCCTGGAAAACCACTCCCCATGCCCTGAATGCAGGAGCTTGACACCAGCTCACATCTGAAGTGTTCACAGGTATAGAACAGGTCCCTGGCTGGGTGCATTACCCAATAGTCCATGTGCCTGCTGCTGCAGATGCTGGGTGGGCATGGAGATTGTACCTCCTGAAGTGCAAAGTCTTTTCCAGCTCATTTTCCTTTTCTAATTTCAGCAAGGGAAAACATCTCTGGATGTTGCTGCCCGAAGCAATCACATCATCTTGGTGGACATGATTATCAAAGCTGATCGATTTTACAAATGGGAGAAGGTGAGCAGCTTACATAACAGCCCCTGTGCTTTCTCCTCTCCACATACCAGCTGTCAAAGAAAAAGAAATACAGACATCCCATGACAGCCTGACCTCTATTTTCATCCCCTTACTTAAGAAAAACAGAAGTCCTCACCATGCCAACAGCATCTACTTAAGGCTTTCCTTATTTAAAAAGGCCTCTGTTATTAGAAATCCCAGGCAGCACTGATGGGAATAGGGGTTTCCAAAAATTATTTAACAGCTGCTCCCAAAGGGATAGAATTAGTTCCTTTTCCCAGAAGAAGTTGAAGGGCTGAGCGGGAAAATGCTTGGCCTGAGGTCACCAAAATGGGATTTTGAGAGTTTTTCAGCAGTAGGAGACAGCTCTTGTTGGAGTCATACAACCAACTTCTCCCTCAAGGTGCAGCCTCTCAGCCCCAGTCTCCCCTCTGAAACCCTGCCTACCCCAAGCCTGTGCCCAAACCCAGCTGAGCAGAGTGAGCTGAAAGTACAACCCAGTGTCACATCCCTTGCATGTTCTTAAGATTTTGGTTGTCTTCCCATAGCAGTGCTCTAGAGAGGGGAAAAAGGAAGGAAAGGAGGGCATGTGCCTGTGGCTCAGGTGCAGGTTTGGGAGTCATGTTCAGTGTATCAGCCCTTGCATTGGCTTCCCATGTAGCCCTAGGGAATGTCATGTAGTCTCTGCAGCCTGGCATTTAAGCACTGTGAGCACAGCTGATGTTGCAGGGAAGCAAGAGATGTAATTAAATGATTCTGCCCCAAACCCCAGATAAAAGGGAGCACAGAAATGCAAATCATGATCCACATGGGCTTCCACATCAAAGTGGCCATAAATGGCACTTTAACCCTGATGAGCACAGAGTGAAATGAGAATAAAGAGAATAAAAAAAACAAGCTGTGCCAGAAGGAGCTCGCAGGGACCACAGAGCTGAGGATGTGGGAGGCTGCAGAACCACAGGCACTGCAGCAGCACCCGACTGACCCCCCTGTTCTGGCTTTGCAGGACAACCTGAACAGTGACTCTGGTTCATGGGTGGCAAAGCACTTGACCTTTAAGCAGGATCACAGGCTGGAAACACAGCATATTCGCTCAGTCATGTGGAGATTAGCCACTAAGTATCTCAAACCTGGGGAATGGAAGAAGCTGGCACATTACTGGAAATTCACAGATGACCATATTAGGGCCATTGAGCAACAATGGACAGGTATAAAACAGCTTCCCAGGTATTTTCCTTTCTTTCCTTGGACTTTGTTTCTAGGAGATGAAGTTGCAGTAAGAGCAAAGCATGAAGAAAACTAGTTGGTTTATTTGAAGCAACCAAAAGATTAGGTTAAAAATTCTGGTTTTACTGAATGTGGAATTACCTACACACTGTAATTTGTCTAGGAATAAAGCACACAAGCAGGGGAATTAGTGGTTCTTTGCTCACTCCTTATGAGACATTTGGCAAGCCTGTGAGTTCTTGCTACAATTCTTGTTCTACAGAACAGAAGAAACTTGCTGGTTTTACTTTTTTCTTTTCAGTAGCAAGAAGGCAGTGAAGTGAATTCTTTAGCATTTAAGAAATAGCAGAAGCAGGGTGTGAGGGTCAGAAATTGATCATTGCTAGTTTGGCTGTTGCAAGAACTCTGTAGTTTGGATCATGTGAGCAAGGGGGCCAAGCTGTTGTCTGAAGGCAGAAACTATTGCCATGGAAGGCAGTGCAACAAACCCAAGCTCAGCCATAGCCACTTAAGTTCCACACAAATCCAGCAATCACATCACAACCAGGAATTAAAACCATGCCTCCTAATAAAATCCAGAGGGGAGGGAGGGCTGTGCAAACCCACTAGGGCAGAAATCTGCTCTGCTCATGGCCGTGCAGTCTGAGTGTGGGATTTCATCTGTGGTTTGATCCTGCCAGGCACTAAAAGCTACAGGGAACACGGCCACAGAATGTTGCTGATCTGGCTCCATGGTGTGATCACTGCAGGAGAAAATCCAATCAAGGGACTGTATGAAGGCCTGGTGGGGATTGGGAGAAGAGATTTAGCAGGTAATACTTTTGTCTTCCTTCAAATAATGCACACTGAGCATTATTTGAATTAATTTACCCAAATTCTGTGCTTAGAGAACGTACACAGAGGAAAACTTCAGTGAAGCCAACTCGCATGAGCTGAAAGCACCTGCTCTGCCCCCTTGCTTCCATTAAATGTAATCTCTTTCTCTTAGGTTTGGTAAATGAACAGATCCTGCCATGGCTTTATTTTTCTGTGCAGCACATCATTCTCTCTTACAGAAAGCATCCGGAAAAAAGCAAACGCAGACTCCACCTCTCCACGAAAGTGCACAGCAATGTAACACCAGGAGCATCCTCAGCTGGTCTGAGCTACAGGAGAAACACTTCTCTGCTGCTGAGAGGAGGCAGATGCAACCCAAGGGCTTCTTGTCACAAACTGCTGGCACTGCTGCATCCTTCTAGACAGGAAATGACAAGGGTAAAACAACTGCTCATGGTCAAAAATGCCTCTACACAGAAGGGAGATTTTTATCAGCAATTTCAAATGGTCTGGGTACTGTAACAGTTTGGTGAGCAAGCCTTACTTGTCATACTGCATCAGGAACTAGCAGAGTTTTACTGTAACTTGTCTAGAGCACATTTTTATATATAAATTTTCAATTACCAAGTTTTTAAGTTAATGAGGGCAAAGGTGCTGTTTTCAGGAATGTTCTTCACTTACCTTATTTGTGGGGGGTGTCTCATGTCTTAGGCATCTTGGGCACATCCATGCACTCCAAACCATAAGAGGAGAACTTAAGCACAATCAAAGCTACTCTTTGGTCCTTTTGGAACCTGAGGGGTCGGTTTAATGCTTTGACTCTTCACAAAAAAGTTTGAGAAGAATATTAACATTTGCTGTTTATGAATGTACATTAACAGGTACTGTTGATAAATCAAATAGGTGACTCTAACCTTTTCAAAACATCTTTTCATTTGTCATGTAATCCTTCATATTTATTTTTTACAGCATCCCAAGGGGAAAATAATGTCTGTAATTCAATAAATCTAAATTTTACTCTTTAAAGTTGCAAGTTATATCTTGTCATCTTTAGTAAAAAAACTCTACAGCATTCTTCTTTAGACCTAAACCAGTACAACATTATAGTTAAAGCTTGAGAGGAATTCAGCCAGGTGGTGGTGGTTTTCTTCATTTCCAGAGGTGTTTGTAGAGGCAAACCAGGACTGCAGTGAGCTTGGCTGCTGTTTTCTTGGAGTCAAAACAAGAGATGCTTGCTGAAAGTGAAGTTTTATTGAAAACCATTTTTAAGCAGCAAGAAAGTTAAAAATTCAAATGCTTTATTTCAAATAGAAACAAACAAACAAACTAACAACACAACGTACAAAGCAAATAAGTGATGGCAACATTGACACAAACATCTTTTAAATCAAATATTCAACAAAAATATATGTCAGCTTATAAGTACACAATCTGCATGTGGTAATATATACAGCTGAGTGAAAAATATAAAAAGAAATACCGTTCTGCGTAAGAACATGATATAGTGAAGACTTTGGTAGAAAAAATGTCTTTATTTTTAAAAGTGTAGTCTTCAAAGATGCTTCCTTGAATCCAAAGACTAAAAATTAAACAGATCTATCCCATTACACTGCTGGAGGTTGCTGCCCACGGGTAGTTCACCGACTGTTGATCCTGCTGGAATCACACAGTGATAATCGGCTAACACGAGGGAAAAGGCAGAGTGGGAAGAGTGGATTGTACACAGGAAGACCACCAAACCAATGCCTCTGTTTCACTGGCACTCCCAAGCCTACTGCTCTTCTTGCTCGTTGCTGGTGTGAAGGCTGATCTTTTGGACTTCCAGCTCTTCTGCACTGACCATGGAGGGATCGATGGCTGAGTACCGGGTGCCGTGGAACTGCAGCAAATGGATCTGTTGGACACAGGAAATAACACAGAAACAGGTGTAGGAGCACAGTGTTTGGGTAAAATAGAAACATTCCTTCTGAGTAACTTTTGTGAGAGTGAAACCATGGCTCTGGAGTACAAGACTTCAGAGACAGAAAACCCCCAAAGCTGGCCCAGTATGGACACAGCTGCTCCCAGCCCTGCCCTTTGGTATCAGCAGCACTGAGCACACAGGGAAGTTAAGAATCAAAAAGCTGAACAGGAGTTTCCTTCTGCTGTTGTGGCTAAACACGTTCACACAGATTAAATTCAGGAACTCACTTGAATGTACAGGTTGACCTCAGCACTCCTGCAGAGGTAGGGGAAGTTGCCTCCTGTTTTGAGGTGAGCTCTTCTGGCATTAGGGTAAAGCTTATACATTTCTTCTTTTGCTTCCGTTGACAGCGCGCTTTGGTCGAACACCTATGGGACAAGTCCCAGCAGTGAGTTCTGAACCTCAGTTTTTGTTGTTACCTCAGCTTGGCTGCATGCTGATCCTAGAAGAGACCCTCAGCTTCTTTGTGGAATGGTGTTAATGAAACAGAAAACAAGCAAACATAGGCATTGACAGCCAGAAAGCCACTACTGTAATACTGAAACATATGGCACAGAATATCTAATTCATAACTTAGCACAGAAAAGTCACAGTGTTGCCCAGTCAGCAGAAGGCTTCTCTAAATAGAAGTTGCATGCTGCAAATGCTTGCTAAGTTGCTAACTGAATATCATGGCTCTACCTGCCAAAGGGAAGAGATAGTGTTTAATTAAAAAACTGAGATTCACTTACATCCATAATGGTTACAGGGATGTCTCGGATTTTGTGAGGTTCTACATAGGAGTTCTGGCAGTTGAGGGTGAGTCTTGAGGCCAGCTCACTCTGGCCCAGGCTCTCCAGCTTGCAGTGGAGAGAAACACTGATTAACAACATATTTCACTACAGGAAGTTAATGCAGTATTAACAGTACAGCCAAAGAGAAGATAGTTTTAAAGGGATGAAGGTTGTAATTCCAATTTAGTATTACTCTGCATGAGACAAATGCCTAAGCCACGTTCCATGAGCTGTTCCTGCCTCCAGAGCATGGTCTACAGATCTAGCCCAGCATTTTCCTTTTCCACCTCAGTTCCTTAACTTCTCTTGATTGACACAAATAAACAGAACTAAGGTAGAGGGTCAGTGAATCAGTTAAACTGCTGAGACAGTCAACACTTGCTAAAGATCCACTTCTCATCCCTCCCTCCTGGGTCAGTGAATGAAAAAAGCAGCAGAAATATCTACAACCTCCCACTCAGTAACTACAGTGAGACCACATCAGAGCACACAGCTACCTACCCTGTCCACCATGAAATCAATCCCGTCGGCCATTTCAGGATCTAGAGGACCAGATGCAAAATTCCCAAGGACAATTTTCTTCAGCATAAAAGCAGGCATCAGCCAAAAGCTAAAACAGAAATAAGAGGTAACAATATCTTCAAGCAACCAAGGACTCAACATCAAGACGCTGTATTGTAAATGCTTCCTTTCCTTGCACAGACTTTGTGTTCTAACTTTAAATCAAATCCTTGAAGAAGCTTATAGTTACATGGCAAAAGTATACTTTAAACATGGTGAACAAACATTCTTCTTGCTCTAAATGTTTTTTTTAGACAACAGGCAGTTCTGAAATCTGGCTACACATCCACAGAGAATCACAGAACAATTTGTCTAATTCCACACTCACAATTGTTAATATTTCCATTCTCCTTATACTGTGCAAGTCACAAGTATTCCATCCCACATCTCCCTCCACCAAGCTGAAATCAGGTTAGACACATATCCAACTAATCAATATGACATTTCATTGCAAAAAAATTAATGTCATGAGTCTGCTTGCTTGTCTGTCTTCTTTACCTGTTTGCTGTCCATGTCTGATTGAAAATAGAAGTGTCACTAAAAGCATTACACAAGATCAGAGATTGGACTCTGGGAGATTTGTGTGTGTATTCAGCAAACTTCTGAGCCAGAAAGCCTCCCAGAGATGCCCCAAAAAGGTGAACCTAATGCAAGGGGAAAGAAAAAAAAACAAACAGATGACGAAATGTGACCTCTGAGCACAGTGCTTTATTACAAAAGTAGGTCATTCAAGTTTACCTTGTCCTTATAACCTATTTTTGAAAGAGTCACTGTTCCATTCATCTCCTGGTTTTATGTCCAATTTAAATGTGATAAATACTAACAAAAGGAAATGTTTCCCACAGATTCACAGTGCCAATTTCTTCATGTTCATCAAGCTTAAGAAAAAACCCAAATATTTCACTTTGTTCTCTATAGCTATTCCAGCCCAAGAAACTCGACTGTGGTGTTCTGTACTGTGTGAGTTAGGAAGGATAACTTCCACAGGATCTCACAAAAATGAAGTTAACCCATACAATTTAATGACCTGGAATAGCAGTTGAATTTAGGCCAAGTAGGACAATTTCCAAGGGCATTCACCTTCAAAAACAAACTAGTTTCAAATATGAAATTGCAACACAGCCTCTTTTATTTATAGGCTTTATTTTTGGATCCTATTTTTTGCACTGGCTCTTAAATGAGACTGTTTCAAACATCAGGTTTTTATTGCAACGATTTGTCCACTTCTTTGTCTGGGAGCACTCACTTTATCCAACTGAAGGTGGTCTAAGAGTTTCCTGAATCCATCACAGAACTCGAGGTGATCCCAGTACACTGGATACTGCAACTAAAATAACACCAAGTTAGAAAAAATTGAGATCAATCTGCTTCAAAGTTGTACCAGTTCTCACATTAAAGGTTTCAAGAAAGTGCCGTGCCTCTCCCATGTTATGAAGTTCCTCTTCAAGGTCCCCAGAGCCTGAGGGTGCCAACACCTCCCCCTCAGTTACAAAAACACACAAAGTGCCACAGAGCAGAGTTTGCTGGGGAAAGTGCAGCATTGCCTCACTCTGTGATCAGTGGAAGGGGAGGCTGGAATGGTTCTGCAGTGATTTTGTAGCGTGTAACAGACACAGAAATCATTAACTGCTGCAAAAGACAGCGGTACTTCTAAAGCCAGGCTGTTTAATATATTGTACAAATCAACACTTCAGTTCAGGAGCTCAGAAGCCCCAGAAGAGCAGACTGGTGGGATTTAAAGAGTGAAATACCATCTGCAGCTCTTACATAGTCTTAAGAACCATGTTATCCACCATCCCGAAGGAAAACATGGAAACCCTGAACTAACTTATGTGTTTGCCTCAGGGCTAACAAAGATGCAGCTGGAGGCAAAAAAAGTACTTTGTGCCCAGGACTCAAAAGGAGAAAAGTAGGCTGAGAAGTCTGCAGTGTGCACACACAAGGTTTTGGGTAAATGCTGCTGTGGACATCGAGCAGATTCCAGCCAGGATCCACAGAGTACGGCTCTGTAGTACAACTTAGCACAAAGTTTTTCAGTGGATTCCCTAAGTCAAATGAAAAAGTTCATTATCCAACCTCTAATCAGAGCAACAAGCACAAGTATACCACCTCTGACACAGGACTGAGAATACTCACAGCAATAACTCTGTAGCCCCATCCAGTCAGTGCCAGAATTTGCTGGAAAAACACATCTGCAGTTCCACTCACAGGAGGGAGAAATATGAGTGGGCAGCGAATGCTCCTTGGTCCTGCATCATACAGTGACCAGACTTTGCTGTCATCATCATCTACTATTATCTGCAAAGAGAGACAGAGGGGAGAAGAAACACAAGACAAGTGAGGTTCCTCAGTCAGCTTCCAGGATGGCTTCTAGAAATTTCCAACTTTAGTAAATGTTATAATACTCAAGACCTTCTTTTACTCTTCTTCACCATAGCTTTAGGCTGTTTTCTAACTGGAAACAACAATGTGGATACAGCTGGAACACCATCAGACAGAATAACTTGTGCATTGTGACAAGCTGGATAATGAACTGCACCTCAGGAAAGGTGCCACCACGCTCAGGAGAGACCCTGCAGGTCAGTTCAGGGTACCAAGAGCAGCAGCTGGAGGCTGGAAGAGCCAGCACTGCCCCAGGGACAGCTTTTTAAACAACCATTGATATTTGCATCCATGGCCAGAAGGTGTTACAGGTCTTGAACCACACAGGCCTGCAGAATTAAGCAGCTATCACCACAAATTATTGATCTGAAACACTTACAGCTGCCTGCCAGACACACAGAGACACACAACTCCCAGGGCAGCACCGCAAGGCTGATCTGGAGGAAAAAATGCTTCCATCATCTGGCAGCTTCTCAGGAGCATCTGGATTGCCCAGGACACATGGCTGGCTGAGGGAGATTACTCATACACAAGGTGCCATCCTTAATGAGCAGCTCCTCATACAGTACCACAAGTCCTAGCATAATTAGTATCTTCAAAAGTGTTCAGAATTGTGTCTTCTTTTCTAGCAGCACCAAAGCCTGACTTGTTTTGACGAGGCCTCTTCTACCAGAAACTGCTTTCTATATTCCAGATGTTCTTTCAACTCCACAACCCAGCAGAAGCTGCATCTTGTACCAGATCAACAAGCACAAACCTCCGGGGAAAGCCTGAGTCAAGCAGGCTGAATGCATCTCCTCTGTATCGAGATTTTATAGCTTTTTGAACAGTAATATACAAACACAATTTGCTTTTCCAACTCGGCAGTTAAGCCTCTCAGCAATCAGAGAAGAACAATGTATCACAAATCAGATTTGCTTGACTAACAAATCTGCTCCTAATAAAGCCAGTATTTCAGGCTCTGGGAGCATGTGAGGACTCACATGATAACGTTGTTTCCTAAAGTCTCTATAAAAAAAAGACAGATTGCATACCAGAGCTTCCAGACCACTGAAACCATTTAAACATAAACCTTGTACAAAAGCCCTCCCAATCCCCACCACAACTCCTTGCACACAACCCCTGGGCTCCAGGCCTTGCTGTTCTCAGCTGTCATTCCATCAGCAATGTTGGATCCATTCAGGGTGGTTACTACCAAGTTTACCTTTAGGAGTATTTCCAAAGGCAGAATGTAGTCTTTGAAATAACAACACCAAAGTTAGTTCATGCCAAGAGAGCTGAGGGTGAGAGATAACATTTCTTTCCTCAAGCCCAGAATGGGCTTGAATCAATGATTTAAGCACTTGTTCTAGTTGATCTCTAGCCACATGCTGGACAGTTTAACTCCAGCTCCTGAGCTGTCTAGGCAGCAGTGTGGTTAACTCCTGACTTGGGAGGTCACCAACTGTTTTCTTGCTCTGGTTGATTGATCAAGATCAGCTACAGTTCACATAGAAGGTAAAATCTGCATTGCTTCAAAAGAAAGAGCAGAACTTTCTAGCAGGACCAGGATGTCCCTTGATGAAAACTTTTAGGAAGGACTCAGATAAGAGAGCGAGTGGTGTATGCAAATGGAGGCACACAGGCAAAGCAAGAGATCCAGTTAAAAAGTGTTATTTTCTGTGCTGTACTTCCTATATCTGACCAGGGCAGGAAGGAGGATGGATCTGTGCATTTCCTGTGCCTGTCAGGAGAAACATCTCAGCACATTCTCAAACAAACTGCTCTGTCTCTGCTTCCTTAGATCTGACAGCAATTACCAAGGCATACTGCACATGCTGTCCACTTCTGGGGGGGGATAATGCAGGCAAATGTATTCCCAAAGACTGCTTCAGAGACTACATTTTCAAACTGGGCTTTTTTTTTTAAAGTCTTTCTCTAATAACCAGGACTAGTTAATTTCTTCATACCCTACATTCACCACTGTGGCATCAATTGCCTTTTGAGGAGACAGAAGCTCTCAAGAGGGTGAGGCATTCCCAAGTCTGAAGGTCACCAGGTCACCATCAGCTTCAGCTTACACACGGCCCCAGTTATGAAACCCTGAGCACGGGCAGCAGCTGAAGGCAGTGGCTGCTGGCACTGAGCTGCAGCAGGACCATGTTCCCTTGGAACCACAACCTCCAGCTCCTTCTTTTCACCACCCTGCATCCCACAAAGCAGAGCCTCACAGCACCCACACATCTTTGTGCTGAACTACTGGCCCCTGGCTTTGGTGACCAGTGAGGCACTGCCTGAAGGCATCAGAGCTCGTGGGGTCAACAGCAATTCATCTTTCTTACCTACAGAAGACACACTGGCAAAAATTAATGAGAATCCTACAGCCCTTCCCTAAAGGCCCTTCTGCAAGCCCACACAGTCATCCAGATAATGGAACCACACCAAAGTCAGCTTAGCCCAAAATCAAACTATACCACACCTCAGGCCAGCCAGGACTCTGCTGCTCAGCCTGTACAGCCACAGCAGTGCCCGTGCTTGCAGCAGCAGGGTGTAGAGGCAGAGCTGTCTCTGTCTGGCAGCAGTCTGGGCTGCTGCAGGTCACTCTGTAACCACAGCCCAGCAAGCCTGACCTGCAGATGGTACACGAGGGCTGTACTGGGTCAGCAGCTGTACAGGCCCTCTGCCACTCGGCACGTAGAGAGCAGAAGCTGGAGCCCTGCACACCTCAAACATTCTCCTGTGGCTCAGTGAAAGGAAATGGGGAAATCCAAGCAAGAGGAGAAAGCGGTTAGACGGTGTGATTAAGTAGAAGAAACTGCCTGGGTTTTTCCCTCGTGGTTAAGGGTATTCCCACTCTCAGGCATGCAGCCTGACTGCTGGGAAGGTGCTTTTGGACATTGCTTTGGCCTGAGGACAATGGGCAGGGAGAGTGGAGGTGGCTCTGGCAGCTCAGTCCAGTGCACTCAGGCAGCTCTGAGAGGCCACACACGTGATGCCCAGCACACAGCACTCCCTTGGAGCCCCCTCCTCAGGCATGGCTGGCACTGCTGCTGTGGCTCACGGCTGTGAGTCCCTGCTCCCCACCACATGCTCCAAGAAACATGTGAAGATGAAGGGTGTGCTCTCATGCACTCACAAGATATGTGGGACAACAGTTCAGGAGATAAAACAGCTCAGTAGCACAGCCACAACTGCTCTGCATTGCCCACACTGAGTCTCTCCCCCTAAAAAACGAGAGGAGATATTTCACCCACAAGATCTACATACCTTTTTAAGAGGAACTGTGCTTCTGAACCAGTTATAGTCAGGAGAGACTTTAATCTCTCCCATGATGTTTAGAAAAAACTCAGTTTGGGTCAGCCTGAAAAAGAGAGAGAATGAGAAATCAATACCACAGTTTCACCGTGGGCAGCTCTTGAAAGCTGTGCTATGTAAATAAAGCAGTGCAGGGTGAATTGCTCTTATCAGTTGATGGCACTACCTCTGACTCACAGCAAGTTCACTTTTGCTCAGTTTTCATCAAACCATGCAATTATTCTCCCAAGAGGCAGTCACCTGACTGCCTTACTGCACCAAGCTAATTATGAAATGATGATGCTTCTGTAGCAGCATTACCGTGTGACAGAGAAAGTCAATTGTGTTGCAAGCTGTAAGTGGCTTTAAAACCTAAAGCATGTTCTTGGTTTCTTTTAAATTGATAAGGCACTCCAAGTTTATAGCTAATAAATATTTATACAATTCACTCAGGAATTCACACCACAGACATTATTTCAAGAACCCACTCAGTATTCAGGTCACGTTTTTCCATCTGAGTACAACTGACCCAAACGAGCCCCAAAGCACATCAGGAACATCACCTGATCCGAGGCTTAATTTACAGAAAATCCTTGAAATTTTAATTCTACCCACACAAGGCAGGCTCTTGTCAGGAGTTACCAATGAAGAAATCCTTGAAGCACACCAATTAATACAAGCACAAATTGATTCTGAGTTGGGTCCACACAGGAATGCCACTAAATCACTTCCCAGCCAGAGTGTCCAAGCATACAGAATGAGTATCTTATAATACTCCATTAATTAGTAATAAACACTGAGGTAGCTCCAAGATTTAACTGTTTGGAGTTTTTCTTTAAGCAGCAAGAGACCATTAGCTTCCATTTATACAACAAATGGCATCAAACACTTCTGAAGTTTGCAGACTCAATAGCTTCACCCTGAAAGCCAGCCCCTTGGGAGATTTTCATGCATTCACACACAGCACCAAGCAAAGAAAAACAAAGAAACTTTTGCTCTTGTTACTTAACAGTTGCTAAGTCTAAATCAATAGGTTTTGTTTCTTAATTCTGCATAAAATAAGACCTCGTTGTGTTCTGAGTCACTCCAATTCATTTGTCCCTGCAGGAGAGCTGCCGGTGGGCAGTTTAACCAATTTATGGGGTTACAGCTGGATTAACTGTTAATTACAATTTCCTTCTCTTTCAGTCTTCATTTGCTGTCTTCCAAGTGCAGAAAAATTTGCATTTTAAAAGGGGAAGTACTTTGTAAATTGCTTGAGAAACACACACCTTCCCCAGAGCATGTGCTACATTTCCTATGCTCAAAGGTGGGATGTTCAGCCGTGTGGCTGTTGTTTCAAATTTGTGTGCTTTCACTTTGGTGCTTGCACCAGCTGTGCTGCTCTCTATCAAAGTCTGGCAGCAGGTAAAATTACAGCAAGGATAAAAAAAACATCTATTCCAACAACCTGCAAAGCAGAGCAGGTGCAAGGATGCTTTCCTGGGCTGGGGGACAGCAGCCACCGGAGTGAGGAAACTGCAGTTCAGACTAATTCCTTTCCATAACCACACATCAATGGCTTTCTAAAAGCTCTTCAGCAAACGACAGCGTGACAAAACTGTGGCAGACAAATGACAGGAAATGCCTTAAAACACACATTATCTTGGACTGTTACACTGGCAGGGCTAAGAAGCAGAAGTCACAGTCAGGGCCCAGCACAGACACCAAGGAGAGGGAGATTTTTCCTGCTGTTCACTTTGCTTGCCAGAGAGGGCTGGCAACCTCTTCCTGCTGTGATCACCTCACTACTTCTGCCACCTCAGTCTTGCAGCACCCTTAAGCTAACTGCTGAGGGGTGGGAGCACAGAGCTGTGTCATTACAGTTGGTAAGGAAGAGGTACCATGCAGGTGGACTTTGTGCTGTCCCTGTACCTTGTCTGGTACCACCGAGAGCTTAGAGCCCACCTGAAACCCAAATTCTGAATGTCCCAGTTCACGTGTTCCCAGTCACACGGAAGTGAGCCATTGGCCACTAACACCTGGTTTCCATCAGCTTTCTTCTAAAGGACATCTGTGATCACCACTCCTAAGGGCTGCCCTTCTTTCTGAGGAAACTCAGATTAGAGAACGTCCTGTTACTGAATTTTTTTCCTCCTTTGCACAGAAATGCAGCATTAAACTTTTACACACAAGCACTCATATTAACAACAAATACATGCACTTTCCAGCCACAGAGAGAAGCTGAACCATGAACTCAAAACAGGGATCCAGCTACCGAAGGTAACCGAGACCACAGAGAGCCTGATGCTGGACATGATCAGCCCCTAAACACCCAAATCTCATTTTTAGTAAAACCAAACAACCTGAAGAATTTTAACCTCTGAAAAACAATTCCCCTGAAAGAAGAATCACCGATGGATGTGCTCAGAGCACTTGGTAATAGCCTCCTTGTGAGCTATTCCACTACACTAATGACATACTCCATTCATTATTGATTTAATAAGATAGCGAGAAGATTTACCAATAAGATTTATGGGTAACTGGGATATGGCAGCAGCAGCACCTTCTCCTCTCCCCCAGCGCTGCCCACCGCCCCCAGCCCCAGCTCCTTCCCCCTCCTCAACCACATTTGGCTCCGCAGCTTTGCAGGAAGAAGGGGACAAAAGCCCACACCCCCAGCTCAGGCTTTCCCCTCGGTAGCACAGGCTGAGGCAGCCCCTTCCCCTGAGAGACCCCCCAGTAAATGGAACCCCAAGCGGGGGCTTTGGGCTCCCTGCAGGGCCGCGTCCCGACCCTCTCCCCTCCCTCCCTCCCTCAGGGGTCGCAACGACCCCGCTCCAGAGCCCAAAAGACATCCCCCGCCCCGCACAGTCCCCGTTCCCTCTGGCGCAGCTTTTCCAGGGCTGACACTGCCCCGAAGGAGGAGAGACCACCCCGTCCGCCTCAGCGCCCACCCGGCCCCTCAGAGCTCCCTCCTCGGTGCGGGGCGCTGAGAACAGGGGCAGGCCTGTCTCCACCGCCGCCTTTCCCATCACTGCTGAGCGCTCACCGGCTGGCAGGGCCCGGGAACGAGGAGCAGGACCAGGAGCTCCGGGGCCGCCGCCGCTCTCCCGCCTCCCCCTCCCGCCCCGTGCGCCCAGCCGGGGGCACCCGCCGGCCGCCACTTCCGGGTGCTGCGCTGCGCCACCCACGTGACCCCTGGGCGGGGCGTGGGCGGAAGCAGTTCCGCTACCATCGCTACCGAGGCGGAAGTTACCTGAGGCGCCATCGCTACCGAGGCAAGAGTGAGCTGGGCGCGCGCCATTGTTACCGAGGCAGAAGTCACGTGTCCCCTATGTTAATTCATGTAATAATTTGCTTTGGAAGGGACTTTTTACCACTCCACGGTCAGGGACTACTACAACACTTTGCTTCAAGCCCTGTCTAACCTGGTCTTGAACACGTCTAGTGATGGGCCGCAGCTTCCTGGGCAACCTGTTCGCTGCGGGGCAGCTCAGGTTAATTGAGGAGCACGAGAGGTGCTACTGAGTCATTCCTCTAATGACCAGGTGGAGTCAACTAGCCCCGTTTAATTGGTATGTAATAAATAGGAGTTGAAAGGGAGGTGAAAGAAACAGACCTATAGTTACCCGCACTTTCAGGTGTGTTCTCCATAAGGCATGCCTAAAGGATACACTACATTAGATAATACATTTTTATACAATGCTCTTCCCTGCTTGAAGACCACCCCACAGCTCGCGGCATCATTTTCTATTCGCTCCCAAAATCCCTTCAGTTCCCCTGAAGTTTTTCTGCTCCCATTTCAGCCTGATCTTTTCAAGAAAGGCTTAAAAAACAAATAAATCTGCGATCAAAGGAAAATATTCCTGTCATATCGTATTTGGAAAGAAGAATCAAAGGGCGGAATCACCGGGAATACACACACCTGGATGGTGTGCCCAGGACAGACCGAGAGTCCAGGGGCGCTGCCGGTCGCAGACTACATTTCCCGAAATACCATGCGGCCCTCACGCAACCATTCACTGCTGGGACTACACTTCCCATAATGCCTCGCGGACAAGTGCGTTCTTATAGGGCGCGATGCGGCGCGGTGGTCGCTGGTGTCTGCAGTCCCGCGGTGACGCGCGGCGCCGTCACGGGGGCGTTACTGGGGCGGGCGGGGCCGGACCACCGCCAGCGAGGCCTTGTCGGCGGCGGGGGGAGCCGGCCGGGCCCGCTGCACCATGTCCGCCTGCCACAGCTGCGCCGCCGCCGCCCGCCTCTTCGGCTCCACGCTGCCCTCCGCTCGCAGAGGTAACCGCGCTCCGGCCGCCAGCCTTCCCTCATCGGGCCCGGCGGGGTCGGGCCCTTCGACCCGCGGCCCTGAGGAGAGCCCCGGCCCCGCCGCTGCCCTTATCGCGCTGTGACAGCGGCGGGACACGGCGGCCTTTCCCCTTTTTTTTTTTTTTTTTTTTTTTTTTTGCTCCTTTTAACCGTTTGCTGGTGTCACCCGCGCGGTGCGAGTGGGGTTAAGGGCAGCGTTACGTGGTGTGAAGTATTGGAGGATTTGCCCTCGCTATGGGGGAATGTAATGGGAGAATAGAGTTCGTTTTATCAGAAGTGATGCTCGGCAGCTGTCGGCCGGTGTGTGTTACTCTGCAGTGCGAGTAAATATGTTCAATTGGCTTAAAAATGGGTTAATTACCTTAATTAATTAAAAGCCTATCTTTGTGGCCGCCTAAACTTGAACTGTTTCTCGCAAAGATGGGCTTAGTTAGCAAAATTAATTCTTTCCAACTTGGTAGAAGGACGAGACTGTGCCAGGTAGTCACTGGAAGTTGAAAGCTGTACGAGGCGATTCTTTTTTTATTTTTTTTCCTTGTTTATCCTTTTCATGGTATTCTTGGGGGTACTGAGGGCAGACAAACCATGCACTGCTTTGGTGAAGGGTAGAGCACCCCCAAACTGTGCTGAAAAATCTCTCTGTTGCCACAGTTGCAACAATATTTTCGATTACTCTACCCTCAGCAATAGCCTGACGAGTCAGAGATCATTTATTGCCGTTGAGAGGTGAGTTAACTCTTTGTAGGTGCCTTTACATTTATATCTCAAATATCACCTGTGCTGAAAGGTTTGAACCTGTACTTTCAAGTCCAGCCTGTCTGGCCTTATGCAACCCCTCTGAAACAATCAGCTTTAAAGCAAGTACTGTTTGGAACTCACAGAATTACCTTTTAAAAATTTTCTGTGGCTTTTGGTCAGAACTAAGATTCAAAAGGTTTATACAAAAGAGCAAATGAGAGTAAAATGCAGATAGAGCAGTACAATTATTTATCCATTGGCTCTCAATGAAAGAGAAATAAATATATCTTATCTTTGTGTATCTTTTATATTAAATTGGGTCGTCTGCCGGGTGCTTTGTTTACTGTTGCTGGTTACTGCAAACTTGAGAGAGTTCAGAGTGCGCGGTCAATGTAATCAATCGAGTGTTATGTGGGGCAGTTACAGTTTGTTAGTCTCCCTGTCGCTTCCTTAAGCAATAGATATCTGCAAGATTCCCCAGGCTTGGCCCAAAAGTCAGTATTTATTTCACCAAGTTATCAGTTAAAGGTTAATAAGGTGTTAAGGAGCTTCCCATCGTTTCTTAATGCACAAATCCGGGCACCCTGGATCACATCCATTGCTGCCAGCGACATTAGGGACACGTCCTTTGAATTTAGTGCTCCAGAAAAAAAAACAAAAAAACATCACCTGAGCCACCACGCCAGGTGTGTGCAAGCAAATCCTGCCAGCTGTTACCTATTGGAACATTTACCAGAGTCTGGATAGGCCGGTGGCAGCTGCCAGGCACTGGGCTGGAATGTTGATTTCCCCTGAAAATTTCCCCCTGGGCTTATTGACCCAAGGAAGTAGTGGTGATAACTTTCTAACTGCTTCATTGTGTAATTACACACACAATTTTGTCCAAAAAACACCGCTCAGCCCTCACAATAAGCACGTGAGGCTTTTCATGTTCAGCCACAAGCTGATGTTGCACTAGTATGATTTCCCCTCCCCAGTTTAGTCTTCACAGCTCAGTACCCTGTGCTGTGTAAGGTTTCATAGTCCATCACATACAGTTCCCAGTGCGTTTTCTGTCTCACAAGAGCACTCTGAATTAAAATGAGGACTGAAATGTCTGAGCTGTTTTGTTAATGCTTCAGCCTTTCTCCACAGGCCAAATCTCCCTGTGTTACAAGGAAAGTTGTGTGACTTCAGGTTTTGTTCAAGGGAGGCGAGGTGGTCGTTGTTTTATATTAAGGGGTCTTTTTTCAGTTTCTAAACCAAATCTCAGTAAAGGAACCATCTCTGAGGAATGAGCCTCCAGGACAGGGAGCTGCTCAGAACAGCTATTGCATTGTAAACACTCACCAAAGCTTCTTCTTTACTGACAAGTGCACTTGGCACACGGAGTAGAGTTCTCTGCACATTCAGTTAAAAGGCACAACTGCTGCTGAGAGCCAGCCAGTGTTTTCAAGTTTTCTGTGATGTTTTCATTGCTTATCCTATGTGATCTAAAATGTGTTGCACTCAGCAAAGGAATTTACAATGAGGAAGCCCATTGATTGTTTTTCATCCCTCACGTTTACAGACAGAAGTAATGCTGTTAAGAGATTTTTAAAAGATTAATTTTTTAGTCATGTTAAAAATAGCAACAAGTCATCTTCAGGTTCAGGAATCTTAAGCAGTGTGTAAGTTAATAAACCAGCTTCAAATCTCATTTGACACTGTCATCTTCGTTGTGACTTTGCAGAGGCCTGTAAGAGATTTCCTGGCAAATTTAGGTTCCTTTTCTTTGTTTTTCTCCCTTCTTGTTATAGTAACAGGGTGAATTTTCGGAGTATCCTCTTCAGCTCAATTCCCAGCTCTTAGTTGCTGTTGTTTCCTCTTTCAGAGCAGATGAGCTGTGCTTCTCTTGCCATTCTTACTTTTTCTTATTTTTTTGAAGAGTTTTTTTGTTTTTCCATAGGATTCTCTTATCCCTATAACAATAAAGCTATGTATTGTCAGCAGGTTTGTAATTGCCATTGTTGCTGTTTTGCTGTGCTGTCAGTAAGGCACAGAGTCCTTATCAAAATCTGAGAGCAAGTGAGAAATGTACCACTTTAAACGCCAGAGATGAGATACAGATTCCAGGCTGGTGTTGATGTTGAAATAACAAGCACAGCATATGTTGGCTCACGTCATACCAGCCATGAAATGCAATCCTGCCCGTGTTGCAAGGGAAGGAAAAGGCTGTTTAGTTTCTCAATGAGGTTTTGGGTTTGTTTTCTTTTTCCCGTGTTGGCAACAAGGTATTTCAGCAGAGTTAAGATTGCGCTGAGTTTGCCGGTGCTGGCCCGTCGGTGAGTGCCAAATAGGACACGGCTTCTCACTTTTCCTCAGCACAATTTTTGTCGCCAAGGGGTGCCTCGGATTCGTGGAAACTAACTTTTAGCGGAGTTCCCAAGTAAAAGCCAAATCAAGACGTGCAGTCATTGAGTCCGAAACACCTGAATTTGCATAATAAAGAGGCTCTTCAAAGGTTTCTCTTGGGGGGGTTAAATTATTTCACAATAAAAGCTGTAAGTTGATTGTGTTTCTCGTTCTGAGGATCAGTTTCATAGCTGGGGTGTTCCCTATTTCATGCCACAACGGACCTCCCAATTGTCTGATGTTAGAGGACCTGGAATTACTTTGGGGTCTTTTTTGGAAAACCCAGGCAGCTTTTAATGAGATGAACATTAAGGTGGTAAAGATCATTTCTTTTGAATGACTGAAATGTGGATGTTCAGAGCTAAATTGTGTTGCCAAAACGTTTAGGCTCTACTTAAAGTAAATCAGTTTTGAGATTTGGTGGCAATGGAATTAAAAAGGAGAGTATTTTCAGTATTTAACTTTTTTTTTTTTTCTCCTTCCTTTTTTTTCAGGTATTACTTGTGGTCGTACACGCATCCCCGTTTTAGGAAAACTTGGGACTTTTGAAACTTGTTCCCTAAAACGAATTCCTCTTAGAAACTTCTCAGAAACACCAGCATATTTTGCTTCAAAGGATGGTGCAAGCAAGGATGGTTCTGGAGATGGAAGCAAGGTAATCTCCACAAACTGGGAATTCCAATAGTTTATGTAACATGTTCTTTAATTTTTTTTTTTCTTAAAATTAATCTCAAAATTTTGGCCAACTCCTGACATTTCTAATCCTTCAAATTGCTGCAAATGGGAGTGAAGAAAAAAGAAACTGTATTGTGAACTTCTTAGGAGATAAACCTTGTAAACATCCCACAATGCTTTTCCCAGTTTTATGAATCTGTTTGCCAAGTGTACACTTGAGGACTTTATTAGATTTCGTAAAGAACAGGTTTCAGGATATGAGGAAAGAGTAGTAATCACAGCTTTTCTCTTTCAAAAGCCTGGTGCTCCCAGGTAGACTTTTAAAAATATATTCTAAATGTTACTGACTTTAGAACTAATTTGTCTTAAGCCAAGACAAGTCAGTGAGGACATGAGCTCACCTCTTGTTAGTCACCTGTAGTCTATTTTTATCCTAGTCATTCTCTATAATTATAGTTAATAAACAGCTTCTTCAGATAAATGATTACCTGAGAATAAAACTGCTCTTTAGTCAGCAAATAACATTTTGAGAGTTCACAGGCAATAACTTTGCCTTAGTATGGTGTATTGTGAGACTGGGGAACTGTTCAGGGGACACAGATGTGTTCTGAAGGTGCAATTAAGCTTTTTTTTTAAATAAAGAAGATTAAAAAAATTAATAGTGTTGGGGTTTTTTTCTTGAAAAGAGTTGTGAGGAGGAATCAGTGGGCAAGACAGGTTTAAAAAATCAAGAACTGCCTTAGAAAGGAGAAGAGAGATTTTTGCTGTTTCCTAAAATATAATATCTTGTATTAATCAGAGTATGAAGACATAGATACAGATACAAGTAAAAAATGCAGTATTTCCAAGCACTTTGAAATGCATATTTTAGCATAGATTGCAACCTCTGCCAAGGAAGTGAGAGGATCTGTGGCTTCAGAAACCCTTAGAATCCATGCAGTTGAGATAATAAAATACTCTCTAAATATGGTTTGTTTTCTTGTCTGGCATTAAAACATTAAAATACATTATTACAACACTGTTGACACAGGTTGTTATTGTTCTAATGCCAGTCAAGCAGCTCTAATGCAGGTATAAAATACCTCTTCCTTGGGCATCCAAGGCTGGCAGACCTGGGAAATGCAGATGTATTTGTAAATAATTTGTAAATGTAAAGCACTTCCAACTGTTTATGTCACGTTCTTCTAAGTTCCCAAAGCTTTAAAAAAAGTCCTGACAGTAGCTGCTTTGTTATTCAGCTATTGCAGAATTCAGATTATTTGATTCCATAAGCACACTGCTAAATGCCTACTGTACCAGCTCCATTGTTTAGGGCTAATTGTCTGGAAATCTCTTTTAGAAATCTGTTGGTGAGGGTGGTGGTAAAAAGTCAAGCTCTGGAAGCTCTGGGAAAGGAGGGAACCAACTGCGCTGCCCCAAGTGTGGGGACTTGTGCACACACGTGGAGACCTTTGTCTGTAAGTTTTTCTTAAAACTTCTTTTTTTATTTTAAATAGGCACAGATGTGACTTTGTGATTTAAATAGTCCTGATAGGTGTTAGCCTACCTAATTACATGCTGTCAGGAGTTTTGTTATGCTTAGTTTGGCCTTGTTGGTGTAATCGTTTATTAATTCCCATGATGGGTGGGAATGTGGTAGTGGAATTCATGTTGCATCTGTGACTATGCATTTTTAAAATAGTTCATGCCATTTTATACTTAATACCATTTTAACTAGAGATACTTTCATATCTTTATTATAGAAGTATATACTTTCTATATGTCCATTTGTAGTGTCTGTCCTTTCTTTCCTAAATAATAAAACTTTAATCCTGCATGCACTATAACCAAAGTGCTTATCCAGCAGAGGAATTAGTATCTAACAGATGGCTTACTAGAACAGTCTTCCATGGCAAAGTCAGAGCTATAATACATTCCACATAGTTGGCTGAAAAGTCCAGCTAGAAAATCCAAAATGCCTGTTCTCCAGCAGCAATTGCTACTCTTGCTTTTTTTTTTTTGTTTTGTTTTGTTTTGTTTTTTTTAGGTATACTCCAAATTAATGCCATTTATTCTTTAGGTTCTATCAGACTTGAAGACATTTCATACCTTATTTCAGCACTAATGAGACCAGCTTAGAAAACAAAAACTTTTGTCAGAAAGCAAATTCCCATTGTTAGCTGGTGGGACTCAAGGAGGAAGTTTCTAGTCATAATCAGACTTGTGCACTAAGAGGTTAAGACAAGGTCAGCATAAATGTGTTCAGCAGTTGTTAATATAACAGCTGGCAAAAATAATGAGTGGATATGCTGTTATTTGCTGCTACTCATATAAAATAGTATTTAAAATTATCAAATGTCATGAAACAAGACAGTTCTATAATAATAACAGTATACTTCTTTATGTTAGATAAAGGATCAGTCTTCAGCTACTTTTTTCCCCACAGAAATAAGGTTGTTTTTCCAGTTTGTTTGAAACTATAGGCAACAAGGTATTCTGCAAAACCTGGCACTAGTTCATGGAACTAGAAATATGATCCTGTCTGGTGTTCAGTGTGGTCTCTCCCTAGACTAGGTGTGGTTGGAAACAGTAGAAGGATTTTTAATCTCATTTACCTTCTTATGATTCATGAGCAGGCAGAGATGTTTTTGAAACTCTCTCACTTCACTGGTGTGTTTCCCTTGGTATACTGCAGTTTGTGCTTTTATCTGGAAATACCATTCAAGCATTGTCCCAGAACGATCCCTGGAAAGCAGAGATGTGATTTAGTGTTTTGTCAGTGTTGCTGGGAACACTTAAACATGCCTGGAAACTTCCTTGGGAACAGGATTCATTCATACCAACACTGTGGGAGAACTTGTCTTGATAGATGCAATCTAAAATTTCCAAGTGGTGAACCCACTTGAGTTGAAGCATCAGAATAACACAGGTTCTGTAAACAGCTTGGGACTGAAAATCCACTTTTTTCCAAAGTTCCTGTGAGTCCTGGTGAAGTTTTTTGTGGACCTGTGTTTAGTCTGTTAATTTGAGCACACTGCTTCCCAACCACTCCATAAAGCAGCTGGAAAGGAGAAGTTCCAATGATCTGAAAATTTATTTGAAAAAAGAAAATCTGTCGTGTTCTGCCAAAAATGAATGGGTTGCAAGTTGTATTAAGCCTACTGTAACTTGATTTTTTTGGATAAGCCTTTGTTGTTGCTTAGTCAGGAAAAATGATGAATTTGCACAGTTCTGGTTTGAATTGCCAACCTGCAGAGCCTTAAATAAGTATTTAAAACCAAAGGAAAACATGCAATTAGTATTTCTTTTAGTTTAAATATTAGATTTTTCAGTCATTTTGAGAGAAGTGGGGAAACAAAATATTGAATAAAAGCCATGTTCATTAGAAAATTAATTGCAACTGAGTGGCACTGTGACAGGCTGGTTTTCCAGTGGAGTTTGTTTTTGATGGAGCTTCACTTTGTATCTGCAAATCTTGCAGAAAGATTTGCTTGGCAATGGTTTTCCAGTAATTAACAATGAAGGGAAAATGAGGCAAACAAAAAGTCATTTTGCTTTGACCTCTTTTTGCAGCAGTTCCTGTATTGTTTTGGGTTGTGAAAGTCTGTAAGGAGAGTTTGTGATCAATGAAATAAGACTTGATCCTCAGATGGGGAGTGAAATCCAATAGCTGCAAAGCTGATTGGCATAAGAAGCCTTATCTGGATGCTGCTTTTACTGTCTCCACCTGATGCCATCAGGTTACTCCATCCTCCATATTACCACTTCCCTGCTGCTGTACATACTCAGAAGCTTCCCACCTTTCTTTTTTCTTGGTGTTTTGTTTGTTTGGTGGTGTTGTTGTTTTTCCTTACCTTAAAGCAGTTTGATAGTAACCCGTTATCTCAACCCAACAACTCTTTTTGAGTTTAATCCTCTGATTGTTTCTGTTTCCCCTATGTTTGTAAAAACCTGGCATTTCTTTTTGGTCAGGTCAGCTTACACAGACATTAGGAATGTCTTTGCTAATGCAGCCTCTGTGGCAATGTTGTCTGATGAAAAGCAACACTTGACTTGCATTTTGGCACACTGTAAATATTTGCAGACATCTTAATGACAGGGAGGTAATTTGACATGAATATTCTTTGTTGTGCTTTTCTGTGTTTGCTTAAAGAACATATGAAAACATGCCAGTATTTCAGATTAGCAGAGTTGCCTGCAACTCAATTGTGCACTCATTTTTCTTTTAGTGAAGTTTTAAAGATGCCCCATAGTACTCTTACAACCCACTCCTTGTTTTCTGGGGTTTTTTAATCATTCATTTGGATTTATAAAGGGGGCAACCATTCTCAGGGCTAGTCTAGCCTAAATAAGACTTGCATAAGGAAGGAGACCAGCCTCATGGCACTGTAGTCATCATGAATATCAGAGGTGTTTTGAGTGAGCCCTGAGAGAAAGGTTGAGTTGCTTTTTTCCCCTACAATATTGTTGCTAAATAATAGTTACGTAAGAGGAATGGGTTCATGCAAGTGGATTTCCATCACATTCCCATGTGGCAGATAACAGTCATTTGAAAAGTTGCCAGGAGAAGTTTCAGGCTGTTAGACAGAATTTCTTTGAAGTAAAGTTAATAAAGCTGTGTTGGTCACAGTATTAGTTGCTACATTCTTAAAGTAATCTGTTGGTCTTGCTTATCCAGGTATAAGGTGGGATTAATGGCAAGAAAAGCCCCACCCACTCCTCTTTTGCTGATGCCAGTCCTGTGGGAGACAACAAGTTATAAATAAGCAGCTTGTTTATTGCTAGAGGGTGTTGTTACAGTCAGCTGGTGCTACAGTGTTCAAGCCATTTTCTAAAAACTTCTTATGATTTCAGAAGTTCTGACATTGAAGTTTTCACAGGGTTTTCTACATATACTTTACTTTTAAATAGATACATTTTCTAGGATATTTTCTTTAAATCTATCCTATTGCTCGTGATTTGCGTTTAGTAGCATAATAATATGGCTAGAAAGGATCTATTCTGAATTATTTTATTATTCTTGTCTACTGTCTGTTTTTATTATTTCAACTTTGCTTTGCCAAAGGAAAAGAAAAGAAATGCAGGTTCTCATTTTCAGGCTTATGAAACCAACCTTTGCATATTTCTTGAGACATAGTTCACAAAGTCAGCGGTAGAAGGGTTTAACTTTTGGAATTTGAAAGAAATTTGTTCTAGTCTTGACAGTAAAAATAAATAAGCAGAAGATCTTGCAAAACATCAAAGTCCTGATGATCTGTTGCATACCACAGCTGCCTCTTGTTGGGATGAGCCCTTTGGGTGACCCCCCCTGTGCTCAGTGTCCTGGGCTTGGGTAACTCAGGCCTGACCCAGAGTGTTCTAAAGCCAGTGGGATGCAGAGAGCAGGAGCTGCCAGAGCCCTCCTGTAATGCTGTCTTTGATATTCTAGACTGCTTCCCTGCACTTTAGTCTGTGCCTAACCACAATATTTTATTTTGCTGTCAGTTGGAGAGGTAGGAACATTTCCTGCATAGCTAAAGTATTCTCATTAATTTTCTCTCTCTCAGAAGTGCACAATGTCCTCTCCTGAGTGTGGTGCTACTGGATAAGTATCAAAAAGAGTTTTGTGCTTAATCCATTGCTGGTTGCCAGCATTCTGACTTTTGGGGGAAAATTGTGTTCCCTCTGTGTCAAAATTCATAGGCAAATAGCTTTTAAATGTTCTAAGGTGAGTGAGGGAGAAGTGTTGTGTAAACACAGACTGGCTGTGCTGTCTTACAACTGCTTGTCCTGTGTGATGAACTCGGACAGAAGCAATTCCTCTTACTCTTTTGTTTGACTTTTTCTGCAGCTTCCACCCGGTTTGTGAAGTGTGAAAAGTGTCACCACTTTTTTGTTGTCCTGTCAGAGGCAGACACAAAAAAGAGCATCATTAAAGAGCCCGAGTCAGCAGCAGAAGCTGTGAAATTGGCATTCCAGCAGAAGCCACCACCTCCACCGAAGAAGGTATGTTCTTAATTCCACCCGGAGTCCCCTTGTGCTGCAGCGTGGAGAAATGCTTCCCATAATCTGCATCAGGTGTGTAATGGGCTGCTGGGACAAAGCAACAAACAATAAAGATGATTAGCTCGAGATTAAACCTTTGTGAGCTGTGTGACCCAGCAGAGCACTGATAAAGGGAACATGTAGATCCAATAAAGGTAATGCAGCTTGTTTTTCTCTTTGTCTTGTGACTTCATTTTCTCCAGTGACCTTGAGGCTGACCTTAGCCCTCACCAACCATAGTAACTTTTGTTTCTCACTATGGCCTTGCATTCTGTACCCTTATTTTAGCAGCTTCTTTCTATAGCTGGAGAGCCTTTTATTTGGTGTGGGTTTGGGTCAGAGCTGTAGTTGATTAACTTGTGGCCATGGTCCTTCTGAAGTCATTTGGTTTCCCTCTGGAGATTACTGAGGAAGCCTTTTATGTTTCTCAGTTCCTGGTGGACTGTCATGTTTTCTGAACCTGCACACAGCTCCTTTATAGGCCTCTTTTAAGGAAATAAATGTTCTTAAAATTTCTGTTCTTCCTTAAAATTGGGGTGAATGGGCGTATATGTTAGTAGGGCAGAACTGACAGACACAATATGAGTGTGTAAGCACCCTTTTTAAAGTAAACTTATCAACAGTAATATGTTTTGTCTTTTAGATGTTAGTTTCTGTTTCTCAGGTCTGTAAGGATTCAGACCAAAGTCCATCTTTGGCACAATATACTATTTTTCCTTTTCTGCTGCAGGATGATTTAGAAGTGTTACTAAGATTAAGCTCTTTTTCAGATTTACAACTACCTCGACAAATACGTTGTTGGTCAGTGTTTTGCAAAGAAGGTGCTTTCAGTTGCTGTGTATAATCATTACAAAAGAATCTACAATAATATCCCATCTAACCTGAGACAGCAAGCAGAAGTTGAGAAACAGACTTCTTTAACACCAAGAGGTTTGTATGATATTTGGTATTTTTCTGGTCAAATAAATTACCATTTCAGGGCCCTAACTTAAGAAATCTAAGAAGGGTTTTACCCTGACAGTAGATGTTCTATAATTGAAACGATCTCTAAGTATTTCTACTAAATATAAATCTCACTGTAAACTTCTGTGATTTATTTAAATAGTAATCAGAAAGCTTATGGTACTTACCATATTAATGCTTAGCCCTTTTTACTGATACATATTATGGAGTATTCTCCTTTAACTTTCTAAAGTGAGTCTCCTAATCTTTTCTTTCTAATCTCATTTACTACTTAACCATCTATCTGCTGCTTAATCTGCAAGCAACAATGTAGATCAGGAAGGTGATATTTTGCATAGGTGTTGCAAATTGATGAGTACTTGGATTTCTAACTTCCCTTGCTCCTGTTGGCAGCATCTGCTGGTCACCACAGTATTGTTCCATATCTAGCAGGTGTAGATAGAGTTACTCCTGGCAGCACTTTTGCTGCTGAGTAAGTGTGTAGCTATGTTGATCTAATTTATTTTTAGAAGTAGGATTAAGTTACCATCTCAGACTCAAAGTGTACCTTGGGTGGTGGTGTTTTTTTTTTTAAGGTGTTTTGTTCTTTCTTGCAAAAGTTACCACAGGAATCTTCTTTGTTTTTTGAATTAAAGAAGTCTTTTAAATGAGGAGGGAACATTAGTAGCACTGATCTGCTAAGAGTAAGAGAGCAGTTGTGTACCTGGCACCAGAAAGTTCCTGATCTTCCACAGGGAGATACCATGGTCCATATCCAGAGACTGACAGTAAATGTTTACCTATTTCAGAGTTGTCTTAAAACAAAGTCTTACATTGTAACACTCAGAGAGAGTTTAAGGAAGCCTCTTCAAAATTGTTATTGCATTTTTTCCCATTCTA